>JAIRCJ010001047.1:1490663-2981327 GCA_020883675.1 Bruguiera gymnorhiza | reverse complement strand
TATCAGTTGGCATTCAATGGTGTTGAATGTGCAACTGCTATAAAGGTACAATAACAATAAATGCATAATAAAAAGGTGAATTCATCATTATGCAATAAATATTATACAAATAAGAAATTAAAATTACTTACTTAAAATTACTTACTTAAATGTGTAATATTCTTGATCTTGAATATAATTATATCTAAAATAATATATATACACATACACTATGTATACACTTTTTTAAGTCGAAAAAAATCATATTATTGAATATAAAATGTGTAATTACTAATTAAATAAATGCACTTAAAGGTTTTTTAGGAAAAGAAAAAAAAATGTTACACATATCGCGGACAACTTAATTAACCACAATAGCTGAGAGCCCAATGACTCACTTGCAAAATACATCTACTCAAGCACTAACGCCCAAGCATCAAGTGCATTTCTTTGGAGTTGAGCACCAAGTACACAAGAAAATTGCATGAATACTCCAATCTTGAAATTCACAAAGATTGGCTCAACACAAAGCGAAGCAATATAAATTACAGTGTATACAATGTACATTAGCTCCAAAGTAGACAAACATGTGTAGTTTCTTTAACTACAGCATTCCCAAGCGGTCTGCCCTGTGGATTGGACTGGAAAATTTATAGAATTATACTATAAATCAGTTCCAGATGTGTAAAATACAATAACAGAGATGGCTTAGGCATCTTTAACAAACGTCAATTGCTCCAGTTATCCTGATCCTCGGCAGTCCTGTGTTACATACAAAAACATATCGAGGTATCAGCAACTTGATACCTACTGAAACTTACCATCTATAATCTAGTACACAATCGCGATTAATTTTAACAAAACTACCGATTCAAAGGATCAACTGCCTCATTGGAGATCACTCTGGATGGGGACCAGACCAGAATTTTCCTATCATTACCACCAGTGTATAGTTCCTGCAACAATGATCAGATTATCATAGTCGGAGCAAAATGTATAGTGGCAGCAAGGACCATTATACTTGTACAATGAGTAATGACTAGTCGAGTTGTATTCCATGTGCATAGAAATCCAAGGCATAAGAAACCCTTTTTGTTTCTTTGGACTTTTTGTAACAAGCAAGGAACCATTGACTTAAAACCAGAAGAAACCCCATGTTCCTGTCCTCACTGATGAGATTTTCTAGTTTTCATAAACCCTTCAAAGAAATAACTGCACGACAGGATTAATAAAGACTATCTCGCCCTAGTGTTTCTCTCACTTCATTGCTCAACACTTAAAGAACCTAGTAACAGCACAAGTTTCTCTGCCAATTGCTTCATGTTACAATTTTAAGTTGTAACAGAATATAATCTTACAGATTAACAAACTCAGAAATCCTGGTCATCATTTGACTGTCATATGTATGATTCCCAGAAATCCAATGCATGAAGGTTTGAAAACTCACATGACACTCAGAAATCTAATTGAAGATGCCAAATAGACTTCTTTTTATGATCAAAACACTGACAACTAGAAGAACTAACTTTAGGGCAAAAGAATCAAACCTGATCTTGTGAACTAAACCAGCAGCAGTTCACGCACTCGTAATGGCCACAAAATGTCAAACATGTGTGGCCTGACCAAATATCAAATGCCTAAAGTATTCCAAATTAAAACCACATTTAGTTATTATTACTATTTCCAAAGATATAGCATATGGAAGAGGCAGAAAAGATGTCTACTTTCACTGTAGTCAAGCAAGGTACAAAGACAAGGGCTGAATCTGGAGTTGTGGCTAACTGAATCCCCTTGCTAGTTTGCAGGCGTGCAGTTTCATAATTCACAAGTGTATTGCAGCCAGATTCAATATCCCACAGCCTTATTCTTGAATCTGACCCTGAAATCCAGAAGCACAAATGAGACCAAATATGTCAGATAAATACAGAGAGACAAAATTGCTGACTAATTTTTGGAAATATAACCACTGAAAGTGCAGGTTGGTTACGGAATAAATCACTTTACAGATATCCACATAATTCCTTTGTCCCAATACCATGATCTTCAAGGCCATGGAGCTATGAAAGGTACACTTCCTGCTACATATCTAGACATTGGATTTAGTAATGCTTTTGAACTTAGTAAATTACCATATACACTACTTAAAATGTATCAAGAGGCAGAGAGGTCATAATGGCTTATTCACTACAGTGAAATGCTATTGTAAATGTGGCCATTGCATTCCCTTCAAATGATTTCACTGCCTCTGCCAAAACAAATAGCAGCCCTAAGAATCTCTGCCTCCTATTTGCATCCTCATATTAATGAATCCATCAAAGGGGAAACTTTTTCAAAGTTTCCAAAGACTACACTACTCTGCACTAATGCCCTTTTTATATCAAAACAAATAGATGCTATCTAATCTCAATGAAAAGTATTTTGTGCTGAATGCGGATCTAACTCTATGGTCACTCAACCTCAGGAAAAGATCAAAACATGACCTGCACTTAGAAGATGCATTCCTTCAGTTATCTTCAAACCAGTCACAGCACCATAATGAGCAGTGGCCCGATCTTGACTAGACAACATTCCTAAATGTAATCTCTGTCTGACAGGCCCCTTTGATGGAGTTTGCCCAAGAGATGACTGCTTTATTCCATTCCCAGCAGCAGTTTTCTTTTGGGGAGCCCGTGGCTTTGCAGATGAGAGTTGAGCTGCTGATAAAGCTTTTATTGTTGAAACCTAAGCAATTATGCAAAGATTACCATTGGTAGATGAACAGACACCATTTGACATGCCAAATCATGTTTAGAAATGGGCAGACACACCTAAACTATTTTTTAAAAATTAAAAGATAGTCAGTTGATCTTGGCATTTGTATCAACTGCAATATAAGAAAGAATTCTGCATAGAAGAACAGGTATGTAGAAGCCCCAATTAGATTGATCCAATATCATTCTCAAGAGTCAAGATAGAAATTCCATTCTCAGAATGCTTATCCTAGATTTCCAAAGAAAAAACAAAGAATACAGATTGAAAGACATTATTAATAGGGACAGGGACACAATTAGAAAAAAGAGATCACAAGGAAGGACCTTATTCATGGAGGAGTGAGAAATGACAGGCAGGCGTCTCCCAAGCTGAGATTTGGATTGATCTAGAACAAGAAAACATCCAGTACGTCTGATGTCCCAGAAACGTATGGCACCATCACATCCTCCTGTGACCAAAACCCACTCACTAGAAGTAGACCACTCAACTGACATAACACCATCTGCTATCATAAAACGTAATTATATTTTATCAATCCACAATGCTAGTTTGATTCTAAGATACAAATACATCCTAGAATGAGGCTCATCATCAATCCACTATTTATCACATGTAGATGCCAGTGGCAGCAATCCATCACTGATTCTTTCGGATGTTAACGGTCCAGATTTACATTTTACCAAATGTAGGCCAACTATGTTAGAAAATACAACTCAGCCCTATATACTACATTTCTTGGATAAACAGATTGTGAAAACTGAAACTTCAATGTTACACAATAAATAGCATGTGCATGCTTTAAGTAACAGTAACACGTAGACTAAAGTTGTGATCTTCCCTACCAAGAACATAGAGATTGGATTCAGATGCCATAACTGAAAATAGCAAACCATCTACATACCACGATGACCAGAGAGTGTGTGTGAAAATGCCCCTGAGGCAATATCGCATAGGCGAACTTGAACATCTTCAGTTCCAGCAGCTACTAGCATGTGAGATGTTGACAACGGAGACATGGCAGTTTTATAAACCTTTCCAGGCAATTTAAAATTCATCACCACCTAAATTCAAAAGATCAAATTTAGCAAATCAATAAAATGTCAGAACCATATGAAAACTAGCCAAGAGACACAAGATATCATTGAGTATCACAGGAAAGATAAATAACCTGTGTAGTATTCGTATCCCAAATTTTTACGGTATGATCATGAGAGCCTGTAATGAAAAGTCCCGTGTCAATAGGATACCAAATAGCTGAAGACACAGCATACTTGTGTCCGGATTCATGCTGCTTGTCAACGGCAAATAAACACCGGTGCTTCGCAATAAGGCCTCCTCCCTCGTAATCGGTGGCCCGTTGGACATCAAAAATGGCAGCTGATGAATCTGACGCCCCAGATAACAAATATCTCCCCTCTGTCAAATCAACCTGGTTTTATGATCAAAACGCGGCACCTCTAAAGTCCCTGAATAGTAACTCAGATTCTGTTCTAATTATACTCAACTCGGCCTCAGTTCCCATCACTACAGAGTGTGATGAATGAATTCAAGAACAATTCTTTTGGCAGCCAAAAGGAAAACAGAAGTGGGTGGGTCTCAGTAGAATACGAAGATTAGTGGTTGTTACCTGGAGAGAATTGACGGAGCCCCGGTGAGGAGAAACAATGTCTTTGTAGTTTGAGAGTTGGAGGCTGGCGATCCGGCTGGATTCAACTCGATATTTGAAGGACCTGGGTGGGGTTTTACCCGATTCTCTGTCACGGATTTCCCTCCACATTTTCCGCGCATCTTCGGCCTCAAAAAACACGGCCTTTCGTCTCTTCCCCTGTTCTTCCGAATACAACACCCTTCGGAATTCTTTTAGATGTAAGTAACTTTTTAAAGAAGAAAAATACTGCGATACAAATACAATACAAGAGAGATAGCTGCGATGGAGATATTGAGGGCTTTTCCAATAAAATCTTCTTTTGGACCAAGGCCGTTTACTGTTCAGCTTCTCCGTGGTGTCTGTCGTGGTGGGTTCGCTTCCTGGCTGGCCTGCTGCTCTGTTCACATCACGTGTTCTATCGTCGATGCCTTGCCCGGTAGGAAGAGGGAGGCTAGCCAACGGGCTAGGCCCATTTCGAGTTGATGGGCTGCTGTGCCCTCAAGTTTAAAGTTCCGGTCTGTCCGCACTGCTAATAGGCCGTTCAGGCGTTGTCTACTGTTTGGTTTATGTTCTTTATTTTGATCTCCGTCCGCTAATAATAATATGGTGCATGACAAATTAGAAGAAAAATGTTCATTGTTAGTGCAAAGAGTTGAAAAAAAAGGGATGCTCATGTAGAAGTTCAAAGGAGTTCCTTTTTCTTTGATTTTTTTTTTATTTTCTTTTTAATTTTTCACATGGAAGGCCAAAAATCCAAGTAACAGGCATCATACTCCTGTCGTATCATCAACCAGAATTGGTAGGGGAAGCTGCGGATAATGCCAACCCCAAACCAAGAAATAAGGCAAATGAGGCAAAGCCAACCCCAACCCCATTCCCCTCTTCGACAGGCATAAGAAACTTGAATAATCCAATTTCTTCGAATCAAATTCCTGGAGCTCTATATGAGATTAAATTGAGCATGTATGCTTGACATCCAGGCTGAAGCTCTTTGAGGTTAAATGGAGAGCTAGTAGATATTTGATTTAGTATTCTAATGTCCCTGTCATTTCAATATTTAATATAATATGGCATGTTCTAAACAATTCATTTCATCTTGCAAGATATCGTGCAGCCTAATTAATGAATTTTTTTTTTCTTAAACTCTTGCGACATCTTACGACTTCTTTTGCAAAATTATGAACGTGTTAACCAGTCCTATTGCCAACTTTTGATTACCAATAGTGTTAAAGGAAGAGATTTAGTGCCATCGAAAATAAACGATGAAAAATAGGAAATAATTTTGACTGAACCATCTTGGTCGAGTTAATTTTTGTTATTTTTATTTGTGAACATTACCTCTTCGTTATTTGACTAACAGAACAAATTTCTCTCTTCTTACTTTAAATAATAGGGAATAATTTCTAATAAAAATGAATTATTATTTTTATACTAGTAAAAAATTTAAATAATTAGATAACCTTTTTGGAGAGAAGTATTTTATTATAGTCTATATAAAAGGAGAGGGTAAGAAAAACATCTAAACTCAAAAGATAAATAGAAATATTATATTTGTGAAATTGGGACAACAATGTGCTAAATTATAATGAAGAGAGAAAAATAAAAATTTGAATTCAAAAAATAAGTAAAAATATTGTGTTTTTAAAATGTCAAAATTAAATATATGCATATTATGAAAACAAATTTTTAAATTTATTTTAGTTATAATGGTTTTGATTAATAATATTATTATATATTTTAGCTTTTATCTTATATTTATCATTAAAAAAATTTAAATTGAATAACTTGATATTGGATATCTTTAAACAAGTATACGCTAATACAATATAAAGAAAACAAGCCCTATTATAAATAAAAGTAAGTTAAATAAAAAATAATTTTAATTAAAAATATCCAAAAATTTAAATTTTAATTAAAATAAATTGAAATTTTAAATCCTATTCATTTTAGATTTATTCGGGCTGTTATAGGTTTCTAGTAATTTAATCTAAATTTTAAATTATGTTAAATTTGAATTATTTAAATTTCAAATTATTTCAAATATTAATTATTTTAATTTTACATTTAGTCAAGTTATGCATATTTTACTTCGTCAATTAAAATAGGTCAGATATTAAGTGAATTAAATCAAATTACAAAATTAAATTAACTTTGATTACCCCTAAATTTGTATTGTAACGTGTCATATTTGGGATAATAATTAAAAAATTGTGGTTTCTTTTTTTCTTTTTGTTGGAATACAAAGGATTGTGGTTTGGCTCTTTGATCCAACAAAAAATTTAATTTTCTTCAATCAGATGGCACATTAATTGTTGGGTAGAACAAGAACAGAGGGGACAAAACACTGAAGAACCTGCTTCTATAGGCACTGGATTTGTAGGGCTGAATGAAAAGGTAATATCTTTAACCCACCTCTCTTCCCATTCATCCAGAGCTTTTTTGATGGGTCATTTTTGGACCCAAAACGTGTGAGGATGCCATTTCATCATCATTTTGAGCGCTATCAATGTATGTTTGAATTTAAGGTAATGCTTAAGAAAATGTTCCCAATGTTTTTTTTTTTTTTAATTTCATTAAAGGTGAGAAGAAAAATGGTTTATGAGGAATATCCAATAATACTTTTCTTGGTCATTAAAGAAAGAAGAATGCCTAGTGTTCCGTGAATCCCTGTCGATGTGTGTTAAAAAACTTTTGCTAATGGGTTTATTAATGGAAATGTTACCCAATTGTGAGAGATCTCATTCTCAATTCGTGAAAATAGTCTATTCGTAGGTAAAAATACATATTTCTGACTTTTTGCCGAACTCCACCGCATAACACTTTCGTCCACTCTCAACGCCGGATTTCTCTAGTCACAAACAGCTTGAGCACTCCACAAAACATGAACAGTTGGAAGCTCTACTTGAGCCATGTAAAAGATTATAAGACCATACTGAGACCTTTCACGCATCAGCCACGGGAAGAGAATGACCACCTATGACTTTTGTTAGGTCTTTGATTATGGGCACCCGACACGAGTCCTAATTAGCAGTCAAATAGATATCCAGCTAGACACATTGGAATGTGTTTCTGAGGCCTCATGTTCAAGACATTCCAAAGAGCAAATTTCATTGCAGATACAGGGACTAATTTCATTTGCTTCCCCACCGGGAGCAGGGTCTGTATTTGGTTGTATTTTCTTTTTTTTCTTTTTGCTAATGATGTATATTTTTCCCTGGTATTCGTTAATGTGAAATAGTCTTTTCCCTTTATTATTATCCTTATGGTTTAATAAATGCAGGATATTTATCTATTCATTACCCATTTCAGTGGGGCAGTCCGACATTTAAGGCTGGAGATGCTTTTGTAACGATGGCTGCTTCATCGCCTTGCTTTCTTATTCTAAGGTTGAATTCTTTACTGAGGTTATCAAGTTCATAAATAAGCTCGATTTTCTACTTCAGCCAAAAAAACAAAAAGAGGGGCTAGAACACAGTTTACAAACTGCTAGGTTTGCAATTAAATCTTTTAAATCACTGCATGCACGGTGGACTACTTATCTACGTTATCATACTTTCACTAATTGCAGTCCAGTGGAATCTTTTTCGCTAGAGCAAGATATCGGAGTGCCACTCCTGTGCCATCTTCAGTTATTTGTCCGTGATTTTCTTCTTGATCCTGTAATTGTAAGTCGTTATTTGTGTCTTTCAGGGAATGTGAGTTTTACATCATGGCATTTTTGCTTGTGTGAGTGGCTTTACTGCATCAGCGTACTGCACTTATACCTTCAAGCTTGGGAACACAGACCTTGTCCATCCCTGCACCGAGTCAATGTTTGCTGAACCCTTTCCGTGATTATTCAATTATCAGGATTGTTTAACTGGTTGAAAACCACATTTACTGTAGACTATGTTTTAAGAAAAATTTTAAAAACAGCTCAATTATGAACTCATAACCTTGTGTTTGAGGGTTATGAAATTGTATCCAGCAGGCTTGGAAATTTGACGTTGTTACTCCCAACCGAAGCTTTTGTTCTGCATCAGTCCTAATGTGTTTGCCATTTGTGTTGGAGAAATGCGGGCTTGCTGGCATTGTCAAAAGTTGGAAGGCAAAGAGTGACTCAGGGGATGGCTGTATTTAAGATTTTCTTCTGTCAATTTAGCAAGGGAGTTTTTTTTCTTTTTTTTTTTAATGGTAAACATAAGCTCGTGAGATATGCTTCTTCTCTTAAAAAAGTAACTCGGCCTTTTTATACGACTTTTTTGATCAATCAAATGCAGTTCCATGATATAATTACTGTCATATTCACGTCCCACACAACTGTTTCTGCTCTAGTTGCCTCGTTCTTGAATTTACCCTTTGACAAGAGAACAAGGCGCCTACACATTTCGGATGTTAGGAACAAAGAATTCTATGCACTACCTTGCATAGTTGAAATTTAGTGTACTGAAGGATAAAGGGAGCATCGTTGAAATCCTTGTTACCTTTGATATTTTATTTCACTATTAGGCCAGAGAGGTTACAATCAAGTTTACTAAGCACATAAAATATAGCAACAATACACATTTAATATAGAAGGAACTTGCTTGTCAGCATATGCTCAACCTTTTTTTTTGGTTGGTACATATAATAAAAAATATAGCACCTATCTATACTTATTAAATGCAATTCAATGATAGATCATTTTTTGCATATAACCACAATAGACAAGCCAAGATATTGCATATGGAATTCTAAGCACTTGTGCAAAATAGTTGAGAACAAATTATGTAAAACACTGGAATGCCAATGGATTAACAATATGAAACCTTATGTATCTGTAATGCTTTAGATCAAGAATTAATGATGGAACAACAATATGCACAATGGAAAAACAAAGAAAATACCAAGAGAGAAGACAACAAACCAGAAAAGAGAATAAAGAAAGGAAAGAGAAGGACAAAAGAGCATATGAAAAAGAGAGATTGAATGTTCTTTCTTCTCAGCTTTATTATAGAAACAGGGAGTTATATATCCTCTGTAACTTAAGTATAAATTAACGCTACTATTTTAATCGTAATTCAATGTTCCATATTATTCCATGTGGTTTTTATTTAATAAAGTCAGTTTAACTACTTAACCAACTTTTGACTTTTAACTACTTAACCAACTTTTGACTTTTAACTACTTAACCAACTTTACTTGACGCTAACACATCACATGCTACTATCCTCTCCTGTAACAAGTAATCATAACAGTATCAACCAACAATGTCTAATAAAGTCAATTTATATCCAACATTGAAAAGATTCAAGAATTTAACAAGTCCCCATTAGATTATTTCATTGTATCCATATTTGAATTCAACTTGGCTGTGGTTAAAGGCCTAAAACCCTTTCGATCTCTTTAATGTATTCAGTTTTAACAAATGGGATAACCGGACCAATTTGTTACTAGGGAGGATTTGTAAAAATGATGATTTCTAATAGTAAATGAAAGAAAATATTTGCATCATCTTCATTGTCTGCTTGTAAAAGGTCAAGAAACTCCAAAAACTGCACTCTTCCTTTGTCATACATGGTGTAATAATTGACATCAAATTAGTTAATCCTGATTGATTAATTTACTCTAAACTCAAGATTCATTATTGTATCAATGGTAAAACTTTCTTAAGAAATCTAAAAATGTAGTGGATTGCCATTAATGCTCCTACAAACATGAACATCCTCAGAAGAGTGAGCTCTAAATAGCATTCTTTATTATGAAAGAGAGAGAGAGAGAGGGAGAGATGAGGGACGAAGATAAGTAAGGAAGATAAGGAAGATGACTCTTAGAGTAATAGGATTTCTTGGTGAATCTTAAAATCTTATCAATGGATAATAGTATTCTCTTGAATCTTTAGACGTGTAATTGTAGGAGTAGAGAAAGATGAGGAGATGATTGTTGTAGAGCCTTTCTTGATAAATCATGGAACAATGTCAGCAAAAAAGGGTCTTCTCTTTAATACTTGGACGTGGAATTGTGGAAATGTCAAAGATAAGAAGAAGATGACTGTTGGAGTAAGAGGCTTTCTTGGTGAATCTTGAAACCCTATCAATGGATAATAGTCTTCTCCTGAATCTTTGGACGTGTAATCATGGGAGTAGAGAGAGATGAGGGAGATGACTGTTATAGAGTCTTTCTTAATGAATCATGTAACCATGTCAGCAAAGAAGGGCTTTCTCTTTAATACTTGGACACGAAATTGTGGAAGTGTCAAAGATAGGAGCAAGATGACTATTACAGTAAAAGGCTTTTTTGGTGAATCTTAAAACCCTGTCAATGGATAATAGTCTTCTCCTGAATCTTTGGACGTGAAATCATAGAGTGTAGAGAGATGAGGAAATGACTGTTGTAGAGCCTTTCTTGGTGAATCATGGAACTATATTAGTAGAGAAGGGTCTTCTCTTCAATACTTAGGTGTGGAATTGTGGAAGTGTCAAAGAGAGGAGGAAGATGACTATTAGAGTAAGAGACTTTCTTGGTGAATCTTGAAAGCCTGTTAATGGATAATAGTCTTTCCTTAATCTTTGGACATGTAATTGTAGGAGTAGAGGGAGATGAGAGAGATGATTGTTATAGAGCCTTTCTTGATAAATCCTAAAACCGTGTCAATAAAGAAGGGCCTTCATTTCAATACTTGGGCATGAAAATATCAAAGAGATGAGGAAGATGACTGTTAGAGTAAGAGACTTTCTTGGTGAATTTTGAAACCCTGTCAATGGATAATAGTCTTCTCTTAAATCTTTAAAAGTGTAATCATAAGAGTGGAGAAAGATGAGGGACATAACTATTGTAAACCTTTCTTAATGAATCCCGAAGTCATGTTAGCAGAGAAGGACCTTTTTTTCAATACTTGGTCTTGGAATTGTGAAAGTGTCAAAAAAAAAAAAAAAGGAAAATGACTATTAGAGTAAGAGACTTTATTAGTAAATCTTGAAACCTTGTCAATGGATAATAGTCTTCTCCTAAATCTTTGGATGTGTAATTATAGGAGTGGAGAGAGATGAGCAAGATGTTTGTTGTAAAGTCTTTCTTGATGAATCCTAGAATCCTATTAGTAGAGAAGAGCTTTCTCTTCAATACTTAAAAGTGGAATTGTGAGAGTGTCACAAAGAGAAGGAAGATGATTGTTGGAATAAGAGGTTTTCTTGGTGAATCTTAAAATACCACCAATGGATAATAGTTTTCTTTTGAATTTTTGGACGTATAATTGTTGAAGTGGAGATAGATAAGGGGGATGATTGTTGTATAGTTTTTCTCAATGAATCTTAGAATCGTGTCAGTAAAGAAGGGTTTTCTCTTCAATACTTAGATGTAGAATTGTAGAAGTATCAAAGAGAAGAGGAAGATGATTGTTGGAGTAAGAGGTTTTCTCAATGAATTTTAGAGTTTTATCCTAAATATATGGACTTAAGTACGAAAAGCAGAGATTTTAATGAGTTTTTAGGTTGCTAAATTATGGAAGCCGAGAGAGGGAGAGAGAAAAGAGAGAAGAAAGGCCAGGGAAGAAGTGAATCTTAAAATCGTGGTGTTAATAAAAATAGAGTTTTCTTTTGGAATTTGGATGTTGGATTATGGTGCATAGGAAACTTTCAAGGTAAATTTATATAAGCAAGTTCTCCATTTCAATTACATTTTAGTAATTTCAAGCTAACCATGGTAAATTTTAAGAAAAAAACATTTATTGTCTAACTGATTTCAATGAGATGTTTAAGATTTTTTGTTTAATTGTTTTAAACAATTATTTAATTTTTTTATAATAATATATTTTTTTAATAATTTAATTTACCGTAAGGTGACTTGGGGGTAGATCTTCCCTCCAATAAGATCATGGAGTTAAAGAAGTGTCGTTGATTCCAGACATAATAAGGGATAACTAAAGGTGGTCATAGAAGTTAGGGCATTTAGGTGCACAATAAGTCATGTGGGGCTAACAATAATGGTAATAATAGATAATGAGGTAGGAGGAAAGGAGATAGGTGCGCATGGCCATCATCCCACCATTATTGAGGCGTAAGGTTACAATCTAGCTTACTAAGCACATAAAACATAGCAACAATACACATTTAAGAGGGAAAGAACTTGCTTGTCAACGTATGCTCAACCTATTTTTTTGTTGGTACATATAACAAAAAAGATAGCACTTGTCTATACTTATTAAATGCAATTTAGTGATAGACTTTTTTTTTGCATATAACCATAATAGACAAGCCAAGACATTGCATATGGAATTCTAAGCACTTATGCAAAATAGCTGAAAACAAATTATATAAAACACTGGAATGCCAATGGATTAACAATATGAAATCCTATGTATCTGTAATGCTTTAAATCGAGAATTAGCGAAGGAACAATAATATGCACAATGGAAGAACAAAGAAAATACTAGGAGAGAAGAGAACAGACCAGAAGGAGGAATAAAAAGATAATAAGAGAGAAGGACAAAAAAGAATCTGAAAAAGAGAGACTGAATGTTCTTTCTTCTCAGCTTTATTATAGAGACAAGGAGTTATATATGCTCTGTAACTTAAGTACAAATCAACGCTACTATTTTAATAGCAATTCAATGTTCCATATTGTTCCATGTAGCTCTTATTTAATAAAGTCAGTTTAACTACTTAACCAACTTTACTTGGCGCTAACACAATATATGCTACTATCCTCTCCTGTAACAAGTAACCATAATAGTATCAACCAATAATATTTAATAGAGTCAATTTATATCCAACATTGAAAAGATTCAAGAATTTAATAGGTCCCAATTAGATTATTTCATTGTATCCATATTTGAATTCAACTTGGCTGTGGCTGAAGGCCTAAAACCCTTTCGATTTCTTTAATGTATTCAGTTTTAACGAACGGGATGGCCGAACCAATTTGTTGCTGGGCAGGATTTGTAAAGATGATGATTGCTGATAGCATATGAAAGAAAATATTTGCATCATCTTCATTGTCTGCTTGTAGAAGGTCAAGAAACTCAAAAACCGCACTCTTCCTTTGTCATACACGGTGTAATTATTGACCTTGAATGAGTCATTCCTGATTGATTAATTTACTCTAAACTCAAGATTCATTATTGTATTAATGGTAGACCTTTCCTAAGAAATCTAGAAATGTAATGGACTGCCCTTATTGCTCTTGCAAACATGAACATCCTCAAAAGAGCGAGCTCTAAATAACATTCTTTATTATGAAAGAGAGAGAGAGAGAGAGATGAGGGACGGAGATAAGTAAAAAAGATGAGGAAGATGACTATTAAAGTAAGAGGATCTCTTGGTGAATCTTAAACCCTTGTCAATGGATAATATTCTTCTCCTGAATTTTTAGACGTGTAATAGTAGGAGTAGAGAGAGATGAGGAGATGACTGTTGAGGCATGAGGTTACAATCTAGTTTACTAAGCACATAAAACATAACAACAACACACATTTAATAAAGAAGGAAATTACTTGTCACGGTATGCTCAACTTTTTTTTTTGTTGGTACATATAACAAAAAGATAGCACCTGTCTATACTTATTAAATGCAATTCAGTGACAGATCCTTTTTTTGCATATAACCACAATAGATAAGCCAAGACATTGCATATGGAATTTTAAAGACTTGTGCAAAATAGTTAAGAACAAATTATGTAAAACACTGGAATGCCAATGGATTAACAATATAAAACCCTATGTATCTATAATGCTTTAGATCGAGAATTAGCGATGGAACAACAATATGCATAATGGAAGAACAAAGAAATTACCAAGAGAGAAGAGAATAGACCAGAAGGGAGAATAAAAGAGAAGGATAGAGAAGGACAAAAAAGAATCTGAAAAAGAGAGATTGAATGTTCTTTCTTCTGAGCTTTATTATAGAGACAGGGAGTTATATAAGTTCTGTAACTTAAGTAAAAATCAACACTACTACTCTAATAGCAATTCAATGTTCCATATTGTTCAATGTGGCCCTTATTTAATAAAGTTAGTTTAACTACTTAACCAACTTTAGTTGACATTAACATATCACATGCTATTATCCTCTCCTGTAACATGTAACCATAATAGTATCAACCAATAATGTCTAATAGAGTTAATTTATATCCAACATTGAAAATATTCAAGAATTTAATAGGTCCCCATAAGATTATTTCATTGTATCCATATTTGAATTCAACTTGGCTGTGGCTGAAGGCCTAAAACCCTTTCGATCTCTTTAAAATATTCAGTTTTAACGAATAGGATAGCCGGACCAATTTGCTGCTGGGGAGGATTTGTAAAGATGATGATTTCTGATAGCATATAGGGGAAAATATTTGCATCATCTTCATTGTCTGCTTGTAGAAGGGCAAGAAACTCCAAAAACCGCACTCCTCCTTTGTCATACACGGTGTAATTATTGACCTCGAATGAGTCATTCCTGATTGATTAATTTACTCTAAACTCAAGATTCATTATTGTATTAATGGTAGACCTTTCCTAAGAAATGTAGAAATGTAATGGATTGCCCTTATTTCTTTTGTAAATATAAACATCATTAGAAGAGCAACCTCCAAATAGCATTCTTTATTATGAGAGAGAGAGAGACAGAGAGAGATGAGGGACGAAGATAAGTAAAGAAGATGAGGAAGATGACTGTTAGAGTAGGAGGATTTCTTGGTGAATCTTAAACCCTTGTCAATGGATAATATTCTTCTCCTGAATTTTTAGACGTGTAATCGTAGGAGTCGAGATCACTGTTGAGGCGTGGGGTTACAATCTAGTTTACTAAGCACATAAAGCATAGCAAGAACACACATTTAATAGAGAAGGAAATTACTTGTCACCGTATGCTCAACTTTTTTTTTTGTTGGTACATATAACAAAAAAGATAGCACCTGTCTATACTTATTAAATGCAATTCAGTGACAAATCCTTTTTTTGCATAAAACCACAATAGATAAGTTAAGACATTGCATATGGAATTCTAAACACTTGTGCAAAATAGCTAATAACAAATTATGTAAAACACTAGAATGTCAATGGATTAACAATATAAAACCCTATGTATCTCTAATGCTTTAGATCGAGAATTAGCGATGCAACAACAATATGCACAATTGAAGAACAAAGAAATTACCAGGAGAGAAGAGAATAGACCAGAAGGGAAAAGAAAGAGAGAAGGAGAGAGAAGGAAAAAAAGAATCTGAAAAAGAGAGATTGAATGTTCCTTCTTCTTAGCTTTATTAAAGAGATAGGGAGTTATATAAGTTCTGTAACTTAAGTAAAAATCAACACTACTATTCTAATAGCAATTTAATGCTCCATATTGTTCCATGTGGCCCTTATTCAATAAAGTCAGTTTAACTACTTAACCAACTTTACTTCACACTAACATATCACATCCTATTATCATCTCTTGTAACAAGTAACTATAACGGTATCAACCAAAAATGTCTAATAGAGTCAATTTATATCCAACATTGAAAATATTCAAGAATTTAATAGGTCCCCATAAGATTATTTCATTGTATCCATATTTGAATTCAACTTGGCTGTGGCTGAAGGCCTAAAACCCTTTCGATCTCTTTAAAATATTCAGTTTTCACGAATAGGATAGCCGGACCAATTTGCTGCTGGGGAGGATTTGTAAAGATGATGATTTCTGATAGCATATAGGGGAAAATATTTGCATCATCTTCATTGTCTGCTTGTAGAAGGGCAAGAAACTCCAAAAACCGCACTCCTCCTTTGTCATACACGGTGTAATTATTGACCTCGAATGAGTCATTCTTGATTGATTAATTTACTCTAAACTCAAGATTCATTATTGTATTAAGGGTAGACCTTTCCTAAGAAATCTAGAAATGTAATGGATTGCCCTTATTTCTTTTGCAAATATAAACATCATTAGAAGAGCAACCTCCAAATAGCATTCTTTATTATGAGAGAGAGAGAGACAGAGAGAGATGAGGGACGAAGATAAGTAAAGAAGATGAGGAAGATGACTGTTAGAGTAGGAGGATTTCTTGGTGAATCTTAAACCCTTGTCAATGGATAATATTCTTCTCCTGAATTTTTAGACGTGTAATCGTAGGAGTCGAGATCACTGTTGAGGCGTGGAGTTACAATCTAGTTTACTAAGCACATAAAGCATAGCAAGAACACACATTTAATAGAGAAGGAAATTACTTGTCACCGTATGCTCAACTTTTTTTTTGTTGGTACATATAACAAAAAAGATAACACCTGTCTATACTTATTAAATGCAATTCAGTGACAAATCCTTTTTTTGCATATAACCACAATAGATAAGTTAAGACATTGCATATGGAATTCTAAACACTTGTGCAAAATAGCTAATAACAAATTATGTAAAACACTAGAATGTCAATGGATTAACAATATAAAACCCTATGTATCTCTAATGCTTTAGATCGAGAATTAGCGATGCAACAACAATATGCACAATTGAAGAACAAAGAAATTACCAGGAGAGAAGAGAATAGACCAGAAGGGAAAAGAAAGAGAGAAGGAGAGAGAAGGAAAAAAGAATCTGAAAAAGAGAGATTGAATGTTCCTTCTTCTTAGCTTTATTAAAGAGATAGGGAGTTATATAAGTTCTGTAACTTAAGTAAAAATCAACACTACTATTCTAATAGCAATTTAATGCTCCATATTGTTCCATGTGGCCCTTATTCAATAAAGTCAGTTTAACTACTTAACCAACTTTACTTCACACTAACATATCACATCCTATTATCATCTCTTGTAACAAGTAACTATAACGGTATCAACCAAAAATGTCTAATAGAGTCAATTTATATCCAACATTGAAAATATTCAAGAATTTAATAGGTCCCCATAAGATTATTTCATTGTATCCATATTTGAATTCAACTTGGCTGTGGCTGAAGGCCTAAAACCCTTTCGATCTCTTTAAAATATTCAGTTTTCACGAATAGGATAGCCGGACCAATTTGCTGCTGGGGAGGATTTGTAAAGATGATGATTTCTGATAGCATATAGGGGAAAATATTTGCATCATCTTCATTGTCTGCTTGTAGAAGGGCAAGAAACTCCAAAAACCGCACTCCTCCTTTGTCATACACGGTGTAATTATTGACCTCGAATGAGTCATTCCTGATTGATTAATTTACTCTAAACTCAAGATTCATTATTGTATTAATGGTAGACCTTTCCTAAGAAATGTAGAAATGTAATGGATTGCCCTTATTTCTTTTGTAAATATAAACATCATTAGAAGAGCAACCTCCAAATAACATTCTTTATTATGAGAGAGAGAGAGACAGAGAGAGATGAGGGACGAAGATAAGTAAAGAAGATGAGGAAGATGACTGTTAGAGTAGGAGGATTTCTTGGTGAATCTTAAACCCTTGTCAATGGATAATATTCTTCTCCTGAATTTTTAGACGTGTAATCGTAGGAGTCGAGATCACTGTTGAGGCGTGGGGTTACAATCTAGTTTACTAAGCACATAAAGCATAGCAAGAACACACATTTAATAGAGAAGGAAATTACTTGTCACCGTATGCTCAACTTTTTTTTGTTGGTACATATAACAAAAAAGATAACACCTGTCTATACTTATTAAATGCAATTCAGTGACAAATCCTTTTTTTGCATAAAACCACAATAGATAAGTTAAGACATTGCATATGGAATTCTAAACACTTGTGCAAAATAGCTAATAACAAATTATGTAAAACACTAGAATGTCAATGGATTAACAATATAAAACCCTATGTATCTCTAATGCTTTAGATCGAGAATTAGCGATGCAACAACAATATGCACAATTGAAGAACAAAGAAATTACCAGGAGAGAAGAGAATAGACCAGAAGGGAAAAGAAAGAGAGAAGGAGAGAGAAGGAAAAAAAGAATCTGAAAAAGAGAGATTGAATGTTCCTTCTTCTTAGCTTTATTAAAGAGATAGGGAGTTATATAAGTTCTGTAACTTAAGTAAAAATCAACACTACTATTCTAATAGCAATTTAATGCTCCATATTGTTCCATGTGGCCCTTATTCAATAAAGTCAGTTTAACTACTTAACCAACTTTACTTCACACTAACATATCACATCCTATTATCATCTCTTGTAACAAGTAACTATAACGGTATCAACCAAAAATGTCTAATAGAGTCAATTTATATCCAACATTGAAAATATTCAAGAATTTAATAGGTCCCCATAAGATTATTTCATTGTATCCATATTTGAATTCAACTTGGCTGTGGCTGAAGGCCTAAAACCCTTTCGATCTCTTTAAAATATTCAGTTTTCACGAATAGGATAGCCGGACCAATTTGCTGCTGGGGAGGATTTGTAAAGATGATGATTTCTGATAGCATATAGGGGAAAATATTTGCATCATCTTCATTGTCTGCTTGTAGAAGGGCAAGAAACTCCAAAAACCGCACTCCTCCTTTGTCATACACGGTGTAATTATTGACCTCGAATGAGTCATTCCTGATTGATTAATTTACTCTAAACTCAAGATTCATTATTGTATTAATGGTAGACCTTTCCTAAGAAATGTAGAAATGTAATGGATTGCCCTTATTTCTTTTGCAAATATAAACATCATTAGAAGAGCAACCTCCAAATAGCATTCTTTATTATGAGAGAGAGAGAGACAGAGAGAGATGAGGGACGAAGATAAGTAAAGAAGATGAGGAAGATGACTGTTAGAGTAGGAGGATTTCTTGGTGAATCTTAAACCCTTGTCAATGGATAATATTCTTCTCCTGAATTTTTAGACGTGTAATCGTATGAGTCGAGATGGCTGTTGAGGCGTGAGGTTACAATCTAGTTTACTAAGCACATAAAACATAGCAACAACACACATTTAATAGAGAAGGAAATTACTTGTCACCGTATGCTTAACTTTTTTTTTTGTTGGTACATATAACAAAAAAGATAGCACCTGTCTATACTTATTAAATGCAATTCAGTGACAGATCCTTTTTTTGCATATAACCACAATAGATAAGTCAAGACGTTACATATGGAATTCTAAACACTTAATAGCTAAGAACAAATTATGTAAAACATTGGAATGCCAATGGATTAACAATATAAAACCCTATTTATCTATAATGCTTTAGATCGAGAATTAGCGATGGAACAACAATATGCATAATGGAAGAACAAAGAAATTACCAGGAGAGAAGAGAACAGACTAGAAGGGAGAAGAAAGAGAGATGGAATGAGAAGGAAAAAAAGAATCTGAAAAAAAGAGATTGAATGTTCCTTCTTCTTAGCTTTATTAAAAAGATAGGGAGTTATATAAGTTCTGTAACTTAAGTAAAAATCAACACTACTATTCTAATAGCAATTCAATGTTCCATATTGTTCCATGTGGCCCTTATTTAATAAAGTCAGTTTAACTACCGAACTTTACTTAACACTAACATATCACATCTTACTATCCTCTCCTCTAACAAGTAACTATAACGGTATCAACCAAAAATGTCTAATAGAGTCAATTTATATCCAACGTTGAAAATATTCAAGAATTTAATAGGTCCCCATTGGATTATTTCATTGTATCCATATTTGAATTCAACTTGGCTGTGGCTGAAGGCCGAAAACCCTTTCGATCTCTTTAATGTATTCAGTTTTAACGAATAGGATAGCGGGACCAATTTGCTGCTGGGGAGGATTTGTAAAGATGATGATTTCTGATAGCATATAGAGGAAAATATTTGCATCATCTTCATTGTCTGCATGTAGAAGGGCAAGAAACTCCAAAAACCGCACTCCTCCTTTATCATACACAGTGTAATTATTGACTTCGAATGAGTCATTCCTGATTGATTAATTTACTCTAAACTCAAGATTCATTATTGTATTAATGGTAGACCTTTCCTAAGAAATCTAGAAATGTAATGGATTGCCCTTATTGCTCTTGCAAATATAAACATCCTCAGAAGAGCAAGCTCTAAATAGCATTCTTTATTATGAGAGAGAGAGAGATAGAGAGAGATGAGGGACGAAGATAAGTAAAGAAGATGAGGAAGATGACTGTTAGTGTACGAGGATTTCTTGGTGAATCTTAAACCCTTGTCAATGGATAATATTCTTCTCCTGAATTTTTAGACGTGTAATCGTAGGAGTCGAGATGAATGTTGAGGCGTGAGGTTACAATCTAGTTTACTAAGCACATAAAACATGGCAACAACACACATTTAATAGAGAAGGAAATTACTTGTCACCGTATGCTTAACTTTTTTTTTTGTTGGTACATATAACAAAAAAGATAGCACCTGTCTATACTTATTAAATGCAATTTAGTGACAGATCCTTTTTTTGCATATAACCACAATAGATAAGCCAAGATGTTACATATGGAATTCTAAACACTTAATAGCTAAGAACAAATTATGTAAAACACTGGAATGCCGATGGATTAACAATATAAAACCATATTTATCTATAATGCTTTAGATTGAGAATTAGCGATGGAACAACAATATGCATAATCGAAGAACAAAGAAATTACCAGGAGAGAAGAGAAGAGACTAGAAGGGAGAAGAAAGAGAGATGGAAAGAGAAGGAAAAAAAGAATCTGAAAAAAAGAGATTGAATGTTCCTTCTTCTTAGCTTTATTAAAAAGATAGGGAGTTATATAAGTTCTGTAACTTAAGTAAAAATCAACACTGCTATTCTAATAGCAATTCAATGTTCCATATTGTTCCATGTGGCCCTTATTTAATAAAGTCAGTTTAACTACCTAACCAACTTTACTTAACACTAACATATCACATCTTACTATCCTCTCCTCTAACAAGTAACCATAACGGTATCAACCAATAATGTCTAATAGAGTCAATTTATATCCAACGTTGAAAATATTCAAGAATTTAATAGGTCCTCATTGGATTATTTCATTGTATCCATATTTGAATTCAACTTGGCTGTGGCTGAAGGCCGAAAACCCTTTCGATCTCTTTAATGTATTCAGTTTTAACGAATAGGATAGCGGGACCAATTTGCTGCTGGGGAGGATTTGTAAAGATGATGATTTCTGATAGCATATAGGGGAAAATATTTGCATCATCTTCATTGTCTGCTTGTAGAAGGGCAAGAAACTCCAAAAACCGCACTCCTCCTTTGTCATACACGGTGTAATTATTGACCTCGAATGAGTCATTCGTGATTGATTAATTTACTCTAAACTCAAGATTCATTATTGTATTAAGGGTAGACCTTTCCTAAGAAATCTAGAAATGTAATGGATTGCCCTTATTTCTTTTGCAAATATAAACATCATCAGAAGAGCAAGCTCTAAATAGCATTCTTTATTATGAGAGAGAGAGAGACAGAGAGAGATGAGGGACGAAGATAAGTAAAGAAGATGAGGAAGATGACTGTTAGAGTACGAGGATTTCTTGGTGAATCTTAAACCCTTGTCAATGGATAATATTCTTCTCCTGAATTTTTAGACGTGTAATCGTAGGAGTCGAGATGACTGTTGAGGCGTGAGGTTACAATCTAGTTTACTAAGCACATAAAACATGGCAACAACACACATTTAATAGAGAAGGAAATTACTTGTCACCGTATGCTCAACTTTTTTTTTTGTTGGTACATATAACAAAAAAGATAGCACCTGTCTATACTTATTAAATGCAATTCAGTGACAGATCCTTTTTTTGCATATAACCACAATAGATAAGCCAAGACGTTACATATGGAATTCTAAACACTTAATAACTAAGAACAAATTATGTAAAACACTGGAATGCCGATGGATTAACAATATAAAACCCTATTTATCTATAATGCTTTAGATCGAGAATTAGCGATGGAACAACAATATGCATAATGGAAGAACAAAGAAATTACCAGGAGAGAAGAGAACAGACTAGAAGGGAGAAGAAAGAGAGATGGAATGAGAAGGAAAAAAAGAATCTGAAAAAAAGAGATTGATTGTTCCTTCTTCTTAGCTTTATTAAAAAGATAGGGAGTTATATAAGTTCTGTAACTTAAGTAAAAATCAACACTACTATTCTAATAGCAATTCAATGTTCCATATTGTTCCATGTGGCCCTTATTTAATAAAGTCAGTTTAACTACCTAACTTTACTTAACACTAACATATCACATCTTACTATCCTCTCCTCTAACAAGTAACCATAACCGTATCAACCAATAATGTCTAATAGAGTAAATTTATATCCAACGTTGAAAATATTCAAGAATTTAATAGGTCCCCATTGGATTATTTCATTGTATCCATATTTGAATTCAACTTGGCTATGGCTGACGGCCTAAAACCCTTTCGATCTCTTTAATATATTCAGTTTTAACAAATAGGATACCCGGACCAATTTGCTGCTGGGGAGGATTTGTAAAGATGATGATTTCTGATAGCATATAGAGGAAAATATTTGCATCATCTTCATTGTCTGCTTGTAGAAGGGCAAGAAACTCCAAAAACTGCACTCCTCCTTTGTCACACACGGTGTAATTATTGACCTCAAATGAGTCATTCCTGATTGATTAATTTACTTTAAACTCAAGATTCATTATTGTATCAATGATAGGCCTTTCCTAAGAAATCTAGAAATGTAATGGACTGCCCTTATTGCTCTTGTAAATATAAACATCGTCAGAAGAGCGAGCTCTAAATAGCATTCTTTATTATGAGAGAGAGAGAGAGACAGAGAGACAGAGAGAGATGAGGGACTAAGATAAGTAAAGAAGATGAGGAAGATGACTGTTAGAGTACAAGGATTTCTTGGTGAATCTTAAACCCTTGTCAATGGATAATATTCTTCTTCTGAATTTTTAGACGTGTAATCGTAGGAGTCGAGATGACTGTTGAAGCGTGAGGTTACAATCTAGTTTACTAAGCACATAAAACATAACAACAACACACATTTAATAGAGAAGGAAATTACTTGTCACCGTATGCTCAACTTTTTTTTTGTTGGTACATATAACAAAAAAGATAGCACCTCTCTATACTTATTAAATGCAATTCAGTGACAGATCCTTTTTTGCATATAACCACAATAGATAAGCCAAGACGTTACATATGAAATTCTAAACACTTAATAGCTAAGAAAAAATTATGTAAAACACTGGAATGCCAATGGATTAATAATATAAAACCCTATGTATCTATAATGCTTTAGATCGAGAATTAGCGATGGAACAACAATATGCATAATGGAAGAACAAAGAAATTACCAAGAGAGAAGAGAACAGACCAGAAGGGAGAAAAAAGAGAGAAGGAAATAGAAGGAAAAAAAGAATCTGAAAAAGAGAGATTGAATGTTCCTTCTTCTTAGCTTTATTAAAAAGATAGGGAGTTATATAAGTTCTGTAACTTAAGTAAAAATCAACACTACTATTCTAATAGCAATTTAATGTTCCATATTATTCCATGTGGCCCTTATTTAATAAAGTCAGTTTAACTACTTAACACTAACATATCACATCCTACTATTCTCTCCTGTAACAAGTAACCATAACGGTATCAACCAATAATGTCTAATAGAGTAAATTTATATCCAACGTTGAAAATATTCAAGAATTTAATAGGTCCCCATTAGATTATTTCATTGTATCCATATTTGAATTCAACTTGACTGTGGTTGAAGGCCTAAAACCCTTTCGATCTCTTTAATGTATTCAGTTTTAACGAATAGGATAGCCGGACCAATTTGCTGCTGGGGAGGATTTGTAAAGATGATGATTTCTGATAGCATATAGAGGAAAATATTTGCATCATCTTCATTGTCTGCTTGTAGAAGGGCAAGAAATTCCAAAAACCGCACTCCTTACTTGTCATACACGGTGTAATTATTGACCTCGAATGAGTCATTCCTGATTGATTAATTTACTCTAAACTCAAGATTCATTATTGTATCAATGGTAGACCTTTCCTAAGAAATCTAAAAATGTAATGGACTGCCCTTATTGCTCTTTCAAATATAAACATCATCAGAAGAGCGAGCTCTAAATAGCATTCTTTATTATGAGAGAGAGTGAGAGAGAGACAGAGAGAGAGATGAGGGACGAAGATAAGTAAAGAAGATGAGGAAGATGACTGTTAGAGTACGAGGATTTCTTGGTGAATCTTAAACCCTTGTCAATGGATAATATTCTTCTCCTGAATTTTTAGACGTGTAATCGTAGGAGTCGAGATGACTGTTGAGGCGTGAGGTTACAATCTAGTTTACTAAGCACATAAAACATAGCAACAACACACATTTAATAGAGAAGGAAATTACTTGTCACCGTATACTCAACTTTTTTTTTTGTTGGTACATATAACAAAAAAGATAGCACCTGTCTATACTTATTAAATGCAATTCAGTGACAGATCCTTTTTTTGCATATAACCACAATAGATAAGCCAAGACATTGCATATGGAATTCTAAACAATTGTGCAAAATAGCTAAGAACAAATTATGTAAAACACTGGAATGCCAATGGGTTAACAATATAAAACCCTATGTATCTATAATGCTTTAGATCGAGAATTAGCGATGGAACAACAATATGCACAATTGAAGAACAAAGAAATTAACAGGAGAGAAAAGAACAGACTAGAAGGGAGAAGAAAGAGAGAGAAGGACAAAAGAGAATCTGAAAAAGAGTGATTGAATGTTCTTTCTTCTAAACTTTATTATAAAGATAGGGAGTTATATAAGTTCTATAACTTAAGTAAAAATCAACATTACTATTCTAATAGCAATTCAATGTTCCATATTGTTCCATGTGGCCCTTATTTAATAAAGTCAGTTTAACTACTTAACCAACTTTATTTGACACTAACATATCACATGCTACCATCCTCTGCTGTAACAAGTAACCATAACGGTATCAACCAATAATGTTTAATAAAGTTAATTTATATCCAACGTTGAAAATATTTAAAAATTTAATAGGTCCGTATTAGATTATTTCATTGTATCCATATTTGAATTCAACTTGGCTGTGGCTGAAAGCCTAAAACCCTTTCGATCTCTTTAATGTATTTAGTTTTAACGAATAGGATAGCCGGACCAATTTGCTGCTGGGGAGGATTTGTAAAGATGATGATTTCTGATAGCATATAGAGGAAAATATTTGCATCATCTTGATTGTCTGCTTGTAGAAGGGCAAGAAACTCCAAAAACCGCACTCCTCCTTTGTCATACATGGTGTAATTATTGACCTCGAATGAGTCATTCCTGATTGATCAATGTACTCTAAACTGAAGATTCATTATTGTATCAATGGTAGACCTTTCCTAGGAAATCTAGAAATGTAATGGACTGCCCTTATTGCTCTTTCAAATATAAACATCATCAGAAGAGCGAGCTCTAAATAGCATTCTTTATTATGAAAGAGAGAGAGAGAGGGAGAGAGATGAGGGATGAAGATAAGTAAGGAAGATGAGGAAGATGATTGTTTTGTCGATGGATAATATTCTTCTCCTAAATTTTTAGACGTGTAATTGTAGGAGTGGAGAGAGATGAGGAGATGATTGTTGAGACGTGAGGTTACAATCTAGTTTAGTAAGCACATAAAACATAGCAACAATACAAATTTAACAGAAAAGGAACTTGCTTGTCACCGTATGCTCAATTTTTTTTTGTTGGTACATATAATAAAAAAGATAGCACCTATCTATACTTATTAAATGTAATTCAGTGACAGATCTTTTTTTGCATATAACCACAATAGATAAGCCAAGATATTGCATATGGTATTCTAAACACTTGTGCAAAATAACTGAGAACGAATTATGTAAAACACTAGAATGCCAATAGATTAACAACATAAAACCCTATGTATCTGTAATGCTTTAGATTGAGAATTAGCGATGGAACAACAATATGCACAATGGAAGAACAATGAAAATACCATAAGAGAAGAGAACAGACCAGAAGGAAGAATAAAGAGATAAGGAGAAAGAAGGACAAAAAAGAATCTGAAAAAAAGATATTGAATGTTCTTTTTTCTCAACTTTATTATAGAGAAAGGGAGTTATATATGTTCTATAACTTAAGTACAATTCAATGCTACTATTCTAATAGCAATTCAATGTTCCATATTGTTCCATGTGGCTCTTATTTAATAAAGTCAGTTTAACTACTTAACCAACTTTACTTGACGCTAACACATCACATGCTATTATCCTTTCCTATAACAAGTAACCATAATGGTATCAACCAATAATGTCTAATAGAGTTAAGTTATATCTAATATTGAAAAGATTCAAGAATTTAACAGGTCTTCATTAGGTTATTTCATTGTATCCATATTTGAATTCAACTTGGTTGTGGCTGAAGGCCTAAAACCCTTTCAATCTCTTTAATGTATTCAATTTTAACGAACGGGATAACCGGACCAATTTGCTGCTAGGGAGGATTTGTAAAGATGATGATTGCTGATAACATATGAAAGAAAATATTTACATCAGCTTCATTGTTTGCTTGTAGAAGGTCAAGAAACTCCAAAAATCGCACTCCTCCTTTATCATACACGGTATAATAATTGACCTCAAATGAGTCATTCCTGATTAATTAATTTACTCTAAACTCAAGATTTATTATTGTATCAATGGTAAACCTTTCCTAAGAAATATAGAAATGTAGTAGACTGTCGTTATTGCTCCTGCAAACATGAACATCCTCAAAAGAGCAAGCTCTAAATAGCATTCTTTATTATGAAAGAGAGAGAGAGAGAGAGAGAGATGAAGATAAGTAAGGAAGATGAGGAAGATGATTGTTTTGTCGATGGATAATATTCTTCTCCTGAATTTTTAGACGTGTAATTGTAGGAGTGGAGAGAGATGAGGAGATGACTATTGAGGCATGAGGTTACAATCTAGTTTACTAAGCACATAAAATACAACTACAATACATATTTAACAGAGAAGGAACTTGCTTGTCAACGTATGCTCAACCTTTTTTTTTTGTTGGTACATATAACAAAAAAGATAGCACTTGTCTATACTTATTAAATGCAATTTAGTGACAGATCTTTTTTTTGCATATAATCACACTAGACAAGCTAAGACATTACATATGGAATTCTAAACACTTGCGCAAAATAGCTGAGAACAAATTATAAACACTGGAATGCCAA
The DNA here is from genome assembly GCA_020883675.1 of Bruguiera gymnorhiza. Taxonomy (NCBI): domain Eukaryota; kingdom Viridiplantae; phylum Streptophyta; class Magnoliopsida; order Malpighiales; family Rhizophoraceae; genus Bruguiera; species Bruguiera gymnorhiza. The sequence continues at coordinate 2,953,871 of JAIRCJ010001047.1, read as the reverse complement.
TGGATTAATAATATAAAACCTTATGTATCTGTATTGCTTTAAATCGAGAATTAGTGATGGAACAACAATATGCACAATGGAAGAACAAAGACAATACCACGAGAGAAAAGAACAGACTAGAAGGGAGAATAAAGAGAGAAGGAGAGAGAAGGATAAAAGAGAATCTAGAAAAGAGAGATTGAATCTTCTTTATTTTCAGCTTTATTATAAAGACAAGGAGTTATATATGCTCTGTAACTTAAGTACAAATCAACATTAATATTATAATAGCAATTCAATGTTCCATATTGTTCCATGTGGTTCTTATTTAATAAAGTCAATTTAATTACTTAACCAATTTTACTTGACGCTAACACATCACATGCTACTATCCTCTCCTGTAACAAGTAACCATAATAGTATTAACCAACAATGTTTAATAGAGTCAATTTATATCCAACATTGAAAAGATTCAAGAATTTTACAGGTCCCCATTAGATTATTTCATTGTATCCATATTTGAATTCAACTTGGTTGTGGTTGAAGGCCTAAAACCCTTTCGATCTTTTTAATGTATTCAATTTTAACAAACGGGATAACCGAACCAATTTGTTGTTGGGGAGGATTTGTAAAGATGATGATTGCTGATAGCATATGAAAGAAAATATTTGCATCATCTTCATTATCTGCTTGTAGAAGGTTAGGAAACTCCAAAAACCGCACTTCTCCTTTGTCATACACGGTGTAATAATTAACCTCGAATGAGTCATTCCTAATTGATTAATTTACTCTAAAGTCAAGATTCATTATTGTATCAATGGTAGACCTTTCCTAAGAAATCTAGAAATGGAATGGATTGCTATTATTGCTCCTGCAAACATGTACATCCTTAGAAGAGCGAGCTCTAAATAGCATTCTTTATTATGAAAGAGAGAGGAGGAGGAGAGAGAGAGAGAGAGATGAAGGATGAAGATAAGTAAGGAAGATGACTGTTAGAGTAAGATGATTTCTTAGTGAATATTAAAACCTTGTCAATGGATAATAGTCTTCTCCTGAATCTTTAGACGTGTAATCGTTGGAGTGAAGAGAGATAATGAGATGACTGTTGTAGAGCCTTTCTTGATAAATCATGGAACAATGTCAGCAAAAAAGGGTCTTCTCTTCAATACTTGGACATGGAATTGTGGAAGTGTCAAAAAGAGGAGGAAGATGACTATTGGAGTAATAAGCTTTTTTGGTGAATCTTGAAACCTTGTCAATGGATAATAGTCTTCTCCTGAATCTTTAGATGTATAATAGTGGGAGTGGAAAGAATCGTGGGAGTAGAGAGAGATGAGAGAGATGACTGTTGTAGAGCCTGTCTTGATAAATCATGGAACAGTGTCAGCAAAAAAGGGTTTTCTCTTCAATACTTGGACGTGAAATTGTAGAAGTGTCAAAGAAAGAAGGAAGATGTCTTTGGTGAATCTTGAAACCCTATCAATGGATAATAGTGTTCTTCTGAATCTTTAGATGTATAATCGTGAGAGTGGAGAGAGATGAGGGAAATGACTGTTATATAGTCTTTCTTAAAAAATAGTGTAACCATGTCAGAAGAAAAGGGCTTTCTCTTTAATACTTGGACAAGAAATTATGGAAGTGTCAAAGATATGAGCAAGATGACTGTTACAGTACGAGGCTTTTTTGGTGAATCTTAAAACCCTGTTAATGGATAATAATCTTCTTCTAAATTTTTTGACATGTAATCATGGAGTGGAGAGAGACGAGAAAATGACTGTTGTAGAGCATTTCTTAGTGAATCATGAAACTATATTAACATATAAAGGTCTTTTCTTTAATACTTGGGCGTGGAATTGTGGAAGTGTCAAAAAGAGGAGGAAAATGACTATTAGAGTAAGAGACTCTCTCGATGAATTTTGAAATCTTGTTAATGGATAATAGTCTTCTCTTTAATCTTTAAACATGTAATCGTAGGAATGGAGAGAGATGAGGGAGATGATTGTTGTAGAGCCTTTCTTAATGAATCCTAGAATCGTGTCAATAAAGAAGGACCTTTTTTTCAATACTTGGGTGTGAAAATATCAAAGAGAGGAGGAAGATGACTGTTGGAGTAAGAGACTTTCTTGGTGAATTTTGAAATCCTATCAATGGATAATAGTTTTCTCCTAAATCCTTAGACGTGTAATCGTAAGAGTGGAGAAAGATAAGGGACATGACTATTGTAAACCTTTCTTGATGAATCCTAGAGCCGTGTTAGCAATGAAGGACCTTCTTTTCAATACTTAGTTGTGGAATTGTGAAAGTGTCAAAAAGAGAAGGAAGATGACTGTCAGAGTAAGAGGTTTTCTTAGTAAATCTTGAAACTTTGTCAATGGATAATAGTATTCTTCTAAATATTTGAATGTGTAATTATGGGAGTAGAGAGAGATAAGCAAGATGTCTGTTATAAAGTCCTTTTTTTATGAATCTTAGAATTTTATCTACAGAGAAGAGCTTTTTCTTCAATACTTAAAAGTAGAATTGTGGAAGTGTCACAAAGAGGAGGAAGATAACTGTTGAAATAAGAGGTTTCTTGGTTAATCTTAAAACACTGTCAATGGATAATAGTTTTCTTCTCAATATTTGGACGTATAATCGTTGAAGTGGAGAGAGACAAAGGAGATGATTGTTGTAGGGTTTTTCTCAATGAATCTTAGAATCATGTTAGCAAAGAAGGACTCTCTCTTCAATACTTAAACGTAGAATTGTAGAAGTATCAAAGGGAAAATGAAGATGATTATTCGAGTTAGAGGCTCTCTCGGTGAATTTTAAAGTTTTATCTTAAATATGTGGATTTGGAAGTACAGAAAGTAGAGATTGTAATGAGTTTTTGGTTTGCTGGAATTATGGAAGCCGAGAAAAGGAGGGAGAAAGGAGAAAAGAGAGGCAAGAGAAGAAGTAAATTTTAAAATGGTGGTATTAATAAGAGTAGAGTTTATTTTTAGAATTGAGACCTTAGATTATGGTGTATAAAAAACTGTGAAGGTAAATTTATATAGGAATGTTCTTCACTTTAATTACATTTTAATAATTTCAAACTAATTATAGTAAATTTTAAGAAAAAAATATTTATTGTCTCACTAATTTTAATGAGATGTATGAGATTTATTTTAAATTTTTTTAAAATTATTTAATTTTTTTGATAATAATATACTTTTTTAATAATTTAATTTATTGCAAGGCGACCTGGGGTGGGTTTTTCTTCCGACGAGATCATAGAGTTAAACAAGTGTCGTTGATTGATGCCAGACATGATAAGGGATACCTAAAGGTGGTCATAGGAGCTGGGGCATTTGGGTGCACAATAATCCGGGTGTGGCTGACGGTAGTGGCAATGATACATGACGGGGCGAGAGGAAAGGAGATCGGTGCGCTTGGCCATCGTCCCACCACTGTTGAGGCCTGTTAGGTTTAGGTCTCAGAGTTTAGAGAAACAGAGGCATAATTGTTGATTGTCCAAATCCGAATGACAACAATCTCGCATGCTCTCTCTCACTATCTCTCCCATGGCAGCAATCTCACACGCTCTCTCTCACTATCCCTCCCAGGGCTGCAACTCACACGCTCTCGCTCACTATCCCTCCCATGGCTGCAATCTCCCACTCTCTCTCGCAACAACAATCTCACATGCTCTCTCTCTCTCTCCATCTCTCCTAGGTCACTGATTTTGACCTAAAGAATATCAAAACAAAATAGACAAAAGTTGACTTGAAAGCAGCTAGTCTCAAACTTGACTTTTGGGTGGCTTGAATGAACAGGCATTTGGGAATAAAAGAGATAGGTTGTATTATGTTCCTTCAAAGGCCGTGTCTTGGCTTCCAACAATCGTTCCTTTTCAGTAGAATATGTTTTCTTCTTCAGGAGTGTGGATATCCTAATTTCTCCACTCACTTGTAAATCAATTTAATTGAAAAAATTAATTTCATTAGGAAAAGAAAAAAACCAACTAAATTCCCAATAATCTTGGTGCTGTGAAAGTTACTCGAGGACCATCGATTCTGAAAAAAAAAAAAAAAAAGGCTTATGTGTACCATGAGTGCCATCAGTCAACCTGTTTTCCAACAGAAAAAAAAGGGCCAAAAAAGAAAAAAAAAACAAAAAGGAGAGGTTAGGAACAAATTAAAAGAAAAGGTGTAATCAAATCGACTTTGAAAAACAGTCTAAATTAGAAATTTAGAAGCCGAGTTAAAGAAAATCCGGTTCAAGATTGGTGAAACAACGGACACGCCATAGAAAGAAAGAAATCAAGATTTGTATAACTGCAGTTAGCCTATAAAGCAAAAAGATGGGAGATAGATATATGGAGTCAAATCAATGGAATCCATTCTAAAGAATTCAACAGCCAACAAGCAAATCAAAAATAGAAATATTAATCGAAGAAAAAAGAGGAATCAAGAGGTCGAAATTTGTCAGTGTATAAATTATTGTGAAAGTATTTATTTTTTTTATTTTTTTTATCTATCTAAATCGGGAGCCATTATAAAACTGATGAGACGTTGGTACGAGGAATTGATAATGATTGGAATCTGATTTGGTGCGAAATCTCCATTGTCTGAGTTGGTTGTCGATGAGAGGACAGGGAAGCAGCAGGAAATAAAAAGAATTTGGTTTCCTGTTCCTCATCTTATCATTTTTAGTGCTGATTTGTCAGAAGCAAAGAAAACTTATTGGATCTCCATGCTATATGTGTGGATTTCTGCTTTTGCTCATAGTAATTACCATCTAGCGTATCGACCAATCACTTCTTGATGCAACAATTGCTGACGTAGCCAATGTTTGATAGGCGACTAGCGAGGCAGATGTTCAATATCTAGTTGCTACAGAAAAACAATCATTATCATCTAGATGATTGAATTGATCCCGCAAGCTGTCAATCGAGTTGTAATCACTTTATACAACCACTTTGTGTGTGCTACTTATACGGATAACTGAGTAGTTTGTCTCATGAAAAAATCTACTTTTGACAGATGCTGGGTGCTCATCTTGCCTTCAGAAGGATGGCTAGCATGGTTGTGCCACTCGGGGAATTTTTTGGGCTCATCAGTTTAAGAAAGTGGAGTAGTATTGTATTGTTGTCCCCAATGGTAATCTCTTAGGACATGCATGAAGAAATTCGAGTGGATGAAGCAGAATCCACGCTTAAACAAGCTCTCTCATTGAACTATGAGGTGAGTTTATTCCCGATCTTAACGAGATCATTGGTTGATAGCTCTTTTTGCGTGCCTTCGTTAATGCGAGTCACAGGAAGCCAGGGCCTTGTTGGGGAGGCTTGAATATCAACGAGGCAACTTTGATGCTGCTCTTCAGGTGTTCCAGGGTATTGACATCAGAGCTTCAACCCCATAAATGACCAAGGCAATTGCTGAAAGAATGATGCTTAGAAAGCCGCGTCCCAAAGGTGATATAATGCCTCCAAATGTCATGTCCATGCATTCATTGAGTTTGATTGCTGAAGCAACCTTGCTCAAAGTTAAATCACTGGAGGAACTCGAGCATTACAAAGGTAGATGGCTTTTCACTCTTGTTCACGGCTATTAATTTTGTTATGACAAGTGCATTGCATGCTCAAGGTTCCTTAGATTTTTTCGAATATGCTAATCACTCTCTCAGTATTTCTTTTCCTCTTTTTTAAATACATGCCTATCTTAGTTTCTGCTTTTTCTTTACAAAATGTGGTTTTGATATGTATTCCATGTATAAGAGCCTGCAAAGGAGTGCAGAATCATCTTGGACATGGTTGAATCAGCACTGCCTAATGGTATGCCCAAAGGCATCAGTGAAGAGAGAAAATTAGAGGAGACATTTCACAAAGCGCTATTGTCACTACCAGTTCTTTGGATAAAAGCAGGCTTGCTTGATGAAGCTATCATGGCACACCGTCGAGCTCTATACAAGTCATGGAATTCGGATCCACAAAGGTTTGCTGGAGTGGAAAAAGACTTAGCTTCCATGTTACTTTTTGGCGCTGTGATGGCAAGGCCTCCACCTCAGTTGGAAGCTGGTGGTCTAGCTACCCCCGAAGGTAACCCAGAGGAAGCAATTCTTTTGGTGCTAGTCATAATGGATAAGGTGGCACATGGAGAAATTAAGTGGGATGAAGAAATCATGGATCTTCTTTCTTACGCACTCTAAATTTCTGGCCAATTCGAATTATTGGCAGAGCATGTGGAGCAGGGCCTTCCAGGCATCTATTCCAGAGTAGAGAGGTAGCACCTCCTTGCTCTTCGTTATAGTGCTGCCAGTCAAAATGAAACAGCTTTGAACCTGTTAAAGAAAGTTTGTGGTAGTTCAGAATCAAAGTGCAGACCACACGTTCCTTCCTGTCTGTTGGGAGCAAAGTGATGCTCGCAGGATGCAGAGCATGGTTGCGAAGGCATTGATTTTGCTCGTAAAGTTATTGTTTGGCTGGCCATCATAATGAACATTTCACTGGTCGAGCTCATAAATTCCCTGGTGTTTGCTATGGGAATGCAGCCAGAATGTCGTTGTCTGATTCTGAGAGACGACTTATGATCTAATGACTCTGTTGCCTGAATGGGTCAATAGCTAGGCCAACGTTTGTTAACCATGCACGTGGGTCCTGCATATCGAAATGGCAAGTACAAGAAAATGTTTGAGAGAGAGTCGAGCGTAAAAATGTAAAGAGACAAAAAGAGAGATAGCAGAGTGCACACAGGCGAGAGAAAAACATTAATATGATTAAAACAAAATTATATGAACAAAACAAAACAAAATATATATACACATCTATTGAGGTAGAGGATCCAGTTAAATAAGAAACTAAAGCACAAATAAACTACTGCAAGAAATATGATAAGGTCGTAAGATTGAGCGAATACGTGAAATCAACAGTTACGCCAGAAAGAATGTGCACCAACGCTTGGTGCTTTTTTATTTTTATTATTTTTTCTCTCTTTTTAAAATTTAGGGACTGTCAAGCACTTTAAGGTTTGCTTAGGCATCTTAAGGCATACGAGAAGAAATGGGAGTTGGACACCACGAGGGCTTATAGGTGATGACCTCGTTAGGGACAAACATGACCGATGGAAAATCGCAAACCTTTTCCAGTGTTCCCATGCGCATGTTACATGATACAATCTCGAAACGCTTCCGCCGGGACGCACCGAAATACACAACATCACCGTCATTTGGGTCGCAAGCTATTGTTATTGGCAAAAATTGATCGGTGTTTGCCTCTTTAATTACCCAGTCACAACGTTCGGGTATCATGTCTTTTAAGTATACCTGCTTTTCCATAATCCATTCGCCCTTTTCGTAGTCCTTGAGATCCCAAATTCGAATAAATGAAACAGGGTAGTCTGTAATTTGGAACAATCTCATCCTTTCCCTGCAAACTCGAAAGCATCTAAAATAATAGTGAAAGAACTCTTTGGGCACATGAATGAAATGTCGGAGTTCGCCACCCTCATAAGGATCGAATCCCATCAATCCGTGTTCATGACTCAGGAAAAACATCAGTCCATTATAGTAAACACCATTCGTCCTACGGGGAGGACATACAAAAGCTCTCTGACCACACGAAACCACATTCTCTTTCCATTCACCAACGTCAGACGAGTAGATGTGCACTTTAATTTCAGACTCACGATCATCAAATGGATGAATTACGCGAAGCACAGTATACCGACAAGCAGAAGAATCAGAATAAGGATAATTACAAACAAACCCAACCCCAGCCGATCCTCGAAATGGAGGATTAGGTGGGAGCTGTATCCAGCTCAAGGTGAATGGATTACAGACGTAGAAAACGTTCCGCCGCCCGTCAGAGCACAACAGTAAGTCATTGGAAGAGGCTTGAATGGTGGCAGAATCCTCAAGCCCAGATCGGCAGAAAGGTAGGAATGAGAGGGAAAAGCCTTCAGACTTAAAATCATCAGGTTCGTTAGAGATCGCAAGGAACTTGAAGACCCAGCTCCATTCAAAAAAGCTTTCAACGTAGTTAAGAAGGAATGCAAAAGTTTTGTGTTTTTCACCGAATAGGCGAATGAGAAAAGGATCAGAGATAAGCGCATACCAATGCTTCGACACGGCCTGGCAGCGCTTCAGCTGTTTAAGGGGGAGGCGAGAGAGAATTTGGATCAGCAGGGAGTCACAGAGATCGTCCAACGTAGTCGACGTCGAGTCCGGTGCCACCGGTACTTTTGGACTTTCACGACTCCGCTTTCGATTTTGAGCGACGGAGCACGGCACCAGCTCCATTGAATATTAACACAAACAGGAGACGAGGGAAGCAGAGAATAAAGATGAAAAATTATATATATAGAAATTGAGGTTGGATTTATAGAGTGAAGATAAGGTAGAACAGAGATATTGAGGTCGTATTTATAGAGGGAGGGACGAAGGGAGACGAAGGCAAACTTGAGTTTGAATCGGAAATCAGTTGTCGAGACGGTTTAGGATTTGTACCGAAGTATAAATAAATAAATAAATAATTTATCAGTTATTATTTAAATTACAATAAAATATATAATTTAACTTCACGAGTCTTTATTTTTATTATTTAAATTTAATTTATTTTAATTTAATAACTTTATCTGTTTTTTATTTTTTAAAATTATTTTATTATTTTAGTAAATAAAAAATTATAAATTTTATTTGTTTGATAATATTTTTTTTATAAAATTAAATTTATTACATTTATTTTTATCTAATTTATATCTTTATATACCAAAATTATATAAATTATTTACTTAAATTTTAATGTAAATTTTATTATTATAAAATATTATATTATATAATTTAAAATAATATAAAAAAATTTAAATATATGAATATATTAATTTAACGATAAAAAAAATTATAATGAACTTAATTGTAAATAAATATTCGAGTCAGAGGGAGTCGTCGTGTATTAATTTTTTGGCGATCTCAACACTCTAATCTATGGCTTTCGACCTAAAACTTTACCTCTTGCATGGGAGGGCATTGTCGTGGTTTGGTTGGAGAGCTTTAAACGTGGAGTCCCACTTTTAATTGATGTATTTTTGCTACGTGATTTGGGTCGGGGCTTGGTTCTGCCACTCTTCCGAGGTGTTTGGGTTTAGGAAGAGGCGGTTGGACTCTTGGGAATTCTCTCTGGTTTTGGTTTGTGTGACATGGTGGTCCCTCCTGATGAGATGTCAAAAGGGAAATTGCCATCTGTAGAAGGGCTCCGAGTCGGCAGTGATTGCAATTTCAAATCGGAAACCCGATTGATTTGATCTTCAATTCGAATTACCCCAATTTTTCGCGAGAAACACGCACCTGATCAACCCCGGTAATTTGAACTTCGAAAATATCCTGATTCGCATCTGTGATAGGCGTGGAGTCTCGGTTGGGTCCTGTTTTCGGTGCCGGCGACTTGCCAGGGTGATTGTCCCGATCACCAAAAGAAGATTTGTGGGAGGTGCGGTAGCCCCTCTTCAGCGATCTAGAATCCAATTTCACGCTGACCCTTTTACTGGGAGAAGCTCCTAGGTGATCGCCATAAGCTGAGCTCTATTCGTGTATGGCTCTTGGGAGTATCATCTCCACCACTGGCAAGCTCACATTCTTTCTTGACATGACCCAAACAAACCACACACATAACAGAAGTTTGGGAGTCTCTCATACTCGAAGGCGATCCAAACTTTCGCTTCATCTCTCTGCTTCACCCAAGCCCCCCCTGACCAAAGGATTCCTGACATCAAAGCGTGCTTTGAAACGCAAGAAACGACCTCCACAACCCAGGCTCTCTCTATCGACTTCCAAGAAGGTACCAACACACGATTGCCCAACACCCTCGCAGTAGTTTCAGCCATGGCGTTAAAAGGTATATCACGTGAGCTGACCCGAAAAAGCACCTGGAATGGGTTCACCTTGGACGGTTGCTCAAAGCCTGTAATCCCCTTGAGAATCAAGATTCGCTTATCAAAAGCCCAGGGACCACTGTCTAGGATATCTTGCGTATCAGCTGCACTGGCAAAATGGAAACTAAATAGATTAGAATCGATCTCTTTTCGCTTCCAATGCTTTCTTGGGCTTCCAAATTAATTTCATCGTTTTAAAGAAAGCTCGGACGTTGAAACCTTTTTCCGTCCGGAAAGTGCCAAGAAGGCATCAATGGAGGCAGTAGCAATCTCCGATCCCGTTTCGCTAACACCGATATAAAGCACAACATCGTCATCGTGCATATCAACGGCTAAAAGGGAAAGAACTACGGAAGATTAGAAGAGACTCAAAGTTGGTAGAAGATCAATGGACAAGGTGAGAAAGGGAAAGTAAACTCCAATGCCATAGAGACCCAAAGTCTCGAAATCGAAAGAGAAAAAGCTTGCATCAAGCAAGGAAATGCTCTCATTGACCGCGGCACTAGGAGAGATCAAGGTTGCTGCTCCAATATTTAAGACTTCTAAATTATAAAAAAATATGTGCAATAAATTACAACAATAATAAAATTTTGATTCTAAATTTAATTAGGATCAACAACTAAACTACTGCATGTATCGCATTGAACAAATACTGCACTGCAAGAGGGGATGACCCTGGTAATAGCGATATCGCTCAAAACGTTGCGTGAATTGATCTCATAAATACCTTTTATTTACCTTTGACGCCCTAAAACGTCTAGATTTATATGTACGTATATATATATATATATATATATATATATATATATTTATGATTAAAATTGAGAAAAAAGTTAATTACTCTTTTTTATCACGTCATTAATTTTATTTATGTGATAAAATAGATGATAATGCACCAATGGATTGCTAATTTAACTTCAAATGTATATGCTTCACCAATTGACAATCAGATGGAAACTGGGAGAGAAGAAAAACATTGGTCTCATTTCATTCTTAATTTTTCTTGTTGGTCTGTCAGCCACTAGTTTTTCTGTTTGTTGGGCTGCTACCGATTTGAATATGTTTTGTGTGATTTTCTACGCACGTTTGTTTAAGATGGTGGTGGTGCAGCGGAGGAGGAGTCTATTATATATATATATAAAAAAAAAAAAAAAACACAAATTTCAGGAAAAAGGTATTCCAATTTTAGCTGTCATTGTGATATGGACAAGTTTTTTTTTTTTTCTTTTATTTTATTGAGAATCGAGAAAGTTATAGGACTCATCCTCTTCTAGTTATAGTTGAATTTTTAAGCACTGACCGGCCTTCTATTTTCTTCGGATCCATATTCCTGAAGCCCCGTGTGAGATTGAATTGAGACTGTGTGCTTGACACCCCAAGCAGAAGTGCTTTGAGACCAATTGGAGGGCCTGTCGATATTTGACATATCAACTTTGAGTCTTCTATTTTCTCTGTCATTTCAATATTTATTTTAATATGTCATGTTCTAAATAATATATTTCAGCCTAATTAATAATTCCTTTTTTTTTTTTCAAACTCTTGCGACATTGACCAATCCTATTGCCAACCACTGATTACGAACCGTGTTAAATAGGAGATTTAGAGCCATTGAAAAGAAACAACGAAAATTGAAAAGTGATGTGGGGGACATACAACGACTTGTGACTGGCACTTCCCCCGATGCTGCAGGGGTCTAAATGAACCAAGCAGCGAAGGACTGTTCTTTCATGGACTTAAGTTATTTCATAAGACTTTATATATATATAGATCAAATAAGACCTTTGTTTTAAAAAAAAAAAAAAATTATGGGACATAAGGAACGTTGGTATTTAAATGCAACAGATAAAGAGGACAAACAAAAACGTCGCTGCTGCATCTGCAATTCTGCTTCCCTTCTGAGTCCCTGTTAGTATCTTTACGGGCAGGAAGAGGGAGGAGACGTGGAAAGAAGAGCACGTGATTTGTTTTGTTTCTTCCTTCGCAATTTGGCCACACTCGTAGCATTGTGCCATCTGATCTCCTCGTTCCATTTCCAGTTTCCAACGACTGAATTGAATTGAACCGAACCACCACCGTTTCAAAATCTTAATAAATCATTTTACACGATGTTCTGCTTTCCATGCGTCGATGCGCACGTCGTTCTCGAGCACCGTGGACGCACAAATATGATTATTGTTTGCAACTTTTAATTTGAGGAAACAAATACAATAATAAAGTATAAACAACAATAAATAAATAAGTAAGTAAGTCGCTTCTTTGAAATGGGTTCATGAGTTCATCATCATCAGTCTATTGAGCTGCAATTTTCGCCTCTAAGCTGAACCCGTTTTGTTCATTAGTCTTCCCCTCTTTACAACACATTACAGCAAACCACCTACTTGCCATCGACGCGAACTTATTATCTTTTAGTCGAAATTTCTCCCACCCCCCAAAATTATGTAATTGAAAATTGAAAATTAACAATTATAGCCATGCTTTTTTTTTGTTTTTCCCTTCCTTTTGCCTTTACTTTTTTTACTATTAGCTTGTATGTTTTAATGGAGTGCGATGCTAGCATTTGTAAGTAAAGCGAATTTCAGGGCATAAAATACAGAGCAAAATAAGTCTCAGCATGGAGACTGGCTCCGCAAAATTTTGCCAGTGACGTTAATTTTTTTTTAATAAAATTGTGGGATATTTTTTTATTTGTTTATTTTATTCAAAAAAGAAAACCCTTATCAAACGAAAAAAGAAAAAAAAAACAAAAACAGGCGAATAACCAGGAGAAAAGAGATTTGAACCAATAGAAAACCCAAGAGAATCTCTCTGCCCTGCCTACAACTGACCTTAAATTCGTTTGAAACAAAAGTAGTAAACGGAGTGACAGGGAGACAATCAGACAAATTGATAAAGCCAAGCAATAGAGAGACGCGAGCTCACCCTATTATGTGATAATATAATAATTTTTAATTAATATACAAATTTAATTATAATTTATTATATTTTTATAAATAAATAAAAATTTATAAATAAACATACTAATAAATTTTAAATTGAATACAAAAGCATCAGGGTGTCAACGGGTCTACAGTATACATACGTGTATATATATATATATATATATAATTTTTAGTGATTTAATCAAGATTATGTAATAAAATTTTATTATGATATATTTGTAAGGACCGCTGAGCCCATGCCCCAATGAGTCACCAAACTGGTTTTTTTTTTTTTTTTAATGTTTTGTTTGATGAACAGCATATCATTAATTAGAATAATAGCAGAGAAAGAGAAGCTCCTCTGGAGAAGTAGCTTTCATGGCTTCCGCATGAAGTGAACTACTGCAAATCAGCCACATCTCTGCACTTTTTTTCTTTTATTTTGGCGAACGCGAAAGCTCTCTTCTCGGGTTTTGGCCAGGCCCATGCCAATCTCCAGTGAGTATTTTTGTTCTTTTGTTGCACGCTGTCTCCCTCCTTGCAGCCTCTTTCAAAACTCTTCGCTTTGTTCCTTCGATGCTCATCTTCTCTTTTAATTATTTCGAACTTTTGTAGCCGTGGGTTTCCGTTGCATGTTTTGGTTCTTTTGGTTTTGTAGTTTGATGGGTCTTTTCTTCTTTAGTACGAGTCTCTACTGTTGTGTTCTGATCTAACGACTGTGAGTGACACTTACCAGCATTTCCGCAGCTTGTTTTCGAATGGCACGATTAGAGAGATACATTTTTTCCCAGTTTTAAGAAGTTGGCTGTTGATTATGATTTATAACTGTTTGTTTTTTTTTCCTTTTATTTGAATGTGAAAAATGTCATGCAAAGATGGTCTCATCTGTGGATTGGACTTTAAGGGCGACGTAACGGCTTGCCTGATTGTTGAAGTTGAAGGTGTCTTATGTGCCCGAATACTGTCGCTGCATGAATTGATTTTTTGACCATCACCTCTTTTGGGTGCGTTCAGACGAAAGAATTCTCTGAAGATTGACCCATTTTACATCGCTTCCTGGGTTGCATTTTTGGGGAAGACGATGCTGTGTGCTTGTTCCGGGGAGCAATTCAAATTTGAAGAGGCACCGCGATCTCCGGAGTCCCTGGCTACAAGGGATTTCTCAGCAAATGGCCTTTCTTCGAGGACCACAGGGGACTGGGAGGCTAAACTTGAGGACATTCAAGTGGATGAAGCTGAATCCACTCTTAAAGAGGCTCTCTCATTGAACTATGAGGTGGGTTTATTACCGATCTTAACGAGCTCATTGGTTGATTGCTCTTTTTGCGTGCCATGTTTTGAGTGCCTTCGTTAATGTGAGTCACAGGAAGCCAGGGCCTTGTTGGGGAGGCTTGAATATCAACGAGGCAACTTTGATGCTGCTCTTCAGGTGTTCCAGGGTATTGACATCAGAGCTTTAACCCCAAAAATGATCAAAGCAATTGCTGAAAGAATGATGCTTAGAAAGCCAAGTCCCAAAGGTGATATAGTGCCTCCAAATGTCATGTCCATGCATTCAGTGAGTTTGCTTGCTGAAGCAATCTTGCTCAAAGTTAAATCATTGGAGGAACTCGGGCATTACAAAGGTAGATGGCTTTTCACTCTTGTTCATGGCTGTTAATTTTGTTATGACAAGTGCATTGTATGCTCAAGGTTCCTTAGAGTTTTTCGAATGTGCTAACCACTTTCTCAGTATTTCTCTTCCTCTTTTTAAATACATGCCTATCTTAATTTCTGCTTTTTCTCTACAAAATGTGGCTTTGATATGCATTCCATGTATAAGAGGCTGCAAAGGAGTGCAGAATCATCTTGGACATGGTTGAATCAGCACTGCCTAATGGTATGCCCGAAGGCATCGGTGAAGATAGCAAATTAGAGGAGACATTTCACAAAGCGCTATTGTTACTACCAGTTCTTTGGATAAAAGCAGGCTTGCTTGATGAAGCTATCATGGCACACCGTCGAGCTCTATTCAAGCCATGGAATTTGGATCCACAAAGGTTAGCTGGAGTGCAAAAAGACTTAGCTTCCATGTTACTTTTTGGCGCTGTGATGGCAAGGCCTCCACCTCAGTTGGAAGTTGGTGGTCTAGCTACCCCCGAAGGTAACCTAGAGGAAGCAATTCTTTTGGTGCTAGTCATAATGGATGGCGTGGCACATGGAGAAATTCAGTGGGATGAAGAAATCATGGATCTTCTTTCTTACGCACTCTCAATTACTGGCCAATTTGAATTATTGGCAGAGCATGTGGAGCAGGCCCTTCCAGGTGTCTATTCCAGAGTGGAGAGGTGGCACCTCCTTGCTCTTTGTTATAGTGCTGCCGGTCAAAATGAAACAGCTTTGAACCTGTTAAAGAAAGTTTGTGGTAGTTCAGAATCAAAGTGCAGACCAGACGTTCCTTCCTTTCTGTTGGGAGCAAAGTTATGCTCCCAGGATACAGAGCATGCCTGCGAAGGCATTGATTTTGCTTGTAAAGTTATTGATTTGGCTGGCCATCATAATGAACATTTCACTTGTCGAGCTCATAAATTCCTTGGTGTTTGCTATGGGAATGCAGCAAGAATGTCGTTGTCTGATTCTGAGAGACGACTTTTGCAGAAAGAGTCTTTGAAGTCTCTAAACAAGGCTGCTTTAAATTGGGATGAGGATCCAGAAGTGCTCTATTGTCTTGGGCTGGAAAACATACTTCAAAGAAGTCTCGATGCAGCTTTTGACAATGCAATGATGTATGCTGAAATGGTAAGTGGAAGCTCAGTGAAAGGTTGGAAGCTACTGGCTCTTGTGACTTCTGCACAACAGAGATTCAAGGATGCTGAAAAAGTCGTTGGGTTTGCTCTGGATGAGTCTGGGAGAATGGATCAGTTTGAATTGCTTAGATTGAAAGCTGTGCTTCAGATTGCTCAGGAGCAGCCCAAGCAAGCAATAGAAACATGCAGAATACTGCTGTCTTTAATTCAAGCACGGCGGGATCTCCAAGCCAAGAATTCTGATCAAGCACAAATCTTTGAGTCTGAGGTATGTCTTACTTGCATGCTAGTTTCTTATGCTTTTGATGGTTCTATGGTCTTATGATTCATATTCTGTGTATATTTGCCCAACTATTTTGTCAAGTTCTCACAAATGTGCTTCAAACGAAAGCTTAGTCAAATTCCATTATGTGTAAATTACATTAATTTTCTGCTTTATGTTGTAGGCATTATCAGAAAGAAACTTGGAAATAGCAGCATGGCAAGATTTGGCGGCCATTTACACAAAACTTGGGTTATGGCCTGACGCCAAAATATGTGTGGACAAAGCCAAATTGATGGATTTTCATTCTCCTAGAAGTTGGCACATGGCAGGTATAACTTCTGTTTCAAAAACTAGACCCTGGAACATTTGATTAAGTATAGCTCACTCTCTGAGTGCTTAAAGAGAAAGAATGTTGAAAAGCTGTAACTTGAACTAATTTTCACGCACAATCGCTTTTTGCAGGAATGCTGTTTGAAGGTCAGTCACTATACAAAGAAGCCCTTGTTTCGTTTTCAGTCTCCTTGTCACTAGACCCAGATCATGTTCCAAGTATAGTCTCAATGGCAGCAGTATTGGTAAAACTTGGTGCTCATTCTTTTCCAATTGCAAGAAGCTTCCTATTAAATGCATTGCGATTAGATCCTACAAATCATGAGGCGTGGATGAATCTTGGTTTAATTTCAAAAATGGAAGGCTCGTTACAGCAAGCTTTAGACTTCTTTCAAGCTGCACACGAGCTCACGCTGGCAACTCCTGTTCAAGGCTTTTTGTGATAATAAGTTGCAATTTTTGGAAGCAAAGGATTAGATCAAGGGACCCGCAACCAATCTTGTCTCACGAAACGACCTTGAGCCACACTGTAGGCGTCAACAAAGAAATGGCGTAAAATTTCTTAAGGACTGCTGCCCACCCCTCTTGAATATGTTTTATGATCAGACTTCTTTGATACAGTTGTGTAGTAATTCTGCTTAAGCTTTGAAATATGTTGACAATGTCAAAGTGCTATCCAAATTAGACACTTTCCATGAATCAAGACCAAAATTGGTGACAAAGGGACTGAACATAGGATCGAAATTTTTGTTCCAATGTAAAAAGCAGACGCGTAGATCTTCACTTATATCACTTGCAGGGTTATGGTATTGTAATGGTTCACTTTAAAAGCAAGAGAATATTACAAAGGTTCTGATATATGACTCAAAAGAAAGTATGAATATGCCTGTTGCAGTCAATTAAAATGAAGCAGATTAGTTGCAGTGCGTCTGAAAGTATAGGCAGGTTGGTTCGCTTATAATTCAAGCGTCTGAATGATTGGTGGTTGGCAAGATGACTGTCGAAGTCCCCAGTCTTTTTAGCTTCACCCAACTAATCTTGTACTACTAATTGAAGGTTGATTACACACAGGTAGAAATGAAAACCATACAAATGCGTTTAGATGGGAATGCCGGTTGCATAACGAAAGTTGCATTTACAATTTGATTAAATTGGAACTACAAGTTGTTTGCAATTTTACAAAGACGAATGAATGGGAATTGGTTTTATTGTTGGGATGTAGGATTGCCACTGAAATCTTATCAGTGTAAGCTGATAAGAACAAGAAGACCAACCCACCATAAATCTGGATCACTACAGCTTGCAACTAGATTTAGGCCAACACACACGGACAGAGATACGGGGGCAGAGAGAGAGAGAGATCTATTGTTTTTGCTTGTTACAGAGGAAAAGAATTAAACCTCGCAGGTGAACTTTAATTTACATGGTCATTGACTAGTCTACTTCAGTTCTGAGCCCCATTAAATTATGACTGACCATATCAAACTTTGCTATGCAGAATGATAGTCATGGAGCATACCTCAAAAACACATGACAATATGCCTTTAGAATTGGGGACAGGAAATGTAAAAGATAGAGTTGAATCCTACGATAAGCACTGACGTGCGAGTAATAAATATAAAAGGCAAGCGATTAAAATCCAGGAACATTTCTCTCCAGCTCACTTAAATAATTTGCTGAATGTAGTTCCTGGCAAAATTCCAACTGCCTTTCTTGACTAAGGATTGTTTTTTCATTTTTTTAAGGTACATGGTTAAGGATTTCTTAAATTGAGCCTTTTTTTTTTTTTGGACAAATGAAATTTCATTCCAAAAAGTTGCTATAACATCATCCTGTTGCAACTCGCTACATTATAAATTTGGGTGAATTGTAAACAACTAAGCCATATCATTTTAGGCAGAAATTTCTAGGAAAAACACAGGTTCTATCATCTGATGCCTGGTAAAAGGAGAGCTCAATCACATGTCAGTCTCACGCAATCTGCTGATTTATGAAATATCCTCAATCAGGACATGAACATGGAAGACATAACTTATTAATACATATCCAAGGCATTATCATAAATTTTGCTTAAATTTACAAGGAAGGCCTTCACCAACTTACAAAGAAACTGCAGCTGCACAGAAATCTAGATTAACCTTTAGCCCATCTGCCACTGCATCAAAATCATGAAGCAGAGAAGATCAAACTTTAATGTTATACCCGATATACCACAAACAGGAGCAACTGGCTAATGCAAAGATTCCACATCAAAGCCCAAGAACACCATTTCATTGAGTTGAGGCCAATAGCATTACCAGGTTGTTTTGTACCAGAATAGTCCTCTAGCATCATTTATAATCTCAACAAGATATGGAATCAGAAGGTTTTGAAAAGCCAACCTTTAGAACCGGTTCGCCTTGGTTAGAATTAGCAGATTGCTTTGCCATCGCTTGCAGCTGCGCACGAGCTGCTTTTCCTGCAGCAGATTTTTCAAATTCCTCTTGCCTGAAAATAGGACCACCATAAATTCTATGAAAAATAGTACTCAGAGCAAATCAAATGTTCCATTGATTAATCTGTCCATAAGAACTATAACAGTACCAGCAAAATCTGGAACTTTCTATCAGGTCACAACATCACCTAAAAATGCTAGGCTAAGGCACACCTAAAACTAACCACTCTACATGATTGGCACACGGCATAAGATGAAGTTAGCTCATAATGCCAACAAACTTTTCCCATCTTTGTGCTTGGAAAAATGGTGAACTGAATGATGACTACTTCTAAAACTATCCTCGCTATGCTAATAGCATTCTGACTGATCTTGGCCCATGGAAAAGCTAAGGCAGCTAATCCATGTTTTAACCGATCACCCCAATGAATTCCCATAGTTTGGTTTCACGCTCCAATCAGCCTGTAAACCCAAAAGCTGCCATTTAGCATTTAGTTGAATATTTTAAGGGCGGGGTATTTAGACAACCCTGTAAATGTAAAGCATAAATATTCATGGGCTAATCCCCACTTGGCACCAACGGGCAAGGCAAACTAAGTGCAAAGTTAAAATATGAGATCAAAAATTAAATTTCATTCCAAGATAGGAGATTCTGGATTACGGATTGTGAACCAAAAACACCGATCAAATTGAAGGCATATTCAAATAATGCTTTGAATCCAACATCATTCACAAATATTAGTGGGGGCCAAAGGCCCCGACATTAATACCCCACCAAACTGATTCTGCTCGATCGACCTTCATCAAAATTTCGGAAAACAACAGCCTTGAAACAGATTCTGGCGATAATCCCCCCCCAAAAAAAAGACCCAGAAAAAGAAATTTGAACGATTGTTCAATCCCATAACCACCCAGAAAAACACGAAATTCAGTTGATCAATTGAAATAAAAACGGGAATTTGATTACCGTCTCTGGGCAGCTTCGGCGGCTTTTGCACGAGCTTCTGCGCAGGCCAATCTATCTTCTTCTTGTCTCCGTTGCTTGTTTCCTCCGTCGAAGCAGGCGAAGCAAGACAGCCCCATAACAACACCCCCCACCCCCGGCGGGCTCTTCGTTCCTTCCCAGGGCTTCCTTTCTGTACTTCTAGTTTTGACTTCTAAATCGTTATCGCTACATCGTGCTCTGCCCAATTTTTATTCGTTGCGGATAACTACATATTCGTATCCGCACAAGTATAATTCTAATCAATTGTGGCGTGCCGCGTCATATAAAAAGGGGTTCTCTCGTCTTTTCGTTCCCCAAATTTGGCGATGACGTGGATGACGCAGGCGTAACCCCCAGCGTTACCACGAGCAAAATATTCCAAAACGATGCCGTCTGTAGAACCAGCAACGAAGTCGTTTAATACTATCAACCGTCGAAGACCAGGCGCCTACAGGAGCACACAGACAAAGACAGAAGAAGACAGAGAGCGAGGAATTGCAGCATAAATTTTTGGCATTAAGATTACCAATTTTGTATTTCATATAATCTTTTTATTGGAGATTTATACGTTGACATAAGTAATTGTAATGATCAAAGAACTATATGTTTTTCATTTCTATTTGTTCACGAAGTTAAATAAGCTGGTAATCACAACTTTTTTCACCTAATCCCACTAATAAGATGTTTAATATTGGACATTACAGTAAAAAGCACTCGCAATAAGGACTATCTAATATGTCCTTTATGGATCATCATAACTAAACATGAATTACAGTCTAACTATAGTATTACAAAACAACTAAAGATTAATAAGTAAAGAAACTGCTCCCAACTTCTTTTTTTAAGAATACCAGCTTTGCTTCTTCCTAAGATACCTATGGTGAGTTTGAACAAGCATGAAATTAAGTTCTTTGACACTCCTCTTTAGTTTCATAGTTGTTCACTCTTATTTCATTTTTTAGCTTTTCAAATCTTAATTTTGAGAGAGTTTTAGTCAATATATTTGTTAGTTGAACTTCTATGTTGTGATAAACTAATTTCACTTTCCTTTTCATTTAAGTTTCTCAAATAAAATGATATTTAATGTTAAAATATTTGATTTTTTTTTCATGGAACATTAGATTTTTAGAAATGACTATTACAACTTGATTATCAATATTGATTTTAGTAGGTACATTTTGTTTATGTTTTAAATTTTTCAAACTTTTCCTTAACTAAATAACCTAATGAACTATTGTTACTATTAAAATGTTTTTAACCTAAGGTAATTTTCATATTTTTATAGGATCCACTCCAATCATTATTTAAAAATTTGTACAACATCATCTTAGCTTTTTTCTTATACATTATTCTAAAATCGAGTGTTCCTTTTACATATCTCATGACTCTCTTTGCAGCTTTAAAATAAACTTCATTTGGTTTGTACATAAATTTAGAGAAAAAACTGGTAACTTAAATTATATCAAATTTTGTTATTGATAAATAGAGCACGCACCTAATTATATTTCTATATATACTTCTATTAGTTTCTTTGGCACTATCCTTTTTATACAACTTCTTATTCATTATCAAGGGAGTTGAGATAGTTTTGCAATTGAACAATTTGAACTTCATTAGGATCTCAGCAACATACTTTCTTTGACAAACAAAAATGCCCTTGTTTGATTGTAAAATTTCCATTCCAAAAAGATAAGACATCTCTTCAAGGTCTATTAGTTTAAAGACCTTATGAAGATTAAGTCTAAACTCATTTATTAGTTTATTATTCCCAATTATTACCAGTAAATCATTCACATGCATAACTACTACAATCAAATCACTAAGAGTAGTTTTAATATACAATGTAACTTTACTTTTACTTTTCTCACATCCAGTTGTTCTAATATTCATCAAACTTCTCATACGAGGCCTTCAGGACTTGTTTTAAGTTGTAGAATGTCTTTTTGAGTAAAAAAATTTTGTTTTCATATCCTTTTTTCTAGAAACCTTTTGATTGCTTCACATAAATCTCCTCCTACAAAAATTCATTTAAAAAAGCATATTTCACATTTAATTAAAATGCTTTTTATCCCTTTTGTACAACAAGAGTTATCAACAATTTAATAATGTCCAACCTAGCCATTATTGTAAATGTTTCTAAATAATCTACTCTATATATCTATGTATAACTTTTTGTAACCAATTTGGCTCTTAATTTGCTGATTGATTCATCTATATTCAACTTAATCTTAAAGACCAATTTAACTCTAATGACATGTTTATGGCTTGACCTATTTACCAATTCCTACGTCTTGTTTTTCTTTATCATTTTTAGCTTGTCTTTCATAGCATTCAATTAAGCATTAGACTTTAAGGTTTTTAGGTAGGTTTTAGGTTCAAGGATAGTAATATGAATCCTTTCATATACATATTCAAGGGACCTTATGTCTTTAACTGGCTCATTATTAAAGTATATAATTCCTTTTGTTATAAGATAATTTGCTAGTTATGATTCTAAAGTTATATTGCTCTTCCCTTTTTGCATTTTAAGTTGAGACTGACTTCAATCTTAAGTTGTTAGCTCATTAAATTTGATATTTTTAATAATAAATACTTTTTTAGTTTTCAAGTTGTAAGTTTTATAAGTTTTAACATTTATACTATAACCAAGAAAGATTCCATTCCAATTACTATGAGATGTTGCAATGAAATTTTGTCACCATACCAATCTTCAAAGGAGTTTTCCTTTTTAGGATTTTAATAGGAAACCCATTTTGTAAATATACAATTGTATTAACAACTTCTGTCTAAATTTCTTAGGCAAGCCTTTTTCAAACAATAAACATCTAACCGTTTCTATAATTGTTTTATTTTTTCTCTCAAAAATACCATTTTCTTTATAAGTATATACAGTTGTTAGTTGATAATGAATATCAAAATCTATACTAAACTTATTAAACATGTCAGAAGTGTACTCTATCTCATTATCTAATCTAAGCATTTTGATTTAGCAATTAGATTGGTTTTCTATTCATGTCTTGAGCTTATAGAACACACAGACATATCAAATTTATGATGAAAAAAATAGACCAATACATTTTGGTTAAGTCATTAACAAACAAGAGGAATGAAGTATTTATTGCCAGTGAGAGATAAATTGCTTATGAGTCCATAAACATCTCTATACACTAATTAAAGTTTCTCAACTACTTTCCAAGCTTGATTTGTTAGAAAAGGTAGCCTAGATTACTTTTCATATTAATATATTTTATAAATTGAGAAATTTTTTGTTATTATAAGTACATTAAGAGTAAACTGCTCTTTATTGAGAGATTTAAAGATACATAATTGTAATGACCTAGCATCCTATATCATACACTTGACTCATCACAACATCAACATATGTAGCTTGGACATGACTTCAGTATACTGTAAAACTTTTGTTTTTCTATTTTCATAACAATTACCTTATTACAAGAGGAATCTAGAATTTTACATATCTTATCTCTAAACATTTCTAGTAATTGCTTCACATTTAACAAACTTTAATTTATGTCAAGTACATAAAAAATATTAGAGATAATTCTAGTACTTGTTAGATTTCCATCAATATAGGTCATTTTCCTTTCACTTGGATATATTTTTCATTGTCAATCTTCACCTTAGATGAATAAGTAAGATCAAGAGTTTTGAATTTATCAGTATCATTTGTCATATAATGTGTGTAGTTATTATGTATCAGTTAGGCTTTTACTTTTTCTTTAGTTACATTGCAAATAGCTATAAATAAACGCTTTTGTTGTTGTTAATCTCTCACAACCTAAGCTTGTTATAAAGCATTTTGCTAAGCTCCTTTATTCTTACAAACTTTAGCCATATGACCTTACTTCTTGTAAATTTTGTACTATTTGTCAGGTCTAAACCAAAAATATCTATCTAAATGTCTAGTCCATTTATTGTACTTGCAAGGTGGATAATTCTTTTTCTTCTTCTTGCCTTCTTAACTATTTTCCCTATCTCTCTTCTCTTTGTCTTTCTTCTCACCAATAAACTTCTTAGCTCCTGTCTGTTGTTTCTGTTTGCCTTTGACAAGTATAACAACTTCGTTGGCATCATTTTGTCTAATAACCCTTCTTAACTTAAGAACTTGTAATGCATTTATAAGTTCAGTTAAAGGAAACTTACTTAAATTGTTCAAATCTTCTAAGGAAGATATCTTGAATTTATATTGCTTAAGTAAACATATCAACACATTTTCCACTATCCTTTGATCAACCATATCTTTTTTAAATAACCTAATTTCATTAATAGTCTTCATGAGTCTATTAGCAACTTGTTTCACTAATTCATTGTTTTTCATCTCGAGCAATTCAAATTCTCTTCTCAAATTCAAGACTCGGATATTTTTTATTTTATCACTACTATGAAATTCCTCCTTTAGTTTGTCTCATGCTTCTTTAGTCCTTTACATACCATAATTTTGATGAAAATGACATCTATTATGCCAAAATATATACAGGTGAAGGCCTTATACACTTTTGTTGTTTCTTCATTATGTTGATTAATATAGGCTATTGTTAGGTTATTATAAAGAACTGTAACTTGATCTCCATTTTCAACTATCTCCTAGAGATCTATTGATCTCAGGTAATCTTTCATTTTAATTGTCAAAATTAGGTAGTTTTCTTCTAAAGAAACTAAAAGGTGCTAAGGTAGAATGGGAGGTAGAAACCATTTTAAGGTATAGTCTTATAGTGGGGTTTCTCACTTGATTTTGCTTTCACATAAGCCTTGAACACATACTCTTAAAGACCCTTCAAATGCTTTGATACTACTATTATTCCACAATGCAGAGAAAGGAGCACACAGAAGAAGACAGAGAGAGAGAGAGAGAGGATTCACAATATAAATTTTTGGCATTAAGATTACCATTTTTGTGTTTTATATGACTCCTTTTATAGGAGACTTATACATTGACATAAGTACTTGTACTGATCAAGGAAGGACATATTTTCTATTCTTATTTGTTCATTAAGTTAAGGAAGCTAATTATCACAACTTTTTTTTACCTAATCCTACTAGCAAGAAGTTCAACATTGTAAATTATAGTAAAAGTACTTACAATAAGGACTATCTAACATGTCCTGCATGGATCATCATAACTAAATATAAATTACAATCTGACTAGAGCATTACAAAGAAACTAGAGATTAATAAGTAAAGGAACTGCTCCCAGCTTCTTCTTCCTCTGCAAACCAACTTTGCTTCTTCTTCAAGGTATTGATGGTGAGTTTGAACAGTGATGAGACTAGGTTCTTTGACAAGAGGACGTGAAGTTTCTGCAGAAGAAATTTATGGATTGGAGAAGGTACCTCGTCAAAAAATAAGAACAGGATCGAGTAGAACCTCAGAAGGAAATAAGTATCAGCTTGGAGTTGCCATGCCGGAGACGATTTTGAAGCAATGAAAGCAGCATAGGAGGAGTTTCACGCTTTTTAGGCTCGAGGTTTTGTGATTTATTTTACCATTTCAAATTTGTGTCCTTTATTTTCAGTTTTCACAGCTTTTGAATGTGATCTTTTTGTTGTGTTATATTTATCACTTTTGGCAGGGTGTTCCAAAGGAGGGAAGCAAGAGCTGAACAGGATTATAATGACCAGAGTTCCCTCTGGATGGTTTGTACAAGCCTTGGATGCTAGTTACGCATATCATTTTTTTCAACATTTGGAAAGATAAGGCACTTTCATGTTTTTTTCTACATTTGGAAAGATAAGGTGCTTTTATCACCAGTTTGTCTCATTGATGGCATTTCAATCTAAAGCTTCATATGTTTGAATTGAAGTTCTGATCTTCTAAGTACTAAAAATAAGAATTGAATTCAGAAGGACAATGGGACGGTTGCATATTTATTACCTAGTCTTAAAATTATGTCGTGAATTGTTTTGGTCAAACGTAGGTGATTCAATTGCCTGCTGTACTATCCAAACTTGTGTCAAACATGTCATTACAGAGAATTTAATGATCCTGTTTTCTTAGTTATCTTTGTGCCCAGGTTATTCCTTGTCCCTACCTGTTGAAAATGCATGCAACTGAACTTTAGTTTCTGGTTATTAATCACCATAAATGTCATAGTTTCTAGCTTTACTTGGCTTCCATGCATACAGAGGAGAAGTATTCCTTAGAACTGATGGATAAACAGTTTACCAAATGTGATGAATCACAATTGTAATGCGAGGCTAAACCGATGTCCTTTTAGTGCAGTTTTTTGTGACTGTTGAAATGGTAATTATGGTCATTAGGAATGACTTAGGAATTGAATAGAATTGGACTGTGCAGTAATGTTATCCTTGACAGTCGTCTGTAGAATTCAAATATTGTCGTCTTAACAGCTCTGCTCAAATAAGCACTAATCTCCTCTGCATTAAAACGTAAAAGTTTTCATCTGCTGACATATCTGAGAGTGGATATCCAACTAATTCTAGTAATTAGCGAGCTGTAAAAACAGTAGCATTGAACTTTTCTAAGGGTGTAATTTGCACTTTCATAATTACGGGGCCGAGGAGAGTTTCTTCTGACGCCAAGGAAAATCTTAGAAAATCCTCGGTACAGTGTTCAAAGTTCTATAATGATTCCTTAGGCTATGCTGAACTTGTAGTTTATGATGTTCACCCACTTCCAACTAGTACTGTGACAAGTGCCATGGCCTAATCTAATTATATGATCTCCTTGCTTTTCCCTCTTAACCCACGTTGGATAGGAATCCTCATATTTTTGAGGAGAATGACAAAAATAAAGATGGAGATGAGGATGATGGGCTCATTATTCCAAAACTTCATTGCAAAGTCGTGGTTCAGTTTGAGAAATACAGGGACTTCTATTACGCCCTTAAGGTCATGTGAAGATGCTCATTGCAGAAGGTATTCCATATTTATTTGATCTTTTCCTCAATATATTTGTGTAAACGCCTCGCTTTTCCCCGTATTCTTGGGTCATCTGAATTCCTTGCATCTTGGGATTACGCATACTTTTCTGTTTTTTTGAACGGTCAAATTATGCATACTTGGATGGGTTCCCAAGCTCCATTGGGTCTAACAAGCTTCTAGAAACAGTTCATGTCCCACAAATATAATTGGAACTTGGTACGCATGGTTGCCCAAATCCCTCCCTCCCACCCCTTTTATTTACTTTTTGGGTTTTTTTTGGTTTTTTGGGCGTTTGGGGTTGAAGAAATGTGTCTGTTTTGGGCATGTTGTTGCTTCATTTTTCTTGTCCAAAATGTTTTTGTTGGAATTTGTCTGTACCATTAACCTTCTAGAAGAGTCGGCCTGCGTTTTCCCCGATTCCACAGCAAATTTAAAACACTTGACTTTTTGACGATTCTTAAGTTTCCAAGTGGCTAGAAACTCATGTTTCAACTCTCAACTTGTGATATTCCTCTCTCGTCACAGAGTCGGGGCAAGTGTCAAGAGTCCTGCCCTTAAATTTCTAAGCTTTATGCATTCTGCCATAAGAAATTCTACCAATGGCGTTGAAATTATTACATCCCAACCATTGTATAGTTTAAAAATTTCTAAGCTTTTTGCAATCTGCCATAAGAAATTCTACCAGTGGCGTTGAAATTATTACACCCCAACCATTGTATAGTTTTTTTTTTTTTAAATTAAAAAAAAAAAACCATCCAGGTTTAGCTAGAGTTTCCTTCCTTGGCCACAAGGGCAAAGCTTCTGGGAGAAAGATTAATCTCTCAAATTTAAACAAAATCTAAGCTTTAAATTCTTAGAAACCCAAAAAAAAAAAAAAAAAAGGTTGAGGAATGAAAAGTGCAGCACATGCCCATTTCGGAAATCGTTTGATCTAGTTCCAGTTTAAATTGTTGTAAATTTACACGTGCAGTTTATTTTGCAATGTACCCAAGAAATATGTAAAAAGTTATTATCGTCTAATCATCTCGTAGCTTGGTGGGGTTAGCGTAGTTATTATTGTTTTTGGATTGCTTGCTTGCTTGCTAGCATTCTCCTATTTCTTATCTTTTTCTTTGTTATGTTTCAAGAAATCGATCATTGAGGAACTCAGGCATTAATTTTGCTTTCGGAAACACAAAACGGTAAAGAAATCTCGATTCGTTTGCAATGTTGGTACGAAGATTTCTTCTATTCTTTTTTTTGTTTGTTTGTTTTTTCAGCTAATTCATATCACCAAAAAGTACCCTGAAAAATTAGCTTGTAGCCCTGCCCAACACCCCCTGCTTTTGTGCAAGGCAAATCGAGATGTCACAACACAGGGCCATAGGCTCGGGGAAACCACTAGATCAGTCGAAAAGGAGTTTAGCTCTCCTCGTCATTGCAGGCTTAGAGGTAACATGATCTATCATGTTAGAATTATCTATTAGATTTAAACTTTAAAGGTTAAGATTCTTGAAAATGTTAGTTAAGCGAATTAATTATTTTTCTTAAAAAAAAAAAAAAGAAGAAGATTAAGAAAATAACTAATTCTCCTGTCTTCACCTTCAAATTTGAAATAAATATTTCCGATCAACCAAACACGGTAGGTTGTATAATTCAGAAAATATGGAAGGTGCTCAAGCCACACACGGGCGCATAAGCAGTCTTCGGCTGTTGTTCGCTGGTGAATTTCATTGTGTAAATTGAGGCCAGCACATTGCTTATGTGGAAATATGAGATGGGGTAGTTAAATTGTCTTGCACGAGACTTTTATCAAGATCTAGAACTGATGTATGGTGATGCTTTAAGTCCTTCAATTTATGGCTTGACGGAGATCTCGACTTTTTGTACATGTGGAAATAAATTCTAATTTTCATTTATTTTCTACCATGCCGTGTTTGTGGGGTTAAGATCTATGTTCACAATTTATTTTGAATCAAAAAAGCCGGTGGACGGAGGGGTGGGGGACCGGGGGTAGGCGGAGGAAGCGGATTCCACGTCCTTTTTGTGTTTTTTTTTTTTTGGGTTCAAATTATGTAATGTGCATATAATTAAAATAAATTGTATAAGTAAATAAATTAAATTATGTATATAATTATTAAAAAAAATTATATGTAAATAATTAATATTTTTTTATATATGTTTAAATTATATGCCCACTATATGTGTTATATGTTCATTCATTTTATCTATCTATGTGAACGTCATATATATTTTTAAAATATAGCGAGGTCCTATTTTGAATTCGGCGGACTTCAAACTTGCATCTATTCTTATTTAAACAGCAATCTGACCACAAGACTATTCCAATGTTATAAAAATAAATATTTATAAAAATAAAAAATTAAAAAAACCCATGCTGACCCAGACACACCGGGTCGAGGGATCCTACGTGTTTTCTCGCTCCGGCCGGTCTAATTTGTCCTACGGTAGAAAACTTTATTTAACTTACGTTAAACCTAAAATTTAGATTAATTGAAGAAGTGAATGAGATGTAACTCGAAATGTCCAAAACACGAATAAAATGAATCCAAAATAGTATAAAATCTAATTTATTTAAAATCAAAATATCTGAAATTAATGGAGTTAAAATTTGTTGTATCTCTAAATTCGAAATATTTTTGAACTAAATAATTTAAAAGTCCGAAATAACTTGACCTAAACCTGACGGGATCCTTTGCAGGCCACCTCGAGGGAAATGTAGTGGAAAATAATAATGGCACAAACAGGTGACTGGGTCAGAGCAGAGAATCGTACGTCGTGTTATCTTATTTTACAATACCGGTTGCCCAAACTGGCTTGCGGATGGGGAATACTCAAATTGGCTTGATCTATAAGGCGGCCGCTGCCCGGAAAATCGCCATGCTTAATGAACCTTTGTGGACCCGTTCAGCATTGCGACTTCGGAGTTCTCACGATCACAAGCATATCAATTATCAACCCGTTCAGTCTTTTTTTTTTTTTTTCTTTGCAACAACGTCAACACAATATTATTAATTGATGAATAGGGAAAAAAAAAACAAAGAGTAATATTACTTGAAAATGATATTCTAGAAGTAAGTTAGACGCAAGTGATTGCTTTGTCTCTTTCAATCTCTGTAAATGTTAGTTATTCACTCCAAAAAACTACCGATAATCCCAAAATCGGTTGGTAGGTAATTAAGACCGAACAGTAAAACCCTTGCCTACTTCACCCAATAATATTACGCGTAATTTACAATTCAGGACATTTACCAGGGAGACTGAATCTTCAAGACTGGAAACCGAAAATGCTTCACAAATGTCAAGAGAAACAAAAACCGAACTTACATGAACAAGAGAAATCAACCTGATGGGCTGGCTCTCCGAAACTGGAAGGACTTGCTTTTCACAGTTCCGTTGTTCCTGCTCCTAGGAGAAGATAACCCATTACCACTCACCATCGTAATCTCGCTGAATCCTCTCCTGTATTCTTTCTTCTTTGTTGTAGGCGCTTTCGAATCTATTGTAGGGAGTATGTACCATCCAAGAGAGGTGCATAATATGGCAACTGATCGCCCAAAAAACACCAAGAACAGCAGAATCAGGACTATAAATACTGGCACATAATAAGCAGGCCTCCTCAATTTATGATACTTCAAGTTCCACATAGACTTCTTCTTCTTCTTCTTCTCCTCGGTCTTTCTATCTGCTTCCACTGGTCTTGATTGCTTCACATCTTTCTCAGGAGATGATGCCTCTATTGGCAACTTATCCAACACCTCTGTGTCCTGAATTATAGGTTTGTTTTCTTTGATGTCCCCGATGGCCTTGGTCTTGTCTTGCTTGCGATCTTTCAGCTTTATCACGAGAGGAACAATGTTGTTTGAGTTGGAGTACTTGAAGCGAACAACATATACATCTTCAGGTCCCACCTTTGAGTGAATCTCCTTTCGCTTCTTGTCAAGATCGGCCACAAGTTCAGAGAACTTGTCGAGGCCTCTAGCTGAATAAGGGTTCTTGCTATTCTTGCTGCTCTTTCTTGACTTTCTTGGCGTTGAGACTGGGCTGCTCCATCGCTTTTCCTCTTCCTCTTCCTCTTGGTTGTGAAAACTGCCACAGATTAACGGCTTCAACATCTGATAATTAAACTGGGTGCCTTGATTTTCTTTTGTGGGTGCTTTGAGGTTTATGTGTGTAGAATTGGAAGAGAGGGCTGCTTATCAAGGAATTCCAAAGACGACCCGATCCAAGTATTGGCCGATTTGTCAAACGTCAACGTTGTAGAGATAAAACAGGGTGACAATGTAATGCTATCGAAGCTTCCATCCATGTAGATCTTGAAAATTCGTATTGACTTCTTGGAGGGGAAGTAACTATGGCAGTTGGCACATTATCTCAAGTCCCAAATCAAAATGCATTCAAATTATGCCTGACAGTTATGCAAAAGTCGAGCAGTTACAAAGGGGTTGGTATCCGTATGAATTTCATAACAAAAGAGGCTTGCAATACGCATGATCCACAATCTTTTTTTTTTTAAAATATACAAAAGAACATTAACAAAAGACGGCACATTAATGCAAAAGTTGAGCAGTAGTTGGTTAGGAAAATTTTACAGATTTAGGGGTAGGAAATGTTAATAATGAGAGAACCTGTCAGTCTGATCCGTTGGATGATGAATTTGTTTATTTAACAACTTTCATTTTCCTAATTCCCTGTATAGGTTTCCATCTATGCACAACTTTGCGTGCACACAAAATCTTTTTTTTATTTTTTTATTTTTTGCGACAGTTTGATGTGGGACTGAGGAACCATTTTATTATTACTGACCACCTAAGGTTTCATATTCTATTTTGATGAGAACAAAATATTGAGTATTATTAATATGTTCGTTCAAATGTGATTAATGAAAAGGTTAAATGGTACAAACATATAAGTATAAAAAAAAGTAATACAAGTAATATAATATAAGAGAAGTAAACTAATTATTAATCAACTTACATAAATTATTGTACTCAATTTGAAATAAATTAGATGATGTATCATATATGTTTAGACAATTAGACTTGCATAGTTTTCAATGCTGATATAGATAAAAAAAATTATGACTCAAATACTAAATGTATTAAAACTGCAAACTATATTGGTCAACTTTTAAAGGATATTTTTGGAAAGATATTTTTATCTAATCTCTATTCTAATAAATAGTACACAATTTGAGATTTTGTAGAGAAGATTATGATGAATTTATTAGAGGAGTACAAGCTATCAAGTTGAAAAGAAAAATAATGAATAAAAAGGAAAAAAATTTAAAATTTGAATAAAATAATAGAAAGAATATAAAAATATATTTTTAAATGAGATTAAAAGAAAATGTATAAAATTAAAAAGAAAGAAATCGAGTGCAAAAGAAAAGATTTGAAAATATTGAAAATTTTTTGAGAGTTTTAATCAATTGAATGTACAAAAGAAATATTATATTTAAAGTTAAAAAATTATAAAAATTTTAAATTGGTTAATCGTATGAACAGGTCAACTAAACAAATAAGTTAATCATACCGATTATTGTAGTAGACCCATGTGACATAAGTGCAAAGATTGAAAAGTTTCAAAAGTTTAAATTGATTGACTAGAAATACTCAATATTTAATTGATATTTTATAAACAAATTATTTATATTTAATTCAAAATTATAATTTACTATTTATATAACAAAATATATTCAATCACATTGATTAATAAGACTTAAATATTTATATATTGATATCTATAATAAAGTTAAATGTGTTGAATGTCATGAACAAAAAAAAACTTTGATAAATTAAAATAGAAAGAGTAAATGTAATATTTTAAAAAGATAAATATTCTAATTTTATAAGAAATCTTTGTAAAATTTTGTATTCAAAATCAAGTGACCAAAATAGTAATTGGTAAGCTTGCATTATATAGTGTTTAGTGAGTTTGTACTAGATTAACAAGTCATTAGTGAGTTTGATGTTGGATTAATAAGTTGAGTTGTGGTAGTAAATTGAAAACTTTTAATTGTAACTTTAACAAAAGGACATAAATTCAAAAAATAATTAAACTTTTATAAATTATTGTATTTAATTTTATTTTATCTCTTAAGTTTTTTTGGAGACCAACAATCACCGTTCATTACATATTTATGGTCTTTATATGTAGTTCTGATATATATTGATTATAAAGATATAATCAACAATCTTAACAATATGATTTAGTACTTTTTATGAACTCACATCT
This sequence comes from Bruguiera gymnorhiza, assembly GCA_020883675.1. Classification (NCBI taxonomy): domain Eukaryota; kingdom Viridiplantae; phylum Streptophyta; class Magnoliopsida; order Malpighiales; family Rhizophoraceae; genus Bruguiera; species Bruguiera gymnorhiza. The sequence continues at coordinate 2,921,148 of JAIRCJ010001047.1, read as the reverse complement.
ATGTTTGTTTAATATCGTCATTTTGCTAATTATTTTCTCTTATTGTTATTTTATATCAGTTATTTATGGTTTATTTAGTTTACTTATTTAGAGAAAGCGTATGAAAAAAAGAAGAAGGAAAAGAGTCGAAAAAAAATAAATAAATAACGCATATATGCATGTACTATGCATAGGAATAGCAAGAGCACTTTGAAAGCGTAATATTGCAAAATAGAAAAAATTTTCATCGATCAGCAGCAGTTTAAATCCCCAAAAGCAACTAATTAGTATTTTCCAAATCAACTGCCTTTGAGATTCTTTGTCAACAATCAGCAGCGTAATAAAAAGAAACAATTTACCAAACACAGTTTGAACTATTTTTCACAGTTAAATAGCAAACAGTAAAATTGAAAATTGAAACCAAACGCCGAAGTCTTTCCGCAGGCCATTGTCATGGTCAAGGTTGCTGCCATCATCCCGTGGAATTCCTGCACATTGCAATCCATTTGCTTCATGTCACAAACGTTTATCCTTACAGTGGCCAATCGATTGACGCGGACATGCAGTGCTCTGCATATAATATCCATAATAAACGCCAACAAGCACAGCTAGTAGCTTTAGCACGGCACATTTCCCATTCAAACATCAAATCATCTCCGCTTCTAGAGAATAGGAAATACTGCTCACCCTGAAAGATTAAAGTAATTGAAGCAAATATGATCGGTATAATAAGTGAAATCTAAACTAGTAAAATTCAGGGTCTTTCAGATTTTTTTTTACCGTTTTCAAATAAATTATTAAAATATGTTTTATTTAATTAATATATATCGAATTAAAAGTACTACTTGGAATCTAAGCATATTCCTCAACAAAAAAAGAAATCCTACTTGTCATGGAAACCACCCACTATGGACCGAGCATCGAAGCTTGTACGATAAGAAACTAAAAGGACGGGCAACGAAATGTTCAGGCTTTCAGGTACTACTCGTTATGGATCGAACGTAAGCAACGTAGACGACGGAGAGAAGAAGGCTGTGCTCGGTCACCAGGCGTAACAGGCGCCCTTTATTGTGAGAGCGTTGCTAAAGTGCGCCCGCCGGCCCTGCGGTTTTAATTAATAAAAACTGAATTGCGGCAGACTCTAAAGTCCACGGAGCATCGTATTTGGTTCGAAGTTCGAACTTCTTTCGGGTTTAAATTATTTTTTTGGGTTACGTAATGGAACGAATACTATAAACTTAGGATGGTCCCGCAGCCCGATGAATCGGCTCTAATTTGTCTAAAAAAGTTGGACTTAAAATTAATTTAATTTAAACATAATCTGAACGCAAATAATTTAAGAATTTGAAGTTAAATTTGATTTGATCGGCGACAATTTGAACGACTCAAATTTTTTTTTTCTCAAAGATAAAATAATTTGTAAAGGTTGATAATTCAACTATAAATGTAAAATTGAAATTATAAATTTTATTTACAAAAAAAAGTAAATTTTTATTATTTTTACTATGAATATGATGAATATTTACTTATAAAAATAAAAAAATTATAATTTAATATTTTTATATTTTTACTTACTATTTTATTTATATATATATATCACAATTATACAATAATGTACTTTTATATATTATACAAATATATATTACATTTAATTTATATAATTTTTAATTTATTATGTATATTTTATTCTTTGACATTAATATTAGTTTATTTATTTTATATAATTATCTATTTTTATCTTCTTAAATTTATAATATTTTAAAAATTGTATATATATAGCAATATACATTCATACATATTTGTATACATGTTTTATAAATAATAAATAAATAAAAATTTAAGTTTTAAATAGTAATTTATTAACACACCTAGATCCACTTAAACGAATTAAATTTGGAATAATTTATATATAATTTAATTTAAATAATTTAATTTAAAATGACTTAAAATTAAAATAATTTAATTTTAATTTAATATAAAATTAATTTTGACATTTCTATAAAATAAGATAATTTATTATAATCATTTTCGATTTGGTGAAATTATCGAGTATCAAATTGTTACAAATTAATAACTGTAATACAATGTTATTTTATAAATAAGATAATTAATTTTAATTATTTTTATTTTATGAAGTTAAGATAGGTCAAATTGTCACAATTTATAAGTTGGAATAGAATGTTATTTTATAAATAAAACAAGTGCCTTTGATCTTTCCAATTTGATGTCATTAGGATACGTTAATTTGTTGCAAATTAAATGTTGGAATGCTGCATTCCTATTCTAATCAAACTTCTAGTGAATATCTCATCAAGTTCAAAATCTTCTGCATGGAGAGGACTCTGGTGAATTAAAACAGAAAATTCAAAAATCAAAATAGATTAGAATTATAGGCAATGGGCATGATTTTATTAGTTATTAAAATAAGTCTTTGTATAACTTCTTCATGAATCTTTAGTAAAGTAGTAACAAAATACATTTATTATAGCGAGAAGCAAGAAGCAAGAAGCAAGAAGCAGTATTGTGCATATACTATGGCACCTCAAAAAAAGCAGTGTCTGCATCAACATTGGATTACATCGAAACGACATAAGTAATGATCCAAGTTGTGTCACTTACCCTTCTCAAATTGACTATTGATGCAAACTCGATCATCAATGTTGACAAGAAGCAAGCAGTTACAACGAATCTTTATCTAGAGTTGTCTGTTTCATTTTTTTTCTACATAACAGATGCATTTGACTAGCTGGTATAGATTGGCACAACAGCGTTGTTTAATTGCAATGAGGTGTAAAATAAAAAAATAAAAAAATAAAGGGAAAAGAGACAATTCCCACGTTTATGATTGCATCATGAGTACCTCTGGTAAGAGGACATCGACCAGAAGAAAATCACAAATTTCTTAGAATTGGAAAATTCGCTTATTCGATTTATCTGGTTAAAGGGAAAAAACAAAAAAATAATAATAATAAAAAGGACATTTGACACATGCAAAGGGAATTGAATTCAGACTTATCCCCTTCGTACCCTTTAATTTAATCAATCTTATTAAATTTAAGAATATATTCGGAAACTTATCTACAATGCTTAGGAACTCAGATTTGTTCAACCACGTAAGATGGAAGGAAATCTTTTCATTTCAATGACCTGGACAATAGAATTTTCATTTCAAATTTCATGAATTTGAAATCCATAAAATTATACGGGTCTGTGGATTTCAAACTCCCCACGTTTTTCACTGTTCTCAATAGTCGGGACATCTGTTTCTCAGTCCATGTACCTGTGCTGTGCCCCGAGAAACCTATGCGACGTCGTATTGAGGGATGAGGGGCATTTGAAATTTTCAATGCATTAACCAAATACGAATTGCCCAGCCACCGCACATGTCCTGAGGGATTGACGATCCTCTTTCTTTTTTTCTTTTTCTTTTTTTTTTTATAATTTTTTAAAGGGAGAAGAATTTCGAAGATAGCAAATCAATACGCTTTGAAGACAGCGCATCAGTTATCAAACGCTACTTATCCTTATAATTATTGTGGTTATGGAAATTGAATTTACCTACTAAGAAAAACAAAAACAAAAGGGCTTAAATGTTTGAACTTTCACCATTTCTCACGTTGAAAAATACGGACTTTAATTTCTGCGGTTATTATTTGACTTGGAAACGCCTCAATCCAAATTACAAAAAAAAAAAAAAAAAAAAAGTCCAACGAAATGCGTTAGGTTTCATCATAATGACAAAATTAGAATAATGTTGCTTGGAAAGGATTGCAGTGGACGGTGCTCTGCTTTTATTCGTTGTGTCTGGCGAGGAGGAGGTAATGTTGAATCTATTACAATTATGCCATTGTGATTTTAGGGAAAGTTGGTTTTTCAAAAGTTAATTTTATTACAATGCTATCATTATAATTCCTTTTTTTTTTTTTTTGTCCAACTTATTTTTTCAAGTTTTGGATTTCCTAATAAATAGCAGGTTGACACATTGCGAGAGCGAAGGTACAAGCAACCACAAATTTCCTCTGTTCTTAATAATCTTTTTTTTTAAAAAAAAATTATATTTTATTTTCACTAATAATATTGCCTTTATATATATATATATATATATATATATATACCTTCTCAATGTTCATTTTATTTTATTTTATTTAAATTTGTCGATTTCAACATGGTGGTAAAATTGAAAAAGAATATCATTGTTCATTACATCCTGTGAATTCTTCCGCCGCTGAGCGTCGGAATTGTGCTGCTAAAAATTTGCTCTTTATTATGTTGATTTTTTTGTGTTTATCTGGTAAATATGGTCAAGTGGCTATTTAGTAATTCCTGTAATTTTATTATTATTATTTTTTATTTTTAAAATAACCTGTCACAAGCAGAGTTCCTCTGCCAGACGAGGGACGTTGTCCCCCTAATTCATTTTGAAAGAAATGACCGCATCGGCAAATCGACGACGCGTCGCACGAAATGAACGCCCCCGCAACTCAAATGGAGTGCGTCCACGGCTCTGGTCAAATTAATATCGCACCCGTGGAAGCATATTTCCCGACGATTTCGGCCATCATACTCACATTCCCCCCAAATTAGAGCTTGTTTCGTATAAACTTCACGATAAGTTTTAATTAACTTAAATTGAATTCAATGATAGAACTTATTTAAACTGTATTAGCAGTTAGAATTTAAAATTAATGTCCATTTTAATAATAAATTGAATTGAATTTTTCGGTTTGAAACATACACTTCTAAAATAGTGAACTAGTTTCGCATCCTCTCAAGTTTTCTTTTCTTTTTTTTTTTCTCGTCCTTTTTCGAAGTTGTCTTCTTGGGTAAAAAGATTTTAAATTGCCAGCAAAATTAAAAAATAAAAAAAAAGTAATGTAAGAAATAGACAGATGAAAATTTTAGATAATAATAATCGATAAATGCTTCTTTTTTTTTTTTTTGCACAGACAAAATCAATAAATCCTAAAAGTTTATTTAGTTTTATATTTGAAACTGAAATATTTGTTTGAACAAAAGAGAGAAAAAAAAAAAAATCTTATGTGTCTTCATCTATATCATTGCCTCATAATAAATGGTCAAGATTTCATCAACTTTTCTCCCAAGTTAGCAAACTAACTCGAGAAAACCCTAGAATGAATTGAATAATATTCTAGATAAACCTCATCTATCTTACAGAGGATTACCAATAATTAAAAATTAGTATTTTTATTTTTGGAAAACTGTTATAATTCCACTGAATTATTGCACTTTAAGCATTGTGACAAGTTTTGATCATTTCAAACGAGCTCATTGTTTGTTATTTAGCAACTATTCCTTTCATATATGCATTATTTTGTATGAATATTGGTTCACAAGCACGTGCAGCTATCAAAGTTTCTGTGTTTGGAAAGTCATTATACCCATCAACGTCAGAATTTGAGACCAAATAATTAAAATAAACAGTGGATTACTGGCAACTTGAGAGTTGTAACATACAAGTTAACAGCATGCTCGCCCGCAGTGTGACACCAGACAGCTGCATCAAAGAGTATGGCCATTCTGCACCTAAAAATAAAATAAATAAATAAGAATCTGGTCATTTAGAACTAAATTTTGGCATCCTTAATACCTTGAGCATTTGCAAAACTTTTCACATCGCAGTCCCTTGATTGACTAGACTAACAAGAACAAAAAAATTGCATAGACCATCCCGCTGCACCCTTGATGGTCTCCCCATAGATTTGAGTCCATTTTTTCATACTTATGCAATGACTAATAACTAAAAATGATGCATCTCTTATGTTCAAGTTACCAAAGTCCAGGAAATATCATAAAATAAATGTTTGCAAAGACAAAAGATTGATGCAATAGACAAACTCACATGTTAAATACCATAATTAGATATTGTACATTTCCCAGTTTCAAGTTACAATTCCATGTTAATGCCAAGCGTATCGGTACGGTGTTTTTCACCATACACATCCTAAAGGAAGGCAAGTGGACAAAGAAGCTAACCTCCTTTACCTGTCTACACTGTGTTCTGCGGTAAAACTACAATATGTAGCAATCCCGGTTTCTTACATAAACTTTAAATCCTGCGCAAGCAGCCAAATACAGAATGGTCAAAGCTTCTTTGCATAGAGTTTAAAACACAGTCCACATGTTCAAAGATAAACTAGTACACATATGCATTACATGGAGGCAAGGAGGTGTAAAGCACAAGAACATATTATCTCACCGGAATAAGTTTATCTGTCCTCATAATCAAGATTCTCATCATCCTTCATGTATTTCTCTTGCACTGCTGCAACTGTGGACTGCTTTGTTAAGGAGAGAAGCTCCCAGTTCAATGCCTTCAACTCATTCATCAAATAAACAATTAGGATTTACTTATGGACGTCTCAGTGCATGAGACTTCTACATTGTGAGATCTGGAGTAACATTTACATATCAAGAAAAAAAATAAAAACTAATTATTTCCAACTGGCTCAATCTATGAATGCTGGTATCAAAGTCAGACATTTGCCTTTTCACATGTACAGGGGAACATGCCATACAACTTCTGTAAATTTTTCTCGGACAAGTGGATTTTATCTTCAGCGAAGTTGGCCAAGAGAAATATTGTAGGATGACCCACAATATCAATGCTATTATTCCCTAGCAACAGATTGAGTTCATATTTGATAGGTCCATCTTCTTTTGGTCAAATTTGCTAGATCCCTCCCCATATCTAGTTCATATATCATAAAACTAGGTTTAAGCATAACATGTTGGAGAAGATGCATGCCAACACATGTTATAAGAAGCTCTTCTAGTCAGAAGCAGGATTCAGATGTGGAAATAAAAGAAATATCAATATAAAAAAAATGCAAGGAGGATATCTGTAATAGTCCCAATCAACAGGACGAACTGCAATCTTGCTGAATTCAACAGCACTAGCCTCTATGCCAGCAAAGATGTATCCATTGCTCTTGTCAATCAACTTCACAAGGTTCCCCACACTCTCTTTATCCTGAAAACAAGCATTTGAATAAGTACACTTCTGAAAGTGCAAACTTCAAGAAATGAAGAGGCAAAAAGAAAAAAAAAAAAACCTGAATGTCTAAGGTTGTAAAATTGACAAGACTATAGTCTTCTATCACCTCACAGAGCTCCTTTGTAAGCTTTCTATAGGAAGACATGTAGACAAAGTACATCTCAGAAATACTAAGATGAAAAGAATATCTCCCAAATAGTTACTTCAATCACAAGCAAGAACATTTTCCTTAAGTAACCACTGGCATTTGTCTTCAGGCATCCGAGTTTATTAATTCTAAGCAGATACAGAACTGCTCATTCCAGCGCAAAAAGAGGGAAGTCACTGACAAGAAGCATCATGACACTGAGCAGAATGAATTAAAAAGAATATCTAACAGAAAGATAGCATTGTCAAATAGAACTCAGCATCACATGCATGGTAAACTAACAAACACCCATAATGAGGACCTGTGCTTGGTAGCATGAGGATCCTGGTCAAGGTGGTGCTGCAAATAAGACAAGTCTTGCACGTCTGTGTAAAAATCAAGGTTGAAAGCTGCAACACAACAAAAACATATAATTAGCAAAAATATGGCATATAATTGCCAACTATATGCCACAGAAAAAAATTTTCTTTCATGTTGAATGTGAAGGAGGAAAAAGAATAGCATACCTAGCCTTCCATAGTTCTCAATAAGATCAATCTTAGACAAGACATTAATGTGTGGGAGTTCCAGATGAAGCATGGTTGAAAGTGAGAGAAGCAATGCACTAACATATTTCCCAGGATCACTGCAAAGATGGGCATCAACTAAATGCACAGCAGTCAACTGCATGAAATAAGGAACACATTGATACTGTCAAAAACAGCATCCAAAGCAAAATCTAAAAGTCCAGGTCCCAGTATAGGGTGAAAAAAGGAAAAAGGAAAAAAAGATAGCAGAGTCTAATCATACCCTAAGGTTCAACTTCTTAATAAGTTTCATGATGACATTCTTGGCATTTGAGTGAAGGAAAAATAATTCCACCTGACCAGGAAAGTCGAAAAGAAAGTAATGGTCTGCAAAGTGGTTAACTGTGGTTAGACAATGTGAAAATATTCAGTTCCAGATTAGTTACTATAGGTAGACAACATAAAAAATATTAAGCTCAAATGGAATGCAGTTGTACAGAGAGAAGAAGAGGAAAGGGGAAGACAGAAAGAGATGAAGAGTGCATAAAAGATGGATAAATTCAATCTTCCCAAACAGCATGTAATAAAACAAAGAGCTAAGTACACAGGGAAAAAAAATAGTGCCTTTTTCATGTTTATCAAAGAGGCACTCTGAAATGTCAGTCTAATTAGACATTTTATAGCTTGAGCATGCGTTTTAGCTTTCAAATCTCACATACACTGATAACATTGACATAATCATGCACCACATGCCTATAAAAATGCAAAAGTGCTTGCACAAGCATATATGATGTAATGCAATTCATGCATAGTACTGTGAAGTTACAGGTCAATTAAACCACAAGTCTCTTGTAGAAGTGTGAATCACTTCTTCCTCTTGGAAACATATCAGCATTAGAACTTTTGTTCTCATACTGATGGCGCAAAGCGAATAAATAGTCCCACCACCTTTTGGGTTGGGAAATTGCATTCTATTACAAAGCAAAAACACATATATGGAAGAACCACCAAGTCCAATGTAAGAAAGTACACTTAGTGTAGACAACATGAAATATTTCCAAAATCCATACTCAAAACTTTGCAGATAATATCATCCAGACAGAAAATGAGAACAAGAGAGTATCAAAATGGAAAAAAAGGACTACCAACCTTTCAACAGAGGTTTGAGTTTAGATTCCAACCAATCAATGTTCTTTTCTAGGTAGTCCATGCAATAGATGAGACCTAAGTAAGCAAAAAAATTTCCTTTTTAGAAATTGCAGGGAGGACAATCATTTACTTCTAGCAAATTAAATTAACAAAGCACCAATGTATCACCAGAATCTTTTGTGTTATAATCTTGAGACAAGCAATATATGCCATCCCAAAAAAGTTCTTTCGTACTTAGCACTCAGTGCCTTCCCCTTCTCCCCTTTCATTTTTACATTTTTACTGTCCCTGTCTCTCCTGGTAAGGTAATTAGCTCCTCAGCACCCAACTAACCATGACCTACATGCAGGCTTTTTGTGCATACAGAGCAGCCAATTATCATCGTCAATCCTTGAAGTGATGCTAAAGTTTTGGCAAAGTGATTAAAACCTAAACTGCCACTAAAAAAAGAAAAAAAAAATGTAAAGAGTCCTTCATCAGATCCATTGGCTTGCTCTTCAGTACACATCACTCAATTATTCTGTTAACATCTAACAAAAAGATAACGGGATCTACTGGTAATCAGCTAACATAATTACAACTAAGGAACCAACATCATATTCATCCATAAGCTTCTTTGAAATTTATGGGCACCTAGAAATAGATGATCTAGTCTTGCCAGGGTACCACATGTGTGTGTGTGTGTGTTACATATATATTTTACATATATTCTATAGTTCATCAAACTTAAAATCATTGTAATTATATCTCATAGCAACAACTGGATATTTGAGGCAGTTAGCTTGCATGCCTACCTCCGTTGGGACCAAGAGAGTGTTCCACCATCACTTCACTTAGTTTAACGAGATCCTCAATATTCACAGCACAGTCATACCTGAATTCTTGTAAAGAAAGCTCTGAGACAAGGATCACTAAAATAAAGTATGGCACTGAATATCATTTTTCAAAGGATACGGCAATGAATCATTTGCAGGATCCAAATTGATTACTGCAACCTTCCTGCAGCACATTGAAAAGATTGTTGTCAGTATAACACAAAGCAAATTTTGTCATCCTTATCATCTCCAACAATCAATATTTCATCAAAGCACATGCAAAACTCCACCGCCCCCCGCCCCTCCCCTCCCCCCCCCCAACAAAAAAGAAAAACGAAGAACACAAAAAATAACCATTCCCGTGCAACTCATTGAAAATGGAGCCTCGAATAGCCACTCCATGACATTGAAAAACAGTTGGCCACCCACAGTTAGCATAGCAAACAAAAAGTTCTTCATCAACCAATTCTATGTAAACTTGGTTTGAATAGAACTGCTGTTGTACCAGTTCTACATACGTTCTATCCAGGACATTGTTTCCATCATCTGCATTTCTAGTCTATCTATCATTAAGAAGCCCACATCCAGGCAACACACTCATTAAAGGGTTGATAAAAGTTTTTAAATAACCATGTCATTTTTCAAGCTTTCGCTTTCGTACAGTAATCACAAATAAGTTGACAAAGCAATGTAATTGTGCCAAACCAAACAACAAGAACACGAAAGAAATCAAACTAGGTTTGATGCCCCACATCATCCAATCAAGAGAGCCTTAAACGACCATTGTTGTCCCACATGTTTCATCGTTTGTTTAAACTTTTGATATCCCCAGCAAAACGAACGATGCACTAATTCCTACCAAAATGTTCGACATATTATCAAGGCAGAAGTAATCCGAAGGTAAAAGGGTGAGTGAAAGTGTAGTAAGAAAAAAGAGTTAGTTATACCTTCCAATGAGCCTGAGGAACTGGGACATGCCGTTGCAGTAAGTGGTCTTCCCTGAACCAGGTGGGCCTATCACCACTTGCCCAAACACCATCTTTCCCTCTCCCCCCCCCCTCTCTCTCTCTCTCTCTCTTTCTGTGGGAAAACCAAAGGAGAAAGTATTGAGAGATATCTGGATTTTGAGATTGCAGAAAAGTGAAGGTTCGATGATCAAAAAGGTTTTGAGTTAGTGATTTCTCTTCTCTTAGGGTTTTACTTGCAGGAAAACAAAAAAGAAATACGGAGACAAAAGGGGCATTCCGAGAATCGAACTCGGGACCTCTCGCACCCAAAGCGAGAATCATACCACTAGACCAAATGCCCAGCTAATGGCCTCTACGTTGGTGGTTTCTAGAAGTAGTCTATTATTTGTGGGACATCTTGGGTAAGATGAGCGCCCTTCGGTTCCCCACCCCCGGCTGCTCTGCCGGGCTGGGCTGGGGATTATTGAACACGGAGACGCGGGCGTTTCGGAGTAGGAATGGCAACGAGTCAGGGTATAGGGTGGGAATTATTTTTTATTTTTATTTTTATTTGATAATTCATCTCTAATTTTGTTTTTTTTTTTTTTTTCGAGAGATAGTTTAGAACTTTAGTTCATTTCTAATGAAGATTGAAATATTCATTTTCACTCTGGCTATTCTCTTGGTGAAATATAATAATTATTAAAATAAATTTGTAAATTTCGTTACTAATTACAGTAAAAAAAAAATTATTTAAAAAATGGTCGTGGACCCACTGTCTCTTTGTTAATCAAATTCTAATAAACCCGCTAATCAAATTTGCATGTGCACCATTACGATTTTTCGTCAACCCGTTGCTAATGGCAGCACAAAAGCCTGTTATTGCCTCTTTAACTAATTAAACCACAACAGTAAAAGTTAAACAAAATTAGAAAAAAAAAAGAAAAGAAAAAATGAAACTCACCCCGATGTAATTTTTTTCTGATAAAAATTTAAAAATATTATGGTAATTAAATTTTTTATTGAAAAATAAAAAAATGAAAAAAATATATAATTTCTTAAATCCGTACTTTACTTTAAGGGAGATTGCTAAATTTTTAGTAAGTTTATAATTTAATTTTTTTAAAGAAGACATTTATGAAGACTAGCACGTTGACATAAAAATTGAGAGCAACAAAGACTAATGTTTATTTTAGACAAAATATTTTCTTCAGAGAATATAAAAAGAAACAAAAAAAAATTAGAGTGGATGTATGTATAAAAGTATAATTAGTATATTAATTTATTTAATTATTATTTTATGAAAAAAATATTATATAACAAATAAAATTATAATCTAATACTTAGGCCGATATTAGAGTTAAAGTACAAAATATAAAATCAATTCTATCATTAATTAAAAATTTTAAAATTAAAATAATTATTGTCCGATCACCGGTCAATTTCCTTTAATCTCGCTCCGTTGGAATAAGACGAGACAGGACGGATTCCTGTAGATGCGAGGACTATGACCATATCTCCAAGTGGGAGCCCGCGGGCCCAAGGACTTTCGTAAATTAGGAAAGCCTTTCCTGTTGTCTACGAGAAAGATTTAAAGCAGGCAGGCTGGTTCAATTTGCAATCCCCTTGTCTTGATCCTTGATCAAGTAATCATCTTCTTGTATCTATTTCTGCACAATTGTCTTTCTACTCTCCTTAGCCTGCTGTCATATTCCTATTACAGACTTTCCCGTCAAAATTTCACCTAGCTATTCGTTATATAACCTTCAGAAAATATCCTAATCATTTATTTTTGCTCCCATGGTCCCGCTTTTTCCCATTCAAATTTTCCAACTGTATTATAGCTGTCTTGTGGTCCACATTTCTCTATGGTATTATGGAATCCAGCCACTATTTTCCATTGATTCATAATTTCATATGGAGACAGAAATACAGATAATAAAAGAAAAGTCAGCCAAGTGGGTTCGGGGACAGAACGTGCCTGATCGAATTTGAACTTGGCGATCCCACTCGAGGTAGCTTTCATAATGTATGATTAAGGCGCCATCAGTTTTAGTTTATGCACTCAATAATAAGATCTCCTGGATGGCTGGATCTAACATTGAAATATCTCTAGAGACAACGGTAGTTGGGTGCTTCCAAGCTGGACAAAAATGATTGATTGCAAATAGCCACTAAACTTTAATTATACAGAACTCTGCTTTGTGTCCCTGTAATCCTCAGTAACTCCCATTTCTCTATCAGCTTCCTTTCTTGTCTCTACTTCATTCCTACTCATTCCCATTAGGCCCTTCTGCAGAGACAAAGAACAGAGAGACTGGTAGTTGCATTTGCTGAGGAGGGAGGATTTGAAGCCATGGCATTTGCAGGAACAACCCAGAAATGCATGGCATGTGACAAGACTGTCTATCTCGTGGACAAGTTGACAGCTGATAACCGTGTTTACCATAAGGCCTGCTTCAGGTGCCATCACTGCAAAGGAACCCTCAAGGTCTGCAATCTCTGTTTGCTGAATGCATGTAGAAATATGTTTCCTTTTCTCTTTAAATTGTCATCCTTTTTGATATCTGTCCTGAATTATTATTATTATTATTAATTTTTATATAGGCATTGGTTCGCCAAAAAGATCGGTGAAGTATCAGAAGGTGTTATATTGCATAACAATGTTAGGATTAGTATGAGATTTCCCCTTGGAAAAATTGAAAGTCTGTAGAATTCTAGAGATCAAGAATAGACAATAGAATTCTAGCTAGAACTGGAACAAGATTTTCGGACGGAGGAGATGCTCATTGTAAAGTATAGTGGGGTCAAGTTTCACATGACGATGCTCCTCTTCTGAGTTAAACCTTAATGCATATTTGGTTACCTGCCGACGACGATTATATCTTTCATTTTCATTCTTTGATTTAGACACTTCATTTCTATTCAACAAAGGTTCCCCAAAAATAATTTATCTTAAAAAAATCCCCCAAAAAAAAAAATAGAGAAAAGAACTTGGCAGAATTGGCAACTCGGACTGTGCTATTCCACGACAATACACGCTAGTAGATCTGGACTTGTTTTTCAAATTGTGCCGAGGGGACGGTAATGGAAAAAGATCTAGAAAATAACATTGGCAACTTGATCTCTTTGCAGCTTAGCAACTACAATTCCTTTGAAGGGGTACTCTATTGCAGGCCGCATTTTGATCAACTCTTCAAAAGGACCGGACGTCTCGACAAGAGCTTTGAAGGTAAAGAAAGAAACATTTATATGGAACACAGTATAACAGTATTACTTTAGTTAGTATTTCCTTTGTTTTTTTTCTTTCTTTCTTCATGACTCAAACTGAAGTGTGAATCTTAGTATCACGATAAGATAGCTCGAGGTCAAAGAAACATTATCTTCGTAAAAATGAACATAAGGTTGTGTGTATTTAATCATTTCCGAGAATGTTTGGGAGTCTCATTCACTAGGACATTAGACTTTTTTTTTCATGACTCAAACTGATGTGCTTCCATTTGCGATTTCCTTCAAGGCACTAAAAAAAATGCAAAACCGGAAAAACAAGGTGACGGTGAGGTAATACCCTGATATTTAGATGACTTCTTGTATCCTAAAAATGAGGCTTTGGCTGATCATTTTAATCACTATATGCAGAAACCCGCAGCAGCTAAAGTCTCGACCATGTTTGCTGGAACCAGAGATAAATGCTTTGGCTGTAAGATCACTGTCTATCCAACAGAGAAGGTAGCAATTGCTGCAATTTGAAATACAAAAACTGAGAGCTTTAGGGAATTACAATACTACCGCTTGGAACTGATGATTCTTTTTTATGTTGAAAGGTTAGTGTGAATGGAACTTCTTACCATAAGAGCTGCTTCAAATGCATCCATGGAGGATGTGTAATCAGCCCATCCAACTACATTGCACACGAGGGTCGTCTCTATTGCAAACACCACCACTATCAACTCATTAAGGAAAAGGGAAACTTAAGCCAACTCGAGGGTGATACCAATAAGGATTCGGTAAATGTCAAAGCTAATGGCGACACAGTAGTTGCTGCTGAATTTTGATGTGCTGAGTGAAGTTCCGTCTTGTATTTTCTAGCCAGACACTGTCTTTGCTATCACTCATGGTTTTTCGACTTGCCTGTAGCGCAAATGGCTTTGTGCTAATAAGGTAGGAGAAATCCTCGATACATTTGTGGGCTTTTGTTTGTAATATTTTGATTTTTATGCTACTATGGATGTCCAAACGATATGTTTAAGACCAAGTTGAAAAGTATATGATATGGCAAGCTGAACTGGTGTATTTGTAAATTCTTACTGATCTCCGTTGAATTTTAGTACCTCCGGTGACTAGCATTGTTGGACTTCATCAGTGTCCTTCAATGGTCACTGGTTTGGACTTTCAAATGCAAAATAGCAATGGCCGACTGAAATGGAATACCGGGCAAGGATGGGGAGGAGGAGACATATCAATCATCAAAGGGCACGCAAAATTATAGGCACCATAGTAATTTGGCGGAGTAAAATGAGTGTACCGCGTAACAACCATTTAGCAGGGAGCATCTAGACAGTACTAGAAGGATGGCCTATGCTTCAAAAACCAATAACAGCACTTGCAGGATGGTTATTTGCAATCTCATAAACTATATGTTTCCATTTGTATATTGTATACTTAACGTTTCCCCATATCCTAATATGTAGGAGCCTCGTCCCAGGTGCACTGTGACTTTTTTTTTTTTTGTTTCTAACATAGAGAAAAAAAAAAGGGCGGGGGGGAACCCCTAAGATCTAAGGGATTGAGCAACACAATGAGACGATTCTTTACTTGGAAGAGTGAATGAGCTGTAAGCTAGTAAACGTCCTTGCACCCTTGCCATTCCTTGGTCTCGACAGTTAGGAAAACCTTCCGTGTTTTGTCCTGAAAAATTATACATGCAGAGCAATGTTGGAAGTGGAGGTAATCCACGTTTCAGACCAAAGTTGAAATGGACGGATGACCTTTATTATTTCCCTAACAAATGTGCACCGCCACTGAGCATTATGGCTCAATCTACAATAGTTTTATACATGGAAGATCTCAGAAAAGGGATATCAGTCACTGCGTAGCTCAGGAAGAGGACCTATGAGCAATATGCATAGGAATACGATAGAGTAGTCGTGTAGAAATTCAAATCTAAATGTCACGTTCCTGCACTGCCAAATCCTCCAGCATGCCCAAGGATTTGCAGAAGTTGCTTCCAGGGCCTGGAATTACAAAATCTTATTGATCTGCATGGTGCAAGAGACCACCTCATCATCGATCAGAGGGCATTCCCAATGTGTCTGGTCTGCTCTTGCAGGTGGCTGCAGATGAGTCTGAGCGTTATATAGATTTTGTTTTTCCTCACAAGAAGATGGAGACTCAATAGAAGCAGGATTCGGAAGTCCAAAACGCTGGAGTATATCTAGAGAGGCTTTCAAGACAATAACCCCAACACCATGATAGACGAATAGATAAAATTCCAACTTCATGTCATGACAAATTCCCTGAAATGAGGAGAATGAGGTAAGCCATGACCAATTGTTCGAGCATGATTCCAATCTATTGGAAAGCTTTTGTTCTTCATTGACTGTGCCTCTCACTTGTATGTACTTTCTATTGCTAACTTTCACCTTGGATGAGTAGGAGAAATCTAAGGTCTTGAACTTTGCAGTATCAATGGTCATGTGATGTATGTACAACCATTGTTTATCAACCAGGCTTGTAGTTCAGCATATAAAGACTTTAAAAGTCTTATTTCTGTTCCACGTGAGACTTGCTCCCCACCTTTCTTTCTTTTCTTTTTAAAATACTCTAAAAAGGCATGTTAGTTAATGTATGAGACCATAACTTAAACCGACTGATAATTAAGCTTTGGAAGTGATTGCAGCCCTCCTGAGAATATTGACAAAGCCACTTAATTTTTGATAAACTAAGAGAGACAACCAATTGTCAAGTTAGGTCTTTGATTGCCTGGTTTATTAGGTTGGCGATAACTTCAAATTGGGAGGGCGTGTGCTATAGGCGTCGAGGGGTTTATTCATATTAGTGACAAACATAATATTAGTGTATTTTCAAAAGAAAAGAAAGAAAAGAGAGAGACAAAGTATTACATGGAAGAGAAATAAGACTCTTAGAGGGCTTATAGATTGGGACAAATGGCATATGTCTAGCTAGCTTAACCTGCGTGCGCACGGGGCACATAGGTGCTTTTGTAGGCACACTTGGCACTTGGGTACATGGGTGTTTGGTCCATGTTCGCAGTGAGTTATTATATTAATTAATTATATCTTTTATTAATTAAATTTTGATAATAATTATACTTATAAAAATAAATTTTTATTAAAAGTTACTAAAATAATTATTTGTTCATTTCAATTATATATATAAATAATTATATTTTCAAATAATTATATTCCTAAAATAGTTATATAAACTTTTAGTAAAATTTTATAAAAGGATTTATACTAAATATATTTTATTGTAAAAAAAAATTGATAGTACTAATTTTGTTATATATAACTCTTTTTATTGTTTTAATTCTATAATTGTATAAATGTAATTAAGAATTTTATTTTATAATTTAAGAGAATTGACATTAATTCTAGTACAAAAATTAAAGGGCAAGTTTTATTTGAAAGATAATAAATAACATGGTTACATAACCTATATGTACAAATTTCTATACTAACATATGCTAAAGTGAGTTGCTTGAATTTTCCGCTCGTTAAGCCACCTTTGACGTGCTATAAACATAGCCATAACGACATTCGCGTCTATTTCTTTCCCCTTTTTTTTTTTTTCCAGTGATAAATACGTTCACGTCAAATTCTCGTAGTGCGTACTTTGACATTCTGTGCTAGTACGTGCGCGAGTCTGGAGATTTCTGGTGGAATTTGTGGACTTTGAATCCCCGCCGGCCTATAAATGCACCCGAGGTGGTGTCCATTTCACAATAATTGTCATGCCCAAATTTTTTTACTTTTTTGGTACTTCGGAATTGAATGCTCGACGTAGACATGTACGCATATAGGAAATATAAAATTCTTTTCATTAAAAGCTCCATCAAATCATAAATTATGCTTTTTTTATTTATACAATATATATATATATATTAAAACTTAATATATTTAAATTATTAATTATTAAATATCATATAAAAGTTGCTTTTGTATATTGAGAATTGAGAATAAGAAAAAAAAAGAAAAGAAAAAGACTCAGAGAGAAATAACTTTTCATTTTCAGTTGACAACGACCTGGAATTGTTTGCTTTGGCCATGAAAACTGTGGACCTTTTTTCTTGGACTGTTTCGGAAGAGTTTGAAAGTGAGAAAATTAGTGGTGGTGGCAAAAGGTTTGACCTTTCCATTGTCGGCTTTTTGGGACCATCTTTGACGAAAACAAGACCTACCCAATTAAGGCCCATGCTCCGATGGGTTCATATTCGAATCCGATCTAGCAAGCTGTAGATCGGTCCTGGTTTCCGGTCAGATGCCCGTCTAAATAGCCAATGTAACTGGAAATCATCTAGGACAAAAGTTAGTTAGGTGTACAAGATTAAGTTTACATAATAAAAAATGTGAAGTAATTTTATCGTAAATAAATAAAATTGATAACGGAAAAATTGTTTTGATCTTATGTAACTATCATGCACCTCTATAAATATAATTACATAATGATGTTCCTCATTTATTAGATATGTGTTAGGCAATTAGCCAGCAATTCTAACTCGCTTATTAATAATTTGGGAAGGCCTCTCAACTACAGAGAAAAAAAGAAAAGAAAAAAGAAAATAGTGAGTTTCTCACATTTTAAAGTATTTGAGCTACAAATAATGAGTAATTTTTTATATAATTTTACTTAGATTATACATTGTTGTGACCTTGTAAAGGTTAGTGATTCATTCAACTATGAGTTCCTGGACATGAGACAAATTCTGATTGAGATATTGACAGTAATATTTTGTATAAATTTTTTACCGTTAAAAGTTCAACTTCAAGAAAAACGAATTTATTATAGGGCATTGATAGCACAAATTAACCAGAATACATAAAAGAAAATATATGAAAAAGGGGGGGGGGAACAATGTACATTTCAATTTGGAAAAGAAAAGAAAAAATAAAAAAGAAAAATAATAAAAGAGTGTTAAATGGAAAACGGATCGATGGACTTTAGCTCTCAGAAAAAAAAAGAAAAAAGAAAAAACCTTGGAGCTCAAAATAACATTATTGGGGCCGGAGAAAGGAACTGAAAAGCAAAATAGGAAAGCCATAAATCGATAAACCAACCGAAGTACTTACAAAGGAATTACGGATCATTGTGGACTGGCAAAGGGCCACAAGCTAACAAATAGCATGTGCAAATTAGCGCTTACATGAGAGTTTCTGGGACCATTTCGATTCACAAGTAGAGGAGGATCCAACTGGTCCCCTTCTCATCAATCTTATCTATGCATCCCACTTCGTCATGACCGTACCCTAAATCAACCGTTAGCTTCTTCTCACCCAGTTTAATGGTAATATATATGCATAGAATTTGATTAATATAAAATATTAAAAATAATTGTAAGAATACATGATCAATATGGTGCAAGTACGATGAATATTTCGATTTACAGTATAACAAAAAAAAACAAAAAAAAAAGAAATTTAATATACAAAACACCCACTTTAAAATAAAAGTAAAGATAATTTTAGTTATATCAGGATTTGCTCATAATAATTTACATATATAAGTTAGTCTGACCTTGCCGACATTTTAGTCTGAACTTAATTAGAACTCAGTGGTTTTTGCTGATAAAAGCATTCGCAGCATTTTTGGAAGGGCCTCAGAAACAGCTATCTTGGAGGTACGGGGGTGGCCATCCTACCTTAAAATGGGAAGCCTCTTTTGTCACCGAGCAAACGCATTGCACGCAGCTTTGGTTCAACAAGAGCATTCTCATCGTGCAAGGCTCACGTGTGCTTCTATTTTGATACACTGGACAAGTCCATTATTGAGTCATAATTGATATCATCTAAGATTTTACGTGCAAGCTAACACTTTTGAAAAGATTGCATTGGAATTTGGATGCTATTGCAAAAGGCTGAAAGTTTGACGAGCAACGATGATAAATCAAATCTGAATAAGTGATGGGTTTTTTTTTGTGCTTCAAATCAAGTTTAATCATAGTCAGGTACACGATCAGCTCTCGATAGGTCATAGTCATTGTCCGAGAAAGAACCGAGCGGTCTTTTAATCAGCAGAAAATGAACAACAGAAGGGTCAAACGACTTGTTGATAATGAGCGAGTGATTAGAGCAAGCCTGTCTTGTGCGGGGACTGCAGACATCTTTAAACAATTTTCTAATTTTTTGTGTGCACTCATCGAATACCACTTTTGGGCATCAATAATTCTCTCAAACTGGATAACCATTTTCTTTTTCTTCTGAAATTCTTAGCTAATAACAGCAATTCCCTCCTCAATTTATCCGTTCTCTTTAATTTATAAAAAAGAAAAAAGAAAAAAGAAAAAAAGAATGCAGGAATTTTGCTATCGGGCCAAGTCTTCCCAGCAACCGCTTTTTGTCAAATGCATATTTCAGATATTGATAATAATCGGCCAAAAGTCTAACGTGAGAAAAAGCAGCATAATATGGCTCATGCATTTAGCAATTTTAATAGCTAGTAAACTATTAAGTATCCGTTATAGGTTAATGATTCATCTAGCGCTATTAAATCACGATTAAGGTCGAAGATTTCATGGAAAGTGAAGGTAGAAATAAAGTTGAATTCAAAATGGACAAAAAAAAAAACAAAAATCATTTATCCAAAGTTAATTTTGAGCAGCCTACGAAGATCAACAATAATTACCAAAACCGTGCGGGGAAGACATGAAGCCTCTAAGATCTATTATGCGTTGCAAGTCCTTGTGAGAGGTTTTTCTTTTGCAAATTAGCAATGAATTGCATGGCTGAGGGTAGCTCGCTATACCTCAATCCTTTATCTTCCGCAATTCCAAGCAAACCTCTTCAAGAAGATCTTAAGTCTGTTGCCCGAATTTTTTTTTTTTTTGAGAAATTATTTTGACTAGGGCCACAATTCCCACCATCTAATAGTCCATTTTATTTAATTATTAATTAGACAATTCTGCCACGGTACACTTCACCCATTTTCTTGTTTTCATCATTTGTACCTCCTACCATTTATTATTGAAAAAAGGAGGGGAGTCATTGCACCAAGTTGTTATCACCCACCATTTTGTATGTTTTAATTAATTAGGGTAAGGTTCAATTTGCATGTAACTTCCGAAACAGATTCTCACAATAGACTTTTCTCAGAAAAAGTAAAAAAATAAAATAAAATAAAAGAACAGAAATGAATAGAGAAAGTTATTTTTATAGAAATGTCTGACATGTTCATTTAAAAATTAAAAAAAAAAATTTGTCGAAGGGGTTTTGGAGTATCCATCACTTGTTCGAGGTGTGTTGGATAAATTGCCTTGTCCGAAATGTGTTGGACAAATCATATCGTTTTAAATGTAATCTAATAAAAAGGAAGAATATTGTTTTACCTATCAACAAAAAGAAGGTGTTACTGTTAATACTGTGGGCACTAGGCTAGGACCACACTCCTCTTGGATGACTCGTGTAATAAGCTGACTATTATTTATTCAGAAGACAAATCTAAGATTTGACGAACTCTGTCTCTTAAATGGGAAAGATATAATTTTATAGAATCATAATTCCATGACAATAGTACATGTAACCCCTAATCATAAATTGTTTACCTTTAGCCTGTTATCTTCTTTCTTCTACTCTCACAAAAGTACACACCCAAATCCAACTGGCAACTTTGATTGAATCACATGCAGATAAAATAAGAGAAGCCAAAGAATAGGGCAGAGTACAAAATAGTCCAGGATTTGAATGTGATTCGTTTGGTTTTGTCCTTGGCTCCCTAACATCCTTCCCTTCTATTTATATGGTGAATAACAACATCAAGAGGAAGAGAGAGAGAGAGAGAGAGAGAGAGAGAGAGAGAGAGAGAGAGAGAGAGAGAGAACTCAACTCATTCTTTTCATTTTCTTTCTCTATCACCGCCACAGTTCTGTAATAAAGAGCGCCAATATAAGAGACCATTTTGGAGTTTGCCTCTAAAGAGAGAGTGATTGTGAGAATGAATATGTCGGCTTCTCATTGTACTAGTGGCGGGTGTGAGTCTGGCTGGACATTCTACTTGGCTCAATCCTCCTTTTCCAAAAACCACTGCCAGGGTTTTGGTGGGTTGGTTAGTGAAGATAATGCAATCCTGGAGGATGAGGAAGAAGATCTATCCATGGTTTCTGATGCATCATCTGGACCTCCACATTATTATGAAGACTGCTACGGACAATTGGAGAGAAGCAAAAACAAAAAGAAGAGCATAGAGAAGGATAGAAGAGAAGAGCATCCAGATCTTGACGATACTGCCAGCTCTCCTGTCTTCAGCCAGGCGAGTTTCAGAATAATTATTTTTGTAGTTTTCTTTCTTGTCATTACATGTACTGTAGCAAAATAATGCGATGATTTAAGAGTTGATAGTATTTCACGGTCTCTTGTTGTTTATACAGAAAGTGACCAAGAAAGAAGCTTCAATGGATCATGTCCCAGAATTTTCACTAGGTTTCTCTGCAACACATTTCAAGGTAATAGTTCATTACTCCAATTTTTATTTTCATTTCTACATACCCACCACTTGTTGCGCATATCTAATGCCAATGCAAATGCTACTTGCATTTGTTTGCAGGGAAAACCTGCATTAAAGAAGCACTTTGGATTCCTTCAATCTTCTTTTGCTGAGAAATCAGCCTCTAAAGAACCAGGTCAGACCCTCCTGGAAAATACAAGAAAAAAAAGAATGGAACTTCTGAGGATTCACCTACTGGACTATAACTCCTGATGAGCTAATTGCGGTTTGATTTATATCTTGGCAGGTGGCTTTGAAGGAAGAAATTGGAAGTGACAAACTGTCAATGATTAGCATTCTTTTTTCCTTTTCCCTCTGCCACCGCAGTTGCTCTGGAGAGATGGAATGGGAAGCGTAAAAGCTAATGGCCAGTAGATCTCAAATGGATTTTGTTCCTTTCTTTTGTTGTTTTTTCTTATTTTGCAAATTCTTCTCTTTCTCTCTCTCTGTTTTTTTTTCTCTTTTTTTTGATGTGTTCCGTCAATTCAGTGGAAACAACCTGAATACATAAATAATAGATAAATTTCCCCGTCTTTACCCATACTCTTTTCTTCTTTTGGGACAAGTAGGCATCAAATAAGGAAAACAGGTCTCCTGCGCAGTGTTGCCACCTCCACAGTTCCCCCACAACAGCATCCATTTTATTAAAATTTACTCAGGAGGAAAACAATATCATATTTGACTGAAAATTGTGCCTCCTGGAGGACTAAAGCTTATCTGTCAGAGTTTCACTGAGTTTAATATAATAAACAAGTTGCAATCCAGTCATTCAATTGGTGTAGAAACAAGAAGAAAGATTGGTAAAGATAGATTGCGGTGCTTCGAAGAACAGTTGTCCTGGCATTAAACCATTGATGAACAGGACATCCATTTGCACTCCACCCAACCGGGCATCCAAACAGACATGCGCAGAGAGAAGATGGGGCCAGCCATGGCCCAAAGCACATACCGATCTTTGAGGCCAATAAGTGACCCGCCTCTTCTTTCCAATCAGAAACTGCCAGGCTAGCTTAAAACTAGCTGGGAATAGGATCGATAAATCGGGTCCGCTTCTAGAGCCGATCCAGACAAATATCTATTCAGATGGAAGCAACCAAAAGGTCAGCCTCATTTTCCAACAAAAGGCACCAAAAAGGGGCACCCCACCACACTTCATAGCTACCTACAACTAGGAATGTGATCCATACACACACAATATTGATGCAATTATTGAAATTTGTTTTGGTGGGTTTGCTTCCAAATCTCTTTTGAAGGAATTCCCATACTCAGAATTAAAACCCCATATCCTGGAAAAGGAATTTGATCTTTGGAAAAAGGATAAGGCCTCCATCTCTGTCACCATGTCAATCACCTACTTCTTTTCGCAGTTTCTTTTAAATAATAATTGACCTTCCGGCTTGAGGGCATTGATGCCAACAGCAAGATGAAGGCTTGATCATGTAACTATCTAAACAAGGATACAATAATTGGATACCGGAAAGAGACCAAAGCAGATAGCTTGGTAGTTGGAGAAAAAAAAAATTCTGACCTTGTTGCAGATAGAAAAGATAAAACAAGAGCCGACGAGGGAATCTCCCTTACGAAACTCAGGCGCCAGGAGAGATAGTTACTAAACTACAGAAGCAACTATGGCCGACCAAAACAAAATCCTATAACTTGTAGGAATACACCCATTACATTTTTGCCAAAGACATTGTAATAAGTGAATCAGTCTCATCGTCATCCCAATTCATAAATCATTGAAACAAAGATTGTCACCGTCTTATCCGCAATTATCTTGACGGATGGAGCGGATCTGTTGCGAATTGTAACCTTATCGATATATCACAAAAATTGGTAGATCCACCAGCATAACAAGACGGAAGCCTAAGTTAGGGGCTTTTTCTCCAGCCAGATATGAAACGCAAGGCATGAAACAAGCAAACCAACTCACGCACACTCACACATTCGGACGTCCTGCTATTAATGCTACTTACTATACATCATCAATCAATTAAATACCAATGTCACCTAACCTTTTTTAATTTTTTGCAATAAATCTTTGGCCCCCTCGTTCCACCGACTGGGACAAATCATTCCATGGGGGAGCGAACTGGGGAACAGCACTCAGTGTTGAAACTTGGGAGAACAGAAGTCACCCGGAAATTCTATTTGAGCTGAGAGTTGGCTGCACTTTCCTCCGTTTCCATGATTCTTGACTAACAAAACAATAACTGCACTTTCCATTCCTACGTCAAGCAAAACTCCTTCCACCATGAAAGGAAACCATCATGCACGTTCCATGTGAAAATTTATCTAACTTGTTGACAGCAAGCACAGAAAATGAGAGCAGTCAGCTATTCGGTTCTCACATGCCCAAATAATTCCAATGACAGATCCTCGTGTATTAATGGCCATTTCGGAACCCAACAAAAAGAAAAGGATTATGCTTCAATTAAAAACCTTAAGGAAGATAACGGAGTCGTTTCCGAATATGCTGGTCTTGAGTTCCAGTCCAATAAAAACCAATTAAACAATAAACAAAAAAAAAAAAAAAAAGAAAACCCCTAAGGAAGACGAGGGCAATGCATGATGCCGCATAACAGCGAAATTCTATGGTTCTTTGATCTTTGTCAAAGTAAAATTCGGCCGTTTGCAATAATTGGAAAGACCCACATTGGGTATGTTAGAAAAATTTTGTACTTGTCACAAAATAAACATTTTTTTTTTTCATTCTTTTACAGGAATGACAAAGTAGACCAACCTCGTCAACAAGAAATTATGTGAACGTCGAAGTAAAATGGTAAACCAACTCACTTTGTAAGAAAACAAAGTAAACTGCATGATCTACTATGAACGTCGTGATTGAAAATAATCACGAGTCTATCATCCGACCGAATCTAGACATTTCCACATCACAACACATAAATTGAACGAGGTTTAAAGGGAATGGGGTAGAAATAAATGCTGTACTTTTGCAGATCGATAGCAATTGATTCAGGATTATAATAGACCAAATAGCTCGCACAATCAACCCCTTCCAAACCCCATCTACCAGGAATTTAGAAAGGAAAAATGTGCAATACCAAAATATTGGATCAATGGCTTAGCTTGATTCTCCATCATAGACAACAGTCCACATAAGATTTATGTCCCATGTTTGTGTCCATGGACAGGGGGGTGCATCGAAGGTTTTAACCACATCCATCCAAGGTTTGTCTACAATCAAGATAAGAGTTTTCAGAAAGGTGCCTGATAAATAAAAGAGGATCTCTGAAAGCATCAAATTTAAAGTTCACTTTATGCCATGTACCCAAAAGTAGGAAAAAAAAGTTGTTTTTATGCTTAGTCTCTATTTGGCACTTTTTGAACCTACGCTCCACACTCCCATTAACAGTATTTCGTAACTTCCTCCGTGAATGCTGCTGACCATTTGCCAGATCCCTATCTTCGTCTCAATCCACAGGCATCCCTGTACTGATTTAGCAAATTAGACCTATGGACAAAATAAATAGCAAAGAATGCTACACTTGTAACCTCTGCAAATAACTGGAAAATGAAAAAAATATAGGGACCACAAGGAAATCAACTATCAGACATTATTGCAAATTCAAAACCAGATGGCATGCCATAAAGCCATAAATTAAATAAATCACCGTCTTGCACGATTGCGTAAATTCTACTTCCTTACAAGGTGGAGCAGTTTTTCTGGGAGGAGATGAGCTTGCTGTGTGATCCCTTCACTGCCATTTACAATTACATCTGTACATAAATAATACCACAGAAAATAATAAAAGCAGCACCTGGCACTATAAATAATGAGAGAAGGTAGACTTGATAAAGGCAGAAAAGAAAGCCCTATAACTTCTCCTGGAAATTCTTGATATCTTCTAGGCAGGACAAATTCTTGCAGCTGTTTTGTTTCTACATCAAATACATAGACCTGGTTAAAAAGGTTGTGATAAAAAGGACATTATTATTTTGAGGGGGAAAACCACCAGCTGTAACTGAGGCACCATCTAATCTAGCAATGAACCAGTGCTGTCTGTTTCACAAAAGCAAAATGTTGTCGATCATAATCAAGGAAGTCAAACAACAGACTTACAGCATACAAGGCATGTATTCGTAGTAAATTTGACAGCAGTAGTCTACTAGAAAAAACAAGGGCTATGGGTGTAGCAAACAGATTAAAATATACCTAATAAGGTTTCAAACAGGCATAAAGATTAATTAAAAATAATAACCAAGTAACAAGGTACTGTCATAACATGAATGAAGCAACTATCTGATGCAAATCTCCGAATCAAACTCTAAATCATTCTATTCACACCTTTGTGTTTCCAGCTTCAAAATGTATTCATCTCCAAAGCAGTTGATGGCAGCTAGCCACCGCCCATTGCAACAGGTAGACAATTTTGCTATCAGAAGCTCACTTGATGCTAGTTGCTCATCATAATCCATGCGGCAAAACATGAAGGGATGAATCAGTTGCATAATTCCCACATCAACAATCTATGGTGGCAATAAATTTAAATAAGAGAAATATTACACAACCAATTTCAACCCTTAACCATCACGCCAAATGAAGAATCAAACAAAGAAAGAGTTGGGGGGTTGCTGCAACCTAAGTCTCCAGAAAAATCCTAGTGTAACTACAACGTCTAGCCTCATTTCCAAAATTAAAATGGGAATAAATGACCTTCAATTTTGTTATCACAATCAACAAATGAACATTGTTCCTAAACCATACTAGGAGGGATGTGTTTAGTTCCAAGCATCCTCTCTGACTGTCCCCAACGGACAAAGACATGAGAGCTACAATAACAAATCACAGGTCAAAACATAAAAACTGAAATGGAATTCACATTGCCATATTGAAAACCCTACACCACTCATAACGTCAACAGATAACACAAGGAAACTTCGCTACTTTAAGAAGAAATTGGTCAAGTGAAATAGAGATTACTGCAAGTGAAATCGCAGAAATTCTTCCAGCTATACAGAGTGAAAAAAAAGCCATGCACAAATAGCAGCAACACATTGGACTGGGCTGAGGCTAAAACATCACAATCTGACAGCATTCATGCAAGCTGATTACCGCATATCATCAAGCACCATTAGAAAAAGGTAAAATTTCAAACATAGAAGACCACCTGTGTCCTGTATTTCATTTCAACTGAGAAAAAAGAAGCCAATTGCAGAAATTATTTTCACAACACAACAAGAAAGCTACTCGTTATGCATCTTCCATGCATACTCTGGATAACAATCGAACCGGACTGGTGAAAGCTCTAGAATTCAATTTAAATGAAGAAAGCTTCGTAACCAACCAAGATGGCCACCCAACAATTGATCTCAGTCATAAGACCCAGAGCTAGGCAAACCAGACACAATACAAGCATAAACATTTCACATTTCAGCTGCAGAATCTTTGATCTCAGTCATATGGCCTGGAGCTAGGCAAATCAGATGGAAAACAAGCACAAACATTTCACATTTCAACTGCAGAACTTGATCCTAGCATCAAGGAGACACAAAGCCACATGTAACATCAGAAGACATGACGTGAAAACTTCTCATTCTTGTGAGGTATAAAGGTAATTAATGTTGCTTCATTGCATTAAATCATAACCCCTGTAAGAATTACAATGACATGGAAACACAAGAAAACAGGTTGCATGAAAATCAGGAAAAACACTTACATATACTCTTTTGTCCTGCCCTGGCTACACTCAAGCATGAAGATTCAGGACTAAAAACCATGGAGTGCGCATAGTGTAGTTCATGTGGAAGTGGCTTTTTCCTGACAGTCCATGCCCTGCTGCCATTTTTGTGTTTCTTCAATTCAGAAATGTAGGGTTTAACATGATCAGAATACGCAAATAGAATCCCTGCATTAGAAATAGTGCTGCATATAATCTTCCGTGATGCCTTGGTCTAAATTCAGGCAATCAAATCTGTAGTTGCACGGCTGCTGGACAGACCATGGCCCATAGCTGGCGTGGATCCACTTTTTACCTGAAGACAGAGACCATTTATCCTACTAGATGCCTGCACTAGGAACAGACAATACTGATCAATTACCCTGTTAAGAACCAACTGAACTGGAACTCTCTGGGGGGGCAGGGAATATATCATGTGGTGAGAACTTGGTGAATTCTTGACACATTAGGCCAAAAGCTTTGTGTCATCACCAGCAGAGATAAGCATGGGAACCCCCAAGTGGGCCAATTTGCGGTAACTAAAAACAATGGGCTTCTTCTTATACCTGATTCTTTTTACTTTTCCATCAGGCAAAAGATCTGTCAATTAGAAGCACGCAGTTTGAAAATGCATGAAAAGTAGCTAGATATGCACTGTAAATTAGAAAAAGTACCACTAATCAATGATGTATAAACCTTCTTGAATTACTGGCACTGCCACTGTCGAGGCCCTAACATCATGAGTATAAGCTTGTGCATAACCAATTTAGACCCATTTCTTCATCATATTGGAAGATAACATGTCATCACTAGGTCCACCTGTCTCACGAGAAAGCCTATAAGGGAAAACCTACAGAAATAAGGAGCTTGACACGAATTAGCAAAGTTGAAAATCACATTGCCAACTAAAACAAAAGAGATAGCATATTTGATTAAAATACTCACAAATAGTATGTAACCGCACACAGCTATCATCACGAGCAATTGCCGAGCAAGGACTCCTGACAACTGATTGCTCATGTAAATCTGAATGTGAATCATTCTTACTGTCACTGGATCCATTCTCATGGTCATTGTTGTCGTGGTTGTGAATTTTATCATTTGGGTAACTGTTTCCAAGGTGCTGAGACTTATTTATCATAAGATTATTAGAGGGCACAACAGTCATCTGACAAATTGAGACCCAATTGGATCTAGCACGTTCTGCGGATTCACAAGGAAATATGCACTATTCAGTGCATTATCATACTCATAAGTCAAAATGATTTAGTTGCTTTAGGTGCTATGTAATCACAATGAATTCATTTACACCATAATGTTTGTTACAAAGTTTTTTTGACTTGGTAAAGAAAATGTCACAAATGCACCTAATGATGGATCACATAAATTTAAATATATTAATCCTAATAATTCATTAAGACATTCTCTTTTTTCCTTGAAACAAAACTTGGTTATCTTTCCAATAAATAAGATTTGCATATTTAATATGATTCATATTCAGATGGATCCAAGAAAGCAGTCTTATATAACTTGGTGGCTTTTATTTGATGGATATGACTTAATTGGCAGTGCCACACAAAATTGCACTTTGACTATTCAATTTGTCTTTTATTATTTATGTTGAACATGAGTCTATCTAGATCAAGCATATACAAACATTTGGATAAAATCCGAAGCAATAATAAATATTATTCTTACAAAAGGAATTGCTTTGCCCTTAAAATTAAAACTAAATCCATTTAATGCTAAACATAAAATGGAAATAATGTTCCAAAAATTATTGAAACATAATAATAATTATTAAATTTTAATATTAGGTCATAAGTAATTGTAAAAATTAAGTTCCAATAGCTAATACAGCAACTTTAACTCCATTTGCTATTAGTAGATCTACCTCATATTCTTTTACAAATGTGAAAACCACATTTACTATCCATACTTATGATGAATAATCAAAAGAAAATAAATTGATTTCAATCATAAACATATGTGAACTTGAACTTTCCTTAAGCTTCTTATTCTTTAGACTTGTAAGGCACTTCTTGCAATTCTTCTTTTAATAGCATTACTTGCCACCATGATGACATCTACCTTTATTGTTGCTCTTTTTTACATTACCTCTAAGCTTCACTTCTATTGGAATCTTCTTTTTGTTATTCTTCTTCTTAGGTTTGACTTATCCTTTAAATAATCAACAATATATATATATATAGGTCTTTTCTTGTTTAAGGATCCCCTCAAAAATTTTAAGTATGTTCAATAATTCAAGCAATGTAGTTGCCAAATAATTCATATGGAAGTTCATTATGAATTATAAATAGCTTGATGATAATGACTGTAAGATCAAATCTACACTTAGATCAAGATTTATGATAAAATTCAAGTAGCTTAACTTTTATATAACCAATCATTTTTATGATATAGGCATTTATTAAAAATCCTTTTGTCATTTGATAGTAGAACAATTTCCTAGGGTTGTATATCTCTCAATCCTAAAATGAACTTCAAATAACTTTTTAAGATGCACGATGATGGCATATGCATTTATGTTTTTATATCACTTTTAAAGCTCAAGAGACATATTACCTAACATCACATATGTAACCTAATCATCATTATCTTTTATTTTAATTATATGTCTCTACTTCTTCCTTGTCAACATCTTGGATTTGGAACAAAATCATCAAGGACATATAGTTGCTTTTCTTGCTTGAGAACAATTTTTCAATTTTTATATCAGCCTAAGAAGTTTAGTTTAATAAGTTTGTTAGCATCAAATATGCTACATAGGGATAGGTTATTACTCATTTTTTCTTGCAACCTATATATCTAAAGAAAGCGAGTATAAATTTCATACATAATGTTCAAATATGATTAGGTTTTTAATCATTTATTTTGGTTACTCTCATTATTTCACTCAAATTAATAGCTCTCACTATTAACTTAAAAAATCTCATTAGATTTCCCAATGAGTTACGATTCTATTTAATTTATTTGATTTTGAGTAACTCAACAAATTAAGTAAACTAAATAAGGTAGGTAACAAAACTTACTGATCACCTTCAAAGTATTCTCTCATGATTATTCTAGCATGATAAATTTTTTATTAATCACTTAACTATCTTCATATAGTTTATATTAAACCCAATGTAAACTCTTATAAGTAATCCTTAATTACAACAACTAAAAGGCTAAATCAAAGTATAATAATTCTTATATAAGATACGTTGATGATCATAAGTATAAAGATAACTTACATAATTGTCACATGAACAATTTCACAAATATACAAATAGTGTTTTATTTTGAAATTCCCATAATAGGGTCCATTTAATAAATTTATTCATTTAACAAACATTTATATATTCATTCAAGTATCTTTAAACTTACATTTATAAGATCAATTCCTTTTTCATAAAAGAACATAATATGATCTTATGACTCTATTAATGTCTAATATCAATAATGTATCACTTAAAAATATTTAAAAATAATACTTTGATGTAATAAATATTTCATAATTATAATTCAATTATGATTACTTTTACAAAGTATTTTTATTTCATGAACTTTATGTTTAGAGTTTACTAATAATTAAATCATTTATAATACTAAACATAAAGAATACTTTTATTAATAAAATTGCATACATTAAATATTCATAATGCATTTAAATAGTAACCAACTTATTGGCTCTTAAAACACATGCTACTAAGGAGTTGTTATAAAGGCTCCCTAAACATCCATCTTGCATACATGTTTAGACATTCTATAGGCCTGTATTCTGGAGCTGTGTGCCCTGCACCCTACAAATTGAAGCAAAGGAAAAAAAAAATGAATAACTTAAAAAAATTAAAAGAAAAGATTTTCCTTCTTACTATAAATGAAATGGAGGAATTTCTTACCTTTATAGTGGCAAATGTCAAATGGTTGGAGTACATCCTCGTATACCTACTTAATTCAAATGTCCAATCCAATATTGTTTAGTTTTTTTAGATAAGTATTAAAAATGATTCTCAATCAATAGATAATTTTAAATCAACAAGTATTACAATTGATTCTTAATCTAAGATTACTTAGTTATATTGTCCACATTTAGATCCTAGTCTTGCAGTTCATATCTTTCAAATTACCTAGTTGTATTATCTACGTTCAAAGCTTAACTTTGTTGTCTATATCCCTAATTTTTGGTAGCTTTTGTAATTAGATAATTAAATTCTTTTTCCACTTTTAACAATGTAACATTTATATAACTCTTGTTTGTATCTCAATGAAAATACATAACAATTATTTTAATTTATTTCAATCTTTGTACTTGTTTTATGGTATCAAGGTAGTTTTAAAACTCTCGCGAGTTTATCCTTTCTTTAATGGCTAATTCATGTATAACCTTTATTAATTCTCAAAACCAAACCTTTAAGCTTAATCCTTTATTATCAATTCTTTTGAGAACTTTTTCCTTTTCTTGATCAACACTACCTTTTAATTTTTGTCAAATTAAATTCCACTAACTATACCTGATGACATTTTCAGTTTCATGTCATTCTCCTTACTTATGATCTTATAGGATATATTGATGTCTCTCAACCTTATCCCCTTATTACCATCATCACTTTAACATTATCTTTGGATTCAATAAGATCAACTAATTCTCAATGTCATTATTACTTATATTTCTCCAAATCTTATTCTAAATTATCTCAAAGACACATTAACCAACTTTAGGAGAGTTTTTGGCTTTTACAAAAGGTACCTAGTCAATTACTCAGTATATATAATAAAATAAAATAATTGTTGATGCACTTGTCATGCTTAATACTTTTATTAAAAATAAAGATTTATTGCTCAACATACTTACTAGTCTTAATGATGACTACAAGGACATTTGCTCGATCATATGTGTCCATGAAATTTTTGTGACCTTTGATAAGTTACATGAACAACACATCAATCATAAAACCCATCTTAAATCTAAATCTAATGCACAAAAAAATCTACCATTCTACTTTCCTTTACAAACCTTACCTCAAAATGTCTTTTAAGAATAACTTGAGCAAATCTTTTTGTTTGTTTACTTCAACTTATAACTAGTTTTCCTTTAAAAAAAATGAATGAATTTATCTCACCAATCACATCCTTTTGCCTAACCTAAATAACCAAAATTTTACTTTCATAACTTTATGGTACCCAAAGCCATTCTACCAAATGATGTCTTATCTACAAGCGCATCCCTTGGACCCACCACACCTCTGCCCCTTCATCATTGTCTTATTCTACTCAAGCCAACATTTTAAGTTTGATTACACCATCCCTTTCTAAATCTCTTCTTAACTTAGGTGCACCTCATCATGTCAACACTTATCTCCAAAATCTATCATTCTAATTACTCTAAAAATGATAATATTATGATTAGAGATAACACAAATCTTTCTATTACTCATACTAGTTCTACCACCCTCTCTTATCCCTCTCAATCCTTTAATATGAATAATGTACTTTATGCCCTTTCTATGAAACAAAATTTTCTTTGTCTTCCAATTATATTCAACTGGTAATGTTTTTGTTGAATTCTCAAACCTTTTTTTATTTTTTTGTGAAGGATCTTTTCACATAAACAATCCTTTTGCAAGGCACACCTAAAAAGGGTGGAAAGGGTGTTTATGCCTAGTTACCTATCACCCTTTTTACTACCTGTGTTGTTTATTATGACAACATTGGTGCAACTTATTTTTATGTCTGTCTCATCTTTCACTCTCACACGAAATGCATTGTCATCAATTTTCATTTTGTTAGTGGTAAAATACAAAATGGTAAACTTTATGCGTCTCATATCTCTTCTGCCAATCAACTTGTTGATGCACTCACCAAGTCTCTCCACAAACACCAATTGAATTTATTACAAGTCAAGATTAGTATTCTTCCATCAACCACCATCTTGAGAGGGCATATTAAAGATGATTCTTAATCAATAGATAATTTTCGATCCAGTATTATACCTGATTCTCAATCCAAGATTACTTGGTCATATTGTCCATAACTTCAAGATTACCTAATTGTATTGTCCGTGTTCAAATCGAATCTTTACTATCCATATCTCTGATTTTTGCTAACTCTTGTAGTTAGGCAACTAGAGATCTTTTTTAACTTTTAATATTATAAATAAAACTTATTTGTATCTCAATAAAAATAAATAATTATTATTTTAATTTATCTTAGTCTTTGTACCCACTTTAACAAATTTATTCTAACTTCTTATTATAAAAATACTAATTTGTTTTGGGAGGAAAAAAAAAACTAGAGAGAGAGAGAGAGAAGACTAAGAAGAGCTACGAAGATAAACTGAATTTAGAACCATAGGAATTATTCTGAGACATACCCAGCAATCTGGCCTCGAGAATACCATGGTCGCCAATCATCAACAATGGAGTAGTTTAGAGTTCTAATCCATCCCTGAGTTCCCAGGAATGGCACCACAAAGTCATGATCGCCACTGTTTTGACAGCAGAGAAAGACTCCGTCAACCCAACTAACTTTTTTATTTTTTAGTCGAAACCCAAAAATAACAAAATGGTATAAAAAAATTATGAAGAAAAATAGAGTGATCCAAACCTATAGACTAATACACGGTAACCTTTCATCGTAAGTTGTAAATGATAATTAACACTCTTGTCAATGTTTTTGGTATAAGGTAGTCCATAGTTACATCGTTGCCATCCTCTCATCGTTCCCTGGAGGAGGAAAAAGAAAAAAGCAGAAGCTTTGTTGTCATTTACCGTGCTTATTTAGTTTTCGTTTCACTTTTGAACAGTTTAACTGGAAATTCAACGTACCTCTCTTGCATGAAGTGCTTTGCGGACAGTATTATCATCCATCCAGTATTTAGAAAGCAGATACCCATAAGTCTACAGGCATAAATAAATTGAATAGTTAAAATGAATAAATTAAACATGGCAAAGAGTCACGTGACCCAAATAATCTAGCTTAATATACCAAAAATCTATCTCGACATAGTTTGTATTAACTGACAAAGTTAATGGCATATAAATTGAAACAATTGTACCTAAATAATATTAACTTAAAATGATTTAAAATTTAGTTGATTCAAAACTTAAATTATACAAATTTTGAATATTTTGAGCTCAAAATATAAAAGACATGAAATTTAATATATTTGCAATTCAATAAAATCTATATTTGATGTTAATGAGATCCAATGAAACTAATACTTGATATAGCCATAATTCAAATGCAATCTTAACTCGCTAGTTCATCACTTCTAAAATTGAGGACCCTAAAACAAATTAAATAAGAAAATGCATATTCATTCGAAATTGTCAAACAGATTATGTCGATCATTTTGACTTCCTGTATTCTTATTTGATGATCTGTCCCTTATAAGAATCTTTGCCTTATGTCATGTAACATGGAAAGGGGAACGAAATATGGACTTACGCGGCAGCCAACTGCAGGAATTGGCTGTTCAAGATCAAGGAATTCGCAAAGATATCTTTTCCTGGCAAATATCTCTATTGGCCTTGGGGAAGCAAAAGCGCATGCCGGCTCCAAAATGTGAGCAACATTGAGCCCCGAAGTACACTGAAAATGTGAATTTATTAGAACATTTTCAACTTATATTATATAAAAGTCTCATGATGATATCAAAGTTTACAATTTTAAAAAAAAGAAATGACATGGTCCAGGAAATGTTGTTAACCTCAGAGTATGTGTGCAGATGTTTGAGACACTCAGCATTGCTGGGGTCTATGCTTTGATATTCCTGTCCACAACTTCTCTTCAATTGCTGGATCAATCAAGCAGTGGACTGGTTAGAAATAATACAATTTATGTACTTCCTCTTTTTTTTTTTCATTTTCATTACTTAGTCAAGTTAATCCTTTTTGTTTGCCTTATCACTTGTGAATTTAGCTTAGGAAACTACTTATGGCTGGTTTTGGCAAGTGATCCATCAATCACCTCATAGAGTTCATCAGAAATGAGACCCATTCCATGAGCATATGGAATCTTGGAGTTGCCTTCGATGCTGGAGTCTGTAACAGGGTTTCCAACTAGGTATCCCTGAAACCGTGCGTAATCATTTCATTAGCAACTGCAAGTAGAAGCATTCCCTGCTCCGCCTCCCCCCCCACCTCCCCAAAACAAAAAAATAAGCAATATAGATGGTTTTTGACCAAGTTGAATAACCTACGTCTAATGAAATGATTTCAACATAAATTTGGCATTCTGGAGTAGGATTGGAAAACTTATATCAGAAGAAAATTAAAAAAATTCTTGGTGCTCCATTACTGACCTTAAGATTTACCGCTGGTTCCCGACCCGCATCGTTCCCTGAATTACATCAAAACAGTAAGACATGAGATAGAATCAAATAATTGAATGCAACAACACTCACCCAGACACGATTAGTCATGTCTTGCCATTGAATTCATAGAACACTAGCATGGCGCTCGAATTTTTCGTATAGTAGCTTCTGTTTTCTTGTTTTGTTTTAGGGTCTTTGCACGGTAGCTTCTTGCTAGTCATGTGGTCACTAGGTCCTTCCTTGACAAGACAAGGTTTTGCCATCGCTGAGTTTACCATACAAACAAGCCAAATCTTGTCACATTTAAACTCAACTCATGTGGTAAGTGAATCAAGTCGACTCTGTGGATTTGCAGTGAATAGAGACATTTCTTCCGGTGAAAATAGTTAAATACACGCCAAAAAAAATTTTAAGGGGCATGCAATACGTAATGTTAAAGGTGTCTTGCCTATTCCACTCATTATTGTTCAAATTTGACTCAGTTTATTAAGCATGTCTTCAATTGACATAGGCTCGGGAATCACTTGCTTTTAAAATAAACGAACTCAAATATACTCCTAACAAGGCAGGATATGACAATCTTAATAAATGGCTCATACCATTTGAGATCTCTAGGGCTATGGCTGGCACAGTAATGCCAGAGTAGGAGTCGCCACCGATGTAGACAGGATTGGATAGAAATTCTGGATGCTCTCTTAACCACTGCATATGCAAAACATAGAAGTTACATGAAAGAAAAAAAAAAAAAAAAGACAAAACGAAGAAAATGAACAATATGGACCAAGAAACCAAGAGTTATGATGCCTAATCTATTACCTTCTGTCTGACATTAAACAAATATGCTACAAATATTTTCAAATTAACAGAAAATTATGTATATTACCTTTCTTAAAAATTGGTCGGCATTGAAGATCAGTTTGAAGTCACCCGTCTGAGAGGCAGCTGAGGTCTTTGCATAGGAGAAGCCAGTGCCTACAGGCAGATCTACAAATATTATACTGGATACCT
Organism: Bruguiera gymnorhiza; assembly: GCA_020883675.1. Classification (NCBI taxonomy): domain Eukaryota; kingdom Viridiplantae; phylum Streptophyta; class Magnoliopsida; order Malpighiales; family Rhizophoraceae; genus Bruguiera; species Bruguiera gymnorhiza. The sequence continues at coordinate 2,883,865 of JAIRCJ010001047.1, read as the reverse complement.
GAAAATCAATCGCCAGCCATAAATTTCAAGAAAATTAACAAGCTATACCATTAATTATGTACTTATAGATATGGTAGAGAACGGATCACTTGTGTCCAGGAGTGTGGATTGTAGACCAATGTGGGTAAGCTTCCATTGTACTCCACAGCCTCGAACCTCATTGGACCTAACCAATGTTGGATAATCAAAGTTTATCACATTTCTATGTTTCTCATAGGTGGAATTAAATGTTTGATCAAATAACCAAAAAAAAAGAAGAAGACAAAGGTAGAATTAAATGTCTATTAATGTTCTCCAAGATCATGGAAAATTTCTCAAACTTTTTGGTGTCTTATTAGCCAGTGCCTAACAAGAAAGATGAGAAGTTAGTAGCTTGAACTTATGACACAGTAGCTGGCTGCTTATCTTACCAATCTCAAAAACAAGACCAGAAAAGGCAGAGCAGCCAGGGCCTCCAGTTATCCAAAGCAAGAGAGGGTCCTCTTTAGGATTCTTCTCTGACTTGATAAAGTAGTAGAAGAGCTGCACATCCTCTGATTCACCCACACCAGCATATCTGATTGCACACCACACACGACTACTTGATCAACAAAAAAAAAAAAAAAACAGAAAAGGAAAAAAGAAATCACCTTGCGTGCGCATGCCTTAGCTAACATTTGCAGAGCAGAAGCTCACCCGGTCTCAAGATGAAATGGAAGCGGCCCTTGAAACCCAGGAAGGAACTCGACCACTGAGAGAGATTCTGCGTGCTGTGACCAAAACTGTAGCAGCAGAAGAAGAAGCAAAACAAAGCGTTCGCTGTTCAGGGACTTTGATGTTGCCATTTCTTTGTGTTGTTACCATTAAATGTATCTCCAACTATTGTTTCCGTTTATATCTGAGTGATGGTGTTCACGCAGAAGCAGAGTCGTATAAGAAACTCTCTCGACTAAGCGAGCACTACTCGCCGATCATTTAAAATAAGGACAATATAGATAAGCAGCTAGTTGAAAAATGGGATACCGTGTAGGTGCGAATCATTTGGTAGACGACAAAGGAGTGTGTTCGAGTGGTTACGTTGGAAAGACAGTAATGAAGGAAAGGACAGGTCTGGGGGCCGTCTTGTCCTCGTAACACCCACAGTAGAAAGGTCCACTTTTACTAATTTGATCCGACATGCCAAGAAAGAAATGAAAGAGCTCCGTTAAGAGTGCATTTTTAGCTAGCTCAGTTTGCCAGTTTTTCAAAGGTGTCCAAGTTGTCATGATTTTGTTCAGTCATTCGCCATCGATTACAATGATTGTGCGTGTACCTGCAAGCCAACCACTTTCACCAGAGAACTATGCAAAAAAGTTAAATTTTTTATTGATAGTCGGCCATATAATTTTTTTTGGCTTTTCTGTTTTCTGGTATATATTGTAGAATGGTAGAAAGTTTTCAAAATTGTTCTTTGAAAATGCTAGAGACAGCCGACACCGTGGGGATAAAGTTATCGCTAGTACGAAATCAAGGATTTAAATCTCTTCTCCAAATATAAGTTGGGTTTCAAGAAGGTAGTTCTTAGGTCATATTATTTGCTCTTTAGTAACATTTGAAATTCTCGGCTCAAGCCTATGGAGTTAATTTTTCTTAAATCCTTAATTTCTTCGTGGATGATCTGTTTTTGATGCATTAATCGAGATGCACATAAATTAACTCAAACACCGAGCAAAAAAGAAAATGCTACATTATATTAATATTCATTAGAACGTTTACACTCAATGCGATGTTCAATAATTTTGTTTTCCAAAATTCTCAATAAAATTATTCGTGTGGGCTCCAACACCTAGCATGATACATGTTTTTTTAATTCAATTTGTAACACGACACTCGTTTAATTATAAGATTAGTTTTGGTCTTCGCACTACAGTATGACTAAATAAAATAAAATAATAATTAAAAATATTATCATCAAAGAATAAGTAAGTATAATTAAAAATATGTCAAATCTATAGGGAAGCTTTTTCTTTTTTTGTTTTCCTTACATTGTCTACCATTATTTACAACCAAAAAAAAAAAAGAAACTCTAATTAAAGATTAAGCAAATTTATTTGTTTAAAAAGAGTCTAATGAAAAAACTATGGCATTATGAAAAATTATAAGAGAATATGTGTAAAGCTATACTAAACATTAAGATTAGAAACTTGGACCATCAAGCTTTGACTCGATTACTCTGTGTTTATGTTAATATTTGAGGAGTTCATCTTTCATTCGACTAATGAGAATGAACTTGTTGTACGTGAATGGAGAAAGAGACAACATATTTTTGATGTGAGGATTGTAGCCAAGGTAAAGACTAAATTAAGAAGATGAACAATTTACCTAATGTATTGATACTCGTAAAATATATAGAAATGAATAAAGCATGGGAAAAGAGATTTCATAATTTCTTAATATTCCAAAACATTTAAAATAAATAGAGGAAAACAAGAGAAGGAAATTCCATATAATCATTCAGTATTCCAAAATGTCTTTTTGTTATTAGTGGAATATATGACTTGAGTCATGAAATGAACACCAAAAGTAAATAAACTATGTAACATATTAAATCTTTGATATAAAAATAAATACTTTTTATAGATAGATTGTAGAAGTTAACAACAAAATTTTAAATATTTTAAGAATTAAAAGAGTTATTGAGTTAATGTATAATTAAAGTAATAATTATAACAGTTGATTATTTGATCAGTAAAATTAAAAAATATATAAAAATTAACTACTTAATTAATAAAATTAAAAGAGAGTTAGCAGTTAATGATTTGACGCAAAATGAGAAAAAAGAGAGAGAGAGAGAGGGAGAGAGTAAAAATGAAAGAAAGGAAAATATGTTACTGGCATATTAGTATAACAAAATTAGCAGATATTATACGGATATATCACATCATTTTGTCTAACAGTTTACCCTTACATTTGTTCGTCTGCACTCATGATAAATTTTGTGGCCAACTTTTTGGCATATTAGGCCATTCGGCGCATCCCCATGGAAATAGGAGCTGTCTTATGTTAAATTGATCCCTCCCCAAATAAATAACATGTTAATTCCCTTGTCCTTGGTTTGACTAACACAACGAAAGATTCAACCCTTGCTATCAACAGCTAAAAGAAAAAGAAAAAGGTCATCTCATAGTTCATTTTGATGCAACGGCCTGCCTTTAATTTTTTTCTTTTTTTTGGTGAGTTTGGTTCGCTTTTTAGTCCACTTGCCTTTACCCCCGAAGGTCGAGCTACAGAAATTCTTCTCTTTTCATCTCGTTGATAAGAAAAGCAGTTTATTTCACCAAACTAAAAGGGCTCGTTTGCAAAGGCACGGCAATCAACCCGGAAGCATCTCTTCCCCAACTTTCCCACGTTTTAACAAACAAATGATTGGCGTGAGAAGTGTGAGAAGTGCTCCCTTTATAGAGTCCTATACCCTTATCTGGTACCGAACCCCAAGAGTGTTCCCAGTTCACCGTGTCAGTGCCCTTAAACGGGGTTAAGTTTTTCAGGCTAAAAAGGATGTAATGAACGGTTCACGAATTTCTTTTTTCTCGGTAAGTTTTCTTATATTATTCTTTTTCCCCCCATCTTCTTTACTTTAGGAAGTTTGGGTTATTTACCTTTTTTCTTCTTTTTTTTTTTTCGGCTCACTATGGGATGTAAATTTTCGAACTACCGATTTAGTCGGAAAAATGCAAAACCGTAACAACATTAATGTTACAAAGATATCATGGGAAAAACCATATTGGAAATGGAAAATCAGTTACCACAGGGGTATTAAATACCAACGAGGGACCAAAGAGGGAGAAAGGGATGCTCAGATGTCTCTATAGCGGCAATGCATAGCAGTGATGGCACTACCCATCTTTTTCTTTTTTTTTTCTTTTTTTTTCCTCTCTATTTATTTCAAACAGCTTTTCCTAAAACAAAACCAAGAAACATAAAAATTAAAAAGACTAGTACAACCATACCAGTTGGTTCGGTTAGTCAATCTGGTTTGATCTTAACAAAGTATTACTTCATATTTCTGCTTGTACCTGGGATAAAATAGTCATTTCCACAACTTCGGTGACATCGGAAAGTAGTTTGAGACATAAATCGATAACAAAGCAGCACTCTACGGATATAATTAACAGTGAAAGGAAAGCATAAGCAGATGGAAAAGAATTTCCATTAACATTGATTTACCATTAATACAGAGTCGGTAAATCATACATCATTATGTTGAGCAAGATGATCTGACCTTTTTCTCTTTCCCTTGCTTTTTCCGGTGCCTGAATTCGTAATTTCATCTGTGCTGTAAGATCTATATTTACAGAGTTTTCCTTTTCAATCATCACATTCTTTAACAAGAGTCGAGAACCATTTCGTTGTTAGGTAGAGCTGAACTATCACCCATGTTTTCCATGTCCATTGATATGACCTCTTCATCTTTCTTCTCATTATCTGCTTTCCCAACTTTTAATTTCTGTCCGAGTTCTGAATACATTCAGTTCCATGAATGCTAAGGGGCACAATCTGATATGCATGCAGAGTTGTAACAGTGTCAAAAAACACCACATTCAGAACACTTCAGAGCATTCCCTGGGTAGAAACAACAGCTTTCTAATTATTAAAAACCCAGTAGGCCATCGACAGTCACTAACCTTTGTCACAACAGACGTGTCTGTCATACGTGAAAACATGTTTGAGTAGATCTTCGCATCTCTCTTGTTGCTTTCAGCTTTAAGTTGCTTCAATGCCTTCTGAAGTGACTTAATCTCCCTGAAAGCCGAATGATGCTAGTGATTGACACCGAAGAATATGATTGTCCACTTATTTGTAGCTAATAACAATGTCCTCCAGTACCTGTTCCGAGCATCCACCTCAAGAGCTTTCTTGATGTCTAGTTCAGCTGAGAACAGATCACCGGTTTGCATGTAAGCCTGTGCCCGCCTATACAGAGCTTTTACATTGGCAGACTCAATATCTAATACCTGTAGCATATCAATGCTTAGAATAAAAACCATGTCACATATCATGCTCATCTAACTACTTGTCACTGTGCAGAACATAATCAATTTTCACAGCTGGACTTGAGAACCTATAACCAGCTACACTTCTGTGATCTTACTTTGAACTTGGATTGAGCATGAAGAAATTAATGATACGTCTTTATCTTTTGAGTTGTCCTGCTCCATGAACATAACATAATTTCCAGAGCAGACAAAAATTTTCGAACCTGAAGGACCTTTCTGTTAAATTATGGTGAAGGTAGTCTACTGCAATGAATCAAACAGTGGTACATTACTGATTCCAACAGGGGCATGAACAAAAGTTGCCAACAAACCAAAAGCTATGTTTAATTTAGCCTCGGTAAAATTTGATTCCCAACTACAAGAACAGGAAGTTCAAATAAGATCATTTTAAGATCATAGCATTATGATGTCCCATGCCCCTAAATTACTTTAGCAGATCCCCAACATTAAAGACAAGTTGTTTCTTCATTACTGTGAATCTTCCACTGGACCAACCCAATATATTATGATGAGCAAAGTTATTAGCAGTTTACTTTCACATGTAATGAGGCACATGACAAATAACTTTTCCTTTTATGTACCTTTGAACATAATTTTATTGCTCCATGTAAATCATTCAGTTTAAGGCTACATGCAGCACCATTCAGCCAGCAAGAGATTCTTAGTGTTTGAACTAGTTGTTGCTCCTCATTCCCACAGGATCCCTCTTCTGCAACATAGTCCACAGCCTGATGGTATGCAAAAAGATTGACAGAACAGTCAACCTGTCAGCACAAACAACTACGGAAAGTTAATTTGAGACATGATGAACTTAGCTACCTTGTCATACTTCTTCCCTGCCCTTTGATACTTCCCACTTTTAAATAACAGATTACCTTCCTCTTTCTTTCTTGCACCAGCCTCAATCTTCTCCTGATCATTCATCTCCCATGGGGCTTTCTCCTGCTTATCAACCAAGAGAAACAAAGTCATAGAAAAATTGTTGGACATAAGAATATGTACTTCAAAAACTACAATGGGAATTAAGCAAAGGATCCTTTGAATGGATACAGATACTACCTAATGTATATATTTAGTGATTTATAATACAAAATTATCATTTCATATGTATGAGAATGTATCATTTTCAGTTCCACTACATATCAACACAAATCACTACCTTTATAAAATCCAACATTTCAACTTCATAAACTAATACTGAACTTGAGGGCACAGTGGCAAGATCCCGTTGTACTTCAAGACTTCCAAAACCGTATTCAGGACTTATTGATAATATTGCCTTCTCCCCCTTTTTCATTGTTGCTGCAGCTCGGTCTAAACCACTGATCACCTGTTCTGCAAACAAAAAAAAAAAACAAAATTCAAAAGATTGGATTCCTAGTCTATTTGATCATAAAACTGAACAACTAAAATAGCATAAAGAGGAATAATGCAAAAGGAAAACTGACCTTCATCTGTGATGAATTGGAAAGGCTGCTTCCCATCAACTCCCTTGTTTTCAAATACAGTTCCATCTTCTAGCCTAGCCCTGTAGCTAACTGCATGAAGCATTATACAACAGGTTACATTGTAAGAAATTTAGGGTTCAAGACTGAAATTGTAGGCTTCAATAATGGCTAGCTCCTGCAGATCTGAAATTTGTCTTTCTAAGAGACCTCTCTCCCAAGACATAGTGCAAACCATGAGATTTTTTCAGACATCTGATGTGTTGATCTGAAAACTATGGGTATACATCTGATGTGTTGATCTGAAAACTATGGGTATATTTCAATTGTTTTTTCAGTTTTTCAGAGACTCTTTTCAGTAATAAAAAGTTTATAAGGCCGTTAGCAAATAGTCAAATAATGTTCCCACCATGTTGGGGATTCAGGGTTGAACAATATGGATATTCTATTATTATTTTCAGTAAGGCATATAGTAAGAAAGGTTTAGAATCCCATCCATCTAATTGCTTAAGAACACCATGAATGCATGATGTATCCATCTGCTTACCATTCACGGTTGCACCTTCACTTGCAACAAGGGTGCCCTCCCCCTCTTTCAAAATCTTCTTCAATACCTTGGCATCTCCAGTAACATCAACCACAGAAATGAAGGAAACCAGCTCCAAATCAATATTCAGCACAGCATTTGGTGGGACTGGATGGATCCCATCGCCAGCATCCCTCCCCTCCTCTCCAAAAGCATCTGAGTTGCATTTCCAGAAACAAAGCAATAAATCTACAATCTCCCAGTAATAAAGCAACTTCACCGAATGTGTTTTCTACATGCCAATGACAGCAGGGATTGGATGGCAAAACTGCCTAACTTCCAAATCTTTCTCAATAAAATGCTCAGTTGAATAAGTTAAAAAAAAAAAAGATTGATTGAATTATTATCAACATGACTAGACAGGGTTGCTTGAAGAACATAATAAAAATTAGAAGTCTCAAGTCTTGACTGGAAACTTATGAAAACTGCGATGTGATACTAATTTGCTCCCAATATAATTATCTGAGTAAATATTAGAGCACCTTCTATATTCTGTAACATCCATTCCCCATCCAAGTCTTGTTAAATACAATCCAGTTGCATCAAATGAAGGTTATTTTCACCTGTATGCTTCACCGTAGATGGAAGTAATTTCTAGATGCAACAAAGGATGTCTTTGTTGACACCTTGGCAAAATAGAACGAATTTCAATCAAAATATCAAAATGAAGAAAGGCACAAACTCCTACAAAACAACAAAATAGTGGTAGTTAGGAAACTTACATTTAGGTTGAACGGTAAGTTTAACCTTCTCTCCCCTTCTCATGGTCACGATTGCTTTTGACAATGCTGCACATAGATGACCTGAATAAAAAAAAAAAATCAATGGCCATCCAAACATGGTTGAACAAATATTGCTACAATAGAATGTCCCAATTGAACATATACCATCTTTCACACAGAATTCAATTCCTTCTTCTGGTGTTTTTGAGACAATGTCGCCATCAAAAAGTGCAACTTCATACTTCACTACATCAACAAAAACCATCAAAATTACTCTGTGCACGTGTACTAATAAATGTAAGCCACAAATTCCACATAATGAGCTATTCAAGTACCAAGAACTTCATCCAAGTCACCAGGACACTCCATACTCTGTCCCTTCTCCATAATTTTCTTAACAATTTCACTATCTTTAGTCACATTCACTACTGTGATCCAGGAAACAAGTTCAACGTCAAACTGAACAACAGAATTAGGAGGCACAGCCTCACGGCCCGTGACTCCGTAACCCAATTCAGGAGGCACTGTAAACAGTGCACGCTCTCCCTTTTTCATTGTAATAATCCCATGATCCAACCCAGTCACCACTTCACCTGTTGAAAAGTATAAACCCACAAACACATAAATCAGCCAAACGCAGAAAACCATCAATTAAATCAAACCCACCAAAATAAAACATAAAAAAAAATTCAGAAAAAAAAAAAACTCCCGACCTTGGCCAAGTTTCAAAGTCACTGGTGCATCTCTATCTCTTGTAGAATCGAACTTGGTCCCACCAAGCAAGGCACCCACATAGTGAACTGTATAACAAAATCCAACACAAACCCGAGTGATAACGTCCCCGATCAAAGCAAGTATTTGAAAATAACACAAGAATTAAATTTGACTAAAGAAAAAGAGAGAGAGAGAGAGAGAGAGAAATGTATCAAATACGATAAACAAGTACGCATGAGATTGTATTCGTACCGGTAACTTCATCGTTGAACTCAGGGGTTTCCCAGCCACGGCCTCGTTTGAGGAGCTTCTTCTTGAGGCCAGAGTCGTTGAGCTCCCTCTCTTCTCCGACCTTGAGTGGCGGCGCTGATTCTATCACCTCCCCCGGTTCCTCGTCCAGCTCGTTCCCGTCGTCAAAGTCCGATACGTTTGTCCGTTTCTCTTCCCCCATCAGATCGATTCGTCGTCGTCACGTTCAGTACCACGACGGCCACTGCCGCTGGTGGTTTCTCGCCGTCGAAAAGTGTCGATAACTTTTTGATCTTTGCGGCCGACGGCGGTGAAATTGCGTGGCCGGGGGACGTTTAGGAGCAAGGGCATCGTCGTCATTTTCAAGTTTTATCGGGTGGATTGAGGAGAAATGTTCTCGATGGTTCCTTCAGAGCCCAATGGAAGATTATCTCCGTCAGTGGAAGCCACTTGTTGGGCCTCCAGCCCATCCGCCCGACAAATAAGAGTACAGCTTGCTTTTTTTTTTACCTTTTATTCTTTTTTCTTTTTTTTCATTATAATTAGTTTAGTCGGGAGATTAAATCATCTGTGCTTTGAATACTTCAATTTTTCTTTTAAATTGAAGTTTTTGAATTTAAATTTCAATCAATATTAATTAAACTTAAAAAAAATGTTTCAAATATATTAGATTTTAAATATTTCAAATTTTTGATAATTTTAGATACCAGTTATTTAAATTTTAGTCATTTCATATGCAAGTTATTTCAATTTTTGATTTATAAAGTATTGATTTTTTCAATTAATATAAGAGTCGAGTAAGGTTTCTTGAGCATTAATTCTACTTGCTCGGCTGAGATCAGTTTCTACCCCCTATAACTAGAAGTGGCCCTTTTTGAGGCTGGCCATGGTGATGGTGGGCCTTGTGGCAAACTGTCCTGAGGAAAGTTGAGAAGTTAGTTGCTTTGTGTTGAATGGTGGCATATTAATGAAAGGGACAAAAAGTAATGGTTGCATATTAATGTATTATGCAAACTGTCATTGTTTCTTTCTTCTTCTTCTTCTTCTTTTTTCGTAGGAATCTTGATTTTAAGTCCCTTTGTTTTAACCTAGTTTCTTTTGTTGTTTCTTTTTTTTTTTTTTTCATAGAAATCTTGGTTTTGAGTCCCTTTGTTTTACCTTTGTTTCTTTTGTCGTTGGCAAAATGCCAGGGCAACAAAATAAAGAAATAAATAAATAATTACTCCGACCACCCCCGGGTTCCACTTGGATCATCGACAGGAGGAGACGGAAAATGTCAAATCGGAAGAGAAGTTCAGCAACTTCACTTTTTCTTTTTCTTTTTTTTTTCAGTTTTTCGTGACCAAAATGTTATATTTAAAATTGAGACCAACATACAATCACTTCTCTACAATGTACATGTAGTTGCAGAGTTCTTTTGATTTTTTCTTTTTTCTTTTTTCTTTTTTCTCGGCAAACTAATTTCACAAAGGAACCCAAAAGGAACAAAAATTCCATCCGGAACTAGGCTAGACTAGATGTTTATTTCACGTAATAAGAGAGAATTTTGAGAAGAGAACCAGGCATAACCTCAAAACCCCTGGCTTGTTATTTTTAGCGTTTGTACGTGAGATGAGGAATATGATGGCTCGAGAATTGAAGACGTAGGTTAGGTGGACCGGGGAGGAAACGTTGCGCCGCTTTTGGTAGGAGCGTAATGATTGATCAGCATTGATGATTTCCTAATCGTTAACCCAATCCGGCGGCAATTTAGGTGCTAAATGGGGCCTGGGGCTCATCAATTCAAATTAATCGACATCGTTGGTTGATCACAACCATTTCATGCGTCAGAAGCTGTTAAAAATTCAACTCAATTATATTAGTTGTCCTCTTTTATTACTATCACATGCATGTCATTCGATAACTATGGTTAATATGTTATGTAAGATTATGAACCAAAAAACATTAATGGGTGATATTAAATTAAACTGATTAGAATAATAATCAATATGTTTATTAAAAGAAATAAATAAAGAAGACCTCAGCAGCTGCGTGGATAAGGAATTGCTTCTTCTTCTTCTTCTTCTTCTTCTTTTTAAGAATTGGCTATATGGAAAAGCTATTTTGGTTTGCTCAGAGTGCGATTTCGGCAAAAATTTAGATAATGCATTTCGTTTGTCATGCTGACGAAAGTATCTCTGTACTTGTGCCCAAAAGGAAAGGCATCGCTGGAAAAGAAGAGGACAAAACGAAAAAGTTTGACAAGTTAACCAGGTCATGCATGACCTTAAGAATAAAAAGTATTAAATAAGATCCACTTGTGATATGCACCCACCATTTTTTTTTCATATTTTAATTTTATTCTTGCATTTTTTACTCTATCCATTTTCCTGTTGGTAGTAAAGCTCAAAAAATTAATTTAATGTATATTTTCAAACTTAGTCTCCGCAGGGACATGGGCACTTGCTGTTGATCATATGATGGTGTGAGTAGGCTGGATTCATTAAGTCTTCTCGCTTGCCGTCTTGTTTTGCGATTGATCATTATTAATTTGCGCGTGAATCAAGATTTAGATCTCACAATAAGCAATATGCATATTCCTGAAACAAGGATTTCAATTCAAATCATTCGAAACAACAATTTTTCGTTAATCACATTATTTTTACATTAACTCCCCCAGGGAGTCGTCGGAGGAGGTGACTTCAGAGCATCTGATTAACCGCGAGAAGAAACTCAGGAAGCTGTGCAGCTTGTAAGCTATACAGCAAAGTAGCAATGGACCCCTCGATCTCTCGCTAACCTTTGAACTAATTTAAGCAACAAGAGAGAGAGAGAGAGAGAGAGAGAGAGAGACGCGCGCGCGCGCGCACACAAAACCTGCAGAGAGGGAGGCTGTGCTTTTAATTAACCTCTATCTGTCTCCACAGCCCAATAACTCATCAAAAGCCAACACTTCCATTAGCAACGGCATAGCTTCTGCTTCTGGGGTACGCCATCTTCCCCTTATTTACACCGGCTTCTTCAAAATCGCACGGGCTGTTCTCGTCGATCCGCCCCATGAATCCCATTCCAACGCTCGTGCTCTTCGGCAACACCCGATCAGACCCGACCTTCGATGACTTCCTCGTCATTTGCTGCATATTTAAATACATTTCTATTTCGTTCTTGTGTCCAAGGGTCCTCACGGACGCAGCTCTAACGAGCTCTCTGTAATCCTCGCTTTCGTCGGACCTCGTCGTGCTGGCGCTTAAGCTCCTAGGCAAAGCAGAGAATTGGCTGTTTGGCAAGGGCAGGGTCTGGGCATGGCGGCCTACTCCCATGGAGCAGTCTATCAAGCTCTTCACGTACAGATCTCTTGCTTTCCCCAAAACTTTGATGGGTAGCGTGATGATCCGCATGAACTTGCTTTGGTTGTGCCCTTTGGCTCCCATGATTCAAATACCAGGCAAAGGAGAATATAGCAAGAAATTTTATCCAGGAAGGATATTACAATCGTACTAGGCACAAATATATATATGTGTGTGTGTGTGTGTGTATCTATATATATGATTGGAGGTTGGTAAATCTAATGTTGGAAATTGAAATTGAGCAGGATTCGAAAAGGGGGTCTTGGATAGGATTTGTTTTCTGATAAATTTAGTAAAACACGGGAGAGAGAAGCTTGGTGATGGCCACTGGAATATGTTTTGAGAAATTGGTTATGTAGATGTGGAGAAGAACTCATAGAAGATCGAGTAATATATGCACAAGAGGAGGCGATGGGTTTAGACTTTGAAAAAATTACGAGCACACTGGATTGAAAAATCGTACCTCAGAACATTGTGGAGGGTCTGCGGTACTGTGTGAATATATAATTAGTGAAGCCTCCGTCTGCCGAAGAAAAGTAATTATATTTTTGCCTGATTTGGTTGACCAAGGAAAATTTCAAGAGTTGAGTCGATTTGAGTTTTTAATCCTATCTATTCGCTGAGTCATCTCGGCGTGTGGTTACGATTATCCTTCACTGCTACTAATAGAAGGCAGACCGAGCCCTCTTCAGCTCTGCCATTTGGCAACAAAAAATACTTGCGTTGATCTTCCGGTATAACTAAAATAGAAAATTTACATATCGCTTTCTTTCATTTTTTTAAAAAAGCTTTCATGTCGCTTTTCAAATATGAATTTACACATTTGGTATATATCTGAAATTTTTAAATACATATTCAATAACAATAATGGTTATCACGTAAGTTCTGTGCAAGTATAACCACCGCATTAAAGTCAAGGAGTTCGCCTGTCAATGGTCCTACGCGGTGTAATGGATGTTAGCGAATTAGGCTTGACGCTGTCCCAGCTCCCAACTGGCTTCGTTTCGAAGCCATACGAGACACCCACTATCAAACTCTGGCCACAGCATAAATTCCGGACCTTTTTTTTGGTTTTTTTTTCTTTTTGGGTAACTGGATAAAAAGGTTTCATCAGAACAGGTTTATATTTGGCATGTATCGGTGAGAATTATTTTCCTTTTTACCTTTTTCTTCGGTATCTGAGAGTTGTGCGGTTAGCCTAAACCTCATGCAGAGAGTGGGGCATGGCAACATGATAGACCCTGTTCAGCAAAAATTAGGACGTGAATCCAGGAGCTGAAGCAACCACAGTGCTCCGGCAGCTATTAATTATTAATTAATTTACTAATTGGCCCAAAAACGTGATCGATCTATTGGCGCCCACTGTCTGCGGAAGGCTCTGGGAATGAAGCCATTGCCATCGTTTTCCCCGTTGGTGCCTAACTATTAGACGACAAAAGCATGTATTTAGAAAAGAAAGGAAGGAAGGACATGATGTAATAAATAAGCATGAGTCCAAATAAAAATAAAGCTAGAAGAGGAAACCAACTTGTACACTTGTGAAGAGAATTAAGCAAATGAGCCAGTTGGGTCCATCAGAGTCTTTGGCTGTAATTACTTTATTTATATATTATTTTTGGTCTCTTCAATTCTTTGGAGTTGCCGTGACACTTGTGATTTAAAAAAAAAAATGAAAAGTAAGGAAAATTGAAAAAAAAAAAAATCAATCAGTTGCATTTCACTATAGTCTACCAAGCATATTTATAGTGACTGAGAATTTCATTTTGCAATTTAAAAATCTCTTGTATAATAAACAGGCGTCCAAATAATAATAGTTAAACTAGAAAAAAGAAACCAACATTTATGTTACGCGACTTTTACATTATTTGTATTATTTTTCATGTGACTTGAATATGCGATACCTGCAGGGTGTGAAACCAAAAAGAGCCGCCTAGAATATTTAATTAAATAATTTCGGAATCGAATGGTCAAGCTTTTTGCTGAGAAAATTAACAGTCAATGCATTCAATATTATGCTCTTAATTATCGTTGCTGATTTATCCTCAACAGATGAGATCATCGACTCATTATTGACTCAGATTACAAAAATCGGTGGTGAAGAAGCATTACCAACTAATAAGAAATACGAATATTAATGAATTTTATCACGTTATTTTTTTAAAGGCGCTCTCTCTCCACCGTCTTGTCTTTGAACTGGCATTCTTTTAGCCAGTTTATATATTGTGGGAATATCGTCGTGATTAATTGTCCTATAAATAAACTAAAAAACGAGCCTCCCATGTCTTTGACCCAAAAAAAAAAAAAATTAAAAACGAGTCTATTTACTCAATCATTCTATCGTGCATCATATATATTACTATAAGTGTTACGCATTCAGTTCAGATAATCTTATATAATGTTTGTTAGAATGTAAGTTGAACATGATGCAAAGTGATGAAGTAGAGTTCCATTTAAATTCTTTTATGAAATTAATCAATTGCATTCCGCCAGACTCCACCATACATATTCTTAGTTATTGGAATGATGTTCTAAATTAAAATTTTGATATTGATCATTGAGAGATTTATTTGAAAGGTAAATTTTTGTATAATGGTAAATAAAGGCAAAATTGAAGATTTTATAAAATGAAATCTTATATACTAAAATTTTTATTTATGATAATATGTATTTTCTTAAATAATATTTACGTCATTTAAAAAACATTTCAATAGTTAAAAATTTAACTATTTTGTGTTTAATACTTGAAATAAGGATATTAAATTTATTTAAATAAAAAATTATTTTTGTTATACATTTTATGATTTAACAAACTTTCTATCAGAAAAAAAAAATCATAATACTTGAATATTGAGTATTGTTTAGTTTTTATATTCAATCAAGAAACAAAAACTCAATCCGGTGAGAGAAAAGAAAAACATGTATGCGGGATCTAATGGACAAGGAAGCTACGTTGAATCATTGATAATATATATATATATATATATATATATATAGATAAAAAAATATAAATCAAAATAAAAAGAAAAAGAAAAGAAGAAATAGTTTCTGCCGCTTAATGCACTACCAACCATCAATGTCAGCCCGATCAAGTGGGCTTGAATGGTCCATGGGTCCACAGCCCATTATTTTATAACGGTCTTCAGTTTCTTTTTGGTTCCCATATTGGATCAAAGACTAGCAGGCCGAAGGCCCACTAGCCACGTTGGGCCTATACACAACAGTGAAAGGCCGAACTTCTCTTATAAAGCACGTCAGCAAACTAAAAGCGAGCCTATTCTTAATTCTGTTTCTACCGCGTAACTGCGATATGACGTGGCAAATTCTATACTTCACATTCCAATTCCCAAGTCCTTACACGGGCGGCTTATGAAATTCACTACTGTTTTGTGTAGATATCCATCGAGGACAGGGCAATAATCAGCCATTTCTCTCTCTTTGCTGTCATAATTCATAGACATACCATACAAGAGAACCAGAAATGGAGTCATTGGCACTTCATCTGGCTATAATGGCCTTGATGTTGTCCGCTTGTCAAGCCACCGGCAGCAACCTGCACCCACTCATCTTAGTCCCCGGAAGTGGCGGAAACCAGTTAGAAGCCAGGCTGACTCGTGGCTACAAGCCCTCGAATATCGTCTGCAAACTGTATCCGATTTTGAAGCAAAAGGGAGGATGGTTCAGGCTATGGTTTGACCCTTCTGTGCTTTTAGCACCCTTTACTCAGTGCTTTGCTGACCGTATGATGCTTTATTACGATCGAGATTCGGATGACTACCATAATGCCCCCGGGGTTGAAACCAGGGTCCATTATTTTGGCTCCACTCGGTCTCTTCTCTACCTCGACCCTTGTCTCAGGTAAGGCTACATGGTCTATTTTTGGAAAGCGTCCTAAGTTCTTTTAAGTTGGAACTTCAATTCTTTTTTTTTTTTTTTTTGATGATAAAGTTCAGAATTCAATTGCTATCTATACTTCCGGTGATTCCAATTTACGCAATGATTCCTACAAGTAATCTTTTTTAGTTCAGAAATTAGTATTGCTGCATACGCAGTCCGTCGTTTCACAATCAAGGATTAAAATTTTGATTTCAATGTCTCATATACGATTGGAGCGAGCTTTTATGCTGTCGAGTTGTAGTTATTTAGCCATTCTACGTTATCAATTATGTCGTCAATTACAGGGTTTGATACATGCTAGTTTGGCACACAACTATTTATATCAGCAATCTTGCTGCAGCCGGTCCTATTACTGATTGACATCAAAACAAACTATAGGCAGGTCACAGGTTACATGGCACCACTGGTGGAATCTCTAGAACGAATTGGCTATGTTGATGGTGAGACGCTCTTCGGAGCTCCATACGACTTTCGATATGGCTTAGCTGCTGAAGGCCGCCCATCAAAAGTTGGTTCCAAGTTTCTGCAAGACCTGAGAAATCTAATAGAAAATGCAAGCAAACATAATGGAGGAAAGCCAGCAATAATCCTCTCCCATAGTTTAGGAGGCCTTTTTGTACTCCAGCTTCTCAACCGAAACCCACTATCTTGGCGCAAAAGATATATCAAACATTTCATAGCACTTTCTGCCCCGTGGGGTGGCACAGTGAAGGAAATGCAGACTTTTGCCTCGGGGAACACGCTAGGGGTGCCTCTTGTTGATCCATTGCTAGTGAGAGGAGAGCAGAGGAGCTCTGAGAGCAACTTATGGCTATTGCCTAATCCAAAAGTGTTTGGTCAAAGGCATGTGGTTATTACTCCAAATGCTACTTATTCAGCAAATGAGATGGCAGAATTTCTAGACAATATTGGATTCTCAGAAGGGGTTCATCCCTACAAGACTCGTATTTTGCCATTGACTGAAGAGTTAATTGCGCCAAATATTCCCGTTACGTGTATAATAGGGAGTGGCTTAAAGACAGCGGAGACTTTGTCATATCAGAAAGATGGGTTTGGTGGGCAACCGGAGGTTGTTTATGGAGATGGAGACGGCACGGTGAACATGGCCAGCTTGTTGGCATTGGAGACGTTTTGGGCTGGAGAGGCAAGCCAATCCCTCAAGGTGACAATAATCAGCGATGTTTCTCATACATCGATACTCAAAAGTGATACTGCCCTTAACGAGATTGTTGGGGAAATTTCCGGTATCAATTCTCTTGTTATGAGTTGGTAATTAATATGTGGCCCGATGCACATCTGGAACAGTATATGCTTACCAAGCAATTCATTGATTCTGTGATGGTTGTTCACGCTTCTTCCTCATAGGATAGCTCTCTACTAGCAGCAGATAAACCATGTTTTCACGGATGAAGAACTGGCATTCTGAGCCAATTTAAGATATCTTTGGGTATATGGCTAGGAAAGGGTACAAATTGCATGCAGGCATTAGAAAACAGCCACTACTGGCACTATCAGGAGCCAAGCTAGGGTGGCCGTGTGATCGTCTGCTTCTGAGAAAAGGACCACAAGAACCACTAACAGCTAATCAGCCTGCCCTCCAACATAGCACTGTTTGAGTTTTTATTTTTATTTTTATCATCAAGAGGCTCGTTGAGTTATATAGCTCGAAGCTAACTCTCTTTATTCTTATGAATCCCATTAGAAGGTGAAGTTTCAAAAATAAACTCCGACCGTATTGAAAAATCTTACAAAGTTGGGCAAACGCAACAAGTGGTAATCCAGAAGGCAGAGGCTTCAGGCATGAAGGCCTTGGAAGGCCCAGGGCTTTGTTTAATACTTTAAAGTTGGAAACCGTTCCGAGTCGGCAGCGACCGTTCCGCCAAGTTGAGGCTGAGACGAGTCGTTTTAACCCATGCCTTTGTATTAAATATTAATTAATAGCAATCAATTATTCTAAACGCGATAAATTGATTGATCGATTTTAGGCCTACATGGCAAGCTGTGATTGGCCAATGGTTCAAAAAAAAAAAAAATTGATTTCTTATGGTTCCATAAAATAAGGCCTTGCCTTTTCAACCATCGCTTTCTCGCGCCTCGAAAAAACACGAGATACGGCCAATGCCAAGCCATGTCATGGTTGGCTCGCTCTCTGGCAAACTCCCTTCGACTCGAAGACGATGACGATTGCGCGGAGAACGACGCCGCACCAGCGTCCCGAGATGATCACGGCCCTTCACCTTCAAAACGAAGCGGAGAAGACACTCAATTATTAGGGCCGGACACGCAGCGAGAAAACTCCACCAATGATGAAGGACGGGAAGAAGAACAAGAAGCTCAAGGTAAGGGCGTCAAAGAGGATCTTACAGAGCTCAAGCAAACCCTAACACGGCAGCTCTGGGGCGTGGCCTCTCTCCTGGCTCCTCCGCCGACGTCCCCTCGGGTAGGCTCTGTCTTGTACCAATCCGAGCCGTTCGATCGATCTGCGCCTGGAGACATTGGGCAGGCCTCTGATTCGGAAGAGGCGTCGGCGATTGGGCACGATTACGCGGAGATCGGAGGCAGGGTGACGGAGGTTTCAAAAATGGCGTCGAATTATTTACCGTTTGGATCGGAGGAAAATGAGGAATTGGAGACGGAGGAGTTTGATGATTGGGGAGCCGGAGCCATTGGGATCACGGACGAGGTTTTGGCTTTTGCGAGGAACATAGCTATGCATCCCGAGACGTGGTTGGATTTCCCCCTTGAAGTGGAAGAGGATTTAGATGGTGCGCTTTATTTCACCCATTTTTAATGATCGCATCGCTTTTATAATGCTATTGCTGCATTTCGATTGAAATTCATAGTGGCTCTTTCATTTAAGTTTCATATGTGATTGTAGAAACCAAAAATATTCCCTGCTTTCTTGTGGGTCATTTTTTGTTGCTTAGACATGTTGGGGCCTTCCCTACGACACAGCAAATGCAAAACTCTACTTAATGCGTTGCAAAAAAAGAAAATTCGTATACTCTTGTTAGTTTTGTGGAAATCCAATGAGCTTACACATGCTCTAGGGAATGTAGAAGCACGGAGTACTCGATTGGGTTCATATTTAGCTTTATAGTTTATACAAATTGCAATGTAAACCAGAACTCAGATTAGTAGTTTCAACTTTCAAGTTAAGAAATGCATAGGAAATATGGTTGCTTGTGTCATTCAAATTTTTGTTCTGGCACTTGAAAGTGTCTAAAATGGTGTTCAGCAGGTGCTGGACACAGCACGTTTGGTATGTTTTAGTTTGTCATCAAGAATATGTGAATTCTTGTTTTTAAGTAAACTCAGTGTCCACCTGTGTTTTCCATGACCCTTCTAAATTCCTCCTTTGATTTTTCTTTTTTCACTTTGTTTTAGATTTTGACATGTCTGATGCCCAACAGCGGCATGCTTTGGTTATTGAACAACTTGCTCCTAGATTGGCTGCTCTCAGAATTGAACTATGTCCTTTCCATATGACTGAGAGCTACTTTTGGAAAGTTTATTTTGTTCTTCTGCATTCCAGACTCAACAAATACGATGCAGAGTTATTGTCTACTCCTCAGGTAATATTTGCTATTTCTTATGAGCTGCACTATCCGGTTAAATTTCTCTATCATAACTCAATTACTTTTATATCTATTTTTTTAATGTTTCATTGCGGAACATTTGAAATATCTTCCTAATATTTTCTTCATTCAGTCTGCTTGCTCTGGATGAATTTTGCCTCTTCTATTGGGTCATATTTGGGGTGGGTACAGTGGAGGGTGTTATGATGTATATCTTACTCTTTTTATTAGTTGTCATTGACATCAAAAACCTGGTGAGGTGTTTGCGAAGCAGAGATCATAGTTTTGTACTCTGTGGTACCAATTTATTATTTCGTTAGTTGTGCATGTGTTAAAAGGGAGGGGTTTCCTTTTGTTACAAGGTGCATTTTCTCCAACACTTGCCAAGGGCTTTTGTTTAGACTTCCTTCCCCAACAAAAGAAAATATTTTTCCAACAAAAGAAAATATTTTTACAACAAAGGAAAAGTTTTTTTCTGCTGTAATAATGGAATGATGTAGAATTTGATTCTGCATTGCTCTTATCTTTTTTTTCTCATAAAATTATTTGTGGTTGGGGCTTGGGACAATTCTCTTAAAAGTTTACAGAACCTTTATTTCTACTGTTTTATGTTTAGCATCTGATTCTTGTGGTATGAATGGCTGGTTGAGAAATGGTGGCTATGGTGCAACTTAATTATTTTACAGGTAATGGAAGCCAGAGCAATGTGGATGCAGGAGCTACATAAGCTAACAAAGCCAGAATCTGACTGGTCTGGAAGAAGCAATTCCTCTGCAAAAGATAGCGCTGATGTAAAACATGAAGTTTTTGAATATGGCAGAACATCTGATTTTGGAGGAACAACCAGCACAACAATAGATTACAAGACTGAGAAGCATCCAGTTGCAAGTACAGAAGTGCAATTCATTGACAAATCTGTTATTGAAGAGAAACCAATATTGAAGGCTGAGGATAAGGATCTGGTGGTTGGTCGATCCTCTAAAGTAATGCTTCCAAATTATGAAGACGATGAGGATGACTGGCCAGAAGAAGATTCAGATTTAGGTGGTTACAAAACCCCCTTTCCAACAGGAAACGAAGAAGATATCTCTTTCAGTGATCTTGAAGACGATGCCTACACCACTGTACCTATAACACCTAAGAAGCTCACGAAGGGCACTGAAATTTGAAGAACATGAAATGTGTCATGTTAGATTCAGCTTTGTGTAAGCTTTGCTGTTTGGGCCATGGATGGAATTGTAAAGTTGTGTGGTGTTGACCCAGGATTGAAGACAACTGGCCGAGTGTCCAGAACTTTGGCTGGGTAATACGACTTGTATGCTAAACTCTGTAAATTATGGGTGTTTACCGACAAGTTTTCCCATAGAGTGATGATGTGTTGATTGATTCTCGGAGGATTGTAAGCATAGAATTGTAATATGCGAGGGGGAATTGTTGCCATACCAATGAAGTTTGCCAATTCTTTTTGCATTTGTACAACAGAACTGTTTTGAAGTTCTGAATGGCCATCCAGTCAACAGAGGGGACGATTGGCCCAACCTTTAAGGTGACCACCCAGATGTATTGGCTAGAATTTTCAGAAAACCTCACGTTATACTCATTTATTTGGCATATGCTAAAAACTTTTTACGTCCCCCCACCTCATCTTCACTGTAACAGTCCACTGAAAACCTTTTTGTTTTTTTTTGGGCATAAATAATTCTTATTCTCAAAACAAATTTCTAGGATAATGTTAAAGTTGAAACTGGCCTTGTCAGCGGTGACAGATGGAAGAT
This sequence comes from Bruguiera gymnorhiza, assembly GCA_020883675.1. NCBI lineage: Eukaryota > Viridiplantae > Streptophyta > Magnoliopsida > Malpighiales > Rhizophoraceae > Bruguiera > Bruguiera gymnorhiza. The sequence goes on along the minus strand of JAIRCJ010001047.1, from coordinate 2,862,561 downwards.
GGTTGCACTGTAACTGTCTGTGGAAGGATAGTTGAGTAGTGCAGCTAAGTATTAGGATGGTTGAGTAGTGCAGCTAAGTCTTAGCTGCTGGCAATAAATAGGGTTGGCTAGTCAGTTAAGAAGGTAGAAAGGGCTTCGTTTAATGCTTGAAAATGTTTAATTTGGGCGCGACAGACAAGAACCTGTGTATTAGAAATTTAATCCAACCTGGGCGGGTGGGCATGATGTAATAGGTGGCCAGGGGCTACATTTTGTTACGTTTTTTCTGTGGGTTACCCTTCGCCCTTTTAGACTTCGGAATTTGGGATACGAGACTACGAGACAAAGGGGCAGATGGTTTATCATTTATATCAACAGATGCCCGATATGTTACGGACATTAATTATTTAATTTGCTGTATGGAGGTATTGTCTTCGGCTCGTTTTATGGTCGTTTTATGGCACGCGTCATCAAAGCCGAAGGGCTGAGGGTGCCATAAAACGGGCGAAAGATGCAGAGGAGGCTTTGTTTCACTCCTGTTCATTTGGACTGGGTACGCGGGCCAGCCTGGGCAGCAGGCACCAGGTCCCTGGGAAAACTCTCTTATTTCTTTAACAAGAAAAACAAAAAGAAAAAGAAAAGTAAAAAAAGCACGTTTCTATTTGAGTACGATGCTGTCTTTCTTCCTTGCTTGTTGAACCCAAATCGAAGACCGTTGATTTATCCGTGTTATAATGTCAACGTTCTCGTGTTTCCCTTCTGTTCCTAATTTCTGGCGTCTCCTTCTGCAATAACATGTTCGTCTCTCCCTCGCCAACCTCATCCTCTACATTAATATCTTCACCTAATCTTGCAATTCGAGATACGGTTGTAGTAACTCTCTCATTTATTCATCAGAAAAGCACTCTCCGTCTCCACCCCCTCCCCCCCGGCCCAAAAGAAAAGCAGAAAAGAAAGATCCGGAGAAACCCTAACTTCCTTTTTCCGAGACTCTGTGCCTCCCTCCAAGCCTTACGATTCTCAAATTCTTTGTAGCTCTAGGGATTTCTAATTGTACTATGGATCCCCATTTGGTCGAAAAGGGTTTTAGTTTAACGCAGAGAAGAAAGAGATGGCTGATTTTACTAGCTGTTGCTGGTGCGTCCGGTTACGGTGCGTACAATGTGTACAATTTGCCCTCTGTGGCAAGGAAAAGGAGGAGGTTGATGAAACTTTCCGGAGCCCTGATTTCTCTGGCTGAAATGGTTTCGGACTCCGCGGATGCCATTGGCGTTGTCTCCAAGGACTTGAAAGAGTTTTTGCGCTCTGATTCCGACCAAGTTCCCAATAGCTTGAAGCAAATTGCCAAGATTGCTAAATCGGATGAGTTCTCTGAGTCTGTGATTAGGGTTTCTCAAGCTCTGACTGTTGGGGTTTTGCGAGGGACAGGGTATGCGTCCGTGTCGAGAATTGACGATCATTCTGCGGCTGGTCCAGCCAATTCACGTTTTACTGACAGGGTTATGGAGAGGATGTTCTCGGATGCTGGCTCTGGGTTTGTTTCTGTTGTGGTTGGTAGTTTTGCCAGGAATTTGGTTTTGGGGTTCTTCTCTGGTGATGCTGGTGGTATGGGCAATTATGGGTCGAGTCCTTCGGATCTGACTCAATGGGTTACTGTCCTATGCGATGATCGCTGCAGGGAGCTCGTCGCTGACTGTATACAGAAATTTGTGAGCACTGCAGTTGCTGTTTATCTCGATAAGACAATTGGAATGAATCCGTATGATGATTTTTTCTCTGGCCTAACCAACCCCAAGCACCAAAACAATGTGAGGGACATTCTAATTTCACTTTGCAATGGCGCTGTTGAAACACTTGTGAGAACGTCTCATCAAGTGTTGACAAATGCGAGTTCTAGTTCCAATTGTTCTATTGTTAAACTTGATGAAGGAACCAACACAACAAGAGATGATTGTCTCAAGCAAGAATCATTTTTAAGGGAAGGAAAACCCTACCAGAGTGTTCATGGTGATGGATGGGTTGACAAGATTTCCTCCACCTTGTCAGTGCCCAGCAACAGGAAGCTTGTGCTTGATGTGACTGGAAGGGTGACAGTTGAAACAGTCAGGTCTGTCGTGGAGTTTCTGTTGTGGAGAATATCGGATGGGTTCAAAAGGAGTATCAGTGTAGTTCATGAAGAGGTTGTAGATAGGGGACTTGAAGTTGTGAGATATGTTGGAGCAAAGTCTTCTGTTATTGTTACCATATGTCTGGCCTTATATTTGCATGTTCTAGGCGGCAATAGGCTTCTATTACCTGCTTAAATTCCTTGGCTCCCTCAAAAAGGCTGTTTCATGGAGATAGAGAGGCTATATAAGTATTTGTGACACCTCTTCAATGAAAGCAACATTGACATCACATAATCAATTTTGATTGTTGGCCTTGGCTTCAGTAATCTCTTTGCTTTGACTTATTTTATCAGGTATCTTCTTATGTATGGATAATGTGTCTTTTCTCTGTGTGCCTATGCACGGGTGCCTCCCTAAAAAATCTAGTTGAATTCAACATCACAAAAGTGATATTTACATAAGCAAGATTTTGTTCAGATGATCCAAACTATATGAAATGGCCACTATTACTGTGAGGAAAACTGACTCCAGTATTTTTTCACATAAAGAAGAGATATGGGTGATTAGAGCTAAAGTATCAATGGTTGGGATGTTTCCAGTCATCGTGTTATGGAAAGAAAGAAATTTTCTTATTTCTTTTCCCATTTCCTGGATTAGTGGGGTTGTAACAGGTTAATGCTGTCATGTCAGCCAATCGATCCAAGCCTTGCCTTGGTAAGTTTTTGGTATACAGTCATTGCTGCAGGAGTGAAAGTGGACTTGTTCTGCTTCCCCGTTGTAAACATAAGTATTACAAGGAATTCTACTAGTTTGGACAGCGGGAGTTTTCTTTCAAAATTGGTATATTGGTGTTTCAAATTGGAGAACTTCTTTAGGTTGTGGAGACTCTTGCTTTCTTAACTTCTCCATAGATCATGGGTTTGTTACTTTGGGCTGTGTTAGCCTTGTTGTTATGTCTTTGAAAAAAAAAAAAAATAATAGAATTGGTGGGTTTTTTCTTTCTTTATTGCTAATTAAATTGCATTGTCTGCCAGTGGTCCTATTATGTAATCCTAAGTTGTCTATTCTCAACATTTCAGTACCTTACTATTGACGTGCAGTTGAATCCTATGCATGAATATGTGACGAGCATTTGTCACTTATTTGGTAGTCTAGAGTCATGTATTTTGAATTCTGAATCACTTTCATTAGTTATGCATAAGGAAAAATTGGAATAGCTCGAATATGGATATCACACTGAGGAAGCCGTTTGAATTTGTCAAGAATGAATTTGGATTTGGATTCCATGGCAGTGGAGTTTGAATGTGACTGATCCTGATATGTCAAAGGGAGTTATATGACGTGTCCTACCTATTACTTTGGTTGATTTCGTGGCAAGTGAATATTACACCAAATCAGTCATCCACGATCCTCGCAGGGGGTCTTCAACCAGTACCTGAGGTTGACTGGTTATCCCTGCCAATTGTGCAGGAAGAGATAAAAAGTCTCTGCTGGTTGAATGTGTTTGACAGGAGATGATAATGAAGAATTTAGAGTTCAAAATCTCACCTGGGAATGTTCCCGTTAGCTGATCTGTTCCCCCCTCTCCCATTTTGAAACAACATTAGTTGATCCTGGGCTTGTTTCTAGTGACTATGTTAGGTCGGTGCTTTGGCCAGTCGGGCCACATTTGCACTAGACAATTCCTTATTTCTTTTATTCTGGTAACGGGAGGATTATAGGCTGCTTGTTTTGTTTACCACCAAAACAACTGGACTACTGGTTCTAAAGAATTTAAAGCATGCATAATATTTCTATAAAACCACTTTATTAACCATTGAAAAGGAGTGGTTTTTGTTCTTACGAGGATTAGCATTTTCGGCATCTTTATCAACACGAACAGGACCATTCGGGTACTGCAGTCTATTACGAAAGCAATGAAAAACAATTGAAGGGAAGTCTAGAGATAGGGGCCACCATGTAAACGAAGTTGCGCAAATGTGCACACAAGCTTATCCTTTTTATTTATTCCGCCCGATACAAATGCTCGGGCAAATTTCATTAAACTATTGTCACACTAGCTCATGGGTGGTGTGTCCCCCTCAGTGTATATGTAATCCAGATGAGCGGCGAGGGTCCTTCTACTCAGGCACTCATCTTCCCCGACTCCTGCGCAGCTCTCTTCAGCCACAGCCTTCTCTGCCTTAACAACCTGTGATACAAAAAAAAAAAAAAAAAACAGAGAGAGAGAGAGAGAGAGAGAGAGAGAGAAGACAGAAGATCCAATAAATATCCACAAAAGGGAGCCTCGCAGGAGAATCACGTACTTAATCCGAGCAAACACGGAATAATTAATATGAAGAAAGTTAAGACATGAGAAATCAAAAGGGAAAACACTCACAACAGAGTCGCTGATGAGCTTGGGATCAGGCCGAGCACCATGGGCTAGAATGATGCTGAGGAGGAGGGTAACGGCGAAGAGGGTGTTAAACTTAGACATGTTCGGTTTATTTCAACGTGAATACCCAGAGCAGTATAAGGAGAGACTGATGCATATGTATGAATAATTGAATTGGATGTATAGGAGCAGCGCTAGGAAATTTCAGGAATGATTCAGTCAGAGCCATAAATAGCAAGAAATCTGCAGTGGTCAATTTCAGGAGATGACGTAAATCTCTGTATGGAGAAAAAATTTAATTGCATTGACCAGATGGTCTTCAAGTCTCAATCTAGGCTAGAATAAGAAAAACCCGCAAGGGATGCGGGTGGAAGGGGTGTGTAAAGAATCACTTGAACGAAAGGTCTTTCGTGGGCGATCAGGCACCATGGGCTATGCATACAACAGGGCTGTGCTGGTCTTTCGCTAGACACTTAATGGACCCTGCTATATGCATCGGACGAAATGGACAAGGGGGGAGATGCAGGTGACTTGATAAAGGGTGGGTCTCCACACGGGTTTTACTTGGTCTCTTTTTTTGGTAAAAAAAAAAAAGTCTAATGGGTATACAAAGTATGTGTATAATGCATTAATAGATATCAATTTTGCACATTATCATTTTTTTTTTATAATTATATACATTTTTTATTTTTATTTTTTTTAACAAAGATATTTTACTTTATTTATTTACATATTTTATCTTAATTATAGATATACGTTATATATTTTCCAAATGAAAATAAATACTCGAGACTCACAACTCGGACTGCCCTTTCATCTCCTTATCCAGTCCACTCCTCTTTTTTCCACACCTAATATGTCTCCTCTCGTCAGCATAATGTCCAGTGGTGCCTAAAACTTCAAGATATTGTCACCCGCATGTCTTTGACCAATCGCAAATCATTTAAAACTCACTAAATAGGGGCACGTATGTGTCACGGTTGCACCTAGAGATAAACAATTAGTTGGATGTAGACATTTCTTATATAAGGATAATATTATAAATGTAAAAGGTTCATAAGGCAATAAGGTAATTAGTTGCACGTAGAGTTAAATGTATATAGATAGAAAATTAAAAAGATATAAGGAGGAATTTAATAATTATAATTTGTTTAATACTTATATAAAAAAAAAGAACTTTCTGCCTTTTTATTTATAACATACATAATTTATAAGTAAAATATACTTATAAAATTTTTCTTTAAAAAGATTTTTGTGAGTTTCAAATTTCTCTAGGCGAAGTTGATTCAGTTCCAATGCCCTCCCCCAACAACTTGGACGAAGACCTCTGTGCGGTGGGGCAATTGCTTCCGACTGGACTTCTTATGTATCTAATCCGAACAAAAAATGATCTATTCAGTTGTCTATTAAACGTAAAGATTTCCCTGTTTACTATATCGTCTGTTGGTGCTGACCGAACAAACACTTCGTATTAATAAATACACTTGGTATCTTGAGGTTCTTCTTCACCTAGCCAGCTCAGACACAGAGATATGTGCGCTGCACTTTAATGGAATATGGCATGTTCTTGTGTGAAAGCATCGTCCTTAAGCAGCATCATACGCACCACCTCCTCCCGGAAAAGCTTCCATTATCTGTTCCCTTTCTAATATATTTGGCTGCTTAATTTTTTAATTTTATTTTTGACCCCATAATTTTCTTCTTTCTTCTTTTTTTAAACAATGCTAATTGAAACACGCAAACATAAATTAACCCAATTCACCAAGATACCCCAAGAATAAGCCATTGAGTTCAAAACATCACGTTGAGTAATTATTAAGGCACATAAATGTACATAGAGAACCAAACCAAATTAGACTTTTGTACGAAAAAAACAACTTATATATTAAGCAAAACTACCAACTTGAAATTAATTAGAGAAAAACTTCTTTTCTATTGGAACTTAATTAGTTCCAAAGTAAATCCCACAGTAGAGTTGCCTTCCAATTTTCGATAGATATAACAGATGAAACCATCTCATACTCCTTAGCTCTAAACTGGCGAGGATTTTACAAAATGCAAAGCATATTTGTCATTATTTTTTTTTTTTTATGTCGTATATCTGATACATTTTGTGAAATTTTGAGAGAGTTAGGGTTCTCAAACCTTTCCAGGAGCAAATGCCAAAGAATAATTTTATTCGATAAATTCACAATTAAGTGATAGGCGATGTTCATCGAAGGAATTTCTCCCAAATTTGAATCTCATTCACCGGAAAAATAAATAAAAAAAAAAAAAAATATATATATATATATATATATATATATATATATATATATAGAAGAAGAGTCAATATTAGACCAACATGTTTTAGAATACTATAGCAATAAGGTGCCATTGCTGGTCAATTCACACACATCATAATAATCTTATCTTTTCAGCATTGTTACGGGTGGATCATCTCCACTATGGGAAACCTTACAATTCGATTGTGTAGCAAGTATAGATATTTCACATCACAAACAAAAAACAACAGGGAATAAAAAATTAAGACGATATGGGAATAATTAAGAAATATTAAGGTATGATAAACAAATAAATGATGTGACTGTGATGGTAATGTTGCATCTCGAGATAATTTTGTTCCACAAAAATGACGACGGGGACGACTATAACAATAAAGTTTTCATTTCAAATTTAAATAAAGATAACTATATAAATTTTTAATTTATTGTGTAGTAAATTATGAATTAAGACCTAATTATTCTAAATTCTTCTCAACTAAAGTAGGTATTCTTCTCCCTTTTCTTTTGCCTTTCAACTGCCAAGAAACCATTCCTCCATATCATAACTTTATAAATAAGAGATTTTATACTCAAATTGTCTTATCATCACATTTAATTATTAATTTTTATAAATATAACATACATATCTCTCATATTTTTAATTAAAATTTTTTTTTGTCGAACAATTTCATCACACCAACTTAATTGTTTAGGATAAATAACCTTCTCAAAATTTGGCTCCCAATCCAGGATATTGGACCAAAAGATTTCGCGAACTTTGCTACTAGCTGGAGCACATGATGCCACCATGTCACGAAAGCACTCTCCAAACAATTGATCTAGCAAGTATTAATTAGCCTAATTGGCTTTTACCTTTTTTCCTTTCAGGCACGCGCATGTTTTGATGATTTGTTGCCTTGTTTTGTTGAGATCTCTCCTACTTTTGTCAATATCTCAAGAGCATGGTTTGCTATAAGTGCAATGGATTGTGGATGGGGTCACCCCCACCATGATGATAAGATGCACACCTAACGTATTAGTCCTTATAGAATATTGGGCAATATAAAGTTTAGCTTATTAGTTTCAATCGTGAATCAAATTTAAATTTTTATATTTTAAAAATAATCATCAAAATTTATTGTTTAAAGTTAAAACAAGTAAGTTAGATTCACATAAAATATAAAAGGAATTAGTAAAATACGGTTAGTGTATTCTACGTTACATTCCTTTTATCCTATTAATAATATGGACATTGGATGTCTTAATCATGATGTCCTATTAGCCCATTATAGCCTAGAGGCACGTCCCATAAGTAAAGTAAATCGGCAACGTTCCCACAAGTTTCCCTGAGTCGATAAAAAGAAAAAGGTGTTGAGTCACCTCCATTGTTCTCCTCTTCTTTCTAAATCTGCGACACAACTCGGATCTTCCAATACATGGCTGCCACTACCTCCAGAAGTTGCAGTGGCCTCTTAAATCTTCGCTCAAGTGCTGTTGAGCCCAGGGTCCGCACCCCATCTAGCCATGGATCACCTGGGTGTGGGAAGATTGATGGGGTGGCTATGTGGTTCATCAATGGTGTTTCAAGTGCATTTTTTGCGTCCTTAGATAGATGTTTTTGCATCCGCATCGCCACTGTGGATGATGGTGAGGAGGCTAATGACGCACCTTTGATTCTCAATGATGGAAACATTGGGCATGAGATTGGCACTCCTAGCAGGAGGAGGACAGGGAAAGGCAAGAAGAGTGGAGCATCCGATGAAGATTAACGTGCTAGCCGTTTCCACAATGAGGACAGTTGAAAAGGGAAACGTTCGTTTGTTGCAAGTTATGGGGTTGCAGAATGTGAGGCTTTGTTCTTTGTGATTCTGGAAAAAGGTAGGTGATCGGCCATCAAAATGATAAATGTTTGATTGGCTTGATCTTCCTCTATATATATAAGTATATGATCACACAAGTCAAATGCAACAAATGTTTAAGCTTACTCTGATAAATTTTCAAAACTAAGTTTTGTTGTTTTTTTCCTAATGTTTTTTGGTTTCTCGCATTAAGAATCTTTTAACTTTCAGTTTCTATGATATGTAGTTTCTGAACATGCGTTTAGTCATTGTGGACTTTGTATGAACCGGAGAACCTCTATTAGACTCTGTCTCAACACAGAATTAACATCACAACCTCATGCCTGATATCTCGCAGAATGAGACATCATGGATATTCCATTGTATGCATTGATCTTTCAAATTGACCATTTATGATCAATTACCAAACTATCTGAATTGTGAATCTGATAGGCACGCAATTGAAGGAACTAATTAGCATTAAATTAGCTAATAGCTAAAGTTAGGAACAATTAGTTATATGGATCCATCTCTTTGCCCTCAAGTACTCCATTAACCTGGTAAGAGCATCCATCCTTTTCTCCTCCACTCAAAACCTTTCTCCCTTAGCTTTTGATTGATATTGCCGATTTTCTTCTAGTTAACAATTGCATTCTTTCCCCCCCCCCCCAAAACATCAAAGAAAAAGTGAAGCAGCACTATAGGTCCTTTAAACATTCTCAAAATTGCTTTTTTACAATGATCTTGAATGATGCTGCTATCTTGTTCAGCAATAATGTTGTTTGGTGCTTTCTTTTACTTTTCTATTTTGGCTTAAAAAATAACGCAAGGAATCCAAAGAAAGATGTGTTTACGTCAATAAACATATATTATATACTTGGTTTTCATCGCTATAAAATTAGGCACATCAGTCATGAAGCTAGACTACTAAATTGCCACGGACTTAATCATGTCCATTAAAAACCCGAAAATATTTCGTGGAATCCATCACAAACTTTTCCAAGTTTGTTAAGTTGTGTAGTTGTCTCTACCATCCAAATAAGCTTACGTATTGATTAAATTAACATAGTATGTTATGTTTAATTAGTTGGTAACATCTCTATGGCACTATGCATACAACGATAATAATCATATATTTTTGATAAATTCTGTACCAAAAAAAAATAAGATAGCGTGACAATCCGCTCTCACAATATATATGACTTGGCTTTTGAGCAACCATCCTGTACCCAAGTTGATTAATCCTTCGTCTAAGCCTCCAGTTGTTCCGCGAATTAACAACTGAGGACCCTACAAGGGAACCTTGTGCTTGCAATTATTGATTCCACCCACAATCTGTGCTATATTGCACATTTATAAAACTTTCATGTTCCTCCCCAAAAAGAATATTAGATGCAACTAAACATATAAAATTAACAATACTAATCTCTTTCAATATTAGATTGTAAGGTGCCATCACATAACCTTACACCGGAAAAAGGTTAGGTACGGCTATTCGTTGTATAAAACCTATGGATTCTCACTTTTGCTACTAGCGTTCAATTCCAGAATGAGTTTTAATTGGGCTTCTATGTCACATCGATCCGATCCACTGCAAGACGACTCAGTTCTCCAAATGTGAGTGACGACATTGTCAAGATGTCCAAAAACTAGAAACACCGTCCTGCCTGGATCCTTTAGCGGTCGCCCGAAGAAACTCCGTCATCTTTCCATTCGCTTCGAGCGGAATCTAACTGCAACCGAGGTGATGAGACGACCCTGATAAGTGTGGCCCGAAAGGGGTGCCGCCTGCGTATCGGCACGTCAAAATTCTGCGGTTAACCTCTTCGTCTATTCTATTCTGACCTACTTGAGCTTCCTCTCGTGTGGTGGTTAGGGGATGGAAGTTATTGGGAAGAGTTTATCTGCGTTGGAGCCCACGCGGGGGGATGATTTCTTTTGCTTGTCACATAATCTATATGCTTCAACTCATCACCAACAGAATGTTTAGAGAAACAAAACCTTGGTTTCTTAACCTACCTTCTTACCATAGCATCGCCTCGAAATGAAGCAACCTGCCACAGTCTAATTACTTTTCTTTAGCCCATAATAATAATAATAATATTAACAACATCAAATTATTATTATTATTATTATTATTATTATTATTATGATTATTATGTGGATGGGACGATTAAACTATTTTCTTTGGTCGAATCCGAAGCTATTCAAGGATCTTTTTCGGCAGACTAAAGGTGTAAGGCACATTAACGGAAGACACGAAGAAAGAAAGCATGTCGCTATGGATTGATGTGCCTCTCTCTCCTAAGTGAATTGACTCATCGCACTGATGATCACTGTGCAGCGTATTACCGACAGGAATGGAACTCAAATTAACATTCATACATGACAGAAGCTCGGGCTGTAGGCCCTTTACAAAGATTTTATTGGTTTTGGCACCACTAGGAACAAATAGCAGCTAACCTCCGGTATTCTGTTATTATTTGTAGGGTGGGTATTCAACTTACGGCGTCCGGTTAAGAGTAATATTTATTAAAAGATAAAAATAAAAATATATAATTCTCATTTTTAATTTTTAGTAAAAGAAATTTCATTCACATTTTTTATTTATGAGAATAAATTTTCATTATACATGAAAATAATTGTTTCTCTATTCTCCCTATTTAATTACATTCTCATTCTCTTTTTTTGTTTTTCTAAAAAATATAGATAAAATATTAATATAATATACTTATATAAAATAAATTTAATAATAATAATAATAATAAATATTATTGTATTAAATTTTTTAAATTATGATAATAATTAATTTATCAATAACAGTTATATTATTATAATATATATAATGTTATGAATATATATATATATATATAATTATTATTAATAGTATTAAAATGAAAAAAAATTAAATAGATTATAAAAATATTTAAATTATCAATTAATGAAGTATAATTTATTATAAAAATTGTTATATCAATATATTTATTTTAAATTTTTATATTTATGAATGTTAATTTGAATTATTATTATAATAAATATTGTTATTATTAGACAAATTCATTAATCTAATTTTTCTTTATGCTTTTATTGAAATTAAATATATTATAAAATTTATTATTTTTTTATTTCACTTGATTTTGATTCTAATTTTAATTTTAATTCTAAATTATAAACTAAAAACCTCTTAATAAAAAGAGGAGAGTGTGACATAAATGTAACTTACAGCACATGGGCTTTGCGATTAAATCAGGGAATATATATTAAAAGTAGGAGATGCAATTTCATCTGATGATCTCTTCGCAGTAGATGGTGTTCATATAGCCATAGAAATGAATACATACAATTTTCTTTCACTAGACATGTTTTTTTCTTTTTTCTTTTTCTTTTTTTTTTCTGTAGAAACTTTCATTAGACATGCCTAAAAGAAAGTGCTAGTGATGAAGTAGGTTAAGAAGGAAATTTTTTGATTTGATTCTTGAACTCAAGTGAACTTAATCTTAAATATGAGAAAAAAAGATTTAAGCAGTGGGCCTAATTAAAATAACAAGTAAAATTTAATTTTAAGAGACATAAGATCAATTATCCCTTATACAAAAATAGTTGGTAACGTGGTAGGGAGCTTTGAGAAGACTCGGTTGTTGGACAAGGAGCTGTTGTTTTTGCACTCATATGGGCTCGTAGGCAGCCGTTGAAGCAGTATTTTCCTGTTTTTTTTTTTATTGTTATTATTATTATTTTTTTTTAGAGCAAAATGAAGTGAGGAAAAAGTCCGCACCAGCCCATGAACAGAATTGGTAACTGGGTCTGGCCCCAAGAAACATCCCCCGGTGCATCCACGACCCATCTTCCCCGTGGTCACTGGGAAAAACAAGAAGCCCAAGGCCACTTATTACGGCATGTCACGTTCTTTCACGGCACCCGTAACCTTTTCTTGAATTTGATGAAAGGAAGTGGAGGAGAGACCCCATTCCAGGCAACGCGGATCCCGATTCCTCACTCCACACAAAGATAGGGTTTCAACGATAATGTGGACAGCGTTCTTCCTTATTTTGTATGCTGGTGGGCACCTGAGGTAAATGTATGCAATCATGAAGATAAATGCTGTGGAAATCATTGAGTTAATCATCATTGCACTCCGAACAGCAAGATTTTGAGGCATGCTGCAAGTAAATATCTGCAATTGTGTGGTGATTTATGCAATACCTGAGATCCATTTTTGGGCCATTGTTTGCTGTCGTTCTCGTTGCTGCTAAGTTATATTAGCATCTCTTTAGAAAGAAATTATATTTACTCCTGCTGGCAGTTGGACAGCATAACTCATCAGAGGTAGATTGGAGACGCTCATTTTATTTGAACCTGATTGCCAACACTTAATTTACAGTCAAAGTGGCAATTTGCAGGTTCATTTCTTTCTTCATCTCTTGTTTACTCTAAATTTTGCATACAACTTCCTTCTTCCAATAAGTATATGCTTTTCTTCCCTGTTTCTGTTGGCCCTAGTTTAAGATCAATGCTACCCATCCTTGCACTAGCTCTTTGTATGGCGGTTTGGTCTTCTGGTGGACTACGTGACACACGTTATCACACTTCAATTGGGATACTAAGATTGTGAGTCTAAGGTCAGTTGGGCATTAAGTCCTTACTAAAAGTAATATATCTTTGATAAACCAAGATTTAAAGACATCAGAAATAAGGTTAGCTGGTTATGATATGAAAAAATTTAATGTTTGTGAATCCTTAATTTGTTGTTTTCTAATTTTCAGTCATCAGGTCCTTCTTCATCATCAAGCTAATTTTCAGTCATTAGCTGGGCAAAATTCAACATTGTCCCCTATCTACAAGGTATCTTCGGCTTCCATTTACCATTGTAACTATGGTATTTTCTGTCTGTAGAATATCTTTGCTCAGAAACTTCAAGGAATTTTGTCTTGCAAACTTAGCCTGCTCAAGTGCACTGTGTTGTTTGCGTTTGTGCCAACTGATCAGAGTCTTGTCTAGTTGAATGATTGTGCATGCTAATCTGATCAGGCAGTGTCTTCACAGGTTGTAAAGACTGTTTATGCATCTCCAAGCCATGTGGATTTTCATTTAGACTCAAAACAGGCTAGTTCCATCCATCGGCAAATTGTTTTCATTACTAGTCATATTCTTATCCGATTTCATTTAACATGATCACTTCTATATATGCAGGAAGCGGAGACAACACCTGCCTATCCAGATATCTGTTTTGCAATTGATGATTTTTACTCGACTTTTGATGGTGTGGTAAGGTTTGATTTGTCAGCACCGTGTCTTTGAAGTTTTAGCCCTTGATCTTACGAGGTGAATTGTTCATTTACATTCAATGCAGTCAACTGGGAAATTTATTTGTCGGTGTTAATGATAAAGCATGTGTGGCCAAACTATGTTGGTTCTCAAGAGTAACCGTAAGCTGCGATATATGCTGCAATACCTGTTTGCAAACAACATATGTATATCTATTTGTTGGTTTATTTTATTCAGTGAACTTTTCTAACATCTTTGCAATTAAGTGCAAGTACTGGGAGTTATCTTTTGATGTCTACTATGCAGGTCTTGACAGAAACAGACCACTATTATTGTGTACTTCTTAGTGCACATGATGGGGCAGCATTTCCTAATGAATAAGAGTCAAGCGATGGCTGTTCTAGCAGCCTTTCAACTAAGAAACACTATTTGAGATGTGGGAAGACTTACTCTAAGCTTGGGTTAACTTTTCAGTTAGATTATGGAAGTGATTTTGTTATCTCCATGATATACTGATACCTACAGTCTCTAGTATCACGCTTTAAGCCTGCACAGTTCTTCATGATGTAGTTGATTCAACTTATCTGCATTCCATGATAAGCATGTTTTATCTCTGTTTTATAGAGGGGTGGGGCTCAATTCTCATTTTGAAGCCTTGAGAACTTTCTCTGAATTCAGAGGAAATATGGCAGTGTACTTGGAAATACACAAAATAGTTGCTGACAGGTGTTCAGGTGACAAATCAATTACCCGGACTTGTCTTTCCGCTTCCACCTTCTGTGTTGGCGAATGCAATTTATACGCCCCTCGGAGCCATTTACCATACTTTCTACATCCAGGACCAGTCTGCTGTTGGGTTCTGTTTGGATTGCCTCTCTTAAACATTACATCACTCTCACGGCACTGAGAGCAAATAAAAATTAAAAAAAAAAATGAAAATGATTCTAACGGACATGCAATTAGATAATTTATACACTTCTTCATCCAAAAAGAACCGTCTCCCACCGCACCAGAAAGATAACACCCAAAGAAAGGTGAAAATGACTTTTTTTTGTGAATTTGATTAGTTTATTGTCAACTATTGTTTTTAATTTTAGCACTATAAAATACCACTAATTAATTTTAGATAAAGTTGTTGTTTTGGTTTTTTTTTCTTTTTTTTTTGTATAAATGATAACTTGCTACAATATTATTTCATTTTGACTCTAATTTAAGTTTCTTGATATTCATCTTTATAGAATATTTAATGTTTATTTTCATGTTTATAAAAAATTTTCTTTCAATTTTACATTTTTTGGGTCAAAGAAATAAAATAGAAAAAAGTAGTGGGAAAGAAAATGAAGTTTTAAAAGAAAAGAACTTGAGCGACAAATGATTCCCACTATAGTTTTTTAATCTAACTTGATTAATCTTTGTCCTTTAGCCACCTCTAAGCCGGTTTAAAGTGCTGGACAAAATGTGAAAGGGTTTTACGACTTTGATTCCTACTTGTTAGCGAAGAAAAACAAAAATAAAAACCAAATTACAATTGTAGACGCTTCCTGCGCCTAGCCGTGTAGTAGAGCCCTTTTGTCCGTATAGCGACAGCGCGGCTCTTCTTACCAGATGCCTATGTTTTGATTGAGAATATGCTTATTTGGTGGTGCCACGCATGTACGTTAATTGAAGCAAAATGTTCCGTTTCATACATATTTGACCTAATGAAGTGATTAAGACGAGTTAGCTGCTGAGCATATGGAAGACAATTCAGTCGGCATGTCACAACTACGTTTCCTGAGAACAAAACAAGACCAGTCGGTTGCTTGGCATCTATGGAAGGCAGTTGAAAAATATTTGAAAAGGGGGCATCCCTTGGTTTCTTTCGAGAATCATCCGCAGCACATGAAGTCTACTAAAGATTTTGAAACACACAATAAAGTCTACAAGATGCTTAGATTCACTTTATTTCCACAGTTCTTGTTAAAAACAACAGAACAACGTGTGCATGTTAGTCTCCACTACGGTTCCTTTTGAATCTTTTTTTAACATGCCATAACGAGGTCTAACTGCCATGGGGAAAAGAACCACAAAGGCATCTTTTTTTTTTTTAATTATCAAAAAACAAAAAAAAAACTAAACCGCATAAACTACCACAAGTACAGTACACTTACCGCATATCTGAACTGAATGTGTATGGCATGTTAAGAAAACTAGCTAGTATATTACTATATTTGTTAAGAGGTTTTATTTTAATGCACCCGCTGGAAATTGATGAAATTAATCGAACTCCTTCATATTAGAAATAACATGACCTTTTATGAAAAAAAAAAAAAAAAGCTGCAAGATTCACAAAACAGCATCATGATTTGGGGAATAAGAACGATATGCAAGCTTTGACACCTAAATTCCCATTTCAAAGAAGCTGGTTCACGCTTTTGCCTTCATTTTACCTTCTTGTTTATTTTGACTCGATCAATCGTTGCATTGCAGGATAAGTTGATCTACGAAATTTTTACTTGCGATTTCTATCCAATTAATCATGAACTATTACTACTTGTAATATAACTCCCAAAAATCTAGAATCTATTTAGAAACTTTGGCAATTAGGCTGTACGTCTTAGAACCCTTTCGTCGTGTTTCCACTACTGCTAACCAATATTTTTTTCGTCACGAAGAAGGGCCATACAAAAGGTAGTTAGGTTGAAATTTAAATGAGACCTCTCACAGATCTTTAACTAATTAATGTTCCATCAGGGTCTGTAAAAGAGGAAATTTTGGTGAATTTAATGACTCGCTTATGCAATACAAATTCAGAATGCGGAATGTGGAATGTCTAGCTTTACTTGGGTATACCTTTTGGACCAAACCACACAGGCTGTTCCACGTAACCCTTCCCTGCATTTATCGTCATCTCCGTATACCACAAGAGTGTGGCTTATAAAGTTTCACTTTTTTCTTCCGTTCTTTTACGTGTTTTTGTTTGATTCTTCGTGATTAAGCTAACCTAATGTTTCTCCATGCCCCACTCCAATTTTTGCTAAAGAAAGATGGCAAGCGAAAGTAAATAAGATAAAGAGCATCACTGCGCATCTCGACTTCAAAATTGACGTGCCTCATACGTTTAATGTAGCATAAAAGTAATATTCCTCATAGTTCAAAACACACGAGATATATAAAATACAAAAAGGATTATGTGTAAAAACAAATAAATTATATATATATGTATGTATGTATGTATGTATGAATCCTCACATTTTTGTATTGAAATATTTTTTTAGTTAATTAATTTCAACTAAAATTCAAATTTGATATTTTCAAGCTTTTCAATAACTCTAATATTAGTATGTTAGAATTTATTAGTTGCATTGAAACTTTTTCAATTTGCTGTTCTACGACCTTCACTATGCCACCTGATGTGAAAAATAGGATTGCAAATGAGGCAACCCCTCTAGTAAGGATTGAGTGGTTTAACTCTATGGACTTTTATTTAAAATCATTTATTTATATAAACTAGCATTTTGAGCCTCACATTTGACAAACGAGTCAGAGATTGGGCAACGTTGTGCTTAAACATATCTTAATTATGATTTTTAACAAGTCGATGAGTAGATTTATGTTGAAAGGTGTTGCCTATCTGCATCTATGTATAGCTATAGTAAACATTATATAAGTTGATTAATTATCTTCATTAACATAAATTTAAAAAATTCACCCTTGAACAAAAAAAAAAATCACCCTAAAAATGACTCTAATATCATTAACCTAGAGTTTATTGATGAAATTATTAATTACAAATATTAGTAGTAGAGTCCCTTGAATTTTCAATTTTAAATTTAAAATTCAAATCTTAGTTATTATTTAAAAAAAAAAAACAGATTTTATTGCTGGATTGATTTGATTTTTGGATTAACGATTCTAAAAATGTACCACTTACCTAAATATTCTAAAGTTCAGCTCTTTTTCTACTTACTCAAAACATGTTGCACTCACACAAAAATGTAAAAGAGCATAAAGAAAATGAAAGTGCAACTTTGTGGACAATAGTGCCTCACTCTTCCAAAATGTTCTGTTAGCGTGTGCCTCAAGCGTCCCTTCTCTCGCTCGATATATACCCCATCCCAACACTTCATTCTTCCCTTTTCCCATTCTTTCCTCCCTTCGGTCCACTTTCAAAAAACCGATTCTCTGTCACTTGATATTGGTTTCGGCCTTCCTGTTTTCCGCTCAAGAAATGTTCCAGCTCAATTATCCGGTTCAGGAGACCGGTTTCACGGCCAAAGAAGTACAGGAGCTCTTGTCTCTCTTCCAGTCGCCAACAAACTCCGGTTCGGTGGGGTCGAACCAGACGGTTTGCTCAGCGGACGAGAGAAAGCAAAGGCGCAAGTTGTCAAACCGAGATTCAGCCCGACGTTCCCGCTGGAGAAAGAAGATGCATTTGGAGAACCTTGCAGAAAAGTTGAACCAGTTAAAAGTTGAGAACTGGGAGCTCAAGAACCGGTTGGGTTCAACTTTAAATCATTGCCACGTATTATGGCGAGAGAATGCCTGTCTAAGGTCCGAATCCGTGGTTCTCCGGGCCAGACTTTCGGATCTATGCCAAGCTCTAGTTGCTGTTGACATGCAACAGTCACGTTAATTATATATCTTTTGAATCATAATTACTTATTTTAAAATTAAACAATTAGGCCGAGCCACAGCCCAATGAAGCTCTAATTAATCGCCTAATGA
This sequence comes from Bruguiera gymnorhiza, assembly GCA_020883675.1. NCBI lineage: Eukaryota > Viridiplantae > Streptophyta > Magnoliopsida > Malpighiales > Rhizophoraceae > Bruguiera > Bruguiera gymnorhiza. The sequence goes on along the minus strand of JAIRCJ010001047.1, from coordinate 2,844,023 downwards.
GAAACGTAGGCTCATTGGTTTGTCCTGAACAGTGTTTCGCCATTGCCCACGTTATTATTATATATACCAAATTCGGGCTGCCCTTTTTATTTTATCCGTCACTTTTTTTTTTTCTCCCTAGCAGGCATGTCTATTTTGCTCCCATGGAAGCTTTCTGCGTGTTCGGCCCATGTTGGTTATGAGGTTAATTTGGAAATTTCATTGTTCTTCTGCGTTCCGATACGTAATTATACTTGAACTTCTGGAACAGAAAACAGAATCTGAATTTTGAAAGATATAAGGTGGACACAAGGTAAAGACCGAAGTCTAGTTAAGGGCAGCCACGCTGAACCTCGAGTAGGTGCGTTGCGTAGGTTGCTGAATTTGTGGGACTCACAAATCAACAAAGTCCAACCTAAAGAGATTCGTGACGACAGATGCCCATTAATGTTCCAAGGAATATCCAATTATTACATTGATTGTACAACTTTTTATCCTAATTTCATCAACCGATTAAGAGTATAACAATTTCATATCGTTTAAGTATAAAGATTGTGACATAACTTATAAAATTTACGTGCTTGGACTTGAGTTCCAAAGTATTATATAACACCATCAAAAAAAAAAAAAAATGTTACATATGTAGGTGCCCCTACTCCCAACGGTGGTAATTTCTTGCCAATATCTGCTTCAAATTTGTACAAGTGAACGGCTTCTTTAACGATCACTATTTTTCCTATAAATTTTGCTGGCAGAAAGATAAAATAAAAAGGTTTGGTTAAAAAAAAAAAAAAAAAAAGGAAGAAATAGAAAGGCAAACGTCATATACTTTTTCCCACTCCGCAGATGCCGTAGTGCATGAAACGATGCTGTCGTTGCAGATATATACGTACAGTTAATTAAAATAACTTTATACTTCATGGCCACGATTTCACCACCAAAAGATGTTTTTAATTTAACATTTTAGGGTCTGACGAAAAGTTTGTGCATAAAAAGCACAGAAGGAAAAAGAAAAAAAAAAGGTTTGTGCATGAAAAAAGGAGGTCTAATTCTGGAAGAAAAAGCGAGTTTTTATCATGGTTTCTGGACCGGAGGAATGAACCTATTTGAAGTGGTTCTTTCGTACCATTTTGCACCTTTCAAATTAACCTCTTCCTGCTCCTGATAATTTCTAGCAACTCTAATTGGTTTCCTTGGACACGTCCATGCATAATTGGACTGATGGCTTTCAGATTTTACATTCCGTTGGAAAGACGCAGATATGCCAAAAAGAAATGGGGTAAAAATGCTTTGCTCTCTTTGGACTAATAAAGCTATCAAATCACAGTTGGAAAAAATGGGCAAAGTGAGAACCAAAATTGGACTCTGGTGTCTGAACAATAACTTTTTTCTCGTGGAGAGGAAGCTATATTTTGGCGGCCTGCAACTATTCCAGAATAGGGACTTTTCAATACATGAGTTAATTAATTACAAAAAATTTAAAATAAAATTAAAAAAAAAAGATGCTTTATTATGCACTGAATTAATTGCAAAAAGATGTTAAAGTGAACAGTGTTAACATTAGGACTGGTTAGTGGTAGATTCAATTCACTGGTGGATAAATGAACCAAAAATTTGCTTTGAATTGCATTGACCACATGGGGAAAGGTGCAGACCATGTTGTTTTTGGTGCAATATGGACAGGATCTGGATAATCAGATTCTGTAGCCCCCATCAAATCACCGAAGGACCATTGTAGTCTGCACAGAAGATAAGAAATGTGACCAAGATAAAAGTAGGTATGATTATCCAACCGCAAAAAAAACAAAGATAAAAAAGACGGTGGCCCCCGGTGAGCGACAGCCACGGTGCTCACCACCCTTTAATTGCTTCTATTTGGTATCCACTAGATGCTTCCCCTATGTACTGGCTACTTATCCTCGAATATTCCTGACTAATTGAAGTACTTTGAGGGCTCCATTATGGAGTCGCGGCTTTCTTTTCCTATTTTTCACTCTCTCTCTTTCTTAAGAGAAAAAAAAAAAAGATAAATACAAAAATATTAAAATTAAATAAATATAAATAATTTTTAGATTATAGGTCAAATATTTTATAAATAATATAAAATATTTTATATGTAATATAAATTTTTTTAAATTTATTATTTTTATATTTGCTTTTTTTTTTTTTTGTCTTCGTATAGAAGTGATCGCACGTAACTTGCTGGGGGAAAGATGAGTAATAAAAAGTGAACTAAGATATGTAATAAATGTTTTTCAAAAAAAAAAAAAAAGATACGTGATAAAAAATAAGTTAAGATTTTACTGTAACGACATCGTCACGAGCGGACTCCTCTTAACGTGCTTTCTTGTACTGCCATAATTTTCCACTATCAATAGAACTACCATGATCGATTTATTAAAAATTAATTAATTAATTAAACATCAATTTAAAAGCTTTGGAGACCTAAGGCGGCTACTTTTGGATTGTTTGCGTGACAGTCCTACCCTCTAACGTTGCATTCCTCTTTTTCTGAAATCATCCTCTCCACTTTTATCCATCACATTTTCATTTCTGATATTGCCAATGACAGAGACTGATCTAGACGTAGGCAAGAGAAGAGATCATTGTTCCCCCAACCGCCGCATGATATAATAAATAAATAAATATATATATATATATATATGCTCATGGTTATCAGGTTTAGTCGTGTGGCATAGTGCTAAGAGTATTTTTGAGTTCTCGAGCTTTTTGTTTAAAAATTAATTTTATTTATTATTTTTTTCTTCACTCGTAAAATTTGTCCCTCTTGAAATTTTATCCTAATTTCGTCGCTGACTAATGGGATAGACTAAAACAAAAATTAAGATTTGACAAAAATTTAAATAAGTAATCATTTTTTAATATTTTATTTTAATTTTAAATTTTTGTTATTTATTTATTTTAAATATTTTTAATAAAAAAATATATGTTAATTATTATATTTGTTGGCCAAAGTTAAAAATTATCAATTGGTATTTTTATTTAAACTTTTTATGAAAAGAATACATCGCTTAAATATTTATAAATTGGAAAGAGATTTTATAACAATCGAACCACAATAATTGCTCAATTAGAAAATTTGACATATACATTTTAACCAAATTCTCCAAACCCATTTTTAAGGAGAACACCCAAGTGTATTTGAGTAAGAGACGAGACTGAGTTAATTGTGCAAAACATAGGCTAGGTCACCATCCAAACTCATAACTCCGGTGGTCTCTCCCCTCTCTTAGTTGATGTATTTAACCTCACACTCGCATTGATGTCCAACACCATCAGTTATCCTCAGCCTCAATCTACTTCGGTCAAACGATTTAAGACGGCGGACCCGCGTATAGGGGGCCCACTATTGTGGTCCCGGTAAATCGCGTATAGACCCAAAAATCGGCCCAAAGATAAATGGGGCCCAGCCCAATCATTGAAGGGACATTTCTGTAATAACATACGTCCTTTTTAAATCCGAGCAACGGTACATCCCGCCTGCGGCCGATTCAAAAAGAAGCAGCAGCCCCAGCAGCAAAGCAATTTCCATTTTCCCAAAATCAGAAAGCGAGCGAGCCGCAGAGAGAGAGAGAGAGAGAGAGAGAGAGAGAGAGGGATGGAGAGGATCTGTGTGGCAGTGAGATTGAGGCCACCGGTGGCAGTGTGTCAAGAAAGCAGATCCAATGGAACCTACTGGAAGGTTGACGACGACAATCGCATCTGTCTTCACAAGACTCACGGCACTCCTATCTCCTCCGTCTCTTACGCTTTTGGTAATCTCCGATTTTTCTATTTCTCAGTACTGCACAGTGATCAATCAAATCGGTTAATTAATTCAAATTTTGCTTCGGCAGATCACGTACTCGACGAGAGTTGCACGAATGCTAGGGTTTACGAGCTCCTCACGAAGGACATTATTCACGCGGCAATTGAGGGTTTCAACGGTAATTTCACCTCGGGAACTCAGTTTTGCAGTTCAACGAACCTCGGACTTTGGTGCTTATTTTTGTGGAAATTTCCCACAGGAACTGCATTTGCTTATGGACAGACCAGCAGCGGCAAGACTTTCACCATGAACGGTTCCCAAACTGACCCTGGAATCATACACCGTGCCATCAAAGACGTTTTTAGTAAAATACAGCTGGTAGTTAACCACTACTACTTCTTCCTGTAAAATTTTTGTGCATTATTCGGACTTTTCTTTCTTTCTATTTTTTTTTCCTTTGTTTTCCTGATTTTTGACTATTTGTTTTTGTTTGGAATTGGAGCAGATGAACCACAGAGAGTTCCTTATCCGAGTTTCCTACATGGAGATTTACAACGAGGAGATCAACGATCTTTTTGCTGTAGAGAACCAGAAGTTGCAAATACATGAGAGTTTGGATGTTGGCACTCTCCTTTTTTAAATGATTAGTCTTAGATGATGAGTTGCTTGCTTTTAGTCACTCACAGTATATCTTGTTTCTAGCGTGGCATATTTGTTGCTGGGCTCAGGGAGGAAATTGTGAATAATGCTGAACAAGTGCTCGAGCTTATTGAAACAGGAGAAGGTTTTGAAAGCATTGCCTTTATGTTTGTGTTAGCTGAAACTAGAAAACTTTCTCTTACGTTTCTGCTGAAATTTTCTCAGCTAATCGACACTTTGGGGAGACAAACATGAATGCTCGTAGCAGCAGATCGCACACAATATTTAGAATGGTAATCAAGCTACTTAACATTTGTAGATTAATGTTATATTGTCAACATTGTCGTAATCTTTATTTTATATGCCAGGTGATAGAAAGCAAGGGGAAGGATACTAACTCTACTAGTGATTACTTAAGCAGCGATGCTATACGAGTATCTGTTTTGGTATGTGTTCTCTTTGCTTTATTAGCAAGGAAATATGTTTTCCAGTATTAGATGGAAACTATTACACGAAAGTCGTGCTAGTGCTTATGTTTTTGTACTCTGTTTTGGGAGTAGAATTTGGTTGATTTAGCTGGCTCAGAACGAATAGCTAAAACTGGAGCTGGTGGAGTACGTTTGAAAGAAGGAAAGCACATAAACAAGAGCTTGATGGTTCTTGGGAATGTCATTAATAAACTAAGTGATGGTGCAAAACAGAGGTAGTTGCTTCTCCGGTGTTGATGTCTTAACAGGATATGGAATATTTTTTCATTGCTATAATTTACAAATACAGGGGGCATATTCCTTACCGTGATAGTAAATTAACTCGCATACTTCAACCTGCTCTTGGTGGTAATGCAAAAACCTCAATCATATGCACTATAGCTCCAGAAGAGGTAGGGTACTTTTTGTTTCATTTCTCATCCTGCCACATTTTGGAAAGAACAAACCCAGACTTGATTGTTGAATTGAACCTTTGATTTGTTTGTTATTTGAGGTTATCGTTTTGGTTTTGATATTTTTAGGTTCACATTGAGGAAACAAAGGGAACTCTCCAATTTGCTAGCCGAGCAAAGCGGATTACCAACTGTGCTCAAGTCAATGAGGTAAGAAACGTCTTTCTCTGTATATCAACCATGTTCTCATTTTAAAAATATCTTTCAATAGCAATTTCTTGCATGCTTGTGGATCTATGTGTGCATGCTTCGTCCATGGATCTATGAAATGCTAGAGGACAAAGTGGTGCACCTCATGATTTGTGTTTAGAATTTAGAAACCAAAAATAGGATCAGCATTAGCTAATGCCAACGAGGTGAGTTTGGTCAACTTATCGACAGAGTTAGTGAGGATTAGTATCTTCCTTGGTGTTCATGGTCAACATGTTGCAATAGCCAGGTTGTGGCTTCCAAACTTCAAACTTGCGCCTCACTTTCTTTTTTCTCTTATAAGCTTGAATCTAGTTAGGGTGTTGTTTGACTTTTACTACATAGTTGTTTATACTTCTGCAATAGCATACAAATTCCGTTGCTAAGAATATTATCATGCCATGCTGTCTTAATCCGGCTACTTTTTTCAGTCAATATCCAAACTCCTGCTTAAATTTGACAATGTAGCTAAACAAGGTTGTATTTGCTGCAGATTTTGACTGATGCAGCCCTACTGAAGCGGCAGAAGTTGGAAATAGAAGAGCTACAGAAGAAACTTCAGGTGATGATATCAGATCAGTTTTAATAATAAAGGCCTAAAAACATCTTTGCCTAACGAAGTTCTTGTACAGGGATCTCGGGCTGAAGTGCTGGAGCAAGAAATTTTGAAACTGAGAAATGAAATGCTGAAGGTAGATTTACCCTTGATCTGACGTATAATGTAATTATTGGCCAGATATTAAATATATTTTCTTTAGTTCACAATTTTAATGGAATGATTTTATCTGCTCTTTCTACAATCTCCAGTATGAACTAGAGCGGGAAAAGCTTGAAACGGAACTGGAAGAGGAGAGGAAATCACACAAAGAACGTGATCAATGCATCAAGGAGCAGCAAATGAAAATTGACAATCTAAGTAGCCTCATGACCTCATCTGATTGTGATGGGAACTCTAGTCAGGTATAGATCAAAGAAAAGCCCCACCCCCCCCCCAAACTTTTTGTGCTTTATTGCTGCCAAAAACATTCTACTTTAGCTGCTGTCCCTAGTCACTATCCTCCTCCTATTCTGATCATTTCATTGACGTAGAATGAAACAGACATTCAGACAACTTCTTTACTCATCTGAACCTCATTTCAACTCCTTATTACAGTTGTGGCATTGTGGCTATTTGTTTAGCCATCATCAATATGGCGCACCATATCTTGCCGCATACCATGGTATTGGAGTGAACGTTGTTCACATCCCATGATTGGTGGATTTCTCTGCCAGTTATGTTCATTCCTGCATTACAGCAAATTAAAACACAGAGAGTTTTAGTTTACGCCAAATATGCTTGATTGTAAGAACATACACTGGATGGCTGACTGAATACCATTGAGCAAGAGGCAATTCTTTTTCCTTCTATATATTTCTTATCCAGGGACACAAACATTTTTTGTTGTCATTCTTTCCATACTTGGACACAGAACTCCTATACTGTTTTCTGGATGATCCATATTTTGATATAAAACTAACTGCTGGTAGGCACAAAGTTCTGGGAGACAAAACCTCAAGGAAGAATTCAATGACAGCAGTAGCATCAACCAGGGAGATACTTTTGCAACACCTTTTAAGGCAGCTCCAACTTCCTTTGTTGTTAAGAGGTCCAATTATTCAAGGCTGCCTGATTGCAGTCCTCTTCCAGACACATTTAGCAATGTAGCTGATGAAGACGCTTGGTTGAAAATGAACAAAGGTTATATAGCTGACCTCGATTCAATTCACTTGACTCCCGCAAGAAAATTTCAGTCCTTTCCATCAAGTGAAGTGACTCCCGTAAGTTTACTTTTTTTAAAGTTTTTGGTGCACCAAATTTTTCTGCTGCAATTTCTATTAGTTTTCCATGTTGAGTTTCTTTGTTATAGGTGAATATTTATTTCTGTGTTTCATTCTGAATGCTCTGCAGTGAAACCACTTTGATAAAAGAAAAACTAGCTGCTTCATTGTTAGTGGTCCTTTTTTGATACTAGTAAATTTCACATGGAAGCAATGTGGTGCTTCACAGTTGCATTAATTTTAACTCGTTATAATCTTTGCCAGGGATATTCATCCGAGAACTATAAACTAGAGCTTGAAAATCTCAAAAAGCAACTTGAAATTGTCACTCAAGAGAAGAATGCAGGGGAGGTTGGTATATCACATGGAGCAAATTAGAATGTTTATTTATTGATGCATATCTAATGAGACAATGTTATTATCTATGCCTTTTGCAACTCATTTCTCCTCTGTATTTGTGGCTTACATATGTTAAGTGCATGTCTCCACAGATGAAGCATTCAGAGCAGCTACTGGTAAATGATCGTTTAATGGTGGAGATATCAGAACTTAAACAAGAAGCACAACTCATTCGAGAACTTCCCAATAGGTTGCTTGAATCTGTCAGCAGTTGCAAAGATATTTACAATGATGTGATGTTAACATTGCAGGTGAAGCTTGTGGGAAATATTTGCTGCTATCAATTCTTACTGCCAATGCACTGACCAGAACTAGATTCCTCTTTTTGACCAGAACTTATTTCCTTATGACTTGAATCTTTCTGTTTTTCTTTCCAACAGAGCTTTGCACCTAATGCTGACTTTTCAATCGCAAAATTGCTTTCTGGCACAACTGAAATTGGTGTAAGCCTATTCTCAAATTTAGAAACCAGTTTCTCTTTGGCAATAAATGGTCATGCGTCTGCACCCAACAATGACTCTCGGATGCAAGAACTGTGCAAAGTGCTTTCTGAAAATTTACAAGGAACAATAAAGTCCTTGGTATTATCAGAGACATTAGCCATGCAGAATAAAGAAGCAAGGGATCAGATGTGTGGATGCGACCATAAGGTAGCTGCCTGGCCACAATCTCCATGTTATCATTTATCAGTTTTAATTTTGATAATCATCCTAATGTTCGGATGTGTTGTTTCCGTTTTTGGACCTTTCATTGTTTAAAACATGTTTGATATACTTTCTTTTTCCCCAATAGAACTGAATTTTCCAAACTTTTGTCTGAACTCGTTTACTTATTTAGTGGCATAGCCAGAACTTTTTGTTAGAGGCAGAATCTGTGTACATACAACAGAATATTAACAATAATATTAAAATGTCACTGCCAATAACTTGAAGTGATCATATTATTTTATGATTTTTCTTATTGAGCAAGGGCAAACAATAATTTTGTTTGAGGACAAATCGGTAGAATTCTCATTAGCGTTCTAACACATGAGGTTCTTATACCGTGGGGTCAGGTACACATTCTCATCCCTATTTTTATACAGTATATTTCCGCAACTTGAATCTGTGACTTTTAGGTCACGTCAAAATAACCTGACCCTTATATCATGACTCGCTCTTCTTAAAATCCCCATGACTTATGTACAATAGTTTTTGGAGTGGGGCCACTCGAATCAATGTCTGATTTGTGGCTTTGCCATATTTGTCACTGACATGTGATGTGGCTAGAAATAAAAGAGTAAGTTTCTCGGAATTCGCTGAAGTTTTTTAGGCAACAACTGGTATCTTCATTTACTATAATCTTCTATTTAATTTATTTACTGGTTCAGCAGAACTAGGTACAGTATTCTGATGCTCAATTACTGGACTTTTCTTCTTACTGTACAAGGAGAAAACACCTCGATATACAGTTCTGCTGAAAATTCTTTTGACTTGAATTTTGATTTTATGGTTCAAAGAACAATTTCTTGTGATGACCAGAATAACTGCACTTTAAGAATCTATTTTGGTAGGATGCAATAGAACATATTGGAATAATTGGTTGGAATTTAGAGAAATTCAACTGATTACATTGTATTATGTTCCATTTCGTTTTACCAAACATATTCGAGCCTTACTCATTCAATTCCTAGGTCTGCCTTTCAAGGTTGCAAAGGTTTGCCGCTTGTTGCATGCACATTGGATATATCTCATTCTTTTTCTTGATCATGCTTGGTCGGGGAAAGAATCCTTTTTGCTCTGAAGTGAAAGAAAGAATTTTTCAAGTTGTATGGAAATTGCTCTTTATGAATTTTAACATGTATTTGAAGAATAAAATAAGTCTGTAGCTCAAAGCATAAAGCATTGAAGTAGATTCAAGATTTTGAAGGTTGATTTTCTAAATGTGATAAAGGACTGCACTCCGGGAGATGAAACTGCTGTGTGGAAGGAGAAATTGAGCAATGAGCTCGAGGCTGTCAAGGAAAAATGCCATGGGCTGGAGAAAGAGTTGGATCTTAATAAACAGCTTCTGGGGGCTTCCAGAGAAAGGTACAGTAGTTTGGAAAATGAGTTTCAGCTCTTGAAGAAAGAAAGGGATACTTTGTTACAAAGATCCTCGGAGTCCTATCAAAAGCTCGCATTGATTACCGACCAAAAGGAAAATGTTTTGAAGGATCTGGACAATGAAGCGCAAAGCAGGAAAGAACTCCAAGAAAAGATAAAACAAATCACTGTGGCCTTTGCCAGCCGACAGAGATCGTTATTGTCTTTCCAAAGCGAACTAAGATCCCAAGTTGAGAAATTCAGCAGCCAGAACACGGTTTCAGTATCCAAATCTCTTGGCTGTTGAAGAACGCAGACAGGTCTTCTTCCCTTTTTTCGCTTCTCGTACGTTTATCAGTCTTCTTTTCATTAGCTTCACTGTGTATTTATGGGGATCCGCCTCTTGCGTGATTCTGATGCTGCCTATTTGTTATACTCAGCGTTTAGGAATATAAACACTTTGAAACCGGCATGATTCCTCAGTTTTCATTTTGTTCTACTTGGACACCCCAATGTGAACAGATGTCATCAATCTGAGGATCGCATTAAGGTGAACTACAAATTGGTATTTATGAGCTTCTCGTTGTTGTCAGAGACAAATCTCTACCGTGCTACATTCGCGATTTCCTAATTGATCTTCTGCTATTTGTAAGATTTGATCTCTGTCGTATTCTACAAAACCATCAACGCAGGTACTATAAAATGCTTTGGATGCTTTATTATAAATGCATTTTGTGCCCATATTCCACGTGGTTGTAGTTTAGCATTACTTTGAAGGAAGGTACTGTGCGTAAGGAATCCAGCTGAACGTATGCATACATCATGACTCGGGGCCCTCACTTCCTCGGGTTGTTGCCCAAGAATAAAACGTTGGGACACCATGAACACAAATATTAATGGTCTGCAACGGATAGAAATCTTTCAAGTTAGTGCTAAATGACATCTAGTACTAAATGAATGCGTTCTAGATGAGCCGTTAAAAATTCATGGTCAAAGGATGTAATCTGGTCAACTAGACGAGCTTAGTCGGTCAGCCATGCAAAGGTTGTTTTCGCACATATGTACCTCTCAGGTTGTGGCTCGTGTCCATGCCTGCGCCGCATGTTTTAGATCGCAGATGTACCAAAAGCAGGCAGACATTGCCTTTTCAACGTGAGTGATAAAAAAGTATATAATTCTACAGCCAAAGGTTCTTTCTCTAAAAGCTCCAGGCGTGGCGGCTAGTGTGGCCAGCGCGCTCCTGCTTTGATTGCCATAACATCGATTGGTAAATTTTCCATAACGTGAAGTCCTTTTTGAACAAGTTGATGACGAGCAGAGGTTGTCGCTTCTTCTGTTTAGCCAGAGCAAGTTTTAGTGTCCACGCATCCCAGATTAAGATCTAAGAGCACCGATAGGTCCGGATTGTGTTATAATGATGCATCATAATGATGTTACATCGCAACCTTAGAATGACTAGCAGAATTGATGTTTGCCTGCCCTACCATTTTTTTCTCCTTTTACCGATGAAGTGCTCGTTTTCCGCTTTTAACCATGGTGTGACTCCACACATAATATTCCAATCTGGGAGGCCCAACTGCATAAGACCAATGTCATGTTGCTTAACCCGTTAAATCTAATTCACCAATATAAGGATTAAGGAAACGCGGACAGCGCCCCCCGCCTTCCGCCTAATTCGCCTCAATCAAATACGGAAAAATGGAGTAAGCAGCAAAGTTCCCCTTTCCCAAAGGTTGATTCAATAGGCTAAACAGGAGATTGACTTCCAGTTGCACATGTAAGCAGAAGCCACCCTGAAATACAAGATTCATATGATCCCTACACAAAATACCTCTAGATGCCATTATGTGAAATCCTCAAATAACAGTGATTTTGCACCTTTTTGTGACAGTCTTGCCCACAAATAGAAAGAGAAGGATGAGCCTTTAGAAAATATTGGAAATGGATGCCACCATAACGCTTTACTTTAATCATAACCATGCTATGCACGAGTATGCACTTTCGACATTTCTAGGGCCAGGGAAGTCCACACCTGATAAAAGTATCAGCAAGACACGCTGCCAGAGACCTAATCTCCTGATTAACAACCTTGTAAACTGTCACCACCAGACTGCTAGCATTATTAGCTGTGCCTATAATCCTGCTTTCAATTTTGAAACTCATATTCTAAGAGCTCTCTCCCACCCCCACCCCCCCACAACTTCAAAAGCAAGTCCAGCGGAACTGGGGCCAGCGAAATGATCCCTCTTTAATACTTTCTATAATACTAGGTGAAAACGGAGTGTGGTGGTGGGGATCCCTGATCAAAAAATATGTATTACCTTTACTCTTCTCGTTCTCTTTACTCCCAAGCATTTTGAGCAAAGAAATTAAAGTTAACGAGAAGAATTAAGAGTTTAACACAGATAATTCTCACAAGGTGCCCCCCCCCCACACACAAACAAGACCTCAAAGAAAAGGCAGTGTAACATCAACAAAACAAAGAACAGGGCCACGTGCATAGGAAAGCATTGAATGGTAGAACCTACAGAGAGGGAGAGAGAGAGAGAGCGAACAATGGAATGGAAGCACCTGGCTTTTGTAGATACAGTTCCCAACCTTTATGGCAACCTGAAACTCAGAATGTACTCCCCAGCAGTTGACGAATAAACTCTAGAAATACTTGTCTCTATCCTCCTTTGCCCAAGCCTGATACAAACTCTCCTTCTATTTCTCCTCTTTTTTCTGTACCAAACTAGCAGATATACTATGTCCAGCGCATTTAATAGACAATCGTCAATCTCAGCTCGCAACACTTGCCCTATGGTTACCACCGAGCGCAAACCAGTTAAGCAACTTCAAGAACTACTCCAACAGCAGCAAGAACCATTCATTCTGGAAGTTTACCTTCTAGAAAGAGGGTGTCTTGGAAAGAAACTAAATTCACAAAGTAACTGCAGCTGCCATGGGAATGCGAAAAAGTTTCTTAAGAGGTCAGTTTCTCGTGTACGGGAGAACAGAAAGGGCATCCCACACTGTTCGAGAGTATTACAAGCAATGTATAGATGGGTTATTTCTACTAATGGGAGTCCCAGAAACAAGTCTTCAAATCCTAAAGATCAAAACTCACACGGGTGTAATGATAATCAACAAGCTGCAAACTTGGACAAATTCTCTTCCGCCGGCAGAATAACGGTATTTAATTCATGTTCTGATAGTGAAGTAGAAGAAAGCTCAACTTCGCTTCCAAAAGAGGCCATGCTTTATATGCAGCAAGCACATCCCTATCTTTCAAACTCTGTAATCCATCAAAAAGAGAGGTAGAGAAATTAAATTTGCTCGTTCTTTTCAAAGTTATTCAAAGCAATAAAAACCTTATTTTAGTTTTTGAAACACCCTTAGGAATCACAGACAGTTTAGTTGCTCACGGAGTAAACAGACCGATAGAGTGAGGAAGTTTCGACGGCAAAGCATAGAAGACGGGAAACCAGGAAGCCCAATCTCATTTCTAGAGAAGCTATCTTCTCACGGAAGTTATCCACTTCATACCGGTCAGTGTCTTCAGTGTCTTTTATCGGCCATCAACTTACATTAAGTGTATAGTTTGGCTTAGTTTTTGGAGGTTCTTTGACCTGTTATTTATTCTAGATGAAACAGATGACATGGTTTTTGTGGAAGAGAAACCTTTGAAAGCTGGAGTTAAAGTCAGCGAAGATACCATCCTATCAGCTTCTGTCTGGAAAACACTTTTACAGACAGCAACTGGGAAACCAATCTGTGCAGACATCACAGAAATACAAGAACTTATCCAGTCTCATATTTCTTCAGAGTACCTGGGTGTGGAAGAGCTTGGGAAACTCATTGGTGAGAAAATTGAGTCCCTGGAGAAGCAATCTGGAGGTAGATCAAAATTGACAAAGCTGCTAGATTTGGATTTACCTGATCCAGCACAAGAATGGAGAAAATATGAACCACAAAAATGGGACATCGCGTTGGAGATTGGAGATAGCATTTTGGAAGAAATCAAGAATGAAACTGCCATGGAAATTATTCGTCTCTTTTAATCAGTTACCAGCGTTGTGCAAGATTTTGAAACCATTTTCTTCCTACCCCTTCAATTCACAGTCTTAAAAACTACTAGTACCATCGTATAGGCTTTTGTTTGCTGAAATGAAATTGAAAGAAAACAGTCATTTCACACTTTGGTCCAAGGAAGGTGACGCTCTATTTTCTTTATGGTCCAAGAAATACTACCGGTAATGAGGACACCTTGATCTTATCCCAGAAAGAAAAAAACAAAAAAACACACTTACAATCACAAATCACTATAAGTAGGGAAAGTACAATTTTCTGAAAAAACAATAAAGGGAAGAATTCTTTGTCTGCATCATGCTATCAGCATATATCCTTTTGCTGACCTGTAAGCACACATATTACCACGTTGTCACCGGTCTATCAAGCCAAGTGGCGCACTGCTCTATGTGCCTCCATGCGTTATGACGCTGGCAACCAACATAAGCCTTTGGGACCATCAAAATAGTTGACCGGCAGACCATAATGTGAGGCGTGGCACATTTACAGCTCTGTGTACATCAGAACTCATGACAGGTTTAAACCAGGGAAAATTTAGAAACTTAGGTTGAATTGTGGTTAATGGATTCAGATGAGTTCAAGGGCCTCTTTAAGATGATTTTGACAGAAGTCCAAGTCACTTACTGTAGGCTGTAGCAATCGAAGAAGAAAAGGAACAGTAGGAAGGAGAAGGAGAAGAAATAATAATGTGCCTCAGAGAAAGATAAAATAAAGAACGAAAGTCCCGCAGGGTGGAGGGGTGGGGGGCGGGGGCGAACACTAGACAAGCATGTCTTCACAAATGTCTCAATAATACCCATAGCTAATTAGTCAAAAGTGTTTCTTAAAGAGACCAGATTATGTTTGTCGTGACAGAGAGTAATAATTTTAGAGATTCATAAATGAGAAAATCAAAGCCAAATACTAATAGATTAAAATACACTCCTAAATACCACAACTCATCCTAAATAGTATATTATAAATAATGACTATACTTCTCCTAAATAAAAAAAATGTTAAAAAGAATTTGCACGGATCTCCTAAATTGCGAAGATCGAAAATTATATAAACATAGCTCCTTAAGTTCTACTGCCCCTGGCCGCAGGGTCGTCTTGTTAAAAACATTAAAAAGAAAAAAAAATCCTAACCATTCAAAGCCAGATAATTTCCCCTTTTCTATTTCGTTATTTCTTCTACTTCTCGCTCTCCCTTCTACAGATTTTCCCCACTTTCTTACCCTCTAGATTTCTTTTAGATTTTCCTCCTTTTTCTTTCAAAGGAGGTCTTGAGTTTTCAGTTTTGAAGTTATATTGCCGCTAGCAGTAATCAGCATTATCTATTTCATTGCACTCCTTGCTAAAAATCGCTTGATCTTCATTCCATTTATGAATCGCTTGGGAATTATTCTCGCAGTTAAATCGTCTAATACACTTTGCACTGTGTTGTGCCCAACAAAACCCTTATCATGTTATCTAACAAAGTAGGTTATATATCCTATACAAGAAGCAACTCCTTATGCAAAACTAATCTCAAAATCAGCAGCAGAGGTTTTTATCTAGAATCCAGACTTTGAGTAAACCAAATGTTGCAACTAGTTGACCGTTCTACAACAGACCAGTCTATTTAGTACATAACAAAAACTAGGTGTGAAATCCTTTTACCAAGACAAGGCGCTTTGAGTAATCTGTTAATGGGATAATAGAGAACTACTGGATTTCACCGTCCTCTCCAAGCTCCCCATCTTCTAGCTCCTCATAAATACCATTTCTACGGGATACATCCCGGTGATCTCTTTTGTGCCTTTTATGTCGGCTTTCACTGTCTGATTCAGGTGTATATGTGTGCTGGAAAAGGGAAATAAAAAAAAAAAAAAAAACTCAAAGCAAAAGTCAAAGCATTTTCTACAAGCTAACAAACACACAAACAGAATCAAGCTAATCATAAATACACAGACAGAATCACATACCTTTCTTGATTTTTTACGTTCACTGCCATGCCTACGTGACTTTTTAGACTCCTCTTTCTCATCCTTATCAGAACTTGCATCGTCGACAGCACTCTGATGTCGTTTCCGGTGTTTCCTATCTTTATCCTTTTCCCTTTTCTTTTCCTCCTTATGCCCATAACTGTCTGTGGCATCAACATTATCACTATCTGTTTCATCCTTTTTAGTCCGTTCCTTTCCCTTCTCCCTCTCACGCTCTTTTTCCTTCTCCTTTCTCTCTTTGTCTTTCCGCTTCTCTTTTTCCTCTCTCTCTTTCTCCTTTTTGGCCTGCTCATATAAGATGCAATATTTACAAATTAAAGGATGAAAGGACAAGGTGCAGATACTTTTCCAAGTCTCCAAAAAAATGCTGTAAAAATCATGAATAGTAATTGCATTTATCCATTTCCAATGAACAAGTCAATTTCAGCACTCCACCACCCCATTCCTAAACACCTTTCATATCTATGTTGTGATTGCATGTAACAGTAGGTGTAGACCCCACTCTCTGGCAACTTTTTTTCCCAGTATAGGGGCTACAGTGTGCACATTCTTTCTGTTCCTTGCTTTGGTAAGATCACACCCAATTAGATGAACCAATAAAACGCAAGTACCTTTTCCTCTTCACGCTTGCGGTCCTTCTCTTTAACCTTTTCCTGCAGGTGTGCAACATATTCCTCAAAGACATCTTTTGCAAAATTCTCTTCCCCAATTGATCTGTAAGAGAAAAGCAAGAGAAGGAAAACCATCAGATAAAAGAAATGGTGATAATGTGCCCTTGATTTGCCAAGGGAAGGTTCAATACCTATACTCTTGACTCTCTTCAAAAAGTGATATGCAATCCTCCCAAGTAGAAGATGCAGTTATTTCCTACATCATAACAATATTGAATTTAAGTTCGATGGTCAAGGAAAGCAACACAAAAGAGAATAATATTCCATGAAACATTGCCAAAGAGTTTTGTTCCCACACCTTATATGTGTGCAACAGTTGGGTGAAATCATCAGCAAGACGCTGACGCTTTTTAGCTTCTTTCTCCTCCTTCTCCTTAGCCCTCTCAACTAGCTCCTCATACAAGAGCTTGAAAACACAAAGTGTCATTAATCTCACGAAAAGGCCACACACCATACTCATATTCTGAATAATAGCCATGTTGAACATCAATATGAAAAGATACTCTAAACTAATGTGATATAGGATGCTGGCTACTCCTACAAGCAACTACATGGTAGCCACATTAATAGTGAACAGGGTAGAAGTGCAAAACACATTGGAGGAAAGATTGAATCGACAAAAAAGCAATACCTTTATATTAATTTCTGATACAGGAGGGGACCCAACATCATCAGAAACAGCAGCCTTGAAGTCTCCAAATGTCCATGTTGACAACATGACAATCTGGCAATATGAATGTTAAAAACTGATTGGGTTACTGTAAAGAGGGAACAAAAAAGGATCCACATAAATCTTGCCTTTCCCAACTTCATTGCATCCTTTACACGGGTTTTGTCATCATGGTACTGCCAATACACAAAACAAGTTATGCATTAGATCGCAACCATCAACGAATAAAACTTACCAGCTAGATTGCAGAAATGTCAACAAATGCCATATAAAAAAACACATACAAAAGAAATAGATATTATTAAATCTATTGAGCATTTACATCATAAGACAGAACCAAACAGGTTGAGCACAAATAAAAATTAAAGGGAAATAAGAGAGAACCACGAGTCAAAAACTAAGAAACCAAACCACCAAATATAACAAACACACTAGCTCATTTTATCAAGAATTTGACTCAAGAAACAGACTTAACAGGATATATTACTAAACCATACAACAATGTCCAAAGATTACCTTCATCAGGAAGAGAGAAAAACAGGCCACAGGCACAAAGGCATGAATATATAAAACCTATACATTAAGGAGGACAAAGGCACAAAGACATGAACCCATAAAACATCAACATTAAACCTTACTGTATTGATAGTGTGAGAGCAAGAAAAAGCTTGTAGTTACTGGTAAGTCTAGGGTTGAAATGTTAACAAAATATGTAACATGTTTCAAAGAAACCCTAATGAGTTCGCAAGTTAGAGGGTTCACAATTAAACCTGTAGCACTAAGACCATGAATATTCCAGTCACCTCAGTTCTCAAATTGCAAAGAAGAAAAGGCATCTATAAAATGAATTTTCCAAACTCGTCCAAATTTACATTTCCTGTCCAGGATCTTAGAATGTTAGTAGGAAACAACACATACATAATTTTATTTTACCAATTCCCCATACTTCTTTCCCATCTAAACCTAAATTCCAAGGCATAATTTCTATACAATGCTTCTCTTATGCCAAATCAGAAAAAGCTGACCCAGGAAGACAGCATATACAAAAAATAATAATAAAAAGCATGCCAAATACGAACCTAACCCAAAAGACAGTAAAATAGAGAAAGAGGGCTTGCAATAGTCCCAGCTTTTGGTTGCAAGTATTTGACAGATTAAAGTGTGTTTAAGTGCACAAGGCTTTCACAATATGAGTCTGGAGAAAGGTCAGATGTATGCAATCTTACCCTTGTTTCCTATAGGGCTATTTTCACAAATTGAACCCATGATTTCTGGGTCACAATGAAATAATCTACCATCATACCAAAGCTTATCCTTTAGTATTAAACAAATTAAATATGCAAAATGGGAAGCTATTGCCTAACGCATGGAAAAGCAAAAGAAAATACAAACGGCAAACAGGTTAGGTATCATTTGAGGTCTTCAAATGGTAGCTTATTATCTTTTCAATAAGTTACCTGTTTCTCTAGTTCTTCAGCAACATCTTCAAACAAATCTTTTGGTGTTGACCCAGAGGTGTTTTTGGCAACAGCATGATATTCGGGTAACTCCTTTACCTATGTTGGAAAGGAGTAAAAGAGAATGAATTTAAAAAATTAAAAACAAAAATTTTAAAAAAACAATAAGCCAATAAGACAGCACAAATTACAGCCCAGATACAGATGTTTGGCGCATTTTTTTGGTTTAAGAAGCAATTTCATTTCATGCTTGTCCTCTCAACAAATCTACCTTCAAACAATATTCATGCCAGTGAGTTTTTGCTGTAAGTGACCCGCAAGCAACATGTTCTTCCAACAATTTGCGAAAACTGTCACGGTTTTTCCTCTCAGCCCGTCTCAATTGTTCCTTTATGTGACAAAAAAGAAAGGTAAGAACATCAGTAAGAAGAGACTAAATGACCTTCCATACAAATTCTACCTTTTGTATCTTCTTCTGTTCTTCCTCTTCACCCTCCAGGTCACGAATATAGTCCTGCAACCATCGATACTGGCATTAATTCCTGCCAATGAAGAACAAGTACTTTGAGTGACTGGGAGAATATACCTGGAAAATGCGCAGACATTCAACCTTTTCAAGACAAAAGAACCTTTCATCATCCTCCAAGCGATCTTGAATTTTTCGCCACTGGCTATTCACCTGTGATTCAAAAGCAAATCATTCCATCCTTTAGGAAGAGAACCATGTAATCTTTTATACTTCTCAAGAGCATTTAAGGGCACATTATAGAATTTCAGAAATTTTTTAAGAATACCTTAATGAAATCACAGGATTGCAGAAATTTTCTATATTCGGCTACATTCCGCCTGTGCTCCTCAGCAGCCCTTTCCTTTTCCTGTATCATACATGAATGCATAAACAACAGGAGGAGGAGAATAACCAATAATGGAGTCATTAATTTCAGCTACCCACTTGACATGAGAATGACTGCTTTAATGTCAGGGGTAGAGAACATGGTCAAAGGACCAAATAAATTCTGACAAGCATAACTTCAAACAAAGGGAAAATGAATAAATTATAAAGAATGGGAGCTGACAGATACATTTCAATTTCAGTCAGCTTTAACAGAAACAGAAACTTGCAAGGATGGGGAGAGAGAGAGAGAGCGAGAGAGGAGAGAGGGAGGGAGGGAGATTCTATTCCAATCCAGTAAATCGTATTCACGTTACTTGTATCTCAAGAACAACGATATCCACTAGGACATGCTGCAAGCATCACAAACAAAGGGTGGCTTTATGCAGTCTTACTTCAAATTGAATGAGCAGTATCCAAATTGAAAGTGCAGTTATCTTAAGTATGGTTCTAAATTAAAAACAAGAAGTAGAATTTCTGTGGACCATTACATGCCATCTTGTTATGTCATTGGTTTTAACAAAATGATATTCATGACAGAAATTCCCATCATGAGACAATGACCACAAATTAAGCAAACAGCCTGATGGAACTCAGAAATAGTAAATTGCCCATTCTGTTCATTAGAATTCTGGAGCAATATGTAACAAACCATATATGGCTTTTTCATGTTGCTTTACAATCTAATCTGCCTCAATTTACATTTATAATTGTAATTTGGTGATCAAAGATTACAAATAAAGACTCAAAGATTACAGATAAAAACTCAAAGATCACACTCTGCAGATATGCGTGCACATTTCTCAATGCATAAAAAAAGGCATCCAATGCACAGGCCTTCAGCTTTACCAGGTTTGTGTGAGTAAGATGTTTCAATACCATGTTTCATTATTCATAGGCCAAAAAATAGACATCATAAATGCTGACCTTCCTCTCCAACTCCACGATATAATTGTCAAAAAGATCCTCCCGATCTCTGGCTCTCTCAACAGCCTTAAACCGTTCATCATTTTCAAACAGACTCACAGCTTTGCTGAACAAACATGGCTTTCAGTTGAAAAGAAACTAAAAAATTCGTTCATAGATACATATCTGGAGTAAATAAACTAACTAAACTGAAAAACATTAACAAATAAGAAGAGATTTGAACCTCCATTTCATAGATGATGTAAGTTCTGTAGACTCCTGAAATAAAATCAAAGCATCAGAAGAAATCATGACAATCAGAAATATAGAGCAGGGGCAGAAACATGCATCCTTAGCTGTATTCAACGTACTTCCAACATCTTTGTGAACTCTTCACGAGCCTTTTTCTGCCTTGTTCGCCTCTCCTCTGCTTCTATTTTTTTCCTTTGACCCAAGTACTAAGCACAAAGGATTGACAATTTTTATATCACAATAAGGATTATCCTTCACCAGTCATAATGGGAAACCAACAGACAATCAGATGTTAAACTGCATAAACTCAAAAGTCAGAAGAGGTTAACAACTAATGCATGCACCAAATTCTTGATGCATGAGCATATGTGATGTGATAAAATTTACCTCATTAAATGCTTGCTTACGCTCACCAAGTGTCTTTAACGCACCATATCGTTTGTCATTAATGATCTCCCTCATTGCCTAGCATCAAATTTCATAATCAATGATGATCATTTAATGAAGGACATAGGTCGCAAGATAGACATATGACCAGGCTACTACCTGCTCCCAAGTCCAATCAGACTGAACACTGACAGATTCGAGGAGAGATTTGAATGCATTTTTTGCTTCCTAAAGACAAACATCACAAATAGAGTAAAGCAAAAATAACCTGAAGATGCATTGTCCAAAAAAAAAAGTTGATGATGGTTATGAAGATAATAATGTTTACATTCAAGAAGTGAATTTTAATTTTCTTACAGAGAGGTTGGGATTTGAACCCCTAACATCCCTCCCCTCCCCCCCCCCAATAAAAGGCCTCCAAGAGCTTGAGGCAGCAATCAGACCAAAGTCTAATGGCAATGGCAATGGCAATGGCAATGGCGATAACAACGAATGTATCATAATTTCCCTCTTCTAGATTATAAATTAGATACAAAAAATTCATAGAAAGAAACATAATTCTAGCATGTTTGTCAATAGAACACTTGGTTCCACTGGGGCCTGGCCCACCATGCCTAAGGGCAAGGGTTTGAAGGATTGGTTTCAAAAGGTACCAGCTTATTCACAAATACTAAAGGCTCATCATCTAGGGCTTTCTCCTCTGATGAAGTTGCAATAGGTTTTCCAACATCAACTGCTCCTTTTTGTACTTCCTGCCAATAACAAAGTACACGCGTACACATCAAATAAAGCAATTCTCACAAACTAGTATGCCTACTCTTGGAACAAGCATATTTAGAACGAAAAAGGGCATTTAGATTTGCTAATGAGAAAAGTAAGTGAAGGACCATTATCCTGAAACTAAAGGCAGAAGAAGATGCACAAAAGGCATATATAAGCATGACAGAGCCGTGAGCAGCTAACTCCAGTGGTGGTTAAAATACTTGGAACCAAATTATAACTTTCACAAATAGCATTTGAAAAAGCAGCCATACCTCAACATCCTGAACAGATGCTCCATCCCTTAACTTTCCAGCACCCTGAAGAGTGATATTATCAAATCTGCCCCTGAAATTATGTGAATGTACTTAAAGCTCAATTAAAAAAGAAAAAACAAAAAGGCACCCCAGCATTGCCAGAGATACATAAAATAAAACAGAAGTGAATTACATACCCTGATATTGTCTGTACATTGTCCAAAGGAACAGGAACACCAGTACTCCCTGAAACAGCAGAGGGTATAGGAGTCATGGTCATTCCAAGGGGCTGAACACTAATAGCACTTGATGTGGTGACGTTTGCAACAGGAATAGCTGCTGATCCAGAGACTACCACTGGAAAAGGACTAGCGCTTGCAGCTACAGGTGTGACTGGTATTGGACTTGAAGCCACCCTAGAAACTGCTGAGGAAGAACTGGAGACAACTGAAACTACTGTTGTAGATGTTTCGGCAGATGTAGCGGCAGCAGCTCCTGCTATATGTGAAGCTGCTTCAGTCATTGTTTGAGATCCCTGACTAACTGCTTGGGCCTGTTCACGAGCTAACTGGAAACAGATATTTAAAGAATGAGATTGTTGGAGTGTGTTCTTTTAAGTAAGTGGGTGGTTTGGTCATTTTGGATGTCTCTTAATCTACTTATGTATTAATTTACAGAAGACAACTACTTAGTAGATTCTCTAATTTCCCCAAATGCTTCATTCTTAAGAAAGATTAAAAAAAAATCAAAAAAAAAAAAAAACCCAAAGAAATACTTAAGGCCCCAGGTGGAAGAGTAATATGCAGCAAATTAAGATACTCTACCTTAAGCTCATCAGGAATTGACCACATAGATTGTTTTGTAACCTTGTTGTAGTAATACCTGCATAAGCCATTGTAGATTAGGTTACATTGAAGAGCCAAAATAATAGATGCATATTACAGTAGAATCTTTAGCCTGCCAAATCACAAATTAGAATAATCAGGAATAGAGCCCACTTTTTTCCCTCTGGAGTTGTGAATTCCTTCCAAACAGTTGATGCATCAGCCCTCTGTTGTGATGATATTGACAGCAAAGTTAAGCAGATAAATTCATAAGAAAAAAGTGCAAGAAATAATATGCATGAATGGCCAGCATAAAAAAAAATTAATCATTAAAATTGCATAGTGAATCTAAACATAGAAAAATGAGTGTACTTATTCTGGACAATAAAATACACGTCCATAAGCAAAACAATGTTACTAAATATAATTGAATGAAAAAAATAAAAAAATAAAAAAAGTAATATAACACCAAGCAGGCAGGTAACCAGAAACTAGATAGCAAAAATATTAGCCAGCAAACAAAATTCAGGTCAAAATGCAAGAGTAACAAAATGAATTCTGCTACATCAAAAGAGCATAAAATACCCTGAATTTCAGAAATGGTCTCCACATATTCCATTCATCTGAACTTACCCCAATGCAAGACCAGTTCCAGTTATAAATGGACCAAAAAGATTTAAATATTCAGATGAAAAATCAGCATCACATACATGGTTAAAGGAGTCCATCAAATGACAACAGTAGTTACACTAGATTAATCTGACAAAGCATATTCTCAGCTACCCTTCCTCTGACTCAGAGAAAAGCAGAGCACACAATAAAACCAACATAATATGGTAGTTTAAAAAAAATAATGAAAAAAACATACAATGCTATATTTAGAAGTTTTGTCTAGGGTAAAATATTGAAGCCCAACTTATCAGCATTTCGTACCTCCAAATTTAAGGAGAAAAAGGCATACCTGCTGAAGTGTTCTAGCAATCATAGCCATCGAACAAAGTCATGCAAAAACCATACTTGCTATGCTAATGTTTCAACAGGATAAATAGGAAACAATCAAAACCACCATGATGCAAATGAGTAAACTAAGACTGACATATTGACACTGGATAAAAGCAAGACTTGAAATGCGAGGTATATAGGGGAGGATAGCAGCATACTATCAAGATACATTAAATAAGATTGTGTTTCCATGGAGAAAGGTATAAATGTAAAGGGGTTGAAAAGAAGTGGAAATAGATCAAAATTAAGCAAGAGGAGAAACAGAATCATTGTGTCCTCATCCTCTAACTTCACAATAAAAAAGTGACCAACAGGAATATGAGTATTCCATGTTTAATAAAACAAATCTATTCACCAAAATTTTCCACAAAAAAAAATTTCCCCAAGTAGGAAATTAAAATGCAAATAACAAAGTATTGCCTGCCTTGGGAAAGTGAAAGCCCGCCTTCATAATGAGCATATAGAGCAGTTGTTAAATTTCTCCAGACTTGCCATCACATCTACAGACCAGTAAAACAAACATGCAAAGGATAGCAGAACTCCAATAAAACAAATTTGATCAATTCAAAGATGGCTAGAAAGGGCATGACTATAAAAGTGAATATGGTTCAACCAAATCACACAAGATGCAAATAAAGACATTTATGGCAGTTAATAGGGGCAAGATGTAAGGCACAAAAAAGCCACCTCAGACTAACCTCAATTGGTGTCATCAATTCAAAGGGCTTCTCCCAACTAGACTGTTTTGTTTTCTTGTTATAATAGTATCTGGAAAATTTTTTTCATAAATTGTCAAGTACTGTATAAGAAAAAGGAATAACTTGAATGATGTCTAGACAAAACTATGAGACAAAAGGTACAAGTAATGAGATATTATAACTAAAAATATGTTGAAAAAGTTGAACTATTAGAATTAAGTATCTCAAAAAAAAGAACAAGATGTCACAACAACAAAGGCATACCTCCTACCATCAGCGGCTGTATGCTCTTGCCAATCAGATGAAGACTGTTCAGTGAGACTAGGAAGATTTGCTGCCTGCAACTGGAAACCATGAGAAAGTCAGTAACCACTTAACCATAGCAGAGCCACAGGAAAGAAAAGGTGAAGATGACTGAGCGAATCATGATAGCTGAAGCAGAGAAGAGCAACATAAAACAATTCCAACCAATAGTTTTCACCATAAAACTTCATTTTTTAATACCAGAAAACTAAAACATGTTCCATTATACAGCTATAAAAATAATAAAAAACCTTAGAAGTTTATATATTACAACAGACAGGCACACGCATAGATACAAAATTATAATCAGCTCTTTAACACAGCTTCAGGTAAATTGACATTTAAAGCAGAGTTACAAAGTCACTTTGATCAAAATTAGAGACTATTTTTTTTTTCAAAGGGAAAAATACATGTAGATCAAATAAAAATCCAGCCAAGCTTATGATACCTGGATGACGAACTTCAAAGTTGCATAGGTAAAGCACAATTCCAAGAAATGTCATTTGTAATTGTCATTTACCCAGTGATTAGCATGCAGTGCTTGTCCGAAGTGTATCAATATGCTCAATTGAAGTGACCTAATTATTAAGAGGCCAAAGCCTAAAGGGTCATTATACCTAATTGACTGCTTGTTTGCATACAAAATATTATATGACTAATAAACACACAGAACAAGCAAAATTAAAAATGCACAACCCATGGTGAAAGGAAAGTTTTTGGAGCGTCTTTGAATTACATCATTTCATTATAAGGTGCGTAAGAAGAATTATTAAACAAGTCATCAAATATGCAGAAGAGGAAATTAAAAAGTAAAAAAAAAAAGGCACAAGAAGAAGCACTGACTGGATCCGAGGAGGAAGATATAGAACGTTGTTGTCCAGCTGGTTGAACCAGAGTAACAGGAAATGCACTGTGACTTCCAGAAGACAACCAAGGTTGTGAAGCTGCAGGTACAGTGGGAACTTGTGTCTGAGACATTGGCTGGAATTGTGGCAATGCACTTGCACTGTTTTGTGGCTGGAAAAAAGAAGCTTGTGCATACTGAAATAATGCAAAATTTTGTAAGCATGTGCACAAGGTATCCCTCAAAATCAGGAAAGAAACAAATGAGCAGGAACTTGATTCATAGATCTTACAGTGTAAGGGGAAGAGAGAGGCATTCCAGATGCCCCCACTCCAGGAAGATGATTATTTAGATGAGGTGCATTTGGTTGTGACTGTGGTGAGCCTGATGTAAGAGGCCTATTTTGTTGAACATATGGCATCGGTAGACCTTGTGATGAAGATATAGCAGGGCCAGGCTGACCTGGCCATGGTGGCAACTGCTGCATAGGTTGAGAATACTGCAATGGCTGAATTTGACCTGCCTGCATTCCAACACTTGGTCGAAACTGTTGAGAAGCCACTGGAACAAATGGCTGCCCCTGCTGCATAGGAACAGCTGGCCGAAACTGCAAAGGCATTAGCACATAACAGCAGTTAAAACACTTCAACAGGGTTCAAATGGTGAACTTCACTGAACATAAGACAGAGAAGAAACTACTCGCATAGATAAGGGCGAAACAAAACCTTGGAGATCCAAGGATCCAACCATAGGAAGCCAAAGTGGCTAGTCAGCGAGAAAGAGAGAGAGAGAGAGGATAAACTATTAACTGACAGGACTATGAGTTGAACCAGATCAGAGCTGTACCTGCGCACCTGAGGTTTGAGGATTACCGGCCATTTCAGCACATCGGTAAAGTTTCTCTAATGATCTAATCACTGCAAAGATAAAAAAGGCTTTAACAATAACTTCTAATTCAAAAGAAGAAAACAAACAAGAAATAGCAATGCATTCCTCAACTGCAATCTGCAGATTAACAACCACATAACAGGAAACTGGTGGACAAAACAACAGAGAAAAGCACATCATAGTAGTTGCAAGCCAGCCAAGTTTGGTCACCAACTACTCATTTGAAGACCCATTCGACAATTCAATTCAGGTTGTAACTCCCTAGTGAAGAAGCACTAGACCTATAATGAATTACAATTTCCAACCAGTAAAACGATGTCTCACAAATAAGCATCTTAATGTTTCAGACAGATTTCCACACATCCAGTCAGATAGGTAGAAAGTTTTCCCAACCAAGAAGTGACGATTATCCGCTCCAAGAAGACAATGTCAAGCAGACAAATTATTTAAAATTGGTGAAAAAAAAAAAAAAAGGAAGAACATACACTCACACAAAACTCAGGTTACGGCACAGTAAGATGTTGGAGGCCATTTCTTGACCATCGGAGAATTCAAGAAATCGATAACTATTTCAACACCAAAAGAAATGGACCAGAAACCGAAATTCCCTAGCCAAGAAATGGACAAGGAGAACAGCTTCGTAGAGCTGAGGGCGAATCGATCTCCGTTCTGTACTGATAATAATTTTATAGAGATTCACGAGTACTCGTTTAAGAAAGTTCAGTTGTTTCCTTAATTTTTCAATTATTTGCGTCAATTTTCCAAGAAACCAAACAAGACGCGGCGGGCAGGCAGAGT
Source organism: Bruguiera gymnorhiza (assembly GCA_020883675.1). NCBI lineage: Eukaryota > Viridiplantae > Streptophyta > Magnoliopsida > Malpighiales > Rhizophoraceae > Bruguiera > Bruguiera gymnorhiza. Next base: position 2,816,582 of record JAIRCJ010001047.1, on the reverse strand, counting down.
ATAATTCAGCGGAATAGAGTAATAAAAGCATCACTTACAGTTAGCTCAGAAAATGAATTGCGGTGACGATTGACGGAGCGGAGAGGAAAAGAGGGCTGTTAGGGTTTTCTCAGAGGCGAGGCAGGGGACCGAGGAGTTTTTTATTTTTCCCTCCCTTTTCTTGTTTTTTTTCTTAGTGAGAGGAAAATAAAATAAACCAAAAATAATTATTTTAATTTTTATATGTCCTCACGCTCCGTTTCGACGCGGAGCGGGTTTGAACAGTACCCAACCGATCCGCACTTGGGACACAATCCAGCCAGATCCTAAAGTCGGACTCAAACTTGTCGGGAATAACTATAGTGCAAGAGCCTTTTTCTTTTCCTTTTTTCAACAGAAATAGGTGACTCTACCCTATGGCAGTTGTAAACTATAGCTAAAAAATTATCTGTTTTCATTTTCGTTCGATTTGCATTAAAAAAAAATTGAAAATATACTTAACAAGAATAGAACAGGTGAAAGATATTTTGATCGCTGTATTCGGTGAAAATTATCAATCGTATATTTACATTTAGGTCATGTCTAATGAGGTCCTTGTGCTTAACAAGAATAGGACAAGTGAAGCAACCTAAATATCTAATCAAGGATCAAAGTGTTTAGTCAAGAAATCAAGAAAATTAGGTGGAAAACGAGAAAAGAAGTATGAATGTATTTTTTTTTTAATTTTTTGATTCATTTATTGTTGTGGCAATAATATTGTTAAAGATGCACCAAAAATATAACATTAGGAATAAAATATTTTCCCCAATTTTTAAAAGTACCCTTTGAGGAGATTAATTTTTTGATTCATTATCATCCTAATGATAACATTTTCAAATAAATAAATAAATAATACAATATGTTTTCAATTCTTTAAAAGTAGAAATTGAGGAGATGATGATGACTTTAATGCAGTGATATTGGTGATGAATTCCATGTGATTTTGGACTCCACATTTCTCATCTTATCAGGTACAAGATCTGATCGAGATGTGTCTATATGATTACGATGACAATGAATTTAATTGAAAAAATTTATCAACTTTACTCGAAAATAACATTGTTTTATTATAGGATATTACATTACGATCGAGATGTGTTTTGAAGATCTGATTATCTGAAGATCAAGTTTCTGAAAGAGCATATTCTCCATCGATTCAGTTTCATAGATATCTAACCCATTACAGTTACAAGTGGCCCAATTAGCATCTAACCGGAAAAATCGCCACAGTTACAAACCAACCAGTTTATTTACGCATGGTAAGTTTTGTTGCTGTTGTTGTTGTTGTGGTTGTTGTTGTTCTGGTCTTCGATATGTACTCAACAAGTTATTCTCTTTCAGAAATTAATGAAAATAATTCAAAAGCATTGAGTTAATAACTTCTTGTTGTAAATTATGTTAATTATTATTGCTATGTCGACTTGACTCGTTGCAACCGACGTTAATCATCCTCTTGTATCTATTTGTAGGCCGATTTCGGCCCTAATCAACTTCCATTCAGATTTATATTTGCACTGAGGTTGGATTAATTAGATAATACTTGTTACCTGTGAAATGCGCTCCCACCAATCATGTTACTTGGGTATCTCCACCGCATCGACTTAACCAGGTCCTTGAGGCAGGGGAGATTTAAGCTTAAATCCATAATAGATCGATCATTCTCAATCCTAAACAAGTCGGTAATACACCTTAATGTGGGAAGAAAAAAAATCAGGAAACATATCATGTTTATTATTGGCTAGAGGAGCGTAAATCTATTAAGCAGTGAAACTCTCCAGTTTTCTCGAACGAAGAATTAATTCCAGATGAAGTTCCGGCGAAATTTAATTAATAGACTTCCTGAAATTGCGATAAATCTACCTTTGTCCCTATCAGAATTACGCTGAATATTGGCCAAAAATTGGTCCAATTCCGAATATTACGAGAATATACATGGGATATGTTGATTCGGTCAAAGTCCACGTACGTGGTGCCGTTGCCAGTCCCCCCGTCTCACCTCCTTATCCTTCTCTCTCTGTCAATCTCGTAGGGAACCTGAGATACTCTTACTAAATTATCATCAACAACACTGCACGAAAGCTTGCATGAGAATCCCATCATGCCCTTTCTCCATCCGGCCCCAGATTTCTTTTCAGACAGCTTTCCTTTCTTAGTGCTGCTAGACTTGGTGCACTGCTTATAAGCTGCCAAAAAGGGGTCATCTTTGTTCTTTATTAGGCCTTTTCTGGAGCCGCTTCTTTGAGGAGGCTGAAACGCACATGGAGGAAGTGGGATCTGGATGTCATGGACGGATCTTCTAGCGCGTTCGATGGGGCCAGGAGGGGGTGGTAGCTTTATCACAAGGTCTCCTCTGTGAGACTGCTGTTTTGTGATCTGAGGCTTTTTCTCCCATGAAAAGGAAAAGGGTGAATCTCCTTTTGAGCTGGCCTTACTTCGATTCATGCTCTATCTAATCTAATAAATGGTACAAGAATACGAGATTGGGAGTTGGCTAAACTCTACATATATATATACACGAGGGCTATTGATTGTTGATAGCATCAAGAAACAAGGGCCAAGCAAACAAAACGTGAGGGTAGGACGTTGGAGTGTTTGGCCGAATAGCTTTTTGTATAACAAATTTGAAGTGAGACAAAGAAATTCAGGAAAGAAGACCAAGTCGTTATGGGCACCCATCATATAAAAGTAAAGAGTTTGAGGCAAAGTGAAAAAGGTCAGAATTATTTTATTTTTCAGGTTCATATGAATCACTTGGGATGTCTGCGAAAAAAGTGACAACCGCTAATTCTTTGCCGTCTGTATAGGATTTTAGTGAGTACAAACAAAATTATTGCGTAATAATATAAAAAATCAGGTAAATTAACAATTAAATATAAAAACAACTTAGTTTGAATATAATATTTCTAAGTTATTAAAATTTTCGTTCAACTTATAATTTATAATTTATAATTATTATATGAAATATAAGAATAAATCACTTATTAGATTCATATATAATATTTTTGTTTTGTTAATAATATAAAAATCTTTTTTACATAAAAAAGGCAATATAAAAATTATTTTTCTTTTTTTAGTATTAATACTTATTACAATTATTTAATTTTTGGACTATAATAAATTTATTATTTTTAATTACACATTTTTTTATTTTAATTGAATTTTATTTAAAATTTTAATTTAACTTATTTTTAAAATGAGTCCTATAAATAATTTTCTTCTTAGGAACGTACACCAATACAAACAAAGGCACATGAAATTTGAATTCAATGACCACTTCATTTGGGTGCCGTATCAGAATCCTGGAGCAAGAGAAATCGATCAGGAAATATGAATAATATTAGGGTCTGACTGTTAGGTCCGTGCACAAACTGAAAGCACCAATTCAATATCAATTAGAAATGTCAATAGAATATTACACTCTTTACACACGAGTCCAAATTTGAGTAATGACTAAACAGATTAAACACTCTTTCACGGACACATATAAGATTTGACCTGCGATAGGCTTCTTGCCGTCCAGCTCTCATTCACTGGTTGTCACACAGACCTGCAAAAAATCTCTCCCACAAGATCAACATGCCAATTATGGTTACATGACATTATCAGATTAACATTGGCCGGGTTCACTGTCTGCTAGACTCGTCTTTCTCCTTTGCAATCGAGACGCGTCACTAAGTATCCAGGATTTCACGAGTCCAACAGGACTATAGAAGTCACGGACCACATAAGGCATTTACATCCTGACATGAAATATTGTATTAATCCGAATCGCCACCGTCTTTTCGGGCCAGATGCTTGGTTAAACTTCAACTGGTTGTTAAAGCGACTGTCCAATCCACTTTTTCGGACCACAAAGAGAGAGAGAGAGAGAGAAAGAGACAAAGAGGAAGGGAAATTACTATTCCTCTATTCACATATTTGGACTGTATCAAGAAGTTCCAAGCTGCAAGTGTGCGTGTTGTGTCATTGATTTCTGTCGCCTTATAGAAAACCAATGAACGAAAAGATATTCAAATACGGATCTAGGATTGGCTACAACTATTCAAATACAGAAAAATTATTTAAATGTTAGTTCTTTTAAGCAAAGGATATATATATATATATATTCTTCTCCTTAACATTTTTATCTTAAGAAAGGTAGCCAGGGTCAGACTCTTGTTCCTCTTCGGCTTTCAATTCGTATTTTGTTAGGCAGCAGCCATTGGATCTTCTTGAAGGCTTATTCAGGCAAAATTGTTCGCATACATCAGCTCATCGTTCGGTTAGGATTGCGATGCGCTGATAATTGCCAAAAGACACGGGTTGGCTCGTGCCCATTTGGGCCGTCTGCGCATTTTTTTAGGAGCGTGAACTGCCTAAAAGACAAATAAATGCCTATTGAAAAAGAAGTTAAACCCATTCAATTCTGGAAACCCGTACCAAAGTCTCCAGAGAGATTTGTTTATATGGGCCTGTCCGCCAATTCATAGTTGACCATTTAGACTTTATAACCAAAACAAGAGGAAGGAAATAATGCTGTTGAGCATAACTTTCTTCTGAAGCGACTGTTAGACATTAAATAATTAAGGGCCTAAATTCTGAAATTAGGAATGAAAAGTTCAAATCCATAATACCAGTGATGATCATGTGTCACGATTTTTAACATGATGCCATTCCACCTGCCAAATAATTTTTTTAACGTATTTATATATTAATTAACTAAATAAAGGTATGTATTAAAAAAAACTAAATAAAAACTAATAGATTCTCAAAAATAAGTATTTAATAGAAAAAAAAAATCTTTATTTTAATGCACTTTTTAACAAATATTTGATTAATTTAAGTTTTTGTACTTAATTTTAATTAAAAATTATTCTAATTTTAACATATAAAATGTAGTTATAAGTTAAATTTTCAGTCTCATCAAATAAAAAAGAGGAAAAAATTTTAAAAAATTATACTTATATTTGAAAAATACTTTCAAAAATAAAATTTAATTTTTTCTTTGATCCTACAATTTTTTCAAACTTGAAAAAAAATTATTAATTTTTTTACTTGATTTATAAAATAACCAATTTACTTTTATCATCTTTTTTATTAACACTCTTCTATTTTAGTAAAATATAAAATGAAAATTATAATAAATAATATTTTCTTTCCTTTCACCTTTCTTCCTTTTCCAAATTAAATATTTTTAATTTTTCTTGCTGTTATTACTTTTATCCGAATACAAGAGATAATGAAAAAATTTTCTATTGTCCATTTTCCATTCCTCTTTTTTTTCTTTTATACAAACAAAGGTTGAGAAAAACGACGTCGTAGACTCCAACCCTTTAACCGAGCGTGCTTTGTACGCAAGTTTCTGAACAAATAAGAGGTGGGGGTAGGGTTAGGCTTCTCTTCCGTGTCTATTGAAGCGCCTCGCTTAGGCGAGAGTGCCAGTCGTAGAAGCTCCATGGCGGATGGCGCCGCCTCCCATCAAATGTAATGTCGTTGTTTCTCAGCGATGGTTGCTGTACTGTACAACATCTGCGTTTGGATATATCAGTTGTATTATTTTAGGGATATAATTTATACTTTTTTTTTAAATTAGATTTTTGTTGAAACTGAAAGGGACTAGCACAGGGTTGGCTGCGATGATTAGAAGAAAATTCCTCGTTCTGAATGCTCATTGCCATTGGCATGACAGACTCCTTCTACACCCATAGAATCTGAGCAGCACCCTCTTGTTTCTCTGATTTAACTTTCTATTTTTAGTTATTATTTTCTTCTTGTTTTTTTTTTTTTTGTAAAATCTAAATACCAATAAATATGGATGCTTTACAGACCCAAAAAGAAAAAAAGGTTGCTTCTTTGTTTTGCCTGATTGCTTTTTCTAGGGGTTGGCTGTCGATTTCGCGAGGCAATTAAACATTTATAATTGCATTGTGTTTCGTCGACTCCTTAAAATTACGTTGTGGTGTTTAAAGCCCTAATCTTGATGCAAACATGCATTTCTGTGGATTCGGGTTACGCACGCCTCCATATCATGTGAAAATTTTGGGATGTACTACTTCCTATTTTATGGGTTTTTTATTGCAGTTTTTTTTTTCTTTCTACAAATCTGAATTTCACTTGTTTTTGGATTCTTGAGCCGAGCTGCAGTTGGCTGAGAACTAATGTACATGAGAACGTTTTTCTAAGAAACAAGTGGAATTGGTCTCGGTTTGAATCTTGTGAAAATAAGATTGCCCAATTTGAGTGTTTGCTCCCTTTATTTTAGTTTTAACAATGTGATCAGCATGCTTGTGCCAATTTCTGAAATTTCGAGTTTAAGCAACAGTTTCAGATTCCTAGAAATCAATGGAAAAACCAGGCATTGTACTTGAAATGTTTGGTTCCCAGGTAGATTCTGCCAGGGAACGCTGCTAGCTTTGTGGAGGCAGGCAGTTTCAGGAATTTTGTCCCACGTTTCAACCGCTGCTTCTGTACTGTAATGTAATTGGTTTCCATATGTAGATTGGGGAGCCCACTACCGATAAATCTATAGCGTAGAAGAATATATTTTTCAGTGTAACTCTACATGGAATTCTTTCCTGTATTTGATAGGACGGCTTACAAGATGTGTGCTCTAAAATTTGCTAAGGTAATCATTGTTGTAACCTCACAGCAACTTTGGTGTAGCAGCAGGTGCAATTGGACCAGGGGAAATTAATTGGAAGAATGCGGGTCACCGTTTCGAGATGTTATGTCTTATTTGTGGCACAGTTTTTGTTCGTTTCATTTTGGTGTAGTGTTCTCCCCTTGAGAATCCCAGAAAGATGGGATACGAGGGAGCGCTGTTGAAGTTCACTTGGTGGATTTAATGTTAGGCCTTCAAGTTAAAGGTCAATCTGGCCCGCTTGGGTATAGGATGGTGGATTGGATTTGTATCTAGTTTCAGCTTGAAGAGTACCCAATAATTGGCAGCCTGTGGAATTCGGATGTTATCAAAATCCGAAGTTGGGTCCGTTTTTATGCTGTCAGTTCAAATTTAAAACAATCGAATAATGCAAAATTGCGAAGTTCAGAAAGCCCCTCTGGTTGTGGAGATTTGGGACAGAACAAAGACTAGTACGCTGTTAATTGGTATAAGAAAGGCTTAGCGACGGCTATTCGATTCGAGCCAGTCCAACGTTGCCCTATTTCCCCAGGCGAATGGCGAACCTTGAAAGCCAACTATCCGAAGGATTAAGCGTCTCCTCTCCTACACTCGACATGCCCAAATTTCCTGTCTCCTCTCCTACGCCTGCGATGCCCAAATAGAAAAGGCTTCTTATAACTTACGAGGAGCAAATATAAACACATTAAAAGTATTGTTTGGATTTACAAAATCACAAAATCTGAATTTAGCAATCATCCGGGAATAGTCATTTTTCTCATAAATTAGAAGCTATGGTGAATTTACTACGCCCTCTATGCCGAGTGAGATGATCATGGAAATTGAGAGATGCATGCCAGGTTACGACTCCCGTATCAAGCCGTTGGCCGGGCAAGCACCAGCGCCGCTTACATATGAGAAGCTTAAGGCAAATTAAGCTGAATCGATCTTTGATGACGAGTTCAAGCCACACTTGACCTCAACGTGTATCCAGGCTTTAAACTAAAATAGAAAAGAACCTTTATCGAGGAAGAGCCTAACATTGTTAAGGTGCACAACCACATCCAACTTTAGAATTCACCACCAACTGATGATATGATAGTCCCGTTAGTAGACAAACAAAGTTATATTACGTGGTGCGTGTACACAATTCAGACTAAACCAGAAGTTGAAAAGGATACAAACTGGGAAACTTAAGAAAATTAAAGAAGAGTTCCGATTGAAAATTGCAAATCGCATCGCTACCCACATTTCTTTTCCCATCTACGTCTTCCAGAACCGAAAGACTCTAGCAGTTACAGGGCAAGCGAAACCAACTATAGATTTAGCCACTGCACAGACTTTGTAAGGGCTGCTTCTTGTTCTCTGCCCTTGGGCTGCTTCCCCCGCTGCCATTTGAAAGCGAACCAAATATAGTCTTTTGTAAGACCCCAGTTGGAGTAGAACTCAGCTTAGGATTACTGTCCCATCCCTCCAACACGAGATTAGGTGCAGATGAGTTCTTGCACTCTGCTGCACTGCTGTTGGTGCTGTGTAGAACTTCCCCGAGAGGACCACCCATTGAACTTTCCCAAGAGATTGGAATCCAACTGGCTTGCCTTTGGTTTGCTTCATTGAGATGACTACCAATACCCAGTCCCATCTGGACTGGGTCCAATTCACGAGATAACCTAAACGGGGGCAGAGTGGTTTTTTCGTTGTTTGGAGAGGATTTAGAGGACATATAGTCGGCTGGAGCTGCCATTGGTATTGAAATAGATAACTGAGTTCTATCTGATTGAGAATCGAGTTCAGGCCAGGACACAGCAGTGTGATCGGACTGCGTTTTGGGCCAATCGTCCATGAATTGGCGAAAGGAATGTTGTGAAACAGTTTCCTGGTGGCTACTGAGGTTCTGAGAAGAACCAAAGTTTATGGAAGAGGCTTGATGTGAAGGGTTGAGGAGGGAATCAGAGGTAACAAGTCCAAACTCTGTTCGGGAGGAATCTTCATATTGATCATGCTGCTTTGAAATCAAGACTGGGTTTTCTTTGGATTTTAAGTCAGCATAGGACGACAACATGGCCAGGCCTGATGTACATCGCATTCTATCACCCACATTCTCTTTATTTTGAAACATCCTGCCATACATTTAACATAAAAAGAAGCTATTTCACTACTTCAATTGATAGTGGCAGAATTACAAATTCAAATAGGCAAATGCTAAAAGGGAAAAGAGATTTTTTTTTTTTTAAAAAAAAAAAACCCCTTTTGCCATACCTGCCGAGGGGATTAGTAGAAAGATCATGCAGACTAGCTGGCTGCAATTGACGCTGCGCCAAGGTGAGGCTTTTGAGTTCGCCGCCGCTGCAGGGCCCCACCACCGATGCTGATGTGGAGCAGGTTGTGCGCATCGACTTTGTGCTGGCGGTGGTGGCGGTGGTGGTGGTGGCAGCGGCGGAGTGGCCAGATTGGCCTTCCACAGGCTTTCTTGAACGATGGCGGCCCCTGTTCATGTGCCGCTCGCAATATTTTTGGTCGGCAACCGCATCTCTCGAGCACCGCCATTTCTTCCCATCTGTCCTCCGACAGCGTCCAGGTTCTGGATCTGTGCTATTCGAGAATCCCAGATGGAAAGCTCCCCATGGCACTATGTTTACATGTTACATAGATTAGAAGGAGCACCACCATTAGTAAGAGGACCCTGTCACACATGTATGGTATCTGAAAATAACTACAGAAAAATTGAGGGGTTTTCCAAGGAATGAATAAAAGCAATAAAAACAGAAAACAGAAGTAATTTTTCTTAGAGAAAGTGAACGAACTCCTTGAAAGACACAGGAACTTCCATACCCACCTAGCGCTGAGCCACTGAGAGAGAGGGAGAGGGGAAGAGAGAAGACATGTATAGCAACTGTATACAATTTCGAAGACAAGACATCCAAATCTAGTGGATGTAAAGATCGTTACCTGTATTGGGTCTCAGAAGTCCTCCTGAAAAGCCAGAAAACCTAGCAGAATCGACAGCTTTGCTTATGGGAATGAGCAGACTGGATGGTATTGGCACATTGGAAGTTATATATTTATAGATCAAGGCCTGATGCTCTAGTTCCATCCACTGTGACTGAGTGAATGGTCCACTGGTCTCTGTGAAAACCCCATGCGTGCTTCCACCGGTGAAGTTACCAGAGTTGTATCCTTGAGAGAGAAAAAAAAGAAAAAAACCACAACATCAGTCAGATGAAAATGCAGAGACATAATACAGCAAATTGGGGCTTTAAGCTTTTGTCTCTGAAAGTAGAGGGAAAAATATTAGTACAGAAAGCGGGTCTGGCAGACACACAAAAAATATCACAGCTTGTCTGCATTTTTTTTTTTTTTGGGAAAAAATCAAACAAAAAATAAGCACAAATTAAAGATTGGGTTTCCATCTTTCCTCAACTTTTCCACCTTTCGCCTCAGAAAATCTTCTTTGAGAGACACAGGTCATACGTTCGACAAGTAATCAAAGCCTATCATTCCAAAACAAGAAGGGGAATTTATCAAAGAAAGTACTCATTTTCTACACTGCTATTCGTTGACAAGACTTGAAAGAAAGGCCACTCCCAGATTTCCCCTGAAAAGGCCTTCCATCAATACCCAGAATCCAAACCCCAAGCTAGAAATAGTAACCCATCTCAGAATAGCCTTATGGCTCTGCGTAATTTATCCAACATGCTTCTTTCGTTTTCTCAAATAAAGAATTTCATACCCCACAACCCATGGAACACTTCAAGCCTTAATGTTGCTTCTTATGGTACCTGTATTTCTGTTATAGGCAGAAGAAGAGAGGTGAAAGTAAGGCAATGTGGTATGTTGAGAAGTCGTCCCCGTTGAGAAAGCCTCTGATTTGGGACAGGAGAAGCTTAGCATCTGTTGCTGCTGCTTCTGTCCATCAGTGGAGAGAGCACTGTTAGATTTGAGTAAACCGTTTCTCTGTTGAGGCAGCATTGACTCAATTTTGGACAGTTTGAGGCCCCTCCAGTCATCTTCAGTGGTTCCAGATCTCCCTTGCTTGAGGAAACCAGATCCGTACCACTTCTGCTTTGCTTCGGCATCTGAACCAGCAAGACAAGCAAAACTGCCGCTTGTGTCTGCTGATCCCACCAAACCATCCAAGCCCATCACCGCAAAATTCATGCGGAATGGGTGGAACAGCCAGTCAAAACTACAAAAACCCGAGAAGTTGAAAGAAATATTAAAGTGTTCGGTTGTTCAAGAAAATGACAGAAGCTTGACTGATCGAGTGGGTGGAGACAGAAGCATTCTTTAAAAGTGGAAGCGACGATATGGCTGAGCTACCAGCAAGCTGCTGCAACTGAAGACTTGTTCTTGTTGAAGAGTAGATGTTTATGGCAAGATAAAATAATTTGAGGGAGAGAGACAGAGAGAGAGAGAGAGAGAGAGGAGGGAGAGAAGCACACTGACTAGACCAGCAGTGTTAAATAATGCACATATCTCAGACAGACAAAAAGGAAAATCTGTTTCGTCAATATACTAAGGGAAATACTCATTCAGCAAGCAAAGAGAGTTAAAAAAAAAAGCAGAAAGTGAGAAGAGAACTGCGTGCATAAAATTCAACCGCTTGTGGTTTCGTAGAGCATTGGTATGTGGATACAGTTCTTCAGGCACAAGTCACAACAATACTTGTTCATAAAAATTGTGTCATCTAAACAGTATTTTTGAGGTGCCCGTATGTTTTTCTTTTTTTTTCTTTTTTAATAACGGTGATTGACAAGCACATAAAAAGAATAGCCCAATTTACTTGAGTCATTCCAAAAAAAAAAATAAAAGAAGTCATGGACACTGAAGTTAATTCGTTTGAATTAATGTACAATTTTTTATATAGAGTGGTAAAGAGATGTTAAAATAGAAAAGTCAAAAATATTACATAAATATCTTCCGAGCAAACTAATCTGGCCTAGTCAACTGCCACTAAAACTCCCCCTTAAAAGAGCTCTACCCCACTACTGTTTAAAGAAAAAAAAATAAAAAACTTTCACGATATGAGAGTACTTTGTAGTATCTGAATGGGCAACCAATAGACAACACACATATAATTCCCAATTTTTACTTACTAGTAACAAATCAAAAGAGAGAGAGAGAGAGAGAGAGAGTATCCTGAAAAAGGATATAAACATACCATACCATTTTTAAGTACCTTTCCAATTTGGTGCATAAATTTGCTCATAAAATCAATTTCTTTTATTTGAAGTACTCGTTGCAATACATACTCTGGATTTATGGGCGAGAGTGGATGTGGAAAGCAGAAAAATTGGCCACCTTTGGCTCTGCCTGGTTTGAAAATTTCGCCAGCGACATCAATATGTTTTTTCGTACTTCTCTCTTTCTTTCTTTTTTTTCCTTTTTGTTTTGGTCAGCGTGGATGCATTACACCAAAATAGAGAAAAATGTTCTTTTGTACTTCTGTCATCATAAGGAGGATGAAAGGCCGAATGGGTGCGTGGCGGGCTGCAGGTTGCAGTATGAACAAAGTTGCATAGCCACGTGACGGACGCCAACTCAATATTCTATTTCTACCCAAATGTTTGTTCCTATTCCTGGGCTCAGCTACTAGCCCAGATCCTCTCCCTCTCTCTATCTCGTCATTTATTGAAGGTCTTTGTAAAATGAAATTTTGTAAAAAAAAAAAAAATTCAAATATAAAAACATTAAGAAAAATGATTTCTTTTCTTTTCTTTTTTTAATACTTAAATTTATTGAGAAAACATTTTCTAATATTTCATGTATATATAAATAATTTTAATTTTTATTACGTAGATTCATTTCTCCCATCCCTCTGTCTCTGCTTCTCTCCCTCTCCCTCTGCGTTTTTTCTCTGCCACTCTCCTGCTCTCTCTTTTATCTCCTTCTCTCATTAATCTCTAGAAAATGACTTTCCCCTCTTGGTCAGGAATTGGGAACCGCGAATGTCCCAGGGACGAAAGTTAACACTTTCCCATATGTAGGTTATGATAAATTGATAACACCGAACGGTTTATTAGCAACAACAGTTAAAACGTAAAATATATATATATATATATATATAATACCAACATATATAACTTTTAAATTTGTATGATTATTTATTTATTACATATATTAATTCTTTTATATTAATATTAGATTTTTTATTTTGTCCAATAATTTAATTTTATTTTTATAATTATAGTATTTTAAAAATTGTATTCACATATAATATATGCATAGACTAAGAGTGAACACTCATCGTTTACGATATGGACTACGAAGCAATCTATTGCACCGAGCATCAATAGGAAAAATATAAAAACATACATATATACATACTTATTTGTGTATATATATATATTATGAATAATATAATTATATATAATGTATATAATATTTTTTATAGTTTTAATTCAAATTAATATATAAAAAATAAATAATAATATACATTGCATGTATTTTAATATATGACAAAATAAAAAATCGATAAATTCTTTTTAAAATAAAATTAGTTGGTTAACGAAAGAACACGAATGGTAAAATAAAGAATTAATATATAAAAATTAAAAAAAATTATATGTTTTTATACAAATTAATATATAAAAATAAATAAATGAATAATAATATTTTTCACAAATTTTATATATCATGAGATAAAAAAAGATTAATGAAAAAGTAAAATTCTAAATTTTGAACAGTAACTTACCGTCCTCAATTTAAATTCTAATAATCTAAATTTAAAACAACTAAAATTTAAATAATTCAAAAGTGATTCAGTTTAAAATTAATTAAAATTTAAAATAAGTAAATTCGAACCCACGTAACCCGACCCACATATGACACCTCTATTGTTGAGCCAAAAGTGCCAAAAGCCTGCCGGGCTAGTGGCTGGTCATCAATGAATTGAAAAATAACTGAACTAGCTGGCGGTCAAACATTAACCCTAGTTTTTAATGTCATAATCTGCAAATTTCTCCCATTTCGTTGTGGAATGCTCTCGTAGATGTGAGAGTCGAAGATTCAAAGTTTGGGCAATTGGGGGGCATTGTTTATGCGCAATTTCTCCCTCCGCACTGCACTCCCCATTTTATATTTGCTTTGTATTAGCAATCAAGAATGGGTCGAAATGATTTCATGCCGTCGATGACAGATCATTAATCAAACCTTATATCGCTCGACTTCACGAACTCTGCTGGTTAATCGGAGACATACCCCTTTGTTATCACTAACTACAGTACCGTCTAAATGACTCGAAAGCAAAACAATGGAGCAAACGACAAACCTGTAGCTTTGTAACTTGGCTTCTCTGGAGCAACGCTGAAATTGTACGTTCCACCGAATTCGGATACGCTATCTTTCCTTCTCGTTGAATTAGAATTATACATCAGAGGACGGAAATTCAAGGAGTGGTTCAAATTGCTTTATTGAGGTTGGCTTGCTTGTGCTCGCTGCTACTCTGTCTATGCTGTTGACGTTGTTGGTCCTTCGGTGGAAATTAATGCTGGGTTTACAATACTCATTCAGGAACTTAATTAGAGCACGTGTAAACATTTTATTTCTATATTTTTTTAAAAATATTTATTTACTTTTTTTACATAATTTCATATTATATAAAATTATTTTATTATTTTTATTTATTAAATAATATAAATAACGAGTGAATTATATTTAAAAATCCGGAGAAGGGATTGTACTACACCTAGAATTCGTGCTCAATGGGTGTTAGTTCCCCACCACGCATTTATTAACGGGTGAAAAAATCTCACCTATTCATTATGGGGAGATTCTAAAGCACAAATTTGAAGACTATGTACGTTGAAAGAAAACAATTACACATAAAGAAATAAGACGATAAATTCAAGCACAAGAATGATTGAATGGGAACACCGTATCCAAATGGGCCATACCGTCTGATTGCGGAAATAAGGCAAAACTCTCACTACTTCTCTATGGGAGAATATAAAGGGCCTCTATGTACACAATTGCCTAGAGTCTGAATAAGAACCCATGCATGTTGCTAGACCCCCTGTCACTGTCACAATACCATCTGTAAATCATTGCCAGCTCAACCGAAGCGAGCAGAGAGCCTCGCCGACAGATTGAATCAACGGAGTAGCAATGATCTACACCGTATACAACTCACTACACATGCATATGTGCCCAAGACTGCGACAGCATCCGGCATCTTCCCATATTTGGATTGAAGGTATGTTTTTCAGCTACGACCCTTGTTAAATGATTTCGTTAGATATCACTGTGCTTACTGGATCCCATTTTCAATCGGCTGTGAATAAGGCCTTGTAATTTTTCCTAGTGCCCTAAAAGATTTTTTTAGAACATTAGCTATACAAGAAAAAGAACTTCCTGTGTAACTTTTTAAATTTCTTTCCTTCCCATTTAACAGGCTCCAATTTTAAACTTTTGATCTTTAATTTTCAAATTTTTTATTATTGGGGTGTACTAATCGAGAGGGATTCTAGAAACGGTGTTGCAGCAAACTGGTAAAGATGTATTAAATTTCTTAATAAATTTTCTTAATAAATTTATTATTATAAATAATAATTTTTTAAATTTTAAAATTATATATATTTATATAAATAATATATCTATAAAAATTAAAATTATTGATATATTTAAAGAATTTATATGAAATTAATAATTAATTTTCTTCTCTTGATTTATACTATAATTATATATTTTTAAATAAAATTTTTATACGTATTAGCAAGAAATAAGAGTAGTCATATATATATATATATATATATACATACACACTCACACATATAATTATGTATATTAAATTAAGTATATTTATCAATATATAAATTATATTTAAAATTATTATTTTTAATAATAAAATAATATATAAAATTATTTTTTATATTAATAAGATCGTATAGTGATTGAATTTTTAATAAAAGTATTATTTAAAAATATTTTAACATTACTAATTAAAAATTTTAATATTCTCTTATTTGTCTCGATTAAATCTCATTATATTAATTATTATATACAAATGACAATAATAATAATTTTTTATGATTTATCATAATATCATAGTATAATAAATTATTTAATATGAATTATGATAATTATATTCTATTTATTCACAACACTTCTTTTCATACACTACAATATTTACAATTTATCATATAAAATTTATAAGATATATATAATTTTATAATAATTCATAATAATGTCTAATGAAGGCTTTTTTAATAAAAATAGTAATATATATATAATTATAATATAATAAAAAATGTATTATATATATATAATAAATTAGTGAGTTTAAAGTATCATTATATTATATATTATTAGTTATTATTAGTACAATTAAAACTCATGCTAAGAATATATTTTCTATATAATACTGGTTGTAAAATTTTATATTAATTTATAATTATAAAATTAATTAATATTTTATATACACTTTTTGTTTCTAAACTTTCTTCTTAATGACAAAATATTTCAATTTTCATTAAATTTGACAACTTTTAAATATTTATCTTTTTTAGAGAAAAATATTATTATGAAATTATCATGTAAATTTTTAATGTCTTGATAATGACATCAATAACCTTAAATCCTAAAATACAATTCTATAATAATAATGTATGAATTATAACTTATAAATCACACTACAAATTTTATTTTTATAATGGATGAAGGAATAATAAATAATTTTTTAATATTCCAAAAAAATGCCTTTTTCTCTTAGTAGGAACAAATAACAAAAAATAGACTTTTTACTATCAATGCATCCAATAAAATCTTAATTTAATATCCAATCACGTTTAAATAGTTAAATTTTTTACATATGACTATATAATTATTTGTTCTCTTAGATATCTCAATATTTTCTTTGCAATTTTCTAGTGATCCATTATAAAATTATTTTTATACTTACTTAACATTTCAACCATAAAATTAATATTTGATAGAGTATATATTAGCAAATACATTAAATTACTAATAATAAAGATATAGAGAATTGATTTTATTTTCTTAAATTCACATTATTATTGAAACATTGTATAATATTGAATTTTTCATCTTTTTGTATCAAAATAATTTCAAATAAGTATTTAATCATATAAAATTTATCTAAAATTTTCTTAATTTAACTATTTTTAAAATGACTAATATAAGTTGGCTTACAATAGTTAAAAGATGCTTTTGGGTTATTATAATGATTGTATTTAATAAAATGATTCTATATAGCACTCTTTATGTGCAAAGCCTTTTTTTTTTTTTGTTTCTTACCTCAACTCCTTTAATTCTTTAAGGAATTAAAGACTTAGACACTTTATTATTACATCTATCAACTAAGGTAAAAGTAGTGCTCTTTGATTTCTAGGCATTAAGATTGTTGTTTTTCATACCCTTTAACTTGATTTTCATCATTATATTTGCTATCGTTGGTTCGTTCAACAATGGTACATAATTGGTATAGAGAAAATTAACTAATAATAACTATTATAACAATTACTAGTTTTTTTACTTTTTAAACTTTTATATTATGAGATTAAAATTAAAATCTCAATGACTTTTTATAATTTAAAAATAAAAATCTATGAAATGATTATTAATAAAGTTATCTAACATTTAAAAATAAAAATATGAATAAAGTTATTTTCATAAAAGAAGAAAAACATCACATATCCTATAATTAGTTGGGCCAATTAGAGAGTTTTCAACTACCATTTTTACCATTGATTTCTAAATTCATGTGTTAGGAATGTGAACACCTTTTTAAAAATTAGCACACCCAAATTTTTATTAAATATTTTATTCCAACAATAAAGAAAAAACAATAAAAAAAGAAAAAAAATCATTTCTAAAGTAACGTTTAATGGCATGTCTCAACCCTATATTTGAAGTTTCTAAATTGACATATTTGACATAGACTTTAACTCCTAACAACAATGGTTATACTTAATCCAATCGTCAAATCAACAAATATGGAGACAATGAATAATAAAAATTTTAAAAAAAAAAGACTAAGAAAACCCAAATAAACTCAAGATGACAAGATAACACAAAATAAAGTAGTGATCGAGACACTGTCAATCACTTACCAGAGAAGGAAAAAATGAAACAGAGAGAAAACAAGGAAAAAGAATGAAGCGGTAGGTTGGCAGGTGACAGCAAGGAAGTAACAAGGAAATGAGGCGGCAACAAAGAAATGAGGTGGCAACAGGGGTTCTTTTCTTATAACAACACTATCTATCGAATGGCCTTTGCCTTCTCGCTTTTGGGCGTGTGGGGTGGCCTTTTGCCTTTTTGCTCTTTGGGCATGTGATTTATATATATATATTTTTTTAAAATTATTGGCAAATCGCGTTAGTTTTTGACGATTTTTAAAACCTCTAATCCGCCACCAATCCATCCTTGGTGGATTTTGACAAATTAAAAACCACACTTTTTTTTTTTTGCTCGATTTTGGAGGATGCGGGTGTGGACAGATTGGATTAGGTAGTTTTGGCGGGTTAGGTGGTTTTTGAACACCCTTGGACAAGACAACAATTGAAACATACAAAAAAACTATAATAATTAAATATTTTTAATTAAATATATTTGATATTTTTTAATAAATAAATATAATTAACAAAAATATTAATACACATCAATTATATTATTAATAATAAAATAATAATTTATTTTTAAATAAATTTTAAAATTTTAATGATTAATAATATCAATTTATTTAAATATTTTATTTTGATCACTTTATTGAAAATCAAAATATAATCATAATATATGTATATATTAAACATACTATTTAGTTATTTTACAGGTTAACAAATTATAACAATAATATACTGTAAAATAACCAAAATAGTATGTTTAATATATACATATATTATGACATACAAATTCATGCGTCATTATTATCTTAAATTAATATAATGGAATTCAACTTAATGATTTTACGTTATCCTTTTTTATAAAAAGACCCAAACTTAATACTCATTAAATACAATTTCCTTTTTCTGCTTATAATGTTATGACATTACTTATAATTTTCAAAGGGTTAAAGGCCCCGTAAAGAGTAATAAGGAATTAAAATTTTCTTTCTTTAATATATAATTTTTTAAATATATTAAAATTAAAGTGGTTGTAACTTAAATTAATATAATTAATTTACTATAACAATACCTTTTAGCGTTAAAAGGAAATGAAAATTCCTTTAAAAGTATATTGGCTATGGCTTCACAAGTAAACTCTTTACGACAACCTTTAAGCAAAAATTTAAAAAAATATATATTAAGCATATTATTTTATTTAGTACATAAATTATTATAAATTAAAATTTATGAATAGTGCAACAACCATCCTTATTTATACCAATTATTAACAATATTTTAGTAATATGATATAATATAAAGTCATTAGCATTCGTATAACAATTATAATTCAAGTAAATGTATATTTTTCTTATAGAAAAATATTTAATTTTAAAATATATGTTTTGATATTATTTGTTAAATTTTTTTTAATAAATATTAATTTTTTAAATTTTATAATTAAATATATTTATATAAATAATATAATAAATGATATATTTAAATTTATAAAAATTAAAATTATTGATAAGTAGTAAGAATTTATTTTATTTAACAACTAATTTCTCTTTTTTTATTTTTATTTTTACGATATATATATATATATATATAACGTTTAAAATTATTATTTTTAATAATATAATAATATATAAAATTATTGTTTATTTATCAAATTATATTATAATTAAAATTTTAATTAAAATATTATTTAAAAATATTCTAATATTACTAATTAAAAAATTCTAAGAAATCGAGCCCATTCTTGTTTCCGGGAGCCTCTTATTCCTTTTCGTAATATGCATACCACTTACACCTGGTAATAAATTTCCTGGCTTTTTAGGCAAAAAAGGGCGACAGGCAACATGTGTTGAGAGGTATAAAACGAGAAAAGAAATAAAGGTTTTGAGGCAAAACTATGTCCCGGTAAAGGAGGCATGCTTGACTTATCCCTGTCAAAACTTGGAGCTTGGAAGACAACCTAAGCATGGGGCCACAGGTCACGCAGCATGTACCTGGTTATTCCCTTCTCATCTTTAGTCCCTGCTCAGTCAGCGACTAAGTAATTGCCAATAATAGAATCCATCCATGTTCAAGATACCTCCAAGTTTCTTTCTGCTCTCGGTATTAAATTTGTTCTTTTCCCCTTGGGTGCCCAGCACAAACAGCCCATAGCTTTGCATTACCGGTTCGTTCGCGTTAGATGATAACTAGTGCCCACTGATCGGTAGATCGTAACTTATGTTAGTGGCTTGTAGGGGGGAAGAAAAACAAATTGATTATGTTGGTGACTATCACCTTACCACCAATAGTTTATGATTTTTTGTTAACAGATATCAATTTAAAGCTGATGCTTGTCAAATAATGGGTTGTGACGGTCTAGTTACGGATGGGGAGAAATATGTTCTCTATGCTAATCTAATAAGAATAAAGCTTTACTTTAAACAATAGTCAAGTAGTACAAATATGAAAGCACAATTTTGAAAAGTCTTAGATTCCAGCTCTCTACCTAAATTAATTTTTGGGGTCCCACTTGCCAGCAAAACGTTGTTATAAAAAAAAAAAAAAAAAGAAAAAAACATGTATAGAATGGGGACCAAGAACTTAAGAATTGACAAATCTAATTCTTTTTATTGTTTAATTCTTATAAAATTTGACTGACTTTTTCTTATCAACGATTAGAATCGTTTGTAACTTATGCGGGTTTGGAAAATCCCGCGTGAAGGAATTGATCTGGACTTCGGGGGGAGGAAAACAAATTCGAGGATGGCAATCAAGAGGCATGAGGACCAAAACACAAAGAAACAAAAGCAACCAAAGCAAGGCGACGGGCAGAGCAATCTCCATCAACATATCATCTCGGAATCCCCATAAATTGCCAGCTGAGTCCCCACAGCATGGTTGCCGTCGACGTGTCGGAAGAGGGTGTGGCCTAGACAGTCCCCCCTGGGCCCACAACATGGCCTGTGGTTCTCCCTTGCATTCCATCCAACCACATCACAATAACGATATGAATGACAGGTTGCAGATGATGCTTTTAATTTTGCAACTGTTTTTTTTTTTTTTTTTCTTTTTGGTTGTAATTTTAGGTGCTGTTGGGCTTCGAGAGACCGAGATGCCCAATAAATGTACATGCATACATGTATTACATTACATTATATAATGTCAATGGTTCGCTGGGCCCCGATTTGCCAGACAGCCCATAGATTGGCCCACCGTCCTGCTCTTCTGAAAATTTTCGTCTCACTTGCGTCATCCTCTTTGTACCTTTTTGGCGTTGGCAATGCTCTTTTCATACTGCCGTTGCCGGGCCATCCATTTAATTGCAATGTTCCCCCACCAATAACCATCATCTTCATGCCTTGAAATGATCCTTCCACTTCGATTCCATTAATCTAAAGATACAAGTTTTAGTAGCTAGCTATTTTATGAAAAATGCCCATAAATGTTCGTTGGATCACAACGATCATGCTATGTTTTCTGTATGTACCAGTACCAAATGATGGGGCAATTACAATTTACTACTTGCAATCAAAAGATTCAACGGGGCCTTCTGGAGATGTGCCATTTTCCTGGTTTTTTTTATTTTTTATTTTCCCTATATTTTTTGACCTCGAATCTCCGTGGCAGGTGGGTGGGGCTAACAATGCGTTGCTTTCAAAATGGACAGGGTTAAATGGAAGTGAAATTTTTGGAATGGTCTATCCTTGATTCGATTGATTGCGCAGCACATACCATTTTCAATGGATGGGGTTCCTTTCCTTCCTGTAAAGTTTTCCTTTTTCCTTTAGTTTTTTTCTCTTGCTATTTTTCTTTTATTATTATTATAGTGGCGACCACAAGGCCTTGCAAAAACCATGGCTATGACTAGCACTTACATTGTCAGAGAGGACTACCAAATATTTTGTCGCATCTTGATTTATCAGTTACTTTTTTATTTTTAACATGAATTTATCACGTTCTTGACAAAATAAAATTGCCTACTTGTCAATGGTTTTTTTTTTAAATGTAATAAAAATATTAATTATTATATTTATAAATTAAAAATAAATTCACTTATTGATATTCTTATTTTATCTTTTATAAAAAATGTATTATTTGAATACTATTAAAATTGAGTTAATTTTTTTATGTGAGAACTTAATATTAATAAAGAGATTAAAATTTAAATTAATAAAAAATAATAAATCATTAATTAACCTATTACTTCAAGAGGTAATTTGTTTCAAATGCAACAAAACTGAAAGGAAGAACAAGAAAAAGAACTATGTGTCGGTGACTAAGCTCGAATTCACTATGCATATATTTCATATTTCAAATTAAAGTTGTAGTAATAAAAATGGTAAAAGGAATAGGAGATTTGATTTAAAAGCATTTTGGTCATTTAAAAAAAAAACTAATGCATGTTAATATAGTATTGTATATTATTATAAATTTTTAGAAATATTTTTGTCATTAAAAATTTAATTTTTTATTTTTAAAATTTTAAATTTTAATTAAGAAAAAAAGTATAAAATTTATAATAAAAATATTAAAAATTATTATATAGCGACATTTTAATGAAAAAAAAGTGTTGTGTACTATTGTATACTAATAATTGTAAGATCAACAGGACCCTTTTCCGCAAAAACAAAAATTAAAATTAAAACTAAAAAAATAAAATAAAATAAAACGCGGACTGAGGTGGAAACGGAGCCCACCAAAAATAATAATGAGACGAGGGAAACGAGATCATGGATAGATACCCTTTTCTTAAACGATTTTTAGTCGAAGTCATGACAGTCACGTGATAGCTTTCTCTTTCTGAAATTTCTCGATTTATTTTCAGCTAATTGACTAATTAAGGTTGTGCTGACTCAAAAGATATTTGGTCCCTTCATACGACGATCAGACTTTTGTCCGGAAGAGGCTCTCTCTCGCTCTCTCTCTCTCTCTCTCTCTCTCTCTCTTTGAATTGGCAAGAAACGTGAATTAAAAAAACAGCCTTGGGAAATGCATGGAGCCCACATAATTTTCCTGTCTTTTAGTTGTTAATCCAAAGCGTTCGAATTGATTTCTTTGACAGACAGCATAGACTAGTGGGTCACAAGTGTCTTGCACGAAAGCATTTCTTTTTTTCTTTTTTCTTTTTTTTTTTTTTGGGGAGGGGGGCTTGCAAGCAAATCATAAATAATCCTAAAAAGATTCACAGAAGTCTATTAGGCTCCCGGTGTCGGTATATGAGCACAAACAAACAGAATTTCCTTTTTTTTTTTTTCTTTCTTGGGTTTACAAGCTTTGTATCCCGTGCGATGCCAATGGCATGTCTTATCATCTTTTGTTCTCGGTCAAAACAAACAAGGATTGAAAACTCTTCGAGGGAGCCACCATGCCTGTCCTTCTTTCACTCAAAGAAAGTGGCATCAAGGTTCGGTGTCTGTTTGCCAAAAGCACCCAGGCCCCAATGGTTTTTTTAGGGCAGTAATTCATCATTAGGTCACACCCATGCATGTCATTGTCATTGGTACTTGTTCCTTTTTTTTTAGTTCTCCCCCCCCCCCGGTTACCCCTTTCCCAGTCCAAGGCCAAACGTTAGATTGGAAAACCCATCTGGTTGCGCTCGAAAAAAAAATACAAAAAACCAATTTTTGCTTCTGCTTGCTGTTTAATAGTTATGCTCGTAATTGTATTGAGTAATGCTTTGCGAGTTTTCGACACTTTTCAGCATTAGTACTTTGTAAACACTGTTAATTAGTCGTTAATTATTAATCATTTAATTTACAATTAAAACAAACGAGTCCTTAGGACTTAACTAATTACAATCAATCGTTAAAGAAATTCATCTCTCTGTCATTTTCATCCAGTGCAGCCATTATGTGCTTTCCTGGAATTCTATACTAGTAGCGTTTGGTAAAGAAAACTTTTGCAATTTTTTTAAGAAGGGCAATATGCAGTTGTTTTATACCCATATGCAGTTCAAAAAAGTTTAATTAAACAAATGCATGACGTGATACGAGGCATGTGGTGAATGTGGTTGGTCATATGTATATTAATCCACTCTTCTTCTTCTTCTTCTTCTTCTTCTTTTTTTTTTTGTTTTTTTGTAACACTGTGGGTGAGCTGCACTAAATAAATTTTAACCTAAGCGAGTTAGCTTAAGTAGAAGAAAATACATTGGTGATTTTCACTTATCAGGTAGCTTAGACACATCTAGAAATTAATCAAACAAAATTGCTAAAATTTTTAAATTTCATGGATCGTTTATATTTTGTCTCCTTGTCGAACCATATACCATTTGCGAAAAAACCCAAAATCAATAAAATATTAAATTTATAAAATTTTTTGATTTAGACATTACTTTTTCCCACATCTATGTTGATACTTGAAATTCCAACGTAAATAGCCGGATTTTGGATTTGTCTCGGAGAACAATTTTAGCCATTTTCGGAGCTTGGATTCCACTCATTGCACCCATTGACAAATGACCTTAGGAATGCGATGGCCCAAAACCCCACGAAAAGATGTTATGTATGCTTTTTGTCACGAAGAAAGCTCTCTGAGTATTATTATAAGCTCCGGTGTTTAATTGAGCAAGATGATGGCAAAAGGCAAAAACAAAAGTAATGCGAGTGACATCGGCAAATGCGAGAAAGATTAATCCTCTATAACTACAAGTTCTTCGCCTCTCGCGGCCAATATTGTAATCCGGATGCCCCGTTGTAAATACGGGTCTTAATAGACAAGTATAATCAATCTACTTTACACAGTTGTTTGTATATATTGACCGTAATCAATGGGGTATAAACCCCAGTGCCCACAGCCTTTCTCCACGAACCCGAGCCTGCATTAATACAGGTAAGAGGCATTTAAACCATTTAACTGATAGAAAAGCCTCTTCTTTAATTTTACGGATATGTAAGTTGAATGCATTACCAAAAGGAAAACAGAAATTTCATCATTGAGCAGATGAGTTTTTGTTTATGTTTGACATACCATTTTAATAAAATCTGGTGTTCGAGCAAATAAGCTTAACACGAGATTCAAAAATAAAAAGTAACTTGATTGCTGAATTATAAATTTGATTTGCCTACTAATATCTTGGGTAATGATAGACCCAATGGTTAGGTCATTATCACATGCATCGATGTGGCGTGAATAGTTGTAATTTTGCCATGCACAAGGCATTCTCTCACACACCGAGATGCAATGGAGAAAAACAAAGGAAAAGAGGCTCGTGCCACATGCGTAGGATTAAAAATGGGAGAGGATTGATTAGATAATTAATTAAGTTGGATTCCCATGTCAACAAATCGTTTGAGTTTATAATTTGAAGCGCAATTATCGAATATTCGCACGCATAAGGCCGCCTGATTATTCTAATGGCGTTCTGTTTACGAAAATGCTTTGGTATTGGGCTGCAACCAGCAGCATGTGAAGAGGATCTCGGGATTGAGTTCCTCTGCACAATCTTTGCAAACTGCACCTGGTTTTCTCATATTTATTGATCCAAACTCATGTACCGGTCAATTCTGAATTATACCAGATGTCGCCTACTACTACCAGTCCTGTTAAAGCTTAAGTATTGTATTTGCAGCACGTCGAGAAGGTGTACAGAGCATTGTCTAGCTATTTAGATGTGGCTATCTAAGTATGACATTCTATTTGATGAATGCATGATTATAGTCTTCTCGTGCACCCCACCAAAAAAAATAAACAAAAAACCATTAATTCAAACGCATGCATTTCCTTTTTTTTCATTAATTATTTTTAAGGCATTTATCTAATGGTATAGTCCCTTATGCTTACACCTCAACTCTAAAAGTTTTTCATCTCTCTCTCTCTCTCTCTGTTTTTTTTTTCCTCTCAATGTCGCTTCATGTGAAAGTTATATTCAGTGGAATAAAATGTGATTCTACTGTCGAAAAAACTAGATAATTAAAGGGGACGACTTGTTCTTCAAAAAAATTAAAAAAAAATAAAAGAGAACAGAGAGAAGAAAAAAAGGAACTGAGGCCAAAGGTATTCTAATGAACCTGACGATCAAAAAATAAACAAAATATAAAAATAAATTAATTAATTAAAAAAAAAACACACACACACACAAAAGAAAATCTCGTGGGCCCAGCATCTGGCCTTCACTTTTTTCCTTCTGAATGAAATTTATATCCGCCAAATATGATTAGTTATAATGAACCTACATATATATATATATGATTAGTCATATTAGAAACCATAACTTGAGAAGTGCCCAATACTCGTTTTTTTGTTTTTTTTTGGTCAATTGGTTCGAGTCCTACATGAAACCAATTAAAACTTAAAAAAAGGAAATTATTGGAGTCCTCTCAGGCTATGGTCAATATAATTAGACTGATCATATCTGGTGAGTGGTGAATCCACATAATTAATACATGCAAGTATCCTTCTTAGTGCAAAGATAATGGATTTCTATCATACTGTGTCTCATTTACCCAATAATTTCTTTACTCCACCAGAGGGCGAAAAATGTACAAAAGGAAAAAGAAAAAGAAAAAGAGAGAGTGAAGAAAGAGAAGGCAGAGCAAACTGGACTACTGATTTGGGCCTGGGCTTGACATTAGAAAGGCCCGCTATCGATCCAATCAGGTAAATCGAAAGTCCACGTCGTTAAAAGTCTCCTGTTTTAATTGGACTATTATTTGCCACGTTAGTAGAAGTTGAAAAAACAAAGGAAGTCATGCAGGCAGATCCTCGCACAACAGTATCATTATAGCTCAAGAAGTCATGCATCGTACACGAAGGAAAAAGAAGGGGAAAGTTGGGCATCATGGCGATGAAAATAGACGCATACAACAAAGTTAACTAGAGCTGCTCGCATGACACGCTTTCTTCTTTAAACTTTCCGGCTTAGCTCGTATCTTTAATCATGGCCTGTGTCTCTTCTGTCGAGATATTTGTATTGTGGAATGAAGAAAGAACAGAAAACTTCAAGCCCAGGTGTGGACTTTGGGAAGGAGACCTCATGTCTCTATATTTGTTCATGTTATGTGTTGAAGGGCTTTCTCAAATGGTTAATCATGCTGTGGCATCTAAGCATTGGAACCCGCTGAAAATTTTTCCCCGGGGACCCTCTCTTTCTCATATTTTCTTTGCTGATGACCTTTTATTATATGGCGCAGCCTCTCTCGCTACGACAAAAGCTATCCAAAAAACTCTTGCCAATTTCAGCGGAATACTGAGCAAAAACTCATCCACGAGAAATTGAAAATTTTGGTTTCTCCTAATGTGAACCGGGTATTAACAAGAAATATTGGTAGAATCTTGGGTTTTCCCTTAGTCCAAGACCTGGGCAAATATCTCGGGGTACCCCTTTTATGTGATTGGCGAAACTTCGAAGTATATCAGGATGTTGTAAAGAAAAGTTCAAAGAAAATTGAGTGGCTGTATTCCCTAATTGAAAATGTTAAAAAACAGTTGGACTGACAATATTAAGTCATTTACGTGTGACCATAACTCCCAATCAAGAAAATCCAAGCAGAACATGAGTGATTGCTTCGACTGGAAGTTACTTACAGACGGAGTTGTTTCCAGAGAAGAGAAGTGAGACTTTGGGATAATATGGGAATGCCTAGCATGCAAACAAAAACCAAGGATTTTGAATCAAATGAATAGAGCACCGAAAAAAATTTGTTCACAAACAAAGACAGGTAGGGATGTAGAGACATAAGAGATTAAAATCTAAAATGGGGAAGTCTTCCTAATTCCACCTCTGGCAAGTTACCATGTTAGCAAGTGAATTTAACCAAGGAAGCAGCGTAAATCACTGAGCTTTAAATCAGAAATAGGCCAAAAGGAAGATGGCCTTCCTAGAAGCATTTCAACAGCGATACCAAATCCTGCAGGATCATGATTGCTTTTCCTCCAAAAGCACAAAGTGCATATGTATATCAGTAAAAGAGAAGACTGAATTAAAGCTGACCAAGTTACAGCGATACAGCAGATAGTAGTTTTGCTGTAGATCAAATTTGCCTTACCCATGACTCAATGGATTTGTATCGAAAATACACAAGCACGTATCATCTTCATAAAGCTGAAGGAGATCCAGTATACAAGGAAAAAATAAGAATAGTTTCAACAGAAACTGTCCACAATTCTGAATCATTATCATACCCCACATATATAAAGGCGGTAACTTTAGCTCAAGATGTTAAATTAATTAACATGAGTGGCGCTTGTTATTTAAAGTATGACCCAATATAAAAAGTCCAATATGATGGTCAGTTGGACATAATGGTAATTTGGGTCACTGGGTTTAAAATCCCTCCACTCTCCCTATTTAAAAATAATTGTTATAGGAAAAAGATAACGATTACGGGAAGGATAATTGTTATCGGAAAAGAGGGATAATTTCCTAATTGATAAATAAACGTTACGGAAGGAAAAGGTAACGTTTTAATTAGAATATTAATTCCTTAATTAATGATAACCATTATGAAAAGAAAATAATTATCATTAAGTTTTTTTTTTGGATTCTCTCTGCCATCAGAGAAAACGAAAGGAAAAGGGAAGAGTCGGAAAAAACACAGAGAGAGAGAGAAAAATAGAAAAAGGTAGGAAGACAGGAAAGGGAAGAATCCGGGAGGAAAGGCAAAATCTTCTCAAGTACAGATCGGTAAAGAGATTTTCACCTCCGCGATAGGGAATCGACATGGACAACAGTACGTTGATTCCTTACAGTTCATTTGCTAGTATTCGCTTAAAAAAAGATCCTGTATTGTGGAAATAGAATTTTCGTTAAAGGAAAATTCTGGAAAATATTATTTTTTTATTTTAACAATTGGTATCAGAGCCTGATTTTGCGAATACTGCGGTTGTTTTCGTTTTCCCTTTTGCGCCAGAAGGAACAGGCGCATGAAAAAAAGCGGTCGGCGCCGCTGGGACCCAAATCGATCGGGGTACGGCGAAAGGAACCCCGGTGAGCGCTGTGTTTCTGCGCATCGCCGGGGAAGCCAGATCGGCCTAGCCGGATCGGCCTGGCCAAGGGGCTGGTGGGCCACCGGCGACGCGACCCGAACAGGGGTGCCGAGGGGCACCAACGAGCGCGACCCGATCGAGGGCCGAAAGGGCCACCGACGAACGCGAGGCGAAGGGGCCAAAGGGGCACCGGCCGAAGCCCGACCCGAACGGGGCCGAAGGGGCCACCGGCGAAGCGCGACCCGAACGGGGCCGAGGGGCCACCGGCGAGCGCATGTGGCCGGGACCCGATCGGCCTGCTGGGCACGGCAGAGGCCCGGCTGAGCCTGGATCCGGGCGGCGCCGGTAAGGTTGGCCGGCGTGGAAGGAGCTCCGGCCCGGAATCCTGCACTGCCGGAGACTGTTGGCGCGGAATAGTGCGCTGACCACTGGACCCTATGTCGCTTGTGGTTGTCGTTTGTATCGCGGGTGGTTATCGGCGTAAGGTATAAGCCGACTACGGGAAAAGTGCGTTGCCAGTGTATTGGCCTGTGTCAACTCCCACAGAATGGAAAATTAAATTTTGAAAGCTTGTTAGTCACCAAAGTGGCCTGGTTTGAAAAATTTGAATAACCGTAAATTTCAATTGTTCATTTTTTATGCTAATAAAAGGTTGTACATGAACAATTGTAGTTATTAATTATAAAACTAGGAGATCATCCAAAGATGGATCATTGCCTATAATTAATAACACTAAAGGGGATTGATTGATATACTGAGTAAAC
This sequence comes from Bruguiera gymnorhiza, assembly GCA_020883675.1. NCBI lineage: Eukaryota > Viridiplantae > Streptophyta > Magnoliopsida > Malpighiales > Rhizophoraceae > Bruguiera > Bruguiera gymnorhiza. The sequence continues at coordinate 2,787,219 of JAIRCJ010001047.1, read as the reverse complement.
ATGATTGTATGTCCAAAGATAACATTCATGTTTTACTCTAGTATGATTGATTGATCTATTAAAGTATATTTAATTAGCATCGTTATTGATTAAAGTCATGTATTTGAGGATCACCCAAAGGTGGACTTAAATACATAGTCAAAGTTTGTAATGCATGTATCTGAATCCATCAAAGTTTGCTCAAAGTATTAATGTGTAAATTTGGATCATGTTTGCAGCCTCCAACAACGTTTTCGCCTTAGGCAATGCAATGATCAAATTCAATGGGCTGAACTATGCAGAATGGTCTGAGCATATTCAGTTTCATTTAGGCGTTTTGGGCTTAGACCTAGCGGTCATCACGGATAAAAGGCCTGCAGCCATTACAGAGACCAGTACAGAATCCGATAAGTCTTTTCATGAGGCTTGGGTACGGTCCAATAGGCTGAGTCTGAATTTGATGCGAATGACGATGGCTGAAAATGTCAAGCCATCGATGCCTAAGACCGAAAATGCAAGGGAATTTATGGTGAGAATTAAAGAATATTCTCAGTCAGACATAGCTGATAAATCCATCGTAGGAACCCTAATAAGTGAGCTGACGACCAAGAAATTTGATTGGTCACAGCCCATTCATGATCATGTGACTAGTATGGCTAACCTAGCAGCAAAATTAAGAACGATGGGAATGGATGTGAGTGAATCCTTTTTGGTTCAATTCATCATCAACTCACTGCCTCCTGAATTTGGCCAGTTCCAAGTGAATTATAACACTATTAAAGAGAAATGGAACTTTCAAGAAATTAAGGCCATGCTGGTTCAGGAAGAAGGGAGATTAAAGAAGATGAGGGATCATTCCATTCATCTCACTGTTCGCAATGATGCTAGCAGTAGTAAGTCTAAACCATACCAGAAGGGTAAGAAGAAGGACAAGGCCTCTATAAAAGTCACTAGAGGTCAAATCCTAAAGGATCAGAAATGCTTCTTCTGTAAAAGGATAGGTCACTTCAAGACGGATTGCCCAAAAAGGAAAGTTTGGTTCGAAAAGAAAGGTGTGTACTATATATCAGTATGTTTTGAATCAAACGTAATTGAAGTACCCAACAATACTTGGTGGTTAGACTCTGGAGCTACTATTCATGTGTCACATATTATGCAGGGATTCCTTTCAATCCAGCCTATAACAGGAACTGAGAAGTTCCTTTACATGGGAAACAGAATGAAGGCACGAATAGCGGGAATTGGGACGTACAGATTGATCTTGGACACTAAATGTCACCTGGATCTAGAAAAGTGTCTCTATGTTCCTGAATGTGCTAGAAATTTGGTTTCTGTTGCAAAGTTGGATGAAGAAGGATTTAATTTCAAGATTGGAAACGGTGCATTTTCATTGTATAGACATTCGTACTATCATGGATCTGGTACTTTGGTTGATGATTTGTACCATTTTAATCTTGATACTATGTATGCTGATTCTCTATTTCTTATTGAGCATAGTATAGGTAACAAACGTAATATGCATAATGATAGTTCTGCTTTCTTATGGCATCAAAGATTGGGTCATATATCCAAAGAAAGGATATTGAGGTTGGTGAAAAGTGATATCCTACCTGAATTGGATTTTGCTGATTGGGAAGTGTGTGTTGATTGTATAAAAGGAAAACAAACAAGACACACATCAAAGAACCCAGCCATGAGAAGTAATGAGCCTTTAGAATTAATACACACCGATATATGTGGCCCTTTCGATATTCCCACATGGGGTGGTGAGAAATATTTCATCACATTTATAGATGACTACTCACGGTACTGTTACTTATATCCACTGCATGAAAAGTCCCAGTCAGTAAACACCCTGGAGGTGTTTATTAACGAAGTGGAAAGGCAGTTAGATAGAAAAGTAAAAGTGATTAAGTCAGACAGGGGTGGTGAATATTATGGAAAATTCAATGAAAGTGGACAATGTCCTGGTCCATTTGCAAAATTTCTTGAAAGTCGAGGCATATGTGCACAGTACACAATGCCTGGTACACCACAACAGAATGGTGTAGCGGAAAGGCGGAATCGCACACTTATGGATATGGTTAGGAGTATGTTGAGTTACAGTACTGTACCTTTATCCTTGTGGATGCATGCATTAAGGACCGCTGCATATCTGCTGAACAGGGTTCCTAGTAAGGCTGTCCCTAAGACTCCCTACGAGTTATGGACAAGTAGGAAACCCAGTTTAAGACACCTTCACGTTTGGGGTTGTTCAGCAAAAATAAGGATATATAATCCACATGAAGGAAAGCTTGATGCAAGAACCATTAGTGGTCACTTCATTGGCTATCCTGAAAAGTTTAAAGGGTACAGGTTCTACTGCCCTAACCATAGCACTAGAATAGTTGAGTCTAGTAATGCTCGGTTCATTGAAAATGGTCAGTCCAGTGGGAGTGGGGAATCACGAAAAGTGGATATTACAGAATTGCAAAATGAAAGATCCACAGCGAGTACTCCTACTCAAGTTGGTATCCCCACACCCAGTGTTTCTACTCAAGTTGTTGTTCCTTTTGTTGCATCACAGTCACGTGACATACAAGGACGACAAATTGATACACGAAACACGCAAAGTGAGCACATAAGAGATGAACCAAGTGACAATGTACAAATTTCGAATGAACAAGCGATGCCACAAGATATGGCATTACGGAGGTCTACAAGACAGAAAAGGCCAGTTGTATCGAATGATTATGTGGTTTACTTGCTTGAGCATAAATCGGAATTAAGCATTGATAAAGATCCAGTCTCATTTAAACAAGTCATGGATTGTAATGATTCTAAAAAGTAGTTGAATGCCATGAAGGAAGAGATGAAATCGATGGATGTAAATCAAGTCTGGGAACTAGTAGAGTTGCCTGAAGGATCAAAACGAGTTAGCTGTAAGTGGGTCTTCAAGACCAAGCGAAACTCAAAAGGCAACATCGAAAGGTACAAAGCCAGACTTGTTGCCAAAGGTTACACTCAAAAGGATGGCATTGACTATAAGGAGACTTTCTCTCCAGTATCTAAGAAATACTCCTTAAGAATCATTATGGCTTTGGTGGCTCAATATGGCCTGGAGTTCCACCAAATGGATGTAAAGACCGTCTTTCTGAATGGAGACTTAGAAGAGGAAGTGTATATGGACCAACCTGAAGGTTTCATAACCACAGGGCAGGAAAGTTTGGTGTGTAAATTAAAGAAATCGATATATGGACTGAAACAAGCTTCCCGACAATGGTATATTAAGTTTAATGATACCATTACGTCATATGGTTTTGTAGAGAACACCGTTGATCGGTGTATCTATATGAAGGTCAGTGGGAGCAAGTTCATTATATTAGTCCTATATGTCGATGACATCCTATTGGCTGCTAATGACATGAGTTTGTTACATGATGTTAAGAAATTTCTCTCTGAAACTTTTGAAATGAAAGATATGAATGAGGCATCCTATGTGATAGGAATAGAGATATTCCGTGATAGATCACAAGGATTGTTGGGATTGTCTCAGAAAGGCTATATCAATAAAGTATTAGAGAGATTTAGAATGGAAAATTGCTCTACAGGAATAGTTCCAATTCAGAAAGGGGATAAGTTCAGTGAATTGCAATGTCCAAAGAATGATTTGGAACGAAAATCAATGGAATCCATTCCCTATGCATCATTGGTTAGAAGTTTGATGTATGCTCAAACATGCACTCGGCCAGACATTAGTTTCGCTGTTGGAATATTGGGCCGATATCAAAGTAATCCTGGAATAGATCATTGGAAAGCTGGAAAGAAAGTACTTAGGTACTTACAAGGCACCAAGAATCATATGCTTACTTATAAAAGATCAAGTCATCTTGAAATAGTAGGCTACTCGGATTCAGATTATGCTGGATGTGTAGACTCGAGGAAATCTACATTTGGTTACGTGTTCCTCCTGGCTGGAGAAGCAGTTTCCTGGAAAAGTGGGAAGCAGTCTGTTATTGCTACTTCCACTATGGAAGCTGAATTTGTAGCATGCTTTGAGGCTACTGTTCATGCATTATGGTTGCGGAATTTTATCTTAAGGCTTGGTTTGGTCGACAGTATAGAAAAGCCGTTAAGAATTTATTGTGACAATTCCGCAGCTGTTTTCTTCTCTAAGAATGATAGGTATTCTAAAGGTGCGAAACATATGGATTTGAAATATCTATCTATTAAGGAAGAAGTGCAAAACCGTAGAGTATCTATTGAGCACATTGATACTGAATTGATGATAGCGGACCCATTAACTAAAAGTTTGCCACTAAAAACATTTACTGGACATGTTGAAGGGATGGGCATTTTGGATAGGTCCGCATTCTCATGAAAGCCAATATTATGTATTGCTCATATTATTGTAACACTCGTGAATTCAATTAAAGTCATGGTTTTGTTCACACTCTGTTATCTCCATTTGGTTGTATACAATTACAGTTGTGAGATAACTAGTGGCATGTTCGGAAATGACAATTAAAGTTTCAACGTTCCTCAGTTAGGTTATTATGAATTATAATGATCATGTGATACATGGAAGGAATCATGTCGCCAAAGGACATGTGACCGCCATGATCCAATCATTTTAATTCAATCAAGTATTGTAGTTTGATGATCTTTAAGGATTGTGCACACTTATTTGTTGTTGATTCATCAAATCATAACAAGAGCCAAGTGGGAGATTGTTAAATTAATTAACATGAGTGACCCTTGTTATTTAAAGTATGACCCAATATAAAAGGTCCAATATGATGGTCGGTTGGACATAATGGCAATTTGGGTCACTGGGTTTAAAATCCCTCCACTCTCCCTATTTAAAGATAATTGTTACAGGAAAAAGATAACGACTACGGGAAGGATAATTGTTATCGGAAAAGAGGGATAATTTCCTAATTGATAAATAAACGTTACGGAAGGAAAAGGTAACGTTTTAATTAGGATATTAATTCCTTAATTAATGATAACCATTATGAAAAGGAAATAAACGTTATCATTAAGTTTTTTTTCTGGATTCTCTTTGCCATCAGAGAAAACGAAAGGAAAAGGGAAGAGTCGGAAAAAACACAGAGAGAGAGAAAAACAGAAAAAGGTAGAAAGACAGGAAAGGGAAGAATCCGGGAGGAAAGGCAAAATCTTCTCAAGTACAGATCGGTAAAGAGATTTTCACCTCCGCGATAGGGAATCAACATGGACAACGGTACGTTGATTTCTTACAGTTCATTTGCTAGTATTCGCTTAAAAAAAGATCCTATATTGTGAAAATAGAATCTTCGCCTTAAAGGAAAATTCTGGAAAATACATCAATTTGAAACGGGAAATACATCTCCCTTGGACATGGAGAGCCAGATGATTTGTTTTAATTAAGGCATCAACTTCCAAACAAGCTTTACAGTAAATGTTACCAAGAAAGCAAGCAGCAAATTAGTGAATTACTTTGTAAGCCTTGGATTCCCCGCGGGTTATCTTGCAGAAAACGCAGTCATTTTGCCTATTCACCTCCCCACTGGAGTCGCGTGGACGCCGTTCACTGTTCGACCCAGAAGAAGAAGAAGAAGAAGCACGAGCAGAAGAAGACAATTGAGTCTGGCCCGAACCCGGAGCAGGAGGAGCGACGGGGCGGGGGTGAGAGCAGAGAATGGCGAGCCTCCGTGCCTCCATTCAAGCGAAAGCGGTGTTTAAGTTTGCGTGCATGTTGGTCTTAAAAGCCGAAGAGAGTTTGTTGGAAATCGAACATGTGGATACAAAAGAAAGCAAAGCAAAGCAAGAGGCGACTCTCGTTTTCTTCCTACGCTGGACGTTGTACGGGCTTTAAGAACCGGCCCTTTTCTATGCCTCAAAAGGGCCCATGCCTATAAACTATTGTCCGTTTTAAGGGCCTTGAGAGCGCTTCAGGTCTACTATTTATGGGCCTGGTAATTGAACCGGATCGGTGCTGGCCTAGAACGAAAAGGTCCCGTTTCACAGTATAGTGTTACTGGTCACTTTATTCGGGCTTCGACTTTCTAGGTATTGTTTCGGTCGTGTTGCTGAAGGTGGGTTCTCTTTTTTATTTTTCACAAGAAGCTGAATCAAGATGCCGAGCTAGGCAACAGGTTGAGGCAAACCTTTAGCAATGTAATATAATATAATCTCTGAGGTGTTTCTTTGTACCTCTGACGTAACAAAAGTTCTTTATCACTTGCCGGGAGAACAACTTGGGATCAATCAGTCACACAGGTCATTCCATATTACAGGCTTCGCTTCTTCCGGGCAAAATTTGTGATGAGGTAGATAGATGTAGCCAGCCAGCACTTCATATGGGACGATTCATATGAACCTATACAGAAAGATCAGTTTAGTTGCATGGGAAGATGTTTATCAACCAAAATGGGCGGGGGATTAAGCCTTCGATCTTCCCGTGAGATGAATATTTCTCTATTATCTAAATTGGGCCTGGGAAATCCTCACTAGAGAACACAAACATTGGGTCTAGGTGATGCAGGCAAAATATTTCAAGGATGGCAATTTTCTGCAAGCGCCAAGGGGGGACGAATTCTTCCCCCATCCCATCTGGTCGGCCATTGTGCACGGCAGCGAGTTGCTTTGTAGGGGACTTCGGTGGAGTGTGGATGGTGGCAATAGGGTCAATTTTTGGACGGATATTTGGGCATTAGATATTCCTCTGCTTGAAGCTGAAGGCTCAAACCCGGATTCTAGTGAGGATTGGCTATGGATTTGGAAGCTTTCGGTACACCAGTTCATGCAATCCTTCGTTTGGCTGGTTTGGAAAGGGCATGTTGGTGTTTGAGGAAGGGAAAAAACAGAACATTTGGAGAGAAGATCCTCATTTGCTTCTCTTTTTCATTGCTACAAAGTTCTCCTTACATAGGACTTCAATATACGCTTGATCATGATCACAAAAACAACTCTTGTACTTCGACAACTAATGCAAGTCATCTACCATGCTTCCTCACAAACTGAGCTTTATATGTTCAACTAATCCCACTACAGGACTAATAAAAAGAAAAAAAAACTAATTTCTTTTTGTTCAAGCCATTTGGTGTGTGGCTGACATGTCCTCTTTTGTTGCATATCCTGATTCTGGAGCTTCTGCTATTCCTCTGTCTTCTTCCTTTCACTAACATTCTGATACAAACTCTGATTACTTCGCCTTCAAGGAAGTTGCTGTCACTGCAACTTTTCCTACTACTAGTGCTGTTTCATTTCTGCATCTTCTTCTTTGAATCTCACGCAAATGTCTCATTCACAACAACAAGAAAGCTCCTTAGAAACGAGTGACGTTTTGTGTGGAATTGGAGGAACCGGTTTATCTGCTCTAGAGACCCTGTCTCGCCCCTTCAATCGGTGCAAGTGGTGAAGATGAAAGCCGCTTTGGAACACGTCCACTCCTCCACTAGCCCATAAAAGGAACGAGGTTCCTTCACAACTTAATCTAGTAGCTTGACAACCAACCCTCCATGTCCCTTTTCTAGAAAATTAACGTTGATGGAGATGTGTTAAGGGTATGCCTGGGGTGGCTATTGACCGTACATGCTAATGGGCGTTAGACCTGGCATGGTGGCATTTCCATGGCCGTCGGAGTGGATCTAAGGGCAATATGCGCAGCACCCCGAACGACTTGGCATTAAGGATTTTTGTTCAGATTCTCTTCTTGCACTGCAAAAGCTTACGAAGGAAGGGTGGGAGACTAATTCTCATCGCCCACTAATAGCAGAATGCCAATGATTGATCCAACAATTCTGGGATTATCAGAGAATTATTGTGCTGACTTCTTAACAACTTTGGGGATCTCTCTAGCAATGAAGTGAGGCTCTATTTCAAGCAGATATAGTTTAAAAAGAGTCTCATTCATTCTTATTTCGGCATTAAAGTTTAGTTTTTTTTTTTTTTAAAAATTTTCCTCTTTGTTTATTTAAAAATTAAAAAAAAAGAAAAAAAAAAAAAAAAAAGAAAGAAAGAGAGAGAGATATGAGCTAAGCTAACTGATACAGCCTTTACATCGGACAAAAATCTTTACATTGTATCTGAACAACCGAAGACAGCACTCGCGTGGTTTTCTTTTTTCCCTCTCTTTCCTCGTCTTGGAGAAATAACAGCAATCTTTTTATTATTTTTTTTTATTTTTTATTTTGAATCGTAGGATTAAGAATAAAATACACCAAGAAATTTGGGAGGGAGAAAAAAAAAAGAGAGTAAAAATAGAGAACAAAAATGATGGTGCTAAGCCAAGCTCCCGGAGGAGCTCTGTCGGCCAGACAATATAGCCACCGCCACCACACAGCCGCTCCGGCATTGTCCCACAAAAAGCCGCACCTGTTCTCCACCAACAGCCAGAAAAATACCGGATTCTTATCCAGACGGCAGCCCTTTCCTCTGACGATTGCCAGAGCCGAAGGAGGCGGCGTTGAGCCCACCTCTGCAACCAAGCAACCGTTCCCAACCGAAAGTTCTGGAGGACCCACTCCGCCGCCTCCCTCTTTCAGCGCTGGCAGCAGCGACACCGTCTTTGTGGGTCAGGAAGATGTTCCTTTGGAAGGCGTAATCCGGTTCGAGAAACCCACTTCTTCTTCTCGTCTTGACAGATGGGGGTACCTTTTTTATTTTTTAATATTTTGTCATGTTATTTCAAATTCAGTTCAATTTGGTTGCTTATTTGAGAATGTTATTAGAAACCCAGTTAGATTTTAATTTGATTGTCTTTTTATTATTATTATTATTTTTAAGTAAAATTTTTTGAGATTGTGTACAGTCGAGTGGCTCTGCTTGCTGGTGGGGATGTGCTGGCCTTATTGTTGTTCTCTGCGATTGGGAGGTTTAGTCATGGTTTATCTGCTTTTGACTATGAGACACTGCGCACTGCAGACCCCTTTATTGCTGGTACTTATTATTTGTTTCTTTATTTATTTATAGTCTGGTTCCTTTTTTTTTTGTTTTTTGAATGGCATGTTTGTTCTGATGGCTGAGAAGTAGTGGATTTTGCATAAACATTGAACAGGGTGGTTTCTGGGTGCTTATTTCCTTGGTGGCTATGGGGAGGATGGTCGTGGAATGAATGGTCCTTCTATGGCCATTGTTGCTGCTGCCAAATCTTGGGCTTTAGGGATACCCGTAAGTCTCAGTTTTGCCGGATATTTCTGTGAGTAATGAACTTGAATGCCAGGAGATTATTTATCTCTTCATTTTTTTTTCTACTATAGTTTGCAAATACTTGATGTTATGTAACTCTATGTTTTATGGGCAGTGAATAATAGGTTGGCCAATCTACAGTGTTTATGAGCTGCATGTTTTTTATCCGATTATCTTCTTTGTTGCTCAAGTGCATGACTACTCCCCCGATATAAAATCAGGGCCTTCGGCCCTTAGGTTCTTCAAAGGACATCATCTGTTGGTTTTTCCTTCTGGTATTCCAATGCACATGTTTGAGATGATGTTCATACGTAATAATTAGCATAATAGAGAAAAATAAAATGAAAATTGTCACCTTGCCTTCGGAATGGGGTCAGCAGTTTAGTGTGTTCAGTTAAAAGAGATTTTGTAGATGGTCACTCCTACTTGACCCCACAGTTTGGTTTTACATGCACTGATTATTTGTGAAAACATCAATGTGGATCACTGCAGCAATTACTGGTCATGCAACAGCATTTAATGACATTGGGCCTTATTTGTAGTTGCTCAGGAAATATTCTGTGATTTTGAGATTCATTTGTGGCTCCTTTTTGGTTTAGCAGTGACCCTTCGTTTAAATTTGACTGTTATTGTTGATATCACAAAATTGTGGCTTCGCAAACAAGTTGCACTTTTGTTGAAGTCAGATGTCGGGATTTTTTTTTCTTCAGTTTCTATTTGTCCATCTCATGTCATACTAAGGTTTTACCATTTCATTTGAATCGTTAGCACGAATGTAAATTGCAGTTAGTTTTAAAATTCAGAAAAGCACTATGGCAAATATAGTTTAAATAATAAAGCCAGCACTTTCCATAAAGAAGAGAAAAGTTGACTGACTAAGCTCATTTCTTTTCCATTTGCCTGGTTGCTAGCTGGGATTAATTATAAGGGGAGCAACATCAGGCCATATACCACCATATACTTTTATTTTAGTGACAATGGGAAGCACAGCCATTTTACTTATTGGATGGAGAGCACTATCATCAAGATTCCTTACGAGATATGAGAATAACAACAATGATATGTACCGACAAGGCAGCCCCTTTGAACTATTTGAGGTATTAAGTTTTTGTGCTCACTATTGCTGACTTGAATCTTGAAATGATTGTTTTTCTCACCAGCACATACAACTTCTTCATAAGCTGTTTTCTACCATTTATCCTTTATTCTGGATCTTTGAGGGATGGCCAGAATTCTCATTCCGTGAAACACTATAGTGGACCCCCAAAGTTCTCCATATTTCAACTTATTATTCAAGTTTGGCCACCTCTTTCTTTGAGGAAAATGAGCTTGTGTGAACAAGTGCATGTGCAAATGCACACTGATTGTTCATGCATGTTAGGTCACCTGATCAAACGGCTCACTTGCGTCCAAACAAGTGTGCCTGTTTGCAACAAATTGGGACCTCTTCTTTTAAAATTTCGCCCAGAACATCCCCCTGTGCCCCCTGTTTAAAGCAGATTCTGAAACCAATTTCCTCATCCCCTGCACCCCCAACTCCCCCACACACTAAAAAGGAAATTCAAAGATCCTAATTCTACCCCTGCCTATAGTAAGCATGTAATGATCCTTGAACTTTATGACCATTCTTTTATAGGGTTTATGGTGCTGCATCCTTTAATGAGTTGAAAGCTTCCAAACCAAGAATACTCGCCTGCATTAGCATCTTGTTGGGAAAATGTTGGAATGTAGAATAATGGCATGAATCCCAATTTTGGTGTGGTCAATTTTCTTTTACATATATTGCCATCCGTTTCTTTTTCCCTCCTTGCAGCTAAGTAATTTTGCAGATTATTGAATTATGTGAGATTTCAAATTTTTTCTAAGGAAATGAAATGCCCACCTGTTTATAACAATTTCCCATCTTTGCTACAGAGATTCATATATTTAATTAAACACGTCAAGATGCCTCCGTAGTTTATTCTTTTCCAATCTTTTCCAATAATACTCTGTGGGCCAAGCATATGTTACTGATCTCACAAAATATTAGCTTCTTTATTGGCATCAGAAACCAATTCCTAATAGAGAGAAAAAGGGTATCCTAGTGTACGAGACTCTCACACTGCTGTGGGGTATGAGGAAAGATATGCAGCCTTACCAATTCCTAATAGAGCATTTTATGTAACTGTTGCAGTTATTGACATCTTTGATAAAAAGGTGGTGAATTTGGAAGGTGTCGAATTTGTGATGTGGATAGACATTTCGAGCGTAATGGCTGCAGTGTTGTGCTCCTCTAGCATAACTACGTCAGTTTTTGCAATAATAGAGTCTGCAGTTACCAGCTATTATCTAACGGGTGAGATAAAACAATTGAACACTTGCTAGCACTTTCTTAAACTCTTCTGTTAAATTTACCTTTTTTTTTTTTTGTTATTTTCATTATAAAAACAAGGAGATGCTGACCATAAGTCCTAAACTTACAGATTCAGCTGTACTCTGTTGCATCTAATTTTTTAGCTTACTTTGTTGTTATATCCAAATATACTCAGGAAAGAACAGCATGAAAACCAAGCCTCTTCGTATGATTTTATCCCACCACACCTTTTACCAGGAAAACATGGATAACACTATTAAAAAGAAAACAGCAAAGGGAAAACCTACATAACATTAATTATTATAGGCTATACTGCCCTAGTTTTCGTCATCACCATCTCTATGAATGGACCAGACAAATTCATTAAATGTTTGACAAGCAATATAGCCTAGGGCTGTCGAGTAAATGTATCAAAAACCTCCTGGGGGGTAAATTTTCAGCGCCGCGATGTTGTTGATGCTGGCGGTCCCGATTCTTCCGTTAAAAGTAAATGGCATAATGCTTGATAGGTGAAGTTGGGTGAACAATCTGTTTCCAACATTTGCTTTCTGGTACTGGTATCCCCTCTTTAGTCGCTAGTGTGGATCAGGGAGCTGGATTCAATGTTGTTGATTAATACATCGTGACATTTGGTCCTTTGGAACAAGATAACAGTGTGAACAATGACAATTGTGTACCATCTGTATCCACGATTTCACATTAATAACCCTCACCCAGGCAGGTAAGCCCTTATGTATGGCTAGTGAATGGCTCGGCCAGGCCATCACGATGCAGTACTGATGGACTGGACATCTATGGGCAAAAACGAGCACTGGACCTGCATGCTAACACTAGATCACCTGCGCCACATGCTGCAGGCTAGCCATAGCGGTCCCAACAGAGAAATTGGATTAGATTTAAATCTTGTGTTCTACCCCAAAAAATCGAAAACCCCGCTACAAACCTATCCGATGGCCATTACAAGGTAAGGCCCGGCGTTCACGCTTGGGACTGAACTGGGTCATGGGTCTTAATTGGGCTCCCCAAGTGATGGATAAGAATTGGATCAAGACCAAGCCCTGAGCTGAAGTCCCACGAACATCTGAATGGGTTGTGATCTCTGGTGGTCCAGATATGATTCGTTCGTCCAGTTTTTACCTTGTTTACTGTGGGTCAAACTAAGTTTAAACGTTGCAACCCACTGGGCAGGAAGTACAGGATGGCCACCATGTGAAGGGATTAAATGGGACTTGAATGACACGCCCTTTCTGGTCCTGCCGAAGCTGGTTTGCTATTGAAAAAGCAACACTACATACTATAGAAGGAAACATCTTTATGGTCTTCTTCCCTCCAACAAGCCGAAGTAATTAGATAATGGCAGTTTAAGGACATCCAACATTAATGCAAACCTGTGGATTTCTAGTTGGCAGTGAGTGTGACGAGGGCAAAACTAAACTAATGTTCAAACAGGAAACACACCGTCTTCCTTGGGTTTAGATAGGTAGACTATAAGTTTTGAAGTCTTTCAAGGAGGTCTTTTTCATTTCATTCTTTGGGAGATACGAAGGCATAGGCCTGTTGTGCTCTAGGATGGGTCTTTTCTCTTTGCTAACATGTTATGCCTGTTATGAGTATTCTTGTTGCGAGTGCATGCGTAGGGCGCTTTGCTCCGTTTTTGGACAAAAGAAGAAGCTAGTGTTTTCTTCTATACTGCATCAGAGACCACCCATCCATAGCGGCCCTTGACTGAAAGGAAAACGGAAAAAACAGGAAAAAAAGAAACCCCCCTTGAGGAAGCAGGATAGATAGAATCTAAGGTGATTGGGACATGACAAATGGGCTTTAGACCTTGACATTTCATTTCCCTGGTTGAGAGAGAGAGAGAGAGACAGAGAGAGAGAGAGAGTAGTGACAAATAGGAAATGGTTAGGCAGGTGGGAGTTTTAAGCGTCTGCATGCAAGGTAGCCTTAATGTCTGGTCAGTGTTATGGTCTCTCTAGGTAGATTTTCTTTGTTTTTTCCTCTATTCTTTTTTGGTTTATGGAAAACAGAAAAGTTAATTGATCTCGATTAAAGACAGGTAATAGACAAAAATAAGTGAAGATGAAATTAAAAAATTTATTTTAATATTTTGTCTCACTATTATACACTTTAATAAGTGTAACCTTAGAGCAATATTCTATTGAAGATTTATTTGGTAACTAAGCGTTGACATCTCTCTCGCTCTGTCAAGTAACAAGGGAGTTTTCCCTTTTTTTTTTCTTTTGAACAATAGAGAAATAAAACAGTATGGCACAGAGAGTCACGGCTATTCGTTGTCCCCCTCGTGTTGTTGGGGTAGCCATTCCCGGTGATCTCACAAGCCACTTTATTCCTATCGGCCCTTCTCATTGGTTTATTGGATTCGTTTGGATTTTGTGTTCTCACGTGAATCTTTGTAACTTCTTAACGCATTCAATTCTAGCCCCAGTGCTGAAATAGCACACCCCCCCCCCCCGGCAACCCTAAAATCGCCTCCTGCACGCACATGCTTCTCTTTCTGCTTGACTTTGCGGTTCCAATCAAAAATAAAAATAAGTTGAAAACTGGGTCAATTAGAACTCTGTCCAACGCAGCGACGAGTCATGTCCAAAGTAGACATCACGAGCATCATTATAACTACACAAAATCCAAACGTGTTTCTTGTTGGCAATGAATATACCGCTGCGTTCCTGTTCGGACTTGCCATGTATTTGAGCGTGCGTGGGCGCGCGTGTGAATGTGCATAGAATGTTGATGCTGAGGTCCGAAAATCCTACAAAAATAAAAAAAAATAAAAAAACATTCTATTATCCCTTGGATTTGGATATGACTCCCATATGTGTCAGCCCCACCAGCCTGGGGGTGTCCATAGACCGGATGGGCTCATTAAAATCAACTGAGCGCAGGGTTTCCCAACCAACTGTTTTCCACTGTTTTTGTCCCTTTTTAGAGGTGTTTTTGTTTCTCGACATTTCTCTTCTTCCTCTCTCTCTCTCTCTCTCTCTCTCTCTCTCTCTCTAACTTGGAATGTCCACGTCGCTGCTGTAATTTCTTCCTACAAATTCATCGAGTGGACAAATTTTGTTTCTCTTTGTTTTCTGTCTCCATTCACTCCATTTTAATTTGCTTGTTATGGCATAATAACCATTATTACTTAATAGCCTATTATAATGGCAGTTTATTGTGATATGGTAAAAAAAGAAAAATGAAAACAGACAAAGATACTTTTGTTTTTTAATAAGACGATGCAAATTTTATTAAATAAAACAAACAAAAACTAAACTAAACTAAATAAGTACTAAATTTCGGTAATGAAATTAAATTATTAAGTAATATTTTATTTCGTTAAATGATCGATTACAAAATTAAAATTTTTATTAATATGCTCAAAGCACCAACTATCACCTTTAATCATCTATTGAAATTCGTAAGTTCTGTACCCATTGTATTTTTGTCATTGTTTTTCCATTAAAGGGCAAGTTTCGAATTGGGTAGAATTTATATCAGCTAACAAAAGTATGCCATTCTTCCTTGCTTCAATTTTCCCATCAGTTGCTATGGAGATATGATTGGACATATATAGTTGGCAAAAACAAAAACCATTGGATATTTAGTGTATATTATAATTGGTAAGTGCTTGAGAATCTAACTTCAATTCCCCCTTTTTTTTCCTTAAGAAAAAAAAGGGATAAAAAAGAATCAAGGGTGCCATTGTAACTTTATTATTATTATTATTATTATTGTACATATTGTGACTTGAATTTTGATTGCACGGACCGGTCCTCTGAAGGGGAGTGCGGTAGGGACTTTACTTCTGGGCCATGCGGAGGGATATGGGACCTTATCCAATGGAGACAAAGAGGTAATTAAACTACGCACCTACCCAAGCACCTACATCATTTCCTTCCCACTGTAAAAGGTCGGTGAAAACGAAAGTGAATAGGGTAGACACATAGCCCTTGGTCAAGGAGGACATCCACTAATTTCCTGAAAAATAAAAGTTTAATGTAACAATAATACGTCGTCAAGCTCCCCTCGACGAGCCCTCTCTGATGGTCATGGTTATGATGAAGACCCTCCTTTTCTTTTGCAGTGCTCATGGGGATTCACTCATCGTTACTCCATAATCGAAAGAGTCGCCCCAAATGCAATTCAGTCTCTTCCTCCCCTAGTACCCCCAAATTAAAGTTCTTTTTGGGGTCCAAGACAAATCATTCCCGTTTGAATATCTGTCTCCATAGAAAATTTTACATGCAATTCTGCATGCAGCACATGTTTTTTGAACCGTTCACCCTCCTTTTCTTTTTCCTTCTTGTTGAGGACAGAATTAACGAGAGAAACCTACGGGATCCATTTTATAAACGCATAAATTCAAGGACGTAAGTTCATCCCAATGCCCGCGTGGAAGGCTTACTTCATGTGATCGCATTCTATCCGTTTAACTAAAAGCTCTTTGGTACTACCACCCAAAATGATGTTTTAGCAGCAAGGAGTTTGTTCGTTATTAAATCAAAAGCAATGATTGAATTTTTCGTTAAAATATTTTGTGGGACTAAAGGATTTTTTATGGACACAATCTTCTCTGTAATGCTGTTGAGTCCCATTCATACATTATATTTTTTCATTAAAAATTAAATAAATAAAAAACCCTTTGATACTGTACATCACGGCAAGCTTTTCATTATCTTACGCAGCTCCCTCGCCGCTATTCTGAGAATATCGAAAAGGATTTATAATGAAATTTTAATTTTTCCTTTTTTTTTTTGTTGCAATTGAAATGAAATTCTCATATATAAACTGGAGTTATAAATACAACACGTGAAACAGCAGCCCCGGTATATTAGACAAATTGTCGTGCTCCGGTCGCAGAAACCGAGCACTTTCCCAATGAAAGGTTGAGACTTCGAACGGGAACACCTCATCGTCTGATATTCTGATTTCCTAATTGCCATTAACGGAACTTATTCTTTGTTATTTCTTAAAAAAGAATTAGAGATGATGCCTTATAATTGTAAAAAATAAGATTGCCTTGAATTTATACCGTTTAATAAATTAAATTACTTAATTAAATCTATAAAAAAAAAGTGAATTTTATGTCGTCTTATTATAGTCAAATTTAAGTTAAACTTTACCGAATGTTTGAATCTGTGACCCGCATAATATAAACAAAGCTTCTAATCTAACCACGATGTAGTGCCGGAAATAATTCAAAACAATGAAGCAAACACAATTCATTAGTGCTTGAAGACAAAACCTAGACCAAGACATAGGGAAATGTCTCGGAGAAAAAAAGATATTTCCAAAAAAGCCTTTTTTTTTTTTTCCTTCTTCCTGGTCCCTTTAGTTGTTCATTCTTATAGAATATTTCAAGCTTATCGCAGAACCCACTCGTTGTCGGGAAGCGGGTGTTGACTACACACCATAGGGCCTCTAAAAAGCAGATTTAAGAGTTTTCCGTTCTTTGCCCCTTTTGGCCCAAGAGAGCAAAGTGTTTTCATCACGCGTTCTAAAAGAGCGTGGCGTCCCCTTCCCGAAAATAAATAAATGAAAAATTGGAGCGTGCCACCGCCGCGTGACGCACACGTTTTCCGCTCAAAAAATTACCACAGTGAAAATGTGAAATTTGTTGGAAGAAGCGACAAAAGCTATTATTGCAACCCAGAAAAAAAAATGCCCAACATTTTTCTACAGACTTTTCTTCGACTGCTTGTTGGTAAGAAGCTCGTGACTTCAGGTCAGAATGTGGTAACTCGACATTATCAATATTAAATTTTGACTTTCGTTCACTAGATAACTTAATTTGACTTAGTCTTAAAAAAAAAGAAAAAGAAAAAAGAACTTCAGGAAAACCAAAGTGAAAAGGTAGATTCTAGCATACAGTCAGTCAATAATATATAGTCACCCTATCCGCAGATCACAGACAGCACCATGCTATGCTGTCGGCCAGATCATAAAGCACGATGGCAGATGATCCGCAAAAGAGCCCGATCTTTTGGCCGAATCAACGGTGGTGGATGGTGGTGTGTGACCAGTACAGACGGTCACCAAAGCGGGAATTAACGTGACACGCTGGGCATTGAGTCCCGTTGGTACCGTAGGGCATATTTTAGACTGGAAATCTGTGAACCAAATTGGAGCAGAGCAGTCATCAAGTTTGGAACTAGAAACAAACAGATTTAAATTGGTGGCAGACTAAAGCAGTGCTCTCTGTATGAAGTGACTGGAGGAGGGGCAGATGTCCCGCCCGTCAAATCTATCTAAAGTCCTCTGGACTGTAAAAAACTAAAGCTAACCCACCACCAAGAGTGGCCTCCGCCTATTGGCCATCGCAACACCCACTAGATTCAACACTGACTATATATTATCGTCATGAGAGAGAGAGAGAGGGGGGGCAAGAAGAAAAAAGTTGATAATTATTTGGTTTTAATACGCATAACCGTGGTTTTTTAATGCGACGAGGTTGTGACAGATTTTTGGTGTTATATCGCAGCTGGGTTTTTTGTAGTGTTTAAGTGGGTGCTGTTATATGAGTTACAAGTCTTTAAACAAAAGAGTAAAGGAGGTGAAAGAGTGAGAAATAAAAGCAAAGAAATGGTCGTTCTCATGTACACGGATCCCTATGGAGGATGCTGGGATACTTCCCAGCATCGTTTGCTCATATTCATTCCTTTTGTTTAGTTTAAAGAGACCAGTCTTGTTCTCTTTAGAGATAGAGAGAGAGAGAGAGAGTGTGTGTGTGTGTGTGTGTGTGCGCGCGAGAGAGGGAGGCAGGATGGGTGGGTGTCTAGAGTGAAGAGTTATGTTTTGGGTGCCAAGAGAGAGAGATGTTTTCTTCGCAACGACTTCAGCTGCTATAGCTAGACGTTGAAAAGAAAAATGAAGCTCTTATCTGGAGGGAGCCAGGGGAGCAAGAGATTTTGGGTAAAATAATATGCTTCCTTCCCAATGATTGAGTTGCCTTGCAGCAAGATAGAGGTTTATTTGTAAGGAGTTTCTGGAAAGTAAGAAAAGGAGGAGAGAGAGGGAGAGAAGAGAGGAGAAGATGAAATCTATGAATGATATGAACAATGGCAATAATAATAACTGGTTGGGTTTCTCTCTCTCACCCCACATGAAAATGGAAGTTGCTTCTGACCCCCAACATCATAATCACCAAGCTCCTGTTGTAGCAGTTTCTAATGCTGTTCCTACAAGCTTCTATCTGTCCACTTCCGACTTCAATAGTCCGGGAATCTCTTATGGGGTTGGGCAAAATAGTGCCTTTCACTCTCCTTTATCTGTTATGCCTCTCAAGTCGGACGGGTCTCTTTGTATTATGGAGGCTCTTTCTAGATCACAATCTGAAGGTTTGCTTCTGCTTTCACATTTCTTGCTTTTCTTATTTTTTATTTTCCTCCAGATTTTCCCCGTGCTGTGTGAAGTTCTTTTTTCCCTTGGTTTTTTTTTAATGTTCTCTTTCTTTTTTGGTTTCGCTTTTAAATTGTGTCTAAAGGGATGGTGCCAAGTTCGTCACCAAAACTGGAGGACTTTCTAGGTGGTGCAACTATGGAGACTCATCAGTATGGTGGTAGTCATGATGGGGAAACGATGGTCTTAAGTCTTGACAGCATGTATTACGGCCAAAACGCAGAGACAGATACCGACAGACAACATTCTCTTGACCTTCACGAAACTATTAGGCACCAAGATCAGCAATTTTCTGTTCAAACCCACCCTTATTATTCTGGGATGGCATGCCATGGACTGTACGAGCCCCCACTGGAGGAAGGAACGAGGGAAGACCCACTTGCAGACGCTGATTCTCAGATACCCCATTCGGCAAACGGTGGGATGCCTTGCTTGAAAAACTGGATTGCTCGCCACTATTCCATCCATAATATGGAGCAGCAAATTGTTGATGGAAGAGCTTTTGGGTCTAGTATGGGTTGTGGGGATTTACAGTCCCTTAGCTTATCCATGAGCCCTGGCTCGCAGTCCAGCTGCATTACAGCACCAAGGCAGATCTCACCTAGTGGAACCGAATGTGTGGCCATGGAAACAAAGAAGAGGGGAACTGCAAAAGTGGGCCAAAAGCAGCCTGTTCATCGCAAGTCTATCGACACATTTGGCCAAAGAACCTCCCAGTATAGAGGCGTTACAAGGTTCGCTCGTACTACTTCTTTGACATACTACACTTGCATTCTGTTAATTATCACTGTTCAACTGTCTTTTCCTTGCTTCTCTGTTTTGGATGCCATTTTCATATTGTTTCACATTTCCCCTTCAGTTTGTGTGCGTTCAAGTAACCATTGTCTATTTACCTTTACCAGACATAGATGGACGGGTAGATATGAAGCCCATCTCTGGGATAACAGTTGCAAGAAGGAGGGTCAGACCAGGAAAGGAAGGCAAGGTTGGTGGAGTGGACATGATAGTATATATTACTGTTTATCTTTGGAAGTATTGCTTTTTGAATGTAGTCCTCGGTCCCTCTGATTTCTGACCCGACTCCATTACTTCTGGCTTGTCATGTTCTCGCATACTTCTCGGATATGGATGCCATTCCCATCAAATGATGCATTTTTTTCAGTCTATCTGGGTAAGCTTTCTTTTTTCACATAATTGAAGAAATTTGGACAAAAAAAAATGCTTGTGTTCAGGTAATTATTCCATGTCGTTCATCGCTCTTGCAGGCGGTTATGATATGGAAGAGAAGGCCGCCAGGGCTTATGATCTTGCTGCCCTCAAATATTGGGGTCCTTCAACACACATTAACTTTCCGGTAATTTTTAGTCCTTTCGGTGTTAGTGAAGTCGATCCTTTCGATTTTCCTGAACGTTAAAATGTCTAATTCTATCCTATCATATATTATTATTCCCCGTTTCTTTCAGTTAGAGAACTATCAGGTCGAACTGGAAGAAATGAAGAACATGAGCCGCCAAGAATATGTCGCACATTTACGAAGGTAGAAGAGATGACTCATCTAATCTCAATCTGTCCTGGACTTGTTCATCTGAAATGAAATCTGCATTGCAACCTTATGAGTGATGCGAGCATTTTATTTTCTCCCTTCTGTTTTGCAGGAAAAGTAGTGGGTTTTCTAGGGGGGCATCAATGTATAGAGGAGTTACAAGGTTTTTGTTGCTTTTGAATCTCCTCGTAGCCAGCCAATAGTTTTCCTTTTCGAACAGTGATATGTGTATTCATAAGGTGTTCTTTTTTCCGTTTTTTTTGGGGGTCTTTTTCAAATATTGGGTGTTGTTGTTATGCTAGGCATCACCAACATGGAAGATGGCAAGCAAGGATAGGCAGAGTTGCAGGAAATAAGGATCTTTATCTCGGGACGTTCAGTGAGTTCTTTTGCACTGGTGCCTTGTTGCTATTGCTCTTTTCAGAATATTCCTGATTCTAGTTCAATTTTGTTTGGCTGTTGCGGTACCTGGAGAGCTTTTAAAGGGGGCGCATTTGTATGACACCCTCTGCTCCAATGTCTCCACTATAGACTAGTGATTGCTTTTATAAGGCTGATGATGGCTACTTTGGGCCTTTTATAATACGAAGTTGATTTTCAGTGACAGTTGAACTTTTTTAAGGCTGTTCTCCCAATTGAGACGATAAAAGAGAGAAAAATATTTCCCAACTAATCATGCTCGATCATGGATTAAACTTCTTGGTAAATATATAGGCATTTTTGACAAATTATAGGTACTGTAGTTTTCTTAATATGTCTAATGTTGAAACGTCGTCAGGTACCCAAGAGGAAGCAGCGGAGGCTTATGATATTGCTGCAATCAAATTTCGTGGGGTCAATGCTGTGACTAACTTTGACATAACCAAATATGATGTGGAGAGGATCATAGCCAGCAACACTCTTCTGGCTGGGGAGCTGGCTAGGCGAAACAAGGAGACGGGCATTGAAGCAATCGAGCATAACCCTTCAGGACATAATAACGCTGAAACTGTTGGTGAAGACTGTAGTGGAAATGCCTCGTACTGGAAGGTGTCCTCACAACAGTCACCACAGCAACAGCCGAACACCTCAGCTGAATCACTTGATAGGAAATCCCCGAGTCAGGGAAATAATGATGGTTCTTCTTACTCCATGGCAATTCAAGATGTAATTGGTGTTGACGGGCCACTTGTGGATGATTCAGTGAAGTTGGGTTCTCATTTTTCCAATCCGTCTTCTCTTGTGACCAGTTTGACGAGCAGCAGCTCAAGGGAAGCTAGCCCAGATAAAGCTGGAAAAACAATGCTCCTCGCTAAACCTCCAGTGGCATCAAAGTACATCAGTCCAACAGCTGGTATTGCACCTTGGTTTGAGTCAGCGCAGTTGAGGTCAGCTGCAATCTCGATGGCTCACCTGCCAGTTTTTGCAGCTTGGAATGACCCTTAAGAGCTTTGGTGGGGGTTTCTGTCACGACATGGGAAGTTTTGCATGAGCATGAAACAGAAAATTAGCCTAATGTCATTATGAGGAGATAGGAGGGGTGAAGTAGGATTTTCATGATGTTCTTTTTTCCTAGGTAAGCGAGTAGCGGAGAAAAATGGGGGATTAGGGAAAAAGGGGAGAGTTGGGGCCAGTTACCTGTCTGTAACCCAAGTGTAAGAAAACTTTTCTCAAATGGACCTACTGGCTGATAGTGTGGGTGAAGATTTGGCCGAAGGGAAAGGGATTAAAAGGGACTAAAATCTAATGATTAAATTCTGGTGAAATGATGTTGGCAATGTACAGGAGGCGCCTTACATTATTGAATCTACTTTTCTACTTTTATGGGTGATGTTAAGTTCAAAACCAGCTCATATGTCTCCCAATAATGCGAAGTGGTGTTGCTTTGACCAGAAAAATCTCCTAAATTCCTCCCATCTGTTCCTCATTCTGCTGTACACATCATTACCATACCTCCGATTTAATCTAAGCTTTCCTCAAAGGTAACAGACATTCCACTTCCGCATTATAAAAAGGTGGCGGGAGAGAGATTCTCGAAAACAAAGACTTCAGTTTGTGCACATTTTCAGATTTTAATTGTCATGATTAGTTAGAACTGTCTGCCATATATATATATATATATATATATATATATATATCTTTAAGTTACGATTAAAATTTCTTTTTGACCTTTTGGTTTGTTCAGTTGTTTCCGGTGATGTAAAGCGGAACCAAAGAAAATTCATATGTAAAAGCCATTCCGTGTTCCGCGTGGACAAGAAATAATTTTATGTGCATATAATTTAAGAAGTTGATATCATGCTTGACTAATGTAGGATTTGACGCCGGAAATGCTGGAAATTACGGCCACAAATGTTGGAAGAAAATTCGTGGACCAAAAAAAAAACAAAAAACCCTGATGAGAAAAGAATAAGAAGTTTTTTTTTTTTATCAATTTAAACATGGTTTAAAATTAATTTCTAATTGAAAAATCTACACTAACTACACTATCTTTATTCCAAATAAATTGGTTAATTTTTTAGGACTGAAAAAGGCAAAACCAAAGCAAACTAAATGTATAACAATGAAAAAAAGAAAAAAAAAAACTTTTATCTATATTTGGTTTGCAGACTGCATTTCTGTCAAATCTATATTCGATCGGCCACTTTGGTGAGCTATTATAATCATTTCAATGATCAAAAATTTTATATTAATTAGTTTATATCACTGAGTCATTTTTACTATATTGAACCAGGTCCACTTCTATGACATTGAAATTTATGTCATTCACAATTAGAATATTAATATGAACTAATTACTTTTTACAATATATAATTTTTTTATAGTCTGAAAGAAGGATTAGAAAAAAGAAAGATGGATGAGAAAGAATTCAAAATTTTATTTTTTTAACAAGAAAATTTATAAATTAATTGTTTTTGGTAAACGGTCTACTCTTAAGGAGTTTAAAATGCGTTGAAGAACCTCTCAAATGCCCCCATATATTGCTATCCCCGAAAGTCCCCACTTTTCAGGATAAAAGGCCAAAATGTATGGAGAAGAAAATGGCCTTTGATTGGACAATCAATGAGAGCCAAGGACACTATAAAAAGGGAAAACATGCGCCAACATAAAAAATTAAAAAAAAAAAAACACTGAGATGTGAATTTCTACAATAACTCTTTTATGTTTAGTCAAAAATCTATGATTGCTTGTTGCTGGTTTTCGTAGACAGGTTGGATTGGCATTCGCACCAAAGAAAAAAAAAACAAAAACAAAAACAGAAGTTCGTGCAAGGCCGACATCATTGGCGTTGTAATAATGGGTTAATCCTGAAATCTATCTATCCGCACGAGCTGGGCTGAAGTAGCTTAAAGAGGATTTCAAAAATTTAATCATGGAAAATCCCATGAATGTTGAGTAGGCTATCCGTACCATTGCATCCCATCGAACCTTAGCACCTTTTAACACTATATATATATATATATATATATAATCAAATATTTGTAAAATAAATAATTAAATGTTTAAACTTTAAACAAATAAAAGATTTTTACTTAAATCAGTGCTTTCTAAAATATTTGTTTAATGTCTATTTTTTAATATATTATTTATTATTTGATTTGATCTGTAATTTTAAATTATTAACTAAAATAATTTTTTACTATAACATTAAAAAGTCTTACATGCAATTTATTCTTGAGATTCCATTGCAAGCTTAGTTTTTAGGTTAAATAATTTCTTATAATTTATAAAATAAAATTGGGCTGACAATTTAAACAAATGTATCTAGGAAACCAATAAGGGATCTAAAATAAAAGAGCTCCCTGAATTTACAATTACCCGCCCAAGCGTTCAAATTGAAAAGCGCACCAATGGATGTTTTCCACAGTGGGAGTCTTTTCCTTCGGGGGGAGACCTCTAGTAATTTGTGGCATTTCCTTCAAACTCACCCTCGCGTCTTTCTACTGCGGACCTACCATTTCTCAGTTTTTTTTTTTTTTTAATTGATATCGTGTGAGCTTGGAAAATGACAATCGGAATTTGTTCAATTCCTGAAGCACTTAAAAATAACACTTAAAAGTGGTGGTTTGTTAATAATTTAGTGTACTTATTATTTTACTAACCTGACGTTAAATTCTTTTATTTACACTTTGCTCTCAAATAACTATAATTTATAACATACATAGTATAGTATTGCAATTAATTATAAAAAAAATATAACTTAAATTTAATAGTATTTAAATAGTAAATCTTCTAAATAAAGATTGATTGAATTAAAATATTAATAAATAATTTCTAAATTTAATACATATATATAATAAGTTATTCATGATATACTTTTTTTTTAATGTTAAGAAAAAAAAACACATAAAAATGATTGATTTCTCCATTGCAACATTTTGTCTGGGCTGGCGAATTAAATCCTTTTCAGCCATTTATGTAAGCATTAAGGTGCTTGTCATCTATCGATGTGTGGAAAAATTTAAGCACAATTACCAATAGTTCGATTTTTAGCAGAAAAACTGCACACCCTTTAGATGCGCACGACTACCAGCTGAAGTCATTAAATGTAGATTCAGGTTGCATTAAATTTAGGGTTATTGTTATATTTAATAATTTTTTTCAATCTTACAAACCTATAATTTTATGTCTTATAAATTTTTCTATTATTTTTTTATTTTTAATATTTAATATTACGTTAACTCAATTCTTTAAAAAAGTGAATTAAATTATAAAATTTTTTAAATTTAGTGAGTAGCGAGAAACACTGTTCAAAGAGTTCTGAGGGAAATTACATTTGGCAGAAATGCTGTAATCTCGAAGCATGCAATTAATGTTTAACGCATTATTTTTCGACTTAAATTTTTTTAATTCCATGAATATACGATCATTTTATGATTTTGAACGTAGGACAATTTGATTTGACATACCGCATAAAATAAATAAATATAATGCATGTTATATCTAATGAGTTTTTTTTTTTTTGATAAAGTAATTAAAAAAATAATGAATGATCTCGATGTAAGGCTACAAGCGTCATAGCTTATACCTTATTACGTCCTCCTCACGTTGAAAAACTCAAAACATTTCTATTTCTAGTCTTTTTACCGCCGAACGATCTGCTGCTGGTGAGAAGTTTACCGTGGAAGTGGATAATGGGATGTGAAAAATTTTACCGTAAAAAGAGGAGCACTTCTGACTTTATTCAGGAGAGAAGCTGACAAGTCGGGGGCCGAGGAGCTATAAAGGCTAGAGAGTGGGGTTGGGGGCTAGAGAGGCCCAGAGGTGAGGTGCGACACTGAGCTGGCACATACGCCGTCACTGTTACTCTTTCCGCCGTTGCGTATGGTTTTTACCATTCTCTCTTCCAATTTTTCTAGCAGTACAGTCTAGGGCGTCATAGCGTTTAATCGTTGAAAGCTCTGCCCCCCCCCTTTCACTCCACCTTTTTTTTAACCCACGAGAGAAGGTTGACAGAAAATTTATTGCAATTTAATTTAATAGTTTGCTAATTAACAAGACAATAAATGTACATTAGATTTTTAAAGGGTACTAATTGCTTGCAGCACTCAATTTCTAAGTATTTGGCATGATATCATTGTAATTTAATCATATAATTAATTTACTTTCCTTTTTATATTACGATATAATGGATACACTGCATATCTCAATTTCAGATCGAAAAAACGGATTGGTTTGGAACTATATTAATTTTTTTAAAAATATATAAAATCTAAACATCAAATTATAAATTTAAAATTCAGAGTTTAGATTTCTTTTTCTTTTCTTTTTTTTTTTTATAATTTACGCGGTAGTAGTAGGTTTTTGACTCAAAAGTACCGTGAGAATTGAAGACAGCGCCATGCAAATGGTGTTATTCGTTTGTGCTGGATCCAGTGACAACAAATTCAAGGCTAACAGAAAATGGGCTCCAAACTGAGTTGTTGGGCCAGTCGAAGTCCAATTTGCCTCCAGCAGGGGAAGCACCTGACGCCCATGAACGAAAATTACTACTATTTATTATCAACCCATTTTCTTTTTATGATAGAATGATGTAAAACCGAAAATTGAAAGTGGTCGTTTTGCAGTCCCGCATGCAAGTCTATGCCTTGAAGTGCTCGAGAACTAACAGAAAGCTGAGGAAAGGAAAGAGTGACAAAAAAATTTGATCTCTAAGGTGTAAATTTTCTTGGGAAATCGTGCCCCATAAATTGTCTAGCATGAAAATTTAGAAAGAACAATGGCGAAAGAACGAAACTCAAAATGGTTGGGATACCATAAGCACTGTTGCAAGTGGTCCAAACTCATAGACATTGGACCAAGATTTTAGTGACATCGAAATTGCAAGGAGTTCCCATCCACCGTGATGTCTTGGGTATTTATTATCCCAAAACAAAACAGACAAGCGAAGCTAAAATGATTGTGCCCTAAAATGGTCCCAATATTATTACGTGTCCTCCGTCTCATTACTCGGCTGCCTATGTGGTACGGACAATCTCAAAAGATATCGAATATAACATTTGTTCATGTTAAATATTCTAAAATATATTTCATAAAAAATTAAAAATAAAAATTATATATATATATATATGTCAAATAGATTTTAGATATATATAAATTTAATTTAAATTTTTTTAAAAATAATACACATAATAATTTTTAGATAAATATAATAAATAATGTGACGGTAAAAAATATATATGTTTTATTTTATTAATTATATTAATTTATAATCTCTTAAATATTATATTAGATATATATATATATAATATATATTTTTTAAAATTTGTAATAAAATACTAATTATAACTTAAAATAATATAATAATTATTATAAATTATAAATTCAAAAAATTATGATATTATCAAAAATATTTAAATTACATATTATATAATATATTTGATATGTATTTTATAATTATATTCGTGTCATATTTATCCTATTGTAACGTAGCTGTGCTTGCAGGTCGGTTGGTCACCCCTGAGTAACAACAAAGACTCACGCGTGCCCCCACGACAATAATTGACGGAGAAATAAATTAAGGCGAGGGATGTCTGGCACATTGGAGGAGTCTGTTTGTTCTTGGGAGACCTCGCGGGTGGTCTGTGCGGCATTTCCTCCACAGAGTGAAACTTTCATGGCAGCTACCGTGCCGGACACAACGACAAAATAAATGGTACAAGTTCGTCGCGTTGCATTCTGCGGTCATAAATGAGGCGTCCAGGAGGAACTGATGGAAGCTACCGTACTGAAAGAAGTTAATGGCACTACCCAACTTATATCTACCGCCCCACATGGTATAAGTACCATGTCTTAAAGTCAGTGAGCTTAAGATATTCATATTAGGGGTCTTTAAATTCGGAAATTGAAGGGCCTCAGGGGGGAAAGAAAAGACAGATAAAGCAATGGGCTTTTGGTCAACGAATAGCGTCGATCGGCTCAGCCGCTCAAGAACAAACCCCCCGAGCCCAAGGGCTGGCATGCTATGGTTCGCTCGCCTGTGAAATAGGGTCCACAAAAAGGCATACATTGAGTTGAAACTGGAGCCCAAAAGCCTATGCAATGGTAGCTTTTGACCCAATCCGGATAATCTCACCACCTTGAGCCCAAATTACCCACAAAATGGTTTCTTTCAGAGAATAATTAATTTATGAATTTTGTGTTTAAAACTTATTTCTTTATTTAAATAAAAAAAAAAAAGTCTATCAGACACTAAACCAAAGAGTCTATCGATGAGCAACTATTTGGTGCTTTTGGTGCTGTTTTCCTTTTCCTTTTTTGTTTTTTTTTTGCTTTTTTCTCCTTCGGTTTTTCGGTAAGAAAATAATGACATACTCTTTTGTCAATTGTCTAGCGCATTGATGCTTCCTAAAGCTTTCATTACCTCCTCTTTTTTGTTTTTTTTTGGGTTTCCTTTCAATTTCGTCAAACATAGTACATGGTCCGCATACACAGAAGACTGGACATTGTTGATAATCTCATCTAGCATTACTACCTTCGCAGTTATCTAACCAAAAGATCAATATTAAACCTAATCAATCTCTTTTTCATTTTTTCTCCTCTTCGGAGGGAAAAAAATTATTAAGAAGCTAGAAATCCATTAGTTACCTTATTGCATCCTGGAATAAGATCTTGAAGCAATCTCATCCGCTCGCTGATCTTTTCCCTCCTCACCTGCGGAAAAACTGCTAAACTCAATAGAAAGCGAACCACATCCTTTCGGTATAGTTGACACGACACACACATGATAGCAACAATATACCCTCTCTGCAAGGTTGTGACTATTGGTAGCCTGACCCCTTCTGGCTCTCACATGAATGTAATTCTCTTTAGGAGCTCCTCCAATGTTAGAATTATCCTTGGATTTGCTTTGTTGCCTCCTCACCCTGCACATTCGATGCTTTCAGGCCGGGAAGAGTTACCTTCTGTACCTCAAGTAAGTAAAAGGATCATTTTTTGGAGCTATTGTTGTTCAGTTTTGCCAAAGAAACTCAAGAAAGTTTTGGCACTCTCGATGCTTTCAGGCCGTACTAAACAAGGAGCTCCAAAGCCTTTTGCAAATGGGCTTTGAATCCAGTTCAGCTATAGACAGTTTAGGACCAACTGGTAATTGGAAGTTCGTGTGACATCGATTAGACACTTATATTTCCCATAATCTGACGCAGGTTCCACTATTGTTTCAGCAGGGTCGTTGAAACTAGAGCTCTAATTCTGGATGAGCTAGAAGGCTTTACTTCCTCTGAACAACTGAGTCAAGAATTTTTTAAGTTGACTTGGACATTAAACTTGAAGGAAAAGTGATAATGGAGAGAAGATCTTTGTTTGTATAGGTTTCGGCTTGTAAGTGTTAACCACTGTTTTTCTTCGAATCTTTGGCCATATGATATTATGATTAGTACCATCTTTGAAGATTCCTTAGTAAATGTAGGAATGACTCATCAAGAGTGAGTATTTCAAATCAGGAAGTATCAATCCATAATGCAACTTAAGACGGGGTGAACTTGGTCTACAAGATCAAAGTCATACTTAACTCACACTAACTCAATTTCAAGTAACCAAACAATGATAATTAACAATAGTGAATATTATCACATAACAAGCAAGACAAATGATAGAAAAAGTTCGAGGGAGAGATTAAGCATAATCTATTTATAAAATTTTAGTTATTCTTCGATTTTATATTATCTTTTCAAACTCTTTATTTTGAAGAGGTTTTTTTTTTAGTTCATAAGATTTAAAATTTATATTTAAAATTATTAATTACTTTATAATATTTTTATTCTTTCACGTTTTTATTTTAACCTTTTACTCTTAATTATTTTTTATTTACTATTTTTTTAATAAATTCTCACTTTTTTATACGTATTATAAATATTTAATATATAAATATTTAACTCTTATTAACTATTTTAATTGAGAATCTCTTATAATCCTGACAATCAATCACAATCTAAATCTTTGAAGTGTTGATTGATTGTGCCGGTAGATTCGATCTACCGATTAAAACTCTCAGGCCAAAAGTAACTTTCCTCTGAGTTCAATTGATTGCTTGGCAAACCGCTCTGCCCGATTGATTACTACACATGGTCTAGTCGACTCCTACAGGCCTCTCACATTTTTTTTTTACTCCAACAGCTCCCTTTTTTTTTTATTTCATTTCTTTGCATAACCGATCGTTTTCAATGTTTTGCAAATACCCTTTTTTTTTAATGTACAATCTCATTTAAATTATTTTTCATTTTTTTCTTCAAATTAAAACTCTCTTTTCATAATATCATTTAAATATCTTCTTTTTTTTTTTTCAACTTCATAATATGTTTTTTTTTTCAACAAATCAGCCCGTAATTTTTTTTACATAATTTCAAATCATATATCAAATATCTTTTCATTCAACTTCTTTGAAATCCTTTGAAAGTTAATTCATACCATTTATCATCATAGTCTTAATCCTCTTTAGTATTTTGACCATAATTTTCTCAACATATTGTTTAATTAATGCATTGTTGGGTGTTAAAAATTAGATATGTTTAACTTTTCAACTATGTATAATAGCTGCTTATCTAATTTTACTCCAATTGAGCACAAAAATTTTTAGCAGTTGGCAATGGCTTCATGGCATCTATGTGTTTTTCAACTTACTGAAACGTCTTTGTCCAATCTTCATAATTTGATCTTTAATAAATATTGCTGTGCTTGAGAACCTTCTTTTCTAATGTTGAGTGAGTTGACAGCAGAACGTTGTCCAATTGAAACTTCATCGGCTACTTTTGCTTTGTAGCTTTCTGTCTTCTCTTATTGTATTTGCTATACATCTTTTCATACTTTGGGTCCCAACAAGAACAACAGAAGAAACAGAAGGAAACAAAGAAACTTCATCGTTTCTTCTACTTCTTCCTCTAATACTGCTGCTTTGTGCAGCAAGTAGCAGAATTGAGTTTCTTGCTCTCTTTTGAGTTACTGAATTGAAATTGAAAATAATTGTCATAATTCATTCACAGGATTTCCCATATATTTTTATTTGTTATGGGCCATCTTTATTTTACAGACTCATCACTCACTCTAATACTGCTGCTTTGTGCAGCAAATCGCAGAATTGTGTGGAACAATCTGTACGACAGGGTCAAACCGGGTCTCGTCGTTTGCTTGTGTGTATTTGTGATGTGGATTTTGCCGCACTGGCGAGCACACGATTGATGAATCTCTCAGGGCCGCAACTTTCAGTTCCGTAACGGTCCCATTAATGCTTAGATATACATCTAATAGTGATTGTAGTATGTATATGTGGTGCAGAAGGCACTTAATACGATCCTTCGAACTCCTTAGTTTTAGTTCTTTTTTGCTTTCTTATGCATCTTTTTGGCTCTTTTTCGATCAGTTTCTTTTTGTTTATTTTGGATTCTCTGTCATATTACCCACTTCGTCTGTTTTATGCCTACCGGTATAGATTCACGCTAAGGCTTGATTGATTTGAGTTAGGTTGTTGGAAGTGGGAACTTGGGAGAGCGTGACATTCTGAAGTTCTTAAGGGAGAATTTGCTCTGTATTTTTTGGAGTTTGTCATCGGTTGATATTCTTAGCTTTCGTTGGAACTTGGTTACCTAAGAACGTCAAATCTCTTAAAATGCTAGATAGTTTTTTTTTTTTTTTTAAGTAAACAAATTATTAAAAATGCATTAATTTTTGAAAATATGTTAAAAATTAAAATTTATCAAATAACGTCGTTTTGAACGCCTATGTTGGCGATTCTAATAGAATATTGATGGAGGGGGTGTTCTTGAAACAACATGAGAGTTCGCACAAGTGTTTGTAGGGGGAAAAAAGTTTAAGGGTGTCTGAAATAATGTGACTTCAGGGCATATTTGCATAATTAGGCCTAAATTTAATTGGAGTGGAAAAAAGTATAGGCCTTGCAGCAGATCCCAGAGAGTAGAAATCAAGAAGTGTTTGTTAATCAAGTTTTTTCTTGCCTCATTGACATGGATCTATTGGATTAACGTTGACATTCTTGCCTTTCTTGTGCAACAGGTCCAGGGTTACACCATATACCGATGCTGAGATTAAGATAATATTCTGTTATTGATGTGATTTCTTCCTCATTAATATCGCAAGCCTCCTAAAAAGGAAACCACCACAGAGAGAGAGAGCTAGATCATATATAGGGTACCATTTTTTAATTGTTCTTCCATGTAAGGCCAAGCTACTATTGTGTGACTGATGTTGGCCAATTTACATGTGAGGATTTTTATTCACAGTGAAGCTTCCTTGTATAACTTATTTTAGTGTTTTATTTCCAGTGCATGTGATCGAGATTTATTTCTTCAATGCAGACAGCATTCAGGGCTAAGGCAAGGGAGTTTCACCCAGATCAGAACCAAGATAACAAAGGTTGGACTTGAAATGCTTTTCTACTTCTAATCTAGTCTCCCAGCCCTGCTTTGTGGTGTGACTTTAAGAAGTTTCTTTCTCCTGATTTATTGCAGAAGCTGCTGAGGCAAAATTCAAAGAGGTGATGAACTGAGGGGACTTGGCCCAATGCCGCTGCCTGCCATCCCTTTCTTAACATTGTTTTCAGCGGAATGCTAATCTACTGCGATTTATTTTTGGGATTTGATTTCTATACTGTATTCATAGGTCATCCATGAGAGGGTTTTTTTTTTTTTTTTCTCTTTTCAGTTGAGATATAAACAAAGGCAGGTAATTTGTTCACACACTTTCACGACCCCACATGTAACAATACCAAGCAATTCGAGTGCCTTGGATTGGCGAAATGGTCCTCACTCCTCGGCATGCCGGAAGCCATAAGTATTTTGCTTTCTGATTTTCGACCACCTTCATTTCCCTTTCCCTTTGCTTTCCCTTTTCACCACAAGCCAGCACCGCAACTTTGTTTATGCATCGCTTGGCTGGTTGCCCACCAATCATGATCAGCGTTAATACATTTTGGATTGTCAAAATCATTGCAGTTGATCGGTGGTAGTTGTCGAGCAACTTCCCAACCACCTGTATACCATCAGCAATATCTTCTATCCGTTTTTTCAACCATACAATAGAGCCAAAGCCTCTTCAAAGATATCTTCTATGAAAATTATGCTTGTCAGTTAAAATTATTTTTGTACAAAGCACTCACATCATTAAGCATAAATTGTCCTTTAATGATTTTTGGTGACAGTATATTTGAAACGGATAGATATTAAGAGTTTTAAACTCTTCAAATTTTCAGATTTTAGCTCTATACATCTTTTATTTTTCAATTGATCTCTTGAACTTGATTAGGCCGAAAAGACTATTACGTGAGTCAAAACCCGCATTATACAGAAATTTGTAGAAGTTTGGATTTGAACTTGCAGCTTTTTTTCTGAAAGTTTGATGACAGAAAGTATTAAAATGCAACTATCCAACTTAAGTAAGATTTGGAGTTTGCGAGGGTATTCTACAAATTTGGAAAAAGAAATAATATGTTTAGAGCTCAGAATCAAGGGTTACAAACTCCTTAGAAAATTCCAAGTCTCATATTTTCCTTTTTTTTTTTTTTTTCCTCCAAACCTAAATAGTCAGAGTACTAGAAATTGTAACATACAACGAAGTACAGTTCCTCCTTTAAGTGCGCGTCACTCTTCCCTTGTTGACCGTGGGCAATTTACCTCACTTGGCTGGGGGAGCTCTATAATATGCTGGAACAGTTACAGGGAAGAACATTTGCCTAACTCCTTCTGCCTTAATAATAGGGAAGATGATTCCTGATGCACCCTGTAAACAGAGTCCGTTAACATTTAGTATTCATAATATTTAACTGGATAAAAAATTCAAATATTTTGTTAATTGGATGTGTTATTGATGGGAGCAAATACACACCGAAATTAGCCGAGCTCCAATCCAGATGCGTTTAGGTGAAGGGAATGGCAATAACAGACGACCAACACCATATATTGCTACTGCAAAAAAATGCAGAACCAAGCTCAATGGACGGGGGTTTAACCCTGAGAGAAGAGAGATTGGTCCTGTAGAGAATACGCCACCAAGACTTAGATAGTCAAAGCAAGCCTGTCGCATTTCTTTCCTTGCTTGATCAGATGAAGCACAAAACACTTTGTAGAGGGCACCTGCCAGCGTGTTGATGGTAGATGCCACAGGCTGCGAACAGAAACATAGGAAATTCTGAGCTCAGCAAAACAGAGAAATATGGAATATTATCTTCATTGAGGAAGAAACTGTGACTAATTTTTGGGTTCAAAATTTGTATCTACAAAGCACAGGATCTTTCCAAAACCAAAACAAATAGAGCAACCAAAAATGAGAATCATCACTTTGGCTTCATACAATCAAAAACCAGCATATGACTTTAACTTACTTTACGCAAGGTGTAGAAGCATTCAAGATATTTGCAGAGTGAAGTTGCATCATCCATGTCACACAAAGGCCTGAGCAGATCCCGCAGCACAACAATGTCAGACAGTGCCACAGTCATTCCTCCACCAGTTAGAGGATGACGCATGTTAAATGCATCACCCATTAACAATGCACCAGGAGTAGGATATGGAACAGCTGGCATGCTTCTGTTTGGCATCGTTCTAATGCTTCCTTTTTCAACTGCAGCTATGAATGCATCATAAAGTTCAGGGGGAACCTGCAAAAGACATTTTTGAGATCAGTGCAAGTCAACATCGAACTCATATTGGTACAAGCACAGTATAGAACTAATACATGGGTACAAAAATAATGGCAGAGGCCAGACCCAGAAGTTATTAAATATCCTTAGGCCACAAATAGAATACCTGAGGTGCAACCACAGTCTTCAAATAGTTTGCCATTTCACCATTTGAAATGGAAGGAACTTTCTGACCAGGAACATCAACCAAACAGCGAATTTCCGTGCCACTGATTGGATAGAACAAAATTGGAGAAGGGTCTCCCAGTATAACATGTCCATGATTTGCATAAGGAAGTTGGCAATTCTCCAAGATTAAGCCAACAAAACAAGAGGGCACATCTACCTGCATAGTAAAATTAGAACTGTCATTTAGTGCCTGCTTTTGTGAAGAAAATTGATGCAGGTCCTTGTCATATAAAGGCAAATAATAAGCCATACTAAATTTAACAATTCCCCCAGTGGTGACAGAAAAGTTATTATATAACAAGATCAACAGCCTCACCTTAGGGTTACAAAGGGACCGACGCAAGTTTGAGAAACAGCCATCGCAGACAATTGTCAAAGGTGCAAATGCTGTTAGCTCCTTGCCAGTTTTTGTTTTGTACTGCACACCTTTAATTGTTCCCTTTTCTTCTAGTAGAGAAGTGACTGTCCCTTCCTCCAATTGTACACTAGCAAAATCAATGAAATATTAACACCAATGAATAAAACGTACTTGTAGGAATTATATTAAACACCAGCAAAAAAGATAACTCTTATATGATTGGTAGTCTTCATATGGTAACAATCTGCAAGCAGAAGATAAAAAGATGGAAATAGTATCATTAAAATGCTGAATTAACATGAGAAGTACTGAAATTTGAGAAACTCTATGTGAACCATATTGAGAACCCAAAATAGCATTAGCTAAGTAGCAGATATGTGCAGATACGATGGGAGTAAAGATATACTTAGGAAGTGATGCAGCCTTGTCCCGCATCCTCTGGATAAAACGCCCATTGTGAAAACTCCTTCCCGATATATCTGAGTGGAACTTCTCCAAAGGATAAGAAAGTCTAGTATGTTTTCCATCCTTAAAAAGTGCATAACCAAACACCTCCTGGGCATCAATTTCCTTCACACAATCTGCAGTAAGTTCCAAAAGAGATAAGTTCTGTTAGCAACAATGTCATAGAAAAACTAATATGGGAAAAACATGTTGATGAAGCAACATCACCTAATTTAAGATCTTTATAAATTAGTAGGATTAGAAATTGACAAATACCACAGGTAACCATAAACTTTGATTTGCACACACCTTCAAGTCCCAACTCAATTAACTTTAGATAGCCACCCGGTTGCAGCAATTCCCCCACAATTCTGTCGGGCTCGGTCAAGTCTCTTTCAATGACATGAACTCGACGCCCGTCCTGTATTTTAAAATGCACAGTTAATTTGCAGTCAAAATCACTTGCACATAGTCATCCAACAGAAACATCATGGTCACTCAAATTCGTACACAGATGCAATGCTATTACGGTGTAGTTCATTCAGTTTCTTTGTCAATGTCACATTGATGGTAAAAAGGTGAAAA
This sequence comes from Bruguiera gymnorhiza, assembly GCA_020883675.1. Taxonomy (NCBI): domain Eukaryota; kingdom Viridiplantae; phylum Streptophyta; class Magnoliopsida; order Malpighiales; family Rhizophoraceae; genus Bruguiera; species Bruguiera gymnorhiza. Next base: position 2,751,104 of record JAIRCJ010001047.1, on the reverse strand, counting down.
AGTCACCTTCATTGGAACAAGATAATAGAAATCACATGGGACAAGGGAAAGCAATGAACTTTTGAGACAATTCAAGTAGTGCCTCAGCTACAACGACAAATCAAGTTTCAATATCAAGATACTGGTCATGTACTGACTTTGTCCTGAGGTTTAATTCTAAGCCAACCTTTTATGTGAAAAAAATCAAATTTCTGGAAATAATCTAAGATTCAATGTTTGGAAAACATCTAAGATTCTGCAGCATTAAAGATTTGAGGTCTTTGTCAACAAATCAAATTGTTTCCATTTTTTTTCCACCCAAAGACATCATACCAAAGGTTGGCCATCGCTCAAGTTGGAAGAACCACTGGTAATAAACAATCCCCGTGAAGATTCAGTAGACGGGACAAACACATAGCACGGAATGAAACTAGATATGCAAACGTTCCCATCAAAGAACTGCAAACAGTAACATCCTTAAATATTTATGAGAAATACAGGGAAACGGGTGACCAACTCGGAAACAATCAACTTTATCTGATTATACGGAGAAATCTATAACGCCAAAGGTGTAACAATCGGTAACTGGAAGCCTTTTTTTTTTTTAAATCGATTAAAATAAAGAATATCCTTCACAATTTTAAAGCGACCGAGTCAGTATCCTGAAACCCAGAAAAAAAAAAAAAAACTCGGAGGAGGACTGAAGGAAGAAAAATTACAAAAGATTTATTTTTTTTTCAAGAAGAAGAAGAAGAAGAAAACGAGGTACGCGGATACTTTACATTAACACATGACACGAGCCAAAGTAGCTGTTAGTCCTTTTCCACGCGTATTTCCACATAATTGGCTCAAATATTCCCGAATTTAAAATGATTAATCCATAAAATTATTTATTAAAGAAAAAAAAAACAAAATATTCCGTGTCTTAAGTTAGAGAAAAATAAAAGGTACTCTGTTTGGCTGCCAAGAAAATGCGGGACAACTAGAAAGCGAAAAGAGAGGGAAAAAAAATTTAAATCACCTTGCCAAGCGTGTGAGCGAGAGCGGCGCCGGCAACGCCAGCGCCGACGACGATGACGTCGGCGTCATAAGCGGATCTGCATTCACCTGTCGTGGTGGGGATGCTCTTCACGGTCTCGCTTCCGGCCTCCAACACAGCACGTCTGTTTCTTTCCTTCCTCCTGGAAGCCAAGAAAAATAACAAAGCGAGGAGGCCCAGCGCGGAGGCCAGGATGAAAGAGAGCACGCTCTGGTCCGCCATTCTCGAATGCAAATCGTAAAACACAAACGAAGACGATTGGAAACAACGTCGGAAGAGGACGCGCTTCTTTGTCTCCCTCTCTCTCTCTCTCTCTCTCTCTCTCTCACACTGTCTCGCGTTTGTTCTCTTCCCTGTTTCGGGTCCGTGGCCTTTGCCTTTGTTGGCTTTGCTGGAACGTCGGTTTGCTTCGCTAGCAAAGGTAGGATTTACGTAGGGTAGCGGTAGAGGGCCCGTCGTTTTATCTTTTTCTCTTTCCTTTTAGGGGGGTTGAAAGCTAAGCCAACCAAAACGGCACGCTGTTCATAGATTGAATGGAATCGTCGCGAGGGATTCGGCACTTTATAGGCCTCAATGGGCGACAGGTGCACCGCCTCCATGCCAATTTGCCAATGCGCCCCTCTCATCTGTTTCCCTCACGAATTTATTATTAATTAATTAATCGGTTGAAGGTAGCTTTGGGTCATAGGTTGGTTGTGGTTATATTATATTATTAGATGGAGCGGTGACACAGAATAATTAATTTATAAATTTTATATTAAAAAATAAAAATAAAATTTTTTAATTTTTTTTGTCTCTCATCTAATTAATTAATGAGATAAGATCACCACCAACTTGTATTGACGAATGGTGTTAAGTCTTATGACTTCCTTTTCAATGGTGTCAAAGAAGTTTTGACCCAGCCTAACTCGGGGAGAGTTTTCTCTGAGTTTCATACCAAAGCGGACATAATATTTTATATAAAAAAAATATTTTTTTATTTGTAAAAATTTAAAATTAAATTTGTAATTAGTGACATTCCTTATGAGAAATATGAGACGGTCCATCTTCTTATTTTTATTAGTTAAAAGAATCAAGGCATGCATATATATTATGTATGATTCTTCTTCTTTTTTTTTTTTTTGTGTGCTTGTAACACAACGAAAATACTCTAAATTCGGTTTCTATCGCTCCATATTAATGTTACCAAAAAATTGATATATATGGGAATATTATTCGGGATACAAACACGTGGTCCAAGAGTGACAGCTCACCCCGCACTTCTCCATCACGTGATTCTTGTCTTCTCAAGGCGTCGTTTGCATCGGCTCTCAATTTAATTTTCTTTCTTTCCGGCAAGTGGAAATTTACAGTGCCTTTTGTAAGGTTTACCAGTGGGTTCGTGCGTGCGTGAAGCTCAAGCATTTTAATTAAATTTACCAAGTAGTAGGTTCCTTCATTGCCTTCTTCTGATCAAAACAGGGAAATGGAAGAAACCGTAGGAAATGAATCAAGGGGCCCGATTTAGTGTCCAGCGGGAAGCACATGGTTATATATATATATAATTTGTATTATTTTCTAATAAAGGTTTTTTGAAACCCTATGTTATAACAGCACAAAATCCGGTTTATTTTATAATGAACTATATAAAATATAATTAATGCCATCCATGACAGTTCACGAGTGTGTCTTATAGCTTGTCTAGGTGGGACAAATGCTCAGCCAAATTCAAGTTCATACTTACTTGAAGTCAAATCCAAGGAAATTTTACCTAAAACGTTTGATTAGTATAGTTCTTGTTCTTGTTGTTTTTTAGTTTGTTTATTTATTTATTTATTAGGATATGTGATCTCTATACTAATTAATTAATTAATTAATTAAGCACCCCTTGTTTCAAAGAAAGGAAAATGGTCATATGTATAGAATTAACTTCGAGGTTAGGTACAGTATAAAAGATCTTTTAGAAGTCCATCGGCCTATTGCACTCTTTAGATGATTTCTGACTGGAAAATAATAATAATAATAAAAAGACAAAAAAAATGCTCATAAGCCTTTAATCTTATTTATTAAATAATACAAGAGCGATAAGATATTTGAGCCAACATAAATGAGTGGGCCCAATTGCATCGTAGAAGTCCAAAATGAGCTGTGGATCAATCTAATCTTCCAAAAAAGCGGCATTTCTTGCAACTAAACAATGTAACTGTCAAGCAATGCAACTGTCAAAATGGAAATTGGGCAACAAGGAAAGTGGATTCCTCACTCCATAAAACCCGATTCTTATAGAAATAAAGACTATAGTAGGGTTCAACCCCACAAATTAAGTGGGGTGGGGATCGAAACAACTTAAGGTGCCTTTTAGTTTAAAGATTTCTAAATCTGCTTAGTCAAACAATGCTTTTGTTTTTTATTCTCACTCGTCTTTTCCTCGCCTTTCTCAAACGAAATCGTTTGTTTGATTCATTTGGTACTCGTCTCAATTTGTGGTCGAGGAAAGTAACTTTCCCTTGAGAAAAATCGTAATTTAATGGGAAGTGTAGCGGTAGTATCTATGGATCATAAAAGATTTAATGTCATACCAAAAAATTCACGAGTGAAACATAAAAACGAATCATCTATTTAACTTTATTGTAATGTCTCGTGCTAAATTTATTTGCAAATGTGTCATAGACATCAAGCTTGTCTATCTCCGACTATCCTTGATGTCAAGACAACACAAAGGGATAAAAAAAATAAAATCAAATTGGCATTCAGCTAGTTTTATCTCGTTCGACATCTAACGAATGCATTGATGCCCTTTACAACCACATAAATAATTTTTCAAAACCCCGTGTTTGATTTTCCTGTGCTTCCTTAACTATGGAAAAATAATTCCAAGGAACAAGTTATTCTTCAAGGCCAATCTGTTCGTGCGAATTTCTATAGTAATTTTGAAGTTTCGGTAAATTTTGGTGTCATTTACGCCAAGGTGTGTCCAAAAATAGATACCAAAGATGCAGAATTAACCCTCTTCCGATTGGGGATGACAATGATGTCTACTTTCACGGGGATTCACCTCACGTCAATAAGAGTGAAATTAAAGGAAATCAATTGAAAAACGAAAATTTTTGCTTCAATTTTTGAATTTTTAATTTACAATAAAAATAAAAATAATATTTATATTTATTACCTTGACTTTAACTTTAATATTGATTTTGAATTATTATGTTATAATTTTATCTTTTATATAACAATTGTATTAAAAATAAACGTAAAAAAAAAGCTAAATTTAAGAATAATAATGAATTTTTTTGCATAAATTAATAATTAATATGATATTTAAAAATTTAAAAATTATTATTTGTTATTAAAAAGTAGAGAGAAGGTGGTGGGAACGGAATAAAATTTAAAAATCAGCGTGCTGCCAACAAGAAGTCCGAGTATCGAGGTCCTTAATGGTCGATTGTGACAGCGGAACACAAAGTCCACCGGTGTTCACAATCAGCATTTTCAGGAGAAGAGATGACTCGGCATTCGATGCAACACCCTCCGACGAGGTCCGGAACTGGTTCATTCTGTCAATTCAATCATACATCAAAAAACTGTCCTGTAAGGTCAAAATTTCCTTCGTCTCACTCCCACCCCGAGTCTCCCTCTCCACATATATACGGACTTTTTTTTCCTCTTTTTCTTTTCTTTTTTTTTCTTTTGTTTTGGTCCAGTGGTATGACTGTTAGATTCATCCATTTAGGTCCAGAGTATTTGTACACTAGTGAGCTTGAGAACTTGAAATGCCAATGGTCAAAATTTATCAAAGATAAGTTAATTTCCCAGATGAGGCCTATAGATTTGGCATTTTCCGTGGCAACACATCCCTAATGTCAAAACGACGGAACCTCCTTGCCATCTTGATAACATTTGTACTTCCTTTTATAATAACTTTATTTTTTCAGTATCATTTGTATCATATATATATGTTTAATCCGCTTAATCAAAAATTTTAACGTAAAATTGTTAAATATAAGTCAAATTAAAGGAGACTATCACTGGAATAATTTTAGAATGCATTTCTCTTCATTTGGACTAGTTTCTTTTTCATTTTCGTTCGTTCGTTCATAAAAGAACCTCCTTAATAAGTACCCAAAAAAAAAAGAAGAAGAAGAAGAAAGAAAGAAAAATCCCCACATGTTTTTGGTCATGTACAAGAAGGAACCTACGTCAAGGCGTCTCATCTCATAGTCCACAAATGTTTTGTCTTTTGCCGCCACGTGGAATGAATTCGGAGGGGACAAGTTCATCGAAGAAATGGACAGGCATCGGCCGAAAAAGCCTTTGGACGGATGGGAACGGTGCTTCTCGCAGGATACAACATCTTCTCTAACGCCAGTGTGCCGTTAATAAATTTGAGAAACGATGATTTTTGTTTGAGAGTAGTCGGTTCTGATTAAATTTATGGAGTTTGCGTTTTAATAAATTTAGTTTGAAGTGACATAAAAATATAATTATTTTTTTTAACGGAATTATAAAATGTCGGCCCTATTTTTTCACCATAATAAAAAAAAAAGATTTTTGACATATGTATAAGCATTAATTGGCGTAAAAGAAATTTACACGAGCAACCTGCATAAATTTTTTGCTTGCGATGGATCGTGTGGAGGACATACAGCAAGATTATTATCATTCTGTGAGTATTTTGCATTAGGAAAAATGTATAATTAGTAAATAAATCAGTTTGTCATGTAATTATTATTAACGGCTTATCTTGTTGGTACCTTCTATGGATTGGATACATAGGCATGAGCTAAAAATCAATTTTAAAATTAAAAAATTTATTTGGAATGAAAAAAAAAAAAAAAAACTCTTTTGGTTTAAATACATTTTGGGATTCTGCAATACATAAACATAATTCCATTCAGCTGCTTCATATCGGAGAATTGAAACGCTTGGCCCAAGAATTTCGTGGCCCAGAAAACAACTTACCCAATCCGTGATCGGGACTCGACGTTAGGCCCATCTAACAGAGCTTGAAAACCAAAATTGGAGAACTCCGGCGGCGGCGGGAAGCAGCCATGGATTTTGAATGCTCACGCCGCCGTTTTGGCCCCTTGTGCACCGGACGTGCCGCAGCTCATGTCGATGAGATTGTTGGGAAATGATGGTGAAAGGCGATGGAGGATAAGCTACGTGAATAAAGCCAAAGTCAGTGTTGTGTTCCATTTCATTCTAGGATTAACAATTTCTATGTCAGCGTCGCCTACCTTTTTCCATGATACGGTTTGTGTATGGAGAAAAGGAATCGAGGCCACTTTGATTTATGATCGATTGCTTATTACTTTTGCTTTTTTATTTTTTTTTCGCATGCTATGGATTTCAATTTTTGAGTATGGACCACGTAGTTTAGACAACAGATGGTTTTTTTTTTTTTTAATAGAAAAAAATGATTGTACATGGCATCTGGGGGGGACAAGTATTGGTTTACTTGCTGTCCCGGCCCAAAGGGTGTCCCAAGGTGGCCATTCTCGTTCAATTTGTCTCACCCTTGTTCTTTGATTGGTTTCGGTCCTCGCCCCTAGTAAGAACGTGACTGGCTCATATTCCAACAAGCCATAGCTGATTGCTCGAGAACTTTAATCTTAGAAAAGAACTCCAATATCAATAAGTTATAGCTGATTGCTCATTGGTCTGTTTTTCATTTTCAATTGTAAAAGATAAAGACTTGCTCTTTTGTATGGTGTTGCCCATTTTTTCCATTGTTTGTGACTAAAGTTTTCATACGGGTCCCTAGAAAATGCCGCCTTCAAGTCGTCCGCTACAAAACCACGCTGTTTTTTTCATTTTTATTTTTATTTTTAATTTCCAATTGTTAAAGATGAGACTTTCCCTGGTTTATCTAGACTTGTTACAATTCTAATAGAAGAATAAAAATGTCTTCTATCTTGACCTATAGTCAATTACTCAATTTCCCTTTTCAAGGTTTTCTGAAAGTAACGATCTTCCTGAGTGGGTAAAAATCTTCGTGGGCAATCTCCACGTTTGGACTATGAAGTGGCGTGGTTATTTCTTCACTTCTCAGCAAGATTCTGTGTGTTGATTATGTGGACTATCGTAAAATTAGAAATATTTACGATAAATGGATCTTGGGAAATTGAGAGGGAGTGAAAAATGGTGCTCTGGTACGAAATATAAGTCCATGATGTAATTCATCCATGTTCTTATATGTGATGCCTTTCCTCCAGAGGTCTGCCGGCCTTGGAGAAATGAGCCGAGTGAAAAGGGGTATATCCATAAATAGTGAATATATTTGATGAAGTTTTGCCTTCTCCCAACCCTGTGTATGCTTGTGTGCTCGTAGTGCCTGGGTCGGGGGAAGTGGGATATCATTTGGACAATGAAAAGCCTGGCATTACATATTTAATTTCATGATGGTTAAGAGAATGCGGTTGACCAGTTTGGCAACGGTTTACCCGTGCCTTCTACGTTCTGCTCCTTGGACCAAATACATGGATTCATTCGAAGGAGTGGTAAAACAAAAAATTGCAAAAAGAAGTCTGCCATTCTCAATATTATCCTTCTTTAGGCTGCTTTGACCATTTGGATTGGCCTTAGGGATGGTAAAGAATAGTTCTAGCTGGATCTTTTAACTTGCGGGTGAGCCACAATTGACAGTCGCGTTGTCTCAATCTGTCATTTAGACAAAGCGTTCGGTTTATTTGTTTCCATACTTTTCCACATACATGCTCTCTATATTTTTCCCAAGCCAAAACACATTCACGAATTAAGTTTGCAAGGAGAATCCTTTCAAGTCATCGAATGTAGAAAGGGCCCTGCGGAGTTCACCTGTGTGGGTCATGCTGCTAGCTTCACAAGGAGAGCAACATTTAAAAATTACTGTAAGTAGTTCTGTGTTTCTAACTTAACTATTTAGGATATTCTTATTAGAATCTCTTAATTTTAGGTTCAAATCCTGGTGATTATATTCTCTTCTCTTAGCCTCTTGGCCTCCTATGTAATAAAAGAAAAATATTGTCAATAGAAATAGCAAGGGAAGGAGAAAATGTTTAGTGGATCTCGATGGCATAACACTTAAATTAGTTTGGGCATCTTTTGTCTGTAAGTAATAAATTTTCTTTGGCTTTCTCATCAAATTTCTTTTGGCAATCTCTCCCTTATTGGCATTCTTATTTAATTGGATCATCTTTTAAAAATTCATATATGTCTAGAAAATCAACCTATATTGACTCAGTGTTAGTGGCATATACTCTTCCTATTTTGAAATGTTACATATTATCTAATAAAAGTGTTACAACTTTAAAATTTTATATTTAAAATTGTTAATATATTTTTTTAAAGTGTGATTAGTAAAAAAGTTTGAATGATACAAATATATAAGTATGAAACAAAACAAAATAAGAAAAATAAGTTAATTATCAATTAATTTTTAAAAATTATTATATTTAATTTGAGATAAATTAAATAATGAGTTATGCATATTTAAAAAGTTAGATTTGTCTAATTTCTAATATCACTAGTTATGCATTAATTGGAAATGTGTGAAGGAAGATACCACTTACATACTTAAGTGTATTAAAATTGTTAGGACAAATTGTATTAATCAACTTTCAAAAGATATTGCAAACTATTGGAACAAAATTACATAAAAGAAAACTAAATAGGATTGAAAAGATATTTTATTTAAATTTTCGATGTTAGAGACAATAAGTAATTTAAAACTATGTAAAGAAAGTTATGGTTGGTTTAATAAAGAAAGTAAAAGTTATGAAATTCAAAAAAAGGAAATAATTTGAATGAAATTCTAAGTATAAAGAAAAAAATATTTGAATTGAAATAAAATTATAGAAAAAATTATGAAAAAAAAGAGAAATATTTTTGGACAAGTTTGAAAGAATTTGTAAAAAGAAAGGAAAAAAATTGAGAAAGATTTAAAGATGCTAAAAAATCTTGATCAATAAATTAGATTAGTTGTTGTGATCAACTAAATGCATAAAAAAGTATTATATTAAAAGTTAAAAAGTTATAAAAATTTTAACTTAATTGACTAGATATAATAAATAGGTCAATTGAATTGATAAATTAATTGATTGATTATTACAATAAATTAATATGATAAAAGTATAAAAATTGAGAAATTTTAAAGAATTCAAATTAATTAATTAAAATTAATTAATAATCAACTGATATTTTATAAATATATTTTTTTATATTTGATTCAAATTATAATTTATTTTTATATTAAAATATTTAATTATAACAACTAACAAGATATAAATATTTATATATTAATATCAATAAATATGATCAAATACTTTGAATGTATTAAATAATAAAAAAGATATATTTTAATAGATTAAAATAATGAAAAAAGATATATCATTAAAAAAATATATTTTTTATTTTTATGAAAAAATTTTACAAATTTTGTATTCAAAATTAAGTGATATAAGTATCATAACGATAATTTAGTAGATACAATGATTAATAAATTTAACATTAAATTAATAAATAAAGTAATCAAAGAGTTTGACACCTAATTAATAGTTAAAATTGTAAAAACTTGATTTTTATTGAAAGAAGAAATTTGTTATAATAATTTAAAATTTTTGAAAATAATAAATTTGAAGAGAAAATATAAATTTAAAAAATATTTAAATTTGTATATGTTATTATATTTAATTTTTTTATCTAATTTTACTTTTAATTTTTTATATTACTTATTTTATTATAAGATTATTGTTTATCTTATATATATATATATATATATATATATATACATTGAATACCAAATCCAATAAACTCAATTTATTTTTTCTTGAGTTGCTCTAGGAACCAACAAATAAAAACTTTTGTATAAGCTGTTATTCAAGTCATTTACATCGCTGCAATCAGGTGAATGCTGTAAAGTCGGCAGGTTGAGAACCTTATTGTTCGTGATCATCCTAATCCTGTGGCGCATATTGCATGGAATCCAGCATGGGCGGAGCAATAGTTACACCAAAAGGAGCATAGACATCTCCAGCATGAGTCATGGTAGTAGAAATGTTAATCTGTAAATTCTTTATTAGGATATAAAAATTCTGGCAGTCTTGGTAACCAGAGAAAGAGCTCATTCAAGCATGAATGGTTCGCCAATATTAAGGCATATAAAACGAAGTTTTGCTAGATTGGACCGCAGCGGCTAGCATGGGCCCATTTGCAAAAAACAATTCCAGTGAACAAGCAGAGGTCGGCTGCGAGATAGTTCGGGAACGATTTTCCTAATATCGTGGATGGCCCATGCTAGTAGAAAATCCAAAAACAGAAACAATTGAAGTCTGTAAGGAGGAAACTAGTAAGAACATGTGAGCAAAAGAAGGATTTCTTAATTGTCATACTGGCTCGTGGCAGGCAGTGAAAAGCAGAGTAACGGTTATATATGCAAAGACAAACGGCCTGCGCCAAATTTAGAGCCTCACACCTGAAATTTTTTGTAATCCAACTAATGAATTACAACAGTCAAGCACATGGTAATAACCTTTTTGAAAGAAAAAAAAATAATAAAATAAATAAATATATATATATATATATATATATTTTTTTTTTGAAAATTAAAAATAAATAAAAGCAACAGCCTATAAATGAAGGGTTAGATGTCCGGCTAATTAAAGTAAAGTAAAAGGCTTTGTCATGCCAAAAAGGTTTTTCCTTCTTTACGAGCTAAAACGACGAAACAACCGGACGGAGCTTGGTCCCAGAGGCGCCTTAAAGTCTAATAGGATCTAAAGTTTGCACGTGTCAATGGATGATTGGCGTGTCCTAATAACCGTTAGCGTCGCTTCCATTCCTGCGTGTCAATATCAAAGGCAACCGGACGGACAGTAGTTCTAAAGTTCTCTCTACACAAGGCGGTCTCTCGGGCTCAGACAAAACGAACGAACGCACGCCTGAAGAGCGGCGAATTGTAGCAAAAAGATGACTGTTATTTCCTCCAGCGATCGAAAATACCGACGGAGCAACAGGAGCCCTCTCCTTCCTCAGAAATACGACGAATACGGCCCTCCCGAAGGCGGCTTCGATGGCGCCTCCTTCTCCGGCGCCGTTTTCAACCTCTCCACCGCGATAGTCGGTGCCGGAATCATGGCCCTCCCTTCTGCAGTCAAGCAACTTGGACTAATTCCGGGGCTTGTTATGATCCTTTTGGGAGCTTTTTTAACAGAGGCGTCTATCGATATGATCTTAAGGTTCGGTCGAGCTTCCAAGTCCACGTCGTACTCCGGCGTCTTCGCCGATTCGTTCGGCGGGATCGGCCGCACTCTTCTGCAGGTCTGCATCGTTTTCAACAACTTTGGAATGCTCGTCGTCTACATGATCATAATCGGTACGGCCATCGTTCTACTTTTCTCAAACTTGCGGTTTTATTTAGCAATTTCGATATCATTGGGCAGAAATAAGAATTAGTTTGGTTTTTCTTTTTTTTTTTTGGTTAGAAATTAATTGTTTATTTAATTTTACCATCAAAGAGCATAATAAATTTTATAATACAATTCCTTATATCTACAAATTTTTTTCATTGGTTGAAAAGTAAATAGCGGACCTCCCCTATAGTTGGGTAAACCCTTTAACTTCAACGGTTGGATTTAACGTCCCTGATATCTTGACCGTTCAATGCTTTCTAGCCACGAATTGTCGTAGGCATTTAGGCCCAAAGTCTTTGATCGTTGTTTGGATGAGCTTGGGTTCTCTAAATTGTTTGCAATGTCCGTCCGCGCGGGACCTTCTCTGATTCCTTCGACTGGTGAAAGAAACCATTCATCTCTGCGTCGAGGTCCTTGCGGTCCTTGCCCCGGTGGGTTCGTTAAGCTGGAAACGTTAATTGGTCCTCATTGGACTCCCTTTTTTTGGCTGGATGCCGTTGGATTGTGATTGAATGGTTGATTATCATTCACATTATATACATATATATATATATATATATGACTTGGAAATTTCTCTGTGGCAGGCGATGTGTTGGCAGGGACGTGGTCGGCTGGGGTCCGCCACATAGGGGTTATGCAAGAATGGTTTGGTCAAGGCTGGTGGACCACACGTTTCTCCTTGCTGCTTCTCACGACCATCCTTGTTTTCACTCCCCTGATTTCCTTTAAGCGCCTTGGTAAAAATGCCTGCTTGGCTCTCCACGCGTCTATTTCCTACTGGATTATGGTCTGAGCATATATGAGATACTATAAATTAGACTTGCTAGTACAATCTTAATATACATACATATAGAGAGAGATAGAGAGAGAGAGAGAGAGAGATTAAAGGAACTAATAAAAAAAACTATATCATGGCTTCTTGTAATTTTGAAGTCGGGAATTTCAATGGTGTCAGATTCGTTGAGATACACATCCGCATTGTCAGTGGCTTTGGCCATTGTATTTGTGGCAGTAACTGCAGGAGTGACCACAGTTAAATTAGCGGAAGGAAGTATTGGGATGCCACGTTTGATGCCTCAATTTACTGGTCAGGCCTCTTTTTGGAAGCTTTTCACCACCGTACCTGTTATAGTCACTGCTTATATCTGCCACCACAATGGTAAGCAGTAAAATCCAGATCAATTTTCTCTTACGTGAATCGAAGACAGCTCCCACGAGATGCTTTTCTCCGTCTCGTGTAACCTTTTGGCCGTTTTCTTGTTCAAATGCACTTTGCAGTTCACCCCATCGAGAATGAACTAAAAGATCCTACCCAGATGAAGTCCATAGTGCGGACTTCCCTCACATTGTGCGCATCAGTTTACATTGCTACAAGCTTCTTTGGACTTCTGCTTTTTGGTGATCAGACACTTGATGATGTGCTTGCTAACTTTGATGATGATCTTGGAGTTCCATATAGCTCGCTGCTCAATGATGTTGTTAGAGTGAGCTATGGCATTCACCTGATGCTCGTCTTCCCAACCGTGTTTTTCTCCCTGCGCCTCAATTTGGATGGCCTTCTCTTTCCGTACGCCATTCCCATTGCATATGACAATCGCAGATTTTTTCTGATAACTGCGGCTCTGATGGGATTCGTCTTTATGGGGGCCAATTTTGTGCCTAACATCTGGGATGCCTTCCAGTTCACTGGTGCCACGGCAGCTGTCTCTGTTGGTTTTTTGTTTCCAGCCGCCATTGCCCTCAGGTAAGCAGCGATGATCAAATGTCCTTTTCTGACTTCACCGTCATCAATGGTTAATACACAAGATATATCTAATTAGGATACTTCTGGGATGACCAAAAAACTTGAGCTCAGTAGATCTGTGGTTCGTTTTAGTATTGTTTATGTTCTCTTTGCAACCTCCCCCCCTTTTTTTTTTGGGAAGATTGAAGATTGAATTAAAACATAAGTTGCTCTTTGTTGGTTTTCCAGGGACACTCATGGAATTACAAGAAAGAGCGACAAACTATCGTCGTGGATGATGATATTGTTGGCCGTCTCTAGCACCGTGGCTATTTGTAGTGATGTTTATGGCATTTTCAGCATCGACAGTTAAGCTGGAGACAAATTGTTCTGTTATAACAAAAACCCGACATAAGGATGCATAGCATAGCATAGGACTGGAGTTGCCCTGTTCCTGCTGGAAGTGCTACAGTAAAGCATTTATTTGCTGTGCTCCCCACTTCTTGTAAATTAAAATCAAGCAACGTCTACAGCGTAATGAAATGAGGTTCTTTTTCCTGGTGTTTTCTATTCATTTCGACTGCAGGAATAGCGAGCTTGACCTTTTAAGAACGTCATAATTCAATGCAATTTGGGGATGATTCGGAAATTTTTTTTGTACGGAAATGGCATTCTTCGGCACGAATTTGATCCCAATGGCTAGAAGAGATGGCAATCCAGTTATCTAGTTTTGTCCAACTGGGACAGCTTATGGCCCAATTTAATTTTGCTGTTGGGCTTTATTACATTTCTCTTGACATGAATTTAGAAGCCAGCAAAATGGTTATCACGATAATTGAACCATTTTCTCCACCTGGGCTTCGGCCCATTTTTTCTTAATATCCAGATTGCAGGAACTCGTACAAGCCATTGACGAAGGAACTACACCTCAGAAGCTTAGACTTTACTATGATTAGTAATTCCTTTTTTTCGAAATTGATTTTGTATATCATTATTTAGGGGACAACGATATTCACGAACTTCCTACAGTCCAGATTTTATGTAATTATTTTCTAGAAAACAGCCCAAAAAACAACATTGAACGAGATGACAATATCACTTATAGATAATTTCAAAATTATTGCTAAAAATCGTTCTATCTAGTTGGCTAGAATTTTTGATGAATTTCGGCCAAAGAAAAAAAGAAATTTGCGAACACAAACCTTGTTTGCTTCGAGGAATGTGCAAAGACGAGGGGAAACAGATGACGTGGTCATGGTCATTGGCTGCCACATTAGCTGGAGAACAACAATTTTCTTCTGACGACCATACCCAAAAAGCTGCCACAATGTGAGAGGTGCACGCGTTTAAATTCGTGCCGGTCGTGGGGGTACATCAAGTGCTGCCGTGTATGAATTCCGAAGAACGACCTTTTACCCACAGCTCTAACTAAGCCAATTATATAGAGACATATTTTAACCAGTCGCGCTATCGTGCTACAGGGACGGAGAAGAGAGTGGGGCGCCGACAGGTCTGTGGGTCCCTCTCTCCTCTTTTTTCTTTTTTTTTCTTTTCTTTTTGTTTTTGAGAAAAAGAGACGATTTTTGCATTAAAAAAATTCTTGAAGAAAAAAAAAAAAAACTCCATGACCCCACCAGCCCCGGCTCCCACCCCCACCCCATTGGCCCATTGTCCGCCAATTTGACGCCGCCTCCCGGACGGGCTTTAAAAAGAAATAAATATTTCATTAATTTTGTCAATAATAAAAATTAAACTTTGAAATCTCTCTTCTGTAGCTTCCAATGGGCCTTGCCGTGTAGCTTTTGGAAATGGGTGCTTCGACTTTCATCCATGGACTCCCAACCTCACGCCAATTTTTAGTGGCAACAAAAATACGTGAAACTTCCGGGTCAACTAATTTATTTGACGGTTAAGACTGCTTCAAACATCACCATAGCTAGACTTTGACAAAATGACATCAAGAAGGGATAATGATACACATGACGTTCTCTGTCATTGATTATGTGCGTACGTAAAATTGAATTGTTACGCGTAACGATTATAAAATTTGATTTAATTTAAATAATTTAATTCATTTTACTTAAAATTTAATTTAACATAATTTATATTTATTAAAATAATTACTAATTTATAATATTTTAAATTTAAATAGTATAAATTTAAAATAATTCTAAAATTTGATTGATATAAAATCTCATTAGTTCAAAAATTATATAATTTAAAATTAAAAAATTTTAAAAATTAATATATTTAAAATTTGATAAATTTAAAACCCCTATCATTCAAATAACCCTAGATTTAACTGGCCCAAAAAAATTATAAACCCATAACACAAAATCCAAAATAATTAGATTGGAATCCAACTTGACCCACCCATTTATGACATCTAATTAAGTGGAAAAAAAAAAAACAAATTTAAAGGGAAGTCTCCTACACTTTCTATGTACCTTTTCTTTTGCTTTCCTTTTTTTTTTTTCTTTTTTTAAGAATGATGAACAGATGTAAAAGTTTTATAAATAAATCTTAAAATTATGTGTAAATTTAATGAATTTTGCTATATGGTAATGTTAGTCTATGTAATTAAAGCTCTATATGCTTACAATAGGTTTTTGAGCGATTTATTAGTAAAATTTACTTGCTTATATCTGTTTTGGAAGCATGGGTTCATATATCGAAAAGAGTAGCCAAGTACTTATTAGACCAAAACTAAGACAAGGACAAAAAGGGATCAATCCTTCAGTTTGGAGCCATGTTTCTTGAGATTTGAACAAGATTCATTCAAAGAGTGCGACTTTGACAGAACATTGAAACGTGTCTGGAAAAGGGACTGCCAATTAGCATTTAACCGGTCAAGAGAAGTACAGACATTTGAATAATTAAAGCCAAGAACAACAAATGGTTGCATACTTCCATTGCCTAAGCCAAAGTGTCCAAAACAGTGCTTCTGAATGGAAGGCGGCTTGCAGCAAAATGGATTTGTGCCATGTTCGGCCTTGTAGATTGGCTAATTTCAACCCATTATATGTTTTAACTGTTTAAGTAAGTTACAACGCATGTCCTATAATGATTCAATCTGATCATCATAATACACATACACTAATGACTAGTCTCTTTTTGCCAATCTTTCCCCCATTTTCCTTCTTTTCTTTTTTGTTTTAATCTGCTATTATGTGCAAGTGGCTCGTCTCATTTTGTATATTTCAATCCAAAGTTAGTTTAAGGCAAATAAAGTCCGAAAATAGAAATGTACTTCGACGGTGTTTGAGGGTTACGGGTTTATATAAATAAAGATTGAAAATTGACTCCATATGATTCCACAAGCGTAACAGTTGACAACTTGACATTAATTATAATGACCAAAAAAATAATTAAAGATACTATTACTACGCTAATCATTGCATATTTAATTGAGTCGAACCAGCCTATGATTTCGTATTTTGATTGTGCAATTAATCTCTCCAGCTGTACAAACACCAAGCATCATTATTTAAGAAGAATATTAAAGGGGTTTAAGAATAACATCTTCTGCACTGTCACACCTAACCCTTGATTTATGCAATACATGATTTAGCATGGGGACCTACTCGTATGTCCCATAACAGCACCTCTATTTCGTCCCAATTTTCTTTTTGTCCTATTTATTGCATTTAGTAATTAGATTTAGGTATGTAAATTGCACAATTTTTAGATATCTAATTAGAAATATTAAAATAAAAAATTTAAACTATACTTCTTATAATAATTGATTAAGCTAATTTATATTTAATTTAAATTTTAGGAAAAAGAAGTTGAATAAAATTGAAATTAATTTTATTATTAGCTATAATTAGTATTTTAATTAATTTTAAATTTTTTAAAGTTTAAATTTGTCTTAAAAGAATTATATAAAATTTAAATTGAGTGATAGACTAAATTTAGATTTTTAATTATGGTTGTTATTCTGCTTAATTTAAGAGTCTTTAAAGAAAATAAAATTTATTAATATTTTTGAAATAAATGAAATTTATTAATATTCATAGAATTAAAAAAAATTGTCAAATAGTAAAATAATAAGTAAGAATAAAATGATAAGTTTTTTTTTTTTTTTACTTTTCAAGAACACAAAAAGTAAAAAATAAAAGAGTTTTAAATTATTATTATTTTTACTTATAATTTAAAAAAAAATAGATGGAGGATTTAGGTGTAATTTTTTATTATTTTAAGGAAAAAATGAATTTAAGAGATTTTTTATTTTCTTTTTTAAGAAAAACAAAAGAAGAAAATTTAGGTCTAATTTTATTTGATTGTATTTTTTTTAATCTTATTTTTCTCTCTTAAAATATTAAGAGAATTAAATTTTGAGCATTTTAATTTTTTTTCTTAAGTTATAAATTAATGAATACCTCTCATAAGTAAAATTAATGGCATAATAAAAAAATTACTCAACTAAGTAAATTAATATATGAAGTTAAGTAATATAGTTGAAAGAAAATAAAAAAATAATAATGTAAATTAAATAGATTTAATTTTATAATATACAAAATAATTAAATATATATTAAAATTTAAATTTTATTTAAATACTAAAATTATAAAAATTAATTAAAAAATTTAAAATTAAGTAATTATGGTTAAATAAGTAAAATTGACCATATAATTAAAAAAATTAATTTTTTTAAAATTTAGCAATATATATTTACACAATATAAATTAATTATTTATTATTAGTCAAGGAGAAAATAATTTATTTGGTCAAAGTTTAAAAAGGAGGAAATAATTTATTATATTTAGTATTTATTACACACAAGAAACTTCTTTATAATCATGCTTTGAGCTGTCATCCAATGAATAATATACCTAGAACCATCCACTGACCATGCCACTTGAGTGGCAGCGTCTTTTTCCAGGGAACTTTGTAGGAATATTCTTAAAAGTTCTATTTGCCAATTAATTTTAAATTTAATTACATAAATTTTAAAATAATAAATTTAAATAAATATAATTAATTTTTATATAATACATAAGATATTTAATATTATAAATTAAATATTATGATAATATAAAATTTTTTATTTATTATAAAAATTAATTATATCTATTTGAATCTATTATTTTTAAATTCATATAATTTATTTTTTTTTAAATTTCATTGTAAAAATGAAATTATTTATTTATTTTTTTTCTCTTTTAGATTTTGAGGGTTTAAAGAGTTATGCAACTTGCGTATGAAGAATAAAATGATTTGAATTGGCAATTCATGAATTTTCTCTCTTAGGATGAAAAATAGAAATACTCATAAGGTTGATTATAATTACACTATTTGTCAAATTTATTGAATCTTTTGTTAATTTTTAAAAATATAGAATAAATAAAATCCTAAAAAACCAAAAAATAATCAAGGAAAAACTATTATTTTTTATAGTCTACTGAAATTTGATTCTGAAAACAATTTGATCATGCATACAAAGTAACCCTCTCTTTTATTGGTACTATATTTTTCTTTGATTATTGTATTTCAAAATTAGTTATTTTTAGATTGACTAGAAAGATTTAGTATTTTTTAAATATTTTTATTTTTTTCCAAATGTTATAAAAATAAAAAATCTGACGGCTCTCAGTGCAATACGTGTCACTGGAATTATTCCGCGCGCTCATTGTGAAAGTTTCACTTTTGACTTTTGACTGACTTCCACGTTTAACCAGAAAAATATTTAATATCATTGTTTAGAAAAGATTATTAAGGGGTAAACAAATTTATAAAATTAATATTAATAAAAATCAGTGGATGCTCTGTGTGTATTTGTCCTCCGAATGGTTTCTGCAACAGTAAAACGGATCATCCTGTATAATTTTTATACGCTTAATTTAAATTTTAAATTTTTTCATTATATTTGATAATATATAAATTTATAAAATATATATTTTTAATTTTTAAATTTAATAATTATTATGATTGAATATACAAGAAACTCAATAAAAAGTATTATTTTTTAAATAATATAATTTATATAAAAAATTAAATTAAAATATTAATAAATAACAATCAATTTAAACTGATAGGGACAATATTTTATTCATGTTGCCTGATCCGATTCTTCAAAATTAAAATTCCAAAGTTACCCCTCGGAGTGTTTCACTGTCTTTGTCTAATTCAGACTATTCGAATTTTGTCTCATGATTTTCTCACTAGTCGATTCAATTAGCAAAAAGAATTCGTTGGATTAATTATTACAATAAATAAATAAATAATATGTTAATTTCATAAATAAAAAAAAAATCTCTCGGAAGACTGACGTTTATCGATAAATTTATCTAGTAAATATTTTCTGTGCCACAAAGGTCAATGACTTGACTTTTCACCTCTTCCTTTAACGGACGTATTATGGTAACAAAAAGTCTAACTTATAAAAAAATTATTAATTTTATACAAATTAATAAATATATCATAATTTTTAAAAACTAACAATTTATGCTCTACAAAAATTTGTTGTAATAAATATATCACATTAACTTGAATGTAGACAAATTATTATGACAAGTGATGTAACAAAATAATAAAATAATTATATTGATATGTACTAAAATAACATGTCAAAAAAATTATTAAGTCAAATGAATTTTAAATTTGATTCAATTAATTTTTTAATTAAAATTAAAAAAATAAATTTTAAAATAAAAAATTCATTATAGTTAAACTAAATAATAAAAAAATAGAAACTTAAAGCCAAAAGAAGAAATATGAATTTTCCTGTTTTAAACATGGAAGATATAACTTGCCCATGAAAATTCATTACTGAAATTTAAACAAAATTAAGCCACGAGAGTTGTTTGGACAATTAATAAAGCTAAAAACTATTTGAATCTTAGTTCCTTTGTCCTCTCGCGTTTCTGTCTTTGTCCTAGGCACCTATACTGCCAACCATTTTTTTCTACAATTTAACAATCAAGTACATATATATATATCTCTTTTTTTCTTTTTTTTTTTTTTTTGTGAATCTGTGAGAATTAATAAGCGGATCAAATAAATAAATTAACTATCTAAGCAATTAACATGTTAAATACAAAAGTCAATAAAGAAACAGAAATCAGGGTTCCGTAATTGTGTCGAGGATATACAAAATCAAATAAAGATGGAGTGAATTCTTATTCTAAATGAAATTTATGCATTTTAGTCGTTGATTAGGGAGCAAGAGGCCGATGGCGGGGCTCTGATATTGAACTGAGGCAAGGCGAAGGTGGGGGTGAGAGAGGCGAGGCGGAGATCAGTGAGAATAGTAGCGAGTAGAGAGGGGCGAGGTTGACGGTGACAACGAGTGGCAGCGAGGCGTGTGAGATGGGGAGAGTCATACTTCTCTGGATTTAGTTTAATATATATAGTTTAATTTAGGGTTTGTTTTTTAATTTTACTTATTTAGTTTTAATTAAAATGGATTTCTCATTTTAAAAATAATTTTTATAATTTTAATTAAAAAAATCAATTGAGTTAGGTCCAATAAATTATTTATTTTATTTAAATCTGTTATTTTAGTACATGCCAATATTATTATTTTGTTATTATGTTATGTTATTAGTCATACTAATTTTTGTCCATTCAATTTAAGGTTGTGGTAAATTTATTAAAAAAAAATTTATGAAACCCAACTTGTGAGTTTTTCATATATATGAAAAATTATGCATCTTAGAATTTGAGCTCAAAAGCCATCTGTGTTGCAAAATTACAAAATTAGTAATTTAACTTTTCTAGACAATTATTTTAGTCCTACTAAAAAAAAGTAGTAGATTTATAATTAATGATCAATTATTTTATATCTTTTCTCAAAATAAATGGTAAGAAAATAAAGAAAAAGTTATACACCTAATATTTGAATTCTTAATTATTTAAATGTAGAGTTAAATTTTAACCATCAAATTAGAAGTACATATTAATTAAACATTATAACCCTTTTTTTTATAAATATTAAGAGTGCAACATTTATTTAATATATTAATTTTTTTTGGTATCTTTGTTATTGTATCAAGAATCTTTTAAGTCTATAATTTTACTACAAAAATATTATATATTTTTTGGATAATAATTTTAAAAATATATTGATTTTTTAAATATTTAATTTTAATAATATAACTTATAATTACAAAACTTTATATAAGAAAACTATATAATTTTCTATGAATTAGTCTCCCATCGAAATTTGGGAAACTTCGACACCAAAGAGATTAATTTAAATAATATTTTCTTTTTTTAAATAAATCAATTTGTTTATTTGCTAAGAGTTTGTTTAAATTATATTGTTAAATTTTTGTTGATAATTTTATTATTTTTATATTTTAATTTTTCTATTTGTTATATCTTAATATTGTTTGTTGTCACTTCTAATTTTTGTTAGTAGTAATAATTTTTTAATTTGAATTTTTTTAAACAAAAAACACCACTATTTTTTAATTTGTTAATAATAAAAATTGAAACATGTAATGTTTTGATCAAAACTAAAAATTAAAAATATTACATATTTAAACATAAAATTTATAGTTTTAATAACAAATATATATAATAATGAAGTTAACATTACAAGTAACATTAATACATTAATTATTATATCGTTACCAAAGAACTAGTGTAATTGGTCTTGAACGTAATTTATTTACAATAGTTGATTTTAACTAATATTAACTGATGCCTATGACTCTAAAGTATGACTTTTACTTTTATGTTTAACATTAACATTCTTATTAATATATTGTAACAAAAAGCAATTTAATTGTTTTTGCATCTTAATAAAATTATAAAGTGCATAATATTTTTACTTCTTAAAATCATATGACACCATTTAAGAAAAAATTAAAAAATTAAAAACTTCAATTTTAATATCTTAGGACATTTTTTAATCACATTTCACAATATTGAGTGCATATAATTAAATAGTTCTTTTTGGCCTTAAGGTTTTTGTCCCTATTAATAGTCATGTAAATGATAATACCTTTTATAATAAAAACTATATTTAAAGTCAAATAAATAATACTTGCCACATTAAGGCATAAGAAAACAATATTCTTATTGAGACACAATTTTGATAAGTATTCTAGCATCATTAATTGTTCCTTTCTAACTTATTATGACAAATGTAAATTACATATCAAATGAACATACACATAAAATATTTTATCTGATTTCAATATTTTTGCCATGAAATGGGATTTGTTCAACAAATGAAATACGAGTAAAAATATTAGTGCAATTTATTTCTCTAACATAGTCTTGTAATAATTAGTTAAAAAATATTATATTTGTATTATTAATTAATATAAAAAATTAATTATTGTATTATTAATTAAAATAATAAGAAAACTAATGGTAAGAAGAATTGACCTTAAAAAAAAATATTTTGAGTTATTCATAATTTTAGAAGAAATTTTGTCAAAATTTAGATGAATAATCATAATCTTAATAAATGCGTAAAGTACTTTTAAAACCCTTCTAAAGTGATTGGAAATGGTTTCAATCAAGTGTTGAAATCAATCACCAATCATGCATAGTTGTTCATTATGACCTCTGATACAACGAAATATTTCTAATTGTTTTTGAATTGAAAGAAACTTAAAATTGGTTAATAAGCTTCTCCTTTTCAATTCTTTATACAAATTGATAAAATTTTATTTTTTCATTTGGAACAAGTCAATATAAGTATTTGGATGACCATTTAAAATTTTTTGTAACATTAGGCTATTATTAGATGATGAGACAGTATGATCTAAGAAATGACCAACAATCATAAAAACATTGTTGTTCGAATCTAACAATAGTTCTTCTTTATCTTCTTTTACTATATTCATATAAATATTTTATTTTCATATAAAAAATTGCTTAAAATTATCATAAGTCAATGTTGTAGTCAGTGTTAAAACTAAATGAAACATATTAACCCTAATATAAAATTATAGCTTAAAAGTATCATAATTTAGATAAATAAAAGGTCAAAATCTTGACAATATATAATTTATAATATGGTTGCATTAACATGTCTTATATAATAGCATCTAAACACATATACCTAGTTTAAAAAGGTTAAAAAGAAAAGAAAGTAGAAATAAAATTCATAGTCCATATGTTTCATATATTTAAAAATTTAATATATAAAAGTTTTAGATATTTAATACTCCATCTCTTCTCTTTACACTTGACATCTACAAAAACATAATTCTAAATTCTTTTTCCTTGAACAAGTTCTCTAGTTTTGTATAAAATTGACAACTACTAGGTAGAACAACTTGCAAGAATTTAGGGTATATATTTATGCTTAAAAAGAAACTAGTGATATGTGCTTTTCCTATAGGACAATACTAAAATTATCATTAAACTCTCTCGTCTCTTCATGAAATAATTGTCAAATTCAAGCATTTACTTCAGACTAGCTTCTCTTTGCAGAATTAATAATGATGTCTACAATGGTTTTGTAAAACCTATCTCGTTGAGATGGTTGGAAGTGTTTGTTTATGTTAGACAACTCATATTCATTAAAGAAGACATGCTTATTTATTATAATTAGAGACCCTTCTCTCCATTCACTGAAAAAAGGAAAAAGGTCTTCTGCTTTGTCTATTCCCATTACACCAAGAATCTAATTATTCAACACTCAAAAAATCAAATCTCTATCATCCATGTAGAATCTAATGAATAAATACTTCCTCATTTGAACATCATATTATATCTTTGGTCACGAAGGTATAGATGCCCACTTAACTGCATATGAGCTTTGTAATTGAGAGGTACTCACAATTCTTTGATTAAATGAATTGATATCTTAGGGCCTTATTAGTATCCAACCCCACCTAGTATTAATCAAGTATTTGGTGCTAAGGTTCATTCTGCTCTGTTTCATGCCATTCCCTTTACCAATGTCAGGTGTGGCCTTTTCAATTATAACATTGATTTTTTGTGGTGATCAGTCTGTCAATTTCTAACAATTGTAAGTTAGTAGATAATAAAAATTGACAACCCAAAAGAAAGACCATGAACGCATTCACCCAAGAAATCGACAATCCATAATTATTCAACACCCAAAAAATCTAAGACCCAAAGAATCATCCATCACAGCAAGAATGTAATTGTTCAACACCTAAAAAATCAATACCGAAAGAAACTACCTTCTTGCCTTGTTTATTTCCGTTACACCGAAATTTCTTTCCTTGTCTAAACATTGTGTTATTAGAACCAAAAGGACCGTAAAAGGGAAGGTTTTTAATGGAAAGAATTACCAAAGTTTTGAGGCATTAAATGAAGAATGACGTAGTGTGATGGCGGCGATGGGGGCTGCCGACGACGACGGTGTGGGCTGATAATGAAAAACACCAAAAGGGCCGTAAAAGGGAAATTTTTTAATGAAAAACACCCTTTTTGACGTTTTAAAACCCTGTTGTTTGCCCATTAATCGATTTCAAAAATTAAATAGAAAAGAAAATCAGACAATTTTACCGAATGCATCGTTATCCGTTTGAAAATACAACAAAAATTAAAACTCAACAATAATAGCAAATGGGCCTAAAGTTAAACAATAAAATTTATTTGGGCAAATGTAAGAAACGTATTTAAAGGAAGAACACATTAAATAGTAGAGTCCAATTTTTTCGACATTTATTAGGATTCTCAAAAAAAAAAAAAAAAGAACATTTATTAGGACTCACCCCAATGAAGAGCATCAGAAATTTTTAAAATTTTTATCTTCCCAACTTAGGACTTCTACACGAGCGAATTACAAACCTGGGCGGAAATTCTAAAGAATGCTCTCTGCACAACAAAATCCAAGAAGAAAAAACCAGGGAAAAAGAGAAATGATGATATAGATCTTTGTAGGCTTCTGACTTTTTTTTTTTTTTGGGTGTTTTTGACATCTTTGTTGAAGAAAATGAGTGGGTGAAAGAAAGAAAAGGCATAAACTAGAAAGGGTGAAATTAGGGGGTAAAATAAAACACCCTTCTTTGTCAGATTCTTATTATTGTCTTTGCTCTTGATTTGCAGATTGCAGTCAAAACCCAGATTTTATAGGGCAATCTTATGATTGATTTCGTTCCGGTAATAACAACAATTAGAGAATTGATAATTGGGTTAGATTAGACTGCTGGTAATATTTTTGAATCCAAGAGCTCTCTACATTAACCTTGCCGTAGCTATTGCTTACATGACACGATAGACAAAAAAAAAAAATGGTGGGGTGGGGTGGGGTGGGGTCGAGCCCTAGAGCGAATCGAAGGCGTCAGCACAACGTTCTTGGAAGCCAATTTGACAACATCTGGACAAGTTACAAATGACAGTAGAACGTGCAGGGACTGACCCTTTCTCTTGCTCCCCCAACCCCATGTTGGTCCGTGTCCGTGCGCGTCAATTCGTTGATTCACATTCAAATGTTTACCCTCCGAATTATAATGGATTTAAATTAGGAAAAATTTAGATAAATTTAAAAACAACAAAATTAAGTATACTCAAATAAATAGAATTAATTTTTGTATTATATGTAAAAAATATTTTATATATAATATAAATTTATTTTATATTTATTATTTTTGAATTTATTAGGAGGCTACACCAACAAAATGTAAATCGACTCAAGTGGGGTGGGTTCTTTTTAGAGGAATCCAAACATTAAAGACGTGTTAAGTTGTTACCATCTCTTTCGAACAGCTTTTTCTGTACATCACTCCTTCTCTTTCCGGCAATTTTTGTTTTTTTTTTTGTTTTTTTGCTTTTTTTTTCTGTTTGATCCCTATCTATAATTTCTTCTTCGCCTCGTTACGTTCCCCGTATTGCAAGCTGTATTGGAATGGGAGCCTTTTTGGACTCATCTCCATTCACCCATCTCCCGTCATAGCTCTCCATCTCTCTCATTTTTCTCTGTCTGTGTTGTCTGTTCAGCACACTTTTGAAAATCTTCCAGTCTCAAAGAAATGGTTTTCCGGTTGTAGGTTGTTTGTTCATGTCACCATTGTGTTTGCTGCATCCATCCACGCCTCTTTCTTTGCCTCCTTTTGCCGCTGTATCTCTGACAATGAGATCAAAGTTGTAGCCTTTTGTTTTTATCTGTTCAGCCTCTAGACGGAGAGAAAAAGTAAAAAAAAAAAAAAAGGAATTTGATTTCTTCGTTTATATCTAGCGAATTTGTTTGTTCTTTTCTGCTCGGTTATCTGGGCTTGAAAATTGAAAAGTTGTTTGATAGATCAGAAAAGATTGGTAAAGTTTTGACATTTAACGACAATGGCACCATCGTTCGATTGGTGGTCAAAGGAGAGCCACAGAGGAACGCCGGTGGTGGTCAAAATGGAGAATCCCAACTGGTCAATGGTCGAGCTCGAGGGTCCAACGGAGGAAGATTTCCTCGACGGCGACTCGGCGGGCCGTCTCCGGGACAAATCGCGAAACAAGAACGCCAAGCAGCTCACCTGGGTTCTCCTCTTGAAAGCCCACAAGGCCGCCGGCTGCCTGACCTCCATTGGCTCCGCAATGTTCTCCCTCAGCTCCGCCATCAAGCGCCGCGTCCGCTCTGGCCGCACCGACACGGACACCGACGCCGACAACGAACCGGGTCGCTCAAACGAGAACCCGACGGTCAAAACCCGGTTCTACACCTGCATCAAGCTCTTTCTGTGCCTGTCGGTGCTGCTCTTGGGATTCGAGGTGGCCGCTTATTTCAAAGGCTGGCATTTCGGGGCCCCACATCTCCAATGGGAGTACCTACTAGCGACGCCGTTTGGGTTTAAGGACATTTTCGATTATTTGTATTCTCGCTGGGTTTTGATTCGCGTCGAGTATCTTGCCCCTCCCCTGCAATTCCTCTCCAATGTGTGTATTATTCTGTTCCTCATCCAGAGTTTGGATAGACTTATCCTCTGCTTGGGATGTTTCTGGATCCGTTTCAAGAAAATTAAACCCATTCCCAAACACGACGCAGTGGCAGATCTTGAGTCCGGCGAGAATGGCTACTTCCCCATGGTTCTTGTCCAGATCCCCATGTGTAACGAGAAAGAGGTATATTTGGGGTTTCATTTTTTAGCTTAAAATCTCAGTTGGGCACTTGCTTATTTTGCTTCATCTCAAGTTTATTTTTCCTTTAAAAAAAAAAAATTTACACAGGTTTATCAGCAATCAATGGCAGCCGTGTGCAACTTGGACTGGCCTAAGTCGAAGATTTTGATTCAAATTCTGGACGATTCTGATGATCCAACCACGCAAATGTTGATCAAAGAAGAAGTTGAAAAGTGGCAGCAAGAGGGTGACCACATTGTGTACAGGCATCGGGTGATTAGAGATGGGTATAAAGCTGGTAACCTCAAGTCTGCTATGAATTGCAGCTATGTCAAAGACTTTGAATTTGTTGCAATTTTTGATGCCGATTTCCAGCCAACCCCTGATTTTCTAAAGAGAACTGTTCCTCACTTCAGGGTAATTTTAGTTTCATTTACTCTTATATTTCACTGTTTTCTTTTTTGTTTTAACAATCATTTTTAATTCTGGGATTTGAATTTCTTTCTTTTTAATACGAGTTAATTAAGTTTGAAATGTTCTATCATAAATGAAGAAGCAGCTGATACTACCAGAATAATTAAACAGTGGAGATTGTCTTTATTAACGGCATTTCTTCTTGTCGGGATTCCAGGATAACGAAGAACTAGGGCTAGTCCAGGCACGATGGTCATTTGTTAACAAAGATGAAAACCTTTTAACGAGGCTGCAGAACATTAATTTAGCGTTTCATTTTGAAGTGGAGCAGCAGGTGAATGGTGTTTTCATTAACTTCTTTGGGTTCAATGGAACTGCTGGTGTGTGGAGGATAAAGGCTTTGGAGGATGCTGGTGGTTGGTTGGAGAGGACGACTGTTGAGGACATGGACATTGCTGTTCGTGCTCATCTCCATGGCTGGAAATTCATTTTCCTCAATGATGTCGAGGTATAATAGTGCACCTTGTTTCTATGAATTTTTTAAGCTTGTTTCATTGAATATTTTGATTGTGTTGGTGTAAATAGCAGCCACAGTTTGTATGTGATTAATAATTTGATTCCTTTGGTATTTTCAGTGTCAGTGTGAATTGCCTGAATCTTATGAGGCATATAGAAAGCAACAGCACCGGTGGCACTCTGGACCCATGCAGTTATTTAGGCTCTGTTTGCCGGATGTTATCCGAGCCAAGGTATGAACTTTGTTAAAAGCTTTTGATGAAATTGAAAAGGTTGGAGAAACTTTCCATCGGGGTGCAATTGCTAATATTGTTCCATTGCATATGTTTGCCTCTGCAGATTAGCATACAGAAGAAATTCAACATGATATTTCTTTTCTTTCTGCTCAGAAAACTAATCCTTCCGTTTTATTCTTTCACCCTTTTCTGCATTATTCTCCCCATGACTATGTTCATTCCAGAGGCTGAGCTCCCAGCATGGGTTGTGTGTTATATTCCAGCTACCATGTCATTCCTCAATATACTCCCTGCCCCAAAATCATTCCCCTTCATTGTCCCTTACCTTCTTTTCGAGAACACCATGTCAGTAACCAAGTTCAATGCGATGATCTCTGGTCTATTCCAGCTTGGGAGTGCTTATGAGTGGGTGGTTACTAAGAAGTCTGGCCGCTCTTCAGAAGGTGACCTTGTTGCCTTAGCTCATAAAGAGTCGACCCCTCAACGAGGGTCCTCAGAGCCAAATCTTGAAGAAATAAAACAGGAAATTCTGCAACAGGAGCAAAAGGCTCGAAGAAAGAAGAAGCATAATAGGATATACATGAAGGAATTGGCATTGGCTTTCCTTCTTTTAACAGCTTCAGCCAGGAGCCTTCTATCTGCTCAGGGCATCCACTTCTACTTCTTGTTATTTCAAGGTGTATCTTTCCTGGTTGTTGGTCTAGACTTGATAGGGGAGCAGGTTGAGTGAAGTGCATATGATTGTTTTCGAGGGTCATATATGGCTGACACAAAATCAGGCAACGTGGGTGGACACCAACTATGATGACTAAGCTGAATAAACACTTTATGGGGATGATCTCAGCTGGTTGAGAGCGCTTCCTTTTCTTGATAGGCCTCCACCTTGCAGACCCCCAATACTATTCTGCCTCCATCTAAGGAGGAATGGTGTCATACGGACAGAACACCTGCTGGTTGAAGATACACTTGAAGTGGATGATGTCGATGCTCTTCACCATATGTAAGATTTCTTTGTTCTGTTTAATTTTACAATTCTTTTGTTTTTGAGTCAATTCTTTTGCAAGAAAAATTGTTGTTCAGACATCGAACAGGGGTTTTAGTTACTGGTTTGAGGCTGGATGGAATAGATTCAATTAATCCCTTTTTGAAACTAAATTTAGTGCAGCAGTGCAGTATATTGTTAATCGAAATATAGTTAACAGTTCTATCAGTGGCAAAGAAAGGAATTGAAATTTAATCGAACTACTGGTTTATGTCCTGGCCCACGCATATAGTGTTGTCACTAAACAGATGATAGTGAAACACTTTTTTTTTTTTTTGGCCCTTCTGCTGCTTTGAATTGCAAATTGTGACCTTTTCATCTTTTTACACCTCACCGACACTCAATTGTCCAAGTACAGGATCATCTATCGGTAGGTGGCAAGAAATGAACATTTTCAAGTGCGTTAATGGTTATTTCCTGGGGCTTTAGATATTGAGGGTTGTTGAGTTAGATTGTTAGGTAGTAAATGGCAGAGTTTAAATGCGTTTAAAATGCTCCAGGAAGGAAAACATTTCCCATTGATTGGCACCCAGGCCAACAAGTGTGCTAAGGTATGTTACGCCAAATGTAATTATTTTCCCATTATATATTACGCCAAAGGTAATTATCTCCTTATCCTAGCTGTTAAGGCACATGGAAAATCTTTCATGGATCTGGGACTGAAGGGGTTGCACATGGGAATGCGTTTTCGGCCTGGCCCCATCCCAAAGTTGTGGTCTCGCTGAATTTATTGTTGGGAAGCCAGCTGGACCACGGCCACGAAATGGGCACTCGAAATTCGTAATCTACTCTGTTCCATCATCAATGGTACATCCCTATTTTCCTCGTGGGAAAGAGTTCCCGCATCTGTTATTTTCCCTGAAACGGCATCGTTACGAAAAAGACAAATGCGATTTGTGTTTACGGGGAATACAGGGTT
This sequence comes from Bruguiera gymnorhiza, assembly GCA_020883675.1. Classification (NCBI taxonomy): domain Eukaryota; kingdom Viridiplantae; phylum Streptophyta; class Magnoliopsida; order Malpighiales; family Rhizophoraceae; genus Bruguiera; species Bruguiera gymnorhiza. The sequence continues at coordinate 2,720,883 of JAIRCJ010001047.1, read as the reverse complement.
CCCAAAAGAAATGAAAGGTCCGAAGTCAATGTGCCGATCGCCGAGGGGAATGATTCCATTTGAATATGCGTGCCTTTGGAAGCGAAAGTCCTAGGCGTGAATTGTCTCGGGGGTGAAAGGAATACGGTGTAGAATGTTAATGAGTTACAGCCCAACAATTCCGATTAAAAAAAGCGGGTATGTCACGTCTGTGATTATGATGGGCATGTGGCTTTTGCTCTTGTGGGGCTTCTGGTGTGGTTCGTTTCGCAAGGTTGGTTGGTGTATTCGCGTCCCTAAGTCGCATCATTTACGTCATCACTTCTCATTTTTGAACAAGCCATCATCACTTTTATTATTTGCGCAATGAATGGTGAATTTAATCCTGGAGACGCCGGGCACCTTCTTGAGTGGTTGTTGATTGCAGTTCTGCTTCTCTTGGCTTTTAATTAGAACGTACAAGATTAAGACCATGTGGGGTTAAAATAAATCCAAAAGCGGTAAAAAATAAAGTCCAAATTTGGAGATAAATTAAAGTTGAACAAGTCAACGACTTTTGTCTCAAAGCTTGAACGGCCTTGTTTGATACTGCTCTCCATTTTTGATGGATTTCCCTTTCCACGAGCTGCTGTTTTTAAAACCAACATCCCCCCCTCCCCCAAAGCCAGCCACTATGCTTAAAACCAAAATACTGTCTACTAATCCTCCACCTGTTATCGTGCTGTCATAGCTTAGAAACTGCCCAAAAGATGAGAAAATTCTTTGTCCTCACCCTATGTCTTTTTTGTTTTTTTTTTGAAGGATCTTGTCTATGTCATTTTCTTTTGTTTCCAATCCCTGCAAGAATAGGACTTCCACCTCCCCCACAAAACTCGGTGAATTTATTTCCTTGGTGGAGGTAAGTTACAAGGACTTCTAAAAACGCATGGGCCAGGCCTAGTTTAGCCTGAAATTATATAATTGTCCCGAAACTTGGCCCAGTAGTAGTGACTATTGGGCTCCATGTATTTGGGCTTCCATAAGAGGCTCCAGTCCTTCTGGAAACTTGACAAGCAAACCGTTAACAGGTATGATCGGCACAGCCGTTACAAACGCGCCATCGTTTGAGCTCTCAAATCTCTCCTTCTCTTTCTGCAGCCCAAGAAAAATAAAAGTGAAAATGAAAATAAAAATAAACAATAGAATGAGATTTCTGAAGTCACTGCCTGCGGCTCATTCTAACTATTTTACTCTCCGCTCTCCTCGAAGGCTCACATCGATTTGTTTTCCGAGATTGAAACAGCGTAGAATCGTCGATTAGTGTTCGCAGCCATGTCAAGGAGGCCGGCCAGGCACCGGTCTCGACGACACGGAGACGGTGGCAGAGGAGGTTCATTGTTTGCCTTCAATTCCAAGTCTCGCTCTTCTCCTTGTCTGCCCATTGCTTTCATTGCCGCGGTAATCGCTCGTTTAACTTTATCCTTTACCCCTTTTACGAGTCCATTGGTCGAATCTGACTTTGCTTTTGATTTTCAAGCTTCCAATTCCTTAGAATATATTAAATTATAATTATAGATGAATTCACGTACGTATGTTTGAGTCTGATTTTCTTTTGTTTTTGTTTTTCTTTTTTCTTTTGGTTGGCTTTTTGGCAAACTTTTTAGGGAACGCTATTTCTTTTGGCTGATATGTGCAGAGGTTCGGGTTGGTACTTAGGTTATATAAATGCTCCTGTAAATACATTGGTCTTTTTTTCTTTTTTTTGTAATACTTATCCCAAAAAAAATAAAAAAAGGAGTTGAATTGAGCTGAATGGGCATTAGTAAATCCCAATTCACGCAGAACAACAAAAGCTTTACACATTTCAACTTGTGTAACAAAGTATCTCATGATCTGGCCAATTTGCTTGCATTGATGATGTCTAGAGCTCTGTTTGCCTTGGCCAGCGCAAGCCAAGTGTTGACCGAAATTTGTTTTCATGTGATAGGAGGATTCGGCTGAAGACAGGCTATTAGCAGGGTCGAAGGTAAGGCCAGAAGATGACTTCTTCCATAAAGCTGGCGCCTATCTTTTCCGTTTCTTTTATTCTTAGCATGGATGATCAGTAATTATTGATGATTCTGTTACCATGAAAAATGTCTAAACTAATTACAGCTTGATGGAGCAGTGTTTCGCATTGGCTGCCTTGTTGTATAACAGGGAGTAACATTCTTAGAAGCTTTGAGATTTTCAGTATTCTAATGTGCAGTTGATAGTGTTGGTCTACGAAGAACTTAGTCCTCTTAGAATTAGATATCTATGCTATGACTATTTGGCTATTTAATGGGCTTAGATTTTGAACTACCAGAGATGACCCATGGATAAAACTCTCTGGTCAGTTCTCTCTTTCCAATTGGGCATTTGACTTCATAGTGTTTAACTTGATTGCTGTGTTCAGTAAAAATTGGGATTCACTATTGTTGATGAACTTATCAAGAACATAAATGCTGTTATGCAGTCCAGGATAAAAATTATTCGGGGAAGACTTGCCAACACCTTTGAGCTATAGCAGGCTCCAGTTAACAATTAGACCACTAAATGAGTTATTATTGTTACAAAACTGACTTGAATATCATACGCACAATAGTATACGAGCAGCTAATCATATGGATTCTGCACCAGCATCAAAGCTTACAAAGCTATGAATGGATTGTCGTGGGCATTTTCAGTGTATATTTGATGCTTAATTTAATTGAAGACTTAATTGTGAAAAATCCTGGTTTTATTGTTCATTCAATATGGCACTGGTATCATGCTGTGACCTTTAGCTGATGCTTCTTTTGTTTCCTTAACCCATTGTTCTGCCATCATTTTGAAGAGTATAACTTAGTATGCATATGCAGGTGATGTTTCAAGCACAGTAGAGGTTCGACTAGCAATTCCATTTTGAAGAATGCATATGATGATAACATGCATGAAATTTTGCATGCTGGCCCTGATACTTGTTCAGTGTATATTTGTGCATATGGCTGATATCAAGTCTCCTCTTCCATATAGACCAAAGTTGTTTTCTCTTGTCATTGTTTCAGATGCATTGGATTATCTGTCTCCAAGATACCTCAACAACACACTTCTGGATTTTGCAAGGGTATCATCTGCTGGACTTGTATTATTTACAGGTAAAAAGAAGTCGATTTACATGGTTGCAGGTGAATTTATGGGTGTTTTTGTACAGGCAGCTTTTCTTTGTATCCTTGTCATCTGCTGTTTTTCTGTTCTTTAAAAAAATATTTTCGTATTTATCATTGTCTGGATGGTTTTATGCGCTGAATTATCTTGTTTTACCACCTGCTATTCTATTTGTTGTTATCTGCCATTCAGTTTATTAAAAGCTGTCTCTTAAAAACTGCCATCTGATCTGCTTCAGGAACAAATTAATTCGTTTAATCTTGTCCTTAATGTTCATAACATGAAGAGAAAAAAAATGAAACCTTTCTACATTGGCCTCTTTGAGACACTCTTTATTTCATACCTGCAGGATTACCAGGTCAGCACAGACCTACAGTTTCAGAAGTTTCCAAATTCGGAAGGGCAGCAAGTGACTTAACTGTGGGATGAATACATTTAACTCTTTTTTTCTAATATATCAAACTTAAATTTGTATAAGATCTAAGAGCAAATTCTTAGTGTTACTCATGATATATAAGTATCTATCATAAGTTAACATGCAATCAGCTTTGTTCGAAGAAGTATTTTTTATGCAATACCATCTAATGATCATAAAATGTCACAGATTATTTCTTATAACATATCTTCTCTGGGACCTTTTAATGAATTTTATGTTTCAACTATTTTCCATGTATCCATTCTTATGGTCTGTATAGGCTGCAGAAACTGAAAAGTAGCAGCGGCTTGGGCCTCAGAGCATCAAGCAGGACACATGGCTGCCATGCTACCATCTTTTCCGTTTTTTTTTTCTCCCAATAAATGAACTTGTTTACTCTGAAATTAACCTGCCAAAAGATTTTTCTTTGTGCAGGCCAAATTAAGGACTTCATCTTGGTGGGTACGATACTTTCTCCAGACCAGCTTAGAAGAAAATGAGGCTGCTAGGAAGAAGTTTGAGCAGGCTGCAACGAAGATGTCATACAATCCAAGCTGCCAAATCTTCCACCTCAAGTCATACCAGTAATTTCTCATCTTTCCTCAGAAAAAAAAGAAAAATGTAATTTCTCATCTTATTTTCCCGAATGTTATTGAAGCTCCTGCGTGCAGCTACATCCAGACCTCCTTAGCCTAAGGCTGTCTTCTGGATAAGAGTCACTAATTCTTTACAGAACACTCGTTATAATTATTTTCGTCTAGCTTGCACCTCCGGTTTCACATGATTTACATTCTTTGATTTGTTCAATTCAAAGTGAGCCAAACCATATGGTTTTGAGCTAGAATTGATTGCCTTGAGGGACTATCGGTTCTTAACATGTTGGTTCTACTTTAGATCCATTCATGGTGCCTGCATCATCAAAAGTGGATCAGAATTTTCGCAGATGAATGCCGGGTAGAAAGCCACTCCAGAGTCTCCTTGGGGTGGCTTCAGGTACTGTGGGCTTTTTGATGTCGTGTAACATTTGGGCCAGTGTCCAATTCTTTATGTAATTTGATGGAAATGCGGGTTAGGCTTCGCCACAAGAAAAGAAAATAAATCCGATATAATCTGAAGCGAGCATTAGGGAAAAGAACAGACCCATAGCCATCCAGCCCATTTAGACTGCATTTAGTACATGGGACACAACAGGATAAACATAAACTGGGCCAATCTGATTCTATCGTATACACAACATGGGATAAAACTAGTCTATTGTATGGTATGTCTTTGAATGGTTGTAGTCGGTTGTTGCATGTCTTTTTTTTATTACTGTTTGGAATGGTTGCAAGCTGATTCTATGGGCGTTGCATTTCCTCGTGGAAGTTTACGCTTTATCGTTTTGATTTAGCTTATAATTGTCATTCTTTTACTAGTTTTTCACTATTGTTAAAAACAATAATAAAGACAGTCCATCGGTAAACAGAGTTAAAATGAGCATTATATAAATAACCGAGTGGGATATCTCCTTGTAAAATTTTGTATTTTGAACAGGAATGAAGTAAATTGTTAAGATGAAGTAAGGTACCTGGTTGAATTAATCTACGAAGATTTAAGGGAATTGTGTCCAAAACTGCAAATATGTGTGGTTTAACACATCAGGGGTGCTGTCACAATTTTTTCTTTTTGGGTCTTATGATGGTGATGCCGAGAGGGTTAAAACAGCTGTTAAAAGTGATTAAGCCAATGCTACCAAATTAGGTTGTATTTTCATAATCATCTGTAAGCCGAGACGGCTACCCCAACTTAGTTGGGGGAGGGGGAACTCTCGGCCTCCTCCCCCCACCCGCCTCTAATAACTGGCAAGCTAATTACTGATTACTACAATGTTAATAAAAAAAAAATAAAAAACAGTTGTATATCCATAGATGCTAGTTTGATCAAACGAAAGGTTATGCTTCTAGTCTGCGTTTTGATAATCATGTGCAATTTGGTTATCGTCCCCAGTTAAATTATCTGTCTGGTTTTACCTTTGTGACCCATCCGACATTGGTATGATAATAAAATTGTACACAGAAAATTGAACGACCGACCTTATCCCCAATTAAAAAGCACTCTGCTTGGATCTTTATGACATCTATCCCAAACACTACGGAGATCCAGGACCAACCGCATTATGGCTACAACCCATATATAAAAGAAAGATCATCATTGCCGGTGACTCGGGAGGGAATAAGACAGTGTGCGTGGCCCGGCTTTGTTGTTCTCTGCTCTGCAAAGTGCAAATAATCAGATAAACCACAACGAAAAATCTTTGCTTGGAGTTTAATAGCCCAAATGCACGCGATGATGTAGAAGTCTGTCCCCTACAACGAGCTAAGGACTAGAAGGCAAAGGGTTGGCTGTCCCTATGGAAACTAGCATTGCCGAGACAAGTACATTAAGGTCTTGGACTTTTATGCTTGTGGTGTTGGTGTGTTGTTTTGGACCAGTATGATCGAGTTAAATGTGAAGTGCAGACTTATGAAAAGTGCCTATAGATTATAACCAACAATTTTGATTGGACTTATTGTGGATTCATGTCAGTCCTGTCTTCAAAGCTTATGCGGATGTTGTCGAATAATCTCAAATTTATTAAAGAGATTTGGCTAGAAATTTATAAATATTATAAGTTATATTAAATTTTTGTACAATACGTGACTTTATACTTTTTAACACATTCTCTTGATACATGCTAGGTTTAATTAACATGGGACATAATAAAACTAAATTTAATAGATTAAATTCAGATATTAAATTTGTTAATATTAAACTAATTTAATTAAAGATATAAAAAAGGACAAAATTATCAAGTATGAATGTAGATAAGAAAGTAAATTAAATTTTAATATCATGTCAAATAATATATTATAACTTTAAATTCACATAAAAATTTAAGTTAATAAGTTAAAAAACTGGTAAATATTATAAGTTATATTAAATTTTTATATTTTATCGAACCCTATGATCAACGTCTGTTGGGTTTATGTAGCGCTTTCCGCATGTTTAGATGTAAAACCAAAACTGGCACGAAAGTACTCTTTGATGTATAAACCGTAAACATATTGAGGATTAATCAATTCGATGATATGGTCTTGAGAACATCGAAATGCTTTGATCTCTTAAAATAATTAAGTGGCCCACAACTACCGAGTCTTAGTTTGTTCAACTTGTTATATGCACGGGCGAAGACCATATCGTCCACGTCCACGTGAAGTTGTCTAAGCTAATGTTGTCAATGTGAACATACGTGAGAGGACATTTTGGCCACCTTATTTGATCAACAAGGGGATAAAATTGACCAAATAACCAAGAAAATATTACTCAACATTCATTTTCAACTTTTACCGATGTAGAACGTCAAATCCTCTGCAAACATTTTCAGAAAAGGGAGAAGTTTTAGAAATTTGAGTGTTTTTGGCAAATATTTTTTGTGTCAAGAAGAGAAAATAGCTTCCAAGTTTCAATTATGGGTTCCATCGACCACAGCTGTTTGAAAGCGCGTAGTTGTCTTGTCTGACTAACTTCATCCTACTAATTTGGACCGAAAGGGTTTTCTCCCGACAGAAAAACGGCAACAGATTAGACTTCTTCTACAGTTTTCCGTTCTAGATGGTGCTACTGACGGACCATAGGTGGCCGGTGATATCTAGTGGAGCTTTGGCGAGTCCATACTTTATAATGTTGCAGGTCTGCTCAACCCCTCAACCCCGTGGTCGTCGCATTAATCAAATATTCAGAGAACTTGGACAACATTGTGGGGCTACAATGTCGAAAGGCTTTTCCATATCATCAGCAAAGATCCTTCGTTTCGTCAAAAACCTCGTAGTCAGCACAATTCTTCTACTTCCAAACTTCCAGCTTTGAACGTCTATCTTGGTTATGCCTGGAAATTTTTGACTTGGCGTGTCGTGTAGAAATGCGTTTTTTTTTTTTTTTTTTGACTCAGTGGTCATGAATGACGTAAAAATAGTTTTAGTTTTGTCAATGGACGTAAATGGAACTGACATGAACTAATTTCTTATACTACTTATAAATGTTTGGTAAAGCCGTTTTATTAGAATCCTCTTGATTTCAAGTTTGACTGTATCCTTCTAATATGTTTCGGAACCTATGATTTCGTATTTAATTTTGATGATTACAAAACATTGTAATATTGTTAGTGTGTTTGTTTGAGTGTAATCCGTTAAAAAATGAAAAAAAAAAAAGGAAGTAAGACGAGCATAAGATGACGAGTAAGCCCACTATTGAAGAAAAGATTTGTTGAAATACAATTGGAAAATATCATACGACAAACTTAACAATGAGAATAAAAGAACAAAAATTCTCAAGCTCTACAATGTTCATTTTAAGGTCAAATTATGAAGCTTGGAGAATGATAAGTCAAAAGCTGGAAGATCAGAGTGAAACGGAAGACTTTGAAATGGCGAAACAATTTTTCAAATGGTAACAATTACATGGACTTAACATCTCATTGACGCAAATAGACACGTGGAATGATTTTATATTATATACAAAATATTTTATATTATACTAATAATATTTTATATAAAATAAAAAATATTTCCACAATTTTATATTATTTTACTATATATATATATATATATATATATTTTTTTTTTTATGGTGAGTTGAATAAATTATTATTTTTATAATATAAAGTATATCTATAAAATCGTTTTGTGTGTATTGATATTGTTGAGATTTGTGTCCGTAAAAGATTTTCCTTTTGCAAAAATTGCGAAGGAAGGCGAGAGAGAGAGAGAGAGAGTGTCGGGCAGAGGGAAAGTATAGGAGAGATGATAACAAGATGGGAAAGGGGGGTGAGGAGAGAGAGGAGCTCAAATCAGGAGTAGGTGTCGTGGACGTATTGGACACATCATCATTTTTGTTTTTAAAACATGGGTGACTTCTGTTCTCCAGTTTCTTAGTCAACATGTTTAGCCGTATAAAATGCATGTTTATTGTGTTTCGAATGCGTGTCCACATATGACACGCACATAACGTAGCCCTTTCGTCAGTTGCGTCGGTGCTTTAGAATTAGGGTCCACTGGATAGTCTCTTGATGATGGCATACATTCCACTAGATAGTCTCTTGATAGAATTAGGTCTCTTTCCACCGTAAGCCATGTGCCTGGTTCCCACAGTTGTATTGTCCATCTCACAATGAACCTGCCTCCCTGCCGTGAATGAGCATTGATCGGTAATTACTTAATTGGAATTAGTCAAATAATGCTTGGAACGGCCTGATATAGTTGCTTCTAGCCATTGGCGAATTGTATGTACCTATTTAATAAAGTTAGTTAGGACTTTAGAATTGATATAGTAAACGAAATTTTCTTTAAGGTTTTTTTTTTTTTTTTTTTTTTCCGGGGGGCGGTCCATATGCATGGAATTGTCTCAATTCAATAGTAGATGACCCTACCAACACGGCTTGTTCTGTATTTTGTCCTCACCTTCAAGACCTTTAATTCCATTTGTCCCAATTAAGTTAGTTGACACAACAATAAATCATATGATTGCTTTGTTTCTGCAATAGGTAATTTTAATTTGAGAATTGAATCACACACTAAGTGCTCAATCTCATTTTAATGTACGGGCTACATGCCAAAAGTTCCAGATATCTCAAGGGTAATTCCAATTTCTAACCGGGTATCATTGAAAATTTCTCTTATGGCTGTCACCCCATGCAAATGTCAGCAATAAATGACAAGTGGCAAGGCCAAGTGAACTTGATTCCATTGAAGGGGGGCCGTCCGCGAATGAAAAGGCAGTTCGCAATTATGGCCAAAACTGGAAGATGCTCCGACATAGAGCTTGAAGAAACTGGAAGTGTACGCAGGGACGGGGTGCCCTCGCCCTGTCTTGTGGGTAGGTATTGAATTATTTGGCGCCACTTTGTAAGAAAGGCGAACTTTACATTTACAACAATGATACAGAAAAAGCATCAGCACTTCAGTTACGAGTTCTGCCTGTTTGATTCCAGAATAATGTCCCCTTTGCCTGATTCGACCGTACAATTGAAGGGGCATGCATGATACGCCCCAAAAATGGTTTGCAAGGCTCCCTTCAAGCAAATGTTGTGGTAAATTGGTGTATTTTAAAAGGCTTAAAACTAACATATTCTAAAAAGAGCTTAGTCCTATTTGCTTATAACATAACGATTGTCTTAATCTTGTAAAAGAAGATTTTAAGGAGAGTCATGCAGATTTGAATGACCCAAGCTCGTGCCTGATGCGAGAAGTTCGCTTTGGAAGCCATGCCGTGGGTAGGCCGATCCACTTTCAAGACCCATAGTTATGCCCTTTTCTGGATTACCGTTGATCTGCAAGATCATTTTGAAATTGATTGTGGAGATTTCTCTGTTCTTCCTCCGCCGAACTTCAACACAGATCATTGTATTCTCTCTCCTATTCTGTGCCATACAATATTAAAACTTAGTGAGTTAATCAAGTTTGTATTGTTTTTGTTTACTCACCCGTAACTAAATATATATTGATGGGAAGGTCTGATTTATTTTGAAAATATAATTATCATAACATATTGTATTAAAATTTTTTGTCTATATAGATAAAATTTATCCTTAAATTCAATACTCCTCACGCATCAGACTTAGTATTCTTTATATTAATTTATTTTATTTGCATCTATATTATTTTGTTTCATTATTTTTTAACAAATGAAACCTACAATATTATATGGTTTTCAAGAGTTCTCATGCCACTTACCGTCCGAAGAATTCTGTTATCCGGAGCCTTGCTCGAAAAATTAAGTTTAATAGTTTAAAATTTTAAATTAAATAATATTTTTAATATAATATTTAGATTTTATAATTGAAAATTTTTGTTTCTAAACTACACTTAGTACATCACTTCTAAGTTTTACCTAGTATTTTAAGTTTTTAATTTTAACAGTTTTTTTTTTTGTTTGTTTTTTGTTTGACTGGACTAATGGAATGGAATGTGCCGCCGTCGGGCGACATTGCAGCGATTTGTCAATTCAATGCGTTAACCATCTCCTCCCCGACGGCCTTCTCCGGTCAGCTCTACCCAACACGAGAAACATTCTTGCTAGAAGGCCCCATCCGGCAAACAATATAATAGCAGGGGGAAAATGCGACATTTAATGCAAGCAGCAAAATTCGCATAGTTCCATTTTACCTGGGAGTTTTGATCGCAAAGAGGTTCACTCTGATTTGAGTCCTTGTCTGTGCTTTGATACAATTACTTCTTCTCTCTTGCTCTTATTTTTCCTGATGGGGGACATTTATATTGGACATTCTAGCTCAACGTGGCCGGACAAGGTTTGTTTTTGCAGTTTTGGAGCTAAAGTGTAAGAGTGTTTTAAGCTCCTAGTTCGCACCCCACCGCCCAAATCACATTTAAACTGCCAAACGTGGAAAGATTTTGAGGCTGTCTTTGGAATCAGGAAAAGAAATTGAAGAATTTTCGTTCAGCTTATACATAAAGAAACGCCGTTTTTCTTTCGGTGGAAAGGGATTAACAAAAATCGCTACTCTGGCCATGTTTTCAATTGGCAGGCCTGCCATACGTTCTTACTTTCGGACTACTCCCTAGAAATTGAAAAAAAAAACAAAAAAAAAAAACATCATTGACATCATCCTTATAATGTTCAGTTACATATTTTTAAATTTTTAATATGATCATAATTAACAATGAGAATCCTAAATGTATATTTTAAAATTATAATAATATAATGTAAATTTATATTTAAAATATGTCAAGTTAGTTGTATCCGAAAAATAAAATAAATGCGGCGGAAATAAAGCAAACAAATTAATAATTAGCCGTAACACGGTCAAAAACCGATCGCTCGGCCGCCAGTGCATTGAAAGAATTATTAGTGCGTGCACTAAGCAGGGGGAGGCCTTTAATTTTTTTTTTTTGTTTTTCAAACGCAGATTTCATGGCATCAACATGTCGGCAGCCTCCTCGCATGGCCATCCATCTGTGTAAATATGCAAAAGGGGTATCACATGGCCAACTGCTTTTATTTCCTTTTTCCGTATTTTCTTGGCCACTCGATTTTTCACGTGGGAGTGTTTCTTTTGCTAGACGCTCATAGCTGAAAATTAAAAAAAAAAAAAACGTTTAATATTTATGTTGGTTCTCAATCCAAGGAATAGTTTTCCTTTTTTGTTTTTGTTTGTTTTTTTTTTTGGTTTCTTAAAACCAAATTTCGAAGCTTACCTTGAAATGTGCAAGAATATAAAAAACTAAAAGTCGTATTAATTTAACAAAAATTATACTTTCAGTGGTATTAATTAATAATTTTTTGTAACTACAAAAAAAAATTAGAGTAATCTTTTAGTTTATTATTTTATATTTTTAATAAAGTATAATATTGATGGTCTATAAGTTTTGTTAACATTTTTTTATCAATATAAGTTTTTTGATATTTCTAGAATGAAACATTTAATTAGCTTAACTTAATTTTCTTAAAAATGATTTAATTGTCATTAATGATAATTTAATTGTCATTAATAATAACTTAATTATTATTAATAATATCTTAATTATTATTACAACTTAATTATATCTTTAAATAATATTTATTCTTTTTTTCTTTTGTTTTTACTTGGATCATTTAAGAGATATTATAACAATTTAAAAGTTATTATAACATACCTTAGATGTGAAATTTAAAACTCAAATAGCTCTATCACTACATCTCATATCTAGTAATTTTTTGTGAATATTAGTTGGTTCAAATAATATATTGACACAAAGAGTTGGAATTGTCGCTCGGTTGAAGTGAAAGCTAGCTAATGACTCACAACTAATGATTTAGTGCTCAAAGTGTATACTTTGTTAACTGATAAAATTGACCATATTAATGAAAATAATTCATATTCATCTTCCCACCTGGAATAAAATGGCAATTTCCTAGGTGGGACGAGAATTGTAAATACAGGAACAAGGATTCTACTCTAGGCACGGAAGGAAATAGCCCCTTTTGATATTTATATAATTTTCCCAACCATAAAATTTTCGTTCCTTATATCTATCTTGGATTTGCATCTTGCCACTGAATCTCAACGTTAACATGCTAGCTAGACTAAAAGATGATATATTGGCAGGATTTAATGTAAGAATAAGGCGTTCTAATAAGATTTGAGTTTTTTTTTTTTTTTTTTGGATCAACTAACGAACTAATGAATTTGAAAAAGAAAGAAACAAGATGGATGGAAAGAAAGAAAGACATTGAGATATTTTAGTTCTATTCTCTGCGTATTTCTAGTCTTTAATCACAGACGCGGCACCGTCTTATAAACTTTAGAAAGTTCACCCTTTTGCTCGATCGGGCAAAGTAACTAAATTCTTACAACTAGAATGCAATTGATTCGATTAAAGATTTGAGCTTCTTAATTAAGCATGTTATATAAAAGGTCTAATGATAATGAGTATTTTAACGGACAGCAAAACCTCATTATTGCTTTTTTTCTTCTTTTTTTTTAATTTTTATTTTTGAATTAGGACACTTAAAGCTAAATAAGAGCCACACCAAAAAAGAAAAAAGAAAGAAAAAAAAAAAGCCAGATTTGTTTTCCATTAGGGCATAAAATAAAAGGCAACAAAACCATCGGCGTCAATGAAATCAAGCATTGATGCTATTGCTCAATTTTGGCTTTTACTGTGAGAAATGGTTAACTAGGACCTCTTCATGAATAAAAGAGTAATGCTAAAGGTTCTCAGAATTTTTCCTCAACCAAATGAATGTGATATGGTGACTTAAATGAGCTCGTGCTCTCGTGAGCAAAATCCAAACAATGTTTTATCAGGCAGGAGCTCCCACTACAATACAAGATTATTCTCTAATATCCATGTTGCATGATTCAGAAAAAAAAAAAAAAAAAAACTGAATTATTGTTCCTTAAATAGCGACTCAATTTTTGGTATATAAAGTGCAAAGTAGGTCTACTTTTACTAACTAAACCAATCTTCATGTATACTCTCTGGTGTCAAAAATTGCTGCCATGTAATAGCCATTTTTTTTAACACAAATATCGTGCTGACGGGCTGGGGTTTGCACCAACACCAACTAATTACCGAAATACCCTAGCGTGTTTTTTTTTATAAAAAAAATTATTCCTGACAATATCATTGATAGATCATTTGTACATGTCTAGCGACGTTTTTGGTTAGTCCTGACATGTTCTATAATCATTTTAATTATTTTTTACGCAATCATTTTGTACTTTTGCCAATAAAATACCAATTTTGATATTTTTATTTTAAGCTATGCGTAGAGAAGGACTTTTAGGTTAGAATGAATATTTTTTTTGGTTCATGTCAGAGAGTCTATAATTAAGGAAATATTTCTTTGTATTTTCTTTTTTTTTTATTAAATTTTGAGTTTCACATAGTACACGACTACTAACACATATAATATAGATTATTTTATATATAAAGTAATTATATTGCAATAAAATTATAATTTTAGTATAACATTAAGTGATTGTTAGAATTTTTATTTAATTATAATTAAATATATATTAATTAATTTAATAAAAATATATTTTAATTATAATCAAAATTTTATAATTATAAATTTGCTAAAAGTTCAAGTTCTTAACAAATATTTTAATTTTGGTAAGAAAGCATGGAAAATAGAAAATAAGAAAGATTTGCAAGTGTAAGATATAATGAATAGAATTATAATTACTTTAAAATCTTTTTAAAAATAATAATAAATTGATTATTAACAAATCAAATGCTTTTTGAAAGTTAGATATTTTATCTCCCTTTAATTTCTCTTAAAGGGTTTAGTTAACCATCATGGATGAGTTAACTCATCCCAATAACATTTACATCTCTTATTTGCACATAATGGGTTGGGACCATCTAATTATTGATTAAAAAGGATTCTTAACATTAAAATTTTTAAAAGTAATTTATATAAGCAAATAAACTGTATGACTTATAAGTATACTTACATTTAATAACATGTTTTATATATCTAATAAGGATGCATGGTTACTACAATTTAAAAAAAAATGTAAGTCTTGTTATAATAATAATAAATAAAATTTCTTACTATACTTTAAACATATTTTGTCACATTAATTTGAACTTACCATATTCCTCTTAGCTTGAGTTAAAATTTGTTTTCCTTATATGTATCTATAATTATATTTATTAATTAATTGATGAATATATATAAAAGATGTTAAATAACAATAATCTTCTTTTCATATTGATGTTTTTTTTTATTACAATACAATTGTTTTCCTACATATATTCTAAAAGGTTGAATTATTAGTAATTATAGGTAATATACTAAAGTAACAAATATCATATTTTAACTTTAAAATAAGGTCAAAAGTCATATAGAGTACAATTTTTGAGATAATAATACATCTAAAGACTCACAAAATAAAAAAGTAGGCATTGGTTTTTTTTCATTTTTCTTATTGGCTAAATAACACTTATGATATAAAACACGTGCTACAATGATCATTTTTTTACAAGAAACGTAAATTATTTCATTTATTTTTCTTATAACATCACTATACATATCTTAATTTAGTCACTTTTAACTTTCTAACTGAGTTCTCTAAGTAACCCTTTTAGTTATGTGTGTCAACCTGAAATTTCACATTTGACTTTCACCATGTTGTATAAAGAGTGAAATTATATACTAGTTCTTACTCATTATAGCCTAATCTTGATCTTCTTAAGACAACTATTTCTATATACATAAAATTTCCCTCATATGATGGTCTTATATTTACATGCTCTCTTAGCATTAAAGGTAATTATTCATATGAGTGGACTAATTTTAACTTGTTTGTGATTGAAATACATTTTCTTAAACTCTTACTTTTACTTTCTAAAAAATTTAAAAAAAAAGTACTAGGATTAATCACTTATTATGTAACAATTAACACTTAGGATAATATTACTAATACATGTATAATAAGAAATAAACATTTTAATACATTTCTTAGTATTAGTTTAATTAAAGGGTTTGCTATCATCCTATTTGTTGAAATGTATTGCAAAGTTACATTCTTTTGTGATACAATATCTCTTACAAAGCTGTAGTTGGTATCAATGTATTTGATTTTACAATGATACTTAGGATCTTTTGCATATGCAATGATTGCTTAACTATTGCAATACAATATGACAATTTTTTGTTGATCACCACATATTCTTACATGTTCCAAAAATCTTTTAAGCCAAACAATTTCCTACATTACAATTGAGTAAGTTACAAATTCTACCTCTATCGTTGACAAGACAATATAGGTTTGGTTCTTGTTACTTTATAATATAATGTTATCATTTAGTAAGAATATATATCTTGATGTAAATTTACATTCATTTATATTTCCTTTCCAATCAACACCTAAATAACTAATTAATTGTAAATCATTTCCTTGATAACACAAAGGTACCCTTAAAATACTGAAATATTCTCTTCATAGTTTGCCAATGTGTTTTTCTTGGATTTGATTGGTATCGACTCACCAATCTTATGACATAACAAATATTAGGGCATATGCACGTCATAACATAACCTGTTGAATTAGAATATAACCTATTCATCATTTCTTTGTGTTCTTGTCATGTTTTATGACACATTTTAAGACTTAGGTCATTGCTTTTAGTAACTAAAGTTTCAATGGATTTTAAATCATTTAAAGATTTTATGGATGTAAGACTCTTGTGACAAAGTCAGGAGCCTTTTGGAATGATCTCAGTGGATATTTACTTTTAATATGTAAATTGCCTCACTCATGTTTTTTATTTTAACATTAAAAGACAACCATTCTTTAATAGTAATGACAAACCCTTTATCATTTCCAAATAATAAAATGTCATCTACATATAAAGATAAAATTACAAATTGATTTTTAAATCTCTTGATGTACACGCAATGATCCTTATTAATAATTTCGAAGTCATATGAGATTATTGCATAATGGAATCTTAAATACCAATGTCTAAACAATTGTTTTAGACTATAAATTGATCTTTGGAGTTTATGACCTTTATTCTTTTGATCTTGAAAAATGAAACATATAAGTTGTTTTATATATATTTCTTTGTCTAGCTCTCTATTAAGAAAAATAATTTTAACATCCATTTAATGTAATTCTAAATCCATATTTGCTACTATAACTATAATTAGGCGAATTGAGGTAAACATTACTACTGGTAAAAATTTTTTCTTATAGTCTATACCTTTTTGTTAAGTATAACCTTTTGTTATTAAGTAGGGTTTATACTTTTCTATGAATATATTAGTCTTACACTTGATTTTAAGAACTCATTTGTTCCCAATAACTTTATGTCTTTGGGACAAATATACTAAGTCCTAAATTTGGTTAGATTTCATGAATTCCATCTTTTTTTTCCATTATCATTGTCTATTATTCCTTAGTAGGGTATGAGAGAGTTTTAGTTGCTATTTTAGGCTCTTCCTTATCATGAAAGACAATCATCAAAACTTTTCATTCAATTTCAAAACAACAACATGTGATACTTTTGTGATTACTTTTATGCAATATGGGTTCTTGCAAATCTTACATAACTTGTGGTATAATGTTTCCACTTAAATTGACAACTTAAGGCATTTCCTTATCCATTTGAGTTAATATGTTTGGTGCATTATAGCCATTTGAATTTTTTATCTTATAAAAATGAAAATTCTTGTCAATATCACCTTTACTAGAAAAGTCATTCTCTAAGAATATAACATCGCATGATTTCAATTCTAAAATACTTTTATCAACTTATTTACTAATAAATACATACCTTTTAGAGTATTCACAATATCTTATAAAGATACATCTTTTTCCTTTCAAACCTAATTTCCTATATTTAATAGATGTATCATAAATATAAGCCATTAAACTTTATAGTTATAAATTACTTAGGTCAGACCTTCATCTTAACCATAATTCATATGGTATGGAAGTAACAAATTTAGAGAGTACAAGGTTAAATACATACATAATTGTCAATAAAGCATTAATTTAATAAATATTAAGACATTTGTATATGTTATTACATATTTAATTATCACTAATAGGGTTTTGTTTCTTCTTTTTGTAACAACATTTTGCTGTAAAGTTCTAAAAATAGTTAGTTGTCTAATTATTCTCTTTTCATTACAAAATTCCTTAAACTATTCAAAGAGATATTTGTGTTCTCGATTAGTTCTTAGCATTTTAATTCTTTTAACTAATTCATTCTCTATTATACTTAAATATTTTTTAAGGTATTATAATGTTTTAAGTTTATAAAATATCAGATAACATAATAATTTATGAAAGTAATAAAATATGAGGCAATATGCCTCGCCTTTATACTCATTGGACCACATATGTTAAAATGGGCTAATCATAACAAAAATTCAGCTTTAATAGTCTTGCTAAATGGTTTTCTAATTATTTTTTCTCTTAGACAATGTTGACATGTAAACAATTTAATTTTAATGAGTAAACCTAAAAGACTCCCTTTAATTAATTTATTTATTGTCTTTTGCCTAATGTGACCTAATCTAGTATACTAAATATTTGTATCTACAACATTATTATTGATTGATGCGATAATAGAAAAATAACTATTATAGATATTAAACATATCATAGATAATATCTAATACAAACAAACCATCTGATAAATGTTCATGCCTAAGATAAGAAGTGTCATCATAAATATTTACAATATAACCTTTAAAAACAAGTTTAAAGCCTAAACATAGAAGAGCAAAAAAAAAAAAAAGATTTTGTTGAATTTCAAATGTATAAAAAACACCATAAATTAGTATAGTTCAACCCTCTTGCATTTTAATTTGCAATTGATAATCTCCTTGACTTTTACCTTTGTGTTATTCCTAATATACATCTATCTTGAACTAACTCCAATTTGATAAAACTCCATATATGTTTTTTGATTTTAACTATGTAGTCCCTGAGTGTACAATTCACAAAAGGTCAAATTCAATAACCAATATTGAGTTGACAATAGTAGCTAAATAATGAAAACTAAGAGTAAATGATGCCTTTTTTTATTTAGTGAAAAAAGCCTAGTTTTTCATAATTGTAACATATTATTTTGGTCCTATCCTTTTTCTTACATCATGCCTCTTACAATGGTCATTCTTATTCTTTTTTTTTATTTGCATATTCTTTTTTCCTTTCTTATGATGCATATAATACCATTTACATTTTAAACTTGAAACAACCTTTAAATTAGTCTCAATTTCAGTCATATTCTCTTGACTAAAAGAGTTAATAACTGTAAAGTTTTTCTCTTATAAAATCAGATGGCATAAGATATTTTTAATGGTTTTAATAGTCTTATTATACATCATATTAATGTTTATGTACTCTCAATTCAAAGGAAAAGAGTGAATGACAGTTTAAACTTATTACTTATTCGTGAGAGTATGACTAACTGCTTTGAGTTACTTGATTATATTAGACATCACCCTTAAGTGTTGTCTAATATTATGATATGATTTCCCCATATAAATGTCAATATTAACTATTAACTCTCTTAACCTAGTAGTCAAAGTATCCCTAAACTTATTTTTCAAAGCCAACCATACTGTTTAGGTAGTCTTATGCTTCTTAAACTTATGGATGACATCATTTGTCGTATTTTTAAACAAAGTTATGCAAGTCATACTATTTTTTTTCCATGCCTTAAAGGCATCTTGATCTCGCTTTTGCTAAGTTAAGAAACCCTTTCAAGGTTTATCATAACATGGTTAATAGCTTCTAACACTTTATGCATTTCAAAGATATATTAAACCTTATGGTATCATTTGTCATAATTTTCATCGTTTAACATATCTTCCCTATTAAGCTCAATGACATTTATCAATGATTAGTAGTAGCACTTTAACTATTCATTTTACATTAATATTGAAATAAATTAACAATAATGTAAAATTAGTCAAAGCATTAAAACTTTACAATGTTCCTAATTATCTTTTTTTTTATACTAATACTAGATATTTTAATTTACTTTAAATTATGCAAAAATTTAAATTCTAAAGTGAAGATTCTTAGAGTCTTACCAACCTAACAACTCTTACTCTTTAGTTAATTAGTTATGTATACAAAGTACGTGTGTTGAACATTAAAGATAATTATTGAATACAAATAGCAACATAGTAGACATTTAGAATAAAATTTTACATATATGACATCAAATATATAAACAAATAACATTAAATATAGAAGAATATTCATAATAATATGACAACTAAAACTTAAACAATTTTTTTTTATTTACATATGGTTTAGAAAAGGTAATTAGTTTAAAGTAAAAAACTACTAACTAATAAAATCTCATCCTTTTCGACATCTTGGATAGCTCTAGGCCTAATTCTCAAAAGCTATGAACCAATCTTCATTTTGCCAAAATGGATATGCCTTATAACTTGGAGATTATGAGTCATTAATAAGACAATAAAACACCTTGTAACATGCTTAATATGACACTTTCATACTTTCTTAAGGGCATTTTTTAGGTTATCATATAACTTAATAATGCGCTTTATGTGTTCTAACTCACGATACTCCTCAACCTTTTAAAGATCCATCAACGACTTAAGTACAATATCAATTTTTACCTCTTTTTAAAATCTTTTAGTCATTAAGATTTCAAAATGATTGATTGATTATCTCATATATTTGACATGTTTTATAAACTCCTTATTATTTTTCATTGTACATTCTTTAAAAGTGTGAAAAAAATTTCATTTGTTACGTAAATTTCTCAGTTGTTCGAGGAACTTAAAATTCATTCTTCTAAAGTATTTTCTAATGATCCTTTTAATTGAAATTCACATCAAGTAAGTCATATTTTATATTTAAATAAAACTAAAAAGATATTAAAAATTACTAATATTAAAAAAATATCACTTTTATAATTTACCAATTTTTGAAATATAATATCCAAAACTTGTAAAGTAAAAAATTAGAAAATTTTTTGTTTAAATTTCATATTTGTATGATATTCTTACTAATTATTATGAATTTTTTAAAAAAGAATTTATTTATAAGATAATAAAAAAATAATATTAAATAATAAATTCTTATTGGCTCGTACGTAAAATATAATACTCTTTAATTAATCAATGAAACATGAAATTAGAATGACATATTTTGACTTTAGTTAAGTTCACCACTTGACATCTTATCAATGATAATTATCATGTGTATTAGTACATTCACTATTGTTCAGACTTTCGGTAACCAGAAAAATTTGATATATAAAATAATTTGACCTCCTTAATTCATTGATGTAGTTGATTTTTAAGAATAATATATAAAAATATGTGTTTAAAAAATTATTTAAATGTGTGAGATTAATTTTTTTAAATATTATTCATTTTTTTAAATTATAGATTCTATTTAAAATTTTGAAATTTAATTACTCTAAATTGATACATACAAAATTAATAAATAATATATAGTTAGAAAACTCATGATGAGTAATTTTTATACATATAAAATTTGTATCATGAAGTTGTCATTTTAGTGTTAATTTTAAAAAATAACATATGAAAAGAAAAAAAATATTTCTCTCACAAAATACACAATCAAAAAAATATGAAATTTTTACAGCATGTTGAAAATTTTAGTATTTCATCACATGCAGAATTTCATAAAAAGATAACAATATATGTAAGAAAAATAAATATTTAAACATATTAACCCAATATATACACAAAAATGCATATAAAAGAATTTAAATAATAATTTTGTGCTCTTTTTCCGTATCAAAATTAGTTTAGAAAGGTTTTGATATCAATATAAAATAAAATGGACAAAGTCATAATTACTTTTAAAGATTTTTAAAAATAATTATAAATCAGTTACCAAAAAATTAAAATTTTCTCACAATCTATATAATATTCCTAACAGTTTATTTACAGTTTATAAATCTTTTATTATAAGAATTTTTAGAAAATATGTAATTTATGATTTTTTTTATAAAGCAAAAAACTTTTAAACTTTACTTTTTTAAACGTGTTTTAAAGTTATTTTTATT
Organism: Bruguiera gymnorhiza; assembly: GCA_020883675.1. Taxonomy (NCBI): domain Eukaryota; kingdom Viridiplantae; phylum Streptophyta; class Magnoliopsida; order Malpighiales; family Rhizophoraceae; genus Bruguiera; species Bruguiera gymnorhiza. Next base: position 2,699,281 of record JAIRCJ010001047.1, on the reverse strand, counting down.
AATACAAATAATATAACTTTTATATATTTTTTATAACATATTTTTGCATTGAGTTGGAGTTTTAACTCTTTTAAATTTTCTCTTAATTGCGTTGAGCCAATCCGTTACTGATCAACAACTCAATTTAATACTATTTACAAAAAGTCTGCAACAGTCTCTCTATGGTCAAAAGAATCAGCGCCATCAATTCATCGAAGCCGCGCTAGCGGGGCAATGCCTTCCTTGCTCGCTCCTATATAAATGCTATATTATTACAGCTTGCATCCCCTGGCAGACCCTCCTCTATATAAATATATAGCTATTTCTCTCCTCTCAGTATTTGACCTTTTGAGATACATTTTTACACACGTTCATTGGAAAATCTTTACATTGTTTGGTAGACACTAGCTACGGAAGAGTGACAGAAATGTTGTCTACGAAAGCTAATTGTGATTCTCATGGACAAGACTCTCCCTACTTCCTAGGGTGGCAAGAGTACGAGAAAAATCCATATCATCAAGTTAAGAATCCAACGGGGATTATCCAGATGGGGCTTGCTGAAAATCAGGTGATCCACTCATCGACAAAGTTGCTTCTTGTTCAACTTTCCTTTTGCAACCTTTTGGTTGTCATGTGTGAATGCGTGTCGATAACAAGATGTTTTGCTAGGAATTAAAAAAAGGCAATCCAAATGTCTACAACCGGATTTATTCACTGTGTTCCTAGGAGACAGAATGTGGGGTCCAGTTTTTCCCTTTTTTTTCTTTCATTCGCTTGATATCATCAGATAGACTCCAATAGAAGACCCCCAATTGTTTTCCTAGAGAGCTTGGTAACTAATGTTTTGTGATGGTATTATTCGCAGCTTTCCTGTGACCTTCTTGAAGCGTGGCTGGAGAGCAACTTTGACGCAGTGAATTTTAGGAGAAATGGCGAATCTATCTTCAGAGAATTGGCTCTCTTCCAAGACTATCATGGATTTCCTGCTTTCAAGAATGTATGCCTTTTATGTCATTGCATGATTTTGTAGCTTATTGACAAAAAAATACACAAGTTTGACAACAACTTTCCTCCATATGTATTCAGGCACTGGTAAACTTCCTGACTGAGTTAAGAGGAAACAAAGTAAAATTTGATCCAAACAAGCTTGTGCTAACTGCTGGTGCAACTTCTGCTAATGAGACCCTCATGTTCTGCCTCGCTGAGAAGGGTGATGCTTTCCTTCTTCCTACACCGTATTATCCGGGGTAATTGGCAGCAATTATAAATTACATTTTACAGTATACGGACACGTTTAAGTGAAAATAGATATGAAATTTGTTTCTAACCATTTCATGTATGGCATGACAGGTTTGATAGAGATCTTAAATGGCGAACCGAGGTTGAAGTTGTTCCAATACATTGTGCAAGTTCTAATGGCTTCAGAATCACCATGTCTGCATTGCAAAAATCATATCAACAAGCTTTAGGTCTCGGCTTTAGAGTAAAGGGTGTATTGATCACAAATCCTTCAAACCCTTTAGGCACCACCATGACTCGCGATGAGCTTAACCACATAATTAGCTTTGCCATTGCCAAAAAGATTCACATTGTAAGCGATGAAATCTATTCAGGCACGGTCTTTGATTATCCTGACTTCACAAGCATCGCGCAAGTCCTAACAGACCGCAACCTAGAAAAAGCCGACATATGGAATCAGGTTCACATTGTCTGCAGTCTCTCCAAGGACCTAGGCCTCCCGGGTTTTCGGGTAGGCATGATTTACTCCAACAATAGAAAAGTAATTGCCGCTGCCACCAAAATGTCGAGCTTTGGCCTTGTTTCGTCCCAAACCCAATATCTGCTTTCAAACATGCTGAGTGACAAGAAATTCACCAGCGAATACGTTAAGGAAAACCGAGAAAGACTAAGAAAGAGGAAAGAAATGCTCGTTTCAGGGTTGCTAAGTGCAGGAATCAGGTGCCTGGAAAGCAACGCCGGCTTGTTTTGCTGGGTGGACATGAGGCATCTTCTTTGCAGCCGCACGTTTAAAGCCGAGGAAGAGCTATTGAAGGAGTTTTTGTATGAAGTTCGGTTAAACATCTCTCCTGGGTCTTCTTGCCATTGCTCTGAGCCAGGCTGGTTCAGAATTTGCTTTGCTAATCTATCTTCTGAAGAGCAACTTAACGTCGCGTTGAAGCGCATCAAGGACTTTGTAGACACCACGGCCGCCTTCAGGTGTCGGAATAAAAGCTTAAGGATCCACCGTGATAATATCTTTGATCGAAGCAAATCTTTTTTCAACAAAGGGTTCCCAAGTTGTCATCGCCTGATCGCAAACGAGACGGTTAACCAATAAAGTCAATAGAAGTTCGGAACCCCAATTTTCTATACTTTTTCTTTTTTTTTCTTACAATCATGGTTAGGGTCTCCCGACCAGGAGAAAGCTCCCTCAGATCAGAGCAAGCCGACTCGGCCTCCTAGGTCAGCTCTTTTTCTTATGTTCTATGGAATATTTTGTACTGTGTGACCGTGTGCAATTATATATTTTATTTTTTTAGTTTAAAAATTTGAATTCAAAACTTTTAACTCAAGAAACGATTTCAGTAATTATTAAACTAACATTTGCTATGTTGCATACGTTACGTCTATATCTGAATTAATAATTATCGAGATTTTAAGTAGGTCCAATTTAAGTGCTTGCTATTACCACTCTTTCTTTCCGGTTAAACTTGACTCGGCTATAAAGGTATTAGTGCTAGTCGAGGCCCGAATCCATTGAAAGATTGTGAGACAATAATCGTTGATTGCTATTATCTCTCAAGCCCAAACAAAAAAAGAAAAAAGAAAAAAAAGATAATAGTTGATTACCACCCCTAGGAAGTGATTACTAAAGTTATAGCCCAGGAAGAGATTACTAAAGTTGTAATTGCAAACAACTGCTAAAGTACAATTTGGCGTAAATTCATTCAAAACTTATCCAGCAAGGGTTATCCCTTCCGATGAAAAGTGAAAACCCACAAATTTAAATAAAAAGAAAGAAATTAGAAAAAAAAAAGAAAAAGAAAAAAACAAAAACAAAACAAAAAGTGCCATTGTGACTAAAAGCTACGTCTGACGCAAACACACATTACCGTGCAGGCCCATTTTCAGCCCCAATTCTCAGCTCGGTTACTTGTAGGCCCAACTACGGCACAAACCCAGCCCCCATCTACACGTGGCTTCGCGTCTAACTTAATTCGGCGGACAGCAATGCACCATAAAATATCCACCCGTACGGCATCCGACTCCGGCGACGGTCCGGTCGTTCCCGTAACGTCACAATTGGACATCATCGATCTCTGTATGCCACGTGGCGAGTCTGTCACTATCTCCCAAATCCTCACAGAGGGACAACGTTTCGCCCAGCCAAAAGCAACGTTTACAAATTCGCTACCCGAACCCAACAAAATCGAAATTAATTATTATGATCACCGTAATAATAAATTGTCATAATAATCTTATTGGCGTAAATTAACTTTAAAGAAAAACAAAAAAACAAAAAACAAAATTTTAACAGGTCCCATCCAGGGTCATTCAGAGAATCGTGGGATTAAGTTGTTTATTTATTTATTTATTTTTTTAAATTTTTATTAAATAAAATGTTTTCATGTGAAGTTAGAGCAACAGCGGCGCAAATGGCGTGCAAGCTTTGAATGCCAGAGATCATCGCATATGCCTTCGCTCGTCGTTTCATTCAGTTGGCCATTCTCTGCGCTCGCTTCCTTCGCGTTCTGTGAATTCTCGTTCCTTCTTCTAAGTCTTGTCTGTGAAACATGCAGCACTTTTTCTTTTTTCTTCCTTATTTGTACTAGAGTTGCATTGTATGTGTTTATTTATTTATTTATTGTCGGTTGGGGTAGATTTTTGGTTTCATTTATGATTTTTCTTTTTATTTTTCCCCTTGTTTTTGGCCTTTTTCTTTTTGAGTATTATGCTTGATTGTTATCTGAGAATTTGTGGAGAAGAAGATTGAATGTCGCATGATTCTCGGGGGAAAAAATGTGTTAATGTGTACTGAAGAATGCGCTTCTGCTCGGCCAAACGCAAAATCATGGGTGGCAGGATTGTTGCTGAGTGAGGTAAAGCATTGTTATAGATAAAGGAGCTGCTCGGCGAGCTCGTGTTTATTACAGACCATAAATTGGATTCAAGTGTTAGTCAATACGGATTTTTTTTTTTTTTTAAATTTTTGAATGTGATATTCAAATTTGAAGAGGAAGGAGAAAATCATTACTTGGAGTTAGTTTGATCTAACAATTCTTACCTATAATTATAGACTTACCTTTGCAATTTACAGTCATGTGAAATCACACCAATTGACATGTAAATTTACGTTGGCCTTCCTTTTCTTGTACATTTTTGTTTACGATGAGGTTTTTGTGATGTTTTGTAGGTATGGCATAGATTGATGGATATTGCTGCTCTTTTAACTTCTGCCGGGATCAATATAGGCGCGTGTGTGGTTCTGTTTTCGTTGTATTCCGTATTGAGAAAACAGCCAAGCAATAGGATCGTGTATTTTTGTCGGTGGTTTGCTTCAGCGCACTTGAGAGGCAGTAGTCAATTCTTCTTGGAAAGATTTGTGTCCTCTCCTAGTTGGATGGTTAAGGCCTGGGAAACAACTAAAGATGAAATTTTGGCCATGGGTGGCTTGGATGGTGTGGTTTTCAAAAGGCTCCTTGTTTTCAGGTGATTAAACCTTACATGGGTGATGTTTAAAATGCAAGTTACATCTCTAACAGTTCTTCGTGGCTGGTGACCATTTGTTATCGACTTTGGCCTGTAGTCGGGATCTTCTTTCTTAGCCCTGAATCACATTGTAGATGTAGAAGCATATTTCCTACAAAACTAATATTTTTTTCCTAAAGGTGGACCCAAGTGAGAATATAATTGTAAAATTGATTTGTTTGGTAGAGTAAAATCGCTAACAGGCTTCCTTTAAATGATTTTATTTTTCGAAGATCTAGAAATTTTTGAATTGGTTTTGAAGGCCAAATTGATCAATTGGAGGCAAGAAAAGCTTTATTCTGCCTTTGAGGTTAGAATATTATGTGTGCACTGTTGCTCTCCGAGGTTGAGTTTATACCAAGAAATATACATGTCCAACATGTTGAAGTTTTAAGTTTCTCTTTATGATTTGACTTCCATGTGCTGATCTTGCAATCATCGGTTGCTCACACCCTTCTTAATGGAAGCTGAAACTTCATATGTTTTGCGTGAGAACATATCTTCACGGTACATGCCAAGCCAACGTGCAGCTTATCTAGCAGTAACAGTAACATCTAAAACATTGGTTATCCCTCTGTGTACATAACTCGGGTGACAATACAGAGAAGTTAGGCATTTCCTTCAACCATGGAAACTAGTAACAGGCTTGGCAGGTGTGGAGAGGGCTGGTTATGCTAGTTATGTTAAATGCACAGAAACACCTCAACCACATTCAATTTATTCCTGCATATTAATGGCTAATTAGGTATCTTGGACAGCTACAACATTCTCTTCATTGCCATTAGCAGTGTCTTTCGATAAACCTCTCCAAAGCCACAAGACTTGCATCAACCCGCCATTTGCGACATGCAGAAGAAATACTTGTGTCCGTACAGAAAAATATGTAGAAACAACCTTAACAAGTACAAAGAAGCAACTGATAGCTAGAAGGGGCAAGTTCAATCCTTTTTCCTGCCCAAAAGACAAAACAAAGAAAATTCACCCCAAGCACAGTTACTAATAAGCACTCTGGAAAGAAAACATGAGCCGATATTACCTCTGAGGTATGTAACATTACGTCCAATATTTCTTTGAAGAGGTCAGTAGCCAAGCAGCCGAGCAGCAGACCGAGAGGTATCAACAATTCATGGTTTCTAGAGATGGAAAATATGACATCTGATACAGAATTCAAGATGAACAAAGTTATAAAGGACCATTTGAATGCTTTCTGTCCAGCAAAGACCAATCGCTTGAGCAGCAAATCCTCTGCCTTTTTCCAAGGAAAATCTTTCACAGAGCCAGGAATGGCTTCCCACAGCCTCTCCTTTACTACATTCATTTGCAACTTGATCTTGCTCGGTTCCCCAAATTGGGCCATTGATATTTTCCTGGTACATGCAGGAGAGATATTGGGAATTGCGTGTACGGGTAAGTACCTATGTATATTTCCAGGTGGGTCTTTTATCGGCTTAATCTGGACAAAATGAGAAAGACAATATCATGATCCTTAAACATTGACCATTCAAAGTCATTAAAAAAAATGAAAAAAAGGACTGCTAGTAATGCCTCTCGTCACAACATTTCAAGAAATTAGGACACAACCAGAAACAAAACACAGGGTAAACTCAGCAAACTGCAAAGTGGGCACAGAGAAACCGTACGAAGCAATCAGAACGACCGTAAATTACAGACATTAATCTGTGAAAGTGAAGCTTCAATAGCTGCCATTTCACTCTATGCAACAACAACAAAATAAATTAAAAAGAAACTAATCCAATTGATTGCAATTAGAATCAGGTCAGCTTGAGAAATTAACCAACTGTTGGCCGAAACGATGGAAAAAGGAAGATGGCAAATTGGGAGATTTCAACCAAATATAAAATTAAAGAAAAAGAAAAAAAGAACGAAAGAAACGAAACGCACCTGAAATTTCGGGTTCCTGGAAGATAACGAAGATGCGAGAAGCGCCATCGAGACAATTCTCGACGTGGGCTGTTCTGGATTTTACAATGACATTGCCTTTTCTTGTCTCTTCTCTTCTTCTTCTAATATTTTTTCTCTCGTTTTCAAGTTTAGGGTTTTAGGCTGTTACGTGGGCATTTCCGGCAGTTTGCGGCTTCCGATATTTTTCTTTGGGCTGCATAATGGGTCTGCTGGTCTCTGTGGGCAAAGTGAGCCCAATATATTTGCATTGCTAATTGGGCCTGTTTTTTTTTTTATTCTTTTTATGCAACGAAGCTGCCCAATGGATTCCTTATTTTCCAAGATTAGGAAATAATGCAATATCCCATCATATATATATATATATATATATATATGTAAAAACACACACACATAAAAAAAAAAAAGAAATTAAAATTGTGAGCAAATATGGGGACCATGTCGTTGTCTCGGACTGGTTTTTCCTTTTGACAATTGAATGAAATGCCCCCACCTAAGACTACGATGTCTCTTACTAGTTTACGAAACTCGATAACAATAAGAAAAAAAGAAAAAGAAAAAGAAGAAAAGAAAAAAAGAGCCAGCAGGACAAATCTAACACAAGTACTCATCCTAGTGAGTGTCATTATCATTCTAATCTTACGTATTCCATTTCTCAATAAAATTTGCGTACTTTATAATACTTGTTTTGTTTGTCAATAATACAGCAGGGGAGGAGGGGGGGGGAAGCGGTGAACGTGACATCAAACCGTCGTTTGGCTATTGTCTCAGCTGGGGATGCGTCCAGCAATGCGGAAACTTTTGGTGCTAATTATCGTCATGCATTGAGCAATTCAATATGAGCGCAAAGTGCTCTCCCCACTGTCAAAAATTTTGAAATAATGTTGTTGGTTTTTTGTTTAGGGATTTTTCTGTTATGTTTGTTCTTTACGAGGGATATTCCTTTTAACTTTACAGGCAAAACCATAATTATAATATTATAGTTTATTATTAAGCTAAGGTCAGAATTGGCCTTCCCGTGCCAAAAGCTAGCGTGTTTATCACGTCCATCCAAGAGCCGCACAAAAATCTTCTGCCATTAAGAATTCACAAGCCGGTGCAGCAGAATTGACCCACATGGATCAAAGTTACAGGGATTTGTGGCAGAAAATCGGTAACAGAGACTGGAAATCTTGTACGACGTTGCCAGGAAACTCTTGCTCTTTGTTGCTTCTTTGTAGTTCCCCCAAAATGACATGAATTGCTAATAACTGAAAATTTGCTTTCCAATGTGCCCAAGAAAATTCATTAAAAAATAGAGCAAATATATTTGAGTAGTCCACCGAAGAGAAGGACCATGTATTCTATACATTGAAGCAGTTCAGAGATTAGCAGGATCCTTACATCCCATCACATAAAACAAAAATTCCTCCAGGGCAGCACAAAGAAATATTGCATCGGCAAGTGATCATCGACTACCATAAACCCCTCCTAGACAGAGAATTAATTGTCTTTTATTATCCTTGAAAACTATACGTGAGAGTTTTTTTTTTTTTTCCATTACCCGCATTTAAGACTTACAAACTTTTTATTTATTAAAAAGAATAAAAATATCTAAGTAGTTAATAACTTAAGTATTTTTTATATCTTTGAATATACAACTTAAAGAGTCTCTTAATAGATATAAAAAATAAAAATAAAAAATAGAAAGGCTCTTCCAACTTTCTCTGCTTAAAAAAGGGTATACTGACGTTTTCCTACACCTACGCGTTAACGAAAACCTTGACTTTGTGGGACGTCTCAGTCCTCGAAGGATTCCACCAACCGTTTTGGCATAAAATTAAGCGATGACTCACCAAGTGTTACCACCATTTTACAAGCAGTTTCTCTCTCAATATAACCTTGAAATCTGAATTTTGTTTTTTCCAGTGCAGTGATGACTCCAACGTGTAAAAAATGGGTTGATCTTAAAATAGCGGATCCATTTCAAACTTTCTGACTTTGTCAACTAATCCTAACAAAATCATGACCTTGTCTTAGCAATAAGAAATCATTATCAAAATGAAGACATTTTTTCGTTCTACTACCTCTTCACAACTGCAAGCAATCATATGTCACTTATATCAGCCAAGCCCAGGGAAGATACAATCGATTTCTTTGACGTTCCTAACAGGTTACAGAAAACTACCGATTGGAACTAGAGGTCATTTTCTTTCTAGAATAGGCTGCTGACATTTGTTTTTTTTTTTTTTTTTTTTTTTGTTTATCATGCATGGGGTCTATCTATTGGGTGTCTTCCCCGGTAAATGAGATCCATTGAGTGTTTAACTTATCAAATAGAATAATTCTCCTTTTTCCAATAATTTTCTTATATAAAATTGGCAAATTTGAATATAATTTTTGAGCCGAACAATGAGATTGAATTGTTTAGCGACTCCATGTTATATCTACTCTTTCGCAATATGCGTTTGTTTCTTTCCGGATATTATTAAACTTTCAATCCTTGTGCGAGGCCGGACAGCCTCAATGAATGAAACACATTTCATCTCGCAGTCTCCGTGGCCGAAGTGACTGGTTATTCACCCATAAAGTAGCGACGGAAAGTCTGACTCCACAATCAGCAATTTCTTTATCAGGTGCAAAAAATTTCTATTGCTTTCTCGGTCGCAGGAGTTCTGCGACATTTGAATTTCGAAATTCAACGAGACATGAAATAATTGCATATAAACATCCCATTAAAAGCACCATATTACCACACATGGGCCTTATTTGGCAGCCGAAAAGACCTTCCATAAATGGTACGGTGCAGCCGAAGAGACCTTATTGAAATTGTAGTTACAGTTTAAAAACTTGCGTTTTAAATTAAATATATATTTTATTGATATTTAATAAATTATAAAATTTATATTTAATAAAAATGCACAACAATTTAAATATGTGTTTAAAAATACAATATTTTAGTATAATAGGGACATTATATTTTAATAATTTCTTAAAATAATAATTCTTATTATTATACAAAATAATTATAATTTAATTAAATAAAGAATTTTTTATAATTATTTTTTATTTTATTAAAAATTTTCTATTTTTCTTTAAAAATATTATAAATAATTACCAAACTATCAATTATATTTATTAACAATAAATTTTGTAATTGTTACCATAACAATAAAACTCAATTATAAATCCAAACAAATATTAATTTATCAGTATAATAGACATTAAATTCATAACAGTATTAAAGTCAAAACTCAACTAACAAGCTTTTTATTTGATGTTCTTTTCTTTGGACAATCAGCATATCATCTCAGATCTTTGAACAAGGGTAGACATAGAAGCTTTAAAAATAAAGGGGTCATACTTGCTCGGTTGGTCTAAACCTGCTTAATGCCCTTAGAACTTAATTCCTGCTTCCTAGTCCCTAAAGTCTTAGCCTCAGTATTATATTGTTTGTACTTGATTTATCTTAGATAAAGCCTACGGTGCATGCTATCTTTACTTAATCTTTTTAGTGTAACAAATACACCGTTTTATGCATTATATAATTGAATTTCATTTTTTTTTCTCCATCACATCTCTTATTGAATTAACTTGACTGTATCTCATAAAATGAGTCAAGATTAAAAAATCTCATGCTAACAGGATAAAAATTTTCTATGAACTCTTCAGGCAAGTTGGTTTGAGCAGTCCAACAACAACTTTATCTTAGAAGATAAAATATGAAGTTTCATTGCGCGCATCAGGAATTTTGACATTGTATAGATAGAACGAAGTCAGCATGATTTCACTCTAAATTGATTAATAATTTTTTAAAAAAAATTTAAGTTTTCTTGTTGAAAATCACGTAATCTGCAACAAAAATGGCAAAATGAGCAACAAGGCATGAAAAAATGTAATAATTGTGAAATTCAACAAACATCACCGTTATTATACTTTTTTTTAACAACTTGTACATCATTTTGTTCTCATTTTTGCGCATCATATGTTTTTTGGTGAGAAATTTAAATTTCAAAAAAATTATTATTTAATAGAGTGATGTGATGATGTCATTCCATCTAGACAATGTTCCATTGGTATAACGTTTTCCTAGAATGTATGTGCCCGAAGCATATGCACATACTCGTTCAAATTGCAATTTTTAAGTTGGAAATTGGCATATGTGAATCTAGATAGACCTTTCTATTCGAGTTCTAAAGGAATATGAAAACTTGGAAAGGAAACAGGTACAATTAATTATTAGAACATGTTTTCGAGAAATGCCGCTATCTCCATCCAAATCAGGGCACAAAAAAATAAATCCAGACATGCCTTCGGTCTGACAAGAAGTTTGGAGGCACTGTATTTACAACCAAATTTTCTCTAATTTCAACTTACGCTTAAGTACATTGAAAGAGAGATCATGACTGACATGAACTAGCTAGATTTTGACAAGCAAGCATGAGAAAATAAAGCATCCAATATGAAGAGTTCATAGGGGTTTTCTGTGAGTTTCCAACACACACAAGCTTCTCCTATTGATCAAATGTCGTGTATCCATTCATGTGATTCTCGAGGTAATTGTACTTTGTTCTGGCAAATACGCTCTTCAGGCACTTTAAGCTGCTGGGATCACATCTAAAAAAATAGAAGCGAGACGTTGAGCAATGACACGAAATCTGTGCCGAGGCAGAAAAACATGGGTTCGTATATTTCCTTGACAAGCTCATAATCCCGATCCAGGAAACCTTAGCGCACGAAAAGCATCCTCTTGCAGCAATCTTTGTTGCACCCTGTCGCAGTTTGAATCTACAGGAGGATAAACCTGCGAGTTCATCTCACTGAAGCAGCCAGTTATACCTCCCCAAGGAGTTCCCGCTCCAGAATTCACAATATCATCGCCCAGCAGAAACTCCAGGCCGTCTAATCTTTGTGGATCGCTGTATACAACCATTTCGTCTAGGCCACGGGGAAAAGTGCTGCTTTCTCCTTGCACCATTGGCAATCCAGCCTCATCTGGGGTGTATACTGCTGGTGCAATCTGAGCACCAGTGTCCTTTAGGCCCTCCATTGAAGCAGAAGGGGAGATAATGACGGAAGGATCATAAAGTTGCCGAGTGTACGATACAGCTGATACATCACTAGAGTATTGGGGATTCGTGGCATTGTACAGAAGTTGTTCTTGATTATTATTGTCAACAAAATTTCCTCCGAGCTTGATGAGCCATTTCCTAATAGAAGCATGGTCATTAAAACGTGGCTCTTCGTTGGAGTATGGTATGGGAGCCAGCATATGTAGTTCTGGCGAATACTGGTTCTGGTGGAAACTGCAGTTGGCAGATGATGAAGCCACGGGATTGCCATTTCCTCTCTTCATTTCTTTCTGTAGGCCGCTACCTCTACGAGCCTGTTGCTCTTTGCGCTGCTTACCAAGAAGCTTCTTCTTCAGTCTGGTGTTCCAGTAGTTCTTTATATCATTATCAGTTCTTCCAGGCAACTGTGCCGCAATTATAGACCACCTGTGCGAGGAAAAGAAACTAATGGGGTCATAGTGACAATAGTTAGATCAATCAAAACAGATAGCTATATGACTGGTAAATTTCATTGAATTTAAGTCATCCAAACCTGCTTCCAATACTAACATAGAGGCTGCAGATTATATCATCCTCTTCCTCAGAGAAACCTCCATGCTTTATATTTGGGCGAAGATAATTCAGCCATCTAAGGCGACAACTCTTTCCACATCTTTTAAGGCCTGATTCAAGAAATCAGAAGTTTCTCAATTTTTGCATGGGATATTTATTAAGAACTCTATTCCATTTTGGGTCTTTCATCAAATAAAGGAGAAAAAGCACTAAATAATATTGGACTTGAGTTTAAAAGGCCAAATTCAATTCAAATACGTACCTATCTTTTGGGGCAAAGCAATCCAGTTACCACCAGTGCCATGCTTCTCTATGAAAGACTTAAGCTTTGCATCTTCCTCAGGTGACCATGGTCCTTTCTTCACGTTGGCCTTGTCGCAGCAAGGAGCCCTCCCCATACTTTCTTTGCCTGTTTCTTTGAGCTTATTGACGCTAATAATACCTTTCTCTTTCTACATCAATGCTCCCTGCACAATTAAGACACAATCAACTCCAACAAAGGGAAAAGGAAAAGCCTAGCAATCAGAGGAGAGAGAGAGAGAGAGAGAGAGAGAGAGAGGTGGAGTATTAGTTAGGAAAGGTGGAAAGGGATAAACATGGTTCCTATATAACAGCTAACAGCCATAGGACTTTTTAAAGGCTGTGGAAAAAAAAAAGGTTCTTTGGAACAGAAAATTAGGGAAAATTGAATGCCAGTGCAGGAGACTAGGGTTTTTCCTTCTTGTCTTTTTCAGGTGGTCCAGAATCAATTTATTTATTTATTATCACTCGCTACTCATCTCTTTGGAACTAAAGAGTCCCATTATCCTCACCTGTTAGTGGGAGTGTGGGACATACATTAAGTATTATTGAAATGCTCATTTCTGTTACTTCGAAAAGCCATTGGGTATTTATCTTCCTACAAACAACATTTGTTTAGGCCATTGAACTTGACTTACACACGTAATACTCTTTATGATATTTATGGTTCGGCTAATTGAACTTAACCATGAGAATTTAAATTCGAACCAAAAAATTTAGTTATTCTAAGTTAAAAATCGAAGTCCAACCGAAATTTTGGTAAAGCAAAGTTTGGTTGGTTGAAAATTTTAGTTCAATTTCAATTTATAGTTCAGTTAATTGAAAATTTTTGTTTGATTTTAGTTTACTATTTAGTTTATTGAATTTAATTAAAAAAATTAAGATTTTAATTTAAATAAAAAAATTATTTTTGATATATATATATTATTATTTTAAATATATAATTATCATTATATATAAGATAAATAAATGATTATTCAAAATATAATAATATTTTATTAATATTGATTTATCATTAACAATTATATTAATAATTTTTTTAATATTGATGAAATAAAAAATAAAAAAATATATGTAAAATAACATTTTTGGTTTGATTTGATTAACTGTGATCTTTTAAAACTAAATACTATAATTGAAGTGAAGAAATCAATATATATTAATTTGATTAATTAATTATAAAATCAGATTCAATTAACTAATAATTTAATTTTATTTTATTAATTAATTGATTTTTTCAATTTTTTAAGTACCCTTACTCTCTCTCTCTCTCTTTCTCTGTCTCTCACACACACACATGTGTGCCACACACACATGCATGCCAGGCACACCTGCATCAAATTATCTATTACCTTTTAAGTAATTTTTAATTAAAATAATTTAAATATTAGGTTAAAGTATAAAGTATAATAACTTTTATATAAAATACCTTAGTAATCTCCCATTTAAATATTATTTATGAAATTGTTATATGAGTAATTTTACAATAAATAAGTAATATTTTACTTAAAAATTCTTATAATTAGTCAATTCAATAAATTTGTTCATTTAACAAATATTCACATATTTGTTCAAATATATCTATATTTTAATCTATAAGATTGATTACATTTTTAATAAAAAATATATAAAACAAACATATTTTGGTCTCACAACTCTATTAATATTTAATTTCTATAGCAAATCAACTAGGAATAATATCTCAATGCAATAAGTTTTCCTTAATTATGATTTAATTATAATTATATTTTTAAAGTGTATTTATTCTGTTAACTTTATTTTTAAAAATTATAAATAATTAAATTATTCATATAAATAATATTAAAAATAAAAATATGGTTATTAATAAAATACATGCATAAAATATTTAATGTGTGTTTAAATAGTAACTAATTTGCTGGTTATTAGATCACACATTAACATTATGTACATTTATTCAATAAAATGAATTATCAATAATAATTAATGATTTAGAAAGGACAATGCTGCTCCCAAGTATTTGAAACATCGAGACAACATATTCATGTATATACTGTTTCCAACACTATAATAAGGCAGAAAAAAGATGAAGTATATTACAAGGATATCAAAAATGTTAAATTTCACATCTCTAAAGCATAGAGATTTAATATGATTTATAATGTCTTGACTTTTTAAATAGATGTGAAATTTGATGAATGCAAACAAGATAGTAAACAAAACTTTGATTTTATATCGAATAACACTTTATAACTTCACATCTATTTAAAAATTTAAATTTACAGGTAAATAAACTAATAAACATTACAAGGTATATTAATCCTTTATACTTTAGAGATGTGAGATTTAATGTTCTTAACAAATAAAATGATAACCACTATCAACATGCATAAAAAGACCAAAAATTCAAAATTTGTAGGTGAAGAAGCTTGTAAACATTACAAGTAATGTTAATCCTTCATACTTAAAAAGTTGTGGGATCTAATATTCTTAACAAAAAAAAAAAATGATAAGCACAATCAACATACATAACAAAGGATGTGCTTCTCCATGCAGGATATGATCGGAGTAGCAAAACCAAGGGGCGGCTAAGCAGCGTGAGTTTCTTTCTTGTGTTTTTCTTCTTCTTTTATTTCACAGGTTATTAGGTTGCAAAAATGGTCATTAGTTTCTCTTTTCGGTCTCTAATTTGCGTGCGTTAATGTGTAGATTTCCAAGCTTTGCTGGACCCACGTTGACTCTCATTTCTCATCGGCAAAGAGTTTGAAGTATACGGGAAGTGAATTAGTCATAGACGTAAAAATAGATTGGTATTAAGCATAATGAATTTGGGGGTTCTCTAATTGGATGTCTAGAATACGTAATTCAACTTTATTTTAATAAACTTCTATTGTAATGAGCTTAGATCTCTTACATCAAATAGACTATGCTACCTCTAAGTCTTCCACTCTGAGGTCGACCTAAGATCCTGGTTGATTAACTATCACGCAATTTACCTTTTGAAAAAGGCATTGGACTTGAGCAGTTGATTGAATTGAACGTTCAAGTGTTTGTGGGCCTTATCCTAACGATTGACGGAATGTATATTACAAACCCACGATGGAAAATTCGATGGCGTGAAGTGTCACAAACTGCTAAAAATTGGATCCAAGTCATTGGGTTATGGTATGGTTATGTGTTGACTGTTCTTATTAAACACAAAAAAAAAAAAAAAAAAGAGACCATTTTGTGAGTAATCGATACTGTTAACAATAGTATTTATTCACGCTGCACTGCCACACAAGATTAACCCAAATTACCCAATAAAGTATTGCTAGGGGTCACCGCTCGTTGCGGTGATGATTTCCTTCGTAATATATAATTATAAATTTCAATTTTTGTTAGAATTTTGAGAATAATTAACAATTTTTATTGAGTATTATAAAGTTTATTTTTTTATAAATTAAATATAACAATGCAGTTCATTTAACAGTGTAATTATTTTTAGTAAAATTATCTCTAGTGAAACTATAAGACACTGCCTTACTTTTTCATTTTTTTCGGAAAAAAGAAAAGAAAAAAAAAACTTAGTGCTCCAAGAACGTTTTAGCCTTTACGAATAATAATGATAGTTAGGCCTGCAAGCCAGCAATGCCTCTGCTATCCGCTTACGTACGTAGTTGATAGTTGTAGGAGGTAGCTTTTAGATTGTTTGACCGCAATAATCATCGATCTTTTTTACGTGCACGTACTCTTCATAGATAATGAAGAATGGTTGCAACATGCTTCACTCGTTTTCCTTTTTTTAAAATTTTTTTTTAATTTTTATTTTTTACCACATAACGTGTTATTCAAGGGTTTTACAATAAAACGTAAATTTTACTTTGTTGGTCATGCGTGTTGAAAGTGGCGCTTGACAGTAAAAAAATGTCCAGATTGGTGAAAAGGACGATGGAGAGTTTGATTAGGTAACGGGTGAAAAGTTTAAAAGACGCCTGTATATCTGGACAATTTTCGTTAATCTAGCCTATGGCTTAAAAGCCATTGGGAGAAATTATTAACAAAGAGAGAACCACTAGATAGAAACACAACCAGATATAGTAATTTTTTTTTCTTTTAATTTTATTTATTTATAAAATTAAATAAAACAGTAATTAATTTATATTTTTTATAATTGTAATATTACTCTTTAAATATTATTATGTAGTCTCTTAGTAAAAAATATAAAGTTATACTTTTATGTGTAGCTTGTACATCTAGTTACATGCGTATTATACATGTAATGACTTCGCGAGTTAATCTCTGAAGATTAATTAATTCATGACTACCACATCAAAGAAGAAAAAAGTTAACCAGCTCCATTGTTCATTATTTTGACGTTTCATGGAGTCTTACTTTCGGGTGTCAAAAGTCCAAAACAGGACATATGCAGCCTGTAATTGTTTCTCAATCATTAAATGAGGTAGGCTTTGACTTTGATGTGTGCAACAAGTGACCCGAGTAAGATGTATATGTATCCCGTCGTTGTCAAGGCCTAAGCATGACTGTTCTCTTGTGCCACCGCTGAATTAATTGGATGTCCAATTTGGTTCTCCCTGATTGCACCTTTGAGTGAACTGCATAAGCGTTCATATTCTGGCTCTCTTGAAACTTTCCCATTTCATGTAAGATTTGAGCGATGTAGACATGTAGCCTTTTTCCTTTGGGCTGGTGCACGGTTGTTTGGTGGAGAAAATTGGCTATTTGCCTTCCATGACCAATTGACATTGATTGGTTGCGAATCCAATGCACAAAAGCTTACAAAAATCTCTCAACCCCAGGTTAATTTACCTACATCCATTACAACTTATTTTATGTTAGTCACATTAAAAATAAAAATGAAATAACTAATATGCTAACATTCAATGATTTTGGGGCATTGACGATCATTAAACTTAAAGATATTCAATTAGCATTGGCCACCCGCGAGGTCCACCTTTCCCGTTAAAATATCTGAAGCTGAGATCATAATAAAAGTTTAGCTACATAATAAATACCCAGATAAAGCATTTAACTTTGTAACAAGTGTCTAAATATCTATAGCTCAAAAATGAATCGGGGGCACTAGCCTATCAAACAGGGGACTAAATGGAAAGGAATGAAACTACTAGCTATTTTAGTGATTATTAAATTTAAAATTTAAAATCCGATGGGTTTCCAACTACCAAATTTAAATTTTAGTGTAAGATGGGTTCGAACTTAGACTGCACTGATAATTATATCCTGTCTCTTACTCTTAACTAAAAAAATTCCCAAGTGACGGCGACGAACGAACTGCACATAATCTTCCATACTTCTGAGATCCATATTCGAGAGCCCACGTTTTGAGCCATTAAGAGGGACCATAAAGCTTATGGTTCTGGGCCGTCAAGCTATATATCTCGTTCGAAAGCCATCTGGTTCTGGGCCTCCGAAATTCTAAAGAGGGCTTCAATCTTGTACCGGAAATCCCACATCAAGCTTATATATTTCAGGTCCGTTATAGTGAGTTATCTTTATGTTTTTAATAAGGTGTGTTTCTTACTAGATGGAAGGAAATTCTCATCTTTCTTAAATAGCATCGAATTTTTAATGACATTTCTGAGCGTATGATCTCTGTCTCACACTCACTATGTCTGAACTTAGTACGGTGCATTACGAGGTGGATGCTGTTTTCAATTTTTACGTTGAAGAAATGGCAACAAAAGGTGCTAGATGTTCCATGAACTAGTAATGCAAAATATTCATTTTCGAAGACTGACAAAAACTTCTGTAAAAAGACACATAATACTGTACTGTACATGTTCCAGTTCCGTTACAAGGGCTTAAGGGATATCTATAATCCACCCCCTTTTATTGAATTCCTACAAGAGTTGAATACTTCTCCCACGACACAGATCCAGCTCCAATTTTGTTAATTAGTCATTAATTATTTTTTTTATTTAAATTAGAGTATTTTTTTAATTATTTAAATAATTTTATCTATAAATATATGTATAAACCTAATAGTTAAAAATATTTAGTAATATATTATACCATACTCTCAATATATTATTAATGAAAATACTTTTTTGAAAATTATTATCTTTTTTGAATTTTTTGGTGAATTCTAGAAACTCTTTTAAATATTTAATCAAGTGTTGCCCTTTATTTTATTTTATTTTATTTTTCTGCTCTTCCATCTTGTGTCGAGAGGGCTTCCATCCCGCGTCAAGTGATATTAGAATAGTTTGAGCCTGTGCTGATGCCGTCTTATCAAGTTCGAAGTAAACTTTTCAACGACGACAATCGTAAAAGTAAACATCTTCAACGACAAAGATCATAAAGGAAGACTCTGTTTAAAGTAATTTTATAAGATTATAAATATAACAAATCTTATACTCAAAGTGTCATTCGCAATTTACACGGAAATCGTGGAGGAAAGATTTTGTCTAAAATAATTTTACAAGATAATGAATATACTGAAAAAAATGTCACTCACAGTCCATTTGCATTCCTAATTTCAAAAGTATTCCAATCTTTGATAAAAATTTTTAAAAAATATATATTTTATTAAAAAAAATATAGAATGATTAACAAAATTTAATATTTATTTTTAATATAATAATATGTGTGATGAGAAAAAAATGATCACCAACTTTTGATTAAATAAAAATGAATAAAAAAGGAGAAGAAACACTGACTGTTGTTTACGGCAAGATTGGTCAAGTTGATTTCTTATCTTATCTTCCAAAGAAGATATCAGTAGGTTCGAGGATTATGGTGACAAAAAAATTTCATAACTCACAAGTCTCGCGATCTTGTTAGTCTTCGAAAAAAATATGTACATATTGGAAAGTAAATTAAGAATGAATGTCTCGTTAACAAATTTGCCAACCGCTTTTGTGTTTTATGGTCAGACAAAGAGATTGATTGCGGCAGCGGGCGGCTGTATGTGTGGCACAGGATAAGGTATACAAATGCGAAAGAATTGATGGTAGCGGCTAAATGAATGGAACAGTGAAGTTGCGTGCGTTGGACGAGAGCACGCAGACACCTCCTAGCTCTGACGCGCAATTCCGAATTCAATAGAGATCGGCGAGACTAGTCACCTTTTTGATTGAGACAGATTAATAACATTTTTGTACTGAACCGTAAACCCCAGTGAAAGCAATTTCATTCGTGCAGAGCCTCGAAGCATGTTACTTACCCTTCTTCCGCTTCCAAGCAGTCTCCATTTGAAAGAGAGTAGAAAACAAAAACGGAGTCATTATCCCGACCAATTCCCCATTTGTTTACGGCCTTCCCGTTGTTGTCCTGCTAATCACATATTTCAACTTGAAAGACGTTCGTTTCTTTTTTTTGGTTTGAATAGAAACACTTAAATGCTTATGCATACATGTATATGGAGGCAACGTACAAGATGCATACAAATTATGACTTGCGTATGAAACAACCTTCTTATAAAATGCACATGAAGGTTTTGTGGGAAAAGGTGGCATACTCCATTCAGGATTTGAGAGGAAGGAGCCACTTATGGTGGTCCATTGACATCGTGAAGCTATCGTGCAACGCAATTTCAGCCATTAATTACCATCACCCTTCTCTATGTTTCAACACTATATGCTTTGTGGGGCATCGCTCAAGCAAGATGAACTAAAAATTGAACCAAATCAACATATATACTGTTTTTAACTTTCGGATGACTTAGCTGGAAGCTCATATTTGCCATTACTTCCCATTCTACTCCAAGAGAACAGTCCAACCCATTTTATCTTCTGTCAGGCCCATCTGAATATTCGACAGGGCAGAATAGAGTTGCTGGGACACAGCACCAAGGCCTCCCCCTCCGTAGCCGACTCTGCATCCAATCCCCAGATGAAAGGTGATCATCAATAGTTTCCATGAAACTATGAGATCAAAATAAGCATTTCAAATTTAAACTCCTGTATGAGATTCTTCTCTCACAGATTTCAGTTTGTGGTAAAGTACTGCTCGATATTACCTTTTGCCCTGGTGAGTTATGCTCCCAACAGGCCATAAACCAACAGCATTTGCTGTACAAAAAACTTCATCAGCAACAAACAATTCCTCAACTGAAACAAGTCGCTCCTCAACCTGTTGAAAGAAAACAGATAACCTATTTGTAGAAATTCTGGTCATAATCCGTTTATCAACAATCGAGATTCTGCTAGGCCAAAATTACAAGTGAAAGGTCACTAGCTAGAAAATATGGCAATCGGGTTATCTTCTTGATCTCTCAGTTTCAAACATAGAGTTCAAATCCTAATCTCTACAAACAGAAAAAAAAAAAATAAAGAAAAACAATTACAAGCAGAAGAGAGACTTGATGCAAGTCTTGTAACATATTAAAAAGTTACAAAGACTAGGCATCAAGACTTCTATATGAACTCTTGCACACAACATGTTTCCTCCCTATTTATCTTTTTTTTTATTTTTTTCTTAAAACAATGGTGGAAAGAGACTCCTAAGAGCCGGAAATAGAACTGGAAGATGCAGCTGATGCCACTGCCTGCCATAAATTACACATCCACCGTCTTCTCTCCACACTTCTCTCTTGCAACTTAATATCTTAATCATCAGCAAGACCATGCAGGATCAATGTTACGATGATAGATGGGCAAGAAAAAATTGTTGAAGCACTGTCAAATAATCAATTTCTGTTGAATCAAGTGGTTGCCATGAGTATGGACTATACTTAGAAGGTTCTGTTCAACAAAGCTAACCTGCAAAATTTTGTGTAGAAAACTACAGGGCCCAGATCATAATACCAAAGAGTGTCATATCATTTTGAATTGTTGATAATATATAGAGGAGCAAGCATTAAGGTATCTCCTAGACTGAGGAACTAAACACATGAGAAAGATAAATCAACAAGCAAATGACCCACAATTGCACCTTCCTCAGGAACAAAGCAATATAGAGTAATTCAATTGTTCAATTGATAGTCAAATGTTGCCGGGTTCAAGTACGCGATCCAACAAGGAGTCTTAGCATCACACAGAATGAATTGATCCTCATAAACTACTTCTGAAAGCAGAACCGAACCACCCCCCCCCCCAAAAAAAAAAGATATCCACACTAATGATGAATAAACTCCAAATATAAACAATAAATGGAGATCAAGATTCCAAAATCCAATGCCCAGGATATTGGGGAAATATACACATCAAACCCTTTAAGAATCGATCTCGCATTTCTGGCCAAAAAAGAGATACCTGAAATCCCACTATGCGGGCAATATCAATGATACTTTCTCTAGTAACACCAGGTAGTATTGTCCCTCTCAGTGCTGGAGTGCATATAGTTTTTCCCTACAAGCTCACAGTATATGGGTTGCAATAGATTAAAGAGGTGTCAAAATAATTTCAACACATTCTATATTTTGAACCAGAATAGTAATCTTGATCCAACTTGAAGTGAAGATAGAGAAACTGAAATCTCCAAAACCAATAAGAATAAGAAGATAAAAGGAAAAGAAAAGAAAAGATAAGAGTGGGGACCACCTAACAGAAAATTTTGTAGCAAAAGAAAACCAAGATCCCAACTTCAGAGCAGAACACATCAACGTATGTTACTTGCTCAGACACTGTGTATGCAAAATAACACAAACATGCTTATGATATCATTATCTGTATTGTCCTTCAGTCAAAAATGATACATTTGATGATCCTCCAGCCAACAATGATGATACCACCTCTATCAATTGCAAGGTAACTGTTTACTTGATGATGAGAAAAGATGCATTTGATTCAGATGATCTACACAAGAATATGTTCTAAAAAATCTAATTACATTTTTGCTTCAATACTCACTTTCAGATCATTAAACACTATATGGAAGAAAAGAAAATCAAACAGCATTGTCACTTCGTTATAGCCAAAAAAAATCTTCAGCTATACCTTCACAATAAAAATATTAGCTATGGAAACTTCTTCAAGATATCTGTTATGAACAGAATCAAGGTAAAGAACTTCATCAAAACCATTTGCTTTAGCTGCATTCAATGTCTTCATTATCTGAAAATAAAATAAAGCAGCAACAACTGAAATACTACATTATGACCGATAAAACCAGTTGCTGTGAATGAGAAGAAAAGAAAAGGAAAAAGGATACTAATACAAAAGTGCATCACAACATCGAAATAAGTGAGTGATCCATGATTTGCGAAATGACAGGATCTCAGACGATGTAAGGATGATTAAATTAGCCAACTCCAAGAACTTAGGTAACAAAGTGCCATTTGCAGGATCAACCTACCGAAGCGTAGTTTCCTATAGCTTTTATGCTTCCAACCCCACCAGGAAAAGCACGATAAAATTCAGTATCAACCACTAGATTTATCGGTTTCAAACCGCCCTGTCATCATCAGAGAATAAAAAATCAATGACAGACTTTACTTTAACATTATCACAACAGAAAATCCATCTAAAGGATGGCAAAACGGGAAGATTGAGGAGAAGGGTCATAACCAGAAAATGTAAACATCAAAAGAACATGCACATAACCAGAAGCCATACTCTTGATTGTGAGGTTACACAAACTTAGAGAGAAAGTAATAAACCAGCATACCTCAAAATAACTCTTGACTGGGGTAACATATATCAAAAAGGTAAAATCAGATGGGGTTGTAAGACTAAGAACAGGTCCACTGCCTATAAGTAAGGGTCGGATGTATAAGAAGCCTTTATTTGGAGGGGGAACCTGCAGTGCGGCATTGAGTACTATAAGTAGAGCAACAGAATACAGACAAAAAACAGAGAATTGTCCTAAGAGCTAATATGATGGCCAATTACCCAACGCCTATTTGCTGACACAGTAAGTTTTACTGCTTCAACAAACTGATCAATAGTCGGGGCAGGCATGCAGAACCTATCAGCTCCCACTCTCATTCGCATTGCATTTTTTTCAGGACGAAACAGCAGTATAGAGTTGTCTTCCCTCTTGTATGCCTTCAGACCCTCAAATATTCCCTAAACCAAAAGAAATGGAAAGAAACATAATCAACGTTTCACGCGATGAAGCCAACACACACCGCACAGTGGTTTCCAATACCGAAACCAAGAACTGAATTGTCAGCCACTGTGGAGACAGTAGGCCAAAAAAAGGAAGAAAAGAAAAAAGAAAAAAACAAAGAAGTAAAACGTGCAAG
The DNA here is from genome assembly GCA_020883675.1 of Bruguiera gymnorhiza. Classification (NCBI taxonomy): domain Eukaryota; kingdom Viridiplantae; phylum Streptophyta; class Magnoliopsida; order Malpighiales; family Rhizophoraceae; genus Bruguiera; species Bruguiera gymnorhiza. The sequence continues at coordinate 2,675,602 of JAIRCJ010001047.1, read as the reverse complement.
TGATATAAACATGTAATTGATTCATTCTAACCTGACCATAGTTCAAAACAGAGGAGAATGGATTCAATTCTATCTTCCCGAAACGTTGTAACTCACCATCGGAAAACTCGTCACCTCCAGTACATTTCATTACAAACATGTAACCAGTCGGCTCAGGATCAAATCCGGGGTTGTCCCAGCCGACATTAGGCGATTCAGATGTTATGCTGCTTGGTTTTTGGCAACGAAATATGTCAATTTTTCTGAAGCTAATCGAATTCAACAGAATGCAAGTAAGTGACTGGCCATAGTAGCACCTCAGAGAGCCCGTAACCAAAGAAATGTTTAGAAGGTTAAATTAGATATTCAAGAGCCCGTCAAAGACTAAAAGAGACAGAGACTTGGGACTTTCCCTAACCAAATATTAGCAGGTTAAAAATTAGTCCAATTCCTTTGCAAAACACACACACACACACACACACCCACATATATGTATTACCTAAAATTATCAGAGGGAATCGATCTCGGCATTGTACAGGTGGACACGAACATTCGGAGCGTAGACGGCCTAAAACGGAGGGGATCGTGTAGCTGCGACCACACGCGTGAATCAAACGCTAGGGTTTAGCTATCTTTGTAATAATTTCAACGAAGTAGCACTTTAACAGTAGTTAAATCAACCATTTGGTAGAAGAAGAAGAAGAAGAAGAAGAAGAAGAAGAAGAAGCAGTACCTTGAAAGAGAAAGCGCGGATAAGAAGAGGCAGGTCTTTAGCAAAACAGCAATGGCCGCGACAAGTTGTCGTTAAGAATTGGCACTTCTTCGCCATCTCTCACTCCGTTTCGCGTAATGCTCCGACGCCACAAAGACGAAGAAGATCGGAGGAAGATGAAGACTTCCTTATTACCAAAAACCCAGAAAAATACAGAGAGGGAATTAGGAGGATTTCTCATCCTTCTCTTTCTCCTTATTTTTTTTAAGCTATAAAGAAGACCTTGTTTTTTCTATCGTTTTCGTTTTGTCTCTTCCGCACCGACCCTCTTGACTCGGGCACGTATATTATTCACATCCATTTCCGACGCTAATTTATGGAAAATAAAAAAAAAAATTATCATCCACAGAAATTAATTGGGGGCGACACAAAGCGCTGAATTTGGAAGGAGAAATTGCTAAGTTACTCAAATTAATAAACAGTATTCTGCGTGCAATTAGACTGAAAATGGAGGGAAACTCTCTTCACTAATTTCCTTTTATTTTAGGGTTACAGTACGAGACATCAAATTAAACAGGGAAATCATAGAATAGTGCAAGAAGAGGATGGGCCAGCATCACCGGCGGCGGGTTTGTTAGGATCGACACCGGGCCAAGGACGGCAGAAGCAGTGCTGACCTTCGGCTATGGATTTGTACACAGATTGGACGTGCCTTCCACAGCCGCCCCAGCCGATCTTGCCGCATGTTGAACACGTCACCTTGTAACACATCTTACTCGCTTGACCTCTCTGTTTGCTTTCCTCCCTCCCTTGAATTGGATCTGGATTGACTTGAGAATTGCAATCACCCAATCTCTTCCTTTTATATTATTTAATTTTAATATATTACCCTGTATAAAATTTAAGTTCATTGTATAGTCCAAGTTTATTGTAAAAGATTTAAATTGATTGTATAAATATATATTAATTATATTATACACATGTATGAATTTTTTTTACTGTAATTTAGTGAATATTTTTAGTATAGTATTATTTAATTTTAATATTTTATTTTATATAGAATATAAGTTCATTATATAAATATATTTTAATTATATAAATATAGTCTTTTCTTTCTTCTCTCATAATTTTTGTTATAATTTTATTATTTTATATAATACCAAAATTTAGTTTTACCTTTTATATAAAGAAAAGATTTTAAGAAAATAAAATAATATGTTATTAGATTTTATTTCTTACATCATCCATCTTTCAATATTATCGTCGATATTCAATCTTTTAAATCTATTTTTATAACAATTATTAGTTTTTTTTACCATCCAATTTAATCATTGTTGGACCAATTCTTGAATAGATTAAATCAACTCTTAAAACCTATTTTGATACATTTTATATCTAATTTTACATATTTGTTATCACTATTAGACATTATATTTATTACTAATAAAGAGAAATATCAAATTTCCACACTTATAAGTATTATTTTAAATAAGACAAATTATATCTTTTGGTCCTAAGAAATATATAGTTTTCTTACAGGAAACATTACGAAACTAATTGTATCAAAAGAAGAATCAACTAAATAGATTAATAAATGGTAAAGTAATAATCATAAGATTTTTACGTGATTTCACAATACATATATTCCAATTATTAAGTTTTAGTTTGGTTGACTTGGCATAACAAAAGAGGTATGAGATATATTAGTTTCACAATACTTTATTTGTGAAGTTACATATTAGTATCAACTACTTGATGATCTTTATTGTTTGAAATAATAATTGGGTCAATCCATTAATGTCATTCTTTATTGAATGCATCTTATATAGGACCAATTAGTACTTTTTGAACCTACATGAGATTATCTTTCTAATGAAGTTCTCACAATATAAAGATAAAATGAAAATTATACAATTTCTTATAACTTTCAATATGATTATAAACCTTTGCAAGCCTTTTTGCTTCATCACTATCCATTGTCATAATTAGAAAGTGTGGTTACTAAATTACTTTTTGAGAAAACAATTTGGCCATTATGAGGACTTATCACCTTGCAACACCTAGTGATACTATCTTATTTACCTTTTCTTCTTCTGTGCAACATGAGGTCAATTGTCGATACTTTTACAAATCAGGTCATCATATTTCAGAATATTGTAAATTATAGATTAACCAACAGCCTCACATCAACAAATAATAGTTTGGACCATCTAGTTTTAATGACCAAACCACTTTTCAAGATAAGTTTCATAAGGTTGGTACGACCACTACTAACACTAAGGGTTCATCCACTGACTTTAAGATTCTCTTAAACTAAATTGACTTTGACACCTTCAAACAAGTTTTAATTAAATATAGTACTTCCTATTTTACCTTATAACCTGTTCTAAGTAAATCTAAATTTTTGATTCTTTGACTATAAATGTTGTAATCATATGATCTCTAATCTCACACTTTTTCAATTGAAACATTTAACTCCTTATTTACTAATTATTCATATTGCTAATAATTCTCAAATGCATGTTAGTTACATTGATCGTATTTTTACTTCTAACTTGACTATATTTGATACTTTCTTAATTTCCAATTTTACCTTAAATCTTATTTTTGTGGATTAATTATATGATCTTAGTGTTGACTTACACTTATCTTTTACTGGTTATCATGTTTAGGATCCATAGACGAGTTAGATACTGTTCGAACTTGTCTCCTTGAAACTTTTTAATTGATTACCTATTCATTATGTTGTGTTAATTTCATATGCACTTTGGCTTTCTTGTCTTAACCATATTTCTCACTCTAAATTAAGTTTTTTTTTTTAAAAAAAATTTAATGGTCATTTAGGTTTTGTTAAAAATATTGAAATTAATTATGTTTCATGTCAACTTGCCAAAAATTATACTTTACCCTTTTAATAAAAGTGATTATATTTCCTCTATACCATTTAAATTAATTGATTATAACATTTAGGGACCTTTTCTTATTGATATTATGAGTGAATCACGATACTTTATGATGTTTATGGATGATTATTCATGTTATACATGACTTTATCTTATGAAGAATCATTCTGAATTATTTGATATTTATTTTTAATTTATTGTTTTGATCAAAACTCAATTTTCTCAAACGATTAAATTAGTTTATACTGATAATACTATGAAATACAAAAATTTAATATTTTTACAGTTTTTTTCTCATACTGGTACTATTTTTCAATGCTCATATCCTAATACCTTACAACAAAATGGGTGGGTTGAACGAAAATATCACTATATTCTAAATATAATTCGAGCTTTTCTTATTTCTACCTCTTGTCTTAAGCATTTTTTAGAAGAAACTACTCTTATTGTTGTAGACATTATCAATTATATTTGATCTTATGTCTTTAAAAATATATCTCCTTTTGAATGACTTTATGGTACACCATTTATATATCAAATTTTTTTAGTATTTAGTTGTACTTACTTTGTTTTTTTATAGCCTTATAAATAAACTAAGTTAGACCCATGTATGCATTTGTATTGTTTTTTTAGTTGTGAAATTGAACACAATAGTTGTTAGTGTTGGGATGTCATATTTAAATATCTTTAAGTTTCTCATCATGTCATTTTTTAAGAACATAAGATACTTTCTTCTCTTACCTACTTTCAATTAAACATTTCCTTATAATTTTTATTCATTAATCCTTCTATTGAAAAATGTTAAATAATATAAAGTTTAAAGTTTCATTACAATCTCCTCTGATAAATCCTTTTCCTTTTAACTTAGATACACGTTCAACATGAACATCACCGATCAATTTTGAAGTATCTTTTTTATTTGTAGATCCAGTGTCTCTTTCTTAGTCTTCCTCTAAACCTTTACCTATGCATCATTCTTCTTGAGCAAGTAAACTGTCCTTTAACTTTTAAGAATTTTTATTTACTTAACTATTACTTCCTTATACAAACCTCAAACTTATCAAAAAGTCAATACTTATCTTATTTAGTAGTGAGTAATGGTAGAAAAATTGCAAAACTTATCAAAAACTCATACTTGGGATTCAATTAAGTTAGCTTTTAGTAAATTTGTCCTTGGGTGTAGGTGGGTTTACAAGATTAAAACAAGATTAAATGAATCTATTAAGAGGTATAAAGTTTGATTGGCAACTAAAGACTTTACTCAAGAGAATGAAATTGACTATGAGAAGACTTTTACTTTTGTGACTTAGGTCACTTAAATAAAAAGTTTACTAATAGTTGTTGCAGTTTAACACTAAAAACTATTTTAGATGGACCTTAAGAACACATTTTTTAATGGTGATCTCACCGAAAAAGTCTACATTCACCCTCCACTTGAATATAACCATCCATCTAATAAAGTTTATTGTCTCCATTGAGCACTCTATAGCTTTAAATAAGCATCTCGGACATGGTTTGCCAAATTTAGTATTACTATGCACTAATTTGGTTTTTCTTTGAATTCTTATAATATTACCTTATTTGTTTACAAAAGTACTAAAAGAATTAATTTACTTTTACTTTATATGGATAATATGATTATCATAGGAGATAATTTATATGATATTAATAATTTCAAGAAGTATCTTAATCAATAGTTTGATATGAAAGATTCTGACTTACTTAATTATTTTTTGGAAATAGAAATTTCTTTTGATACTATTGGATACTATTTATCTCAAACCAAATATGTATTAAATTTACTAAAATAAGGATTAGTAATAACAAAATTTTTTCTACCCTTCTCAAGTGCAATGTCAAATTTTCTCCCACTAATAACACACCATTGAAGGATCCTACTCTTTACCAAGAGCTAGTTAGGAGTCTTGTATATTTCACTTTTACTCGACCAGACATTGTCTATATTATACATATGGTCAGTCAGTTTATGGCAACACCTCAATTTACTCATTTTGTTGTTGTTCTTCATATTCTTGGTTATGTTAAGGGAATTATAATTCATAAACTTCATTTCTTTACTCGATTGTCACTTAAGTTGCAAACCTATTTTCATACTGACTAGGTAAGAGATTTTACAAACAAATGTTCTATAATAAGATATTATTCCTTCTTAGGGATTTCACTCATTTCTTGATGTAGTAAGAAACAAACAATTATTACTTAATTTAGTACTGAAACTGAGTATCAAGCTCTCATTGACATTATATTTAAATTGTTATAACTCTAATAACTCTTATAAGTATGGGTATTACACACTTTTCTACTATACCTATTCATTATAACAACTATAGTGTCATTCATATTACTCACAATGATGTCTTTCATGAGCAAACCAAGTACAGTAAGAATGATTGTCATTTTGTTCATCAACGCATTGTTCAAAATATTATTTATTTGGGTTACATTACTTATATTGATCATATTGCTAATATTTTCACAAGAACTCATTTACCTAAGAGATTCTTTAATCTAATTTCCAAACTCAAGTTGGTTATTTTTTCATCTTGAGTTTGAGGGGAAATTTTATAATCTTGTAGATTTTTGTTAAAATTATATGGATTTTCGTACAATAATATTTGATTTTAGTATATTACTTTATACAGAATTCAAGTTTATTGTACAAATATATTACAATCATATGATTAAGAGTATACATGAATCTCTCTTAATATAATTTGATAAATATTTTCAGTATAGTATTATTTGATCTTAATAGATTACCTTATATAAAGTTTAAGTTCATTATACATGTATGTTTCAATTATATAAAAAATATATATTAATTTTTCTTAATCTAATTCATATATAAATAAATATAATTTTTTATGATTTAATATCCATAAAAGTTATTTTCATATTTTTCTTCTCTCATAATTTTATGATTTTACAATCATTATATATTTTTTAGTGTATATAATTTTGATTAGTTGAAGTTAATACTGGGATCATGGAACATAATTACTTTTTCTTATAAAATGTGATTATATAATTGTTACATTTTTTAAAGAGTAATTAAGTTGGTCACTTTGATGTAATTAGGAAGAGACAAGCTTATGGTAAAAAAAACGCTGGGCCCATCAAGCTAAATGAGATGGGCAAGTTTCATTTGGGCTCCACTTTCTCCGGTACATTGGAAAAAATTTGGGCTCTACTTTGGACGTACACATATCTTTCGTTTCAAGTATGGCGAGCTTCAAGTGCTGCCATTGCAAAGAAAAATCGGTAAAATCGAGTTGCCTTGGGCCTGGCCTGTATCGATGTAGAACTTTAGCAACGATCCAACTAGGAACGGACGAGCATTTTCTTGTTAGAGACGTCCTCCAACGGGCAGTCATAAATCCAAAATCCTTTTAGTGTTACTACTAAATTCAGCTTTAACTCGATCACTTGAATTGCATCCACAAAATGGATACCAAAGGAATTGGCCTCTTAGGTGTGGGGTTGAGTAGAGCCTGTTTCATCCCATCCGGATTGGTCTGCATAAAACTGAAGAGTTTAATTTCAAGGACTAGTAAAATGGAGGAACAGGCAAACGCCAGGATATTTCAGTCTGGTCCACTTGTCTCCTCCATCATCTCTACGCTTGGCGCTGGCACGTTCCTGAAGGAATTGGTTGAGAATTTTGTTGTACTTCTATGCGTTGTATTCTCTAACATTTTGACTTGAAAGTTTGTCATATTTTCAAATTCACCGCGATGTTCAATTACAAAACCTATTGCTCCTAGTCGTATTGCTTGTTGCTCATTTATTGCCTTGTCTCGTTCTCATGGGGTGAGTTCTGTCTCTATTGATTGTTTTTCGCAGAAATACGTAGCAATTATTTATTTATTTATTTTTTTTTTTTTGCACCAGCACCAAACGTAAAAACTTTATGAATGATACATGAACATATAATATATAGATATACCGCTGTCTAAATGCATGTGGTTATTTATAAATTTCATCTCTCCTGTAGCGTATGAATTGGGAAAAAAAAAAAAACTCACTCACACACACACGTGTACACACACACTAGCATGTGCATGAACAAAACATGTGTTAGGATTATTTTATCTAGTCTTGTAGTAGTCTAAATTTAATCTAATAAGATATGATCTTATCATTTATTAGAATTATCACAGATTTGGATTCTTATCACTGATTTGAATTTATTGTGTTGTGTATATAAGTTCATGTAGTCTGTTTATGTGAAATGAACATAAATGCATTCGCTCAACCCCTCTCACTGTAGTTTTATCAGTATGGAAGGGGACTAGGGAAGTCTTTGTGGCGACGAAAGAAAACTCCTCGGGCACGACGATGGGGGAAAGTGGAGGCCGAAATTGGGTTCTTTTCTCTTCCCCTTTCCTCTCCCTTTCATTGCACTAAAAAGCCCAAACATGGCGCTCGGCTTTGAAAGCTATGTCCACCCCTAAATAGCACACGGGTTGAGGACAAGCTCGGGTGGGCCAGCCTCAGCTTAGCTTTAAGATAAAGTCGGTGACATGCTGATTCGCTCGTCTCGTGTTGAAATTATGTTAATCTGACTAGATTTTTGTTGTCCTGCCTGGAAATTATTCTACCCCTTTAGTCAAACTGTACTACCGACATGCCGTCCATTACAGTCACACCGCTTGTCGTCTACTGATCCCGGTCCTGTCGATTATTTGTTTTTTTCCTTTTTCTTTTAACACACTCCTACGTGTTACTCATCCCCCCTTTCCTCACACAAAAAAAAAAAAAAAACTATGTGTTTGGACTCCGAGGCAAACTTGACTATGGATTTTCTATCCGTTTTCCCAAGCTAGTTGATTTATCTTATTGCAAATACAATTCTTGGATAAGATATATTAGTACGCATACATGATATTTAATGATAAAATATTTTATTGTTTAATAAATAAATAATATGAATTAAATGGATTGTTAAATATAAATTAGTTCAATCATATTTGAATATGTAATTTAATTAAAATTTACATTTTTATTAATAATTATAAATAATTAACAATTTATAATAAACTACAAGTCATCATATTTAATTATTATTAATTGAAGAATGTAAAAATAGTACTTACGCATTGATTAAAAACTTTTTTTAATACTCAAATTTAAAATTAATTAACAAAAATAGACTTAATTATATATTAAATTTTATTTTAAATAAATAAATTATAAGTTTAAATAAAATTTTATGAGTCAATTACAAGAACTAAGTTAGCTTTTTTTTTTTTTTTTTTTTCTGTTTTGCAGATTTTGACCTATTCTAGTTTTATAACTGAACCAAAACCAAAAGTTTGCCCATCATCCAATTTGTATAGTCCAACCAGCTGGTTTGATTCAATTTGACGATGTAAATGAGATAGTAAGTGTTGTGGGATAATTAATTAGCATTGTTCTTTGGAATGACCGAGCGAATTGTCCAACAGCACAACTCAAAAGAGGTTTTATTGCACAACAAAAAGGACGATTCTTATTTAGTCCATCAATTCTCGACCCAATCCGATGGTTCTCACTTAAGATCTCTAAGATAAGCATTGTAGTTTTTTTTAACAATATCGAGGTGTCTTGGCAAACTCAAAACTACACAACTTGTATATGTTATCCTCGGTGTCTGCTTCAAAGCTTCGTGCGCTTTGAAACAACGACATCTTTTTAAGTAAAATTAAACTGTTCAAAAACATATGTATATTCAGTCAATGTCTGCCCACTTTATCAATCCTCCGCATTAACGTTCTTACATGCATAATACATATTCAGGATAAAAGAGTTAGACGGCATGCCAATGATAATGCTTAGAGTGTAGTTAGTGGGTAACGTGTAATATAATCAATAACCAAATTGCCGTAGGAATTGCAGGCATAATTGGTGGCCTTCATTGACATGGACAGACGGTCGGTGCTTGACCAAGAAATTATAAAAAGGAAAGGGCAAAGAAGCAAACAAAGAGCATAAGCCCAAACTCCCACGAGTCACTGCCACATGAGCAAAGCTTGGGTTGCCCAATAATTGGCAACATTGTGTCTTGTATACTCGTTACTTTAATTCAATAGAACCAGCGTTAGATGCTACTAGTCTTACTTATCGAAAAGATAATGCTGTTGGTCTTTGGCATTCTTTGTTTATGTTTTCCTTGCTTTGCTTTGTCGTTTGGGTTAATTAATGTCTTGCTCGATTCAAGAAGAATATTTAATTTATGGCGAACATTGTTATCGGCAATCAACCTTTGGACCGACCACTATTATTATGTATTTCCTTCCACTATGCAAAGGTCAATGTCTATCTACTCGTACCAGAAATATGTCATTGGGGACTCGGACTATTCTATCTTAAACCCAGATAAACAACTTTCTTATGGCCTAATCATTGATAAACTAATTTTGATTGTGTCCGCCTATTCCCCGCAAAACCAAGGGAGAAAAAAGTTACACCATGCATAACAGTTTAACTATCTCCGATGGTAAAATTAATGTCTTGTAAACAATCCTCGAGGGAATGCATTTGAGTTGTACGGATTCACCGGCTGATTATGTGGATTGTTTTGGTTATACTTTTCCAATCATCCCATTCCATGGAAAAGGACTCCAGCTTCGAAGATCTTTAAGTTTAGTGCACTCCAACACAGGCAGATGTGTACGCATTCGCAAACGCAACAATTGATGTGTGTGTGTGTGTGTGTGTGTTTTCTTGATCATGGAAGTGATGCGATTATGAGTGTGATATCATCATCAATGTGATCTCTATAAACTCTAATCTTAATCATTGTATTTGATGTATTATGACCCATTTATCAAAGATTATTGTGAATCCACCATCAACATATTTGGTAATCAAGGATTATTGAGTATGAAGTTCCCTAAATAGCTCAAATTATAAAAAATTGTGTCTTTTCTGTAATATCAGTAATTGCTTTGGTGCATTTTTCGATATTGGATTTTCCTTTTTTTATTTATTCTATCTAATTAAATAAAATCAATCAGTAACGACCATTTTTAAAACAGAGATCCAATGCATTAAGTTTCAAAAAATTCATTCACACATACTTCGATAAAAGAAATAAATAATTTAGTCAATTATTGGTCAATGGTGCATTTATTATAAGATGAATAGGCAATTGGCACAAATTGTCTATTGATTTATTTTGAAAACGTAAGATCAAAGAATAAATAAAAAAAAGTTATAGACAAAAACATAATTTCCAAAACTGAATACCAACATAGAGAAATTTGTGAAACTTGATTGATTAGGATTACCTTAACAAAGTGATTTTAGGCGGAGTTAATTAAGAACACCTTGTTCCTAAGTAATTCCAGCCTCTTAAAGTGATCCGAAGAGGCAATTTCTCTATTTTTAAAATAATTAAGGAGGCAATAATCTGACAGCACTAATTAAGAGGCTTGAATTGCTTTGGAACCATTTCTTCTTAATTACGATCCAAGGAGGAAAGTTCCAAGAAGGATTGAATATTTCCTCTCCTTTTGGCCATACTACTGCAAATTTACCGATTTGCACGTGATTATGCTCAAAAATAAAAAAAACCAATTTGCATGTGATTACATGTAAGCCATCCAATCTACATTGTATTCATATTTGCTTTATTAAAAGTGAAAATGTATATTTATATCTTTCTCATGGGTCAACGTAGGAGGACAATTCCACAAAGCACACGCACTACAACCCCCGTTCCCCAAGTAATTATAGACCTGGTCCATTTGCAATTTTTCTCAAGAAACCGAGAGGCTCTTTGCATTTGTCTGAAGAACCAGCCCCCATATCCTCAAGATTTTATGCTAGAGCTATTTCGATCATCAGGAATTGAACTCTCACTCACAAAAATGGGTTTTGGAACTCCTGATGGTTTCTGCAACTCTGGCCTTGGCCTGGGGCTAGGCTGCAATGATAAGCAACAAATGGGTTCTGATTATCATCTTCAACCAAAGAAGAAACCTTCATTGAAGTATGATCACTTGATTCCATCTCTAACTTTAGGCCCAACGGCTACGAAGATCGAATCAGATGATGAAGTAGACTTTGGTGTCAATAAGGAGAGAGACTTCGGTGATGATGAAGTAGAAGCGGAGAGAGCTTTCTCATCAAGAACTTGTGATGAAGATGAAGAACCAAGTCCTAGGAAGAAACTTAGACTTACTAGAGAGCATGCAGCTATCCTGGAAGACAGCTTTAAAGAACACAACATTCTCAATCCTGTACTAATTCATCCACTTTCTATCTATGTTGCACATTTTCTTTCTCTTTTTTGCATATGATTAACTTGTGTTGTCTTGACTTTATTTGTTGAAATGTTAGAAGCAAAAACAAGCCTTGGCAGATCAGCTGAATCTAAGGCCACGGCAAGTGGAAGTCTGGTTCCAAAATAGGAGAGCCAGGTTCTATAACAGACCATAAATATAGATTCCTTCATATTAATCATAATAAAGTTCGGTCCCCAATTACAATAAATACTTTCTCAATCGACTTGTGCAGGACTAAGCTGAAGCAAACTGAAGTAGATTTCAAGTTACTGAAAAAATGCTGCGAAACACTAGCGGAAGAGAATAAGAGACTGCAAAAGGAACTGCAAGACCTTAAATCATCGAAACTGAATGTGCCATTACATATGCAGCTTCCCCCAACAACCCTCAACATCTGCCCTTCGTGTGAGAGAATTGGCAGTGGAGTGAGTCGGTGATGACCCTTTCACCAGCGCTTACGTTGTTGGCCGGAGAAAGGCTTCTTTACATGACCCCTTCGCCCACCAATCCGCAGCTTGCTAGGCGGGATCAGTCTGAGGCCGGAACATAAGTATTTTTGTTCATGGCTTCTGCTATAAAGCTTGATGAGCTTGTAATATTTCTTGGGTTTTTTTTTCCCTTATTTGTCTTTTGGCGGCTGTAAATTCTTGATAAGGTAGCAAGGAGGTTTCTCCCTTCTCAGTGGTTTGCATTCTTGATAAGGTTGTTAATGGAACAAGACGATGCACGTACTGCTGCTTTCAGCATCACTCATATATATGAATTTTTGCTACTAAATATTGAACAGATATGCTGTTGTTGTTGATGATGTCTAGCTTTGATTCAGATATGGACAGGGCTGGTCTGCTCAAGAGATTATACACTACACTGCTCAGATGGTTCAAGCTACACTTATTTATGGTTGTATTATATGATACTGAACCGGTTAATTTCAGCGCACAAAACCAATTCTATAAACAAATTTTAGCATTGAGTATAGAATGGATGCTAAGTGGCTGTTTTGATTATTAAAACTGGAGAGGAAATGCTGGGAATCGAATCTTTCTCGGGCCAAAGATCACAAGTTCAGTTTCAGACTTTCAGGCCCGGAAAAATAATTTCCGGGCATTGAACTACTTATCTGGGTCGCTGTTATCCTAATTGATCAAGCCCATTCTCCGGTAAGATGTTCTACATGGTAGTTGAAATAGCACATCCCAGTCCCAGTGCAATCGGATCAATGCCTATAAGAGTGTGAACTTAAAAATCTGAAGTCAGCAATCATTTGTCAAAAAGGATTATATAAGTAAAAATAAAAATAACAAAAAAGAGAGAGATCTGGAGTCAGGAACTCTAGAGTATTTGTATGACACCACAGCATTATGAATATGCGATAGGGATGGAATACTTGTTATAACTTACCGTCAAATAAACCTTGACGGCAACAATTCAAATGATTATCAACCACAGCTCAGGTTGTCCACTATGATATGACCAAATAATGTGGGCCTACTTGGGAAATTTGGCATATCGCGCAATCATTTTTTCTCTAGAAACACCACCATATGGACAACTCAAGTTATTTCCTGAACAATTCAAATGACCATCAGCAGATTTTCGGGGTAGCGGGACCGGGAAAAGAAAACTCTGTTTGGCAAGAGAGCCAAAGAAATTCAAGTCCAACATCACCTGGCGTAGGAGGGCAAGGTGGATTCCTAGTCGAATTGCATTTCTCCCAACTTTTTAGTTGTTATGTAGTCTAAAGAAATAAAATTGCACATACAACAATAACGCTAGTTCTTAGTGTTGCGATATCCACTCGATCCATGATATTATTGACCCAATAATAAGGCCCAAAAAGGAGTAAATTCCAGTTATTAGTAGCCGAACGATTTCGCGAGATACACACTGGCCTCTTCTCACCAGGATAATGTTTGTCTTCTTTTCTGACGTGAGAGGTTGTTGGTTACGATAGCTGCATCGCTGAGTAATGGGTACATTTTCGGAGTTGGATGGAGAGCCAACGGAGGAGAATTGCTCTGTATTGTCGAGAACATACAAATCAAGTTCATTGTCATATGTTTCAACAATTATAAGAAATGACAAGGGTTTTGCACGCCCAGCTTACATTATCCATTCACTTCTAAGATTTCTTTCTTTTATATTTTTAAGAACAATAAAAAATACATTATAAGTATATTAATCAATCACAGTTATAATATTAATCAATCTCCATTATAAGTTAAAATCAAAATTATATATTAATATTTTTTTCTTTAATTTTGTTTAAAAAATTATTATTTAAATAGTATTAAATTTAAATAAATATTTTTTATTTAATTTTAATATTAATAAGTCTAAAATCTAATATTATATTTTTAATATCATTTTTTTATTAAAAAATATTTAAAAAATTAAATTTAAATTATTATAAAAAAAAATACACTAAATAATTATCACACTCTTATCTCGGGTGGCGTAAGATTTCTTATTTGACTTGAGCTGAGGACACAGACATTAATGTCTTCTAGCAGTACGCCCGGCATGTTACAGCCACATGTTTTCCATAGTCGGCGACCACTTGTATTGTTGGCTTGTCGACATTGGCAATGATGTGTAGGAAGAGTAACCATTGTTTTACGGATACAATTATGGAGCTCTGAACATACAGCCAATGGGCCAGTTAACCACGTGGAATGAGGATGCAGTTGTCTTCACTGAAATTGTAAGTACAATTTATTTTTTTTTTTAATTTTTATGATATAAAATAAAATAGAACAGAATAAACAGGCAGCCATGTAACATATTCTTCGTTATCGCGTCAATGTTTGGCCTATTTTGACTGGAGCTATCTGAAGTATATTTTCCCAGACAAAGAAACAGGAACAAAAGGATATTGCGTTTCCTCTGTCGCCACCATGAGCGGCGGTGTCCTTTTTGTGTTCACATTGTAGTGGGGACGACGCTAATCAATAACGAATTCTAGCTGTAGCTAATGTTGATCTTTGTGAACATGTCAGGAAACTTCATCTCCAAGCTTTTTATAATAGGGAAATGTTATATAGATACAGGTTTTGTTTTTTTATACGAAAAGTGACACAGATGATGAGATGAGATGAGATGAGATACATTCAATGGTAGTATTCATGCATTTAACGGATATGAATATGCGATAACCAGCATTAAAAATATTATTATAATAGTAAATTCAAATGATTACTTAGAATGTGTAACTGGTACTTTATATGTGTGTCAACAATATATCATGCGTATGTAATAAAACTCTTTATAATATGCTATATATTGTAACCATATAATATATGGGCTTTTTTATTTTTTTGTTGTTTTGTATGCATGCCTATGGGCGCACCCCTATGTATCCTTGAATACATATATATATATATATGTAGTTATTTATTTATTTATTTATTTACTTATGTATTTTTGTATGGATGCACCATCTCAAAATCTATGGTAGGAATTGGAAAATATTTGCACAGAGCAGAAGACAAACTAAAGTCCTTGACAGCGTTTTAAAAAAAGTTTTTTGTTTTTTTGGGATAAATTGAAAAAAGTTCATTTGTTATAACTTATCACTATAGTAATATATCCCTTTAATTAGGGATTAGGATAGTTTTGGGATACAATGGAATGAGAGCATCACTCCACTTAATGATTGATCACATTTCCTTGGCAGACATGGAAATTTGTATTGGGATCAGGGTTAAATTGTTTGGAGTGAAACTCAAAAAAAAAAAAAAAAAAAGAATTGGGCCAACACAAACAGACCTCCTGTACTTGTGTGCACTGTACATTTTTACAGATCAGGGCCGCGAAGTCTCCTGGAGAAAATAACTGGGCAAGAAGTTGGCGAGGCTCATTTCGATCACAGTCGCAACAATTATTGTCATTGACACATTGTCATATGCCCATAACCATATTTGCAATGAGAGAGAGAGAGAGAGAGAGAGAGAGTAAAAGATTCCAATAAGTACCTATATACATAACTCACGAATAGGTCAACTATGGTTACATCAAGTTTTCGAATCAGAGTCATAGTTGATTAATTCATGATAGGACTGATGATAATCAATGAAACGCCCCACCACCGGATAAATCTATAGCCTATATAGCATAAGACTTTTTTATTCGTTTTTGGTTAAATTCATGATAGGAAATATTTCACGACATGGAACTTTTGACAAAATATTTTGCTTGGAATCAAATAATCGGCTTGAAATATCTCACCACACGGTTGCTGCTCTTCTTATTTGGGGAAGATTCCGAGAAGTTGTAACCGGCTATCAGAACCCTTAATTGACATTCTAGCCACATTGCTCTTATGTATTGCAATTTTTTGCATTGGAGGCATAACCAAACACACATTATTTGCACTAAACGCGTAGCAGGATTCGAGTCTTCAGACCCGCGTTAGGCACGGAGTGCATCTAAAGCCTGTTCATTCCATATCTTCCAAATCAACCCATGGGAAGGAAGCAAACGATTTTGATTTCCCTTGCTTTCACTATCCATGCATTCTTTATTAAATTTATAATTTTTTCTTGCAACTGTTCTCAGCATCCTTGAAATTACTTTTGCATTACAAATACAAACTCAAAGGGATCAAATAATAGGCCTTGCAAGATACATCATATAGCAGATTTTTCACAGGAAAATAAAATTTCCAGCAGGAACATTGAAGAGTATGGCACTTGGAGCTCTACATTGCACAAACCATAGTACTGAGCGTTTGGAGATACATGGTACAACACCTCCATCGTATATTGACTTCATCTCATTATATACACTTAACTGCAAGCAATAGGCCTTCAAGAAATGCGAATACAGCACAGATGCTCAATGTTACAAACCTCTATTAATTCTTGCATTATTTCCTTCTCACATGCTTTTCAGACATCCATTAATTAGAAGGCTGTTCATGGAACTTCAAAAGTCTTACGATCCTAGGAAGTCAATTGAAGATGCCCCACTGCCCAAACTGATACACAAGGCACAATGGTAACAATTGCCATCAATCATTGCAAGTCACATTGGCATATAAATCCATGCATGCAATCTAGAAGGTGACGATAACCACCATTTTTCGTGAGAAAATAGGTATATATTTTTTCAGGTTCTAAAGCACCCCATGTCTTCCAATTGATATTATTATATCACATGGCTTCAATGGTAGCTTTTTTACACACTTACCCTGAGAATGGAACTAACCCTATTCCCTAACATGAGAATTTCTGCTCATGGTGCTAAACGGTAAGGACCATCTCCCATGTAATGGCCATCCATATAAAGAGCAGCATTTTGGGGATGTAGACCATCCATCACCATGAATTGCATGTCTTCAGATGGTTTCCAATGACGCTTCCTTTGATTTATGAACCAATTATTGATTTGCTTCTGGTCTAGACCAGTTGATTCTGCCAATGCCACCTTTTCTGCCTCCTGTTATGCATCCAAACAATGCCTCAATCTCATAATAAAGATTCCATGTTCACATTTTGATGTCACATGCAGTTAAGTCTGTGTTATAAAATGTAGGCTAAATTGGAAGCCTGTAACAGGCTAGCATGTAGAATTGAAGGGGACACACTAACCGAAGGATATGGCCATTTGTAGTGTAGTTCCCACCAACTTAATAATTTCTGCCTAGCTTCTTTTGGTAGCTTCCCTTTCTTTCTCTTCTTTGAAAGTTCCTGCTTAAGGCTGCTTAGATAACCACTATACTTCCTCAACAGGTGGTTTTTGAGCTCTCGATCTTCAGCCCGTGCATCAATCTCTGGTAGTTCTGTTTCTCCTCCACTGTTTTCTTGATCCTCTTCAGATGAGCCCACACCCTCGGACTTCAAATCTGTTCATTTGGTGGAACAACAATCCATTGACTAGAACAATAATCACTTCAACCAAGCATATTAAAAGTACATAAAGCCAACAAAATCCTGAGAGTGCTGTCAAAGCAACTGTCCCGTACTGGCAGAATACACCGACAATAACCATTAAAGAGAATGATTAAAGTCACTGAAACATAAAATCAATGTAAAAAGCTTACAACAATAGACAAAAAGAAACAATTTTAATTCCTGATGATTGGATAAAAGTGAGAACAGGATAGACACTCTCACAGTTCATACCTACCATCCATTGATTAATAATGTGCATCAAAAATTGAGACTCATGCTACAGAAATTTGATAAAAAGAAAAAAAACTGATTTAATGACATGCTTTAATTTACTGAGCATTTAAATAAGCAATTAAATTAGACAAAAAATCATTTCCCATTCATAGTGAAATTAAAAAATGAGCTCTGACCAAAACTACTTCGAGGTATCTCCACTTTCAGAGGTATTTCCACTATTAACTCACAACACGCAAAAAATGGTAATCATTTGTAAGCCCCTTCACACATTTCCGTGAAACTACATAAGCTGAAAGAATAAGCCGGAAAAATATACACTACGAATACATCTTCTAAATGGAACTTTCCACTTGAGCCGGGGGAGCTTCACTGCAGAAATGCTTACAACATGAGTTCCAGAGAATAGTATTTTCAAAGCAAGCTGCAGATAAGATTTCCTTTTTTTTAATTATTCATTAAATCTTTTCCTACAAGAGGACTTGGAGCCAATGATTATTATTACCTTTGCAAATGAAGAAATAAAGAATGCTACATGCTCAAAAATAATCTCTTAGAAGGCCCTTTTTATGCAATGAAAATTGAGTGCATTCCTCCACTGCCATTTTTGTTGAATTAGATAGTGCATTCATACAACATCAACTTATAATCGTTCACAGAATGAACACAAATGCCAACCAAATATCTTTACAGTTATCAGACCAAAAAGACCATGTGTCTTTAGTATTGAGCAACTAGGGAGTGTAAAAACTATTTGCGGAGGATATGCATAAACCAATCAGCTGATTCAAAGCATGGATTCCTCCAGATACGCCTTTCCTTAAATGGAATGTTGATGGTTTGGCCAAAGGAAAACCTGGCCCTGCTGGTATTGGTGGTGGTCTAAGAAACTCTAGGGGCAATTTCTATGTGTTTATCCTTGCTTTTATCAGTTATGCTGATTCAAATTACACTGAAATGTTGGTTAACTTGAAAGCAACTGAATTAACAGCTTCTAATGACAACCTAAAGAATTTGCCTCTCATTTTAGAGTTTCATTCTAATATTGCACTCACTTAGTGGAAACAAAAGGCACAATGTCCGAGGAGGCTTAGAGAAATCTCAAGACTTCTAATTATCTTTGTATCAGTGATAGTTGGTACTTTGAGCAAATTAGTAGAAATTCTAATTTCATGGCCGATGGCTTAGCAAAACAAAATACAACTAGGTAATCTAATTTCATTGTTTGACTTTAGTACTTCTTTCACTTAATTTAGTTTTATATTATAAAACTTTTTTATTTAATAAAATTTACATCATCTTATCAAACAAAAAAAATGTTAAAAAAAATAAGCCAATGAGCTACACTTATAAATTAACAAAAAGAAAAAAAAAAAGATAAAAAGATAAGTACTAGAAACAATTGATTCCAGAGGAACAAATGTAAAATTGCATTTTGATCAAGTAAAGGTGGGCTTTCTTTGGCTTTAGAATCGTCATGCATTAAAAAATCTCATGAACTATTTCACCCCAAAGCATCAACTCAAGTAAATTGCTTTGATTCAATATTTTTCCTGCATTACCTGAAGGGTCTCAGAGTGTTTGGTTTCAAAGACAACCTCTCAGAGAGAAAATCATTGGGACTAATGCGTGGATGAAAAAGAGGCCCGAAAAATTAACTTGCATGCCAAAAATTGGTATATTAAAACTAAGCACAACAGCAAAACAATGTGCTAAAAATGTTCTAGAATATCTCCTTGGCTATATCAAGATTGAAAAGCATGACCTAATAAACCAGATATGATACATTAAAGAATACAAATTGAGAAAAACTAAAAATGCTCAATCGGAGTATGGCTTCAATAGGCCTTGAACACAATCAAATGCACAAATATTGTATTGTAGGAAACATCGCAAAATTGGAAAGATATTATGGGATTAAAGATTTACCATAAACGAAGAGCATCAAGTGCAGAGATTTCTCGCATATAGGGCTTTAAGAGCCCCTCACACCCCGAACCCCCAAAAAACCCTCGATGCTGTACTGGCAGATACATACTTTATAAAATGAAGGCCTTCCTTCCCATGTAAAAAAAAATCACAAAAAAGAACAATGGAGACTGGAATAGGGTGCGAAATGCCCCTTCTAAGGGTTAAAATGTCCAAGAATATATAAGAAAAATTTATTTGGGGTGAGGAACTGAGATGAAAATAAAAAATTTGAATACCACAGAACGTTACACAGGGAAGTCCACATTTCTGACAAAGGTACAGGCTACACGGTGTATAGCACCGATAAGAACAGCATCCTCGGTCCTCTTAATTGTGTACGAACTTTAACATTAACATAAAAAATCAAGAATTTTACATAAAAGTAAAGGCCAGCTTGGGAAATGACAACATCGAGATATGTAAGCATAGGCTAAATGCGTTTGTGGGAAATGACAACCACAAACCCATATGAGCATCAGATTTATTAGAACAAAGAAGCGCACAGATTTTGGCAAGAAACCCAATTTGTCAGGCATCTAGACCAGCTAAAGGCCAGCACATGAGAAGAGTAAATGTAAACCGTCGTTTGTAGCTATCATTCAGCTATAGCTTCAAGTGCGTTTTGTCTTTTGGTTTTTCAAAGTAGATTTAGGAAACACATGAAGAAGCATTATAATTAAACAAAACAAACAAGTTTATACGACAATCCTAGGGCTTTCAGCTTTTGCTAATCTGCTATGACAGCTAGTTAACTAGACTCACTGCCTTAGTGCGACTCTTCTAGCTAGTTCTATTCCAGGCCAATCTTGCTCGAAAAAGAAAGATTCAGAAGGAAAGAGAAAATGCTGATTGATTAAAAGAGATATATTGGCATTGAGCTCCGAGATTTTCCTCACGAAGTCAACGGAAGATTGGTCTGGCTGTTCGTGTTCTTCAACCATTATCGAGCCCATATCTGTAAAAAATGCGATATTTACTAGATATTTTCCTTAGTTTCATCGAATAGTCTTCTCATTCTCTCTCTCTCTCTCTCTCTCTCCAGGCGGGTCTTTGGCTGGGGAAAACTCTTGCTGGAGGCTGTGAACGTAAGCAGAATGTTTAAAAAGGAAGGGGAAATTAAATACCAGAGTTGAAGATTCGTAGGGGACCATTGCAGATCATGTTCAGCTGAGTTTCGATCCTACGCATGAAATCCATGGCTTCCTGTATGGGTCTTGTAAGCTCTTCCCGGTACTTCACAAGCATGTCGTGGTAAGCTTCCTGGAGTTCAATAATTGCTTCAGATATTAGCATAAAAAACATAAGTGAATGAAATATGAATAGAGATTTGAGCTCAGCCCATCACACAAGAGGCTGTAGTCTAATCAATTTGACCATAAGGATATTAACAATTTTATTAAGAGAAAAAAATCACCATGAACTGATCTAGCTCCGGGTCTTTTGAAGTGTCCCTGAAAGTGATCGAAGATCGCTGCCTTGATTCGAACTCCTGACGAGCAGCTGCAAGCTGCGCTACAACTTCAGGCGGAGCACCCACCTAAAAACACGTAGCAGAGAGAAAGAGAGAAAGAGAGAAAGAGAGAGAGAGAAAAAGTTTTACTGAAATGAATATATTTGAAGAAACAATTCTTAATTTGGCATGAGCTTTTGTCTTATTTTTTCTAAACACAATACCTTTTGGCAATCCATGTAAGCTTCCAAAAGGTTAGAGTACTTGGGGTGGGCGACGATCTTGGCTTTGATGGCTTCAACCTCGCTGGAGCCTGGACTCCCTTGTTGCTGATGATGATGATGATGATTATTACTAACTGAGAGATGCCCTCTCAATAAAGGGTAGTGAAATTTATGAGCATGCTGCTGCGCAGTGCTGGCTTCGCTCTTAACTATAGGATGATGCTGTGCGTGTGCCTCAGATTGGAAGCACTCGCTCGATTGAAGATGGAAAGGACTTAAAGGCATGTGGGTATGCTGATTGCTCACGTTAGAGCCACTACTTGTGCCTCTTCCATAAGGAGAAGAAGAATTGGGTGCAAGAATAGTTGATGCATACAGGAAATTTCCTCTTGGGCTGCTTGTGTTCTCATTCATTTGGTTATAGTCCTCCATGTCTCTAAACAAACCCAGAAGTGGAAGACCACAGAAAATGCCCAAAAGAGAAATGAAGCAAAGCCCAAAACCCTAAAGGAAGAAGTATAAGCAGAAACCCTAGACAGCGTAGACGCCTAGTCATCTATAAGAAAAGAGAGACCATGACCATGAATTATGGCTTTTATATCCAATTCTATGAATCTTGAGGTAGTGAAATAGTTGGAAATCTGTGCTTTCATGTTAGGAAGGCCTAGCTAGAAGTGAAGTTGCACCATGACTTAGGCATGCTAAGCCATAGGGGAAAAACTAGCAAATTCAAAAGAGCAAATATAGAGTAGAAAGAAATGGTCTCGCATGTTCTAGAGCAGGAAGGTGAAGGTCATAGAGTTAGCTCAGCTGGAACCGGCAAAGGGCTGCGATGCTTGGGTGGGTGACAAGACTCTCTCTTTGTTGAAAAGAAAAGAAATATTTGAAAATATAAAAGCAAAGGAGGCCAAGAGATAAAGGCAACTGAAAAAAAAAAAATGTTGATTTCTCTCTCTCTCTCTCTCTCTCTCTCTTTTTCTCTCTCTCTCTCCACAGCTCCCTTATTAATTGTTGTTACCCTTTCTTTCATGGACTTCCCAAATTCTCTCGCTCTATTTTTTGCCTTGTGGATTTTGTATTTGACAATATTGGTTTTCACACCCTCACTAATTGCTTATTTTCCATACTAATCTAGTTCATAAGGTCTTGTTTGTAATGATTATAAAAAGGATAGAAGTATACTTGTATGGTGTAGTTTATCACCTCACATAACTTCTAGTGGAAATATTTGTAATGATTTGATCATTACTGTTAGTACAAATAATAAATTACTGATGAATCGTAAGTGAAGGTACTATTAGTTGTCGCCGGATAAATAACTCATTAAGGTTAAACATAAATAATGTTTTATTTTTTTTAGTCAACATATTTTCAATTATTTTCTTTTTAATTTGTAAGAATTAAATTTTAATTTTTCTAAACCGTTAGAAATATATTATTTATAATTAACTTCTAACAGATAAGTCAATTAAAAAATTATATATAAAAAAAAAACAAATATTCTCCTAGCAGGCCAGAGAAGATACCTTGAGGACAATCATAAATCATAAAATTAAAAGCTATTTTTGATTGTTATATGTTAATTAATGTCTTTTTTCAATTATTCTTGAGGACAATCTTCCTGATGTATTTAAAATTTTATTTTTATAATGCAACAAAAACATTCAAGAATATATTCCTTGTCACCTTTGATAGTGTATATATATATCTTTCAATAAGAAATTGTGGATTATTAGTTTAACATGTGCTTGAAAAACTCAATTAATTGGCGTTTGACATGTCGATATTTTAGCTATTTAATTATGTTTTTAGTGTTTCAATATAAACCTAATCTGCTGAATTATTTTAATTCTGATAAAATAATATCAACTAAAGGCACCTAGGCTGCATCTTCTGTTCATATAAATTGACGATGGGATGTGCCATTTACCTAATCTATCGAGCTATTTATAACAGTTGAAAGTGTTAACATTCTAAATGAATTTATTAATCTATCACTTGATACTAACTTAATTAATAATTTAGTATATTTTTTATTAATTTAAATTTAGTTTTTATATTAATATTTATTTTAATAAATAAATTTAAAATTTTTAATTTGTAATCACAAAATTTTAAATTTATCAATATTAAAATTAATCATAAAAAATTTATTTAAATTTAATAATATTTAAATAATATATTTTTTATAAAAAAAATTAACAACAACATTAGTAATTTTTTATTTTAACTCGGATATATTTATATTTTTTTAAATAAATTATTAAAATAATTTAGTAATTAAAAAAAAAAAAAACTGAACTGTAAGCCTGTCTAATCTTCAGATTTTAAAGAGGGGCACACCTTGATTCTGTGCAACTCTCGTACAGCAAGATGGGAAATTTTAGTAGAAGGGCAAGTAAGACTCATTTTGTGGTTAACACAAAGAGCTACCAACCAAAATACCTTTTAAGTAGTGATTTTATTTCATTGCCTCCCCTTATGGGAGACTTCTATCGTCTCCAACCATATCTCCCTGAAGATTAACACGCGTTATGGAGATGGGAAATTGGACGCAATATCTTATAGCCCGCATATTTAGAAATGGATAAACGCTGCCCCGATTACAAGAATCTTTAAAGATGATTTTGTTAGAATGAGGACACCCACAGGTTGCCACTTTCCTATGACGAAGGAACAATTTGACTGTTACCATATGATAAGTTTTGCTAATTGACAAACATTCCAGTTTGGATATGGGCTAGCAATCCCAATCAATTAATGAAGGTTTTGGAAGTGATCATTCATGGATTGTGGAGTCGTGTAGGTCAGTAGATGATCCTGCTTGGGAGAACCATCGTCAGCGTTGCAAGCCCATAAATAACTCGAAGCAAAGGAAACAACAATAATCAGGATCAAATGTGCCCTGCGGCCAGGAGAAAAGCAACTTAACAAGATAAAAAATTTCCATTACGAATCTATATAAGTAGGTGCGCATGTCACATGATGCTGAGACGTCGTCTATCAATGCTAAATAAATTTTAATTAAAATTGAAGATAGACATGGGAAAAACAGCAATCTAGTAGAGACTTCAGGTTGAAAGGAAAGTTAGTTTCTATTGTGTATAATCTATTGTCTTCCTTTACACATGACATTTAATAGAACTGAATCCAACGAGTGCATTATATTGCATATTCTATTTTCTTGGGCATACTGCATTAAATATGTTAATCGAAGCTGTTTTGATGGGTTGCCATGAATAATATGAATCTTGATGTTCAAGAAAATATATATGTTAATCGAAGCATCGAGGATGCCTAATTGATTGCCATTGAGCATCAAGGAGTCATGCATCGATCATAATAACCGATTAATGTTGGCAGATGAAAGAAATGCGAGGGAATTTACCGGCAAAGCGATTCCAGGATTTCACCCACTTGACTACGGAATGGATTAAAGAGAATTGAGAACGGAGAAAATGAATTCTCGGACATTTTTTCTCCTACTCACATTTCACGTTAAATATTGCCACCAATGCATCTTAATAATTTTTTATTTCTTGCTACAAATAAACGAGTACACGAAAGCAAAACACGGGACTAGAAGCCAAGATGGTCCGCTCCAGTTGTGCAAGCCAAAAAAATGTCTCATCCCAGTAGGGGGAGTATGCCAACTGCAACCATTTTTTTTTTTTTAATTTACTTTTTCTCTTTGCCAATCAGATGAGTTGGTAGAGGGAAAGGAAAGGTGATGATCTATGTGTCCATCCAATCAACAATCTTTGAACTTCTTGTTAGGAATCCATCACATAATGTATTTAATGGCATGACCTCATATTGGTTTGAACTTCCTGATCATCGATCTCATGTGCAAATGCAATGCAATGCAATACGATGGATCCGTATACAGATTTGTTGACACAGGAAAAGTACGAAATTTCAACGGTAAACAGTGGAAAAGAGTCAGTGATAGAATCTGACCGCATTTGTCCTGTTTGTGATGACCTGTTGCAGTAAGACCACGTGTGGTGTATATCACACACACCCAGAAGAGGAGACCGTAATGCAAAGACACGCTCACATAATTAACAGGGAGTGAGGGGGGGCAGAAATGGGGCTCTGTTTGGGCTCTGCAACGAGGTATAGCTGGCGGCTATGACCACCATCAACACCTACAAGTGCAGAGCCACTGAGAGTAGTGAGTGAGAGAGAGAGAGAGAGAACCAGAAGTGGGTAAGACCCACAGGGCTTAAACACCCCCGATAGTCGCGCGCTACAAAAAGAGTTGGAATTGTGGTGGGTCCTGAAGATGTCTTTTTTTTCCATTAAAAAACAGCGCTCCTTTCTTTTCTTTCCTCTCCTCTGCAAAGGATTGGACATTTCCATTTCACAGACATACAGTGCAAGGTACTAGCCAGGTACCCCCCCCACACCCCCATAATCACTTGTCATTCACTCCTGGTCAATTTCTCTCTGCTCTACTTCGCCACTTCCCTATGCATTTTTAGTTTATTATTTAATAAAAAAATTAACTGTAAAAAAAATTATAAATGATACAATTTTTTTATGTTATATCACAATTTTATATATAATACAAAAAATTTTTGTATTTACTTAAATTCAATATTTGTGGTTATACATAGTGCTTAATTATACTCGCCATACTCATCATTCTTCATCGGCTATATTCACAGCCCAGTTAGCAAAATCCATTTCCTTCTTTCTTGTCTGTCTACAATTCTGCGCTTCACCAAAGTACCAAATGCAAAACAAACAAACAGCTATTGGCTTGGCATTAGCTAATTAAATCAGGTTATAATTGAAAGGATATGTGAACTGATGTTTTAATTTGCGGCATCACTTGGTTGATTGCTGCCCCGTCACATTCTAAAATGAATAATAATTTTTTTAATTATAATAATTGATTATATATATATATGGCATTGATATTGATACTTGAGCTGATTTTCCTCTACAGCTAATATGTCTATTATTGGTGCTTGCCTTTTTCCAGTCAAATCATCCTCTTCAATCATCATATGAATGAGCTGTTCCTGTCATGTCATCCAATTTATCTTTAGAAAAGGAAGGTTGGGGATGGGTTACTCATAGACTAACATGTTTGACATTCACATAACACGGTTACGGGCACTTCAATAACAGTACTACATGTATCCTTTCCTATCGACCCTTGTCGTCGTTTCCGCAGATGAATAATATTATAGAACACTCCATCGAAACAATACATAAAAAAATAATATAAAAGCAAAAATATAATAATTTTTAATTAACTTTATTTATTTATAAAATTAAATAAACATATAATTAATTTATTTTTTATTATTATATTAATATTTATTTTGTTTTCCAGTATTACATATAGGATCTCATTTATTATTGCATTTGTATCAAATTCACTTGAAAAGAAAAGGCCGTTAATTACGCACGTATATGTGTACATCTATATAGGTTGATAAGCGAAGGATGAATGGACTTCAATTTGGATTCTTTTTTGTGCAATGTTTAGATATTTAGGTTTTAAATTTTAATTTTAACCTTATATCCCAAATCTTGAAAGGCTGTCCAGACATGGGTTTTTTGTCATCAGAAAAAAATGAACTAATTGAGGAACGTGTAAAAATCAGTGAACATCGGAAAAAAAAAAAATTTCAGGACACTACTAAGGTCGTAAAAATAATGCAACTATTGTTTGTACCTCGTACGCCTGTCCTTTAAAGTAAGCATGTGGCATCTCTCATAACCAATAAATGCCCTTGTTTATGCTTAACAGAGGGGTGGGTCGATCCATGTGCGGTTTCTTTTTTTACCCCCTATTGAGCCTAATTGTTAATGGCTATAAGGGTTAAGGAACTAAACAAGGGTTTGGTTTTTGAGAGAATGTGACTGCTAATAATGTGGACCACCTACCCTGATTTCCGCATTCTAAGCAATATTAATATAGGTGGATCCTGATTTAATCGAATTGACTAAAAGTAAGATTCCTTGTTTTATGGGGTAAATAATTCAATTATGGCGCTTTAGGCCAATCTACTTCAAAGTCGTCGTATATTATGAATGAAATAAACGTCCATATTACAACTTTGAAATGTGGGATTAGGACAAAGTATATCACAGTCACTAATCAGTATCCTAATAATACCCCTTTGTTAATAGTTGGAGCAGCCAACCAAATCGTGACAAGAATCTAATGGATTAACGTGTGCCGAAAAAATTATTATTAAGCACACTAATTTTATTTTTTGATTTTAGTTTCTTATTTTCTATTAACATTTTTCTTGCGTGGTATTGACTCTTGATTTTATAAATAAAATTTGACTCTTTTTTTTTTTATTAAAAAGTTGCTATTAAGTGGAAGTGGAATCCTATTGTTGATAATATATAACATTGCGTATGCCAACATGATAATTAAGCTATAGATACGGTCATCCTCCTAGCTGCTTGGCGTTTTCTCATCGTGAACGAAAAAAGCGAGGCTAGCTAAGGCAACTGTGATTTGCTTTACCAGGTAAAAATATTCCTTTGAAAATGACAAATGAACAAGGAATAGAGGTTAAGATGTCATAAGCATTTCAGTCAGGGAAGAGACCTTTATTAAAAGCATAAGATTGATAGAATGGCTGGCTTTATCTGACTAATTATATACGGGAACACTGTTGAAGGCGGCTGAGTATGACGAATGATTAGAAAGAAATGTGGCTCTAATAGAAGCATAAATAAAGGGTTTTTTTTTTTCTTAAATTTATTTACTAGATAAAGTATATAGGTTAATTTGACAAAGATATGGAGAAATCTTAGAAAGACATTCAAGTTGAAAAGGTGGAAGTAGACGGTGTTTCCACATTGTCTCTGTGCCCCGGTGCAGAGACACTGTTCACAATTTTCTGTATGCAAAGCTGCTTTTTAGCTACGCAGGTGCTTTTTTTTTTTTTTACGAAAATATTAGGTAGATAGAATATTAGTAAATTAAGTAAACAAACTAAAATTTAGATTATTAATTAAAATTATCTAATTTTAATAGTTATATCGATAATTTAAATATGGTCTCATTCATTTAATTTATCAATCATGTATATACCTAATTAAACCTTTTTTCGCTAAATGCCATGGGCAAGCACTTCCACGACTGTCTTTTCGTTGTTTCTGATCCAAAGAAACTCATTGGAATTGACACTAACTTCCTAAAAAATTCGCGGATTAAAAAATATTTGAATTTACAAAATCATGCGAAAATGAATAATTTATTTAGCCATATAAACTTTGCAGCCAGTATTGGTCCCAATGTTTTTTTTTTTTTTAACAGTATTGGCACAAATGTATGAAATGGATGGTCGCTGTTGGTGATTAAGATTAAAAAGAAAAAGAAAGGGTAAAACTCGATCATCAGTATAAAAATTATAGACACAACCTATGGAATTATTTCCTTTCTATTAAAAGCATTGATGTGTTAAAAATTTTGTGACATCCAAAATAAGGTGACAGTTTTACTTGTTGAGTCAATAACTACTTAATGAACCAAATTCGACAGTAATAATTGAAAATATAATAAATTAGTTGACCATAGGGAGAAAGAGAGACAAAGAGTGGCTTGATGTCTAAGATAAGTTTGATGCCTTTGGGATTTTCTCTTCGGGGATTGAACGAATTCTTTTTAGTGCTTGTGCACCCGTTTGTCTGAACATCCATATCATCAGTCACTATGTTTTATTTGCAATATTAATGGACGACAATTGCATTGTAGAAAGCTCCAGGGTTAACTTTTTAGCTTTAGGTGTGATCTTATATTATTTCTTAATCCATTGTCTTTTTTTCTTTTTTAATTAGCACCATCTACGCGCAAAAGCTTTCTTCTTTCTTTATCAAAAGATTTTGCATAAAGTTCATAGCCAATATTCCTTTTTGAATATTAAACCTGCATGGTCCGATCCATGTAGAATTGTTTGTGCACTCCTTCATGCACAATTACAGACTGTGATTCCAATGGATTGCCCGGGGTTAGATAAATTATTCATTAAAGATTATCAGTGGAGAATCTCCAACTTTTCAGCATATTGGATGTGCATAATCATAAGTTAGGCGGCATTGCTGATTTCAACAGTCGCGACCAAACTTGAACTTTTCCAGGCAATTCATGAGCAGGTGTTATTGCCCTTTATTTTACAATAATATATTATTGGATTAAGCCAGTTGGTCATCTCCATGTTAATTAATTCGCATTGGCACAATTTGCACATGCCAGCGAAGGAAAAAAAAAAAAAAAGGGAAAAGACAATCTAATAATTGACCACATCGCCTCAATAATCTCAATAGAGTAGTAAATCAAGGCTAGATTCAGACAACCTGACGGTAATTCTAAAACATGCTTGCATTTCAAAATTTCAAACTTCAATGTCACCACGGCATTGAGAATCCTTAGAAAATGTTTATTTGTTATAATAGCCCAAATTGTGCACTAACAAAACTACTATTTGTTAGTACCCTAATGTTTGATCATACATGTGGTAAGCACGTAACAACGATATTTTTCTTTTTTTTTTCCCCCTTAGAGCAATGCTACACGCTACCACGGAGAGAACTTTTGACGTGACATGTTTGTATTTACCAAGTTATTTGATTAAATCGCGTACCAAATTAAGGGCATCACTTACAAAATGTCACAACTCATCCTACCAAGTGTGTATGTGTGTGTCTTTTTTTTTTTTTTTATAATCCTTGAGCCTATATAGTTAATATTCTCAAAATTAAAAATAAGAATATAGAAAAAAATAAATATATCTTTAAAAAAAAGAAAAAAAAATAGTATTTCATTCATAAACTATAAGCAACCTATAATATAATTAATGAGAGATTCAACAACCAGAATACTATCTCATTTCCATATGTTTTCTCCAAAGAAGGACAAGACATGATGAACAAGACTATGAACAATTTTATTGAACTTCTTATTAATATATTTGATGACAAAAAAAGCAAAACCAATGGCAAGTTCTTTAATGCCTTCCATAATGTGACCAATTATGGATGATTCCATAGAGGGATTTGAGATGGCTTTAATTGTAAATTCTTTGATGCCTTCCATAATGCGACTAGTTATGGATGATTCCATAAAGGGATTTAAGATGACTTTAATTGCAAATAGACAATTTGACTCTACTATAATATAAGATAAAGACATTTCATTTGCTTATAGCATGGTTAAGTGAATCATCAATAATTCCAACACTTCCAAAAAGGTGAAACTTGGCAAGTTTTTGGTGTACATGAATAATAAAGTGTCATCACTATCATAAAAAACCATACCAAGATCCCTCACATTCACTTTTGGATGCATTAGTGTTTATCTTAATGCAATCTAGTTCAAAAGGTTCCTATGTTTTTACGAGCATTCCGTGCAAAAGAGTGTAAGGATTGAATTCTTATGTTGGAAAACTAGGTAAAGTCAAGGGTTATCCTTCCCATTACATTATGATTAACACTTTTATGTTATTTAACCTTAAGGTTTATGGTTTTTTATATTACCTAGGTCAGCATTACCATTATCTCTATGTGTCAGAGAACCTAGTTTCATCTAGTTCAAGCTCAACCTAGATGCCTGGGAATGGAAGCAAGCTAATATATAAGGAAAAAAAGGGCCTACAAAAGGATAAAGAGAAGTTGGATGCAATTCCAATGTTCTTTCTTTTTTTTTTTTTTGTGAAATGTTTAGTTACCTTGTAATGCTTTAATTAGATTACAAATGATGTTTAGGTATGGTGATCCACAAATGACATGTTGATTAGTCCTTGTTATGAGTGATTTTTGTTATAATGTGCAATGTTAAGTTATTTGTTAATTGGATTAAGGAAAAAAGTTATATGCTCAATTTGTTTGAGTTAGTAAACAAGTAGAAATAGGAAGTATATCCTTCCTTGATCATTATATGTACTCTTAACATTGTACAAAGTCTTCTATAAAGGGAGCTATATGAAATACAAGAGTTTTTAGAATGTTCAAAAATTTTTCCTTAGTTATGTAACCTTTCTTTCTGCAATCCTCTATATTCCTCCCTTTTTGCCTTGTTTTACAATAGTGGTATTAGAGCATTTAAAGGGTCTCAAAAGCCTGTGTTTAAAGATTGTGTGAGAGAGAAAAACCAAAAGTGAAACCCCACCATAAAACCATAAACACTATAAGAAAACTAGAATGACTTCAGCCTTCTATCCAATCTCAACACCTTTTATTTTTTTGGGAGAAAACTACCTAATATAGGCAATTAAGATACAAGCTTACTTAAGGTCATTATATCCATAGAAGATAGTTGAAAATGACGATTAAGTTGCAACTCTTCTCATTAACTCAATAATAGTCTAAATTAAATACCATAGTGAAACAATAATAAACATGTATAAGGCTATTATTTGTATACATTCTAGTGTGAAAAATGGCACTTTCACTATAATTATGGCATATAAAGGAGCCAAATAAGGTTGGGACAAACTGAGAGAGGAATTCCATGGCAATGACAAGATAAGAAGCATCAAAATCTTGATTTTGAGGAGAGAATTTGAATCTCTCAAAATGAAAGACATTAAATTTGTGAAGTAATTTGCAAATAAATAAGCTCATGAAAACTATCAATGAAATTAGATTGCTAGGAAAGGAGTTGACTAATAAGAGTATAGTGGAAAAAGTGTTGGTATACTTGCCTGAGAAGTATGAATCTAATATATCTCTATTGAAAGATTCTAAGAATTTAAGCAAGTTGACATTGGTAAAACTTGTAAATACCTTACAAGCTTTTGAATTAAGAAGGATTATTAAGTAGAATGATGCAAATAAAGTTGTCATGCTAGTCAAAGGCAAGGAAAAACAATAGGTATAAGCAAATAAGTCTACTAGTGAAAGGAAAGACCAAACATGATAAAGAAGAATAAGACTTAAGAGTTAGCAAACAGACTAATTCACAAACATATTACTAGAGTATAGTGGGTTTTCAAGACCAAGCCAAGTACAAATGGATCTGTTAATAGATTGAAAGTTAGATTAGCTATAAAAGGCTATTCATAGATGTATATAGTGGATTACTCAAAAACTTTTGCACCAATGGCAACTTTAGACACCATTATATTGATTTTAGACCTTATTGCACATAAAAAAAGGAAGGTATTTTAATTTGATATGAAATTTACTTTTTTGAACAGTTCTTTAGAAAAGGAAATCTTTGTAAAAGCATCACATAGATTTTAGAAAAAAAGGAAATGAAAATAAAGTTTTCATATTAAGAAAGGTTTTTTTTGGTTTGAAATAAAGCCCAAAGGCTCGGTATAGGAAGATTGATGAATATTTAGAGGAATTGAAGTTTAAGAAAAGTAAAAGTAAAATTACATTATATGTCAAAATACTCTCATTGATCTGATCATTATAGTTATATATATGGATGATTAGTTAGTAAAAGATTGGAATAATGTAATGATTGATGAGTTTAAATATAATCTTCATAAAGTCTTCGAAATGACAAACTTTAGAGAGATGTCTTATTTCCTTAGAATGGAAACTTCATGATCATATAAGGGAATTTTCATTTGTCAAAAAAAATATATGATACTAAAATTTCAAAGAAATTCAAATTGTCATTTTATAAAATCATTATAATTTCTCTGATGATAAGTAAGAAGTTGTGTAAAAAGGATGGTGCTAAAAAAGCTAATGGTAATTTGCACAAGAGCATAATTAGATGCTTTCTCTACTTATCAGCAATAAGGCTTGATATAATACAGGTTACCCATTTTCTCTCTAAGTATGTAGAAACCAAATAAGACTCATTTTAAAGTAACAAAGAGGGTTATGAAGTATATAAAAAGGACACTTAACTCTAAAGTATAGGAGTTGAATTGAGTCTATATGGTTTTTTAGACAATGATTCATGTGATGATATGAAAATCACCTTAGGTCACTTGTTCACTCTAGGTTCTAGTTCCATCATTGAAGTTCTAGGAAGCAAAAGGTTGTAATATAATTAACTACTAAAATTGAGTATATTTCAGTAACTATAATAGTCAATCAAGTCATCTAGTTGAGAAAAATCTTGAAGGATTTAAGACAAAACCAAGTTATGCCAACTGAAATCAATGTAGACAATTATGCAGTAATAGTCATTTCCAGAAATCCAATGTTCCATAGAACAAACATTTTAAAATCAAATATTATTTCATCTAGGAAACTCAAATAGAGGGAGAAGTAAAGTTAGTCTACTACAACACAAAAACCCAACTTACAAACATATTAACCAAAGCTCTCTTAAGGTCCAATTTTGAACAATTAAAAATTAGAAAGGGCATGGATAACTATGAAACTAAGGAAAAATGTCAAAGAACTTAGTTTCATCTTGTTTAAGCTCAACCTGGATGTCTTAAAATGGAAGCAAGTTGGTTTACAAGGGAAATAAGGTTTACAAAGGGAGAAGGAGAAATTGGAAGTAGTTTCAATGTTTTTTTTTTTTTTTGTAATTAATGTTTAGTTACCTTGTAATGCTTTAGTTAGATTGCAAATGATATTTGGATATGGTGATCCATAAAAGACATGTTGGTTAGTCCTTGTTATGAGTGGTTTTTACTGTAATATGTAACGTTAGACTACTTGTTAGCGAGATTAGGTAGAAAAATTATATGCTTAGCTTCCTTGAATTTGTAAACAAGCATAAATAGAAAGCATGTTTTTCCTTGGTCATTTTATATACTTTTAACAATATACAAAGTCTCCTATAAATAGAGCTCTATGAAATACAAAAGTTTTTAGAATGTTTAAAAATTTTTTCTTAGTTCTGTAACCTTTTTTTTTGTAATCTTCTATGTTCCTCCCTCTTTGCCTTGTTTCACAAAACTATGGCCTTTATGTCTCTTTTTATTGATATGGATTCAAACTGAGCAAAAAAAATCATTATTTTTCATATCTCAAGCCTAAAAGCCTAAAGAGCTAATGAACCAAATCATAGAGGCTCTATGAAATGAGATCAATGCATGAAAAATAATCTTTATAACACGCTTACTTAATATATATATCATCCATAAGCCCTCCCTTTTGCATGAATTTGACACATATTGGTAAGAATTTTCTACACTCATGCCAAATAAAATGCTTTACTTTTCTAGGGACCTTTAGCTTTTGTATAAATGTCCATCAATCTTTTCCCGAGTTAGTGCACTTACTTCTAAATCTACATGATGAAGCACTCAATAAAGTGGAAAAAGCCAACTTGTATGCACTTCTAATAGTGTACTTTTCACTCCTATCAAAGTGTTATATCAATTAATCTTCCAAATTCCTAAAGCTCAAGGAAATTGACAAAATTTAGGCACTTTCATCAAGTGTAAAGCATTTCCTAATTAGATCCTTATGCCATCATTATTAGTCTTAATCAATTAAGAATGAAACCTACTTTCACTCTAAAGGAATTCTAAGTGACAAAATTCTAAAGTTATTTTGTTTTAACAACTATAAATCATCCTAAATATGCACCTTATTGTTATCACTAATGACCATTTATTCCCTTTCTTAAGCAAAGAGCACGCTTTCAAAATACTCCACTATGTGTAGTTTGGATTAGTATCGAGTTTGGCCAACATAAAGGAGCCATGAGGAAAATAATGAGCTTGAAGAACCTTAAATAGTAAGAAAATTTTGTTATCCACTAATTGCCAAGCATATTTAACTAATATGGCAGGATTGAAATTAACAAAGTCTTTAAAACTGAGTCTTCCACCAGTTTATGGTAAATATATTTTATTTTGCAAAAGCTAATGAATTTTATATGAGTGCTTTAAGTCACTTCACCAAAATTTGTTAACTAAGATGACTAATTCTAAATAGAAATTCGGGTAAAGCAAGAAACATCTCATTTTACATATAACTTGGATGATTACCTTAATGAGCACCTCTTTACCCACCTTTGATAGAAAAGATTACTTTTATCCCACTAGGCATTTTCATACTTTATCCATAACAAGATTAAAAACTCCTTTATAAGAAATTGATAATCATTAGTAGGTCAAGATACTTCTGGGAAGCCTGAATTGTCATGATACCTATACAATTTTGAATTGCATTTTTAACATCCTTACACATATTATGTTTAAAATAAAGTTTAGTCTTCTTTAAATTTATCTTTTTATCTAAGATTTTTTCATAAAAAGAATGGACTATTTTTTAGTGGTAATATTCTGAAATTGAGGCCTTAGCAAATATAAGGTTATCATTAGCCAAAAAATAAATAAGATATGGTTAAAGCTTAACGACAAACTTAAAACCCATTGATATGCCCTTAAGTTTCCATAACATTCATTAAGGTATAAAGACCTTTTGCATATAGTAAGAATAACTATGGTGATAGTGAGTCATCCTATCTAAAACCTATAAATGAATAGAGAATATCCCTATATGGGAATTAATAATTAAAAAATAAGATATTGGGTCACAAATCCATGATAAGTGCCACCCACTTTACGTCAAACCTTATTTTAAGCATGATTGTTTTGGTAAACACCACACAACTTGATCATAGGCTTTGCTTGTATCCAATTTAAACGTTATAAGCCCTTTTTTGCTACAATAATTATGTTTTCTCTTATAGAAAGCTTTAAAAACAACCATGTCATTATCAGTAATGAGGCATCTAAGTACAAAAACACTTTACTCCTCTAAGATAAGTTGTGGAAGGAATAACTTCAATCTATTTGCAGTTGTCTTAGTGATGAGTTTAAAGACTACATTACAAAGACTTATTGGACGATCATATGATGGCTTATTTGTTCATGTTTATGCAATTAATAGTCTTTTTGTTGCAATAATTATGTTTCATCTTATGGAAAACTTTAAAAGCAACCATGCCATTATCAATAATAAGGCGTCCAAACACAAAAGCATTTTACTCTTCCAATATAAGTTATAAAAGGAATAACTTTAATCTATTTACAGTTGTCTTAGTGATAAGTTTAAAGACTACATTACAAAGACTTATAAGACAATCATAAGATAACTTATTTCTTCATGTTCAATATAATTATAATAATCTAATAATGCTACTTGCATCACAATCATATAAAGATCCTTAATTATCACTAATGAAAGTTTATCCATAACAAAAAATTTTAAAGTTGGATGACACTAGACAATACATCAGTACTAAAGTAATCACATATTTTATTCTTATCTAGTATTAATCAAAATATATCAATTTTTTGTTTTCTTCTCTCGTTGGTTTTACTTGCACTACGTGGTAATTGTTACCTTATTCACAACATATTATATGTTTATAACTAATGTTACATACTTAACATGAACATTTATTACTAAGTCAAGATGACCACCTAGCCTTTACAACTAAAGGGAGGTCAAGTGTTTCACTCCTACCTCCCCCAAAATACTTATTGTAATGTGAATTTAAATTGAGATATTATGTACTTTTTAAGGTGTACTCAAGTTTACTATTTCTTCTCTTTACTAACTTATAATTGGGTAAAAATAAAAAAAATATGAACATTTGTCCTTTGATGCAAATCCAATTTAAACTTACAAAAAAATTCATATATATTTATAATTATTTTTTAAAATTAAAAATATATAATAAATAATTATAATTATATTATTTTATTTGCATATATCATGTTTAACACATTAAATATACATGTATTGTAACTTTATATATTTAGTTAATTACATAGTAGTAACAATAAATTTATATTAAATAAATAAATATATATATATATATTAAATGTATTTTTATATGTTGTATTGTTATAATTATTTTTTTATATTTTAAATTTTTAATATATTATTATAATTAATTAAAATTAATTTATTGTATTTTTATAGCAGTAAATTTAATTTAATTTTTAAATTTTTTACTGATTGTGTTGGCTTGGATCAATTCAAAATAAAAAAACCAGAGAGATTGGACATGGAGACAGTACAGAACACTCCCACTGATCTGACATTATCACAACTAAAAAAATAAAAATAAAGCAGCTGAGGGATTCATTCTGTAATTGAAAGCAATGGCGGTGGGTCAAATTTACAAAGAGGCGAAAGCTGACGGCTGATAATCAACAGAGCCCAACTAATAGAAGTCACTGTCAGTGGCCCTTTCTGTGGGGCCAGTGGCTGGAGATGAAGGGTCCCACTGTCGTCTGCCTGGGTGAGAGAGGCGCGCGAAAACAGCGGGAGCTTTTTCCCAATGCACTTATTATATCATGGCTGAGATTATAACTCCACAATTCTCCATGGAAAGAGAGAGAGAGGGAGAGAGGAGAGAGAGAGAGAGAGTGCATAACTTTCGTGGGTCCCATTACACATCCCATCAAATGTTAACTCTTTCTTTCCGTTGAAATGACACTCTCCTCAGAGAGAGAGAGAAAGAGAGAGAGAGAGAGAGTTGGAAAGGAGGTGACAAAAGGATACTATGCACCCCATGTGGGAATGGGGCCCATGGGAGATTTGAGACAGGGATGGGACTGTTTTGGGGTCCTCTCAAAAAAATGCCATCATAGAAGGGAAGCCAATTGAGTTGTGCTGATGGTGGTGGACTGTTCTGGATGGAGGAGGAGGAGAGCGGTGGATGGATTGGATGGTGGTGGGAGTCTATTACATTGATGTGATAATTAGGACGTGTAGTGTAGTGTTGTGTAGTGTTGTGTTGTGTGCGTAGGGCCATTTTTATTGGATGGTCACGGTGGAATCTGGGGCATGGGAGATGAAGGGCGTTTGCCTATTATAAGAATTTCATTTGTTGATTTGCAATATGATCCGTTTGGGCATCTCATTGTTGATTTGCCTGGTATTTTATTTCCTACCCAAATACACGCAACTTGACTTGATGTTTTGATTCCTCATATCAAGCTGTGACATATGTAATTTTTTTATTAGATGATAATGACGGAGATTGTTGTTTTTATTCCTTATAAACTATTATGCTCGGCGTTGACAACGGCCACGAAACGCAGATTGTTCTGCGACGATTAAAGGTTAGTTCAAGAACAAATTACCAAGTGTTTTCAATTTGATGGGATACTACTACTACTACTACTACTAGGAACTTTAGACAAATCAGAAACGGTCCCACTTTGTTATGAACCTCAATTTGACACGCCTAACTTTGGCACTTCAACGTAATTGGAGTTTAGACTGCTGGTCTATATTTCAATTTCCGACTTTGTGGTCTGGACCATCGAACCCGATGTCTTTGGACGCTGAGCCAGGGCCATTTCGTTCGGTTGGCCTATAACGGATACACCTGCCGCTACCATCCTTTCGCGTGCCACCTTTCTCTGGACCAAACCGTTGTGGCCACTAATTTCGTGATTCCTTCGCGGCTGCTTCTACAATTGCGGGTGCCGTGGGTTACAAATCCCGTTTGGGTTGAATAACGATAAAAAGTCCTACTATTTTTATAGTAATGAGGAAGCTTTTAAAGACCAGATGATGTAACCTCAAACTCCTTCAAAATAATAAGTTAATAATAGATGATGACAAGATTGAAATAAATCACGCTTCTACATTATCACCTGGAGGCAAAAATAAAGAGAGAGATTCGGATTATCTAGCATTATTCTTTAATGCTAGTTGCATTCTGGATTCATATTCCAGTCCGACTGGGACGCAATTGGACAAATCCGGCGGCCATGACGTAATTGTAACCTAAATTTCTAGATTCCACTATTAGTCGTCTCCATCCTGGGACAGTGACATACTGTGGTGCCCATGTTCAGGCCCACCTGCCGTTATCTATTTTGCAGCCGTCTCACATGATCTTAAAGTTAATGGGCTTCCAAGGCCTTCTACATGGGCCATCGTTCATTTGGGACGAAATTCCTTTTTCGGTTGGCAATAGTACGCTAATTTCTTAGCCCGCAAACTGGGTTCAAGGTTCGCCCAGCGGGTTGAAACTAATGTTAACAATCTGATTTGACGATAAGCACTCTTTATTTTAATGCTTACTTAACCTGTTAATCAATCCCGACTTCGAGACTACTGAGTTTATGTCAATAGTATTGAAATCGTCTCCAAGACAATAGGTTAAAGTTTCAATTAAAGCAATGCCTCTTAGATAAAATGAAAAAGTGGTTTGCAGAGAACACGTAATTGCTCATAAATACAAGGAAACGAGAATATTATTATTATTCACAGCCAACATATAATATCAAGTCACGAATTCAGCAAGAGAATACATTTCTGCTTTCTTTTTATCTAAAGTTTTCAAAAGGTACTGAAATATATTAAACCATAAGTAGCTTGTTTTAGGTTTAAGCAGCAGTTACTTGGGAACTTACGCGTCTGTGGATATTCACTTGGGGAGAGCCAACCTTATCAACAACAAAGGTTTTGTTAACCTTCGTAGAGGCACTAACAATTTCCGCGCCGTACCTGCCATGAGAGCCTCTAAACGCGAATTGTACCCCCCGTCCATCAATCTGGCCATGAACATGAGACAACCACTCACGTTTAAGATCAATGTATCTTTTGCCGGCTTCTTAGAGTTCTCCTTCCGCATTGACCAAAAGTGCATTGTCCCGGCTCATGAACAGCTCCCAAAATCCCCAGAGCATGATTCCATCCACTGCAGGGTGAGCAAAAGCTTCTCGAAGCATGACTTCCAAGTCAACCGCTCTTATGTATTCATTAATGGAGGACACATCAAGCTCCGTAAACCAAACCGGAAGACCGAGAATACCCAACTTATCCAGTGCAGAAGAAACTATAGACCCAAGGGGACTATCTATATGTCCTTGAACTCCGATTCCTCCAACTCGAGCACCTTGCTCTTGCAAATCAAGAGTCTTTTCAGAGTACTTTTCCAGAGATGATCTGGGTTCGTTCCCATCCTCCACATGATAGTCATTCACTGACAGAGTGGCAGAGTCATCTAATTGATATGCAGTCTTGAACATATATGCTCGGATATCTTTACCCAGCCGATCCTGCTAGAATGACCCCTGCGGCATCTCATTGTTCACGTCATAATGTCTGAACTTTCCGTTGTA
Source organism: Bruguiera gymnorhiza (assembly GCA_020883675.1). Taxonomy (NCBI): domain Eukaryota; kingdom Viridiplantae; phylum Streptophyta; class Magnoliopsida; order Malpighiales; family Rhizophoraceae; genus Bruguiera; species Bruguiera gymnorhiza. Next base: position 2,634,937 of record JAIRCJ010001047.1, on the reverse strand, counting down.
GCGAGTTAGGAGTCCTGTTAAACGATTTTGAACAGCCTTTTTCAAGTCATCCTTGTTCAGCACTTTAATCCAAGACTGGACTGCACCGTCCACATCCCAGAAGATACAATGACCCTGTGTGCTGTTGCTCTTGAACAAGTCTAGGAAGGCATGTTGGAGTATATTATAGATTTCACCTAATAATTTAAACTTTTAAGTGAAATGGTTTCTTAATAAAATATAAAAATTCGTCTGCATTTTCATCCAAATCGTTTCCAGTTTATCACCAAGCTTGGACCTTGTATTTTGCCACAACAGGGAAACAAAATTATAACAATAGCAAGAGTCTACACTGTGGACTGAGATACAAGAAAAGAACAAAAGAATCAAGAAAACCCAATACAAGCAACAAAAATACAACCTAACCAATACAAGGAGAGGCTAAAAGCTTAAAGATCAAACCTCGTACCTGTGAACCTTCCTTACAGTTATTCGCTTGTCAGTTCTCAATGGTTGGGCTTGATACCAATCTCTACCCAACGCAATAATCAAGCAAAGGCAGCTCTCATGAGTGGAACACAATAAAGGTTTATGATTATAACTAATGTAGAAACGAAGATCATTATGCTTAGCCATAACATGAGACAGAATGATTAGAGATTACTTGTAAAGGCCTGTACGTTTACCTTACTTGACCATTCTGATAACCTTGCATAAACAAAGGCTATACTTTCAGATGTAAAGGTAATTGATCAAAGTATCTATCTGAACATAGATGAAGAAGTGAAATAGTTTAGATAAATAATTACACTGAATTTGCTTGGACCGGAACAGTTGATTAGTACTGATTTTATAAGTAGGTTCACTCCAGGGGAAGGCCCCTCACAGTAGAAAACAACTCGATTGGGCATGGAACACAAGGAGAAATTGCCTTCCAACTTCACCCATTTCACCTCTGATGCCGAAGTTCTGCAATATGAATATCCTGAGCATGATTTTTACACTTGATTTTACACCTTAAGACAACCAAAATCGAGCACATAGTTTATTACTTTCCAATGAACAGAAAACTAGGTGCAGAAAATTGATACTCCAGTTTCAAAGTTGCAATTATTCCAGCTGACCCCTCAACAGGCCCTGATGCTCCAAAAAACTGCAGAAACCGAGTAAGAGGAACCTGGAGAAACCCTGCTTGTGATATCTTGTTCGAAGCCCTGCCAGCACTCCCTTCGATTTGAGACAACTGCGTAACAACTAGCGGATGTAGGTTAAAAACTGGGTGAACAACAAAGCCATCACAGCAATTTGGGTGCCAAGAATGAAGTCCTCTAGCAAAGTCATGGTTTACTATGATATTAGTTGCATGTATGCTATTTGAATCGATCACGGTCTGGTTTATGACCTGTGAAGAAGAGAATAATTGAAGTACAAGTTTATACTTCCAGTGGAGTATATCAAATCCATGACGTATATTTTCTCAAATGTTGAAGCAGAATTCATTCATTATATGTGAGCTGATCAAATAGTACGACATCAAAGAGAAAATTTACTGTAGTAATGGATAAGGCTTCTGATAAATTTTGCTGCTAAATATAAAATTATGTTACTCTGAAAGAAAATAAGGGGGGAAAATATAAAGTCAGATATGGCGCTAATTTGGCTCAGATCCTTCAATGACCAAACACCAAGGCCATATATTTCACACACATACTTGACACACACAAAACACACAAAGATGTAATGTGATGGATGTCTCTCAACGGAGTAGCATCTAAGTCAGACAATTTGGCAGAAGTCAGAAATATAAAAATAAACATTCATCTGCATTTCTTGCAAATTGTTTCTAGTTCATGGCAAAGCTTAGACCGTCATTTTGCCACTACAGGGAAACAAATTACAACAACGACCAGAGTTTACGCAATGGACTGTGATACAAGAAAAGAAAAGGAGAATCAAGAAACCCCAATACATGAAACTAAGATCTCCCTACACAATAAAAGGAAAGGCACGCCGAAAGATCAAACCTCGTACCTCCGAACCTTCGTTACAGTTATTCGTCTGTCGGTTCTCAATGGTTGGTCTTGATCCCAATCTCTACCCAACACAATGATCAAGCAAAAGCAGCTCTCATGAATGGAACACAATAAAGGGTTATGATTATAACTAATGTAGAAACAAAGACCATTCTGCTTAGCCATAACATTTGAAAGAATGAGTAAAGATCACTTGTAAAAGCCTGTACATTTACCATACTTGACCATTCTTAGCTTATAAAGAATTGAAAAAAGGGTAGAAAATTAAAATTATTAATTATTTTAATTATATCTAAATACAGAAAAGAATTTTGTTTTATATAAATAGATAAAAAAAAATAATTGATTAAATTCACTTATTATATAATTCAGTTAAGTTTTAAAATTGGTTTACAAGTTAATTTATAAAATGAGGATTATAACTTACATCAATATTTCTAAAAGTTTAAACAGTATATGAGCAATTCTGTAAATTAAAAAAAAAAATTACAAGTTTAAAGACAAAATTCTAACTTCTACAGTATGTGACATGAATTATCAAATAAAATTATTAAATAATGACTAAACAAGCCTTGATTAGTCTGAAGAATAAACATTGCATGGCGGGAGAAGCTAGAATTCTTTAAAAATGGTGTTTACACTACAAAAAGAGTCATCGAACTTGAAGTTCGCAATACTAAACCAGCATTTCTTACTCTTCCAAACAATTCTAAACAGATTCTTAAAGTCCTAATAGAGTTAGTTTCTAAGGAAAAGTTAACGGAAACGATGTCAACCTTGTTCAAATAGGACAATGATCCTGAAGCCAAAAGTAGTAAAGTAGGAGACAAGGATTAGAATAACATTATATAAAATTCTCAAAATTTTTATAAGTTATAAAAGGACAGCGTGAAAGCAATAAAGTAGGAAATAAGAACTAGAATAACATCATGCAAAATTTTTAAATTTTTTATGAGTAATATAAAGTAATTTTAATAAAATTAGATAATTATTAAATCATAACATTAATTATAATATCATTTATCTTATTTATTATAATAGATTTTATGTAGAAATAACTCCTTCTAACTTAATTGAGGAGCAACTTTTGAACATTGTACGGTAGTTCTCTTATTTTCTTCCTTCCTCTTTGTAAATATATTGTACTACAATAAGAATTTTGGAAACTAGTAGTCCAATAAAAAAAAAATCTGTAAATTTTATCTTATTTTGTATTTTGTAATTGTTTTGCCTTTCACTGCCCTTTACTTTATCGTTTATTTTGCATTTGTGTTAGAGTCTATACCTTCAGATGTAAAGGTAATTGATCAAAGTATCTATCTGGACATAGATGAAGAAGTGAAACATTTTAGATGAAGAATTACACTGGACTCGCTTGAACCAGAACAGTTGATAACTACTGATTTTATAAGTAGGTCCACTCCAGGTGACGGCCCTTCGAAGTGGAAAATGACTCGTTTGGGCATGGATGACAAGGAGAATTTGCCTTCCAGCTTCTCCTATTTTGTCTCCGATGCACAAGTTCTGTAATACGAATATCATGAGCATGATTTTATCCTCAATTTAAAGCTTTTTAAGATGGCAAAAATGGAGTAACAGATTTTATTACTTTCCAATGAACAGAAAACTAGCTGCAGAAAATCGATACTCCAGTTTCAAAATTCGCAACTATATCAGCGGATCCCTCAAAAGGCCCTGATGCTCCAACAACTGAAGAAACTGAGTAAGTGAAACCTGGAGAAACCCTGCTTGTGATATCTTGTTCTAAGCCCTGCCAGCACTCCTTTCCATTCGAAACAACTGCATAACAACCGGCGGAAGTTGCTGAAAATCCTGGGTGAACCACAAAGCTAAGAATGCAGTCCTCTAGAGAACTCATGGTTTACTATTATATCAGCAGCATTTCTGCTAGTCGAATCGATCACATTCTGGTTTAGGACCTGTGAAGAAAAGAACAATTCAAATACAAGTTGATATTTGGAGTAAAGAATATCAAATGCATGTAGTTCATTCTTCCCGAGTGTCAAAGCAGAAGTCATTTATAATGTTAAATTATAATAAATAATTTATATTTGAATTTTATTTAAAAATTTAAATTTTTTAGTTAATTAATTTTTAATATAATAATTAAAATTTTTATAATTAAGTTATGGAAAATTTAAATTTTATTAATTATATATATAATTATAAATTAATTATAAATTTTTTAAAAACTGAATGAATCTAATTTATTGATATTTGTAGTTCGTAAAATGCATTAAATTATAATATATAATTTATATTAAATTAGTTTATTAACAGATACGCAGTGACTTGTATACCATGCTGTTCTCCGCGGAGCGCGGGAAAAGCCACACCAAACGCTAAAGTCCAATTCCTTCTAGAAAAATCCGTTTCGTAGGCCTTTTGTCCCAGTTATGTGTTACGACGCGTTGTGAGTCCGCGACTTTGTGGCTGGGTTTCATCTTAAACCATTCAAGACAATGAACAATGTTGTTAAAACTGCTTGCTTACATTTACCCTTATGACCCCACTGTTGGGCTGTACTGGAATAGCTTTTGTCTTCTTGCATATTGGGCCGTTTGCTCGATTGTTCTTGAGGCCTAATCAACCTGTTAACCAATCCCATCCCAGCTCTGAGTCCGAGGGATGCTTCGTGCTCAAAAGGAAAAGAGTCCAGTTAAGGGACAGAGGCCCTTCATTGGACTACCCTTTTTGTATTGTTTCAAATTTTCAAAAGAAATTTAAAAATTTATATCTGCTTTATGTCCACCAACTTATGATCGGAAACTTTTCCCAGATGGAAATTCAGTTTACGGGAGCATAAAAGTGCTCTCGTAAATACAAGGAAACAACATATTATTGTTATTATTATTCACAACCAACATGGGAAACCAACAAGTTATTTTGGTATCGTAGTGGGGTATAATGCGTAAAAATACTTGCAAGTCACCGATTCAGCAAGAGAATAGCATTTCTGCCTTCTTTTAATCTGAAGTTTTCCCGAAGGCAGCTTGTTTTAAGTGAGGCAGCAGTTGCTTGAGGACTTAAAAGTCTATGGATATTATCAGGGGAGAGTCGCCCTTGTCAACAACAAAGGTTTTTTTGACCTTCTCAGAAGCGCTAAAAATTTCCACGCTGTACGTGCCATGAAAGCCTCTGAATGCGAATTGTCCCTGTCCGTCGAAATGGCCGTGAGCATGAGTCAGCCACTCGTGTTTAAGGTCAATGTATCTTTTACCGGCCTCATTGAGTTCTCCTTCTGCATTGACCAAATGTGCGTTGTCCCGGCTCATGAACAGCTCCCAAAATCCCCAGAGCATGATTCCATCCACCGCAGGGTGAGCAAAAGCTTCTCGCAGCATGACTTCCAAGTCATCTGCTCTTATGTATTCATTGATGGAGGACACGTCAAGCTCCGTAAACCATACTGGAAGACCAAGAATACCCAATTTATCCAGTGCAGAAGAAACTATAGACCCAATGGGACTATCTATATGTCCTTGAACTCCGATTCCTCCAACTCGAGCACCTTGCTCTTGCAAATCAAGAATCTGTTCAATGTACCTTTCCGGAGATGATCTGGGGTCGTTCCCATCCTCCACATGATAATCATTTACAAACAGAGTGGCAGAGTCATCTAATTGATTTGCAGTCTTGAACATATATGCTCGGATATCTTTACCCAGCCTATCCGGATAGAATGACCCATGTAGCATCTCATTGTTCACATCATAATGTCTGAACTTCCCCTTGTAGCGAGTTAGGAGTCCCGTTAAACGATTTTGAACAGCCTTTTTCAAGTCATCTTTGTTCAGTGCTTTAATCCAAGACTGGACTGCACCGTCCACATCCCAGAAGATACAATGACCCCGTGTCTCTATGTTGTTGCTCTTGCACAAAGCTAACATCTCATCAGCATCCCTGTAATTGAAGTTTCCCTTTTGTGGCTCTGTCCAATACCACTTCAACTCATTTCCAAACACAGCCCAGTTAAAATTTTCCACAAAGAAGCGCACAAAATCTTCATTGTCTATGTTTGTCCTGTTCATGCATGACCCAAACGGAAAACTGTTTTGAGTCTGTGTGACCCTTACAAAGCTGCCAGCCAACCCACTTGACTCCCCTCTAGAAAACTTCAAGGTGACATCACGTTTACGGATCTATGATGGAAGAAAACAAGAAAAATAAAATATAGGATGGCCATATGATGGAATCTATGTGCTTAGTTGAACACAAGGGTTTGAGGAAATTAGTCATTTATACATCATATATTCAACTTATGTGCTTAGGTTCCGAATGCACCAGTATTTGGCTAGGAAAAGATATCACTGCTTCTAATGATGTTATTTGACTAACATTACATATCACAATGGATTGAAGAAATTTAATTTATAAAAAAAAAAAAAAAAAAAAAAAAAAACAGAGAAGATGAAACCTAAATAACTGGACATGGCTGTAATGTAGGTTTCATGCTAACCATATGCTAGTGCTCAATGCAAAATTGAGGAGTTCCACAAGGCTCACATTTCCATACGGTACCTAATTACAACCCATGCAGTTGATGAGACATAGAGTTGTTTCTTATATTTATATCCCAAACAATTTGCCTTTTAAAGAAAAAGGCTTGCTGCAGAGTCTATTATCATCTATGGTGGTTATGAAAGAATATTTGACCAGTTTTGACTGTGCATCTGAACTTGATTCAGTTAGAAATTGGAGCTAGAGATTACCTTGTCAGTAAGCTTCCTTAAATGTTTGAATCTTGCCTTTCGGTCAACTGGAAATATCTGAAGTCCTGCAACCATTAAGTCAACACCTGGAGCAGGACCTTGAACATAGACCATGACCTTGGATGGTTGCTTTTCAATTCTGAAGGACCCACCAATTTCATGCCATCTGTCATCACTAATCTCAACTTGTCCCCCATTGACCCATTGATTGTCCACACCCAGTGCAACGTTTACATTTTGAGGACCAGTTGCTCCAGAACCAATCTTAACCCAAGCTGATACCTGATATGTTAAAAAGAGCTTGACCTTGTCACTGATCATCTGTGCAGGACCCATCCAGTTCTGCGTGCGTTTGGTCACAAGGATGTAAAGACCACTTAAAGGTTCATGAGGTCCAAGGGATTCACCAGCCATTGGAGGAAGTATATGCGGTGAACCTGTTGCAATGCTGAGAGTGCAATTGCCAAGAGGAAACCACCCATTGGTTCCATCGCTGAGATTGCTATTCTGAATTATATTAACTCCGAAAGCAGGATTCTGTGCAATAAAGGCAATATATGAATCCTAAAATTGCAGTGATGCATCCTAATAATGTAACATCAAAACGTTGATAAAGTCAGAATAAGATCTTAAAGTTCAAATCAATTAACAGAACCCATCTTGTTTGTTCAATCATCATGATTCAACTTCAAGGATTTATCATTAAAATTTCAGCTGAAAACTTTAAATTGTTAATTTAACCAACCTCAACTACTGGAGGAGAAGAGGGAGGGATTCTCTTTGCATGCTTTACAATTAAACTGTTGAGAAGAATATCTGTGCCTGCAGGTGGACCTTCTAGATAAATGACTACTCTTTTAGGGGAACCATTTAGAAGGAACTTCCCTTGCAGCTGTACCCAGTCCTTATCTGTTGCCTGCAGACTAAAAATCAAAGCAATTATCATTACATTCACTGGACATAATCAATGGCAGAGCCACATTTTTATATGCATACAACCTATTTTCTTTTATGTGTATTATGAAAATTTTTCTATACTTTTTTTTATCTATGTATAATTGATTTTTTATATGCATGCATATCTATATATTTTTCCCCCATCAGAATAAATGTCTAGCTCTGCCACTTGACATAATGCAGAGAAGCTGATTACTTCATTGAATAAAGAAAAGAGGAAAGCTATGATGATTGAATATGATATCAGGCCATTTATGATTACATGGGGCAATATTATGAAAAATGTAAACACAGGAAAAACTAGATGACTACATTTGTGAAGATTCCATGTGAACAATGATAACTATTGTCTTGAGAAGATTGAAAGTAGAGAAAGAAACTTACTTAGCAATGCCTATATATTGTTCACGGAGATCCGGTGTTTGAACCCATAAAGTAGCCCGTACATCAGCATTAGTGACATTGTTACCATATATCCGAACGACGGCAGTAATTTCATAAGCAAGCTTTCTTTGCACTTTTCCAGTTATCTCCTGCTGAATTCCATTCCAGCTCTGAGTTCGATCTGTTGCAGCTGCAAAAGCTTTTCCAGACAGGGGAACAATTTTCCCATCGGCCATAGAATCATGTAAGACAATCTTACAGCCTCTTCCAGACCAATTATTCAGGCCATCCTCAAAGTTAGGATTTAGGATGATGTTCTCATCTCCATCGCCAGCACTTACAAATCCAGTGTTTGGGTTCTTTTAGGATAAATAGGAAGAAAAGAGGAGTTAATTTATCATCTCTCATATAAAATTGAGAAAAAAAAAATAATGAGAATATATTTGCATATAATTACATGCTCTAAAATATATGTGCACGTGAGCATGTGTCTGGGTACAACATAAAGCATAACATTCATTTTTTAGGAAAATCTTAACCATTTTGCTTCGCCATAAAGTGTGAAAGAATGAACAGAGATTACTGCTAAAAGCCTTCACATTTACTGAACTTGACTATTCTGTTAACCCTTGTGTAAAAAGTCTATACTTTCAGATGTAAAGGTAATTCATCAAAGTTCTTTATCTGAACCTATATGATGAAGTGAAATAGTTTAAGATTTAAATGAATAATTACACTGACCATGCTTGGACTGGAACAGTTAATAACTACTGACTGTATAAGTAGGTCCACTCCAGGGGAAGGCCCTTCCAAGTAGAAAACAACTCGATCAGAAATGGATGACAAGGAGAAATTGCCTTCCAACTTTTCCCATTTCTCCTTCGATGCAGAAGTTCTGCAATATTGAATACCATGAGCACGATTTTTATCCTTGATTTAAAGCTTTTTAAGATAGCAAATATCGAGTACCAGATTTTATTACTTTCCAATGAACAGAAAACTAGTTGCTGAATCTTGATACTCCAGTTTCAAAGTTGCAAGTATATCAGTGGATCCCTGAATAGGTCCTGCTGCTCCAACAACTGCAGAAACCGAGTAAGTGGAACCAGGAGAAACCCTGCTTGTGATATCTTGTTCTAAGCCCTGCCAGCACTCTTTTCGGTTTGAAACAACTGCATAATGACCAGGAGAAGTTGCTAGAAATCCTGGGTGACCAGATTCTGGTGAAACCACAAAGCCATCACAGCAATTTGGGTGCCAAGAATGCAGTCCTCTAGAGAAGTCATGGTTTATTACGATATTAGTGACATTTCTGCTGCTTGAATTGTTCAGGTTCTGGTTTAGGACCTGTTAAGAGAAGAATTCAAGTACAAGTTGATACCTCAGGGAGAATATCATATCCGTGAAGTTAAATTTTCTCAAATGTTGAAGCAAGTCATTCATTAAATATGTACTGATCAAATAACAAGCTATGTAAGCTGAGATCAAAGAGAAAATCTCTTTGTTCTTTGCACTTACGGATGTGGCTTCTGATAAACTTTGCTGCTAACATAAAATTGTGTTACTCTAAAAGAAAAGGAGGAAAAATGTCCAGTCAGAAAGGGTACTAATGTGGCTCAGTTCCTTTGGTGGCCATATACCAATGCCATATACTTCACTAAGCTCTACACATACTCGACACAAACACACAACGCACGTAGATATATGTAAACTATGTCTGTAAAAGGGATAACATCAAAGTTGCAAAGGACTAACAATTTGGCAGAAGTCTGAAATATAAATATATACATTCATCTGCATTTTTTGCAAATCTTTTTCGGTTTATCACTAAGCTTAGACCCAGTACTTTGCCACTAAGGGAAACAAAATTACGACAATACCAAGAATCTACACAATGGACTGCGATACAAGAAAAGAATCAAGAAATCCCAATACAAGCAATTGAAAAATTCCCTACCCAGTACAAGAAAAGGCTAAAAACACTGCAATCAAAGGTCAAACCTCGTACCTCCGAGCCTTCATTACCGTTATTCGCTCGTGGGTTGTTCTCCATGGTTGCCCTTGATCCCGATCTCTACCCAACACAATGATCAAGCAAAAGCAGCTCTCATGAGTGGAATACAAATGAAGGGGTTATGATCATAACTTACATAGAAATCAAAATTAATTCTTTCGCGTGGAGAGGGACCAGAAGTATTTATACCTGGCGATTTGTATTGGAAGCTTGACCACTGATGCAGCAAATCGAGAGCCTCCTCATTTATATACCCCACCGCTCCCGAGAAATTCAAGTGAAGAATAAGAAAAGCGCGGGACCAGCCGTGCCCAAATGGCAAGTCAAATTCCTCCTAGAAAAGTAAGTTGGCTTTTAGTCTCAGTTATGTTTTGTCTGTGTTTACTTTATCCAAACAATGTTTTCTGTTTAAACTAATTGCTTACATTTACGCTTAATTTTCCCTGACCCCAGGAAAGAAATTTTTGTTTTCTGTTGTGGCCCTTCCGGTTTGTACTGGAATTGCTTTGTCTTCCAGATTGCGTTATTGCCCTGTTGCCCTTGCATATGCTTGAATTGGAATACAAGGTTTAGTGCCTTGAGTTTATGATTTTTAAGAATTTACTGCTAAGTTTGGGCTTTTTCGGTACTAATTGATCATTGGCTTTGAATACAAGGAAAATAATTTTATTTTCCTTTTGAATGTTAGGTGAGGATGGGGTTGCTACGCAGTTTGGTGGCACATTATGGCTTTTGTGTCCGATTCTAAGAACAGTAACTAGAATTGTCCCCGAAAAGCAAGACAGTTGCTAGTGGGAGGGGAACATAAAAGGAGGTTTACTGGAATAACGTGTAGTTTAAGCGGAAGCTGCCTTGGTGCACATATCGTGTTACAACTCAAAGGTTAATTTTTCACTAAAAACAAAAGAAAAAGAGACGGTGGCCTGAGTTTAAAATCACCAGGTTTCTCAGGCTGAAGAATTCACTTTGATCTCAAGCCATAGGGATTTATGATGAGATGTAGGATTCACAATGTCAGTCCTACCACCAAGCTTTATTAATTTCCAGTAATTGCACTAGAAAATTACTACAAGGTTGCAGCCATTACTAATTTTGGAAGCCCCAAACAACAAATCAATTGTGAGATATAAAACAATGTAATTAAAATAAAAAACATACATTTAACGAAATTCACCTCCTTCAATTGTCGCGTTTTCAAGTCAACTTGGGCCGGAGCAGAGTTAGGGTGAAGGATCCTAGCAGCCAACTAGTTATTCTAAATTTTGCCTAGTCCCAGCAGTTAATGTTTCCACAAGGAGTTGGATGCCTTTGTTGTCTACAAGTCCAAAGACACAACCGGCAGCAATTCAACCCCATCAACAACAAATGTCTTGTTAATTTTACCTGAAGGGTAATAATTTCAACACTGCAACTCCCATGAAATGCTCTGAATCTGAACTCTCCTTGCTCATTTTTGCACTCATTAGCATAAGAGACCCATTCTTCTTTCAGAGCAAGGACCTCTTGCCAGCTTCGTTGATTTTACCTCCTGCATTCACTAGATAAGCATTTTTCCGGGATATGTACACCTCCCAAAATCCCCAAAGGTCACACCTTCAACCGCAGGGTGCACAAATGCCTCACACAAATTACTTACAAATCATCTGCTCCAATATACTCATTAGCAGAAGATACTCAAGCTCTGTAAACCATATTGGAAGCATGAGAATACCCATTATACAGAACAGAACCAACCATACGCCCAACTTGAATATCAATTTTCCTTTGAATACAAATTCCCTCAATTATTCCCCTCACAGAGGCACCTAGTGTTGAGGTTAGAGATTTGTTTTATGTACTTCTTCAGGGCTGGTGGTATGCCACTACTTGATGAGCTGTTTTGAATATGTATGCTTGGATATTTTGAACCAATATATTTTGATAGAAAGACCATTGCAGCATCTCATTGTTCACATCACAATGTCTGAAATTTCCCTTGTTGAGTGTGTGAGAAGGCCCATTAGATGGTTCCAAATTGCATTCATCAAGCCAGTCCCAGTCAGCCATCAAACAATGGTTGAATTGTGAACTCTGCTTCCCAGAAGATATAATAACCACAAACTTGGATACTCGGCTCTTGCAGAAGTTCCACAGTTCATCAGCATCCATGTAGTTGAATTTACCTTGCTGTGGTTCAGTCAAAGGCCATTTCACTTCATTTCCAAATGCTGCCCAGTTAAAGTTTTCGACCAAAAAAAATTAACAGTCAAATTGTCTATGCTTGTTCTCGTTATGCATAATCCAAAAGGAAAACAGTTTGCCAATTGTCTAACTTAGGATAACATCACACTTACGTATCTGCATGGCCACCAAAAACTAAATGTCAGTTACGAAAATGTATTAGTGACTAGATGTGTGCACGACATAAAATAGTGCCCATCTGGTTTAGATTCTGATGCAATTTGAACCAATATTACCATTATTACACCAACTGATAATGCAATTTGGAAAGGTGGAAATTATAATTCTAATAGGACAAAGAAAGGCATCTCCTAAATTTTAACTTAATAGTGTATCCAATGTCAGAAAAGCAGCAAGATTACACTGCTCTAAATATTAGTGAGAGTTGCATGTATGAGTATTTCTTTTCTGTCAAATTTTGCAAATGCTCTATTCAGATCAAGGAAAGTAGATCTCTAAATACTCGGAGAAAACTTTAAATACTATTTGATACACTGGAATTTGTCTGCAATTACCTTGTCTGTTTGCTCTTTAAATAATTGAATCTTGTCTGTCTGTTCACACAGAAAATCTGAAGTCCTGCAACCGTTAAGTCAACACCTGCTGCAAGTCCTTGGATATAAACCATAAACATTGGTTGGGGTTGCTTCTCAATTCTAAAAGACCCATCAATTTCGTACCACCTGTCATTACTGGATTTCACTCCAACCCCATATACCCATTGGACATCAACACCAAATGCAACACTTACAGTCTGAGGACCCGTTGCAATTCTAGCCAATCTTTTTCTGTTACCTGCAAACTGCAGTGCACGCCTGTTTCATCAGTGATAGGATCAAGTGCATAGCAAGTTAAGCATCATTATCAGAAACATCCATGCCTTGTGTACATTCTATCTTCCAAGTTATGGTATGAACGTAATAACTATTATGTTACATGGATGCAAATGCAACAATCAATGGCTTGTGCCTCAAGGATGTCGCTTGGAAAAACTAAGTATATAATTACTTGAGTATGCACTACCTGAAAATTGTAGATACAACATATTAGACATTCACTGCTACGTACAATTGGGATAGCAGGCAGATTTACATTGGCACATCAAGATATAAAATGGCCATTATTCAACAAGCAGGAATCCCAGAAAAGAACTCACTATAGTATTCAATTTTAGGTGACACTGCAGACGTTCAATATTCACTTTTGCCAACATTTATGCGTCTTTCACATGTAAATATCAAAAAATGGGCAGTGAAAAAGAGAGGTGTAGTTTATAAACAAGAGAAACCACCAAGACTAACTTGGCAATGGCTACGTACCCTTCACTAAGGTCTACTCCTCGAACACTGATTGGGCAGAATCTTGATGGAGCCGGATTGGAATGAGTCCAGGTTTTGGATCCTAGGCTGAATTGGATAGGGCCCGCGTCTGGACGTCCGAACCTGATAAGATTTATTAACGGCAAGACAAAGGGAGACTAACGGGTGCCAGGTGTTAGCACAACTGATGGAAATGACAGTCTATAGCATATTTATAGTCAGCTTTAGGTGCTGATGTGGTCAAGAGAATAATCCTAATGGGGTGTACGTGTGAGGCCCAAGGGTTTAACAAGCACATCCAAGGAAGACAACATTCTCCCAGGTCGAGTCGAGGAGATGTGTTCCTAGTATAATTGAATCGGGCTGAGACCCATTAACTGCCCATAAGGATTATGCTTATCGAACAGATAAAGTGAGAATGAGTTGTAGACCACTACTGGGTGGTGACATTTCAAATCTCGAATTCAATATGATGTTGTCCTCTCCAGAGGTGCCAAGACTCGTGCTTGTAGCCCCTGTGGAAAACACGGGCATGCATCTATCAGAAAACAATAGAACACATCGTTTTTTAAACGAGGAGTAAAGCAAGTAATGCTTCAAAGGGCCGAAAAGAAATCTTATTAAAAATGGTGGGATGTACCTGGTTCAGTGAAAATGGCGCCTGGAAGCGGTTCTGAAGTAAGACCCATTTGGGGAAGCAGAAGAACAGATTAGAGAGAGCCACAAAACAAGGCAGCAGCAATGGCTCCCTGGAGAGAGAGAGAGAGAGAGAGAGAGCCAACCCGATGGTGTCTCGTGAATCCATGTCGGGAGGGCAATAAAACAAAGGCAGCAGCTTGTTAATTTAACTGTTTCTCGCTTCTTTTTTTTTTTTAAGTCTTGTTTGGTATTGTAGTGAAACTTTCGTTGACGCATGAAAAATGTATTTTAAACTCAAAAGTAATTTTTATAATATTTGGTAACCTTTTTTAAACAATATTTTTTTAATTAATGATGTCTTCTAAAATTTTAGTTTTAAAAAGGTAATTTGGAGATACTTTTTAAAAACACAAAAAAATTTAATAGTTACACAACAACTAATTTTAAATTAAATAGATAATAATAACATTAATAATTTTTAAAAAACTCTAATATTATTATTATTATATAAATTCAATTCTTTCTTAAATAGACTTGTAAAATAATTTACCTCTCACAAAAATCCTAAATCTAGTAAAATCTTTATTGGAATTCGCTAATACAATTGGTTTTGTTTTTATGTGAAATTTTCTAAAGAGTTTCTACGTCTATAAATTTTTTCATTATTTTTAATTTATTGAGTTATAAAATATCAATTCTTTCGTCTTCTCTCTCGTTTTATTTTTAACTCTTTTTTTTCAATTTTTTTAATTTATATTTACTTGGGGCTTTTAATAAAAAAGTTAATATTTTTGTTTTATTTTATATTAGTAATTGTTGATGTTGATATTATGATTCAAAAAAAAATGCAGTAAGATTAATAATATTATATCTACTCGAACACAATTGAAATTGATTGAATAACATTATTAAATTTTCTATAATGTTCAATTACTGATGATCACTTCATTTATTTCTACAAAATTTTTATTTGGGATAAACTAATATTAATTTCTTGAGAGATATATATATTATATAATGTCATCTAAAAGCATCAAAAGTTAATTGCATTTTACTTTTTTTTTTTAGTATAGTGTAATATTTATAAGATGGAGATTTTCAATTTTTTTCTACTGACTTATTTGTCATAATTTTACACAATTATATTGATAGTTTTTATGAAAATTATTATATATTATATTATATTATAATATTTGGTTAAAAAACTAGGTAAGACTTTGGATGACCAAACAGATAAAAGTAAAAAATAATTAAATAGGTAATAACAAAACTAAGATTAGAGTATGTCGCTGAGTTTGTACAATATAGTCTATTTGTTTTGGCTTTTTTGAAGAATTACTCTTTGTAATAAAAGAAATTATTTAAAAAATACGAAATTTCATTATTGTAATTTATAAGATATTATTTTTGCCTAATGCAACACTCACTTTCATACCAAAAATTGTTGGCTATCTCTAAAGAATTCTTAATATTTAAATTTAATGTAAAATTTTCATTATTAATTTTTTTATAATTATTTTACAAGTTAATTATTATTTTAATAATAAATTTATCAAAACATAAAAAATTATATTAAATTTTTTATAGTATTTTTATTACTGTTATCTAACAACTTATAATTTTTAGTAACAATATTTTTAATTTTAATATTTTTATTTATAATATTTTTATCTATAGTATTTTATCTCATAATATTGTCAAATAGAATTTAAATGAAATAACACATTAGAATTAAGCAAAAAGAGTTGAAATTGAATGAACAATATTGGAATTGAGTAATTCCTCGATACTTATCACTTTCTATTTCTTATTTTTTATTTATTATATTTCATTGTTAAGTAACTTATTATTCAAAAATTCAAAACTAAGTAAAACTCATTTTATTTTAAATTATGTTCAATAAAACAAAATATAGATTTTAAATTTGAAGTATTGTGATCGAAAAAATATTTTTTTAAAGATATTACTCTTTAAATAATAGGTCCTTGGTATAAAGAGAATTAACTTAATATATCAACAAATAACTTTTACATTGAATTTATAAAAGTGATAATTAATATTTTGTAAATATATTTTTTTCAATCATTAAAAAAAGTTACAGAATAAAAAAGGGAAAAGGAAAACTACAAATGTTACATTTTGATGTTTTATTTTTTTATTTTTTCAATTTGTAGAGGAACTAATCCAGTTAACATAAGAGAGGGGGGGCAGATGAGGTTGGGGCAATGCTTAACCCGCGTCCTCATTTATTTACTTATTTTGGTTTAATTGGTTACGCAAACGGGCAGCCAGGGCAGGGAACTCGAGAAAGAGCATCCTTCTTCCGGCCCAGTCTGGACCCAAACTCTTCAGTCCAGGGTTAGAGCCCAAACGTGTTTTTGACTCTCTCGACAGAGTTGTAGCCGGCGCTCGTGCCCAGTGACGACCCCCGCGTCAAGGGCAGCGGCGGCAGCTGCTCGCTGGTCTATCTTGAAAAGGAAGCGAACTCTTCGGCCATTTACTTTTCTAGACACTCGAATAATCTAGGCCTTGCGACTTAACATTAACAAGATGGGTGGACATTTCAGACCGTTGAAAAAGATTGACTTCATCATGTAGCCTCTCTCTCTCTCTCTCTCTCTCTCTTTTATATATGTTTTTTTTTTTAATTTTTTTATACGTTATTGTGATAACGAAGATTAATTTTGCAGTGTGTGTTCTAGAGCTACCTTTCCCTATATTATGTACCCCAACAAAAAAAAAAAAAAAAAAAAGGGTGTTCTAGAGCACTATCTAAGGTATCGTGATGGTTTGGTATTTTCTCCTGGATTGCCAGGACCAGAGGGCTATGCCCCCCCTCCCCCAAAAACCCCCCAAAAAAAACTTAACAAACATATTCCATCGCATTCCCCCACAAATCAGAGATTGGCCAGCTGGCAATTTTCTTCCCCCTTCGGGCACATTATCAGAATCGGCAAACTGGGCAAAAGAGATACTTTAATCTAGAATAGCCATTTTTTGTTATTTTTTAAAAATATAAGAAAAAAATATTAATCATTATTATTGTTACAGATTCAACCTAAAATCACTATATTTACTACGAGGAAAAACTCATCGTCCAGTACATTTCAGCCAAAATTCTTTGCATTTTATGAAAGATGTCGTTGAAGATATTGGAATCCAAGTCGAATGCGCGAAGATTATATAAATAAGATAATCACCAAACGCTCGGAGTCGTGATGGCAGAATAACCGGTGCTTAAAAGTGATATCAGGGAGTGTGTATGGAATAGCCACACAGCCTTTCCTCCTGAACGAACGTTAATGTTGTGCGTCGTACTCTTTTAATTTTGCCGTCCATATTGGAACGAAGAGGTTGATTTGACGGAGAGCGTGAGGGATTCCGTGTCAATCGCGGGTCTTTCTAGAAGTCGGAAAATTTAAAAGACAGCACAGATTGGAAAAGTCTCCAATCTAGATAAAACCTGCAGTGCCAGATTTCTCCTCCGGCTCGAAGCCCCTCAGCACATCGAAACGCAGTGATTGCAACCCAATACGACACGCCCCCGTGTTCCTGAAATTTTCCCCGAAAGTTCAACAACCCGCGGCTTCATGTCATGGTCAGGTCAATGATAGGTGGCCTCACCAGCCGGGGCCCGGGCCCGACCGGACTTTAATAAATAACTGGGGGAGCTGCACCCTTGCTCCCAACTCACGGCTTCCTTCTGCCTCAATAACAGAGCAGCTTTGGAAGCCATAGACCATCGACCTCAAGCACCAAACAGCAGACCACCGAAGCCCAACAACCGCCGCCGATCACAGGTCAGCTCGTCCACATGGATTCCGTGGAGGTCGAAGGCGGTTCTACGGCCGAACAGAAAGCCTCGGAGAGTAAACCAGGGAGAGACTCCAGCGAGATGAAGGAGAGCAGAGCAGACGAGATTGGTGGCCACAACGGTAATAATAAACGGAATGCAAAGACTTTTTTGTCCATGCGAAAATTCGGATGCTTTAGAGTGAGAAACGACGAGAACGGGAATTTCGACATCGAGGTCGACACAATCGGAGAGCCCTCGAGGCCTACTCACCTGGTCGTGATGGTCAACGGCATTATCGGCAGGTCAACTCGTACCACTCTGATCATCATTAATTACTTTGCTTTTTTAAATTTTTTTTTTTTTTGGGTAATGATTTATGGAGGAGCTCAATGACAAGTAAAATGAGCCGTTTAGTTTTAACGGTCTGATTTTGTTTCTCGGGGTGCAGTGCCCAGAATTGGAAATTTGGCGCAAAGCAGCTCCTGAGAAAGTATCCCCGTGATGTTATTGCTCACTGTGAGTCCCTTTGTTCCGAAGTGTATACGTCCTTCCTTTTGTGTTCGATGTATACGTTTGATGTAATCAATACGAGCTATGGTTGGTTCTACTTCACTTTGATCTTTTCCAGGGACACACACGTTGCACTACTTATTACCACTGTTGGATCTACATTTGCGGTCGTGAACTGCAATCATGCGTGGAAACACTATGGTGTACAGTGAGCGATCATGATCGTGTAATGTGTGCGTGTGTCCGCGTCTGTCACCCGCCAACTCACTCGCATGCCTGTATTATTTTAGTTTCCTGTCAGCATATTTTGTCGTTGGTCGGGACTAAACTTTGCTTTTGCCGGAATGTCTCGATTGGTTATGTTTGTTTCCTTTGGATTTGGAGTTTAGCTACAAGTGCATCGTGCCAACTTCCACTGAAAAATATTCTTTAATGTCCGAGACAACACCTGGTGATTTGAGATTTAGATTAAAAACATGGAACAAAATTGATAGTCATACTTTGACACTTACTGGAATCATCAGCGTTCAGTATGGAATAAACTTTGTATGATTGATTCGACTGCAGGCAGCCGATCTAATACTTCAATGTTGACATTTGATGGTGTCGATGTAATGGGCGATAGATTGGCTAAAGAGGTGTGTTATGTTTTCATAATTCAATTTTTTTGTTTCCCTTCCACCTTAAAATTGATTGATGTGTTTGCTTGTTGTAGATCTTCTCAGAAGAAACACGCTTGTTCTGAATGCTGAAATTTGACCTAGTCTGTTTCATTTGTACTTGGCTGTCATTTAAGTGCTAAACCTGTCCATTCCAGTTGACTCTTTAGGTTAGAATTTCACACCTTTCTCTCCAATGTCTTTCAGGTTATATCAGTGATAAATCGTCACCCATCTGTCCAGAAGATTTCATTTGTAGGTCATTCATTAGGTGGACTGGTTGCAAGATATGCTATTGCTAGGCTGTATGAACGAAGAATGACAAAGGAAGTTTCTGAAGGAAATGGGGATCATAAAAGTAATGATTCTGGGGATGCATGTGTGGAAGATAAATTCCAAGGCAGAATTGCTGGATTGGAGCCCGTTAATTTCATAACATTTGCTACTCCACACCTTGGTTCAAGATGGCATAAACAGGTGATTCACATTCTCAGTGGATGTTTTTAGAATGCAGCCTTATTTTTAGATGCTATCATTTTTTAACATAGTTTCTTCTGCAGTTTTGGATATATGCACTAACATAGGTTGCCTCTAAAGACACAAATGTATCTATTGCAAAATTGAGAATTTCAAATAGAAACTATCATTAAAATCCTTGCATTGCTGCAGGTTCCGGTGTTTTGTGGCCTTTACACCATGGAAAAGGTAGCCACTCGTATCTCATGGTGTCTCGGTAGAACAGGAAAACATCTGTTCTTAGCTGATGGTAAAAATGGAAAACTGCCTCTTCTGCTTCAGATGGCAAGTGACTCTGAAGATCTAAAATTTATGTGAGTTTTTGCCAACTTATAGTTTTCCTTTTTCTAGA
The DNA here is from genome assembly GCA_020883675.1 of Bruguiera gymnorhiza. NCBI lineage: Eukaryota > Viridiplantae > Streptophyta > Magnoliopsida > Malpighiales > Rhizophoraceae > Bruguiera > Bruguiera gymnorhiza. The sequence continues at coordinate 2,614,826 of JAIRCJ010001047.1, read as the reverse complement.
GTAAAAGGGAAATAAAATACCCAAAAGTTTCTTCTCTTATCTCCATAGGTCTGCTTTGGGGTCATTCAAGCGCCGTGTGGCCTATGCAAATGCACGTTTTGACCGTATCCTCTTTTTCCTCACACTTTTGTTGGCTATAATGTTACCATGTCATGTCCGGAAGTTTATGTGTGATTGACAATGCTTAGCTAGTTTATGAGAGTGACTTGAAGAGTTGATGGCTGGGTTGAAGTGATCTTTGTTCTTGCAATGATAGTTGTTCCTTGCACTTTTGTTGGCTATAATGTTACTATGTTATGTCTGGAAGTTTATGTGTGATGGACAATGCTTAGCTAGTTTATGAGAGTGACTTGAAGAGTTGATGGCTGGGTTGAAGTGATCTTTGTTCTTGCAATGATAGTTGTTCCTTGCACTTTTGTTGGCTATAATGTTACTATGTTATGTCTGGAAGTTTATGTGTGATTGACAATGCTTAGCTAGTTTATGAGAGTGACTTGAAGAGTTGATGGCTGGGTTGAAGTGATCTCTGTTCTTGCAATGATAGTTGTTATGTGAAGAACTTGACTGCTTATAGATCTTGTGGGATGGAGCACAGCATCTTTGCGCCGCCAGAGCGAACTCCCAAAGGTACCTTTCCTGATTCTTGATGCAGTTCTTTGCTATATCTTGAACATCAATTTTTTCTCCCTCCCTTTTAATTTTGTTTTCTTTGTCAGAGACGACACCTCTCAAGAGATGCGAAATACCCACATATTGTACATGTTGACACATTAAAAGCTGCAAAGTCTCAACAGGAAGTCTCTGCTGAGGCCAAAGCTAATGGATGCAAGAATCCTGACACGGAAGGTTTGCAACTCAGCTGTCTGTCCAAATGAATGAGATGGATTTAAAAAACTAACAGAGTGTGTTAAGCTTATTTCTTTGTTAGTGAATAGTTTTAGGGTCTTGCAAGTTTATGCAAAGAGAACCTTATTAGTTGGAAATGGTTCGTGTCATGCTTTCCTTGTGAATTGATTTTATGAGCACCTTGCCCCTTGTTGTCTCTTTTAGGGTTATTAAGTATTGGCAGTGATGATCTCGATCAATGAAACTACCTTCTTTACTCCCTGCCCATGACCCAGCCTCTTGTTTTAACTGGTTGTTATCTGAGATCAATGTGGAAATCAATCTTAGGTCCCAATAAGTTAAACTTTTGGTTGAGATCAATGTATTTTGTAGGCTACTGCTTTGCACTTTCTGTTTAAACTTGTTTGAAGTACTAAATTTGCGTCTCTTTTTTGCTTTTCTTGGTTGGGAGTTGTGTGACACATCAGTTTGAAAACCATTTTGCCTTAATCTTTTACCCCGTTGACTCTATGGATACCAGCTCTAAACCTCCGTGATTGTTTTCTTATTATTTCTTTATATTTTTAGAGGAAATGATCAGCTCTTTAACAAGACTATGCTGGGAACGTGTTGATGTTAACTTCAGTGGCAGTAGACAAAGATTTCTGGCACACAATACAATTCAGGTTTTTTTTTTTTTTTTCATTTCCTTCTTTCGTGGTACATTTCTCCCTCTAGGCTTCTACTGTAGACAGCACGAAGAAGTTCCCCACCATTATCTCTGATTATCTAGTCTTTAGAACGCTTCATAGCATTCTAGAAGTCGCCTCTGGGATATATGCAGAGCCGTTGCGAAATTCTCTCTCTTTCTTTTTATGTTCAGGTAAGCACCTGTATCAATTCTCATGGAGCTGACGTGATCCAACACATGGTAGATAATTTCCATTTATAAAGGGGGCCACATTGTTGTTGTGATAATTCATCTGTGGTTTTGCCAATAACCCATTGACCTGCATCGCGAAAGGAAAATCAAAGGGATTAGTTAAGCTGTTATGCAAGAATTTTTTTTATGCAAAGCAATCGGCTGGCGAAGAGAGAGAGTTATTACTGGAGAGACAGAGACAGGAGCGAAGGGCAGGAAATTTGTGTTCACTGAGAAATTATTCGTAAAATTCATGTAACTTTTTATTTATTGTGACAAATGTAAGTTCATGATATATGGTATCATTCTGCATTAGCTTGAGAACGAGCAAATTAACATATGAGGCAGACAATTTTATTGTCATCTTGTTATACCGCCCGAATCTTCTTTTTCTTTGCACTCTTTTGTTAGGAATTTTTTAATGGTTACCATCTTTTTTAACATCTTTGATATTTTATGCATAATGCATAATTAATCAATTAAAGACATTCTCTTTGACTTTAGATTTTTTATACACAAATTGAAAGAAAGATTTAATATTATTGTCTTACAGGCTAAATTGTGTTTTTGTCTAAAGAAAAACTGATATTCGTATCTGATTCCGGACGCCCTTCCCTTCGGTGATGGGATGGCGGTCTTCATTTTCATAATTCCATGGGACTTATGCTTATTGAAAGCATTTCAGTCAGTCTGCTGGCCCACACCCACAAGTCTGCCTGTTGCGTCTCTGTGTCAACCAACTGTCATAGCCACACTGATTCTTGTGCCGCTGTTGAGTCCCTATTTGTGGCAAATCCCACTCGCTGAAAACAGATCCTCTGTCACGGATCGAATAATACTTCGAGTGTGGCCCCAATTTGGCCAATGGAACCAGACCCAATGCAGCACTTTAGCCTCACCGTGAAAAATCTTTCAAGATCAGGTATATACCCTGGAAGCTGAAGATCAGGTATATAACCTCACGCAAAACTCAGCTGAAACACGATTGGCGCACGATAACCTTGTATCAGAAAAGTGATTGTGTGACCTTGTCAGCCATCGTGGAATGCGTTGATTTATCGGCATAAGCAATGCAATTGTGATGTTAAAGCACTCGACCCAATTGACTTCCACGTCAAAATTTGGTCTAGCTTGCCTGATTTTCTACATGGCATCCAACTTGGAGGCTGACGGTTTTCCCTATTAAACTATTGCTGAAACTATGCTAGTTTGAGTGTACGACACATACACCGTGCTATCTCTGTGCCAATCAAACGTTGTTGGAGTTCCCTTGTATGGATCCTCAAGCAACCTTCCAAGGGGCTATGCTGGCTACTCCATAGACACCTACCCTCGAAATAGTATCCTCCTCGTGAATCATACATTCATCCTCTTTCCGAGATGGAAAAGGAAAGAACAGAAAAAGCGGAAGGGACTTAGCGTGCCTACTCGAAACTGGCAACAACTATTCCAATCCCATGCCCCACTAACTGAGCAAGCGACACACAAGCGTGTGAGGGAGACAAAATGAAAAACTAAAGAAAAACGAAAACAAATCCACGCTATAACCTGCCATCACCACCACCCATGATATTCATACGTATTATTTTTCTTCATACAGTTGTTTGGCTTTTGCATCTTTGTCTGTCGCTGTGTTTGTATTATTTCACTGATAGTACCACGGGTCTTTCTCTTTTGGGCAGTTGGGGTGACTGTTTTCTGGCGGCTCATAAAACGAGATTGCGGTCCTTCCCCTTTCAGTTTTAAGGTCCTTAACCTCCTTCCATTTAGGCTGGGGCGCATTATTTCTTTGCCTTGCACGTTCCATCTCTGTATGTATCGGAAGGACAGAGGGATACAGGGAGAGAGGTCATAGATAGATATATAGAGGGTAAAAAGGACTTATTATTTTGGCATTGAAGGGTGGCAATCGGCAGAAACCTCTTTTTGTGCACTTTTCAGGAATTCAAATTCAGTTCCCTTTTTGTAGTGGCTGTATTCGTTCAATCACAGCTCGCTTTCTGTTAATTTATTCTGCTCTGCTTCTGATCGTTTTTACAGTCCCACTTCTCAAGGGTCTGCACTCAAACGATACCATCTTCATTTCTCTCTGTCTCTCTCTCCCTCTGGCTCTCCCTCCAACTTGAAGAGGAAATGGGCGGTGCTGAAATTTGCTTCTGTTGCCATAGAAGCAGACATCTTACTATTTCCTTCTTGTTTCTCTTTGTTTCAAGCCTTGCCTTTGTGGGATTCGTGGCTCAAGGTAAGTTAAATCCCAATTTAAGGGGAACTAGCTCGGAAAAAAGCATATATGAGTGAATAGGAGGACATTGTAGAGTTGAACTTTGATCACTTTCAGTTCCTTTGCAGGTAGAGCAATTACAAACCTATTAGAGACTTCCCAGGTAATTAGGACACCGTGTAATTCTGGTTGTTGATACTCTGTCTATTGCTTACCCTACTTGTTTTTTACATGTGAACTGTCAGCAGTGTTTGCACTAAATTACATTAGTCATTTCATATAAATAGGTCGGAGTGCTAGAAGAGGAAAAGACGGTGGTGATGAGAATTCAGACTATAGGATCAAGGCCACCAAGGTGTGATGGGAGGTGCAGCTCTTGTGGGCATTGTGAAGCAGTTCAAGTTCCGGTAACAACAGAAGCTCGAAGACACGGGAGTCATTTTTCTGATGCTATTTCTCACGTTGCATCCTCTAGAGGTGATGATCTGTCTAATTACAAGCCCATGGGCTGGAAGTGCAAGTGTGGCAGCCTGATTCTCAATCCTTGATTGAAATAAAAACCTGGTCTCTATCACCCTTTTCTCCAACTGTGTATATGCGAGTTTAATTGTATACTCTCTGTCTCTCTTATCTCTGTCTATGCTGGCCTCTCCCTCCACTCGGTGCAAATTTGGTCTGTAGATTTTTGCCTTTTTTTCTTCATTAGTTGTTTTTCCTTTTTTTTTTTTTATTTTTTTTCTGTTTCGACATCCTCGTAGTAACTATTTCCCTCTTTTGTCTTATAAATCATTCCCCCTTTTTTATTTTTTGTCGATTTTTGTACATTAATTATCCTTTAAGATTTTTGTACTTGCAGACTACAACGGCATGTTTTATTGCATTTTTGATGGGTGGAGAGCGGAAAGTTTAAGTTGTACATTCAAATGTCCCTTCACATATCAAATAATAATAATAATAATAATATCTTTGAACTTTGAAGGATGAAATGAGATTTATGCTCAAAAGTAAAAATAATTCTCTAATTAAAAAAAAAAGTATATATAATGTTTATTTTACTTGTGACTATAAACTACCAATAATGATAAAGGAAAAAAGTTGGTTAGAGAGATAGGGACACAAGGAGTTGACGAAGTGAAACGGCTGAATGGAGTTCACGTGTGCATATCATCTCTTTTTGTTTTATTTTATAAAATATGTAATGTGCATAAAATTAAGTAAAATGTATATATAATTAATACAATTATATTATTTATATATTATTGTCGATATGCATATTATATATATCTACATTTATGTTATCCGTTTATATATTACATATTTAAAAAAGAAAAAGAAAGGGAGACAGATGATTTTAACAAAATAAATAAGATCTACACGGACTCTAACCACTTGGTCTCTTTCTCTGATTGGACCTGACCACAGGGGTTGGCCCCTGTGGCGGAATCCGAACGATATATACAATTGAAGGGTTCAGGACTTGGGACCTGGGAGTTGGGGGGATGGACGAAAGAGTGACGGCAATGGGGGTTGCATTAAACGGGGGATGGAGGGGGCCTCAAGTACTGTCAGACACACTGCTTGTGTTTTCGTATCTTACAAGATTTGTGCACCAGAAAGCCTGCCCCCTGCCAGCCAACCGCCAAGCCTTAATTACATGCAACCAACCCCAGCCCTCAAAATCCCAATTACGATTGTTCCCTCGCGTTTCCCTTCCCCACTTTTAACCGTCTGCATTATTATCTGGCTCCGTGATTATCGCCCAGCAATGGCTGCTACGGAATGTGCGTCATCTTTTTTGGGCAGAAACCATCGTCTAAGTTGCCTTTCTATTCAAATAATAGAAAATAGAACTAGAAGGATAACAAAAATTTCCCAATTTTGAGAGCCTTCCATGCTGGCTGGCCTATCTTTTGAAGCTACATGCTGTCTGTCCGAATCTGTATGCTCCGCTGCATCGGTGTCAATGGCTATGGTTGAATAATTTTAGGATTCTAGCCCTTTTGTTTTCACCTAAAAAGGGTAACGACCTTGTAACCAAAAGGGTTCTTTTAGTGATCACGGTAAGTTCAATATAGGGTTTTTTTTTTTTCTTTTTTAATCTTTCTGGCTCCCCTAAAAAGAAAAGAAAAGAAAGAAAAAAAAACACTTCTTTCTCGATGCAAAACATTTCTCAACTCAAAGCAAACTTTTTTCTCTTTTCATTTACTCTTTTTGATGAATCCATAGAAGAGGGAAAAGTTAATTTTCCCAACCACCGTAATTTTCTCGGTCAAATTTGATCCTAATCAATTTAGACACCTCTGTTAGTCATGTGCATTTTTTTTATGCCATTTAATAATTTGATGAGATGAACGAATCTCTTTTAAATAAGACGTTGAAAGAACAAAAATCAGCCTGATTTTTTTGATCGAAAAATAAACTTGATTTGAAAATCCTCTGGAAGAGAGGTCAGAAGCATTGAAATTACATTCTGAAATACCAAGTGGGTTTTAATTTATCTTAAAAATACAAAATTTCATTTTAATTTAGAAGAGCTAGTTAGGTGTACTCATAGTAATTATCAAAAATATGAATAAATAATCTCTCTTATTGATAAAAATAAATAAAATAATAAAAAAATTAGCTTAATGCCTTTTTATAATTATTAAGTATATTAATAAGCGTAACAACCTAATATTTTTGAGTTGTAGGGATCTCTGGTCGTTGGTCATGGTGCGTGAGTGAACCGGACCGGGTAGAGGCAGAGATCTCATTTACAATGGGCTCTGAAGAACTAGAATTTAAATAAAACAGGGCTCGTGCGTCGTCATGCCGCAGTTAATGTAGTCGGTATTAGTACATTTACTGCAGTGTCCTGCTTCCTTCTCTTTACTCTCTTGCAGTTGCATTTAAAATAAAATAATAATAATAATAATTTGACTAATTACCTTTAAAAATTTTTATAATTATATTTAGTTTTTTAAAAAAATTATTCAATATATTAATTTATTAATTATATTCTAGTTATATTAAAAATATTAATTAATTAATTAATTAATTATTACATAATAATTACATATATATTATCAAAATTTTATATTATTAGAATTATTAATTTAATATTAAATTTATTTTTTAAAAAATAAAAATAAAAATTATAATTTTATTTTTTTTACTATTTAATAAATTTAGTCTTTATAATATCATAATTTTTTAAAATATTAATTATAATAACAATGAAAGACTAATAATTTATAATATTAATTATTATATGTAATGTTGTATGTGACTATTACATAATAATACTTAATAAAATTTTTTGCTATAAAGTAAATTTAATTAACAAAATAAAATAAATATAATTATAGAAATATTTAAATCTCAACAATAAATTTATTTTTATTTTTATTTTTGCAATCAAAATATTACGGGATCATTCAAGACAGTAGGCCGAAGGTCAACCTTTTTTCCTACTCCTTCTTTCCTCATCTTGCGTGCCAAAAATAAAATGTATATTGATTTCTTAGTTTATTATTAACACCCAATCTTGCTAGAACTAAACAGATCATCAAACTTAAAAATTAAAAAAGAGAGAGAGAGAGAGAGAGAGAGAGAGAGAGAGAGAGAGTCACGATTTAACTAATTAAGCAGATCAAGCAAACTGTAATCAAGGGCGAATGTTTTCAACTTAAAAAGAGTAATGTAGCACAAAAAACAAAGGGGTTCAAACACTAGACAATGTTAAAAGGGAGAATCTTTTAGCGCTCTATAATTACTATCATAATAGTAATAAGACCTTATCCAAAATAATAATAATAATAATATAAAAAGCAGTTTGACATGACACAGAGCGATCATTGAGAGAACATTTTTATAAAATGATTTTCATTAATATTCTGAACAACTAACTGGGCAAAATTCAGTTTCGTCCTCGTGGAATGTCCAAAAGACCCTCAAGGCGAGCAGAGTTGCAACGATGTCGTCTCAACTCCAAACAAGTCCGCCATTATAAATTATTGACAAGTAGAATATAAATGCCGACATTTCTGTACTCTTTTAGGTCTCTCGCGGAGTAATAATGGCGATACAGAGTTGGCTAACACCTAGCAGACGAGAGAGAGAGAGAGAGAGAGAGAGAGAGAGATGAGAGACAACATCCACGCTGCTTAACCAACCACTTATTCATTCTACTCCCCCTGTCTCCCCTCTTGCTTGCTAACTGCCAAGCCAGACCATTTTTCTTTGGAGCATAGAACAGGAACAACCTTTGAAAATTTTTAGTGCTTGCTGGATGTGATCTTGCTTGCAAACTGTCTTATCTCTTGCCAGCCAATCATCGATCTTTACCATAATAGTTCTTTGCCACTTTGCTACCCTTCCAGTTTTCAATCACACCCATCTTACAGCTTGGCTTCCTCGGACGGTGCTTGTGTCTTCCCTGCAAGTTTTGTGATTGCTACCTAACGCGTGTATCTACATAGCAAATTGCATTTGCTTGATTAATCAGTTCACTTTCGTTCATGAATTCTATGGTTTAGATGGGGTTGCAGTTTTAGCTTGTTTGTGAACTATATTTAGTTATCGTGTACAAGTTTCCCGGGGCTTGGTTTTTAATTTATCTACTTAAAAAGGTAACAGCTTTGCCCTTCTTTCTAATTTTAGTCTAATTTTCTCCTCGGACTTGCTTACTGAAGGTGTTATTCAATACAACTCCAATTTGCTCTTTCGTTAGAGAATGGTATCTTGTTGTTGTTGATGCACTCCATAGCTTAGGTGGAGAACAAAATTTCAGTGCCTAATTAGCCTTTGGCTGTCTGGGTCAAAAAGAGCATATAGTCATTCGCACTAGTTTACTTTGAGTATGACTCCCTCACCCATTTCGGTCTACCTTCTTGTTTGAATTGTAGGATCTGGATATCTATTGTGTTTCTAATACGCATACATGCCAACTGACTAGAACGAGAAATTAAATCTCTTCCTTTTTTGTGGATAATTAACGGGGTTGTTGTAGACTGGACTAAAACAAATCTTGGGAAAATAAGCCCCATTGATATGTTTATTTGAAAACATTACCTGAGTAAGGTTCTATCGCCTTCATGCTGTGCTTGTGCTGGTTCGTTTGTATCGTTCTTGGCCTGAAAAAGCAGTAATTTTGCCTCGAGTAATGGCTTAATACGAAGGATTAGTTTGGATTTTTAGTGGCAATGGTGTTTTCTGAAAATTTGTTTCTGGTTCTTGTTTCGTCTCGCAGATCGGAACAATCAATTGCTGCTGATAATTGAGTAACATAAATTGTGATTGACCATGTTGAAGCAATCAGCTAGTAGAAACATGAGGCCAAAAGGCATCAAAGTGAAGCATATTCTTCAGATATGTCTGCTACTGGCCATTTCTCTTTGGTTACTTAATCAACTCAAGCACTCCTATGATAAGAAGGCACCTGAGGATAGCACTGGAAAGATGTCAGAAAAAATGCAAAGCAAGCACGAAATCTCAAGACTTGGGAGGAAAGGCCTTCCTAGAGTGGAAGAAACAACTTCTGATATCAAAGGTCAAGGGGAACAAGCAGAATTGGAAGAAGAGATTGAAGATATTAAACCCGAAGAAAATGAGGATGAAGGAAGAGGGGGCGGAGATGATGAAATAGATGGGCGTGATCAAGAGAGAGCAGAAGAGGAAGAACCTGAGGAAGTAGAGGATCTCATTGATGTAGACGATAGGGAGAGGGAAGAAGGGATTGCAGATCAAGAGATTGATGAGAAGGTTAATCAACTTGTGGATGCAAGTTTGCTCGATGACCAAGTTCATATTGCAGGTGAAAGGAGTAGTCAAGAGGCAGGAAAACAAACAAGCTCGGAGTTTGAGTTTCAAGGTCTGAGAAAGGCGAAGGAAAAGGTGGTGGAAAATTATGACGGTGGAATTAGCGCAAGAAAACAACAGCTATGAAATGAAGGGGTCTAGTGCTGAAAGTGTCGATTTAGACACTAGGGTCAGAAAGAAAGTGACGATTGGATCCAGGGATCGTTAAACCGATGTGAATGGAAAGAATTTGATGAGATCAAAAATGGTCAACGTTGGAACAGATGTGAATGCAATGTTGGTCAATGTAAAAGCCTATTCATAACTCAAATACAATGTAATTGTCAATGTGTAGCACAAATATCCTTGCAAGCCGTTTCAGGGGTTCAAAGGAACTGCAGAACAGGCAATATTGGTATGAAGCAGCAAAGGTTGCTTTAGTGGAAGCCAGTCATGATTTAAATGCTGTACAAAAATAAGTCTTTAGATTCATCTGATTCCTCGTCATACCAGAAAAATGCTGGTTGAGGGAATGAGGCTGTCTCTAAGGACTTCATCAGGGACGATATACAACTGTATTAATAGAGAGGATGCGGCCTAGAGCTCGATGTAATAGAAGCAAGCTAATATTTTCACCTTTAACAGACTGTCGTTGGTCTTTAACAGACTGTCGGTGGGCAATTGTACATGCGATTCCCTTCTGTTTAGCTTTTTAATTGTATTTGTACTAGAAAGAATTTTATGTTGAATGTTTCTCTTGTACTTTTACTACAGTGTGAGGAGGGCCTGTCGGTTGTATGACTTCATTATTCTAAGATGATGTCTATGGAAACTTACAAGGTAAGGGATATGAACCAATAGATGGAATAATACACCGTCTCCACGCTGAAATTGCAGTGTAAACTGAATTTTCCTTGTCAAAATTCGATTCTATAATTTCCAGCGTCCCTATGAAAACTAATGGTTGAACTTTAATGCACACAAGCTTATGCCAGCCACAAAACCAAGGAAAGGAATACGCAACAGTTCAGCGTTTAGCATGACCCACTCATTGTTCTGTTCTGACACAGAAAATGACAGATTGGAAATGTTCTTGACATCCAAATTGCGAGAGGATTGGAGAAAAGTCGTCGGCTGGTGTAAATGGGCAAACTCCGACAACTTGTTCATAATTAAGGGCTATTTCCAGTTTTCAGTCATGACATCCACCAATTTTCATCGTAATTTGCTAGAGGCCGTGGCTATCATTTTGCAATAAAAAACTCGTCAAGAAACTGAAAATCAAGCACATAGTTTTCCACGGTGAAGATCAATGAGCAAGTCTGAGCATAAGTGGTTTCGCACATTAACTGTTATATGGTTTTATCTGGTAACAATGTACCCCAAAGAACAACCAGCAGAATGAACACAATAGCTCTTGAGAATATTCGGTACCATAAAACCTGAATTAGAAGCCAATCTCTTGCAACAAGCAAGAAATATGATTCCCTTTTCAAGAATGTTTGAGGTGGCTTTTTTGATGTGCATTCCACTGCACCAGCATCCACACTAGTGAAGTACCTGGTTGAAAGGAAGTGGTGAAGCAAATAAAGATCCGGTTGGCATTTTCATGAAATTAAATAAGAGTCCATCCTTCAACATTGCCTGAAACTTGTATACCCTTATTTGCGAAAGAAAGCATGGAAAATCACGGCAAAAACTTACCAAAGTTAGAATCAATCAAGCATGTTGAGCTCTAGGGGACAAGTTTTTGTACACTCATATGTGGTCATTTATTGGGTCAAGTGAGCATACACTTTGCAGGAACATTATATCAAAGATCAGTCCCATCTAGGATCAAATATTATTTTGAAATTTGACAAGACTAGGAATGTTCTCAAGTAAAGTAGTAAATACCCATACCTGCAAAGATGCTCACAGTTGTCAGATTTCCAATAGCCATTGTCTTATATATTAGGCATTCTGTCAAGAAGTGACCCAAGGCATAGATGAATGATAGGAAGGTAGCCAAATATAGTGGCTTATTATCTAGGTTGAATGCACAGAGAAAGCAAAGTGTGCAAGTTAAAAGCGTCCAGACTCCAAATGTCCTTCCATGCACCTCAGTCACTACATAAGAAATACCAAGAGGGGGGGTGGGGAGGCATAAAATTAGAACTACCAGAAATAAAAAGGCAATTTCTCCAAAAGGGGAAAACATAAGTGAAAAAATAAAATATATTGAAAAAGGTCAATGGTTCTTGAACCAGATACACATACATTTCCTTTGTCATTATGTAGTTTACATAATCCTTTTCATGTCCTCACTTATATGAGTGTGTTTTTGGAACTTTTGGAGGTTTCCATCAGTTATTTATCTTTCTGAGAGATGGTTGTTATCACTAAGGTGTCTCTTGAGTGTCCAATAACATCCAAATTGTTGAATTAGCATATTATGCAGCTTTACTTCGTTGGTAATTATCATTTTATAGCAGTGCATTAAGTTTAGGCTTAAATTGTTGGCAAGCTACCCTACTCTCCTTCCTCAGCATCCCTAATTCTAGAAACTTGAGTTAATAAAAGCTATAAAGAAACTCTCAACCAGCCAACAAATAAGAATTAGAAGTTTTTGTTGTAGGGTGATACAAACAGCCAGTCAACTTAATACAAAACACTTTTTAAAGAAAATTTTGTTTAGGTTTGAGTTGCAGAAATACTCTTTGTGATAGCAAAGATAAGGCTACATTAGGCCCTTCCCCAGATTACAGTGCGAAAGCCTCATATATATTGGAAGCCTCACAACGCTTCCTCTTTTATCACTACAAAAAGGAAATTAAATTATTTTCTCTGTATTTCAGAAGTAATAATCTTTTAGATTCATGAAAAATATACAGAAGAATATTCAATATATTGTGTAGACTGAATTTTAATAAATTAAACAGTTAAACTCTTTAAGATGAAAATTCAATTGACTTGGACACACTATTTATAAGGATCCAGTTGCAGAAGGCCATCCTCATGCAACTACATGGGCTATGGAATGCCCATGAACAAGGTACATGATTGAACTCTTGAGTTTCGTCCTCAACTCTGAGTAATATTTCAATTCAAAAATGCATCGTGCAATACCTGGTATGTGCATCAGAAAGAAGTATCTGAAAAATTCTGGCTAACATGTCTACCGATGACTAACCAAACTTTATTTTGTTAATGCCAAATTCGAAGTCTAATTTTCTATGATTTTAACAATAGACTCAAAACCATCATCTCCTAAGCAAGTTTGCCCGACCCCCCCCCCAAAAAAAAACCCAACTCAGCATCCACCATTATATTGAGAGACCACATTTGCTCCCCGCTCTCCTGACACGCTCATGAATTTCAAAAACAAGAACTCACAAGAGCAAAAGCTCTTAGGGGAGGTCAGGAGTCCAAACCATACCCCTCTCAAAATCCCACAAAACATAAGCTTTAATTCCGATGTACTTAAAGGAGAAAAAAAAAAAAACCCTTACATATACATAGACCCAAAAGGACCATGTGGCAAAGATCTAGAAACAAGCCCAAATTGCCCATATTACTTTTTCCCCATTGCACTCAAAGAATAACAAATCATATAGTTCTAGAAGCCACAACTTGAGTCTTCCTCCTTAGTGTAAGATCCACATTTTTGCAGTTAGTGAATTTTGTTGGGTGCAAACCCAGTATCAAGCATCGTTCTTGGTGTAGGTTTTAGCACTTTGACCACACAACTTCCCCTAACCAAGATTCAACTACAGCCAAAAGCAAAGACCGCCAAGCTTGTTTCACACCCGGCACAAACTGAATGAACCGTTCGGTTAATTACTCATTTACTAAACCAAGTACATTGCCCAAACAAATCTGTGCGTTCCCCAAAATCCGAAGCAAAGAAAGACAAAAAGAAAAGGAAAAACAAGAAAATATATATAAAAAAAAAAAAAATTCCATTTTCTTGTGTATTGGCCAAAGGACAGTTAAAATTGGGATCTACAATCGGGGCCTCTTGTGAGCTAAAAACACCATTTTTCTTCCAAAGTTGAGATACACACACGCTCAACCTAAATGTACTACACGCACCTCTGCTTTAAAAAAACCCAATGAAATCCCGCATCTAACAGTAACAACTTTTCTAACAGAATGGCACGCGCATTTTGTGTGTGTAGTGGGCGTGCAATTCTCAATAGAGAAAGCTTTTTTTTTATTATTATTTTTTTATAATTTGCTCGCCAAGAAACAAACAGAACTTAAACACCATGAAACGTTTTTGTAGATTTAAAAATTTAAAGGAAAGCGGGAGAGTGGATTTGGCTTACTGGTGGTGTTAGAGAAGACGGCGAGCTTAAGAGCCCAAATGTCAAAGAAACCGAACCAAACGGAAGCTAATCGAAGTGAACCCACCAGCATCAGCCACCATCCCAACGGCTTCATTTTTCTCCCCGTCTGTCCCCCAACAGTCCCTCTCGGCTTGCCTCGCCTGCGTCTCCCTCGTTCCCGGTTCGATAAAATTATTGTGGGAATGGGAGTCTCACTAAAACGACGTCATTCCCAACATAACAAATCAAATTTTTTATTTTTAGGGGTTTTAATCGTTATTATTTTGTTTTTTTTTTTCTTTTTGTATTTTTAAGGTAGCTGGAAATATTGTCTTGTCTTGCAAATTTCAGGGAGTCAGGATTGAAATTTTTTATTTTTTTTATTTTTAATTCTTTCAATTTTCCGAAGCCTAATGTGATATGGAGTTTTTTGTTTAAAAAAAATAAATAAGAATCATTTAGAAGGGGCGTCGTGAACAGTAGGCGATGCAATTGTTTCTACCTCGTTGAGAAATTAGATCGCGGGTAATTCTTTCATTTTCTTAAAATTTTTATTTTATTTTGACGGTTAAAATTTAAATTTTAAAAACTCATTTTCATCTCTCTCATTAAAAATAATACAATTTTTTAATACTAATTAGTGTGTCTAACTTTTTTTTTTCTTTTTTTTTTTTGGCACGCACCGCACTTGGTCAATTCTCGAGAAAAGCGGCAACAATCGTTGAGGATCTAACTTATGGAGCAGAGTTGTCAAAAATGACTCTGACCAAATAACTCAACCGAATTTGTCAAAAAAAAAAAAGAAGAAGATGTAATTCAAAAATAACTTAATTAAAATAAATAGAATTGAAGTGATTCAAATCTTAACTCATTTGATTTCTTTTTTTTTTTTATCATCTTCTACATGTTCATGCAATTCTGATTGAATACAGTTAGATTAACACGATCCTGCAATGTTTAGACTATATGGGCACTTCTTGCTGCTGTCACGGATACTAGAACACTGCACTCTTGTTGTTTCATTTGTATGGTTCTGCTCAACAATAATCTTGCTCGCAATTGGTATCTGTGTATATTATTTGACCACTTGGAGCTCTTTTTGAGTGCATTCTATGGGAGATAATTCAGCTTTCTTTCCAGTGGTAGAATAAAAAATTGACAAGCTTCTGTATCTTTCATTGCAGAACAACCGGGTGTCCTTCAGGCTGTCCCCAGCAGGACACTTCAGTTACATACAAGACCTTTGCAAACTATTATGCAAATAAACATCCATGGACACAGGTGTGCCGAAACAAAACATCAATGGAACAGTGCTTATCTATTATGCAAGATAGTTTGCCAGTCTGTTGTATGTCGCCTGCCATGTTTGATCTTTTAGGTCTTATTCGAAATTTTATCTGACATCTTTATGTAAATATAATGTTTCTAACCGGTTCTCTTTTTGAATAAATTTAAAATTTCAGTTCACAAGACTCCTAAAATTTAAAATCTCGACGATGGTGATTATAATGAAGAAATTTTTAAGTCCACTTCTTACAATTAGCTAGAATGACTCAATATAAATCGTCATTTACAGTTTAACAGCTAATAATAATTTTTAAATCACACATAATTAGAAAATTATATTAATAAAAACTAGAGTGAATTCTCAAGAAAACTTTTCTATGGAATTTGAAAATTGTTAAAAATGCTAGAATATTGGCACCAGAGAAACGGGTTTCTTATTTGAATCAAAGAAAAGGATCCAACAACTACCACGAGAACGATAGGGCTAATAAGGCTTAATAGCTAGCTCGCACATTAATTAAGAAACAATAATATTGTCTATGCGTGCGACTGGCACGCATACAAGATCTTGGGCCCTTGGAGCTGTTAATCCTCGTCGTTCAGACATATCAAGAACTCTATTACATGCTTCAGGATTGGCTCCCAGAGGATTAACAACCTTCCAGTCAAAGCACTGAATCATAGCCGCTAGGGTTGTGGGCAACTCTTGCATGGCTAAATTAATTCCAGGGCAGGTCCTCCTTCCAGAACCGAAGGGCAATAGCTGAAAGTGGTGGCCTTTAATGTCTATAGTAGGGCTAGCGCCGGGCGACTCTTCCAAAAACCTTTCGGGTCTAAACTCCAAAGGGTTTTCCCAATACCTTGAATCCCTGCCAATGGACCACACGTTAACAAATAGTAAGGTGCCTGCTGGTATCGTGTATCCATTAATCTTGCACTCTTCTACTGACTTTCTTGGCAACATGGGTACTGGTGGGTGGAGCCGAAATGTTTCTTTTATGATGGCTTGGAGGTATGGGAGTTTTGGGCTGTCAGATTCTTCAACAAGCCTGTTGTTTCCCACAACTTTATGGATCTCCTCTCGTGCATTCTCCAGCACCATTGGACTGTTGATGAGTTCTGCCATTGCCCATTCTGTTGCAATAGCTGTCGTATCCGTAGCCGCTGTGAAGAAATCCTGCAAATTACATAATATCTGTTAGTTTTCTGAGTTAACACCAAAAAATAGTTGTATGTAATGTATAGTGGGAAAAGCCCACCAAAAACAAGGCCTTGATATGATTTCTAGTTAGTTTTATCTCTGCGGTTTCATCGTCCATGACATCTAGCAACACGTCCAAAAACCCTTCGCCTCCTGTGCTTCTCCTTCTGATCCGCTCCCTTAAACCTTCAATCTCGACCGTTCGCGGTTCGTGATAATATTCTCCAGCAACGCATCATACCTTCCATGTATGCCCTCGATTCTCTTTCTGAAGCCCTGCAAATCCAAGTTCTTACAGAACCATATACAGTCAGAGACGTGAAATTCCCCGAAAATCTGTGTCACTTCACGCACTAAAGTTCTGGCAACCTCAGCTTGGCTGTCTGATCCAGAGGATCGTTTACCCATCATCATCTGGGAGATTATGTTATTCGACAATTTAAGCAACTCTTCGGTGAGGTTAACACTTTGACCAAGTTTAGATTTGCTGAAGAGAACACCGAGGAAGTGGTGCAATTCACGGGTTCTAATGGGAAGGAGTCGGCCAAGCATTTGGTTGCTTAGAAGCCCGAATGTGCTCAACTTTTTGATGTATTTCCAGTAAGGCCCACATGGTGCAAAGGATAAAGACGAATTGTAGGTAAGGTGGTTGATGGCCAGGGAGCTCTGGCGAGCGGAGAAGGTGAGATCGTGGGCTTTGAGCAGTTCTTTAGCTAGTTCTGGCGTGGAAGCCACCACGCATGAAATTGAACCAAGCCTGACATGGATTAGAGGACCGTAGCGGGACGAAAGGTCCCTGAAAGACTGGTGAATAAGGGGTCCGAGGAGGTGAAGATGGCCGATGATTGGCAAGGCCTTGGGGCCTGGAGGAAGTTGGCAGGCCTTTGATCGTTGTTTTGTGAGTAAGAAGCTGCAGAATGAAAGGAAAACGACAGAACAAAATGTGAGGAGCTCAAGTATCATGGTTGTGTGCCTGTAATAATAATTAAGCAAAGGCAAAAACTAGCTAAGATGGAACGCCAATCAAACTCGCTGGCGCTTGGATTGGGGAGAATCTTGGGGAAAGGTTCTTAGGAGTGGCCTCGAAAGAGAGAGACCGACCCCCCCCTCCTGTTTGAAGACCGAAAAAGATAGTGGAAGGGGAGGATGGAGGCGGAATTGATGTGACGGAAGTTAGATTCGAACGAGTGTATTTTTATTTATTTTTAGTAAGAAAATGAAGATGTCTGACAAGATCTATGCAATAACAATAATAAAATATATAATCACTCATAGAAAAAGTTAAACGTTAACATTTTATAAAACTCTTTACACACCATGTAACTCATTTGACAATTGTATTATGGATGTTAGAGACGTCGCCAAAGCACATAGGATTCCAGTCAACTTGATGCGTATGAGTCGGGCTGCCCTGTGACCTGTGGCGGCATTTGAGTTCTTTGTTTATTTGTTTGTTTTGTCTCTGATAGTTGTCATTTTCTACGAGTCAATAAAGAGACAACTCCGTTGGGTTTTGTGCACTCAAAATTAAAATTTGTCCTGCCTGTTAAGCAGCGTATTTGATTTATTATATTGATATTGGTTTCCGTTAAATCGTGTTCCCTATAAGCGAACATCACACTGGCTTGCCATAAAATCAAGATATTGTGGGTATCATCTTTCCATCTCTTACTCCATGTTTGTTATTTTTTTTCTATTCTTAAAAAAAAAAAAAAAAAAAACTCAAGCTTCAATAAGTCTTGATTAAAAAAACAAATGTAAAATGACCGGAAGTCAACCATCTAGAAATTACCACCCTCAAATGAATTTCTGCTAGCGGCCATGGACAATTGAAAGATATTTGGACTGCCGTTGCAACTCATTTCATGATTTACTTTTTTTTCTTTTTTAAATTAGTTTTGATTGTAATTTAAATTTTTAAATTTCTTTTTTGTCTGATAGAAAAATAAGGCGCCAATTGTATGCCCCTTTAGCAAGAAACATAATCAGTGGGCCGTGGACCGGTGTGGATGAGCTAAAAAGCTACCAACTCCTCACTTTTTCCGTTTCCCATGGTTGCTTGTTCGCCCTTCCATGCCCACATGCTCGTCACCTCTGGCATCCACGGGAAGGCGCCTCCAACCAATGCGGCATTGTCTCCACTCATTTCCTCACAGTTACGTCTCATTTTCCAGCGGGAGAAACCTGTCTTTTTTTCTTTTCGTTTAACGTGAACGCGACCCTTTACTGAACAAAATTTTCGAATAACCATATAAGGAAATCGCCCCAAGGGTCTCTCTGGGTGTAAACTGCGACGATTCAGTACTTAATTTCTCCATTTTGCTTAATCTGGAACAATCTGGCCTGCTATTACAACTGTTTTCAGCCGTAAATTTACCCACTCCACGAAATGAGCAATACAACGCAACAATATTTATTAAATTATATAGTAAACACAATAAAATAATAAAGTAAATTTTTTTATTTAATTTTATTTATTTATAAGATAAAATTAAATATAATTATTTTCTATATTTTTTTACTCTTGTATTATTCTTTAAACATTTTTATTTTAATTTTCTCATTTTTATAATTTAAAAAAATAAGAACAGTTTTGAAAAATACGTTCATTTCTTTTTCTGTGTTTCGATCTTCTAAAAAATATAGTATATTTAGTTTTAAATACAATATATTTTATTTTTAAAAAAAATTGAAAAGTATCAGGACTCGCTCCCACGCCCCACATTCTGGGTCCAGTTAGCACGTCCTCCGCCGCATTTGGCCGGGCAGAGAGTGCATATTTGGACGCATTACCAACCCCACGTTCTGCTGGCTCCCTTACCACACACACTCTTCAGTCTAAAAATTTATGACGCGGACTCCAGTACAATAATATAATCTGTTCAAGTAAGGTGTTTTATTGCTTGATTGGTTGGTTGGACTCTAACCTCGTTTGCCATTTGGAACATAGTATCCAAGAAAGCTTTTAATTAAACTATGTTCATGTTTTTGTCAAAGCTTAATGGCAACAGCTAAGCCCCCAAGAAACGATCTCAAGTTGTCAACACTTAAAAAGAGTTGGATTACAAGCTATCATCTTTCCACATTGCTCCGTAACTATAAATCAACCCTGTCATAACTTTCATTCATGTCACCCCGTCGCCGCACCGCACCGCACAACATAACTCTTGCGTCCCTGGAAAAGAAAAATGCCAACGAAACCTCCTGCTATTCAGGTCAAGCTGCCTCTTTCAAGTTTAGAATTAATTATGTCTTTCAAGAATTCCTTAATGAGTAATATTTTTATTCCCGAAATTTTGAATTATAATTTTTTAAAAAAAGAAATAAATTTTATAAAAATAAAATAAATTACTTCTATTATATATTTTACCGTTAATTTAAATCCCAAAAAAAAAAAAAAAGGGTTTAGTATTCTTTCAAATCTCATAAGAGTAAGCAGGATTCAACTAAATTCAGGTAAACAAAAAGAAGGAAATGGAAATGCAACAATTAACGAATGCGCAAATATTGGTAGCCATTGCCAAGTAACAACTGAAATGTCATAAAATCACAACTCACAAAGAACAATATCATTTAGACTTGAGAGTCAGGACCCTACAGCATCTCAAATATCAAACCCGTTTCTTAGTAAGAGATTAGAGTTGAAAATTAGCAGAAACCACACAAGAAAATTTCAAAAAAAAAAAAAAAAAAAAGGTGCCCGTATAATCCAACCCTAATCTAATCTCCCTGGATCACTGTACAGAAACTCTGTGAATTGTCGTTAGTGCTTACAAAATAAAAATAAAATCGTTGAGATGGAGCATAAATTCCGTCACACCCAGAAAAGCAAAAAGTGAAAACAATGACACAAAAATAAATAAGTAAATAAATGAAAATAGAAATCAGCCGAGTAAACCAGGGTCTTGGCAAAGCTCCTTCCTGAGTCGTTGAGAGAAAAGCCTGCAGGCATCCACGCTCAAATCAACGGCTGCGGCCAATGCCACGAAAGCAGCTGCATCTTCAGTGCAGTTCACGTGCTGCACGCTAACCTCCACGCCAGGCTTACTGCACTTCCCTTCTCCTTCCACGCCAGCCGACATCACAAACCCTCTGTACACGCAGTATGGCCACAAACCGAAGCCGTAATCCCCGCTGCCTCTGGGACTGCAAGCCGGCGACGTCGAGCTCCGCAGCGGCGTCGCTCGCGCGTTGGAGCTGGACCCTAGATCGATCATAAATTTCCCGCCCTTATTTGAGCTGAGAGTGGACTCGGCTAGCACGATTCCGGCCGCGCCCATGCCGCCGTTTGTGTCCGGTATCAACTCGAACCGGTAGCCCAGTCCGTCGGAGGCCCCGCGCTCGCGCCAAGCCTCGAGCCGGCCCCACGGCTTCCAGGTGCCATCACCCGGTCGGAGAATGAGCCAGGCGCCCGGATTAGAGCGGCTCACTCTGTCGGAGCCGGGCGAAGCTACGAATGGAGTGACCATTGAAGCAGCGGCTACTGGTGAACCGGAGAGGTCGTGGACCATTATTGACCATCCCTTCCGTTCCTTGCCAGGTCGCTCCCTTTCGCTTCCAAACGCACTCAGCCAGCCTCTTGAGCTGCTCGGCTCGGATTGCGACGACCTTTCAATAATACAATACAAGAAAAGAAGCCGAGCAGATTAGTTAACAAGCAAAGCACCAAACATAAAAGGCTTTGATTATCCTAGCTTTTCACTCTTTAGCTTGTGTTAACATTGAGTGGAAAGGTCAGCTTTGGGGAACTAACCTGGATCTTTGATTCCGGTCACCGCCGGTGTTTCGGAAACTGAACTTGCAAGTGAAAACCGGTTGCCTGATATTTCCTTGGATCTGGAACACCTGTGGGCTGCACTCCGGCTCGCCGTCGAACTGAAACACGAATCTCGGATCAGGATCCGCCTTGACTGTCAAGTGAAACTGCGCGGACGGTCCCTTGCCAGTCTCTTTGCCAACAGGCTTCCATCCATTGTGGAACACGGCAGGCTTGGACTCGATTCCCGCCAGATCCAGCGGCACGGACACTTTCCCAAGGAGTCTCCCAGAGTTGACGCCGCAGATGGAGCCCCTTCGGCCGGTGTAGACTTTGAATTTGAGCTGGAGTTTCCCGGAGAAGATGGATTTGCCGCGGAGGCCGTCGAGGTCGGACTTGCTGAGCTGGAATGTGGCGGCGAGGGTGTGGGAGCGGCCGTCGGGGAGGTGGCCGGCGTCGGGGGAAATGTGAGGAACACCCGCCGTCTGGAGGGGGAAATTCTTGAGCTTGATCTTGCAGAAGCAGGGAGACGAACAAGGGTGAACCGCCGAGCGAGCTGGCTTCGAAGCGTGCGGGATGATTTTGAGGGCCAGATTGCCTACGGTGAGGCGCACGAATGGACAAGGATCCATTTACCTCCGAACGACACCGTTTATTGCGACTGCTGCTTGTGAACTCCTAAGAGAAATGGCAGAGACGGGCTGTAATAAAAGCGGTGCACGAGAATGCCTGCAGTAAGAAAGAAGAAGAAGAAGACAATCGACAATGGGCGGCTGCCGTTGCTTCTTCACTGGAAATCACAGTGCTGCTGCTACTACTACTAAACGTCGTCGCTGTTGTTTGCATCCTCCAACGCACACTTTTCCACCCTACCCCCTTCGCTCTGTAGGAGGAGGAATTGTGTAGGAGGGATATATGGCGTCTGTCTCTAGTATGCGTGGGCCCGCCTGGGTGCGGAGACCTGGACAGATCACAAGAAGGGAGAGAAGAAAGAAGACAGGGTAGCAGCATTAGGTGGAAATTAGGAATACAGCTGCGTTACAGCCTGTCAAATTCAAGTTTTAGATTTTGGCATTTGTTTTCAGGTTATCCTTTTGTTGTTGTTTTTGTTTTTTTCTCTCCCAACGCCAACAACACTCTCACAACAACCCCATGACACATTGATTTAATATTTTATTATTATGAACTTTTTCGTTTGTTAGTTTGAACTTTTTGGAGTATTTTGAAATTTTAAAGTATTATTTTACTTGGTATTAAAGAATCATTCAATTATTTGTTTCTTTCCATATCTTTTGTATCACCATTTCATCATTTTTTAGTGTTGTTTACCATGATCTACGTTACCTAATTTTGATTAATTTTAATTTTATTTTATTATGTCACATATGAATTAAACTTAATTTATATATAAAGAGGATACATTTAAAACTATATAATCTCATGTTATCAATAGTTAGTTTTATATTTAAGATTTGTTTTCTAATCCTTACAAAAAAAAAAAAAAACAAAAACACCTCATTCAAATTATAATGTCTACGAATTTTTTTTATCTACTCATTATTTTGAGTTTTATGTTTATAATTCTTTAATGAATTTCATTGATGGAAGAAAAAACAAATGTTTTTTTATCTTAATAATATGAAATCTTACTTTAATTTATTGATGGAATTTTACTCTCGAGACCAAACAAAAAAAAGAAGAAGAAGAAATTTTTATGATGAATTTTATTTATTTTATTTTATTTTTTGGGTGTTGCAAAATTGGCATTTGTTTCGTTCCCACGCCTACAAATCTGATCTCCTTGTTTTGGGGATCTCTGTTACTTTTATGTAATAAGCTTTACTAATTTGATGATCTGACTATTTATCCATTAAAAAAGAAAGTTAATAATTTTTTTTAAAAAAATTAAAAAAAAAAAAAAAACCATGCCTATATGGTTCCTATGTTTTACTTTGGCTTAACTAAAATTTGCCTACGAAATGGGCGTAGGCTTTTCGTTAGGACTGGTTTTTTCCATACATAGAGGTATAGCATAGAGACAGCCCCAATGCCGTGATTCGAGCAAGAGCCTCATTCTAAAAATTTTTACGTGAATCTTAGGTTTAGGAGTAGGACACGATGTTATAACCTCGTACAGAGAATTATTATAATAAACATGCTTTTGAGTTTCATGAGATGTTCACAGTATAAAAGTTTAACAAAGCTGACCAAAGTGTTAAGGAAATAGGCCACCCGAAAGTTCTTTCTTTTTTTTAATTTTTAATTTTTAATTTTACACATTTGATGTTTGCTATTAAACAGATGAATGAATATGGGTTTTGTTTTTTTTCTTTTTTTTTTACTCGATCAAGAATGAAAGAAGAATATAGGTAGGGGAGGGTTCATTGTCCTCTATGCACATGCGTCGATGGTTTTGAAGCTTGGTTTTTCAGTTGGCCAAATGGCAAGCTCATCCAAGTCGAAGTAGAACAAAGGGATAATAGGTCATTTGAATTTAACAAAATCTTGCCTCTATTTAGTCTGCTTCTCTGTTATCACGAAAATATTGAAAAAAGAAAAAAGAAAAAGCGAAACTTCTTTGAGAGATGATTGAAGGCTATATATCATACGCATTTAGCATGCTGAAAATTCTCCTACAAAAATGCTGAAATTTCTTCATAGAATGCATCTAAAAATGTATAAAACAAACATTGTATGTAATTTAACAATGCACGTAAATGTTATGGATAAACATAACAACAAAATTCTAATTCTCATTTTCATTTGATTCAAAATATTGTAAAATTAAATTAAAATTATATATTTTAAACGTATCAAAATACGTTCTTAATTTGATTATATTGGGATATAACAAAGCAAAATTTGCATATTTTGATTTGTAAGGAGAAAGGATAGTGTGAGGGAAAGGGTGAGAGGTCTTTGCTCCAACGCCTAAAGATGGCTGAAAGTTCTGTCTTTTCAGTTTTTTGTCCATTGAATTGCTTACGAGACTGTGAATTACACAACAAGCGCTATTCTCTTTTTAGTTTTTATTATCTCTTTACCAAATATTTTGAAATTCAACACGTGAGGATGGGACTACCTTGTCGCCAAAATGGGTCGGCCCAAATTCACAACAAAGTAGCTCTACAAAATTGGGCTGGAAATGGGTCCAGTGGGCTGCTGTCGAAATACTCATTGGGTTGTGAAATTGATGGATTATAGAGACACACAGCTGGCCCAATAAAAAATCGAGGCTAGTTTGGGAATTATACACGCAACACCGTCGTAATCCACAAGATGAAAGGTCCGGAACGAACCCGAGGGCCAACCATCATTCCACTGCACTTCCCTCCGCCGGGGAAGCAGTAGAGACTTGAAGCCAGACGGGAAGGGAGAAAGAAGCGAAAATGTCGATCTCAATGACCTCTATATTTGGCTCCCAAGTCCTGGTTGTACCAAAATCGTCATCCTTTAAGCCTGCTGGTGGCGAGACTAAATCAATCCCAGTAGGCACAGGTGGGGATGGTGGTGGGTTGATGATAGAATGCTCATCTAGGCCAAAGAAGAAGGCAACGGCGCATCACATGAAGACAAGGCCAAGGAAGTCGCAGCCATGGGACATAAGGCGCAAACCCACTGTTTATCCTCCCCTCCCTCCTCTTCCTCCCGAATGGACCCTTGTTTCCTCCTCCCCTGATGACGGTGGTGCCACCCCGGACTTGCCTTCTGCCCCTGCTCCGGAGGCATCCGTTACTAGTGGATAATTTCATGTAGCTTGTGAATCTCTATGGTTTGTACTTTTCTGTTTTTTCCCTTTTTTTTTAAAAAAAAAGGCTTTGGTAATTGGTTTTCATGTACTGTTGCTACTCTTGGTTCTTAGAGAATGGAACTCATTCTGGCGGATTTGCTGCTTATGGCATGAGCACGCCATCTGTTTGATAATGGTAGTCCTTTTTGATTGAATTTATAATGCAGTAAATGTTACGAGACATCAAACGTACCATATCAGTATTAGTTGGTGCAAAAACTAGAGAATGAGCCGATGACAAAGAAGAGAGTCGTTAATCACAATCTGAGTCGTCGCTTTGTGGAATAACAATAAAAGTTCTAATCGGATATAAATTCATAAGTAGAGAACATAACTGCAGAATTCACTGGCATAAATTCTTAAGTAGATGACATGAGTTCTGGCTGCGTAGCTTCCTCTCTTCCTTCCTCCTATTCGACCTCGGCGATTCCTTAATCCACTCAACAACGGCCACAGCCTAGCCTGACAAGCTACTACATTTTCCACTTCCCCGGCTCAAAATTCATGGGCTATATAACTCAGTACCTTTTACCCGCTGGATACACATTAAGATTATATAAATAAACCCAATCTCGTGTCCCCAAGCTTATGATTTGAGGAACCATTCTTGTAATCAAATTAACATGCAAGAGAAACTATATCCAATTATCGACACCCAAAGCAGTTCCCACGAAGGATGCGAGACCCATTTTGCAATGGCGGGTAACATGTGTGGCTACTCGGGAAAGAAGGAAAAATAAAATGAAACCTTTTATTCTACAGCTGCCCAATACAAGTCAGCGGGATGTTATATCACAAGTGATGTCTGCACAGACCACATGAGATGGTATTTGACAAGTTTGGGAGCTCTACATAGCACCGAGAAACAAAATTGAAAAATGGGGAATGACCAAAAGCAAGCAGAATTGTACAAGTCAAAGCCAAGCACCCAAGGAACGTCAGTGCTTCCGTTCACCTTAATGCGGGTGTACCAAGAGGGATGTGAAAGGAAAACTATCGTGCTCCAAGAGGACCCAAAAACTCTCGAGAATTCTTGGGAGTTTCGCACATAATGGATTCTTCGTTAGCAGAGCTATGCCATAACAGCCAGTGAGTAATTACAGAAGCTGAACACCGGGAACTCCAGCTGCTACTGGGAATTACACTGTGCTATACATGGTACAATGCATTGAATGAGCCTACATCCTGCACAATACCACTGGAGTGGATACTTCAGTGCACCACTTCTCACAATTAGGCCAGAAATGCTTCCCATAGCATCTAGCAGGATTTTTTCTTGTACCGACTTGGAGCTAGGCTCAACAGGAAGTCTATAAATATATACTCATACTCTGGCATTTTCCCATACCCTGCCATGGAAGGATATCCAGTTAAAGGGTAAGTTGGGATGTCTCGAAAAGTAGCCTTAGTTGTAGTGTATAACCCAAGAAATATGCTCATGCAAGCCTCTCTGATCTTGGCACAATTAGAATAAAATGTGTATTGCATTTGCATAATTGAGAAGAACTTTGAAGGAAGAAAACAAGGGTATATAATTTACCTGGGAAGTAATTGATATCGATCACATAAAATTTATCTCTGGTCCCATGCTCTCGGATAACATCTAAATTGAACAGCTGGAGACCCTGCACAGAATTATCAATGACAGACATGATGTTAAGAAAAACATGGGCAGGGTAAATATTATGTTCCCAAAACATTTTGGATGGAAATAAAGAGGAAACCCACCAGGTGGCGACGGAGTCCCTTTGCCAATTTTTCAAGTAAAAGACGCGGAGGGAGCTCTGCATGAGAAGATAAATGTTTAGAGGCACGTGTCAAGATCTCATACCCATTGCCTTGAGATATTCTAACAAGCAAAAGATAGTTCAATACCACTGCTGATGCCTATGGCTAATCCCTCTATTG
Source organism: Bruguiera gymnorhiza (assembly GCA_020883675.1). NCBI lineage: Eukaryota > Viridiplantae > Streptophyta > Magnoliopsida > Malpighiales > Rhizophoraceae > Bruguiera > Bruguiera gymnorhiza. Next base: position 2,587,828 of record JAIRCJ010001047.1, on the reverse strand, counting down.
CACTTGCATAACCTAAGTTACATGGAAAGTATGTCCCCTGTAGCTCGGTTCTAGAACCCAGGAACTAATCCTGGTAGCACCCCAATGCATGGGGACCATGTGAGCTGCACGAGCCTTGGACAAGTCAAAACACATTATTGAAGACAAGGTGCAGTGAGGGCATTATACACCCCACCTAACACTAACAGTATGCAGATTCTTTACTCCTAGAATCAGCGACATAATATAAAACCCTACCATGCATGTAACCAAAGGCACAGGTTTCCAAGTCAATAAAAATGTCACCCAAAAACAAATGATGCTAACCAACAAATTTATCTAAATAGGATAACCAACCAGCAACACCAGGATCCAGATCGGCATCATCTGCAGAAGCTGCAGCACAAGAAACCCTTGGAAAACGAAGAACGCCAGGATTATTGGAGATCTCTCGTTTACAGACATCAGGTAAAGAGAAACGCCTAACAACCTTTATAGCCTCCCCAACAACATAAACCTTGAACATAACACCCCCTACAACAGTGAAAGAAATGTCAAATGTCAAATGTCAAGTTATGTCACAAATATAGTGAATATAAAATTGGAAAACAATATTATAAGCATACCATGGTTAACAAATTCCTGAAGAACGAGTGGAGGTTCAAGTTTTCGAAGTGAATGTTGGTCAAAGGCAAGCGACAATTCATGAGATTTGGCACTTCCATCTGCAATTAGCGGCTTTGCAACTGAAATGGAGAGAAGCTTTGAAAGTCAGTCAGGAATGCACTATGAGCAACAAAACAGAAAGTAATCTCCCGATGATTTATTAACAATTACTAGCTTCTTGCAATAACAACTTGCATTTCACTCTAAAAATGAGTTTCCAACTAAACAGATGTAAAGTCTATAGCCGACAAACTGAAAACCAGCTATGTGACAAGATTGAATGCACAAAATTTACATACCAAGGGGCATCATCAGCCCAGCTTTTGTGACTGCATCAGGGATAGATGACGAATCCTTTTTAACAACCATTTGCCTAGGAATATCAACTTTCCCTGTGTCATAATTCCAATAAGCCATAAAGCATTAGTTTTGAGCAGTTTCAAAAAGTAAAGCACCAGTGATTTTCCTTATTGTATTGAAGAATGTAATAATTACTATCTGGGCATCAATCTGAAAATCTATTTTTCCAACCAATATCATAAGAACAACAGAAGTAATTAGTAACTCACCATAGGAGTTGGACAAATTCATATCAGCAACGCATTGGAGCATGGACTGGCGATTGTGCAAATGCTGTATTGCATCTGGAGGATCAAGAACAGTGACTTCTGGATGTGTCCTTCTGTATTCCTAGATACACAGCCCAGGAAGAAAAAAAAAAAAAAGGGAGGATGAGGGAGAAGGTGAGCATCACCTCGAACCATTCATGACAGACAGATACAAAGAGAGAAAGACTAAAAGATCTCTGAAATCTGCACGTGTATGCCAAATGCAATAGTAAATAAACCATGCTCACAAGTGAGAAAGAGAAAATGGAAAGCTGAATCTACTATTACATAGCAAGAAAAAGAATCCACTATGGAAAGTGGAAACTAAGATTGAACTAGAGAACATCACTTCAAGGGATGCAAATTCACCACAGGAAATACCATTTTGATGAACAAATATAATGAGTAAATATGAAGAAAAAAATGGAACATATAGAGCCCTAACACACATAGAGCTATCTGAATGAAGTACTGAAATAGGACCACTGCAAATGCAAAACACAGAGGAACCCCGATGTAGCAAAACTGGACAAGAAAAATCTTCGTAGAGGTGTAAGATGATATCAAACGCATTCCATCTTTCATAAAAAGATACTCCCCTTCTGCCAAATGCCAATGGTCCATAAATAATAAAAGTCATCTGTTTCACCTATAAAAGGTATACCCCCAATTTACAATACAAACATTAGGGCAAACCATTCATAACCACCACAGCCAAGAAATAACTAATTCAACAATCAAGAATTTCAGGGTGAGAGATAATTCATCAGAGACAAAATAAATGTTAAAAAAAAGTACACATGCTTACAACATTATCAACCAGAATTAACAAGTCTAAAATAAATTTCAATTATCCAATCCACAAATTTCACTTAATTATGAAAGGCTACTATTTCCCTAGGTGCACTTCAAGGGCTTCACCATTTACAGGACCATGCAGCTAAAATTGATGTGACAAATTTCCAGCACATTATCTTATGAATGTGAGAAGCAAGAACCAAGCAGCGAATGATCCTGGAATACCATTCCAGATATAATTTCAGGAAACACCAAAAAGCCTTCTTCAGGGAATGTACATTATGCAAACAACCACAAGGACAAAAACCTTGTCATCTCAACCCCAATTAATCAATGACTTTAGAAAGTATAACTTCAATACACTCAAGGACAAAATCTTGCAGCTGAGGTTATAGCACATTCAGCTAGTGGTGTAAAGTAATTCAAGAAGGATTACCCGGGGAAGAAGAGTACAAAAGGTGTGATCTTATGTGTTGAAGTGCAGACAACACTTCAACAATAACCACGGGTTGAGCAAATCATTCATTTTCTGCTGCTAAAGGGCAGGCAAGACAGCTCAGATAAATAGGGTTAAACATAGTAAAAGCAAGATCTTTTTTTTTTTGGTTTCCAAACAATGCTCAGGAAAACCTGAAGGAACCATCTAGATGGCCATCAAAGTAGAAAGATCCTGACTTGCTGGCATGTGTGTCAACCATCAAGTCATGACTCATGATGGACGAAAGAGCAAGCATTCTGCACATTATGTCAAACTTGAATGAGATATACGCATTTGAAAGCCAGTCAGAATTGATCCTCTGCCTTGATGGAAGATAAGGCACATAAGATGCAAGCCATCAAACAATCATTTAACCACACTCAATCTATTCCACAAGTCTACAAAGAAACAGAGCAAATAATAGAAATAATGACACCAAGGGGCACCAACCTCAAGAATCTGCCGCCACTCTCTTCCAATTAGCTGCATTAGAGAGGAGAAAATTTGAAATGCATGAGATAGGGGCAATAACAAGCACCAATATCATTGTGTTGCACAGATGTAAGCAGGAACTGTGAGACTATTGTCTAGCAGATGGTACATGTCCTTTTCTTCTTTCTAACACCAAGCTTAAAAAAAAAAGGTTCTCATCGATGCCATATGCAGAAAGAGGGTCACCCTAAAACCCAGAAGGACATTAAGAGATTTTCGGTGATCTATTAGTTTATGCCAAGACAAATATGCCAAGGCAATTTGAACCCAAAATAGAAGCCTAACCTTATGCAGCACAATGTCAAAAGGACCTTGATCTGAAAGGGGCCTATTTTGATCAATTGCAACAAACAAGATCCCTTTATTCCTGCAGCATGACCAACATTTGAGACATTTATCAGACCAATAACAATGACAATCAATGAAAAAATAATTCCACATTAAGTTTAAAATATCTGAAAATTTCATTAAGTTTAAAATATCTGAAAATTTCAAGTTCTTCAAGAATTGCATCCTCATTATTGCATCAATGAGCTAGCACAACGTGAACACTTATTGAAAAATAGCTGCGTCCAGATATACTGTATAGTATTCATATCCCGGTTTAAGGGTTTAACCCAAGCTTATGTGTAATCATGTACTGTAGACCGTGGAGAGAAGACACGCTGCTATGTCCAAGTAAACAATATTAGAAAAAATTTATATATATAAAAAAAAAGTCGGTTTATTTACAAAATGATAGAGCCGCTCCTCCTCATTTTTCAATTAATGAGAACGAAAAAATAAAACAAAAAATGGGGTAATTACTAGTTAGTAGGTAAAACAAGTAACCCAGGTCTTGCTATTAGTCGGTTAGTGTTAGTGGGGCTTGGATCACCTCGTTTCCAACAAGAAAGAAATTTCATTTGCAATATAAAGAAAATAATCCATCAATATTAGAAAACCGACACTTTGACTTTCCGCGTCGACACACTAGACTCCCAAAATGGACCAAACAATCAGACTTCAAAAGGAGAGTGGTTGTTGTGAAGATACCATTAAATCTACCTTTTTACCCTTTACTTTCGACCATCAATTTCACTGTCACGACCCGCAAACGAAAACGACTTCTATAGCGAGAGAATATTCGATTAGCCCCCCGAATCTTAAGAGGCGAAAAGGATCCAAATAAATTAAGAATAAAAAAAAAAGAAAGAAGAAAAAAACAAATAGAAAACCTGCTGGTCACGGTACGGATACAGTAATCAAATACCATTAACCACAATTAAACTAGCGAAATTTCCTTTGCAATAAATAAATAATTAATATCATGAAAAACAATAGTCATGCGAAATACCTAGCTAAACCTTCGAGCTTAGGCTGCAAGAAGCTCTTAATTTTCTTGGAAGTAAGGGCGTAACCGACAACGACGAGCTTCCTCCGGAGAGGAAACCCTAGGGCAATCGGCGACACGGCCTCCTCCTCCTCCTCCTCCTCCTCTTCTTCTTTCTCTTCTCTCCGGTAAACATCATCTCCTTCTCCTTCTCCGACGGTTTTAAACGGGACTATCTCGTCTTGCTGCAGCCTCATGGCTCGCCTCCGACAAAAATCACAAACCCTAAATTGTGGATTTTGGATGGAGATTACAGAATGCCGCGTACTTCTATGTTTTCATTAAGATGCGGTCCGATCAGATTGCGAGCGAGACGATAATAATAACGGAGACTCGCTTTTCCGTGTGGATTATGATGATGTTGATGACGACGACGATGACGAGAACGAGATGTAATTAATTTTTTTAAGTATGTTAGATGACGAACAACGGGGAGAGATATGGCGAATGGGCAGGGTGGGAGATTTTATAAGCGCTGTGAGCGAGGATAGGGCTCTTCTTTCGAACAAATAAAATAAAATAAATTGCGAGCTCTTTTAAGTAGGGTCCCCGATAATTTATTAATTAAAAATGTATCTAAAAGAAAAAAAAGAAAATAATTTGTATTTTAAAAAATATTAAATAAACATATTATTAAATATAATACAATATAATTGTACGACATAAATTATATTTAATATTATATAATAAAAGTATGTAAAAATAAAATAAGATTTTAATTTAATATATAAATATGGCACAATTTCCTATTCTGCATTGCCATTTTAAAAATTTAAATCGGAGCTCCTGGAGCGCATTATCGCAGTCAACGTTCATGATTTAGGTACGCCTTTTGGAAGTAAATTTAATAATGTGTACAACGCAAACGCAAAGGATGTAGACCATTTGGATGGGCACTAACAAATTATATAAGTTTTGCCATATTATTAAATTCATTGGTGGATTTAGTTTCGCCATGCATCTGACTCATATCTTCGCGATGAGAATCCACCAAAAAATTAAAATAAAAAATAAAAAATTTGTAGATATATGCGCTTTTAAATGATTAGTTCAATAATTAACAATTTAAATTTTTATTTCTAAAGTTTTGATTTTAATTCTATAAAATGGATATAAATTTTATAAAAATAAAATAATAATTTATATCATATAATTTATTATTCATTAAATTTCTTAATTAAAAAAAAAAAGAGAGGACGTAACTGCTTTAGATGGGTATAGTCTAACCGGGGACCTAGCTTAATTCCTTTTTACTTCGAGTAATTAACAAAAATTTGCCTCTATACTGTTCTATAAGCTGCGCTGGTTAATTATCTCCTTGTTATTTCGGTTAACAAATTCTTCGGTTAAGGTAAGTTATATCTACTGTTGGGTTGACTCGCTAGATTCTGTCCCCCTTTATTGATCTCTTAATTTCCTTATAATAATTATAATTTATGTTGAATTTGAGTACCCACTTGGGGTCCAATTAACTATGGCATGTAAACGTTCTTCTGTCACGTTCAAACAAATTTCACAGACCACACTGTTTGAATTGGAAAAATCCCACTATATCAAGAACAAAAAAGAACTGAAAAACAAATTGCTATTTGTATCACTTCAAGTACTTGTATATCAACTAAACAAATAAAATAATTTGTGATTATTACTACCTAATTTGGTTGTAATCACTACATAGTATATATACACTGTTACATGTTGCTGTTGACGAGGATTTTGCAATTAACCAAAAATAAAAAGACTATTTGGTCCCAATCTAAATTTCTGAATACAATTTACGGCAATTTAAAAAAACAAAAAAGGGTTTTCAATGGTTTAGCGAAGGATTAATTGTAACTTATTTTATTTTCATTTTGCGAAGAAACTTTTTCTTTTTTTTATTTTAATTTTGCAACTCGAAGAATGTGGTCAACGGTCGATATTATTATGCATACAATATTCAATGGTTAATTTAGGATTCCCTTCTTGATTTGTCAGTCCCCTTCTGCGACGAGCTAACGAGCTATGTTTTGTCCCCTCGTTTTCTTTCTATTTTTGGTTTATCATATGTATGGGGGGGCGCGTGCGTCTGATGCTTTGGTTTACATGCCAGCGGTTTCCCTAGGAAGCAAGGATTCCCTTGCTAGTTGGCTAGTTCACCCTTCATGTGAGAAACACAGATGTGGTTGGAATGACGATTATAAAAAAAAAAAAAAAAAAAGTTGAGAAAAGACAAACAGGGTTGCGATTGGAAAATGTTTTTAGGAAAGTTTTTGTTTTTCAGACCATTACTTGCCAAAAAATAAAATAAATAAATAAATACACTGTGATCATCTATATCTCAAATGTTAATTCCTACTGTGTGCTATTATGGAATTTAATGTGGCGTACATGGAAACAATATCAGCAATAAGACAGAGTTCGTGGTACAATTTCACACGTGGTAAACGGACATGATATATGTAGGTCCTCCATGAATTAGGTCTCAGTGGATTAGGTTTGAGACCCACATGGAGAAACAACAGATCGGGTGACCAGTCTAGCTCCACCATCAACGCCTCATTCATATTTCTCTTTTATCTTTGTTTATTGCGGTTCATATTTGGTCATTCCTATGCGGTTAGATCTAAATAGATGATTTGAGTGATTTTAAGACCTTAATTAGCACATTCGTTCAAGTCTAATAATTGAGTATATCTCAGTGATAAGAGACTGCCTAAAGCTTTTCTCTGATAAGATAAGACAAGACTCCGATTGAAGCTTTTTGTCCATATGTCCACATATAATACAATAATAGGATTTGAGTAGTCCCATCATACGAAAACTCGGGAGTTCAAACTTCTATTCATAAGCTAAAAATGATTCGCATGTTAAAATCAAATGGGTTTGGCTTGGCTGATTTGATGTCTTGGTATAAATTGCACTTCACAACTGTAATTACCACCCGAATATTAAACCACCCCCCCCCTTTTTCAGATTTTACAGTGCAAGAATTTCTTTCACTGAAAACACGCAGGACTGCTACAAGTGCACCGCGGCATAATTACAGCCAAATGTACTGTAACTACAATTACGGCCAAACAAAATAAATGAATGAATGCTTTCTATGCTTAAGAGTTGACCCGAAAAAAGCTGCCGTGCCCGTGGCTAATAATTTTTGCTGCTGTTGGGATAGAGTTGATGAGGATTACTTCCCGTCAAATGTCCCTCTCAGAAGGTGGCAAGCACATTACTCAGGGGCCGAAGGTGGGTGCCATGGATCGAGACAAAGTTCCAACTTTTGTGGGGTAAACCAAAAAATGGCAAATATATGGCAGGAGCATGATTTGATCTCAGTGCACATGACTGCTCTCGGGTCATAAGATCTCAATCTCTCCCCAACTTTTTTTTTTTTTTTTTTTAAGGCTAGCTGGGACAGGTACTTCCCTAGAAAGGATATTTTTGTAATTTTTTCGTGTTAAAAATATTTGAATTTAATTATTAAAAATAATTTTAGTAAAAATATATCATATATATCTGATTATTATTTTTTTCAATTATTTTTATAAATATATATTTATTATTAAACACTAATTTTATCAATTTAAGTTCTACTTAAATTGGTTGAATCGGTTAAAATTTAAATTACTAATTTTTTTATTTGATTTTTAAAACATTGATATAAAATTATTTTTGCGTGTATAGAGTGCCTCCCGCAAGGTAACCAACAAGTGGGGGGGGGTGGGACCTGGGTGGTTAGTAAAAAGCGTTTCAAAAAACAAAAGATGATGCACTCACGGAAAAATTCAAATCAGTGGAGTGCAGGCCTACTGTTGCAGCGTTTTACATATGCACGCTTTTTTTTTTCTTTTTTCTATAATTTTTTTTGGCTCAATTCAGATAATGGGACTGCATCGCTGGTTCTGTACTGTGGTTTTTGTCGTTTTTGCCGGTGGAGCGGGACCGAGTATGATGAGAAGAATTGTGCATGAGTGGCATTGTTATTATGGCAATATGCTAATCACGTGCATCTATGCAGAAAATGGAACAAATTAATGAGGGAAAAACCTTTTTCTATGATTTTTTTATTTTTATTTATTTATTTATTTATTTTTTGCAGGTACAAAATATGGGTAAGAAGAGAGGCTGACTTCACACTTGACAAGCAAGATTGTGCCAATTACATTTACTCATATCCGAAGACATTCTCACTGCGTCAATACATTTGTGCGATGAGACACTGAGACACTCATATCTGAAAAGCGTTTTCACTGTGCTGACAATTTTGAGAAATAGAATACTGAAATATAGATATGCGTCAATTGCACTTACTCATGTTTGAAGGCATTTTCACTACGCCGACACTTCCGCGAAAATGAAACAATGAGAGACTGAGACGTAAAACATGTCACTTTGTCATGGGCTAATAGCCAATGCAGGAATCGAACCTCTGTGAACTTAATTTTACGAATACAATTCTTGAAATGATCCAACCAAGAGTTGCAAGATCTTTCTCAGACCTTTTTCTGTGATCGAAGCAAAAATTCACAACCTTGTCATCATAGCAACTGTCCAGCAAAACGTCGAGGAGGTTGGACAATCAACATGCTACTCACGAGCTCGCCTGTGTCGTTTCTTTCGTCTTCTTCGCCAGGGTCTATAAGGGGACATTTTGTGGTTCACATACACTCGATTAACTTTTATGCGTAAACAACACACGTCAAGCTCGAGGAATAAACGGTTGGCTTAGGTCATCAAGGAATCGTTTAATCCATCTATACATCTAACTTAGCGGTATTAGGGTCCAAGATACAGCTTATATATTCTTAATCTCTACTACCTTATTTTAGACGAGTCCATCTAGTAGAAAATATAAGTGTCAAGAACCAACCAATCTAAAAAGTTATTGGGTGAGTTTTAAAAATATACCACATAATAAATTCTGATATATTTTTTCACAGTTAAAAGTCTATAAGAGTACGAACAAATAAACACTTCTTAATTACAAAAATTCACAAGAATTATGAGAACAGGAAGATTTGAATTAATGATCATGAAGATATCATGGCGAGAATCTAATAAACTCAAAAATCTAATTCGGCTGCTGGTTCGTATTAAACGCTCTCATTTAGTTTCAAATTCGTGTGGCTGACTTTCGGTAACTGATTGGAAGTTCTCAAATGCCATGACCAGGAGCATCCTACTCGATATCTTCATGCCCATTATGTTTGTTTTAGGAACTTTTTTTTTTTTGGTTGAAGGCCCATAAATTGTTTATATTTTAACGTCTGACGGCGTCTATACGTTTAGCAAAAATTCATGGCTCTAAGGGGTCTCCGCGTTCGAAATCGGAGGTTGTTCTATTTTTCGTTCCATGCTTATGAGTTAATCTCCGTATAAGTTATCGGGCCAAAAACCGTTGGCCTCCATTAACCTTGCTAGTCAGAGATTGAGCGAGTGAATTTTATTTACCTAAAACTGCCTAGAAAAGTTGTAGAGATAATATGATGGAAGAAATAATTTATAAAAAATTAATACGTTGCAGAAAACTATAGTTTATGAAAAATAATAGCGTTAACAGTAGAATTTTTTGACAGGACAAGAACCCTGGGGACCGAGGACGCATATGCGAGCAGGAGGAGCGATGACATCTTTTAGTAACTTGCCCTCATTCTTCATTTGAAAAAACAATAACTTGCTCTCATCTCCCATTGTTAATAGCATCGCGGACTACTCACTTAGCAGCCGCGACGACAGGGATGTACGTATGGATATCGACCGTAACTATAGAAGATCCAGTCCGGTATCAAATACTGATGCAAAACGTTCTGAACTATGGTTATTTAGCTACCCAAAACTAGTTGTCAGCATTCTCTCCATGCTATGCACCGGAAACACAAATCCCACAGGAGATAACATATGTATTCTCAAAGGCAAATCATCCCGCTGCCCCACATATAGAGAGAGAGAGGCCTTACACAATGGCCCAAGTTCAAAACTTTAAATCACACTAATTGGGTTTCTTGTTACTAGACCCACTAGTTCACTTATCGAACCAGAAAAAAAAAAAACAAAAAATGTTAACCAAACCAAACTGAACAGAACTTCTGAAACCAAACCGACCCAAAAAGACCGAAAGATTTTGAGAAATTAACTGAGCTGAAACAAATTTCAAATTAACCAAACCAAAACACATAAGCCAGATAGTGTCGGCTCAATTTGGTATTTCAGTTAAAGCAGAATAATGGCTACCCCACAATTATGATGGCACAAAATCCCATAATTTTGATTCATTCTCACATGCACATAGTGATAGGAGGGGGGGGGAACCCCAATAGGTATAGACAGAGTCGATCAAATGAGATGACACAAATCTCTTTACTACTTTATGTGCAAGCATAGATGGAACAAAATTATATACTTGAAGAGCCAAAAAGGTAATATACCTACATGACTAAACATGCAAACGAAATTTTAGACATCAAAATCGGGTTTGAAGCTGAAGAATTTCGCTGATGTCTAAAATGCATTGTAACCACTATGTCTAAATGCAGCAATACGTATACCTATCACAGACTCAAAAATAAGAACTTCTAACTTTTGAATGACCTCCATAAATATGGTAGATTCCGCTTGCTGGCGGCCTCAAAGCACCCAACTATGAAGAGGTCGTCGAGTGCAGGCCAGCAGCAGCAATGTAATTATTGTACTGGATGACACAGCGAGTATAAGATATTTTTCTAAATTCTGATTGTCCAAATCCAAGGCAGACTTACAAATAGAATATGAAAACCATCCAACATGAAACAGAGGATTCTAAGAATAAAAATGAGTAACCAAAACTTCAGGTAAACAAATCACAGGAAAGAGAACTGTTTTGTGGATTTGTACTTTTTCCTTGAGAAGATTTGCATCAAAGACCTGAAACTAAAGGTATTTCATCAATCACAGGATAAAGGGGGAAAAAGATCAGATCATCTCCTATCAAATAACAGCCATGTTATCTCACAAGCAGCACCCTGAAATCTTTTATCTTTACTAACTTAATCAGCTCTAAGGTCATACTTTGAAGAAATAGACATCATCCACCTCTACATGGTTCCTACAGATAAAAAATACCCAACAAGATATAACAAAGCAGTCAACACAGTACTGATACATCCTTTGTGGCAATCAGTTCAAAACTTAGAATGATGTGTACAAACAGCAAAAGGCAAGAAAAAACGTTGAGATTTTTCCACATGTTCCATAGGCAAATGCTTTACCTTTTACTAATTCCAGCAGAAAGGAAAACATGACGAATGCAAAGTCATACTGGATGACAAAATTAAACATGCGAAAGCATTTCTGTCATGACCAATTGAGCAAAGCAGCACCCCATGCTATTGTGTGCAGCTGACTGCAACATTTTTATTGAATCCCAGCCTGCCATCAACCTTAATCAGCAACTTATTCTTTGACGTGCAAAAATTCTGAGGAAGCAAGGCAAGCGCATCCTTTTTTTTTTTTACTTCCATAAGCATGCACACATCAAAAGTAAGTATTGAACCTAAGCATACTTTTAATAAAGCACTAAAATTAGCATTACCATCAGTTTACTTTCTACATGGATCATAAAATTCAGTTGCCGAATAAGACAAACAGATAATTCTGTCCTGTGGGTATGCCAAGCTTGCCCAAATGTACCATATCAACCTGGTATATGATCTTGAAAACAGCACAAAAGAAACACTGTTGGTTTCCAGGGATGCACAATACAGGTATGTAATTCTTGAATTCTCAGAGCATTTACAAATGAAATAAAATTCATACCAGCCGGAAAACCTCCTTCTAGCCTACTTCACCTTAATTAGCAATGAACAATTTAGTTTGGAAAATATAAATGGTCCTTGCAGCAGCACAAGAGAACATTTGCAGTTCACAGAGAACCAAAACATGGAATCCAAACTCTTAAATTGTTTCAATATATTTTGAAGCACTATGCAAACCAGCTGGAATTTGGGATTGAGGCTTTGTTGCTGTTGTGGTTGTTGTATGCAAACCAGCTGGAAGATCTCTCTGCAATCTGGCATCACCTTACAGCATTATTGACTTTACTTAGAGAAGCCCAACAAACATCATTACACTGTCTCCCATGCTATTGCCTGAAATACAATAAGAGAGATAAATTCAAACTAGATAGCCTGAGATGTCATGTAGGATCAAACTCTATCATACCTGGCCTATAGAAGCATTTCTGCATGTTTGAGCAGCCAGTATTCAGAGACCAAACGGACTCTGATAGCAGAATTTCCACTAGATTCCAAACCCAAGCGTGGGTAGCTCATCAAGCTTTATGCCAAGCAAATATTATGTCTGACATACTCTGGGCAGCAAAACAGCCTGGTTTTGCATGCATATGAATCTCCAAATTAGATTCTAGCTAGTTAATGCCAGAATCAACATTCCCTAATACAGCAGAAAACTTATACTGATTGCTAATCTGATTTCTATGCACCTCTTCTCATTCCAACAGCCCTCCTTCCCAACCAAATTCTCACACTCTAGCCCACAGTGCATGCAAATCCATAAACCATCACAGGACTTAAGACCTTAAAGCACAATGCATGTAATCCTTATACTATCTGGTGTAAATACCATAGATAATCATCAATGCCAAACAGCTATGTAGGGACCTAGAACTGGTTGCCAAATTTCTGATGTCTAATTTTTTTGTTGAGATAAGAGTGGGAAACAGCCATTTCCACCTTCATTGTTCTCACAAACTTATCAACAGTGTCCCATTGAGATCTACATATCAATCAATGGACAAAGGAATTTGCAATCTAACTCTAAATTAAGAAGGTCAAATACCTATTATTTTTTATTTTACAATGATTTGAGCAACTCACGTGGTAATTCTTCCAACATTTTAGACGTCATGACTAACCAAAACAAGCGTCATGCGTTCTAGAATTCAAGCTAATATTGACAGATCTCACGAACAAAATGTTGCACATTTAGAAAAGGAAATGGAATAAGCAGTCCAACTGAAGCTATATTTCTTACCAGTTTTGTTGCAACTGATTCTCATATTAGGGAGATAGTTGCTGAAGAAGATTTCCACTTCAATGTTAAAATCTTGGATTTCTTGCATGCATGAAAAGTAGCACCTTAAGAATCATTAATGACACGTGACGTCATCTGATCACAAGATACATATCTCTAAGCCGACATACGTGAATTATGTCATTGCCATGCATGCACAGTTGCACACTTATTCCACAACCAGCATGGATATCAAAGCATGTTATGAAGAGTTAAATATTCTGAAGCACTTCAAACTTAATTATCGTTGCACCTGTAACTGAAAACTGGATCCATTCCCACCCCAACGACACTGACACAAAAAGAATGTGAGCATGCTTGCACAGGAACAAGAACATGATTAGTAAGAAAACATGCTTCTGAACATGTCAACTTCTCAAATTGCAGGTTTATGCACCTTAAAAGTTCTTCAATGGCCACCAACAATTCAAAAGGATTGCCACAAACAAATTGCAAAAAGGAAAAAAAAAAAATCTTCCCATTAGGTAAAAACATTATTGCTTTTATTGTTCTCTGTTGTTTCTGCTACATTGAATGGTAGCTTTTCCTGTACTGTTAATGGAAATCCTGACTGAAAATGAACATCACATCTCTCTTGTTTGAATAAACCATGGCAAGAAGTAGCACCACTTCTTGCAAATGAAATAAAAACCCAGAAAGACCTCATGCTGGGCCCTGAATCTCCTGAACTGCAGACGCAAGAATCTCATCCCCAGCAATCAGCCGTATCTCCTTCATGAAAGTATCCCTGGACAACTTGCCATCCTAAAAATCATTAAAGAAGTACTGAACTCTAAGCCATCCATCAAAGGCACTCCTCTTGAATAATATCAAACATAAGAAAAGGATGGAAATACTTACCTTAAATGCATCATAAAAGAATAACAATTCCTGACATTTGACAGGAGGTAGCAGTTTCTTGAGCCTTGTACACAACTCCTCAAGGGTGCAACTCCTACATGTCTGCCCCCTTGCTTGACCTGACAGAACAATTTAAAACCACATAGTAACTACCAAAGATTTAACGCCCAAAAAGACAACCAATGGATAGACCAATAAAGAGAAACAACATTTACCTTGCATGATATTTGAAGGTTTGAAGCTCAGAACACATTCGGGTATTATGTGAGTGTTCATTTTACTCGACCAAACAACATACCACTTTGGGTTTACAAAATCATCGACAGCATTATCAAAAAAGATATTAGACGGGCAATGTTGTCGAGACCCTGCTTGAACCTTCTCAACATTACCCAATACAACTTTACACAGTATAACATGCTTTTCACCATTACCATCCATCTCCGCCAACTTGGCACTGAAAAACAGAAGCAAATACAAATAGACCTAGTCATCAAACCCTAAACCCCAATACCCACAGGAAAATCAAACGAAAAAAACCATACATCGCAAGGGACAGTGCCAAAGGAGAGAAGCTAATTACCAAAACCCCTAAATAGAACAAAAACAAATCCCCAATTCTCATAGAAACATAAAGCAAAACAACGCTTACCTCATATGGGGCAAACCCAACGAAGATAGATAGACGCCAGTCCCATAAGATTCGGGCCCAGAGAGAATGCTGAAAGCCCCAAACCCATGCGCTAAAATAGTCTCCACACCTTTGACGGAGGTACCATGCCAAGCATACACCATATTGGAAGCACCCCGCAGGCTCCTAGTGATCTGAATTTGCCTTTCAAACATGTCATTGCGCGACTTCTCCATATGACCATTGCGGGTGCACTGATAAACAGCGGTAATCGTAGCACCAGCATCGACCTTTTTGATACCAGACATAAAGAAGTCCTTAAACAGCGAGAAAACCAGCTCGCCTTCTCTCAGTAGCCTCGTATTTGGCCACCTAGATGGCTCCGCTCCATGCAAACTTAAAACAGGTGCCCGTCCCGCCTGTTTTTTCTCCGAACCCTCCCTCTTTAGCTTAATTGCATTGCCATCAAATGCAAGCTCGATTTTTAATTTATGAGTATAAGGCGGTTCGTCTGAATGGGCTTCATCCTCCTCGGCAAGAAACATCCGAGGGAAAAAGCACTTGCCTTTCTCGTCAATCCAGGCAATCGATCGATTATTCCCGGACTCTAAATTGACCTGCAGCATGCGCAAGAAGTCAAACAGATACCTGGCGCCACCAACCGACGCCTCGGCCATGCATCTGCCCTCAGCGAAAGCCGACTTGAGAGAGTCGAACGCCTCGCCCGCAAGCGACAAATTCAGCCACAAGCCGTCTCGATTGAAGTACATGAAGCGAGCCGGGGAGGCGCTCTGCTTGAAATTGGCGTGGTTCTGCAACAGCAACTTCGAAGAGAAACATTTCACTTGGCCGTTGCAGACGCCACGAGCATCGGCCACCGGTTGGGACGAAGACGAAGGCGGTGGAGACGGCGGTTTCGACAGAACCCCAGCCCCGGCGTATTCGACCACGTTCTTTGCATCACTAGCCATGGCTCCGTTTGTATCTCGCTGGTGTTACCTGCGCTTTAGCTGACTCGAAAATCGACAAGAACCAGGTTGAAGCGAAAACGACCGTTTCTCAACTCCAGAATTTATAGGGTCATCGATCCTCGCGGCCCTCGTGAGAAAAAGTCGTAATTACCGTATTATCCTTTGTTAAGTCGGTTTTGACCAATTGCAAATACGGCAACTAGAGTCAACATTTAAGGCCAAATTAACTTGTTGGTCAAGTATTCGCAATTGCGTTAAAATGTAGAAAAATTACTTTATTAACAAAAATCTAAATTAACAATGATTAAAAAGATAACATTTTTCCCCGAGAAATTTTTACAATTTACTCTGTTTGCAATTAATCGTCATTCTCATATATTATGATTTAGAAAATCAACGATTATTTCCTTTTTGTCAATTAAAAAACTAATAAAATCATAAGTTAAATAATAAAAACAATTAATCTTCATTCTTATCAAATTATATATTTTTTTTCTTAAAAATATATATCTAAATTTTTAACTGTAAGTATCTCGACGTAAAAAAGAAAATCAACAATTATTTTCTTTCACCACGTTCTTAAATTTTAGAAAAGGATAGAGTTTATATGAGTCAGACATGACCAAAATTGAGTCTTGTCTTGCAAGTTTCATTTATTACATAGCAACCTTTTCTGTTGGTTCTTGTCTTCTTTTTCAAGCTCCGGATATTTAATCTTTAATGTGGATGCAGCTCAACAGTTTGCTGGCGAATTTATTTCCCTCAATGGGCGATTTAAACCCGTTGGGTTATTGCAGCCGGTGACCAAGTTGTTCAACGCAAGCCACAGAATCCAGAATTATTTTCGACGGTTTAAGAACAGATCGGGATTCTAAAACCCACCGAAAGAACCAACAGATTTACTTTAAATTTAAATATATGTTAACAACATTATTTTAATTTAATAAATATAAGACTACTCTTTTTTCTTCAACAAATTTAGGAAAAAAAAATGGTAACGCCATAATTTTATATAAAAAAAAAAGTAACACTTAACTTATATTCATATTAAATGCAGGGATAAGGATGTGCATTAAATGACACCCTCTTTTGAAAAATCAAAAAAGAAGAACAAGTCCCACATCGTTTGCAAATACAAACTACGGTACTGTTTTTTTTCTAAAAAAGCATCCCTGCCCCGGGTAAGTTTTAATACAAGAATTTGCGGGTTTATTTTTAAGGTAAAATGTAACATTTAACCTGCATCGAATAAGAAAAAAAATAAGAAAAAAAAATTTGAGTTGTATAAATAAAAAATAAAAAATAAATAAAAATTTAAATTAGGTATTAATCTTTTTTAGATTAAATTTTAAGTTTTAAACAATTAAAATACTCGATACTTCAAAGCTTTAAGTTCTCAAATATCTAAGCTATCCTCCAAGAGGGAAAACTAACAATTATTTTCTTTCATTTGTTAGACCCCCCCTTCATAAATCTTGTTAGACCTCCTTCGTAAATCCTAGCAAAGGACGGAGTTTGAATGAGCCAGACACGACTCCAATTGAGTTTCGTCCTGCAAGGTTCTCTTATTACATAGCAGCCGTTTGCTGTTTGCTTTTGTCTTCTTTTTTAAACTGCAAATATTTATCTTTGATGCGGATGCAGCACAATAGTTTGCTAGCAAAATTTTTTTCCGTAAATGGACAGTGACTAGTAAGGCTAAATAGATTCCTTTTTTTTTTTTGTCTCACGAACCATTGAACTGAAGATAACACTTTTTGTTCTTAGGGTTTTGTTTATTCCTAATTTGCAAGAAAATTGTTTAATTCAAACTACAGAATAATTGCATTAGCTAAAACTGAAAATAGAGAAAAAAAATTTTATTTTTTTAAAATTATTTTAAGTCATTTAAAGGTAATTTAAAATTCTAAAAATTACTACGTAAAATAATTAATCACTTTAAATTTAAATATATATTAACTATATTATTTTAATTTTTTTAATTTCTAATTTAATTTATTTAAAATTATAAAATTATATGTTTTATATTACATATATATAAAAAGAGTAAATAATTTAATTTAAAACATATAAAATTACTCATTTTTCTTCAATAACTTTAAACAAAAATGATAGTGTCATAATTTATAAAAATAAGTAACACTTATATTCTTATTAAATATAAAGATAAACATGTGCATTAAATTACATCCCCTCAAGAAAAATTGCAAATGAGGTAAGTCCCACATTGTTTGCAAATACAAAGTAGGTGCTACTTTCTCTGCAAAAGCATCTATTTTTGTTAGGAAATGTGAGTAACGACAGAAGAATATGTGAGGTCGTATTTTTATGAAAAAAAGTTATATTTCCTCTATATTTACAAGCAATATGAGACTTACGTGATAGACCAAGAAATGGAGAAAAGGAGGATTTGAGCATATTGAGCCATATAAATATTAGTATTATAAAATTATTAAGGTGTATATTAAAATTAATTTGATCTCGAGTTCAATATCTCTTGTCAAATATTTTATATGGAAGGAGTTAAGTATTTTATGTGGGAGGAGTCTTGACTTTAGTATATCTTGCCAAATGTGTCAGGTAAAAAAAGTAAATAGAAGAAGATGTTAATGAATTTGATAAGAGAAAATACAATGAATAAATGTGATAGAGTAATAAGTTGACTTTTAAGTATAATTTGACTCACATACCAGATAAAAAGAAAAAAATATTATATTATTTAAGAGAAAATCTGACTTTCACATCGAATAAAAAAATTTTTTTAGTCATATAAATATGAATTTTAATATCAAATAAAAAAATTAAATTATATAAATATAAATATAAATTATTGAGTTATATTTTTATTAAAAAAATAATAAAAAAAGCAACACTCACGCTGTATTTATAGGCAACTTCTACAAAAATTGTAAATTTCGAGAAATGAACTCGTATCACTTCTAAATAGAAGGTATGATGCTACTTTTTTTGTTTTTTTGTTTTTCTCAGCATTCCTAGCCATTTACAGTGGTTTTTTTTTTTTAATTATGAGAAAACAAATAGCTTTGTTAGTCGAGTGGAATAAACATTTTGTATTTTGGTGTTGGACACTTGGAATTACCAAAACCAACACAATCCAAACTGATCCATCCATAAATTTCTGGATGATGGGTTATTTACAGTTCAAAAAAAAAAAAAAAACCTAAAATCGCCCCAAATCAATTTTTTTTCGGCCCTAACCCCATTTAAGAAAAACAAATAATTGTTTCAGCGGGATTTTGCCTCCAACAGACAATAAAAGGGTTCCACAGTCAATTTTCCTGACGGGAGTTGACAGATCCTAAAACAACGTTATTTTGTCACAATTTTGATTAATAAAAGTTTTTTTTTTTCAGTGCTTTTGTTTATTCAATTTCTCATAAATATAGCGAACTCTTAATTCATATGTAGTTCAACTTATTTTTTTATTGAATTTTACTCTTTAAAAAGAGAACAAAATTAGAATTTTTTTTTGTTTTTATAATTAAACTACACATAAGCCCTAGACCCAAGCGTTTGTACCCGAACCCGGTTCTCTCACAGGAACCGGTTCACAACAAACAATATATCTCTAGTTTTCTCTTTTAGCGCAAATTCGGGCTCGCGGTTTCTCAATTTCTTCGGTCAGTGTGTTTGCGCTACAGGCTGCAACGCAAATTCAACTCCATATCCGCCAGAAAAATCAGTAAGCTTCTCTTGTCATAAATATACATCCATCTCACTGTCATTTAACTCGTAGAATTGTTTGGATTCCGAGAAAACCTGCGAGAAACAACTGCAATTAGTTTCCTTTTCTTTTTCCTTTCTGCTGTTTCTACTCTGGGTTTTTTTTTTTACTTTCTGAAAAAAAGGATTGAAGAGGGAATATGAATCTGAAATGTAATGTGTTCGTGGAAGCGAAGTTCTACATATAGACCTTGCTGTTGGTTAAAAAGATGAGTGTTGCGGAAAATGACCCCCTGTTGTGGGTTTGAAATGTAATCTTTCATATGCACAAAATGGCTGTGTTTTCATAATTGGAGAAGTGGATTATGGATTGGAGAAGTGGATTATGGGTGCTGAGCTTGTCTACTAAAGGCTATTTAAGCCCAATGCTTTTTTTTTCCCCCCTTTTTTGTGCCCCTGCCTCTGATGGTTAATAGATTGTGCTTTTTGTAAGAGCAGTTATGATTTGATTTGGGTTGATGATGCACTTCATGTTTGTGCCAATTTGGATGTAACAGGTCTGCTATAATATCCGAGCGTATGTCTGCCAGATTGACACCTTCTAAGAGACCACATGATCGGAAATTTGCAGAGTCAAATGGGAAAGGAAAGTGGCAGAAGACATCTAGCATAAATTCCTTCAACCAGCCCTCGAAGTCATCTCCTGGTAATGGAGTTCTCCGTATACTTTGCCTGGCATCCAAAACTGATAGTGTTATTGGCAAAGATGGTGCCATCATATCTCAAATTTGTCAAGAAACTGGAGCTAAGGTAAGTGTTGAGGAAACTGTTACTGGGTGCGATGAGAGGGTAATATTAATTGCTGGTTTTCAGAAAGATATAGAAGTAAATACCGAACAGAGCAAGGAGCCTGGTGATATAGATGCTAATGTGGCGGAAGAGGGTGATGAACAAAAGGATCTTGACAAGGATGTCGAGCATAAGGAGATTGTTTCTGCAGAAGACTCAAAGGCTGCACAGGAAACTTTGTCCCTTCAGAAAGCTTTGTTACTTGTTTTTGAAAGAATGGTCCAAGCAGAGCCAGAGGCCAATGCAGGAGACGAAGAAAATAACATGCCTTCTACAGTTCTTTTGAGGTTACTTGTGCTTTCCAGTCAAGTTGGGCGCATTTTGGGAAAGGGTGGCAGTGTAGTCAAGCAGACATCAGCTGAAAGTGGTGCACAGATTCGGGTACTTCCTAGGGATAAACTTCCTCTGTGTGCATCGGCATCAGATGAACTAGTTCAGGTGATTATATTTTGCATACTACATTCTTCATTGTATGACAATGGTTAGCATTTTTCGTTTTCTAGAAACCATGTATATATAGGGATTGCCTTACATATATCACTGGTGGTATGGTGCAACCGCTTTTGTTGGAAGTCTGACTTTATTTTGTTTTGATACAAAGGGGTGATTCACATCATGTCTTTTGTGTTTGCAAAAGAAGAAAAATGGTCCAGACCAGCATGTTGGGTTGGCAAAACCATTAACTATGAAAGATGTGTGCAGAAACTCAAATACACGTATGTTTTCTGCATGCATGCATCTTTACTTGCAAATAACAAAATTTCCCCTAGTTTTGTCTCATCCTTCCTTCAACCTCTGACCATAAGGTTTGTACTAGGTTAATGGTTCAGATGAAGCTTTTTGATTGAATAATGTCCCCATCCTCTCAAAATTGCTTGCAGTGGGGAGTTTCCTAGATCTGCTTTAATTTATCTCATAGTTCAGAGAAAACATTTTGATGCTTTTTCTAGGATGATTGGAAAAAATATTTTGGGAGCAGATTCCAGTTGTAGATGGTGTACGTAATGATGCTAGAAGCATCTCCACATCGGGAAGATAATGAAGGGAGAAACCTCATGCTGTCTTCAAGTAACATGCTTTTGTGTTTTTAAGAATTGGTGGTCACAAATTAAAGGTCTATACTTGGGAAATAATCTCCTGCACATATAGTTTGAGCACTTTCCACTGGTATTCTGTTACCTTCTCCTTACTCAGGTCTTGATTCTTCAATATTGAGGGTGCAACCTTAACAGCATTTGTTCCTGGATGTTACCCTCGATGAAGCAAATTTATGTCTCTGACCTTTTTCCATGGTGCATATTTTTCATATCATGTTCCATGATTATGGTGCAGATCACGGGAGAGGTTGATGCAGTTAGGAGAGCTCTTCAGTCAGTTTCTCAGCAGCTTTTGGAGAATCCACTTAGGGATTATGACCCTTCTAATGGCAATTCAGCAGGACCTTCATCACATTCTTCAGGTTATCCTCTTCCCAGGCCAGAAACTCACCCTCCAGTACACCATTCTTTTTCAGGTCGAGGGACCCTTTATGCATGTGGCCCTCGGGATTTTTTTGAAAGTGGCCGTTTGAATCCTGATCCAGACATCCTAACATTCCGCTTGCTATGCCATGATGAGAGTGTTGGAGGTGTGATTGGGAAGGGGGGAGCAATAATAAAGACCATCCAGCAAGAAACAGGCTGTGAAATTAAAATCTTGGAAGGGGTTTCCAATACAGATGACCGCATTATTGTCATATCTGGGCCAGCGGTATGGTTTGCCTCACTACCTTGTTTGCAGTTTGATAACATTTACCTTTGAGCTTCTCTTTCTCATTCCTACAAGTGTTGCTGAAAGAACTCACTATTGCAGCACCCAGATGATAGGATATCAGCTGCACAAGATGCACTTCTTCGTGTGCAAACCAGGATAAATAGGGCCATACCTGATGGCAAGGAGAAGACTGTGATAGCAAGGCTTCTTGTTGCTTCTAATCAAATCGGTTGTCTCCTGGGCAAGGGTGGTTCAATCATGGCTGAAATGAGGAAAACAACTGGAGCTTATATTCGTATATGGGGGAAGGATCAGGTTCCAAAATGTGCTTCAGAAGGTGAAGAAGTGGTTCAGGTGTGTTTTTGGAATATATTTCTTTAGCTTGACAAGTTTAGGCAATTTAAATTATCATGTTGCCTGTGAAATGGAAAATTCATATTTTACAATTGCCTTTTCTGCTGTTGTCATGAAGATTATTTTCAGGTCTAATATCATCATGTCAGACATTTCATGCATAGTAAATAGATTTTGGCAACCTGGGTTCAGCAGGTTGGACTTTGCAGTTTATAATCTGCCTACAGGGCATTCTTTTGGTTTCTTAGTCATTTATTTCTATTGTTTTTTGTTCAGATAAATGGAGATTATGAAGTGGTTCGAGAGGCATTATTACAGATAACCACCAGATTGCGGCATCATTTCTTCCGTGATATATTCTCTTCCATTGATCATCCTCCAAATCCTGCCTTTCTAGATCATGTGCCTCCATTTCCTCCATATTTAGGGAGGAGGGAGCTTTCACCTCCATTTCACACATTTCATGGCTTTGATGTTATGGGTGGTCCACCTCCACATCCTAGTTTCTATTCCCGAGACGATCTTTCTCCTTTCACACACAATGTTCCTAGACCGGGCATGCCTTCACATATGGTTGATAGAAAGCCTTGGGGTCCTCAGGTATTCATTTACTTTCTTTGTTTTATGTGCTTCTATTAAGTTTTCTATCTGTGATTTTCAAAGGTTTGTGCATACACTGATTTTCTTTTGGATTACTCTTTTCTATGACTGTCCTGTCGGACAAATTGCGGGGAATCTTAGATGAATCATGGCATTAAGAATTCATATTAATTGTTAGCAATTTAAGGGGAAATTGTGACTTGCATTGTTTTTCCTGAATTTGATTGCAGGGTCACACTGAAGGTGGTGCCCCTATGAGCTTGCCAGAATTTGGGGGACCACCCCAAAGAAAGCTCTCGAGTTTTGGAGGGTAAGCATATTCTTTATGATTTCTGCCCAAATTTCTTTGATTGTAGTCATAGTTTTTGTTTGTCTTCACTGTTATGATCTACCCTTTATCGTAATAAATTATATTTCTATTTGTAGGGTAAGCCATCCAGCTGTTATCACAAATACTACTGTTGAGGTTATTGTTCCTCGTTCTCTCGTTCCTGCAATTTATGGAGAAGAGGGTGCATGCTTGAAACAAATTTGTGAGGTAGTTCTATTATTCATTGTTGTATTTACAGGTAGATAAAACTGTTATTCAGAGAAGTATTCCCTTATACAAGTTTGTAAAATTATATGTGCTTGTACAGGTACATGGAGACATCTATGTAATACATGCATGTGCATTTGCATGTGCATGTGCAAGGCGAGAGAGAGAGAGAGAGATTGATTTTGTGGATTTATAAAGTGTCAATAGGATCTATATGATGGCTGTTTAATCAACTAGATTACATTATGAAATATTACAAGTCATTGATCTGTGATCCTAAGAATTCTTATATGGAAATTTTTGTTTCAGTTTTCTGATGCAAAAATAACAATCACTGAGCCAAAGCCAGGAGCAACAGAAACAGTGATTATTATTTCTGGGACACCTGAGCAGACCCATGCTGCACAGAGCCTTATTCAAGCATTTGTAATGAGCGAGAAGGAGTGTACTTAAACTTTCAATGAGGTAACATTCATGAAAAGGCTGACAGCAACTAAAATCCTGGGCATTATTGATGCTGTCAATTTGCCCAATATAGAACCAACTAGATATGTTATTTGTTACTAGTTCCTGTGGTTGTTTCTTCTTCTTCGTTGTCTTTTTTTTTTTTTTTTCTCTTTTCAGGGTGAACGATGCAAATATTGTAGATCTTTTGCATGTAGGTTATGAGCTTTTGTCACTACAGTGAAGCATTCTGTACTTCTGAAACAGCAGTTATGAGATCCATTGTTCATTGGCATCCCGTGATGGATTGGATGTCTATTTAGTCTCATATGTAGAATTGCCGAATGACCAAATTGTACCTTTAGTGGCCATAGGATTCATGAAGAACTGCTTTGTTTCTACTTGAATATTAGTTTGGCTAAGATGATGGGATTCTGGTAAACAGCAAGATGAAAATTTGATTCAATCTTGACTCATCTTTTTGTTTGTGTTGATGTGCACCTCACAATCTTGTCACTGTGTTTCTCTAGAGCATTTGGATGTTAGATACTTTTGATCGGATACTTGCCAGGTTTCACATTCTCACCTTTGGTAAGCAATAATTTTCACTAATTTACATCTTGTCCTCTTAGGTTCTTAGATTTTTAGGCGAAGTCAAAGGTCAATATTTGGTGCACATCTTAGTTGCTACTTGTTTGTTGTCTAACCATAATACTAAAAATCAAAGGATTCATTTTGAAGAGTAGCAATTCAAAAGCCCAAAGAAAGGATTCATTTGAAATCTTAGCGCTGTATCTGTCTTCCATCTCCTAGTATCTTGTATGAGTCAAAATTACAGAAGATTCACCTGGAAATGGGTAATACCTTTTTTTTATATATATATATATATATATAGTTTTTCCCTATTGTGCAGAAAGGTGGAGAGATAAATTACTTCGTATTTCCAGCCTATGAATTTCGGCAACTGTAATTAATTGCAAGAATGATGTTTGAATCATGAAACCATATTATACGCAGTAGTTTCCCGAAACAAGGAATCTGCTGGGTTTTGTTGGGGTGGCGCGTGAATCACATTGTGACCCTGTAGCATTGGTAAAGTGAGGGAAGCAGGAACCAACTTTGCTAGTGGGGTTGGTGACCAAGCCTTTGAGCTAGGGGAGAGGGGAGGGGTTCGATCCCGTCTCCTTTACCCCCTTCCCCGGGCAAAGCCCTTTCAATGACCGAAAAAAAAAGTGTAAGGCAAGCAGGCTTTCCTTCTTTTAGTTGATGTTAAGAGTACACAGCAACTTAGTACTTGTAAACTACAGGAGAACAAAATCCGTGGTGTTCCCCGTGAAAGGATGATGCATATTGTTTCAGTTTCCTCATATTTTCCCCGCGGTGTTCCCCATTATTAATAATAAAGCTATTAACTGGCTATAAAAACAAAAGATGATTATTATGGATGAATGCTACTGGGCTTTGAACGGCTTGTATGTCTTTAGAGAATGGATTAGGCCTTCGATGGATCCAGCTGCTGCAACAAGTGAGACTACCAGGCATGTCCAAGTCAAGATTTTCAGCCACACCCACGTGAAAGAGAACTTTTTCATATTGGATCTGGCAATGTACATCTCTATGGGGAAATAGACTGTTAATGGCCAGAAGGAGGCAGCCCCAATGAGACCCAAGAAGTCGTTGAAGAATGGAAAGATCATGGCCAAGACTGCCGTCACAATAACGTAAGCAGTTCTCCACACCAATCTGAATAGGTTGAGATAATAATTACCGTAGAGTGGTATGTCAATGGCATGCTCCCTTCTTATGAGGTTGCTCTCGGGCCACCTTTTTAGGCATTTGGTTTCCACAAAACTGAAGACTGGCTGGCTGAATACCTGGGCATGTGAATCGTTTCTTTCAGAACTTGGAATGACCAACAACCAAAAACATTTTTTATGTGCACGATAGGTCTTCAAAGTAAATTGTTAAAAGGCTCTTACCTGGTAGGCCCCGATGAGATGCACAGCAATGCACACGTTAGCCAAATCGATGAGCCAAAAGGGTTCATAGAATCCAAAGCCAGTGAGGAAATTGCCCGGCGCGTCATTTCCAAACGCTGCATATCCAATGCAACCACACGTGACGTAGAACATGGTGGTTACTAGGATGCCAACGAAGGACGCCTTCTTCATAGCTCTGTTCTCTGGCAGGTTTTGTTTGAGTGTGTCCTGTAATTCACGAGACACTCATTTTTTCTCTCATATGATTGAATTACCATGAAAAGCACCATGCTCGAACTAATTCATTTTTCATTCACCCTTGGAGGCCACTAGTTATCATACATGCAACAAGGCCATTCTTCTTCCACCTTTAAAATATACGACTCCTCGTCTATTTATTTATTTTTGTTTAAACCGTAAGCTACACAATAAGATAGATTTCTTCATTTTTATAAATCTAACATCATAGAATATAACTTGAGACCTCAAACATAGAAGCCTAAGTTATTAACATGTTTGTTGAGGGACTCCTCATTTCTCCATTGTATGGAATTGAAGAATAAAAACTTGAATTAACTCAAACCTTTTTTGAAATTGTCTCATTATCCTAGGCCTTAAAGGTGATAAAGGAAGACCTATGCTGAGATTTATTCATTTATATACTATTTATATATTTTTTAAATGAATATTTATGATATATTATGTTATAAATTAGTATATTTTTAAAGATTAATTATTATATTTTTAAAGTTAATTAACAAGTTATTTTATAATTATTGAATTAACCATTTATAACTATTAAATTAGTTGTTATAGGACCATCAGACTAATTATTATATATTGTAATAATGTTAATTATCTAGTATCGTTGAAATTTATATTTAATATTATATCATTTTATGAGTCATTAGATAAATATTATTATAAATAATCTTTTTTCTTTCTAGTTGAAAAATATTATTTACAACAATTCATGACTTACTATTAGATTAATTAAAAAATTGATTTATTTATATTATTTCATTATTTGAAGTGTATATTAGTAAGAACAATTTATCGCATTTTAACAAGATAATCATTATAATACACTTTATTATGATAATTTGTTTATAGAAACAAAAACTATCATTAAGGATAATACCTAATAAGTTTTAAATACAATATTCTTTATAACAATAATGTGGAATTTCTTTCATTAAATAGATGTGTCAAATTCTATTTGTTTAAGGCTTGTTAACTAAAGAATTTAAGGTTTTAAGGCTAAATGCATATACTATGATAAGTATTTCCATGTTAATGTCATAAGTATGCATTACATTATTTTCATGACTCTTTCTAGTCTCTCTTACTAATCTTCTAACATATATAATGCTAAATTATATTTGATTTTATAAAAATATATTTTATCATGCCTATAAGAGAAAACAATTTAATTGAACAATTGTTTTCTCCCAAGTATTCATTATTATTATTAAATTAAGATATGGTATAAGATATGCTGATGTTTTGTTAAAGGGACTACTACACCAAACTTAACTTATTACTCTTTAGATAATGAGATCTTCAATATTCTTATAGTCATAAATGACAATGAATTATATATATTTAGTAGTTTAATTTTCTTCTTTTTTTTAGTCAATTTTTAAATATTACTTAATTTAGTGGTGTTTTATATTCATTTATGAATGGCACATAAAAAGTCCAAAGATGGTAACTATTATAAAGAGGGAAAGTAGGTAAGTAAATGATATTTATTAAATAAATGCCCTACATGATTTCTTATTGTTATCGTTGATTTTCCTTTCTTTGAAATTATTATTTTTCAAAATATATAAAACATTTGCATCTATAGATAAAAGGTGGCCAAAGTTAAATTGTGGACTAATTTGATATTTACTTTTGATTCTTTAACTTTAGAACTGTATCTTATTGTATTACTTTTGGTTATATCCATAATAATGGGAAGTTATAAACTAATTAACATCAATTAATAGTCATGCTTTTGTATTTTATTTTATTGTAATACTTTGCTACGATTTATTGATTATTTTCAATGATAGAAATTCAACTCCATTAAACATAGGTGGAAAGGAAATAAACTTATAATACCAATTGAAATTTGTTATAAAGCTAATATAAGATCAACTCTTAAACTTATTGGCAATTCCTTACCTAAAAAATAGTTGAGATGGATACTCAACCTATGTTTAATAATCTTTAAACTTTGTAAATACTATTTGTCATATTATTGTATTAATCTTATGGTACATTAGTGTTAGTTATATTTTATTGATTGTTGGTTGACTAAATATTATATATAAAGCCCTCTAGCTTTATTATTATCTATAAAAAGTTTAAAATCATTGTATATATTTGGCACATTAAAGTTGATGAATTCTTATATGTAAGTCTTTTGCCTCTTTATGTCTTATTAGCAATTTATATGACTTAGAAAATTGAGCCCTTAAAACATTCATTATACGTAAGGTATGAGTAATTATATAAATATTTTTATGTGCTTTAAACTATGCAAATTTAAAGTTTTAGTACAATTCAAGCAAAGATACTTAATTGTTATATGATAAATAAATAGCAATTATTCTTGACATTTTCATATTGATAATATTTGTTCATTTAATGATGACATGAAAAATTAAAAAGTATTCATATATTTTGACTATATGAGTTATAACTATATAATTGTATTTTAATTATTAATTATAATTTTTCTTATGGAAGGATATTAATATTAATGTTCTCATAATTGTTTCTAAACTAATGTATTAAGAATTGTGTTAATGACATTTTTGGATTTATAAAATGCAATTATAAGAACCATTTAACACTATTATAAGATAACATATTAAGATTGTTGGCAAAGGCATGATGATTTACCTTGAGGAGTTAAAGAAAGAGGCATTGGACTAGGTTATAAGTTTCATGCTTATAATCATTATATATTTTATAATGAATTTCTATTATATTGGAAAAATATGATGATATAATTAAATTTTTAATTCAAATAAAATGTGTTCACTTTTGAAGGTGAAGTGAGAACTTGAGAGTTTGATAAATAAATAATTCTTACTTAATCAACATGAAATTTAAGTTATAGTCATAAAGATGGTTAATATTAAGACATATTGGCTAAAATATTTCTAATGGTTGTTTTATTGTGGGTGAAACTAATACTATAAGTGTTAATGTATTGTGATAACTAAATCTTCATATCAAGAGTAAGTCATATGACAAAGAAAATAAATATATTTGTTTAAAATATGAATTATTAAAATGATTTAGTAATAAAGTGATATTATTTGATTTTGTATAGTTAGAGATGAGTGAAACTGAACCTTTAAGTAAGTTACTAAGTAGAAAGTTAGTACAAAATATATTGAGAGAATGATACAAATACCTACCGAACATAGTCAAGAATGATGAAAACTTAACTTATATGGTAGAAGATTTTTTGAAGTAAGTTTATATGAGTAATAATAAATTAGTGATTGACTTTTGTGTACTCTTAAAATTGTTAAATCCTTTTTTATAATGTAAATAGTACAATAATTCTAATATTTGAAATTGAGTTATAATTTTAATGAATTTTATAACCTTTATAGGTGATATGTTACTGAAATACACATTTAATAAATTTAACTATATAAAAGTTGAATGAGATAACTCTTATTAGATCTTAGGCAAGATCTTTATAACTTTTATAAAAATAGACTAGGTGATCATATGAGTTAAGAACATCTAACTATGTTAAATAACATGATTTTAAAAAATATGATATGAAAGTAAATTTACTAATATATATGAAAAATTATAATTTGTAAAAATTTTTCTCTCACTATATGTCTAAATATCAAACCTATATTTTTAGTTTTTGGTTCATAACCTTAAATATACAAAAGATGATATATTATATTCTCATTATTTAATTGAATAAAATTAATCTTTTAAAATAATATAAAATTATTATAAATTAATATGTTTTAAAAAACTAATTATTATAATTTCAAACTTAATTAACTAGCCACTTTATGACTATTGAACTAGCTAAATATAACTGTCAAACTAATTATTATGTATTTTTTTATTACTCGTTATATATTATAATAATACTAGTCATTTATTATTATTTAAATTTATATTAAATATTAAATATTATATTATATTATGAGTTATTAAATAAAAATTATTATAAATAGTATTTTTTTTAGTGAGAGACTCCATTTACAATAATTCATTGTCTATTATTGCGTTAATTAAAAATTTAAATTATTTTATTTATATTAATTAATTATTATAATTTATTACACTATAATAATTTATGTAGAAAAGTAAAAATTATTATTAAAAATAGTATTTAATATACTTTAAATATAAAATATTTTTATTAATTTATTTTTATTATAAAATTATACTATTTTATTATGTATTTTTTTTCTTCATATTGTTCGCTAGTAGTCTCCTGTCACATGCCATAGGCTCTGTTCTTAAGCAAGAGAAAACAGAGAAAAAAAAAAAAAAAGGCACCATTTAGTAATCGCAAGCGCCAAGGGAATATATTCCAGGTTTTGTACTAATTTCCTCTTGAAAGAGAGAGAGAGAGAGAGAGGGCTTTAGCAATCGTCTTTTGCAAGTCGCATGGCGGGTTTGGTCAAAAGACGATAAAAAAAAGTTAAAAAGACGTAGAGAGCGGAGAGAAGGAGGGGCACAGTTACCAAGATGAGGTTGCTTTTTTAATGCTTTGTAAAAGGCGGTGCCCAAATTTTGGAACCTTTGCCCTTTGCAGGTCTATGTATGGTCGGTAAGGAATCTTTGAAAAAGGCCCTGTTTTGTGAGAATTTTATCAGGGTTCACTGGTCCCAAGCCCTGGTCAACAGAAATTTTAGACTCTATCGGCTGCTCAATGCTCAAACTCGAGATCCCAATCAAGAAAACATGCATTAGGCAGCTTGTAGATCACCAGTAGCTATGACTGGTGGGCCTCTCTTGTTCCAGGAACACTCCGAAAGGCATTGAGCCTAGTGCTCGTTTGTCTCGACTCTTGACTTTTGGATGACCCCCTTTGTTTGCTTCTGTCTATAATATCTCTCTAATTTTTCACTAAAGAGCCATGCTTTTGACTGAATTTAGTGCCGACTTTGGGAGCTTATTGGCTTGACAGAAGTGCTTTTCTTTTTTCCTTTTTGAAAGCCGAAAGTGTGTTATTAATTAGACTGCTTTCGTTTCCAAAGCGATTAGGACACCTGACCTGACGTAACCGTTTCAGCTTTCCTCATTCTTTTTAGTCTTCTCAATGGTTGTTTTTTTCCCGTTGACCATATTGTATACTACGTACTACGTATCAAAGCCAACGTCCGGTGGACCTGTTTGCTTGAATTCTAGAGTAGCAGGAGTCCATGCCAGCATTTAATCTGGCATGCATTTCAAACGTATTCCACACGGCCACATTATAACGATTGGCCCAGTGAAGTTTCAGCTCTTTTTTGGTTTTTTCTATCCCAAGGGACCAGACGAGGCATTTGAACACTATCTCTGCCATCTGCTGGCTAGGGCCCACTTGCATTAGTGAGAGACAAACATGTTCTGTATGTTAAAATAGCTTCCAATTGTTTTTTTTTTTTTTTTTTTTAACCTTGTCTACTTTTTCACATCAAGATATTACGGGTCGAATGACGTTACAAATTAGCTTGCTTGCATGATAAATTTACGTTGATAAGCTGACATACTAAGAATTTAACGTTCTTACGTTACTCTAGACATGAAATTTGTATAATTAGCATGCAAAATGCATTTTAGCTACGAAGGTAAGGTAAGAAAATTGTCTTGCCTGTATCTCGATGAGCACTATAGAGTAAGAATAAGCAAAGGCAATGTCTCCAATAGCTTGGAATGACCTCCAGACTTTCTGTTCGACCGACACGTCCACAACACCTATCTTTCCGGCCAGAGTTGTCGTTACATGTGCTCCACCTTCATGTTCATTCATGCGCCACACAGCATTAGATCAAGGATAGGCTCAAATCAAACTAATAGTATTATGAAAAAAGGGCATGGCAAAAAGTTACTTGCTACTCTTGCTATGGAGAGTCCAAGGCCGATGGAAGAATAAGCAAAAGACATGATTGCTGCGAGAAGTGAGAGCCATGAGAGCTTGTGGAAGTTTTGTATCTGGCTAAGGATGATTTGGATGCAACCGAAGATTATCATGTAGGGATTGTTTGGCGTGTAGCACTTTACATGGTGCCCGTTCTTGTGGAAACAATTTGATCTCTTAACAGCCCTGACAAAGAGAGTCACATTTAAGTTTCGGTTACATTTTCTTGCATAAAATAGAAAATAAATATTGGAGAGATTTTTTTAGCAGACCCTTCTTAATATACCATAAACATCTGGAATTAATATAATGATACATATTTTTACATGTAAGCTTCTGACCACAAAATGGACACAATTTCATGGTCAATTCTACGTATGGGGGATTTGTGATTTAGAATATGGACAGTCACAGGTTGTCATTTATCTTGCAACTCTTCTTTTTACCGAATATTAGATGTCAGTCATAGGCTGCTAATCTCCGGTTACCACCTGAAGCAAACTGGTCCTACAATTGTCAGTGAAAGAAAGTGAACTCAAAGAAATAATTTGACGGTGTGTCGGTTGCTTACACCATGCTGATGGATGCAGTGATAACGTAGCCGATTGAGATTCCTATCATATTCGCATACTGAGCCAACCCACATAGCTGAACTTTCCTTCCTCCTGATAAAGCAGCACAAATTATAGAGCCCAAAACAATCAAACTTCCCAGGTGTTGGAATTTCTGTACAATTAGTTCTGACTGTATAATTAGTTACCTAAGTTGGCTCTGACAGCATCCATGTAAGTGTAGTTTCTATTGCCGGTGGTAGGATCAGGAGACCTGTAACAGTCGGCGAGAAGAGTGGAGGTGAAGAAGGTGATAAGCGAGAAAGCCATGAGAACACTGGGTCCAACCACCCAGCCTAGCTGGGCAATGGCCCATGCCAGAGACAGCACTCCTGATCCTATCACCGCTGTGATTATGTGGGCACTCGCAGTTATCCATGTCCCTTCACAGACGCGAAAAAACAAGAATGCTCCGTCCATCAAAATCATTTTACAAGCTCAAAAATAATATCAGAACAAAAGGTTTAATTCAAGAATTTTTTTTTTTTTCAGGAAGAAAAATTTGAAAAAGTGATACCAGTTCTTTTGACACGGCCGTCGTCATCCTGCAGGCTCTTGAGATTTTCACGGCTACCATCGTACAGTTCTGATTCCTGTTCGACGTACAAGTTGTTAACTTGCATCTCTCTAGCCATCTCTCTCTAAGCTGTTTCACTTTTCTATATGAGTATATGCTATGAAATGGCGTTGATTTTAATGAAGAAATTAAAAGAGTAGGGACAGATGCACTGAAATGAAAGAGAAACAATAATGATATGCTTTTCAGAATGTAATTGTAATGACAACAGGTGAAAGTTGAACGGTAATCTGTCTCTTTGTCAAGAAATGAACCAGAAGCCTCTATGCATGAGGGATTCAGCAAAATCTGCACCATTAAGGGTGCGGTGTCGGTGCCCGGTCTTCCTCAGACCCCACTGGTCCCCACCCCATTTTTATGGACTTGGCCTTGACAGAAATTTTTATTTAAGTTTGAAGTCGATTTAACTGCAATAATGTATTTAAAGATTAAAAATGTAAAACTAATGATCATGATTTATTTAATATTTACACTTTTATATATAACAATGATTGAGAAATAATTAACAAAATTATGTAATATTATAATAAAAATAAATTAACAAAAATATCATATTTGAAAAATATTAGATATTTTTTAAAATATAATTATTATTTTCATAAATAAATTATTATAATACAATAATTAATAATGATTATATTTTCAAAATATGACAAAATTTTTTATTAATGTATATTTCAAATAATAAAATTACATAATCAACTTATCTTTTAATTCATTCAATATGATAGATCTTTCTTAAATAAATTATAGATGATATCTCTATTAAGATTTCTCATGATTTATTTTGGAAGATGAAATAATTAACTTTATATGATATGTCTAGTATTCTTACTCATAGTAAGAATAAAAGTTTATAAATAAAAATTATGATAAAAACCATTAATTATTTTAAAATTATATAACAATTAATTTAATAGACAAATAACAACTATTTTAACAATTATAAATAATTAGTTCATTAAGTTTAAAAGTATGATAATTAATTTTTAAAAATATACTAATTTACAACAAAGTTTTGTTATTTTAAACGACTAATTTTGTTAAATTAATTAATGAAAATATAACACATTATCTTTGATATCTTTTAGTTTATGAATTAAAAATTAGTAGTATAAATTTTGATATTTAAAAATATAGTAAAATAAAAATTTTTATGAACTATAACTTTCATATAAAAATCAGTGAACTTGTCATTATTTTATATTTTTTAATATCATACTATTTAGCACGATTTAATATTGTCAGGCTATACACTCATCTAACATGTTTTCAAGAGAGTTTTAGAGATTAAATTTAAAATCTCATAGCAACGATAACATTTCACTCTCATATAGTTGAATTTATTAATTGTGTATTTTAATAATACATTACTTATAAGAGTTATAAAATTTATTAAACGTATGACTTAATCTCAAATATTAGAATTTTGTATAAATATCAAAGAACTTGTCATCATATTATATTTTCTAAAATTATACTATTTAACTCAATTTAGTAATGTCAAAATTTATGCTCATTTAACATAATTTCGAGAGAGTTTTAAAGATTTAGCCTAAAATCTCATAGGAGTAATCACATTCATAAGAGACTATATGATATAGCAATAAGAAGAAAGAAAGAATTAAGGGTGGTTGGACTACCTGAATTTCTAGACAATTACGAACTCTACATAAAGCCTGAATTGAACTTAGTCATTTACTATTATTTCATATGCTCTCTCTCTTTTTTTTTAATAATATATTACTCATAAAAGTTATAAATTTATTAAAAGCATGATTTAATCTCAAATATTAAAATTCTTACACCATTTACACCATAAAAAGAGATTTTATAATTTTGATAGTGCACATGAATCAACAAGTAATTTGTTCTTACTCATACGAACTTAATTTAGGGGATTTCTTATCACATAAATTGGATTCTCATTATTCTTGATCATTCTCTATATGCATCAATTTCATTCCTTTCAATGTAATTTAGACTAACTTTTACTTAATAACTAACGTAAAAGATTACCTCAATTTATTTTTGACTATACAAAATCAAGTGATCACTTTGTCAACTCATAAGTTAGACAACTATGTATCTTATTTCAATTATATAACTTACTTTTAGTATGAGTAATAAAGATTTGGCTAATGTAATTCATCAATTTTTATAATGTTAGTTGCACTCATAACGAAATTCCATCAAAAACTTTTTTTTCACTATTTTACATTAGTCATCTTCAAAACTATAAACTCAAATTCTATTATAGACTTGATGGGAATCAAGCCAATACATGTAATGATCAATTGTACATACATGAAGGTCTAATAACAAAAGTTAAAGTTAAAATGATGTGAGAAGTTGTAAATAAATTTATTGAAATTATTTGGATTAAAAGCAATACACAACAAAAAGAGTAAGACTCTAAGGAATATCAAGTTTTAATAAACTTCATACAAGTTCAAAGACAATTTATTTGAAAATTTTGGATTGAATTCTAAATTTGACCATATACCTTATTTCTTTTGGAAAGTCATATATATTATTTAGCTATTTTATAATTGTAATGAGTTGAATAATACCTTAATTTATATTCAATCAAACCAATCTTTTATTTAGTAGTTTGTTAAGTAAATTTATTATTTTTATTTTATTTTAAATTTACTGTTTTATTTTAAATTTGATATATAGACATGCAACTTTATTTTATAGGAACTAACTGATTTATTTTTTAATAAATTTGAGACACTTTTCTCTTTGATTTTTTGGAAAACTTTAGAACTTATCAATATTATTCTTATGATATTTCAATTTTAATTTATACTTTTAGTTTGTATTTTTCAATAAAAATTAGGTTAAAGGTTTTTTAAACTCTCGTTAAACTTGATTTAATTTTTTTTAATATTTCATTTTATTTATGGATCTCATTAGATTCTTTAGAGTTGGCATTAAGACCAAATAGTAAGTACTTATTTGATATGCTTTCAAGTCACTCCACCCTTCTAAGGATGAATACATTTTTTTAAACCAAAAATTTATTAAATATTACTAATATTGTTTTATTATATCTAATAATCTATTATAAAATATACTACAATTAATGGTATCTAGCAAATATGCCAATATTTTTTAATCAGGCACAATTCATTCCCTTTGCCAAACACATGTGGTATATTACTATCATGCATACAAGATCGTATAACGATTTGTTTTTCGTTTTCTTATGTCCTTTAAATTGCAACAATTTTCCTTTTGAAGTGTTGACTGCTGCATAAAATTATAATGTTGACAAAGTTCAAAGGTTATCAGACCTAAACTTAAGACTTATGTTTTGAAGAACAGGTCTTATTAACAAAACTTTCGACGCATTTTGCATTTCCTTATCATCACTTCGAGAACTAAAGGCTAATATTACATAAAATAATAAAATGTTAAAATTTGATTGAAGTGTACAAACATAACCTCAGAGGCTAAAAAGATTGCTGGGTGGAATACTTTATTGATTGACGTGTGCAACCCACTAACCCAGAATACTTTTTAACCAGATAACATGCAGGTAGCTCTGAAAAATTTCAAGTGCCCTGACACGAAATATCTGGAGTAATTATTGTGTCATACGCAGATCACCATGATGCCACCTTTATACAAGCACTCAAATTAGTGTAGCCTGTTTGATGGTGATGTTGGGCTCATGTCGGCGCTCGCAGACCCAAAAATAAATATTGTTTATGGTGAGGAGCACACGTGATGATGCGAAAGCCCATGTTAAATAAATAAATAGGCATCGCCACGAAAAGGCGATACAGGTGTCGAGATAGAATGGCACATTTCCCGCATTCATGTGACAAGGAAGGACGCTGCCCAATGCCTGCGTCTCTGGAAGCGGCCCGTGAATCCCATTCTCATTAGCGAAAAGAAACCGAGGAAAGTTGTGGAGTATCTTATCGTTAATATTTTTATGGTTTGCAGAAAGAAATGGGCAAGCAAGCCATTGATGGGGTCCTTTTAACATGTACGTGCCTGGATTGGATTGCGACGGCAATACACATTTAAGAGGTCACAAACGTGACGACTTTGCATGACCAAACAAAGACCATCTTATGCATGAGATGGAGCCGCAATTTTCTTAAATTTCACTTCTTTCCGTCACTTCAATTTATCAGCAAAAGGGCTCACTTTAATTTGTAGGCATCCTCCTTACTTTACCTGAATTATTGTTTTCAGTTCACGTCTCCTTTATGTCACCCTATTTTATTCGTACCTATCTAGTTCAAGCAAAGTCTGATCGACTGTCCTGTGTTTGGGATATGGACAGAGCAAATTTAGTTGCATTGTCATTTATACGTGAAAACTTTGCTTTTCGATCGACGATTGATTGCGAACAATGACTACTAAGCTAGTAGATTGTATTGGTTCTAAGATGTCAAAATTCAAATCAAAGGAAGATCACGATGAATTCATTCCTTCTGTAAAGGTAGCATTAGCGATAATATGGCACGAATTCTAAGCATAAAGGACTAAGGAACTTATTTCACTCCTAATATCTGAAAAATGTCTTAGTGCAGATTAAGAAGAAGAAGAAGCTCTCTCGTTCTTGAGTTCTTTTTATTTTGTAAAGTATAAAAAATATAATAAAATCTCGCCTTTTTTTTTTTACGTAGAATACAAATTTTTTAAAATACTTGTTCTTAAAAATGTCTTCTTTTTTTTTTTTTTGTTTTTTCAATGCGTACTAGAAAATTGTCTTTTTAATTGAAGAGGTGAGTCTTGAGTTTATAATTATTTTATCTTCCTCGCTCTTGCTTGTAGTTCTTAGCCTATAGTTATATGCATGTTCTTAATTGATTTTGGGATTAATGTTGTATTCCTTCGGGATATCTTGAGTATTAGATGTGTGTTTTTCTATCATTTGTTTTTTTTTTTCTCTCTTTTTTTCTAAAAAGAGATAACATTGATTTTATCTTTTTTTTTTTTTTCTCAACTCTAAAGTCACGGCCTTTTTTCTCATATACGATGAAATTGGCGGAGGCTAAAGATATTGCGGCAACTATAATTTTGGTATTTGAAACGCGTACCCATATGCCTGAAAGACGACCTTTCAGTACTACTCGACCGAAGGCCAATTGGTTATATTAATAGTTAAAACATTGCACTGGTTGTTTTTAAGCTTTGCAAACGGACCGAGCCCACATCAAGCAAACCCATTTGAGGCCCAATTGTAGCGAGCTAAACAACATCCCAAATCCTCAACCCATCACCCATCTGAATTGAACCGACTCTTGTGGGTTTGTTTATTAGGATGGTAGACGAAACCCACCAAGCCTGTAGATCAGAAGATACCGAATTTAGACCAAGAAGCGTGACAGCAATTGAAAACGTTGCAAAGCTTCTGAATTCAGGAGACTAATACTAATAGCAATCTTAAAACTCCTCTATATTCCATGATGGAATTTGAATCCTCCCTCCCCTTCGTTTCATTTTATTGTGTTTTTCGGGCCTTGAGGTCGCTATGCATTATATCATTGAAAACCGTATTACCCATCGGCTCTGTTTATAGTGGGCATTACCTTTTCTTTAGTTTTTGGTGGAACGGGTCAGTCCCATAGTAGGCCCAGGATTCGTATGGGTACCTAGCGGCTAAATTAAGCAAATTTTGCTACTATCCACAATATCTAATAGTAAAATAAGATAAATTCTTAGTTTTAATTTTAAAATGTAATCTTTAAATCCTATAAATTAAAAAATAAATTAAGCAAAGCTTTATATGTGAACTAAATGCACTTAAAAATCCATTTTTATATATCTATCTATATATATTTATATATAATTATATATTATTTAAAATTAAAAAAATAATAAAATACTTATGTTGCAACTTTTATTTAATTGTGAGGAATGTATATAAAATCAAAATTAAAGAGTTGATAAAATATGTATGTAATAATTTTTTAAAAAAAATTATAAATATATAAGTATTTAACTTAATTCTAAATTTATTAATAAATTTCCATAATTGATATCCTATCAAAATTTATAATATTTAAAATTAATTTAAATTTACATTAATAATTATTTATAAATGTTTAAAATAAACACAAGGCAAATATTTTTAAAACACTGCGAGATTGACTGTAAGTGGTCGTAGGTTGATAATTTAGAACATGATACGTGAGCGTTGGATTCGCTGGCCGTCAAGACATGATTGCAGTTTGACATCTCCCTGTCAAACAAGGATAGGTTATGTGACAAGATTTCGCAAGCAGAGAATGTGGCAACCATATTACTAAGTGTGGTTCCGATGATTGTCTCCTAAGATTAATCCGCCATATTAATTGTTCTTAACATGTTTTTCCCATTTAATTATTTATGATTTTGGGATTAACAATGTAATGGCATGCGTATGGCTAATTCCTTCTGTTGCAATGTTGTCATAATTTACTTTCAAATTGTAGGATCTTACAACCCTTGTCATACATGAACCCACGATTTTACTCGGGTTAGGATCCGTTTGTTTTTAGAACAAAAAAAAAAAAAAAAAACTAGAGTGCAAAAGATATTAAGAACAATTTTCTTTTTCTTTTTTCTTTTAGATTACAAAAATTTAATTTTCTTGAACAACTAAATATCCATTTATTCAGCAAACTGTGTACATTAGTTAAGTTTTTATAAGTGCATTCCGTTATAATAGGAGGGAAAAAAATTTTCTTTTTTGGGTATTTATCATACTCTCTTTTTTTTTCACTAAAATTAAAACCTTTCATTGATTTTTTAATAAATAAATAAATATTTTGAAAATTAATTTTTTCAAAACTAAATATAACAAAATTATGCACTACATCAAAATAATATTAATTAATTTTCTATTAACGGAAATCTCGGGGTTTGAAATAGGGACGATAAGTATGAGCGGACTGTGACTCGCAACGGAAATTATATACCAAATCTGTCTTTATTTTGATTGGTTAAATTAGAAAATCTGTGGATTAGATTAAGATGATATCTTCTTTGCCTTATCCAATTGATACTCCTGATAAAAAATTGCGTTCCAAGCAAACCGCGTCGTCTTGGACGTTAAGGACAACCTTTGACAAACACCGAGTTCACTTATCACCGAGCTTCTGTGATCTGTACACAACAGAACAGAACGGATAGATGTTTTCATCTCCTTCGTTTATATATATATTTTGTTTTTTCTCTTTCTTCCGCTGTTGCCCTTTTTGAGTATAATTAAACGGATTTTCACTTGCAATTGGTGCTAATTGGCGATGGCGAATTTATCTCTCCCTCCTGACTCTCTGTTTCTGGGCTTCGATAGCTCAACTCAGTAACTATCTCTCTCTCTCTCTCTCTCTCTCTCTCGCTCTAATTTTTATTCTTCAAGTGGGCCATGTGAATTATTCTGGTTTATCTTTTTTTTTTTGAGGGGGGGTGGTTTTGAGATTTTCCACGTAATTGGGGTATGCGAATTAAGCTTTTGTGATCATCCTTTTATTTCTTTTTCAATCACTGCTGTTAGTTAGTTGATTTCTCTGGTGTGTATTCTATAAAGTTTTATTTGCGTGAAACTTTGTACGTGTCAAGGTCTTTGAAGGCAACTGTTTTGGACTCCAGTCTCAACATTGTCAAATCTGAGCTGATTCATTTTGACTCCGACTTGCCTCATTACAATACCAAAGATGGAGTCTTCAGGGACTCCGCCGACAATTGCAGAATTGTTTCACCTAACTTGATGTGGGTCGAAGCTCTTGATCTTCTTCTCCAGAGGCTTACCAAATCGGGTTTTGATTTTGGGAAAGTTGCTGCTCTTTCTGGCAGCGGGCAGCAACATGGCAGTGTTTATTGGAAGAAAGGCAGTTCTACCACATTATCATCATTGGACCCCAGCAAGCCTTTGGCTGACCAGCTTGGCAATGCTTTTTCTATCAATGAATCGCCTATATGGATGGACAGCAGCACCACGGTGCAATGTAGAGAGATAGAGAAGGCCGTTGGTGGACCATTGGAGCTGGCTCGGATAACTGGGTCGAGGGCATACGAAAGATACACAGGACCACAGATTAGGAAGATATATCAGACACAGCCAGAAGCTTATGATAATACTGAGAGGGTTTCCCTTGTTAGCTCCTTTATGGCATGCCTCTTCATTGGATCATATGCTTGCATTGATCACACTGATGGGGCTGGGATGAACTTGATGGATATTAAGCATAAAGTCTGGTCTAACGTAGCTTTAGAGGTTTGTTTGCTGTGCGCTTGGCCGATGCTTGAACGGTGAAATCCTTTTCGGGTTGTTGTAGTGAAATTTTGTTTAATTGCATTGTCAATTACAGGCCACAGCACCAGGTTTGGAGGAAAAGCTTGGAAAATTGGCACCTGC
Organism: Bruguiera gymnorhiza; assembly: GCA_020883675.1. Taxonomy (NCBI): domain Eukaryota; kingdom Viridiplantae; phylum Streptophyta; class Magnoliopsida; order Malpighiales; family Rhizophoraceae; genus Bruguiera; species Bruguiera gymnorhiza. The sequence continues at coordinate 2,546,062 of JAIRCJ010001047.1, read as the reverse complement.
TCACGCCATTGCTGGGAATATTTCCCCCTACTTTGTACAGAGGTTAGTGCCATACTTTTACTATTTGCTTTGATTTTGCATTCCATGTGCTTTAATTGGACTATGCCATGTTTCAGTGTGATCTGTGCAATTGTGTGTGTGCAAGCTATTTTGATAGATGACACTTTAATTACTCTGTGATTGCTGCATGCTAAGAAAGTTTATAACACCGTTAGGTCTTTCTCACTCATATTTATTCTTTTGTGATAAACTGTCATTTATATTAACATTTGATAATGCAATCTCAATGCAGGTATAATTTTAGTGAGAACTGTTTGATTGTTCAGTGGTCTGGAGACAACCCTAACAGTTTAGCAGGTTGATGCTTTTCTCTATGTTAGCTTTTTACTAATCCTGTTTGACCCTTGGCTAACTCTTGCTACAGAGCACGTAATCTTGGTTGATGTTTGCAAGGTTCATTGTTTTCTAACATAAGCATTGCCAGTTTTAACTAGCTTAATCCTGCAGGTTTAACACTGAGCACTCCAGGGGATCTAGCAATCAGTCTTGGTACCAGTGACACTGTAAGTTGGAAAAACCATATTTTTGGCCTTTGTACTAGTACCTAGAATGCTGGATGAATCAATGGAACAACAGAAGTACATGGAATTATCTCATGAATGGTTATATACCATGCTTTTTATGTGCCAAATAGGTTCTTCCTAGACTAAATATGAATAAGCTGTATCACAGGATTCCTACAACTTAGTTGACTTGCAATCTTCTTATGCTTTTGGTACAGGTTTTTGGGATTGCCTATGATCCTAAACCTGGATTGGAAGGGCATGTATTTCCTAATCCAGTGGACACAGAAGGGTACATGGTAATGTTATGCTACAAAAATGGGTCTTTGACTCGTGAAGGTATTAATTTCATTCCTGTGGATTTCAACAATTGCATTTAGTTGCTTCCTTCCTTATGTGACAACAATCTTGACTAGATCTCCGTAACCGCTATTGTGACAAATCTTGGGATGTCTTCGAAAAGTTTCTAGAGCAGACCCCACCTCTTAACGGTTAGTTTATCTGCTAATAATTTACTTATTCCTGGACTCTAGCTGGGTTTCTTTTTTTCCTTGGTTGTATCTTTTTTCCTGATTCTAGTCTTTGCTATAGGTGGGAAGATCGGTTTCTACTATAAAGACTATGAAATTCTTCCTCCACTTCCAGGTGGATTCTTGAATCCTTTTGTCATATCTCTTTAGCAAACACTGATATTGTGTACCTGTATTTCAGTCATCTTAGTTACTGTCTCCTCATTTCTGGCTTCCTCTCCTGCCAGTCTTTTGGCTGAACACAGATTACTTCATCATGCAATTGCCCTGTAATGTCTCATACACTACATTTTGTTAGGACGTATGCTCACGTCTTCAAAGAAAAGAAACTATTTAGTCACGCAAGTGGATGTACATCAGAAGTCATGTCTTAAAATTGCAATAACAATTTAGTTAGCCATTGGATGCTTTTATTTCCTTACATTGTTCTTTACATTAGATGTACTCAGTAAACTGAAGAGGCTGAAATAGTTGACTAACAGTTGCTTGTCTTGCCAGTTGGATTTCATCACTATATTCTCCAAAATTTTACTGATGAGACTCTGGAGGGGTTGAATGAGCAGGAAGTGGAGGAATTTGATCCTCCTTCGGAGGTCAGTAATGACTAAGATTATGTTTTCTTCTGCCAATCAATTTCAAGACTTCATTTCATAAATAATTTCATTTGCAGGTCCGAGCCTTGATTGAGGGCCAGTTCCTCTCGATGAGAGGCCATTCTGAACGTTTTGGCATGCCTTCGCCTCCAAAACGAATCATAGCTACTGGTGGAGCATCCGCTAATAAAAGTATTTTGAATGCCATTGCATCAATATTTGGCTGTGATGTCTATACGGTCCAAAGGCCTGGTATGCAGTAGCATTTTTGTGGTTTCAAATATGAAGTATGAATCTATTAGGGTTTACTGCCTCTGAAATGCTTTATATCAGTTTTTTTTCTTTTTTTTTCAGTAAACAACTCTTTTGCTTTCATCCTATTTTGCCTAATGGAGATGTCTTTATACACACTCGACAGATTCTGCATCCCTTGGAAGTGCACTGAGGGCTGCGCATGGTTGGTTATGCAACAGAAAGGGGAGTTTCATGCCAATTGCGTGCTTGTATGAGGGCAAGAGGACGGCTTTCAGCAGCAAGCTTTCAGTTGGATCTGGGAATAAACAACTGGTTTCCGAGTACGCGTTATTGATGAGGAAGAGGATGGAAATCGAAAATCGCCTTGTCCAAAAGCTAGGACGGTACTAATTCTTAGAACTCCCAGTACTAAGTGGGGAAATAACAGCAACAGTGTCATTCCTTGTCTTTCAATTTGGGATTGTGACTTGGACTTACTTCAAGACAACAAAGGTATCCTTTTTTTTTCCTTTCTCAGTTCATTTATGTTCTTCCGTGCTTGTGATGGTTTTTTTTTTGGGGGGGGTTCTTAGTTGAGATGAATTCAGTATTGCAAATAAGCTAAAAGTTTTGCATTACATATTATTTGGACATTACTGTTGGGTTTGTTGACAAATTTATGGCACAGAAGTCTATTCTGAGCAAAGGTTAAGTAATGCGGTTGTGGCACATTTACTTGTCCAGAATATTGCAATTTTAACTGTTCTCAAACACTAAGCTTGGCTTAAAATATATGTTTGCAAATCACAGTTACAATGTTAAATTTCAAATGCTCTAATTTATTTATTTTATTCAGTGCATTTATGTTTTTTCATTCTTATGTTTTTGTTTTCCGGGGGGGGGGGGGTTGCGGTGTGAGGTTCTTTGGAGATAAGTAGTCAAAAATTCACTGATCTCACAACACGACTCCAGTCCGTCCAAAATAAACTTGATTTAAAATGTGATGTAACTGAAAGATAATTTGACATTTATAATTTACCTGGCTTTAAAAAAAAATGAACATTTTTTAGAAAAATATAAAATGTTTGTTATTTAACATTATTTTATATTTTTATTTATTATCTTTTGGCATATATATATATATATATATATATATATATGATTTTTCATATTATGGAATTATCTATCTTTATTTTTTATATTGATAATATTTTAAAAATTTTATCCACATATAAATACATATTATATAGGTAAATATATATCATATACATATACATGCATACATGTTTATTTATATATATAATAAATAATATAAAAACATAATACACATAATATATTTATATATTTTTTATATAAATTAATATAGAATAATTAAAATTAATTTAAACTTAGAATAATTCAACTCTAATTTATTCAATTTCATTTATTTGATACTTCTATTTGTAGAGGAGATGAATTCAATAATGTTTTGACGATGATAGCTTTGCAGTACTTGAGAAGCTTTTTCCCATAAAGACTGCTTCCCTATTTTGCATAAGAAAAATGATGAGACCTTATTGACGGACGATCCATCAAACTCGTGCAAAGAGGCCAGAACACCCGCAGATGGGATTCCAGCCTTTGTATACCGAACACAAAAGTTTGCATTTTGCATTTACAATTATATTGAAATTTTTTCGTACGGATCTTAAGAATGGGATACCCCGTGAGTTTTCCTCAATTGGTTTCCAATGGATTTCACCCAAAAAGCCTCTTTCTGAAAATTGTTCAATAATTCTTGACACGTTGCTGGGCGCAGCTACCAACCCATTTTTCGAATCTGTGTTTTTAAAAATAAATAAATAAATAAATAAATTTTGAACAACAAAATCTCCCGGCTAATTTTCATAAACTATGGGAAAAAAATTAAAAACAACAAAATTCTACCGGTTAGTTCTCAATCAAACTCTAATATCAAATTGAAGGTAGAAGATAGGCACCAAAGAACCACAAAGCATTCTACCAAACAAATTCAACGATTTTAACTTGGACGATGAAAGCTATTTTATTACAATAATACCCAAATGTTCACAAGCACCACAATACTTGAAACTCAAACAATGTTTACCCGCATGGACATCCATAAGCGAAATACTCATAAAACACACTGGTAAAATGAAAAAGAAAACGCATGCTTTAATCAGTAGTCATCTCCTTCTTCACCATCCTCCCCTTCATTGAACTCAGCGCCAACCTCCTCATAATCCTTCTCCAAGGCAGCAAGATCCTCCCGGGCCTCTGAGAACTCTCCTTCCTCCATGCCCTCACCCACATACCAGTGCACAAAGGCACGCTTGCAATACATGAGATCAAACTTGTGGTCGATGCGGGAGAACACTTCTGCAACACTCGTGGAATTGGAGATCATGCAGACAGCCCTCTGCACCCTAGCAAGGTCAGCACCTGGAACAACAGTTGGTGGCTGGTAATTGATGCCACACTTGAACCCAGTAGGACACCAGTCAACAAACTGGATGGTGCGCTTGGTCTTGATGGTGGCCACAGCTGCATTCACATCCTTGGGGACAACATCACCACGGTACATGAGACAGCAAGCCATGTACTTACCGTGGCGGGGGTCACACTTGGCCATCATGGATGAAGGCTCAAAAGCACTGTTGGTAATCTCCGCAACTGAGAGTTGCTCATGGTATGCCTTCTCTGCTGAGATAACAGGGGCATAAGAGGAGAGCATGAAATGAATTCTGGGATAGGGAACCAAGTTTGTTTGAAACTCAGTAACATCCACATTGAGAGCCCCATCAAACCTCAGAGAGGCAGTGAGGGAAGAGATCACCTGAAACACAAAGGAAAGAAAACCCACATTAATAATCATCTTTTGCATTGATCAATAGCCATCAAATAAAACCCCATAAAAATAACAAAAGATAATTACCTGAGAAACAAGACGATTGAGATTGGTGTAAGTGGGACGCTCAATGTCAAGAGATCGACGGCAAATGTCATAGATAGCCTCATTGTCAAGGAGCACAGCAACATCAGTGTGCTCAAGGAGAGAGTGGGTCGAGAGGACGCTGTTGTAAGGCTCAACAACAGATGTTGAAACCTGGGGCGAAGGATAGACGGTAAAGCCAAGCTTTGATTTTTTGCCATAATCAACAGAGAGACGCTCCAAGAGAAGCGACCCAAGGCCAGAACCGGTACCGCCACCAACAGCATTGAACACCAAGAACCCTTGCAGGCCAGTACAGTTGTCAGCAAGCTTCCTGATGCGATCCAAGCATAGATCAACAATCTCCCTCCCAATGGTATAATGTCCGCGAGCAAAGTTGTTGGCAGCGTCTTCCTTGCCGCTGATGAGCTGCTCGGGGTGAAAGAGCTGGCGGTAGGTTCCAGTTCTCACTTCATCGATAACAGTGGGCTCGAGATCAAGGAAAACGGCGCGAGGGACGTGCTTTCCTGCACCTGTCTCACTAAAAAAGGTGTTGAAAGCATCGTCTCCTCCGCCTACTGTCTTGTCCGTTGGCATCTGGCCATCAGGCTGATGAAACAGACAAAATAAGACCGAAAAATAATAATCACATCTCTCTCTATATCATCCAAACCGTAACAAAATTAACCAAATATAATAGATAACTATCCTACGCAACAAAAATTCCAGCAAAAATCTGCAAATCACCAGATCTGATTGAATACGTTATGAAAACCACATATCTACAAAAGAGGCAAATATCTGCAATGTAATCACCTTAAGATTAAAAGAAAAAACGAATCTAAGATATTTCTCTTCGGAAATTCGTCCAAAACACACGAAAAATCCTAGATCAGGAGACATTTAAATCGAAATGCACAAAAACAAGAACAAGAACAACAACAACAACAAAAATAAACAAGAGGTATAAAGATATACACAATCAATACAAGGATCACCGATATGAATAAAAACCGAGAGAGAGATGGTTACCTGAATGCCATGCTCGAGGCAGTAAAGCTCCCAGCAGGCATTGCCGACCTGAATACCAGCCTGACCGATGTGGATTGAGATGCACTCTCTCATTTTCTCACCTTAACAGAAAACTCCAGAAGGGCTAAGCAGGAACCGAAGAAGAATGAGATGATCGAGAGCTGATGATGGAGCTACAATCGCGGCGGCGTTTATGAAGACGCCTTTCAATTTGTGGGTAATTTTTGGTTTTCGGGGATCGGAGTTTTATATAGAGATGGAAGCGAAAGGAAGGAGAAGGGCAAAAGGGTCCTCTCCCAGGATGGTTTTTTTTAACTATGGTTACTTAACCGTGGTTGAAAAACGTGCCAGCAAATATTTGGTTGGGACAGGCTGGCCTGACTAACTGCTAACCATGGTTGGTTGCCCCCCGCTCCATTTTTGAATTTTGATTGAGCAACGGACTTGAGATTTGCGTTAAATTACAATGGTGCCATTATGCTTCTACGTTTAAAAAGGGTAATGGTGTCATTTTAGTTGGAACTCTCTGTTGCGTGAGACGGGTGGCGTAACGGAAAAAAAAAATGAACGGACAAAGGCTGCAAAGCGCTGACGCGGAGGAAGCACGTGCGATGAAATTCGGCAGGCATGTGGTTTTTCTTTTTTTTTTTTAATAATAAAAAAAGGGAAAAATACAAAAAAGAGAAAAATGAAGTAAAAAAAAAGGGGGGGGAAAACCTAGAGTTTTTCTTCAGCACAACTGACAGCACACGGCAGGATGCACAAAAATTTTCATAATCATTGCTACAAGATATTAAGAAAAAAAAAAAAAACAAAAATGCTCATTAGGGGTGTGGATGACAAGTACATTGTACGTTTCTACCAAAATATAATCGGGCCCATCTGTTCATTCCTGGTATAAGAAGCATCATGCAGCCCAAAACAGGCCGAATGGCCCACCCACGCCGTTAAATTCTGCGAATGTAAATTTATTCGGGTTCTTAATTTTATAAAAGTTTAGATTTTTTTTTCTTTTTTCTTTTTTATGAAGTGGGAAAGAGAAAAAGCTAAAATTAAAATACAAAAACATCAAAAACTAAATATTCACTTCCCACAATGATCTCTAGTTAAGCCACCGAAGCCCCCCCGACCCCGACGAGCCTTTTGCAAACCCCTCAACATTAATCTTGAAGAAGCCTTCTGTTGGTGGAATATTTTGTATAAAATATTTTGTATATAGTATAATTATAAATTATTTTTGTAGTTATTTATGTCTATGAAATTTGTGGTTGGTAAAACGTTTTCTTTCAAAAAAAAAAAGAAAAAACTATTACATTCTTTAAAATTGTGATTTGTGATTATGACATTTCAACAATCTTGTCATTGTAATAGATGTGCACCTATGAATTGCCATGATTTGATAAGATCACGACCTAAAAGGCTTATATTCTTGGTTCAATTACAAACAAAATCACTACTTAACATGCCGTGTCCACAATGGAATTGAAAAATGCTTTCTAACCACCGATATACCGTAAATTAAACATCAACCATACCAATTCTACAATGGACAATATTTTCATGTAATTCGAGCACAATTAATTGAAACATTTTTTCTTAAAATCTGTTAGTTTCTTGTTCGAGTCCTGCCGAGTTTATTTTATTAATCTTTCTGCCTTCCCTTTGAAACAATGGACAGGATTGAATTAAGTGGAGAGAGGAGACTCCTACGCTTATGTTTTTCCTTTTTACTTGGTCTGTGGGAAAGATTGCTTCGCCTCTGGCTTGTAACTTGTAAGCTTCCCTGCGAATGTCCCCGGTACACCAACAGAAGTCCGTGGCAGCGTTTAACATCCAACAAGAGTTTAATACCGACCAGACACCCACTGACAAAGAATAAAAATAAGAACATCTTTAATTGGCCCCTCTGAGGTGAAACGTCCTGTTGTTGTCTTTGAAATGGATGGTATGGAATAAATTGCGAACTTTTTTTTTTTTTTTTGTTTTTAAGTAGGGTCAATGCAATTAATATATATGAGATGGCCGAAATATTATGTTAGAAATAATATTAAAAAAATTATAATTACATAAAAAAAAAGAAATCTAAGGTGTGTAAATGTATTGTTGTTAAAGATAATTTTATTTTTTGTAATCAAATTGTCACAACGTAAAATTAATAACTAGTTCATATTAAAAATAATTTTATTTTTGATAGTCAAATTGTCACAATATAGATTTGAGGGCTAATTTACTGTATAAATTTATATTAGACTTTTTATAATAAATTTGAATTTAAAATATTTATGTATGCGTAAAATTTTATTTAATTTTTTTAACAAATTTTATTTAAAATTTTTAACAAATACTATTTTTTATAATAAGTTTGAATTTGAATTAAGTTTTTTGACAAATGCCTTATTATTAGAGGTGTGAAATAAACAAAAAATGGGTGGATCGACCCTTTTTCTAAAAGAAATATTAACTATAAAGATCAAAAAAAAAAAAAAACACACAATGGATACAGATATGAGGAATAAAATTAAACGCAAGAACAACAGTAAATTGAACAAATTATAAATATAAATATTGGTCTCCATGTGTTGGAAATTACCTGGCTATCACTTGTACTACCTAAGTAATCTAAATCACATTTGCTCCACTCTTAAATGTATCGATGGTTTTATTTTATTAGCGACTTTTTTTTTGGTTTTTTGATAAGTTTAAACATTTTTTCCTTTCCAACTCCTTTCAATTCTGACAAAAAGGATCACTTTCTATTTTTCATTGCCATGTTATCCAAACAAAACTAGAAAATAATTTTCTTTCTTCTCTTTATTGACATTCAAACGGAGCGCAGCCTTGTTATTCTATATTGGGCCTCGGTGAACCTCTATGGGCTGCTTATACTCTGTCTTTCCATTGCCGGGGTTTGCCGAAGATCCTGGTCTCAATGAGCAACTGAGTACGTTTGTTTATTAAAATTATAAATTATTAATAAAAAATATTAACTAAAGTTATCATAAAATAGATTATTTTTACTATTTAACTTATTATTAAAAATATATATATTTTTAATTTTAATTGTTATAAAATAAAATTAATATAATAGAGTTATTATAAATAAAATATAAAAAAATTAATTAAGTCTTCATAAAATAGAAAAAAATTTTAAATTAATATATGCAAAACAAGTGATCAGCTAAAAGTAATAATAAAATTAATTGATAACTAATAAAGTTGATATTAATTTGAAAATATTTTTTTTCTCTCTCTGAACCTTCACTTTCTCTCTCTCACCTATTTCAATTTTTGTGAAAAATAACTTAAATTTATTTTGAACAAAAGTTATTTTTAATAAAATAATTGTTATTTTATGTTAATTTTTTTAATTTTTTATTAATTACATTTTTTCAATTTATCAAACAAAAAAATTAAAAATTTTTAAAAAATATATCATCATAAATAAACCGACGTAGAATTTTTAAACACTAAGCCTTTTATTTTGTGGCGACGATAACAAAATTTTTATTTATTATTATTATTTTTTTTTTACAGCCCACAACAGAAAGCTAACTTTGGGCCTCTGTGTAGCCTTCCAGTTCATTAGACTCTCTTCTTTCTTTGTTCTAATGAAGGCTCGAAGCCCAATTACAAGAGAACTCTATCCAGCAGCATGTTGGGCCTAAAAACACCCCAAATATCCTGCATCAGGTATTGGGCCAATTACCTGGGCTTTTCTGGTCGACTCTCATTTACGCTATTCCCAGTCTACAGTTCCCTTGCAAATGGCAATCATTTCTTTTTTTTTTTTTTTGGGTAATCTGCTGCTTCTGTGTGCCCATCTGGTAGATCTCGGAGCTAAGAATTGGAATTATCAGGACAAATTCTTAAAGGATGTAATACAGAAACAAAAATGTTTAAGGAGACACGGGTCCTTCATATGCTTATTTCATATCTCGCAGATTGCACTGACCAAAACTGGAGACTATAGCTCTTTCACAAGAAATAGAAGATCTAATATGTTACAGGCGGACATTATGGACCACCCCGCCACCAACATTTGGATGTTCTTGTCCTTACATGGTAGATAAGAACACCAACCAGAACAAGACTCTTAAGGGTATGGACTGGACTTGCCCATATCCTTCTTTTCATTCTTCTGGTTACTATCATCTTTGTTGATGACAATGCCAACAACTTTACACGGCTCGGCATCTTCCAGCATTTGCACAACGCTTCTCATGGTAGGCCTATTATAGGGAAGCCTTGCAGTACACAAAATTGCAATCCTCAGTACCTTGATCGCATCCTCCTTGAAGACTTTCAGAATTCTTGAGTCCACTATGCCCAACAGATCCCTTTTACTCTTCAATTTGCTCGCAACCCACTCTACTATGTCTTTGCTGTCTCCGAACTCTGGCTCTATTGGCCTCTTTCCACTCACTAGCTCCATTAATACCACACCAAAGCTATACACATCGCTCTTCTCATTCACTTTGGATGTGTATCCATATTCTGCACAAATACAATTTTATTAACAGAGTTAAAATGAGGGCACAAGCAATCACTTTAGACAACTTGATCAAACAAAGTTATTTCGGTGATCAAGCTGCACAAAGGAGTACACCTACAGTCAATAGACTTGCAGAAAAAGGAATAGAAAACAAGGTTCTCTTACCAGGAGCTATATAGCCATGCGTTCCAGCAATCACATGGGTGGAGTCCCTGCCACCATTTGTTTGAGCAATCTTAGCAAGCCCAAAATCTGCTATTCTAGGCTTCAAGAACTCATCGAGCAAAATGTTGCTAGACTTCACATCCCTGTGAATTACTGGATGATCACACCCATGGTGGAGATACTCCAATCCTTTAGCTGCCCCAACAGCAATTTCATACCTTATCTCCCAGTCAAGCTCCATCTTATTTGATGAATGCAGTCGGTCACATAAACTTCCATTAGGCATGTACTCATACACCAACAGGCTTGAGTCTTCACTGGTAATGCTACAATACAATTTCACCACATTGATATGCCTTATGGAGCTCAGTGTCTGAACCTCTGCGTCGAATTCTTTACATTTCCCATCCCGTTTGCCGAGCATCGGTGTAGTGCTCCAGCTCTTTTTCTGGCAGTTAGAATTTGTGTTCCAGATATGTTTCACTGCTAGTTCTTTACCATTGGCAAGTGCTACTCTGTACACATTTCCCGATCCACCTGTCCCTATCAGATTCTCTCGTTTAATTGAATCAAGGATCTCATCCTCACTAAAGCTTAATACATGGAAGGACTTCACGTCCCAAGATTCTTCCCTCCAGGAGCGTTCATGGTCCTTTTCTCCCTTCTTTGAGTACAAGAAGCATCCAACTGACACAAGCGCAATCGCCAAACCTACAGCAATGCAAAGAATGAGGGTACGCACATCTTTGGGCATCCCGGATTTGGGCAAGCATCGCTGAAAGGAGCTGATTGTTCGGCTGCAGAGTCCGGGATTCCCAGCAAAGCTACCGTTGTAAGCTTGGATCGACAGAGACTGAGGTATGCCGCCGGCTAGCCTATTGTGTGAAAGATCAAGAAGGCTTAGACTCAAAGATGATAAGCTCTCTGGAATTGGACCCGAAAGTTCATTGCTCGACAAGTTCAGGGCGTTCAGGATAGGCAAAGATCCCAAAGAGCTTGGAATTTCACCAGACAGTAAATTGTGAGCCATGTTTAGGTCAATAAGAGAATCACAAGAGCCTAACGATTGCGGTATTGAACCAGAGAACATATTGTTTTCGAAATGAAGGCTGCCCACTCGTTCCAGTTTCCCAAGCGTGCCCGGAATTTTGCCTGAGAACTGATTGTCATTTAACTTTACCATAACCAACGAAGTAGCTTGCGAAATCTCCTCCGGCAATTCACCCGACAAACGATTGTTTCCGAGGAACAACTGTCCAAGCGATTTGGCCTTTCCAATATCAGGCGTTATAGGACCTTCAATTTGGTTGAACTCGAAATCAATTATCGTCAACTCTGGCAATCCCCAGATTCCAGCAGGAACCTTCCCTGAAAGCGAGTTTTTGCTGACTCTAAATCTCATCAAGGTTGTGCAATTCGCATAAGTGGCTGGAATTTCTCCAGTCAAATTGTTTTGCAGCATGAGAAGGCCCCTCATTGTCCCCTGCTTGCACATATCCGGTGGAAGAGGACCGGTGAAGTAATTCTCCGACACGTCGATAAAATCGAAGTTAGCCCATGATCCAAGCTGTGGAGGAAGAGACCCGGTTAGCTGGTTCGTGTAAAGAGACAGGTTCACAAGTTTCTTGAACTGGCCAAACTCTGCCGGCACTTCCCCCAAAAACCCGTTCTCAAATAACTGCAGAGAGACCAAATTTGACAAGAACCTCAATTCAGACAAGTCCCCTACTAGAGAGTTGCTCGAGGCATCGAACTTTTCCAGCCTCGTCAGGTTACGAAGACCAAGTGGCAATTTTCCGGACAGGTTGTTGTCGTAAAGCTCCAGCTGTCTGAGCTTCTGAAGCTTTCCTATCTCGGGAGGGATCCCGCCGGACAAATGATTATCAGAAAGCTCGAAGTTTGTGAGCTCGGAGAGATTTCCGATCGCCGGTGGGATTGTACCCTCTATGCTGCAATTTGACAAGTAGAGCCAAGTAAGTTTTGTTAGCTTCAAGACCTCCTCTGGAAACGGAGTAAGATCGAATTGATTGTCTCCTAAGCTTAACGTGACAAGGCTCGTCATGTTTTCCAGCGATTTCCATGGGAAAACCCCGGAGAAGCCACTTAGGTTCAGGTACAGATGCTGTAATTTACTGAGAGAGGAGATATCCGGAAATGATCCAGTGAAAAAATTGTTTCCAAGGTCCAGGTATTGCAACTGAGTGCACTTGTTCAAGTCCTCGGAGACCCTGCCGACTAAGGAATTGAAGCCCAGTGAAAGCTTCTCCAAAAATTGAAGCTGGCATATGGAATCAAGACGAAGAACTCCGACCAATTTCTGATTAGAAAGCTCGATTTCCCTGACGGAATTCCCTGAATTACAAGTAATTCCGGTGAAATTGCAAATGGAATTATCGGAATTCCAAGACTCGAAGACATTGGTGTCTGATTCTTTAAGTGCGGATTTAAGGCTTAGTAGTAGTTGAAGATCGTCGGACTCGACGCCAGAGAAGAAGAGAGAGAGGAAACAGAAAACAAACAACGGTAAAACGAGCATCCGAGAAGAATACACCGTTGACATGGCGGCCGGGGAACCGGAATCCGAGGACGACACTTTTTTTTTTTTTTTATAAATTTTTTATGCTTAAGTTCGGTCAGAGAGAAGAGGAATGGAAGCAGCCAAAACCAGACAAGGGCAATTTTAAATCAAAGGTGGCGGGCGGCATGCACGGCGTATACTGTGGGGTTGTGGTTTCCCGGATGTCACTGCAAACTGCTTCCACTAATTATTTATAAGGTTGGTTTTTCTTTGTTGCCGTCACAAATACTATAATTGATCCTGTGTTACAAACGTTTTAATATCTCGTTGGGCCCTATGCAGATTGGAGCTTCAATTGTTTCCCTTTTTTTTTTCCGTTTTTTTGTCTATTAAGAGAAATGCACTACGTAAAAAGAGGTAATTATCTTATTTTTCATAAATTTTTTATCATTTTGTAGAGCTTTGATATTGGGTCATGAAATTAATGTAATTTCAACTGCTTAACGTCCCCTTAGAACTAAGCATTGATATGATACAACTCAGGCATATTAAGTCCTGAAATGACTATGATTGACCGTGAGAGTAAAACTCTTAGAGGAGAGGTAGAGATCATTAATTTTTTAATACTAATACATATTTAAATATTATATAAAAATTAATTATACTTAATTAAATAGATGTATATTTTTAGTTTAACTAGTCGAATTCGTAGTTCTCGTTAACTCAAATCACAAGCACGTGAATAACGTCATCTAGAACCTTTGAAAAAGGTAAATAGAGCCAAGACTGTCGCACGCGCGAGTAAAGTCATTCTGCCGTCTCAACTGCGTCTGAGGAAAAGCCAAAAAAATAAAAAATAAAAAATAAAAATAAAAAACATATTCCGCATCGCGAGGATGACAGCGTCAGACTCGACGGTTGTGTCGTCGCGAAGAGTTTACTAAAATAAAAGGGGCGAGCACACGGAGGCGCCACTTGGAGTGTCGACGAAGAAGTGAATTAGTTTAGCCCTTGTGACGCGGAGGTAATGTTAAAACGGGAATAATCGGGGCTCCAATCTAATCATTGCGAAGTCTCCGACTCCGAGGCTCACCGTGCGTGCCCGTTCAATGGGACATCCTCTCTTCATTCTTAAGAGTTGTTTATTTATTACAGAAATAATTTATTTATAAAAAATAAATTATTATTATTATTATTTAATTATGTTGCTAAAAATTATTTTTTAATTAAAATAACAAAATAAAAAATTTTAATATAAATCAATTATTATTATAAATAAAAATATAAAAAAATATTAATTTATTATAAAAATTATCAAAATAAAATTTAATATTAAATAACAAAAAAATTATTTAATAATAAAAAATTAATGTGTAATTGACGGTCAATAATTGTTAAAATTGATGATAATTTAAATAATTCTTTTTTCTTTAAATTATACTCTCTCTCGTTTATCACAAATTTGCGAAAAATAATTTTTACTTATTTTAAATAATAGTCTTTTTTTATATAAATATATATATATATATATATATATTTTTTTTTATTTTTAACTTTATAATTATATTTATTAAATATATATATATATTTTTTTTTAGTTTTTCAAATAAAAGAATTGTAAAAAAAGAAAAGGTTTTCTGGAAAATAAACGGACCCTTACTTGCAAGTCCAAAGCTCTTTACTAGCCGACGACTGTGGTGTGGCCCATCCATTTATGGTCAAAAGTTCACGGCTCCTTTATTCTATAGTCACTGATTTTTATCGTTACTCGAAAGAAAAATCTAATTTCGATTTGTGGGAATCGGAAGCTTTTCTTTTTTTCCACCGAGCCAAAACAAAACATGGGTACGTAAAACAAACTGAAAGTCGTCATTTCATACTTATGTTGCTTCAATCTCGACTATACAAAACAAAACATGGGTACGTAAAACAAACTGAAAGTCGTCATTTCATACTTATGTTGCTTCAATCTCGACTATACAAAACAAACGAAAATTTGAAAAGATTAGTGCACCCCTAATGATGCTCCAGGGCTTCTGCATTAAAAAAATTCAAGGGCATCGTAGTCAAAAGAAGATGGCACATAATTGTCTTTGGCTTGAAAATGAGTAGAACAATCAAAGTTCATATGAATTATTTCCATCAGTGCTTGTTATTAATCTCGCTTTCCCATCGGCTAATGGAAAATGTGCAGTTCGATGGTAGAGCACTTGGGTTAGTCTCAATAATTAGGATTATAGTTCTGGTACTTAACAAACTAAACACAAAAACCAAAAAAAAAGAAGAAGAAAGAAAGTCTCTGATTGGAGGGAAGAAGGATTCTTTTTCCTCTGTTCAGGTTTATAGACATACCCAACAAAAAAAAAAAAAAGAATTATGCAGGAACGACTAAAAATTGGAAATCTAAAATGGTGTGTGTGTCATTTTGGGGTTTGGAAGTTCTTAGGCCTTTGCGGTGCTTGCATTAGGCGGAAAAAGAACTATTGACAAAAATTTTTTAAAAAAAAAAAAAAAAAAAGCACGTGTGATTGCAACAGTGCAAGCACACAGAAAAGAAAGGCAAATTCAATGAATCCACTAAATGAAAGCGAGAAAGAAAAGCAAATTACCAAAAGCAAATTTGACTTCGAGATGAATTGGTAGCGAAACACCGAACAAAAATCTTCTAGATATTGGAACGGTCTGAGATCCCTCACTTGTGCTCTGGCATATGCTGTCATATATATTTGTTTGTTTTTTCAAATATTTACTAGATATAAACGAAAAAAAAAGGAAAATATTTTAATTATTTTATTTTGAATTAAAAAAATAAATTAAATGCAACTAATGCTACAAGAGCAGCAACTTTCCACGTAATTGTGTTGCACATGTGCATGAAAATTAGATGATAATAGACGATTGGATGTCTATTTTAACGCGACGTGAAAAAACTGAATCAATCTTTTTTTTTTTTTAAGGGTTTTAAGAGTTAAAGTTGATAGAAACTAAAAGTTCATGTAAGTTGTAGGAACGATCACAAAGATACTTTTATTAATTAAGTAAATGAAAAAACGACTTGTGTTCCATATCTTTAGTTTTTTAGGCCAGGTCGTATCTCAAGCTTTGATCAATTAAATATATTGTGTAGCTCATGGCTAAACGAGTTTTGTTTATTATTTATATATATAAAAATCCAAAATATTTATTCTCTCGTTTTTCTTCGGCACAAAATAAAAAAACCATTATTGTTATTAATTAGCTTTCCAATAATTATTCGGCGAGAAAAATCAATCACATACTCACATATACAGAATCTCTACTCGCCGATTCCAACGAATAAGTCCGAAAGTTCGTACCTTTTTTCGAGCAGCCGGAAGGTTGTACCTGCTCCTCGCTAAAGATGTAGACAACAGACACAAAAATTGAAGACTAGACAAAGGTTTTACCAGCTGAAAGTCTGTACCTGCTCCCTTTATATTATATTATAGAGATTTTTACTGTTTAAACTGCTAGACAGACTTTGGTTTGGCCTTTATTTTATACCCCTTATATTCTAGTTTATTGGGTAAAATTCGAATCTTATAAACACCCATACATACCCCACATACACGACCCGTATATATGCACATGAAATGGTTCTAAATTTAAGCTGGTCTCCGACTCTTATGTAGCGCATGTTTTTTTTTTTTTTTCTATCAATTAATTTTGATTGAACTTCGTGCTCGTGACTCGCAATTTTGTTGATTCAATGTGCATGAAATAATGCTAAATAGTCAATATATATATATATGAAAAGGGAACAATTTCACATCCACGTCAACTGAAGGGATAAGAGAAAGATTGTACACAGTATATTGCATTCTAGAATCTCAAAAGTGCCTTTCTCTTGACCATAAGATGTATGTATAATACATATTTAGTCAGTCTATTTTTGCTATCTTCGTTGGACAATGGACTACGACGCATTAGTTTTAGAATTCAGTGTACTTCTTCAATCAAGTCAAACGTTGATCACTTACGGCGAGATTAAAAAATTTGCAAAATATTACTTCATTGTGGTCCGGCCCTCTCAACTTTAAACATTCGTTTACCAACCAAACCAACCTTGTTGAAGTTTTAAAAATTTTTTTGGGGTAAGCCATAAGCGTCTGCCATAGATGGTTCTACGCGATTGTTTATCTGTCCCTGGTGGCTAGTGTAAGAATTTTTTGATAAATAATATTAAAATATTTTTAAATAGTATTTTTTATTAAAAATTTAATTATAATATAATTTGGTTAATAAAAAATAGTCCTATATATTATTTTTTTATTAAAAATAATAATTTTAAATATAATTCAGAATTAATAAATATATTAAATTTAATATATATATATAATTCTTTTTTAATATATATAAAAATATAGAATTACAATAAAAATAGATATTAAGTTAAAATAAACTTTTTAAATATATTAATAATTTTAATTTTGATAAATTAAAAAATAATTTAGTTATGGTATTATTTATATAAATATATTTAATTTCAAAATTTAAAAAATTAATATTCATAAAGATAGATTTATTAAAAAATCTAATAGTTACCAAATAAAACATCCCAAATAAGATAAATAATATAATTGTTTATCTTTTTTCTTTTTTCTTTTTGGTAGAAAGGCTTACTCTAGGTTGGTAAACCTCTTCTATTTTATAAATTATTTTCCAAATTCTTCTAGATAAACTAATTCAAATATTTAACTATAAATATGTTATGATACTAATTTTGATTATTTTAATTAGAATGTAGTCGTGTCACATAATAATTTATAGGAGATAAGTCAACAATTAGTTTTTAAATTTTTTAATTTAGTCCTATACATTTTCATTTATTAAATTTTTTCATAAATCTAAATTTTTTGTTTTAAGTCCATTTTTCAATAAAATTTGATCAACTTGTTAAAAATTATAATTAATGAAAGAAAAAGAGAGAAAGACATGAATTGTTTCGTAAATTTTGATCCTATAACTTTGCATAGTTTTCAATTCAAATTGTAGTGAAAAAATATGTAAGGATTCAGAATTGATTAAATGAACAAATCAATTCATTTACTTAAGGATATCTTTTTTTTTTTCATGTATTATGTTTGAATCAAAAACTATTTTTAACCGTAGGCCAAATTCCATCTAAAAATGTACCCGAGTGAAATGAAAATAAACGATGCAAAATAAAATAATAGAGTCAAAAGGTACAAGGCTATATTAAAAATTTTCATAAAGTCCTAGGACTTAAATTTGGCTTATCCCTCAATTTATAGAGGGCTCCTAAGGGAAAAAGTTAAGGATAAACCTTGCTAAGATTCTTCTCTAGACCGTCCCAAAAAAGGATATCCTATAAGTAATTGTCTATTCAAGATTTGTTTCTCTCTTTTATTCCCCCATTAATTACCTTAAAATCTGACCCAAAAAAAAAAAAGGATAGATATAACATCTTACGACAATAAAGGAATAAATTAGGCTGAAATAGGATATTAAACACAAGAAAACTCCATTCGATTCTTATTATATGCTTAGTATGATAGTATCAATGATGTAATATTGCAGCAATTTTAGTTGGAATTAAAATGTGTACAACACAAACCTCATGCTTCATGTGTTTTCTTCTTCTTCTTCTTCTTCTTTTTTATTTTTTTGGTTTTCTGTACATCATTCTTCGTGCCATTAATTAGTACGCTCAACTACTCAAAAAAGACGGTGGGGTTGGAGGTAGAACAGCTGTGTTGTTATGCGACGTCTTGATTTCGCCTGCAAGGATAAGATGCATGTCCAGTCCAACCACATCAAGATATATTTTCCTTCATTGATAGTCAGGATTGCTGTGCCTCTATGCGGTGAGCCTAGCAGAACCCCCTCTCCATTATAGTTCAAGGTGGCTAATCTATTTGAACTCTAGACTATGAAAAAGGAAAGCAAACATCCCTTGCCAATTAACCAAACATCTGTTGGCTATGTGATGTAAAGTTTAATATGGATAAAAAGATAGGATAGAGACAAAAATGAAAAAGGAAAAAAAAAAAAGAAAGTAAAAAGTAGATCAAAAGGGCAAAGCACTACCCGCAAAAATGGTTGCTCTGGAGATTCTCAATCAGATAATTGGTTCTAGCCATTGTCTATTCAAAGAGAAACATGAACACTCAACTTCCAGTACTCGAAGGGATCTTTGGTCCACGAATTCATTTCCCATTTTGCACACTCTCTAGTGTCTCTCGGTATCATTTAATTAATAAAAAGATGCCTCATCTGTTTCCCCCTTACTCTCTCCCTCTGCGGACGTAAAACAGGACAAACGTGCTTCCGAGTCCTGCCATTGACCATAGCCTTTTTTATTCCGTTTCACTTCTGTAAAAGAATAAAATAAAATAAAATAAATAAGAAGAATGCATTACAGACCAATTTATAATGCTGGCTTTGTCACAACCCAACACCGACTGGTCTTTGTTAGTGGGAAGTTTCCACCAAACGAGCCCACTTCATCGAAGAACTTTGACCATCGAAGTTATTCGATAGATATATATTTTTTAATTTAGTTATATTTATTTGGCCAATGATTGATTTATCTTTACCTTTTTTTTTCCCTAAAAAATATGTATATTTATATATGTTTTTTATATTCATGATTATAAAAATAACGTTTTAAAATTATTAATTGTACATTTATATTTAGTAAATAAATAATAATTAATATTAAATACATATTACAATAGAATTTGAGTCATTTCCTATCAAAATTTATATACACGTAACATTTCTCTTTTATCATTGTTATTGTTATTTAAAAATTCCCACTTTGTAACCAAAATCATTGATTCCTTGATTTGTTTTGGAGCAATTATTCTAAACAATCGATGCATGGGCATTGTACTTCTAAATGCATTTGATATCCATTGTTAGGCTAGGATTTAATTACCTAAAATATTAGTCTAGGGAAGACTTAGCATGTATTTTACATCTGCTTTCTTTCTGTCCCTTTCTATGCTGCAATTTCAAAGTAGCAGCCCACGATGGCATGTCACACAACACCGTCTGGTTGAATTTTATGCAAAAAGAATTACTAGCATCTCATATAATAAGATAAAATTGTATTAGTCATATCATATGTTTAGTGTAACAGAGTAACATTAAATTGAGTATTTAGGATAAACTAAAATGTCAATAATATCCTTGTAATATTGAGAATAAGTTATTTTTTCTTATAACTTGAAAACAAAAACATATTTAGACGCATGCGGACACACGTTTGTGTTAAAGATCGATCTACGAACATTGGATAGACATTAATTTAAAAGTAATTCAATATTACTTTTATTAAACTTTTGAGTGTGTGTATTATGCTTGTTTTAAATATTTTTATTATAATTTATTTAAAATAATTTATTGTTTCAAATTAAAAAAAAAACTTAAATGACGTGGGAAATGTTGAAATTTTCATTAATTGTGATAAATAAATATCTTTAATGGCAATCGACAAATGAGAGGAAATGAATTGTAATTACAAAGTTTAATATTATAGTCGTTGAAACGGATATCTTTATTTCAAGGATTGCAGGACTTTCATGATAGTTTTTACACTAGGTTTTTGTTTTTGTTTTTTCTTTTTCAATTTTATCTTTTGCGAGACTTTCCATTAGAATTAGATTTTTATGAACTTTTAAATATTCACCTAAACTATTTTTGAGTTAGAATTGCAGAAAAATCTTTTCTCAACTTTTTCAATATATTATTGATATTAAACATCAAATGTCTTTTTTTTTTTTTTTTTTTCTGACAAGCGATTTCTTAACACAAATGGCGAGGGTCTCAAACCCGTTATGCAGACGTCTCCGTCCTTAGCAAGATGAAATTTGAATCTTCAGTATTCTCACAGAATTCCTGCAAGTCTTGCTGTGAGTTAATGCTTGAAGGATACATGAACATTATTCCTGCCAATATTATCCCCTCCGTTATCAAGGTTCATTCTACCATGATTGGTTGTCTAATTTACCGTATGAATATACAAACGTAATGAATACAGCACAACTCCTATTTTCAATCCGGAATTCCAATATAAAAAAAAAAAGTCTTGAATTTAGTTGTTTTGGTTATTCGAATTTTTTATCATTACTGCACCAAATGAATTTATCAGACATGATTCGAGTGGCCGGTGTTAGTTACACCCTTTCATTTAATCAATAAAATGTCCTACTTTGAATTTCCTCAATTTCTCATCTTGTCAGTGCTAGTAACTTTGGGCATTGTATGTTTCCTCCTCGCACTTCCTTGATCCTGCGTGTTCTTGAATATTTAAAATTCTTGTGTTCATTCACTTCCAATGAAAATTTCAGATCACAATCCAATTGTGCTCGGTTAAACATATGCCATTCCCGATTATGTGACTGAGAAATTAGAGTTAATCTCCTGTTACTTATACAGGACGATACCACAATACTGTCTTTTTTAGCTCCCATGTTTTCAAATTAATTCAGTAGGAACTTTTGATGAGGTTAACCCTCGGTCATTCTGGGGTCTTTTTTTTTTTTTTTTTAAAATTCAAATTTCACTTCTTCTCTCCCAATCATTCATCTTTGAATTTGCTTACATCAGGTTGACCACTACAGAAATCCCCGTGTGGGAAGGACGACCTAGATAATGCTTGGACTAGAGGAGCTGACTAGGCCCAAGTACTCTGTCTCTCTCTCAGATCCTTGTGCACTAGTAGCCCACTTTCGAGTTGTGAGCTTTGATCCATCAAGAATAATGGAGTGTTTCTGCCAGTGAGACTCTAATCTGGCGGTGCGAAGCTAAGGCTCTGAACATTGAGATTTTAGGTTCAAATTCCACCATTAGCCTAGGAAACAAAGGGTTCTCTATTATTAACCAGAATCAGCCCTTTGACACAAGCTGCTATTTCCTTGCCGCTTGGAGCCCAAAAATTTGCCGGCCTCAAGGAATCTACAATATTTCGGATCATTTTTTATTTAAGGATATTTAACAGTTAAAAATTTAAAATTTTATATGTAAAATTTTGAATTTTAATATTAAAAAAATAAAAATTTATGATAATATAAAAATATTTATCTTATATAATTAACCGTTTAATAAATTTTATAATGTACAAAAAAAATTTCAAATCACTTTTGTAGAATCTTTTTTTTGTTTCTTCTACTTCTTCTTCTTCTTCTTCTCTCTCTCTCTGTTTTTTTTTTTTTTTTTTTGTGGGATAAGTTACTACTATCAAATGTTAATCCAACAATAGAATTCATCGATGTGTGAAGTTCAATGATCAGGTTCACAGCAGGTAAAACACCCATATTTCCAAACAAGGGTGCATTAGTTTTACCCCTTTTTTCCTTTTTTTCTTAAAAAAGAGAGAGAGGGAAAGAAAAAACAAAAGAATACATTTTATTCAATTAGCAAACACTGTGAAATGGCCAGCATAACGTAGCGATAAAACTTGATGCAGCGATCATGTTAGAGACGCAAAAATAGTCTGTTTATCAAAACAAGGTAAGATATAAATTCCTTGCATAGATTTGACAAGATATTTATCCATCGCAGGACAGAAAAGCATAAAAGGCCAAAGGATTCAAAACGAGGTCATGAATGCTAGACTCAAATTAGAATTGACTACAGGGTCTCTTTGTGGGGTGGCTTATTTTCCTTTATCATACAGTCATACTTTATTATTATTTTTTAATTTTATTTTATTTACCTGTTATTAATTACTATTAATATTATTTATTATTGATTATTGATTTACTGTTATTAATTATAATTACTGATAAATAAAATAAATTTATAGTGTTTGACTAAATTGACATTGTTTGTTGGTGTTTAATTAACAAGATAATTATTTGAGACTTTTTTGTTTTTGGTCAATTTGCATTGTACTTTTTGGTATGTGAAAAAAAAAAATGTTTCCCTTCACGCAAAAAATTCTCAAAACTTAGTTCATTAAAACTCAAATCATCTACCTTGATAAAATTATAATTTGAAGACGGAGACAATGCACCCACGAGTGAGGGAGCAAACGTTAACAGTGATCAATGCCATTGTGGGATTTACCATTCTAAAGTGCGTAATTGGTCCACGAATAGCTTCTGACCAGTAAGATAAGCCAATAAGTTTGATTGTTTGTTTAGTTTAGTTAGAAAGCTTCCCTGTCAAAGTTCAAGATGTGGGATTCCAAAACCGCCTCGCAAAGCTCAAGATGGAAGGAGACGCTGCGTTCTCTTGTATCTTCGCCATCTTCTCCGTCAATTCATTCTAATGAGATCAAATTATTTTTAATCGTTACATTTAAAGGTTATTAATAAAATGAACTTATAGAAATATTTAAGTATATATTAAATTTTAATTTTAGTTACTAAATTATAAATTTAAATAAAATATATTAATAAAATTATAAATTTTAATAAAATTCATGACTTAATTATAAGTTAAAAAAAATTTGAAAGTTAAATTATAATTTTTATTTTTTTAAATAAAAATTAGTCATATTATGAATCAAGTAAATTTATTTATTTTTTTATTTTCTCGATTTAACTTAGGATTGACTATTTTTTTTTCTAGTTTTATAATGTACTAAACTGAAGATCTAGTTATGAACCTTTCAATGCCTTTTGTCGTGACAAACGATATTACTATATTAGCATCAATTTTCTCTTTTTGTTCCTCTCCCCGTTTGCCCTTGTGCGGAAGCAATGAGAACATGCGCTAAGGAAATATGAGAACAAGAAGAGGTCAGACATTCAAGTTCCACGCTTATTATAATTACATTGTTAATTAATTATTATTTCACGAATATATATATATATATATATATATACTAATTTTATGACAAAAGGCTGTCACATAAATATTTTCTTATGAGTTTTTAGCTCATTTATGTAAAAGATATTTAACTTTCTTTTTTAAAATGGTTGTTTAAAAAACTATTACATTCCTTGAGTTAATATTATATAAAATTATATATTATAATTATAAATATTTTGTTAGAAAAGATAAAAAAATTTATAATAATTACTACAAAAAGTAGACAAGAAGAAGAGTTGTGAGATATCAAGAGTTGAATCTCTCCACATATTAGAATGTATATTTTTGCCAATCATTGAAAGATTTCTAAATGATGTACTTCGATGCTCATAAATGTATCTTTGTCGATATATTACCATCTATTAGCAAGTTTTGTGGCAGTTTATATATATCTGAAATATCTAATTAGTGTTAATAATTATTATGATGATGTTAATTAAGTGTAACAATCTCATCGTTTATATGAAGTTTGACATCTTTTTATTTATTCAAATCTTATAGATTATAAGAGTAAAATGATAACTCTGTGAATGAAAGAAAGGAGATTGTTCTTTTTTTTCTTTTTTTTTTTCTTTCCCTTTTGACTTCTTCAACATCTAAAATGGAATGCATCAAGGAGCTTATTTTGACGGAATAATAAAATACACGAGAGAGACTATACATTGAGAAACAAGAAGCAGTAAGAAATTTTTTGGTGTACTTTTTTTTTTTTTTTTTACATTTTTCATGCAAATTTAATTTACTTATAAACAAAATTTTCAACACAAAATAATAACACACGAACATATGTGCGTAGTGGCCCCGTGCCGAATTGCCCCCTCTTGAACTTATTATCCTATAAATGTAGGAGTTAATTTAAATTAAGAGTTAATTTAAATTTTTAATAAAAATACAATCTCTCGCCGTTTTCGCAATGCACGTGTACGGCATTTTGAGAATCAAAAATCTTTTGAAGATATGAAATAAATGGATACCATAGACGGACGAGATAATAACTGAATTATTAATTATTATAACATTATACTGTTTATGGGATAGAAAACAATTTTTTAGTGCCAAAATAATTAATAACAATAATTAATTTATAATAAAATAAAGTTGTAACATTTTTTACAACATGCTCCGCGTGATTTTAACATCTTCCTTATATTGTATCCAAGAAATATGTCGCTGTCTTCTGATAATAAATGATCCTTTTCCCAGTCGGCCCCGTTTCCGATTTCTTTATATTTTTCCAACTAAGATTAATGCACATTTAATCCTCAGTTTCAAGGAAAAATGATCGTCCGTGGGTTGGTTTCTCTGTCAACGGAAATAGACTAGCGGTGAAGTCCGTGTTCAAGAAATGGGCTGCCTGGTAGTAGCATCGCTGACTTACCAAGGGTCCAGCCCTTTTGTTAATTATACCGGGCTTTACAATTTCCCATTGCTCCACTTCCTTAACTAAAAAATAAATAAAATAAAAATATAAAAATAAAACGTAAGAGTCAGTTTCTAAGAGAGGGCCATAGTCTAATGGTATATACAGTTTCAAAACGACCCAAGAGGCATACGCCTTGTAGACTTTTTCAATATAATTTCATGCTTTTATTAATTGTCACCATAGTCTTACATATTTTGTTTTTAAATTTTCATTCAAGTGAGTTCACTTTTAGACACAAGTTCGTCGTGCGTTAAAAATTGTATTTAATCCAAAAAATACCCAACGCGAATTATTTTGAAAATTTTAGTCTTCGACATTTCCATACTTTTTAAAGTGTATTCTTATATCTTTTTTACACGTCAAACAATCATATGTATTTAGAATTTCTTTTTCCGCTGAGTCAATTTCATGACTGTGTTTGTTCAATGCGTTAAATACCCATTTGATGTAATAGAAGGCAAGACAAAAAAAAAAGAAAAAGGAAACAGAAAATGCACGTGCAGAACGTGTTCGGAAGAAAAACTCGTCAACTTTCCTACAGGACACAGCACTTTTCCCTTCACGACTGCCCCTTGGGACAAACAATCAAAACTCTCGTTCGATCACCGTCGACTGCCAGTGAGTTTGTGCTAATTAGTTCAATTAAAAAAAAAAAAGAAAAACAAAAGAGAGAGGATTTTTTTGGCGTATTACGTTTGGGGCAAATGTATTTTGTAATGCGTTGATGAATTTCTGTTCAGAGATATACTCAAGTGAAAATGGAAACAAGAAGTGCAAGACAAAGTGAAAAGAATAAAATTACAGGACTACCATCAAAAGATTAATTAATATATAGGACTTTCATTTCTTAATAATATTATGACAAAAACATCGTCGACAAGCAGTTAAAGCA
Source organism: Bruguiera gymnorhiza (assembly GCA_020883675.1). Classification (NCBI taxonomy): domain Eukaryota; kingdom Viridiplantae; phylum Streptophyta; class Magnoliopsida; order Malpighiales; family Rhizophoraceae; genus Bruguiera; species Bruguiera gymnorhiza. The sequence continues at coordinate 2,519,882 of JAIRCJ010001047.1, read as the reverse complement.
CAAGCCAAATGGGAAGGTGGTTATCTAACTACACCACCTAGTCGAACCGCCATTTTTCACTTTGTTGCGGTCTTGTTTTCTTCACGTTTCAAGCCCCCCCCCCCCTAAAAAAAAAAGAATCGAGAGTTCAGAGGAGAAGAGATAGGCACTTCAAAGCGGCGGCGTTTTAGATTGCTAAAGGCAGTGACTAAAGCAATGACAATTCCAGAACCGGAGCCACACCGATGCAGGGCTCCACCTGCTGCAGGAACGGTGGTCTGGAAGGCGGCGGCGGCGGCCCTCATGGTTCAACTGGGGCAGCTGCTGAGCGTGACCCCAATTCGGGTGGGCCTTGCAGCTTTCTCTCTTAACACCTTACGTTCAAGAGCTGGGAATCCCCTCACGCGTGGGCCAGCATCGTGTGGCTTTGCGGGCCGTTATCGGGCCTGGTGGTGCAGCTCGTGGTTGGCCACATGAGCGACCGCTGCACCAGGCGATTCGGACCGTTTACCGCTGTAGGTACCCTTTTTTTTTTTTGTGATTTTTTTATACGTAAATGATCCCTCATAATATGTATTTAAAAATTGCGATCATGCATTATAAATGTGATTCTAGAAGATTTATATCGATGATAAATTTAGAATACTTACTAATTAATGGTGACGATTATATACATGTGTTCACTTTTTAGACAAGAAATAAATGTAAATATTACACATAAAGTGTGTAACTATAGTTAATTAAATGCATTTGAGTTGAACAAAAAAAAAACTATCAATCAAATAGTGTCTCGTATTAACCACGTGTCAAATTCACATTTCCATGTAATAAATCTTTTTTTTATTTAATATATTTTACAATTTAATTTATTTTATGTTGGATACTCAAGTGGGGTGGGGTATCGTATTATTTAACTATTTGATGGTGTGAGCCATTTGATAGTTGCATGATAGATGTGATATTAGTATTTGTTTTCTACTTTTAGGACGGTTTTTTCGGTTGGGTGGTGAGGTCCCACCGGTTGGTGAGCTTTTTAACGTCTCCATCAGGGATTGTCACAGTGGGTTTTTGACTGTAGTTGTATTTGTGCCTACGCTTGGCTGGTTGCCATACGTTTTATCACTTGATTAAGCTTCAATTATGAGAGATTATCTGGTGGAAGGGCTGGCCACGCATGTCCTACTGCTTGTTTTTAGAAAAAAAGGTCTTAACCCCACACTACATATTCTTTGCAGCATGAGTCCATTATTTGTATTACTATATTTTGGTTTTGTCGTTAGAATAACATGCGCATTAGTCGCAGTTGATGCCTTGGTTGGTTTTGTGCTTGCAATACATGTATCTTAATTTTGTGATACTCTGGTAGAAGGCATACCTCGTGCGCAAAAATGTATGAGATGGTAACTGATTTCACGCACTTTGGGAGAATTTCAGGCCAAAACATCAACTTTCTATTTATTCCGGCTCAACTGTATCCAAAGTCAACTCAAATTGTTCAGGGTGATGAAATTCTGTCTTATCTATGCCTCTTCTTTGGGAAATCGGATTGGTAACTGATGACTATTTGCATGTTGAAGTGACATCTAAAATTTTGAACCATGTTCTTTTTGGTCGCATAATCAGAATACAATCCTGAGGTTTCTTTTGACACATGCATTTAACATGAAAGAGGTGCATTCATATTTGGTATTGTTACAAGCTTGGTATTTTTAATTCAAGTTCCTCCATTGAGCATTCCTGATTGAATGCGGTACACATGAGGACATGAAATTGTAGTAATCTTAGTGGCAACCAATGTAGCTATCTTTGTCATGTATGCAGGAGGCAGCCATGCACAACTAATAACATTTTGGTGCTCTAGCTTATATATTTCATTTGCTAAAGTAGTCTACAGATGCATTATTTTGCTTAACCCATCTAGGGAGGTGTTCTGATTCTTTTCAAACATGATGTGGATGTATCACTTGGTTTTTTTGCTTGGATTGGATCTCAAGTTGCAATGGCATTCAATTTTTAAGTAGTTAATGGCTGCATTTTTCAAGTACTTTGTATTTTGTGATTCTTCTCTTATTCCTCTCTTTTGACGTCAATTCTTTGGTGTGGCAGAAACTTTGGTTTGCTATGTCAATAGAACATCAAGCATGATATGGCATTAGTGTCGATGATATGCGGGATGATACATGTGTTGAGGCTTCATGGACACCTCCTAGATTTTTATTTGTAATTTTTATGCTTCTTCATCAACTTAGGTCAAGATAAAAGTTAAAAAAAAAAAAAAAAAACCTTACTAGATCATGAAAGGATTTCTATCCTGGTATTGTTCCCAGAATGTTGGGTTGATGTAGCGCCCTAACTGAAAGCCAAAGTTGCTTTTTGTGTGTGTGTGTGTGTATTTTGGCTTATTTGCCAAAGTAACCTCCTCTTATCATGGCATATTCCTTTAAGAACCAACAATTATTACCTGTGCTTGCATATGATGTATGTAAAACTACAAAATAAGTGTTGATAAGCAAGAAGTTGACATTTACTTTATTGTAATTTTCTGCCATCTTAAGAAAGGATCATCGCAGGACTCGTGTAGCAAATGCTTATTTCTCGCTCTTCAAGGCTATTGGTAATATACTTGGCTATGCCACTGGATCGTACAGTGGCTGGCTCCAGATTGTTCCATTTACAATTACCTCTGCGTGTAATGTTGACACTGCCAACCTTAAGTCTGCGTTCTATCTCGACATTGTTTGTATGGTAATTACTGCATCCATAAGGATCTCGGTAGCTCAAGAAATACCACTAGGTTCCTCTGACAGATCTTTGCTCTTCGCTGAAGAAGCTCCAGGACAGTCAAGCCACACAAGAGAGGCTTTCCTACGGGAGCTATTTGGGACTTTTAGATACTTTTCATGGTCTATATGGACAATATTGCTTGTTACCGCTCTAAATTGTATTGGTTGGTTTCCATTTCTTCTCTTTGATACCGACTGTAAGGGCCGAGAAGCCTATGGTGGTGAGCCAAATAAAGGACAGAATTATAATGCTGGAGTGAGAATGGGTGCTCTTAATTTGATGTTGAATTCAGTTCTACTTGGAATACCATCTGGGCTTATGGAGAATCTCTGCAGGAAGTGGGGAGCTGGTTTCACATGGGGCATTTCAAGCATAGTTATGGCTCTCTGCTTTCGTTCAATGATTGCTATTTCCTATGTGTCAAAACACGTGGACTACATAGGTCATGATCTGCCACCAACTGACATCATAATTGCTGCATCAGTGATATTTGCAATTCTTGGTGTTCCATTGGCAGTGAGTTGCTAAATTCTTCCTACTAGATGGCTTATGAGGTTTTCCTTTATAGTTTTTCTAGTCTTATTCTATTCATCACTCAATAGTCAAATCCAAATTATCAACATCTTGGTACCCTTTGCATTTCAAGGCTTAGTCCATCTAATTGATCTCAATTCATGGAACTTCTCAGCTCGGAAGCCTGGACATAAGCTACATATTGGTATAATGCCTTGTGTGTTTTTGGTTGGGTTCATTCCCGAGAACACAGTATAGAATAAGGCGATGGTTGTTTTCGAACGAGGGGTCCATCTTCACAATCACTTCAAAGGATGACGGGCCTGACCATTCCTTATGCATAACGATGGCCAGATTGGTTGGCGTCCTTACATGCTGAGTCAAGTGTCCGTCCATGGTTCATGCAAGAAGAAATCTGATAAGATTGGAATATTTTATCGCAGATCACTTATAACGTGCCATATGCCTTAATTTCCACATGCATCGTGTCTCTAGAACTTGGCCAAGGTGGGTTTTCCTTCTTTCTCTGTACTGGCAAATTTCTTTGGAGAAATGGCCGTGAAATTGCTTGTTTTGGTGGTTCCTTCCTGCAGGGTTATCGATGGGTGTTCTAAATTTGGCAATCGTGATCCCACATGTTTCTCTCTTACACACAGATGCCTGCATAAGTCTATATTTGTACGCATATTAAACTAAATGGTGATTTTTCCTGCTTGTGAAAAAAGCAATATCTAGTCTCTTCTTGCTGGGTGTATGGTCTGTAGTTTACAGGTGGTGAAATTTATCTGGCTGCGTTCATTTTTAGGCATCAATTTGGACGTGGATTTCCTACAAATCATGCCACATGGTGGCAGTCAGGATGGACTGCTGCTTGAATAAGTACAAAAGAAATTTAATCAGCTCTAGATACCCTCGTCTGTTTCACAAGGGGATGTGCAATTTCAGTCGGGAGTTATGGGATATCCATAATCATTTGTTTTACTTCGTGGAGTCTGCCCCAAGATATGCATGCTCTTTTGAAGAAACAAAGTTCATCTCTCAATTAAATTGTCTCGCACCACCATTCTTTGTCTCTCTAATTTTTCATGAGATGAATCCTTCCACCAGGAAGGACGTATCATTAATTCTTGAATCAAAGTGTCTGTTTTTGCAATAAAGAATCTCATTTGAGTTCAGTTAATGTCGAAGTTATTATGACCAGTGGGTTCCACTTATCGTTGTCGGCAGTGTATTGCTGAATCCCAAGGAAAGCTGTTAAATGTTGGGTTTTGATTGTATTTCAAAGCTTAATGATTTTAATCACACGTTTATTTTGCTGGAGCTTGAATTGCTATCGAGAATCATCCTTACGTAAATATGCTTAGGAAGATTTTAGATAGGAAAGGAGTTTCTGGTATTATTCAAATGAGTAACATCTGACGAAACTTCAATATTTTGCAGCAAATTATTCTGAAGCTTATATTTTATTCTTGGTCCTTAATAATTGAGAAATTTTGCAGAAATAATTCCCTAATGACGCCATTTCATGAGAATTTTCTGTTGAAGCTCTGTTGGCATTCATTATTTGGCCTTTTAGCCCTTTAAGATTGAAGAATTGCTTTTTGAAACAGGTGATCGTGTCTGTGGGAGCTGGACCATGAAATCAGCTGTTTGGTGGTGGACACTTGCCTGCATTTGCTGTTGGAGCACTTGCAACCTTTGCTGCTTGGAACTATAGCCATCCCGGGTATTCCTCGATCTAGTACTCGGAAGCCCAATCCCTTTCAGATGGGGTATTTCTTGTACCTATTCTTCTCTTAATGTAGATGGGGAAATACTAATAAGTGGCAAGAATCTGTAAATAGCTCTGTCCATCTCTATTGTTAGTCAGGCTCTTAATTCTCTTGTTCCCCATGTCAAATTATTCTTTTCTTCTTCCTTTTCGTTTCTGTCATACAAGTTACTGGAAGAATCAGTTGAGAATTTCAACCCATCAATTGTCCTTGTGGTGCTGGGGCTACAGCAGGCCATACGTGTAGGAAAATCTTGCGAATTGCAAGCCAGAGTTTCTTGGAAATTCAAAATTTGTCAACTTAATTCGTAGCTTCGAGAACTTGTTTAAGAATTTAGTGAAGGCAAATGCATGATCAATCCTTTTTTAAGATGGCGAGAAAGTTCCAGATTGTCTGCGTGAGGATTCAGGTTGTGATGCACTCTACGTCTTATGAACAATTAAAAACGAGCTATACGTAAAGCAAAGGTCCCCATAATGGGGCATTCATACGGTGGGGCAATTATCATAGCTGCCAGCGGATACGGGTTCAGATAGAATTTATTCAGGAGGAACATGCCCACCTACTTCCATGGGTAAGTTAGTGAAGACTATTCCCTTACCAAGCAAGACAAGTTTCTACTGATTGAGATTTATTCCTCGTGGAAGAAGAAAATTATTTTTTCAAAAGGCAGTTTTGGTTGCCCACTGGTGGTCCAACTGTCCAAGCAAGATGTGTTGGAATCTTGTGCATTGCGAGCCTGAAATTCTGAATGAATATGGTGAATTGTGCTCGGTGGCCAACAGTGAGTATGTGAGTTGTATTGATGGGGAAACCCTGATGGAGACGTGCCTTTTATGCTCTGATTTTTGTTTTTTGAATAACTTGATTGATTTGTTCGCAAAAGTACCTTTTCTGATGATCTTCATTATTATTATTAATGTTTTCCTTGCTTGCCTCTGCACGTTGGAATAAATTCCTTTGTTCATTGCACTTATCAGTACCTACGAAGGCCTTTCTCGCTTTCAATGCTCCCATGTACTGCTTTCTGTCAAGGCCTGAGAGTCCCTTAAAAGTTTTTGCCTCAAGTAAAAATTGCTTGAGCTCCTTGTCGAATCATAAATGAAAACAAGATAGTCACATTAGTTTTACTGGCCAATGTTCTGGAAAATAAAATGATAGCATCCGTGTATGGGACAGTGTCTGCACGTTAGAGATCCAGTTGGTGATTTTGGGAAGAAAGGAGATTATGGGGACATTCTAGCTTACTCGTGTAAAGATCCAGCATGCAATTTAGGCTAACAAAATGCATCCAACTAAAGCTTGGAAGCATGTTGACATGTTTGGTCACAGAGAGATCTCTTGATATCCCCTCTTGGCGACTAGTTTTGAAATCAAGCATCAGCTTTTTGCAGGACAGGAAGAGGAAGTGTGAGAGGTATGGAATCAAAGAATTTGTTCGATTTTCTAGACAAGTGTACAATATTAATGTCAAATCCCATAGGTCTTGTCGCTTTTTCATATCCTTTTCTTCCATTGAAACTTGCATCTGTCATTTGTGTTAGTTTATTATGATGCCACGAATTCTGCATGAATTCCACTATGACAACAAGTTGGTGCACAATGATTTTCTGATTGACAATACCGGTGAATGGCATCGCCATTTGGCTCTAATCTCTCCCAATTTTCTCTTTATCGTACAATCTGCTAGGACCTAAAATTTGGTGAACCCCACATCCCAGTTAGGACTTGGGAGCCTAAATTCGTTCATTTCATCACTGGGATCTTTTTCACCTTACACAAATCATGTCCATTGGTTCCATATCATGACGCGTTGCTCTCATCCACAGCAGCTTATGATGCCGGAGACACATGGAATCTGACATGGGTGGGCATGGATTTCAGAGAAGCAAATATCTTAATAGAAGGAAACAAATAAAAAAAAAAAAACTGATTCTTCTTGAAACTACTCTGGAATTGAGAAAACGTTAAAAGCTTTGCTCTATTTGTTTGGGGAGGATGATGATGGTAGTTCTGGCTTCTGTGACTCTGTTGCTTCCCATACAAAGCCAAGGCTCTCTCCCGCAGAGAGACAGTTTTGTCTTTGTTCTGAGAAAGTGGATACGAAACAAATGGTTGCAATTGGTGCACGAATTGTCTCTCACTGTTCCCTTTCTTCCATCTGCCGCTTCTCCATACTGCCACTTACTGTCATCCCCATTTAACAGCTTAGTGGTCCCATTCACGACACCAACACCTATCTCCAGAAGATGACCCTTTTAAAAACAGAATCATGTTCGTTTAAAGAGTAACATTGTGGTACTAACTCCCTATTTTTTATTTACTGAGGTGACCTCTTCCGTATACCAACATATATATATATATATATATATATATTTTTTTTTTTTTTTTTCTAAAAGACAACTACACATTCAGTCCGTGAAAGTCGACGGAGAAAGCATTGACACAAGACCAATACGAGGGATGGTATCATATTTCGTAGTTTTGCTGTTTAAAAGGGCATAGTAATAAAGATCACAGATTTGCTTCTTAAATCACTTGAAAACCATAATCAAATTGCTTACTAACATGACGCGATTTCGTTGCCCTAGTAGCAATTTTGGGTACAGCCCCAGGACAACCTCTCCACTCGCTTAATGTGGCAAATGGTTCCACCTTGCTCCCCCTCCTGGGTGCATTAAAGATAGAAGGCGATCCTTTAGCAGTGGCCTCTTGATCATATTATTTACAAATAGGACTTTCAATAAGATGACCTGAAGAGGGTGATTACAACCCAACAGAAACAGGCAGTCCGAACAGTAAAGCCGAACACCCCAAAATTTAACCCATTCTCTGGACTAAGAAAAAAGCCACAATAGACGGGGCCTGAATGAGATTTTACACAAGTTTGTCGCCTCCTCCAATTGGGCAAATAGTCAAGCAATTGTCTTCATGTTTTAGGCGTTTTGTGTGGCTGTAGACAAGAAATATCAAGCTTGGAGTGCGCTTTATCACACATGGGCTGCGCAAATGAACGTAGCATATATGATCGACTGCCTTGGAACATAAAAAATTTCCATGCCCACAAAAGCTAGCAGCAATCGTGAACAACATACCCTTGTGCCCAGTCATTTCACAACTCACTAGTGGGAGGGGAATTTGCTTTCCCCCATTTATATTCCACTTGGCAGTTCAAGTTTAACTTCTTTATGACTTGGGTATAGAAATTAAAAACCCAAAAATAAGAGGGGTTTCAAAATATTATCCACTTAAGGAAAGAGTTTGGACAAAAACATAGTTAATTTACCTTTGCCCAAAACATCATCATCGTTTTACCAAACAACTTAAATGGACAAACTGGCCATGGTGGCTAATAACAAATAACCCAACAAGATAAGCCCTCCAATCACTGGTGTAGATTTCACCGCCATTTTTTGATTACAGGGCCTAAAATCCTCTTCCCACCTGCACTTTTATGCTAATCTGCACCGCTAATTGAAGCCAAGAAGAGTACAAGAATATAGCACGAAGCAACCGACCTTAGTCAGTGATTGCAGAGAGAATGGGGGCCACAAGGAAGGGAGAGTTGGCCACCCCACCCAAAGCCTGTTAAGCATTTTCTCTCAGCAGTAGGCGCTTTTTCACATCATTTCACTTCGCTATAGTGACACGTTACTTCCAGACCAGCACTAGGACACAATCCCTTCGAGTATAAATAGCCGCATCCCCTCTTACCCTTCCAAAACACCCTGAGACAAACAAAGCGCACAAAGCTCGCACTAAGAGGATTGTATCAGCTCAACCTCACTAACTTCTCTCTCTTTTTTTGGTTTTTTAACTTCTTTATCCAAAAGAAAGAAAGATAGTTGTAGCTGAGCCGGGCATGTGTAAGCCAAAGCCATCTTCTCCTTCCTCATTTTTCTGTCACTCCATAACCCATTTCACCAAACCCAACAAAACCATGGATCTTTATACTGATGATCAAGAGGAATCAAATAGATGGCCAACTCCTTCTGAGGTAAAAAAAAAAAAAAATAGTGGACCCATTAACCATTTTTTCATGAACATGTCTATAAGAAGAGACTTTCCAACTAATTGTTAGCTAAGTATACATAATTGAGAGTCATGTTTACTATATACCAGCAAAATGGAACACACTCATTATTTTCTTCTTCTGTTGTTGCTTTTCTTCCATTGTAGGTCTTGGAAGAAATCAAAGCCATAGGAAAGATTTCGGGGCCAACAGCAATGACAGGTCTTATCATGTATTCAAGAGCCATGATCTCCATGATTTTCCTTGGCTATCTTGGGGAGCTTGAGCTTGCTGGTGGCTCCCTCTCTATCGGCTTTGCCAATATCACCGGCTATTCTGTGATCTCTGGGTTAGCCATGGGAATGGAGCCCATTTGTGGACAAGCACACGGTGCGAAACAATGCAAGCTTCTTGGCTTGACCCTTCAAAGGACAGTTCTTCTCCTTCTTTCTGCCTCTGTTCCCATCTCTTTCACGTGGCTAAACATGAAGAGAATCCTTCTATGGTGTGGTCAAGACCAAGAAATATCATCTGTGGCCCATACTTTCATTCTGTTTGCCATACCTGACCTCTTCATCCTTTCACTTCTCCACCCACTCCGCATATATCTTAGGACTCAAAGCATTACATTACCAGTAACTTACTGTTCTGCCATCTCTGTTCTCCTTCATATCCCTTTGAATTTCCTTCTTGTTGGCCATTACAAACTTGGTATTGCAGGGGTGGCCATAGCCATGATCTGGACTAACCTCAATCTCTTTCTCCTTCTCATTTCGTTCGTGTACTTCTCCGGTGTGCACAAAGATTCTTGGGTTTCTCCAAGCATGGATTGCCTTCAAGGATGGTCTTCTTTGCTAGGTCTTGCAGTGCCCACTTGTATTTCCGTTTGCCTTGAGTGGTGGTGGTACGAATTTATGATAATGTTGTGTGGTCTTCTTCTTAATCCAAAAGCGACCATAGCTTCAATGGGAATCCTTATTCAGACAACCTCTTTAGTCTACGTCTTCCCATCATCTCTGAGTCTTGGAGTGTCAACAAGAGTTGGAAATGAGCTGGGAGCTAACCGGCCGGCGAGAGCCCGCATTTCCATGATTGTCTCCCTGGCCTGTGCGGTGGCCTTGGGGCTCCTGGCATTGCTATTCACAACATTGATGAGGCATCAATGGGGGAAATTTTTCACAAATGACGCCGAGATTCTAGAGCTTACTTCAATAGCATTGCCAATTGCAGGGCTTTGTGAGCTGGGGAATTGTCCTCAAACAACTGGTTGTGGGGTTTTAAGAGGCAGTGCTCGGCCGACCATTGGAGCAAACATCAACTTGGGTTCATTCTACTTGGTGGGTATGCCAGTGGCAATGCTAATGGGGTTCGTGGCCAAAATGGGTTTTGCGGGGTTTTGGCTTGGATTGCTTGCAGCTCAAGCTTCCTGTGCCTTGCTTATGATGTTTGTGCTATGCAGAACCGACTGGACGGTTCAAGCAGATAGAGCAAGGGAGCTCACAAAAGCTTCTGCAACTAGCATTCCTAAATTATTGCCAATATCTTCAAAACCAGAGTCTATTGCTAAGGAAGTCAACAGGAAGCCTGATCTTGAAGGGATATTGTACACTAGCGATGAGCATGTGAAGTCAACTTCTGTTGAAACAGACCCACTGATATCTACAAAACAAACCATCCGTTAATTTGGAATCACATCCCCATTTTTGCCCCACTCCTGAGGAGCTGATGATGTGAATTTTATTTGAAGTTCCATTAGATCACTAGTACTGTGAACAAACCCTTATTTTTTTTTGGTCCTCTTTCTTTTAGGCTCCCTGATGTACTAATAAGATTGTATACTTCAATATTATTAGACTTCCGTACGTTGGAGGAAAAAGGGTTACGCTGTCTGTTGTTTTTAAAGCGAGGGAAAAGAGGATCTGGCCTAACTTTCTTGTTGTTCCTTTCCATGTAAGGCTGGAATATCAGTTCATGCTCCGCAAAACTTTGCCCAAGCCATACGGTTGCTTATTTGGTAAGCCTATTCCCTTCCAACTTTTTCTTCCATTTTAAAACCCTTTCGACCCACCTCCAAAAAAGAGCCTTTTTATTTACGTATGCAAGTTGTCATTCCCGGAATAAGTGTTGGATAAAGGATTTTTTTTTAATGTTATTCAGGCAACCTTACTAGGATACATGCTACTAAAATCAACAATAAGGAAAATGCCACCTTGCTTTCCACATCTTTCCACCCTGTCCTACAAATGGCTAAAAATTCTCTCGTATTGGGTTCTCATCCCTCTCCTTTGCTTTTCAATTTTCCCGATATTGAATTGCTCAAAATATTGATGGCACACTCTATTTACCTTCGTTGTTGTTTTTTTTTTTTTGTAAATTTAATTTTTATTTTAACCTTTGGTGTTTCCTTTTTCAAATTTTGTTTATTTTTGTCCGTGGTCGGTCACTATCTTTTTTCATACTTCGTGTCTTGAAATATAAACCGTGACATGGTGCGACTCTCTCTCCCGTATAGTTTTGGTATTTCCCTTCTTCTTGTTGTGGTTGTTGTTGCGGCTGCCAACTCTCTCAAACACTTGATCTTGACAAGCAACAACTAGCGTTGTTGCAATCAAGGCGATAGCAGATGGTGGTCATTCTCTCTATTGTTCTTGGTTCCATGTGGAAATCTCCTAGATTATATAAGTCCTCTCACTTGGCAAAAATCCAACTAGAAACTTCTAATTGAGTAATTATTTTCACTTCTAAGATATGCCCTTCCGCAAACATGTAATCATAATGTTCATTCTTTTTTGTGCTGTTGATTCACTTTCCCTAGGCTTTTTGAAAGGAAAACTACAGTACAGGTGCCACTCAGATCAAGGCTTTTTAAAGGAAACTACAGTACAGAAACCAATCAAATTAAAGGATTTATGCTTTATTGTACGCCTTTTGTTTTATTCTGTTATAAATTCTGTTCTCTCTCTCTCTCTCTCTCTCTTTTTTTTTCTGAATTTAAATTCTGTTCTCTTCGCAGGTAACTCACTAGCAAATGCACTTGTAGCGTGTGGGGCAAAAATCAGCTATGCATCTAATTCTACGGGGCCTAGACATGCAAAACCACTATTAATGTTAACGAAATACATATTTGTAATTGCATATATTCATGATTTTACAAATTAAAATCTTAAATATATAGAAATTATCTAAACTTGTGTTCTCATACATTATAATACTACAGTCTACGGAATATGCTTGGTCTTTATTAAAAGTAGACTAAACAGTCAAACATGCCCACAAAAGCACAAATTTAAACATGGACATCATTGACACGGAGAGAGAGAGAGAGAGAGCGCGCCAGCAACTGCTGACGATGATAATGGGATAGCAGCAGAGAAGCATCGATTGAATAGGGCCTTGGATGGGGTTGGGTGTGGAGAGAGTGGGGGTCCCTCCTGGCTTGAAACTGAAGAAACAATAGTCCAGCTATTATGACGTCTGTCTAGTTCTCAGATGACAAAAATACGAGCAGTGCCTCTGCATTTAGCCAGCTCCCCTCCTCCACAACACCCCCACTTTCTGCCTCAGGAGTCAATTTATTCTTCTTCTACAACACTCCCCCAATAAAACAAGGTTCTGTATATATATATATAGATTTTATACATTTTAATCCCGCACAAATGAAAGTTTATCATAAATCAGATGACATTACGGTACAAAAAATAGACAGTAGCCAAGATAAAAACAAATGCAAATTTAGAGCATAAGAGATTTGTCTATCTATCAATATACAATAAGGTAACTGAGGTGGTAAAATCCTCAAATTTCGAAAGATTTGTCTTTTTTTTTTTTTAAACAAACCTATTAAGAAATTAAAAGGATTTGGGTCAAACTTCAATTCCTCATATGTAATTGCCTCATTCGAGAGAGACTAATACAAGAATTTGGATAAAAAAAAAAAAAAAGATAAGAGTTGTCAATTTAGATTGAAATTCATGGATAGATATCCAATCACTCTAGATTGGCAACATATTTGATTACAAATTCACAATCTTTTCACATCTCCTTCAATTTGATTCTGTTTCCTCCGTTTTTCTTTTTCTTTTTCGTTTTTTTTTCTGAAAAATATAAATGGATAATGTTTCTTCTGCTTTCTTATCGTGCATTTTCCTTCCCCGCACGTTGTGCCCCTGTCATTGCGCTAAGAAATGGCAACGACTGACAGGAATACAGAGAAGGTAGCATCAATTATTAACTATATTTTAAAACATTGGATTTATGTGGCCACAACTAAGATAGCATTATTTGTTAACTATATTTTGAGATATTGAAATTATGGGTCTTTCTTCTTTTTTTTTCAACATAAATTTTTAACCACACATTTTACACATTATACTTGAAATTCCATCATCCTTGGGCTTCCAGTTCCTGAAAAAATGAGTGTAGATGACAAATCCGTGGAGTGCAATGCTCTCCTTCTGGATCGGTTTCTTGATATTCTTCAATATTTGCACAGGAAGGACCTCAAGGAAACGGTATCAATCTTCTGTTTTCTCTCTCTCTCTCTCTCTATTTTTTTTTTATTTAAGATAGTAAAGTAACTCATATGTGCTTAAATTGATATATACTTAAATTTGAGGGTTTTTTTTTAATCCATTTAATTTGGATCGGAAAAGAGAGCTACTCCTTATATCATCACTGCCCTTTATGATTGGAATTTGGATGTTGGAGATTAAAGGGAATCCTACAAATGACCACCCAGACTACTGCGTTGGCTGGAAAAATTTGGCATGCTTTTTTCTTATTGTATGTTGAAATCTTTTTTATGCAGGAGATTTAAAGAGAAGAAAGAAGCAAACAAAGGTTAATCTAGAAAAGATTGTATTACCAAGTAGATGGTTTGTACCTTTCTTTTAATCTTTAACAATAATGATATCATTCATATTAAAACTTTCAGTCTTTGATGTTAAATTTTTAGTTTTTAATGTTAAAGTTATCATGTAACAGCATAAATGAAAAAAAAAAAACCTGCAATAAATAAATAAATACACACACACATACACACGCAAAAGAGAGCGATAACATGGGGGTTTTGGGGGGGGTCATCTCATTTGTTAACTGAGTGGTACACGTTAGACCCATATAAGCATTTTTGTAAACTTTTGACCTTTTTACTATTATATCCCATATGTATTGTTGTGTTCTGTGGTTTTATGTGCAGGCACTGGTGCTACATAGCACATCTCCTCTTACTTTTTCCTTATTTTCCCTCTAATTTTTTTTCCTTCCATTTCCGTCAAGCTGGCGATCGTTGTATGGCACAATGACCAGGTAATTGTGATAAACAACGCCTCTTTTGATGTGTGTGGTGTTGGGGAGGGACTCGAACATACTTGATCTGAGCCATCTCGCTGAAAGAGATATACATCATATGTGATGAAACAGTGTGAACATCTTTTACGCGAAATTCATGATTTATGATTCTTTTGTTGGTAAAATTAATTAATTAATTAATTTGATTTACCCAGTCATCGTAGACACGATTAATAACTTTTTTTTTTTGGGATAATTTGATGTTTGAATTACTCGAAATTAATGGGAAATGATTTATGAAATAAAGAAGACTACCCCTTTATGTATCTGAGCTGAACCTAGTCTCAGAATAGATTAAAATATATTTAATAATTAATTCTACATATTTTTGGCTCATAAGTCTTGTCCCCCTCGAAAATAAAAAAATAAGGGCCATATTCATAATCCTATTAAGAAGAGTTCTCATTGTATTAGTATATTTAATTCATCAGATCTAGTAAATTTTAAATTTATAGTTTTTAATACAATAATAAACGACTTGTAAATTATTAAATTACAATTTCAACGGACCTATCTCTTTTATTTATCTGGATAAATAAGCACCCGTACACCCTATCAATAAGAGATTTGAGATATGTGTGTCTGTCCACCCGCAAACATATACGTGACACCAAGACTCAAATATGAGTCGTACAAGCAAAATTTTCGGCAGTCATGTTGGGAACCATATTGCTTTATTTTTAAATATATCGAAGTGGCAGGTTTATTGTCTTGCTTGTCTCACAGCTGGAGGAAACTATTTTCGCCACCCCACTTCATGTTAGGATGAAAGTGTCACCGTCGAGATAAAAAGTTTAAAATATTGATTGTTTCCTTATTCTGGCAACACGAAATTCCGCTTATGTGCTGTGGTTGTTGCACACCTAATGCAATACGGTGCCCAATATAGAATATGATTGTCAAAAAAAAAAGAAAAAAACAGAGAGAGAGAGAGAGAGAGAGAGAGAGAGAGAGAGATCTTAGGAACCTGGTGCTTCGGTACCATAATACATACTTGATAATGATGATGGAGACGAGGTTAATAATAAAACCTGCTTTCCTATATAATAGATATAATAAAACCTGCTTTTTCTTCGTGGTAATTCAGACGCTATGGTCGCATAGGACCAGAACAGAGCGGTCCAAATGGGAAACTTTTCTTGACTGTTGTTGATGAAATTAAATCTTTGGCTCAATGCAAAAGTTACAGACCCGCCAACAAATGGACAATCGCTTCATCTTTTATCAGATCCTATAAAGGAGTGGACAGTTTCAAAATCCTAGCCGTCAGCACGAGAGTGGCCTCCATCCACTTCTTCTATGCTTTAGGGTTCAGAAATTGATCGTCTATTAAATTTTAAAAGATGGATCATCTAGAGGCAAACCAGGGCTTGCTGGTATTGGTGGCACCTTAAGGGACAACAACGGGCATATTCTTTGCATGTTCTCTCGTTATATTGGTAAATTGGATCATTAGAGCTTGACAAACATAAAATGCAATTTGGAATTCAGAAAGATGAGTGCAAACCATTTAACCGACATACTAAGCATCCTCTAGAAAGAAAAAAACATTTCTTTGCTTGATTATCATTGTTTATTTTCTTCTTTTGCCTAATCTTGTCAATTTTTCTTTGGTTTTGTGGGCAGATGCTCGGGCTGGTACAAGTTCGATAAATCTGCCTTCTTTTTTCTTTTGGATCAACGAAATATATATATATAATAAATGTGCCTTATCGTGCCCAATTATAGACGAGGGCGTAACCCTTACACAAGGTCCTACATGGCTGCATCGATTGAAAAGTCCAATTTGGCTTTACTGTGCTGGCAAATTGAACTGGGTCCCTTTCCATTACTGAGAGGATGATCTTGTTTTCATATATATAGAAATTATCTGATAGTGCAATAACTCGACATGTAAAATGAGTAGGATGGTCTGTAGATCAATTCAGACACAGTTCATAGATGAAGAGTGTTGGGCCATGCCAGACATTACATGCCACCTGAATTTGGATTGAGTCGAGAGCTTTCAGCCTTTAACTCAGGCACGACACAGCCTGAGCCTGAGTTTAGGCATGATACGATCTGTGTTCTACGTTCTATTTTATTTTTTTATCATATTATTGAATATTAATAATATTTATTTTTTTTAGTGATTAGATTAAAAAAATAATGACCAACAAAAATCTATATATTAGTTTGTATAATTTAAATAGAATTAAACTATTAAAACATATGATACATTTTATTGACCAAAAATAAAAAAATAGCCAAATTAAGTGATTTCAATTAAAATTTAAATTTTACTAATAAAATTTCATGTAAAAATATTTAATTTATATTTTATTTTCTTCCTTAAATCCAAAAATTTCACTATTTTTTGGCCTTTTCCTTAAATTGTATACTTATTTATTTATAAACTTACTTTTTTATAAACACTAAGTCCAAATATGATTCATGCATGATAAACAGTTAAGTATAACATGACATGAGCCCCTATTATTTGGGCTAATGACTCATACTAGATTTATTGTTCAAATTTTTAAGTACAATACAAAAAATAAATGAGTTGTGATTTGATAAAATGTAAAATAATTAAATTTAAAAAAAATAAATTGTATATAGCACGACATAACTCATTTTGTATGCCTGACAGTAACGTAAATTTCAGCTAAGATTAATGCTCTCTCCAATAAACTTTGACATATGAATTAGCATGAGGTAAATACTTGCAAGCGCAAAGAACTGAGAGGCTTGACAGCATAACTATCTGGATTTTCTTTTTCTTTTTTCTTTGCATCGCATTGGTAAATACGATGGTAAGGTACAATACTACGTGTGTATATTAGGCCATAGGTCAAGGGCATTGGAATGGAAAGGAAAAGGTGGAATTTGGATCATGCATTTCCCTATCTAAGAGAGGCCAATTAAACGACAAGAGTAAGTCGTCTCTGGTCACATTCCTCTCATCTCAGCTGTTGTGGATAGAATCATAGTTTTAAAAATGGACCGGCTCAAAAGTCTGATTAGTGTGAACTGTTAACCTGTTGTTTAAGTTAATCCGATTTTCTTTTTCTTTTATTTAACTAAACAAAGAAGCGATCCAAAAAAAAAAAAAAAGAAAATAGTTCGATTTGGTTGATTTGGACGGTCAAACCGACCAACCGGACCAGTTTCTTTTAAAAGATTCTATGTCTTGTTTCTTTTTTTTTTAATTTTTATTTTATAAATTGTATATAATTATATTAGTTTAATAATATTTTATTTATTTGTATATAATATAAAATATTAACTATTTCTTAAAAACAAAAATTGATCCACTGGTTTAATTATTAGGTCAGTAATCAAACTAATGATTCATCAAATTAGGCTTTAAATTTTGGTCACAGTTCAATTTGCATTCAAAAACTATAATAAAATTCAACTATAATAAAATTAGATTTTAAGTTTGTTGAATTTTATTTAAAATATTACTGGTTAAATTAATTGAAACTAATTTGACTACTTAAAATTTGTTCTCTTGTGACACATAACCCTTTGTTTTTTTTTTTTTGGGTGAATATTCTACTTAAATAAATTAGGACTATGTAAGTAATAAGGAGTTCTTAAGATAACATCTGTAGTTCTCAACAAAAAGGGGAAAAAAAAAATAATAGACGCCATAAAACTATGTATAACATGTTATATCTCTCCCTCTTATATATGGACTGAGAATTTGAGCTTGGGCATAGGGATACCACAATTTAATCTCTTGTATCAGTTCCTTGGTTCCAACTTAAGTGGTTAGCACTGTACTTGTCGGCAGCATCACGTGCGGGCACAAGAAAAGAAAATGTTTTGCAAAGGTTGAAGCCAAAGTCAAGTATAGCAAAATAATGGAGAAACGTGTTTTACACATTGTGATTAGAATCCATTGGCTAGATCATCATTTCTGTAGGATGCACAACGTGTAAACAAGAGAATCCCTAATACATGAGATCTGAAATTTCACCTTATTATGTCCTCATCAGAAAACACCACACTTCCAATTTGAAGTCCACCTTCCAAAATAATCATGTTCTTGTTTGTATTAGACTTCTATTATTATACACATTTATTTATGTGTTGCCACGGGGCATAGAATGAACAAAGACACCGGTGGAAAGCTTAGAATAATAGTGAGCTCTTTTATGAGTGGAATCTCCCTAAGCTTGTGTTATCTTCTGATATGTCGATCAAGTTCAAAACCCGTAATTATCCAGCACACCATTGGCTGTAGATCGAATAAATTCAGGCCACGTGTCAGCAAAGGGGGTTTTTTTTTTTTTTTAAATTTCTGATTCCCTATGTCTCGCATCTCGGCTTACTTTTCTCTTTCACTCGGCAGCCTGCCAATAGCATGGTGCTCTGCACAACTACCGATTTGATAGATTAATTAAACATGAAACATATGTCCACGATAATCAGCCGCCCCATTCCCGTTGGTGGAAGTAGTCGGCACCGTATGCACAAAGGAACTTTGACAAAAGGAACAGAAGTTAATCAGTTATAAACTACAAAAGACTGGAGAATTGTACATTGCTTTTCACAAGCTTAGTTCTAAATGTGGCATTGGTATATATGCCCCTTTTCTCCGCATGTAAATTTTAGATGTCTTTTCAAGCTCTTTCCTTTAGGTGCCCCCTTATCCCCTTCATGAATAATAATTGCAAGTAGGCTGTGGCTGTACCACTAAGTGCTCGCCATAACAAGTGGTGTTGAACGACGTCCTCTCATCTCAGGGCTAAAGCCCTAAAGGGATAAGCTTTTTCCGTCGACAACCCAACTCGAATTTTGATTCCGCCCGTTCCCGAAAGTCACTCTCTTTGTCCTATATGTTCGTACTAGGGCTCAGCCCGTGATTTTTAAAATATAATTTCGTACTCCTTTGCAATGTCTTTTTGTTGTGAAGATCTATATTTTTATATACAAAAAAAAAAAATTTGATAATAATATTTTAAAATAGTTGCATATTTCACTTTTTGATTTTAAAAAAATTCTGTATCCGTTATTTATTAATTAAAAAAAATGAATGCACATATTTTTTAATAATAAATTATTAGTTAATCAATTATTTGAAAATTGTAATTATATTTATTATTTTTAATTATCTAATTATATAGAAAGCCATAAATTTTATTATTATTTATTAACTTAATTTTTGTATTTATTTTTTTTACTATTTTTATTGAAGATTTTGAAAATCAAATTGAATTGATCAATTTGACCAATAAATTAAGAATTGATTTCATTTTCAATTTAATTTTCACTCAAAACCATTTCATTTTTAGAACCGATTAACAAACTATTGAATCAACAAATCCAATCCTAAACCATCAAATTAAAACTAATTTTCACAATTTATTCAATTTTAAAATTGCGATGTGACACATCATACTAGTTAAAAAAATTCAAGTACTTTTTATTACTCCTCAAGGTTTCGAATCTAGGTAGTGGAGAAGTCCAAAAAGGACTTCTGATTACACTGCCTAGAATAACTAGTTTAATTTTTAAAATTTTATTTTCATTTACTCAAATTTTTTTCGCATGAATTAATCTTGTAATTATATAATTAACAATTACATGTATATGTTTAATAATTAATGTGTTGAAAGGGCATAATGGTATAGTGATAAAATATAAGAAAACAATTTCCAACCATCTCTTCCATATTAACAATAAATTTTGTCATAATTTAATAACCCAATTATATGTATTTACTTTTTCAGTGTGAATATTTATGGGAAAATTGCTTAATATAGTTGAATTTTCGTTAATTATTTTGCTATAAATAAGAGGAAATTGAGAGAAAATTTTCTCTCAGTATTTCCAATATACTATTGATATAATATAACAAAAGCCTGTTATATATTTGAGTTACACCAATCCTATTGTCCGCTATAGAGTGACCCTTGATGCCTTTTACAAAGGTTCCCATTTTTCGCGGTATATAATTAGTAATGTCCACCTAGCTATGCATCTGCTTGCCTCCTTTACAGATTCATGCATTATCGCGGCTTCCCTTATGGCTAGGGCTGTATACAGAAAGCTCTTGCTCACACGCACACATAATCATTAACTTTCTACCGACAAAATATGTCTGTCTATCCGCATGCTCACATGCCAGAGGGTTATTTCTGGATATAGACACTAGTCCACCTTTCTTTCTGAACCACTCCCATCCACACACACGGGAGAAAAAAAAAAAAGGAAAAAAGAAAGGGCTAAACATGTTAAATTCGGACTCCAGTTAGTCATTGACCCCGAAAAAGACAACATAACACCCGTCTTCATGAGGAAAAAGACTGGTCAATCGCTCATGAGCTGGTGAAAAGTGAAAGGTAGTGATCTGAAACATGAGTTAGAGTTTACGACCAGACTATGCCATATGTTGACGTAGCGAGAAGAGAATATTAAAGGGGACCTCTCAAGCTACATTTTCAAAATTGGATCATTTGTATATGTACCAAATTCAAAGATGCCAGTCGTGTGCTATTAGTATAGTACACAGGTCAGTGCCGTAATGGCTTTCTGGAAGGGACCCCTAACGATGAAAATGTTGGACCATTTTTTTGGGTTTTGTTTTGTTATTCAATGGCACATGCAGTAAGGAACCGACACGCTCTACAACTTTAATTTGAATGTCACCTAGTTAAGGCATTGGTACCACATCAGAAGGAAAACAAATTTCCATTTTCAATGCCCAAATTAGTGAATTTTAGGGTTTTTAGAAGTTTGACAAATCAAGGCTCATTCTTGTCGCTTTAGAACTCCTTTTTCCCTATCAAATGAAACACACAATTCCGTCTTTGAATGCCTTGCAAAACTAAAGAAAAAAAAAAAAAAACTTATTCGTGCACTTCGTATTATTTCTCGCCCTACTTTCTTCCTTATTAATTAGTTTCAGGCCAAAGTCAAATCATATTTTATATCTTCTTTTTTCTAAGAACATACATGATATACCACGCTTGATGATAGAAGTTAGGCCACGCCTGTTCCCACTATTATAAAGGTGAGAACGTTGGGAGATAGAGGTGTTGATTATTGGAAAGAGAAATGCAAATCCTATTCAAAACAAGTGGATGATAGGGCTACGATGAGTTGGGGAGAATTTTAATTTTATCTTGGGTATTGTAAAGTGGTAAATTTTTTAGCAGACATCTTATAATTTTATATGCATATATAGGTTTGTTCAAACCTATATATAATATTTCTTTGATTGCAAGTGTTTTCCCTTTGAAGTGAAAGGGAAGCAAATTAAAGATACCGACTCCTCGTATTGCCATTTGACATCTTGTTTGCATATGGTCACAGTAGTGTTTTGACTCACTTCTATATTGTTGTTGTGCTTTGAATGTGACATCTTAGTTGGTCTTTAACTGCATTCTTAATTGAGCGGCTCACCCAATAAGAGTGCGTATAAGACTTGACTGACCGACCATTGATGATGGGAACGTGTGAGGCACAAAAAGGAGGTCCTAGAAGCTATTCTCTAATTTTGAATAAGAAAAACATTCTAAATTAGGTCAATCATGCAGTAGCCGAAGGCTGCTTTCTAAGGTGAGGGCTTGCCAGGGTCAATGCTCAAATTCCAACCAATGTGGAAATCTGATCGGCTGCATTAGACGGATGATCATTGCCATAACGACGAGCACAAGAAGACAAAGCAGGACAAGGACGGTCTCAAAATCAATTCATTATACGGAAGCATGCGTACTCAATTTGATGAGCTTGTGAACAATTCCAGTATGAGAATTTTAATTTCTAAAGCATCCTGCGCGTCTACATCTACGTGATATGTTTATCAACATTTTACTTCTCTCCGTCACACACACGTACAATTTCTAATGGCCTGCAGATCAAAAAGAAAAGAAAAAAAAATTCTACTGGCCTTGATGAGTATCTGAACAACGCCCGGTTTTACACATAAGTCCAAGTTTATGTCTCAATTAGAATCCATGAGTCTACCAATCGTAGCAATGTGTTTGTTTTCTCGAGAAAGGGTTAAGGAAACATGGAATTATTGGAACTTCTAAGTAGCTTTCTTGTAGATTACGGACCTGATGCATGCGACCAGTAGCGGATAATTATATACTTCACAAGCAATCATATTATGAGAGACTAGTCTACAATAATAATAATAAGCAGAGTTTGCCTGTTTTTGACAAGAAAGTGATATAGAAAACAATATTCATGTAAAAAGAAAAAACTTTAAAGCAATTTAATCAGCATTACCATAAAGCATGTGTACGATGTTCGGGACGCGGGGCATAATTGTTAGTTTGGTACTACTATTGGGTTCCATGTAAATTAGAGTTCCTATTGATCCGCAATGGGCCTGGCTCAATCAATTTTTGAAATCATGAGAAAAGCTGGTCTTATGTGCTCGGTATCGGTGAATATCAAGCTGTGAGATGGACAGAGGTGGGATTTTTTGTTTTTTTTTTTTTTTTTGAGCCTCATTTCCCTATTTTACACCGCCAACATAAGTGTTGTAATTCTACGTCTTCTTGAGATTGGATTCCAATTTTACACTCACCAAGAAAATTAAACCTCACTCCGTTGCAGCTTGCGAGGAGCATCACACATGGGTGGCACGAGACTTGAGAGGCTAGAGTTCTTTTGATCAACCGGACATTAGTCCAGAGGCCCATTTCATGATTTTTCAACCTTTAGACGATGAAATTCGGCCCAATAAAAACGTTGGCTCCTCAGATGAAGCCGCTCGCAGACGGTTAAATGGGCCGGTGGACCTACTGTGCTGAATAGTCGGGCCTCATATTTTCCTAATTCCCATCGCCGTGGTGAAAAAAAAAGAAAAAAAAAAGAGCATAAGAGTCACTAACGATAAGGTCTAATGTTAGAATTATTTAAATCGTTGAATTCTATAAATTAAAAACAACAAGTACAGATTTTTTTGTTTTTTTTTGGTTTTTTTTTAAAAGGAAGAAGAGTAAGAAGAAAAATAATGCGACGCATGAAATGGGCTGTGGGATTTCACGGTTTTCCGTTGATGAGCACGGGGAGAGTTGGAATCCACTTTTGGATTTTTAGACACATTGCGATTAACTAGACCCAGCTTACCAACGAAGAAACTCGAGCACTCATACAGGGTCGATCCGTCGGATCGAGGAATCTAATAATCAAAGAGAGGGCTGGAAAATGGGATTTGGCTCATGATTTGTGGCGTTGGTTTTTTCTTTTTTTTTTTTTAGAAACTGCCTCGTTTTATTTATCAAAATGAATAAATTTGGACATATTCCTCGTTATAAAAATTGACGTTGGTCTGCTTGCTTGGGTTGTGCGTGCTTGTTTATCTAGGTCTATCCCTTCCTTTCTGGTGCACTTAATAATTAGTTTATTTGTATAATTCTTTTGTCATGTTCCTCTTTTTTAAAAATAAAAAATTAAAAAAAAACATCATAAAAATATAAGTTATTTTGAGTATTCAATTTAAAGTTATTTATCAATGTTTTTATTTAATTTATTTATAATAAACATTTATCATCCAAATATTAATGATTTAATATTATTTACCACCAAGTTCTCGCTCATGTGATTTTTGTCATGCTATGGAGCCATGTTTCTGCGAAATTCATTGATGATTGAGGCATCACAATGTTCTCGCGCTGGCGCTTCTCCACGGGTACTTCTAATTACAAACGGGACTATGCTTTGAAGGTTATCAATGAGACTCACGGGTCATGGGCAAAACTGATTAAGAGAGGTGTGCCTTTCTGAGGATCTTTCGTTAGTGTAAAGGTAATTTGAATTTATTAAGATGAGTTTACTGCAGTTTATAGTTCGATCATACATTAAGGGCATCCCCTGATTGATTCTTCTCACAGCTTGGATCCACAGCCATGCGGATGATCGGGCTCTGTACTTGTAATTTTTACCCAACTTGAAAGCTGTCATAGTTAGCTTTTTCCATCTTGCCGGTTTCATTCTTTGCTCTCTTTGGACTCCAGTACGTGCGTGCCACGGGGAGGACCCTTGTTGAGTCTCATGCACTTCACTCACACTCTCTTTATAAAAATGATTGACAAAAAAGAAAAGAAAAGAAAAGAAAAGCGCATGGTTAGTCTAAAAAATGTTTAAATATACTGTCTCAACTCTCAATCAAGTTAAACAGTTAGGGGGGCTTTCATTTCCTAATCATTGCTCCTTTGTTCTCAGCACATCCGAATTACTCATCGTTGCCTCTTGAAATCATTTCGTCATCACAAAATTGATTGTCGTTGGTTGATTAAGCTAAAGAGAGGATGATGTGTGGTTAGAATGCAATTATTCTGATGCAACATTTATAATACAATTAATCTGATACATTAGCTTAATATATTGTTATAACTTAATTAATTATAATATTACTGTTAATAAATTATATTAAATAACTTCTATTAAATTATATATATATATATATATATATATTAATTGAACGATGCACTGGCTGTTCAAAAGGCAGTAAAGTACCAATGGAATGAATGACGGTCCAAGCAACCAGAAAAAGTGACCAACATAGATTCCAGGATCCAAA
This sequence comes from Bruguiera gymnorhiza, assembly GCA_020883675.1. Classification (NCBI taxonomy): domain Eukaryota; kingdom Viridiplantae; phylum Streptophyta; class Magnoliopsida; order Malpighiales; family Rhizophoraceae; genus Bruguiera; species Bruguiera gymnorhiza. Next base: position 2,494,942 of record JAIRCJ010001047.1, on the reverse strand, counting down.
ATTGCTGCGATGTCCTAATCTCGATTTCTGTCCCCTGGGAATTTCAACTATGATGAGAATGTTGACATCTTGGCGAAGAAATAGAGATCTGTTAAAGATTATGTTGAAACCGTGTTGGAAAGTTAAACAAACAACAAGAGAGTGTTCACTCAAGCAGTAACATTTTGAATGCCTTAATCCGTCGTGGAAAGTGCCCATTCGGGAGAGACTTAATCTTACGGACAATATACTTATTAAAGGGTAACAAAACAAAACATAAAAAAAAAGAAACATAGAAGACTTTAATGTAACTTGAGAATGGATTTATCAGATTAGTATCACCACCCCGATTTTTTTTTATTATTATTTTTTTTTTGTGGTTCAAATTTAATAGTGATTGCCATCATTTTCAGAAAATTTTTAATGATGATGAAGATCATTAAGGTCAAAAATCAAGGTCTTTCTCTTGCACCACTTGCTTGGATGTAAGGAAGTATAACTTTCTTTTTTTTTTTCTTTTTAAGGCCGTAAACAAAATAAAATAAAAAATAAAAAACCACAAATCATTGTCATGCCAAGTTGGGGGGAAGGCACCGATTCAATCATAAACTGGCTTGTGTCGTGATCCGTATGACAGCAAAAAAATCATCCAGTCTCGGCAAGGGAGAAATTCACCGTGAACTTTGCTTGCTTCTTTATTATTTTTGTAAAAAAATTTTTTAATCATAAATTATTTAATTAAAAAAATTTCTTATTAGTATACATTAATATTAAAATTTAAAACTTTAAAAATAAAAAAGTTTAGTTTCCTTATTTACTGACTGTTATACTTGCATGATTTTGGCAAAACCAAACTAGAAGTTTCAATTTTTGCCTTTGACCACATGTCAACGTTGTCCAGAGAAAAGAGAACTAGCGGGCGGAGAGAGAAGGAGCTGACGAAAAAGAGAGAAGGGATTAGCCGAGCCGGATCGCGCTCTCTTGGACACGTGTAACTCGCTCAATGGCCAGATAAAACTTACAAAATACAAAGAAACCAAACGTATTAGCAGAAGAACCCTTCTCTTTCTCTCTAAAGCCCCACAGCTGCTGCTGCTGCTGCCCGCAAAGGCCAGCCTTTCGGCCTCCGCGGTAAAACTCAAAAAAGTTTTTTTTTAAAAAAAAAAAGAAAGAAAGAAAGAAAGAAAGAAACCAAAGCAACGCCTACTGCTATAATAAATCTTACCCGCTCCAATTCCATGTTCTCTCCTCCACAACCCGAAATGGCTAAGATTTAATTCAAGTGCTTCTTCTCTAGTTCAATACAAGAATCCGAATCAAGATCCGTTTGCCTCTGGCCCAATCCATCTTTACCAAACCTGCTCCGATCGCCTTTTCTTGCTGAACGTAGGCTTCCCGTGTCCGGCAACTAACCGCCGTCCATTAACGGCCACGTGGATCGAAGTCTGGAAACGATCATGTGATCGAATTGAGCAAATCTATGGCCTCAATCCGTCGAACGCTCTCGCCGGGGCACCACGACCGTTCGCACCTCAACGGCGCCGTCAGCTCTCCACCGTGCGTCGGTTCACCCTCTCACAAGCTTTTCTGCTCCACCGGCAAACACTCCTCTTCTTCTTCTTCTTTGTCTTCGTCTTCGTCTTCGTCGTCGTCGTCGTTTCTCAGCTTCAGCGACGCCTCTCTGCGCCGGTTCCTGCCCGCCGCGTTTCCTCAGAAGCGCAAAGGATTTCGGAGATTTTTCTACAGGTGCTTGCCGTTCTTTGTCTTAGGGTTCTTGTTAGGCATTTTCCCGTTTGGCCAAGTTGATACCGATATCCGGCATCAGGATTTATCATTTGAGATCAAGCCTTCACATTTCAATGTCAGATTGGACGAAAATGATAATCGAAGTTTTAAGCATAACGATTTTGCCGTTAATACAGTGAGTTTCGGAGTCGATGCGCCAGCGGATTACGTTTCGAGATTCGATTATAAACCGAGAAAGCAGTTGATCGTGGTTTCGCCAACGTATAATCGCGCTTTGCAAGCGTATTTTTTGAACAAATTAGGGCAAGTACTGAGGCTGGTGCAGCCTCCGTTGCTCTGGATTGTGGTGGAAATGAACACGGCGTCGACGGAGACAGGGGAGATACTGAGCAAAACGGGTGTGATGTATAGGCATTTGGTGTGCGCGAAGAATTTGACCAACGTAAAGGACCAACGGGTCCACCAGAGGAATGTGGCCTTGGAACACATCGAGACGCATAGGCTCGATGGAATTGTGTACTTTGCCAATGACGATAATGTTTATTCTCTCGAGCTGTTGGAGAGCATGAGAGCAATGGGGTAATTTTCAGCTTTTGGTTCATTTGTTTGCTGTCTCTTATCCATTTGTTGTAAGATAGGACGGTGATAATCTTTAGTGATAGGGTACTGTTGTTATTCGTTGGAGTTATTAGAAACTTGTATGGAAGGTTTTAATTGGTGTCATTGCATGGCTTGTTTCTTTGTCTTTAATTTCCTGTACAGCAACATGACAATGGTGGGAATTACAGAATGAGCATGTTTTTACGGAGAGCTTATGAATTTTGCTTTCAGAATGGCTGATCATTGCAAGTATGGCAGTTTATGTTGGAATTGATAGACACCTGTATTTTATAGGTCATTATGGATTCTACTTTTGCTTAAGCATTGGCTAGTAGCTATTTCAGAGTTGCCTCAAGAAGTAGCCGCCTGTTTGGTTCTTTTTCCCCTGTGAATATTGTTTGCATGTCAGCTTTGGTTCAAATGGTTTTGTTGGTTGCTCGATTTGCTGTTGTGTCAAATTTTCATGACTTTTTTTGAAGTTGTACGGTGGTTTTTCTTGACCAGTTTAAGGGTTGCTTTCGAAATGAAAATGCCTTCATAACATAGAATAGCTTGGATGGTGAGACAAGCCTATGTTGTAACAATGCTCTTGTTTTCAATCTTGACACTGGCCATAGCTTTATGATCCATTATTACTTGTGCTACTTTGCTAATGGCTATTTATTTTCTGCCAGCCGGCAACCTTTGTATTTGATTTTGTTAGAATGCTAGACATGGCTTAAGTCACATATTTAGATGTGATATTTTCCTGGTTTTCGTATGCTCTGGGCTTCAATTCTTTATTACATAATCTCATTATTTCTTTTAGGATGGTATCCTGATGGTCCTTGCTTTTTGCCCTTTTCTATCCTTTTATGTTGCTGTTCTTATTTTGTAGTCGTTTTGGCACTTGGCCGGTTGCAATCCTTGCTCAAGGCAAAAATAAAGCAATTTTGGAAGGTCCAGTATGCAATGGAAGTGAGGTCATTGGATGGCATGCAAATGAGAAAAGTAAACAACTCTGTCGGTTTCATGTTGATATGTCAGGATTTGCTTTCAACAGCACTATCTTATGGGAACCAAAGAGATGGCGGCGTCATTTTCCAGGACCAATTCGACAGCTGGACACAGTGAAGGAGGGATTCCAAGTAATATCCCAAACCATTCATTTTTCAGATGTTCCTTCCTAATATTACTTCAAAGTTGCCATGCAATTGATTTTAAATTTAAACACTTAGTGTTAGCTGACCTCATGCTTTTTGTAGGAGACCACATTCATACAGCAACTGGTGGAAGATGAAAGTCAAATGGAAGGTGAACCGCAGGGCTGTTCTAGGATACTGAACTGGCACCTCCATTTAGATGCTCATGATCTCATCTATCCCAGAGGTTGGCTGCTTCAAAAGAACCTTGATATTATTCTTCCAATTTAATGATGGAGCTTCAACAGGCAATTTGGATGCCACAAAATGAAGACAGTTATGGCTACATGGGCAATGCACTAATGCTTTGTGAATTTTGTGTATCAGATGAGAAAAGTCCCAAAAAAAAAGAAAAGAAAAAAAAAAGGTTTTGTTGGAAATATCAGTTTAATTGAAAGTGGTAGAGGAAGACTAGGGAAAAACAATCCTCCTTCCATCTCTGAAGAAAAAATATTTAGAGATCAATCAGCAGCCAACTCCTGTAAATGCCAGTGATATAAGTTCTCCATTCATAAGCAAATTTTGGCGTACAAGAGTTTTAAACTTTTAGAAATTGTGTGGAAAGTGAGTTAACTCTGCCTTTCCACGTAGCAATTTTGTGGAAAGTGAATTAACTCTGTTTTGCACATAGATTGTTTTTGCAGCCAGAGCTTGGCCCTTGTCCCATGGGGTGCCTGAGCACGCTGAGTCTGCTGCAGTTGCTCGAACCAGCGTTGCAAGATACTTGGTAACATGTCAAAGAAAAAGAAGATGTTTCTTGTATTCATTTGCAGAAATTTCTTATCATGATATCCTTTCACTGAAATGAAAATTCTGATTTGTCGGGGGAATTCTGCCGCTTGTTCTGGAGAAACTTTATTGCCTCGTTTTCAGAAGCCCTGTCCTTCCAAGAGCTTGTTTACACTGCCAGGAATGTTTGTGGTGGATCCATTCTTTGTTTGTGAGATTAGGCGTTTTGCCAGGATAAAACGAAATGGGGTACTTGTCTTAGAATCTAGTCTTCTGAATCTTGTTCTCATTCTTCTGATTGTGGATCATCGTTTCTTTAGATAGCCGTGTAGTTAGGAAATTGCGCATCCCAAGTGCCTGTAATTTCAAACGAGAAAACGAAATTGATGTGGTGTAAGCCATTTTATCATGGGAAATGAACCATGTGGCAAACCTCGCATCATTTTCTCGGATTTACATTTGCCTTTCCAGTGAAAAGCCTAGGATAAGAACGCACTTTTTGTTGCGGTATAGTGCCTGCCTAACTGGGTTTCTTTCAAAGAATTAACTGTCGATGTAGTCTCTTTATAAGAAATCCAATCAAAGGGAAGATTTGAGCATTTTACGGAAAGCGAAGTTCTCGATGGTCTTTGTTGCCAGCTGTTGCGCCACTCTGATTGTGACTTGCACCCAATTGGAGCCCAAATACTTGCCGCTGCAGTAGCTTGGAAGCGTGGCTTGCTTGAGTCGATTTATCTATTTTCATAGCCTAAAACAAATGCATGTATGGTGACGCATATACCTATTAGCTAATGGATGAGTCTTCCAACTCCCTCAAATTATCGCCTCGGCAATGATTTACAAGTTAAAATAGCGGGAATTATTCCTTAAAATTACCGACGCTACCAAAATAGAGAAGATAGACAGTGCTTAAGTTGTAAAGATCTGACTGCCGATAATCGTACCTTGGTTGAATCGACTCACCGGTGAGCTTGGAAACACAGCTACAAATGTCCTCAACCGGCAATTCATCTGTGTTTCAAATTTCTATCATATTTTTTTCAAAGAAAAATTCCCATTTATCAGCGATGAGAAAAAGAAAACATTTATGAGAAAAATGCGCGTATTATTGAAGAAAAAATAGGACACAATTATAAACCACCACTATATATCCTAATACTAGCTTAAAGAATGAGCTGAATGGCTAAGGCTGAGATCCATATTCACTTCAAATTACACTGGCCACTTGGAACTAAGCAGTGGAATCGTGTACATTGTTCCTGTAAGACCGCATATTCCTCTGACCCTAAAAGGACTGACTTCAACCACATGCACCTACCAACTAAAAATTAAAAACCACAAGTTCACCGGCCATGTCCATGTGAGGCAGGAATTGGAGACCAAAATTTCAAGGAATTAATTATGATACATATTCTACAGAACTAAGGAGAAATGAGGTGGAAGAGATCTCCTGGAGGCGATGCCTCATCAAAAGAACTTTGCGTTTCTGTGCAGCCTTCCCCCTTTGTCTTGATTCCAGTTGCCTATATGTCTTAATATCCATGCAAGCGGCAGCCAATTCATATACCTTTTCTGCTGGCAACGGAAACTCCACGTCGTTGGCCAACACCCAGATTGGCCTTTTCAAATCCCCATCATGGGACCAATCAATTTCTGACTCCAACGAGCTAATTATCATGTTAGATTTGTTCCATGAGTTGAAGAACTTGTCTCTGCTGAATGTATTGACGAGACATGTGGCTGTTGCTTATGTGATTCATTTGCAAGACCAAGAACTGCCAGCGTTGATCTGTAAAATGTGGGAGATTATTAGTTTGTAAAAGTCAAAGTGGCAATACCTTGCATTCAGGCTTTGTGGAAAGGATTCAAATGAAAAAGGAACCAGACTATAGATTATATGATAGTCCTGGACCAAATTTGGGGGCTGATAAATTGTCATGTATCGACATAATTATCTATGCAATGCTGCATATTTGCTAATTGTCTTCATTCCAACGCTCACAACCAAAGACTAACTTCAGGACTAAGGGAGTTGAAAGATGATATTCATCATAAGTTTTCATGCACCCTTCAATCATCCACAGGATATCTGCATCATGTTCCAATCCTAGCCTGACACCACCCATTTCCAAATGTAGCAGCACATCCAGGCTGCACAGATCTATCGCCTCACTGGACACAAGAAATTAACATTTCCAGTGAGGACAAGCACTTCCATAAGATATCAAAAGGCCACCGGTTATAACTGAAATCTTACAAAGAGAAGCCAGGCTGACAAGATACACAAAGAAACTACCAACAGCTGGCATGGAGGGGATTGTCCATGATCACTAGTGTGGCGTTGCCGCTAACCTAGCCAGTGATCCCTGGCCAAGGTTACAGATAGTGCTGTACAATATGGGTAGGATGGTTCACCATGATTTGGATCAAATAATTTAGAATAAAAAACAAAATTCCTTGCCCATAAAAAGTTGTTAAAAACACTTGAAGAAATAGAGAATAAAGGCCAAAACCCATACTAGTCAACATGGCTGAAAAATGAAAAGAAGGGAAAAAACAAAAAACAGAGTGATACAAAATTGAATTAAAACTTGATAGGGCACTATAAGTACCCCAACTTCCTTTCCTTTAATTCTCATTTGTTTGAATTTTTTTGATATCATAAAGTGGTTTTTCTCCCAGTGGTTGCAAAAATTTCAGCCTTTCATTTCTTAACAAAGTTCCTTTGAAATACTCATCTCATGTTAGTCATCCTAAACTAACTTCCTAGCTAGGAATCCACACCATATTCCCTCCAGTTTTCTTAGCAGGACAACTCACAATTTCGGAATCTCTGATGCTGTTTTGCAACCTTAGTCGGAGAGCAGAGTCTGAAATATAGAAATCTAGAACCACCAGTGAAATTAACCATTTGAAAAGCAAAAACCAGTGAAATTAATGTATAGCCATGGTTCATGCCCATGCTTGTTTCATTACTTATATTCTCTTTTGACTTTTTTGATCGCAACAGAAAAAGTGGCGCATTTTGCAATTCAAAAACCAACATCATAGATTCTTCTCGAACAAAAGAAGGGGTAGATCAAGTCCACAAGAACTTAACCTAGGTATTGAAGTCCTTATATTTGGTTGACTTGCATAAGCAGCCAATGGAACTCTAAGGTTACCATGCTTGTTCAAAGCACTTTCAAGTTGTGGAGGTGGTAACTGCAAGCATAAGATACACAAACAAATCAGGATTTGAGAATACAGGAAAAGGCAAGGGGAAGCTCTCAATCCACAGCAAACCATGTAATACCTGCAGCAACACATGAAAAGAATGTGGCTGTGTTTGGGACACACATTTCAAGAATCCAACCCACAACTTTGGCATTTTCCACACCTGGACCAGAAATTACCAGATGTTACAAGTATAACTAGACAAAGAAGCATAAAAGCTGAAACTCCTATACTAACTGTTCTTTAACTTGAGTAAGCATACCTGTCTGCTCACAAGTTTAGAGAGTATCTCCATCACAAAATCAACCTGAAGAACAACCATGACTGTTATATTCTTCTGTCCGTTGCGGTTTAAAGATTTCAGATTCAATAATCTATCAGGTAATAATTATTTATTGCCATCCATGTTTACCCAAAAAGCACAGAATTTCTAAATCTAAACATTATGGACTGAAATATACCACAGTTTGATGACTCAAAGGCAGGCCAAAAAAAAAAAAAGGTTAACTATATGTCAGAAAATTAGGTTTGTCCTGCAGGCTATTGCTACCAATTGGCTTTAGTGAGAGGGGGCAAAAATTAAACCGGTCTGAAAGCTATCTCTGGACAAGGTATGTTTGCCCGTTTATTATTTCAGTGTTAAAAAAACACTGCAGCTTGATGGCACAAGCTGAAAGCTAACCTAGCAGATAAGTAGCTCAAATATAAATATAAAAATTGGAGTTTAAAATGTTACCAGTGAAGGAAATGCATCAATTGCCTGAATCACTGTTCTCATGAAAAGTAGAGGCAAAGGAGTTTGATCAACCTGACATGTGAAATAGTTAATACATCTACTAAAGCAAACATCATTATGCTTATCTAAGACCAAGAATGACCTGTACATACCATCTGATTAAGAGCTTTTGAGAAAACCTGCTGTGTGAAAACAGTACGTTGCTCGAAACAAGCTGAACAGACATCTGTGACCTGAATAAAAAGAAATGAAGCAAGCATAACATAACCATAGCATAAAGGATCTGAAGGACCTACTTAAAAGCCCAAAACTTTATGCATGGCATAAGCAAATATGAAGAACCAATCAAGGACACAATTCAGAAATAATCACTGTCCAAGCCTCCCTGTTATTTATTTGATTTGCTCATACTTTTTTCACACAAATTCTGATCTTGCTAATGATTGAGTGATTTTGATTTGAGACAATGAAAAGATACATAGTAATACGTGCCATTATCAATAAAGCATATATCCATGTGGAACAAACTAAAAATGCCTTTTATGACGAATTTATGGGTCATATTGTGGAAAATACATGCCTTTTTGAGTGGAAGTCCATCTTTATCAGGACTGATGTTATGAATGGCAACCAATACTTCTGCAGGGGTTAAAGCTGGACCTGTATGAGCTGAACCCTGCCATGAGATAGTTATAAACTCTAAACAATTCTTCCATGAGTGACATGAGAAGAAATTATTGGTCACAATCACAAGCACAAGTACAGCCAACAGACCTGAACAGAGAACCATCTTTAGAAGCCAGTGCATTGCAAGTTTTTAAAAAGACGAGAGAATTCTAATTATATTAATTTGGTAATGGCAATGTCTGTGACAAACTTATGTTGTACTGAAGCACATCAAACTTACACATTCTTAGTCTTGAAAAACTCTAATCAGAGAAAGTTGATTTTACTGGGATTATGTTTTTAGTCCCTTGAAAATCTATCCATTATTCCAAAATTTCAAAATCACAATTACAAAACTGAAGCTAGTGGGCAAATTCCATGATGGCACACATTCACAACATCACAACTGTGAAAATAATTGAGCATTGCATAGGGCTCCATTTACATCTAAATGTTTGATACTAGCTAATTAATTAAAAGGATCACCCTATTTTCTTCCAGGAATGATAACAATAACAGAAGTCAGAACCTGGTAACATAATATCATGACTGTTTAAGATTCTAAATGTTTCCACGGGACCCTTTAAGTCAAGTAGATCAATATGATCAACCTCAACAAGAAGTTGCACCAAACAGGACTGTTTGTAGAGAAGATAAGCACGATCATCTTATAGATGATTCTCTCTAGAAGTGACCGATCTCTTATTGCAATGAGATCATTTCTTCCACGATTGACTACACTACTCTTTAGATAGTTTTCCAGGAAATAAAAAGATCTGTTGTGGAAAATTTGCTCACATGATGGTCTATTTCTGCTTGCCAGTGGAAGATTAGATTTTCCTTTTACATATCTCTTAAAGTTTATTATATTTAGCTGTCTTAGATTACTCTTATTCCAAAAAAGGATTGAATCCATTGGTGCATTCAAGGCAGATTTTTTGCGGTTCATATTTCAGCAAAACAAAAAGAAAAATGTGGTACTTGAGAAGAAAGTAAAAAGTAGCGTTTGCATAATTTATGAACTCAAGTCAGATACCAACTGATTTAGATGTACCTGCAATATATGAGCAACTGCCATCTGGAACTTTTCTATTGGAAGGTTGACAAGACGAGGAAAAATAGGTAAAACCTGCCATAATGCAACGTTAATATCCAAACTAGTAAGAAGATATGCAGATTTTGATGATGGTATAGGATGCAAGTGCAACAGAGATGAGAACACAAGAACACTGTGAATACTGCAATAAGATTGTTTTAGAAATTAAGTAAAAGAAAATGACTCAAAAAAATAATGTACTACAACACCAAGAGGAGAGGGCTGGTGATTACTGATCCTAGATCAAAAAGGTTCCTCTTAACACTTAGAGTTTATTATTAATATCTATCCATAGCTAGACGTAACTAATTCCATTAAAACAACTAAAAACGGATGTTTCTAAATTGCAGAAAATAAAATAGAGAAAAAGGAATAGCCAGTGGACCTCATTTTTTGAAAGTGAAGATAAAATTGGAATGAGTATAGTAGCATCCTGCAATAAACAATAGGCTAGATTGAGATTTTAAGCAGGAAAAGGCATAGCATAAATAACAGAACAACATTTACTTTAATTTCATATAGATGTTTCATGGTGGATATCAACCTTTAATTTACTTTCATATAAATGTTTCACAGTGGCTATCAGATCTGCAGAAGGTGTTGTCTCTTGAGTCAATACTTGCAGCACCTTGCCAGAAAATCAATACTTTCAGTGTTATTCATGAATACAAATTCTGAGAATAAAAGAAGAGTATAGAGTTCAAAGCAGAGACATAGACAATGTCAAAAAAGACACTACCAGCATCAGAAGATTTTCACATCCTTCAGGTGGATCAGATATTATGCGAAGCAATTCAGAATAAGATGGCCCCAAAGCCCTTATAAGGATTGGGATATGACGATGCACAGCCTGCATTCAAGGAGGGAATTAAGATTGGAAATACCAAGTAATGGAAGTAGCACGTGTCCCTACTGTATCAGTAAGAGGACAGTGGGGATTTCTAGGAGGGTAGGTTGTGAGCATGTGATCCAGTCTACTTCAGAAAAGGGGGGAAAAGAAAGGGTAGGTAACACAAGTCCTGTCCTTGTTATATTACTACCACAAAGGAAATCAGAAAATCAAACTTCCTGTCCACCAGGGCCACATAAATTTCAATTAATATCTGCTCTTTTTGCATGCAGACTTTTACAGTTATGGCATAAGATGTTACAAGTACCATTTTCGGAGAATGCAGATATAGTAAAAGTGTTCAACTTCCACATGATGCATGTTATTTATGGAGGCAGCTCAAACATGAAAATTGAACCCCAAAAATAATAGCTCCGTGGATGTAAAGATAACTGCCAAAAATTTGACCCATTTGGATATCAAAAGAGACAGAATGTGCTGCTATATCTTCATCCAAATTTGACCATCCAAATTTCAAGTTCAGATTTATAATTAAGTTTGGATCCTTTTAAACTACAATTTTGCATAAATATTACCCATAATCAAACAAATAAACATTTTAATCAAGGCAGCGTACCCACACTCATGCATGTATGCAACTTTTTGAGTCCCTGTACCTGAAGAACTCAGGGCAACCAGTATACCAAGAATTTAAATGTTCAACAATGTCTTGGTGCCAGATCTAAATATGCAGTGCGGTTTGGCCGTTAAACCAACATAAACACCCTTATGTAATTAACATAGAGTTCATATCTTAAAATCAGAATTATTTCCAAGGGCATAGTTGAAATTACTGTTAAACTGAGCTTTAATATATAGGACCACTATGATATTTATAAAGGCACCGTATTAAACGGAAATGTAATTTACCAAACTGTTGCTGATTAAATTTGTAAGACATTAAAATAAACAAACACATACCTGCTTTACAGCTTTTGGTGCTCGCCCATAGATATCAAATACAAGTTGAAGAAGACTAGGTTTCTGAAAGGAAAGAAACCAGTGTCAGGATCACAGTAACATACAAGTATATTGCAACTTCATAATCTGCACCCATGTTTATCAATGATGCTGTACACTGACCTTTGTGCATAAAGCAAAAAATAAGGAAATGCGACGTTGAGCTTCAGCAGAAGAAACAGAAGCACTTTGGACTGCAGGTGGTGCAGCGCTCATGGAGTCATTTTTGTGGCCTTCCATTTCTGATGCTTGAGATCCACTAACTGAAGTTTCTTGACTTATAACCTGTTAAGATGTCAAGAAGTCTAATTTCTTCAGTTGCACCAGATGGAAAACTTCTTAAAACACAACCAGCCAAAAAAGAAAAAGCTGAATTTTTTTTCCTTAAAAAGCAGCCAGTAAAGTTGAAGGAGCGAATGCTTTTATTCAGGATAAAAACATTGTTAAGCTATGTGCACTACTGTTTTACTGATCTGTCATTGTTGGACTGCCTTGAAATTGAGCCAATGTTGAACAGGAAAAATATTATTGCAAGCAATAGGTCAAAGAAAAAATTCCGTTACTCTACCAATAGGCCAATAATGTGCATTTTGAAGCCTGAACTGATACCAAAAAAAATCAACTTCCTCCACTCTAAATATCCTAGAGCATTGATGGAGGGAACTTTCATCATGGACACACAATTAAGTAGCAAATATTTGTAATTGATGAATACAAAAAAGAATAAATATTAAATGTGTTTTATACCTCCCCTTCTCTTTGGTCAGCGCGCCCTGGCTGTGGAAGCTCTACGTCTGAAATATGCTGATCTACAGTCGACAGTAACATCTTTGTTGCAAATTGCTCAATATGTTCAGATATGTAGTTTAGCTGATAAAGTTTGTTTGCCACCTGTCCAGAATAGGATTTTGATGTATCAGTAGCAAATGCAGAACATAAAATACACCTTCTCTCTTTGAAAATATAACTGAATTTAGCTTTGCATAAAAACTAAGACAATGGCTTGTAAAGGCCACCAGCAAGAAGGTTTCAAGGACAGAAGAAATGTACCAGCCGGATAGCTTTCACTCGAATGTCATCTTGTGAATGAACAGCACACTGCATCAGGATACAATTTCATCAATAAAACAATCAATTTGCAATATCTATTCTACTTTCTAGATGTATTTGCCTACAGCAATCTTTTAACAAGATCCTTTTGCTTCTTTTATTCTTTTGCTTATAAAGCTGAATATCCTTGAAAGGTGTTTCGGGCTTCCCAACTTGATTTACCATAGGCCAATTCAGTATCATTATTGGCCATAACACTTGTGCACTCCAGTATGATATAATACAAGCAATACTCAAAGGGAAGCTACATGCAAGAAATAAAATTAGCACTACAACGATGTATGGGGAGACAGGAAAGAGAAAAAAGAATTCTGAAATTTATTAGCCTAAAATCTGTGTTCTTCTTTGTCACTTATGCAGCATGGCAGACACAATGAAAAAAGACCATCCTAAATTCCCTCCCTCCCTCTCTCTCTCCTGCATTCCCACACCCACACTGTCTACATCATTAACTTAATTTGCCATGGATGACCCAAACTGGGCTTACCATGGATCTGAGTTGCACAGGAGTGCAGCTTTAATTACCAGAATCTAGAATTGCAGACTGTGCTTACAACAAAATTCATGGTTTCCAAGTGCAAGCATATCTGTATACCATCTGATATCTCAGAAAGGTGCAAGAGTGACCCAGTGCCAAAAATTTCATAAAAGTACACATCCAAATATTGAATCTTGATAAATTCACTGCTATGAGATTTCATGTGGCCAAGATACCTTCAAAGCTATGTCTAGGCATGCTTGCCTATTGTTTGGACGCCCCAAAATCAAGCTCCACACGGCTCCAAGGCCCTGAGTGACACGCTCTCTGTCCCGAACCTCTTTTCCATGGGAATCAAAAACATCACAGTGGCATAGATCTTCCAGTAACTTCAAGGCTGAGTCCGGAAAAAGTGGAATTTCACCCAGAAATCTACTGAAAGACTTGTCTGAAGCAGGGAAAGTATCCAGTAAAGATTTGGCCTGCAACGAAAGTGTCAAACAAATTGAATTCTCACACAAATCATTTAGAATCGAGCACAATAAAAGCTGCTTACCACTGCTAACAGGATTTTCTCATACAGAATAGCAGCATATGACAAGCTCCCAACAGCATCTAAAATCATGAGAGAGTGCAGATGGTACAGAATATGAATCACCAGATCATGCCCCTGAAATGAAAAATAAATAAATAACAAATTAAATGGTTAGATAAAAGAAGCTTTAGCAGAAGAACTTTATAAAAAGAGTTGTCAAATTTTTGTTTAATTCCAGACATAGCTGTTAACAGAAGGAAATGCAGAAGAAACAACAGAATTCATAATAAAAAATTGCATAATTGGAACAGATAAGGAAAGGATGTCCCATTGATCACAGACAAACATAATAAAACTTTAGCATAAGCATTAGCCAACTGTTACTTTGTTATGACATCAGATGTAGCAACAAGTAAGAAACATAGGATAGGAAGCAGGCAAACGAAGGCTTTCTGACTTATTTCAGAGCGGGAAAGGTAGAAACTAAACAAATAGAAGCAGAAGCATGGAGCTGAACCTGCAGGATTTACAATACAAAATACCTTTTGCTGCTGATAATCCACAAGTATATGTTTTTGCAGCATCGCAACAATCTCATCATCTGCATCAATCTGAAAGAAAAAAACAATAGAAAGTTTTTGATTTATGCATAATAGACATCAAAAGGCATCAGGTATGATGCCTTTCACTTGTAATACTGAATCTAACAGTGTTTTGTAAATTAAAAACCAACACGTATACAGAAGCAATCCATCGCATGAATCTCAAATTAAAACATAGTCTCCCTCCCTGTGGATATCATGCACATGCCAAACAGCCTCCTTAATCTTTCTCCATCAAGAAGGAAATCAAGATGCAATGACGTAATTTCCAAACAATCTGATTATTCATTGCCCTACAGTATGAGTTGCAATAATAATGCGCAACACATACTAGAGTACTAAAGTGGTATCATAAGAGGTTCCTTGTAACGGGTTCAGTAGATAATAGTAGCCAGAAAGACCAAATAATATAAATGCAGAACACAAGTTTTACATTACATTAGCTTCCTATGATGAACATATAATCAGCACAGCCATCATATGCACATGCTGAAGATGCCCAGGCTAAAACATTTGCTGTAGGAAAATGGACAACTAATGAAGTTCTAACCCATTTGAAAGTGTACCCTGCAATCAACTATTATCATCACACCCACTAACACAAAATAACACATTGAAAAATGAAAAGTTAGGTGCCAAAAAACAACACAAAGCTAGTCTAAAATTGGCCTATATATGTATACAGCTACTGATACTAGATCTTGTTACATTCTAGAGCATTATAAAGCTTCCTAATCCATACATTTTGATAAAAAAGATTTTTCAATGTGCTCATTACAATGTCCAAAGTAGGCTTACAAGAAAAAAATAACAAACAGTTCAGGAGCAAGGAAACTGTTAAAAAGAGCTCAACAATGTATGTTGCTCCTACCTGAGCAACTAATCGAGCAAGTAATGCCATGCGTGTCTGGCTACAATCAACCCCACACAGATGCCTGTAGGATTCAACAATTCTTTCGACTGCTAATTTTCTCACATTTTTTTGCTGTTCTTCAGTCAATTCAACATATAGTGGAAGCTGAGGTAGATCTTGATAAGTCTCTTCTGGTACTGATGCATTTGAAGCAGCTGGAGAATATTCATCATATTCCATCAAAGATGGTATTGGAGTGCCATCTGTCACCTCAGCATGTGACAACTTTAATGCAATGCAGTCCTCATCAACTGGCTCACGAGGAGAAAGTGGGAGATCAGAAGAAGCATTCAACTCTGAAGTGGGCACAATTTCATCAGGTCCGTTGACAACATCATCTTTGGGGACTAATTGCTCAGCTTCAGAAATTAATGGAACTCCTGAACTCTTATCTTCACTTTTGCTGTTCACCATCAAAAGTGCAGGAGGATTATCACCATGCGTGACCGCAGGAAGTGAAATTGGCTTAGTCAAAGAAGAACCATCAAATTCAGGTTCTGTGGCATCACTATCATCCACAACAGGAGTAGGTGTCATGCCAACAGCTGTTGCCACACGTCGTGGATCCAGGCGACGTGGATCCTGAAAGAGCTGTCAGTAAGTTTTGTGAATGAAAACAATTATACAGACACACTAGGCCTATATGTTGACAGACTGATTATTAATAACAAAAAATTAAGTGCAAGCACGTCTACATTACCCTTCTTGGATCACGTTTGGAATCCACAGGGAAATTATTAGCAACGGACAAATCAGACGAGGCTGAACTATTTGCCATGGCTGCTGAAAAAGGTCCTGGTGCACTAGTAGGGGCAGAAACAGAAGTTGTAGGAGCAGAAGGTGACACAACTGGTGCTGGACTACCAAGGGAACCAAATTGCTGAGTTACTGGTAGGTTCCCAAGTCTTGTTAAAGGTGGGGGGCTCTTAGGCAAATGTTTCATATTAGTCACCACAATATCAGCTAGCAGTTCAGGATGCATGTTTTTAATGAGAACTTCAAGTGATTCAGCACCTCTCTCTCCTTCAGCAAGCAATGCACCAATAATAGCAATCATTTGCTCTGCAGGAGTCAAATCACTGTCTAATAGAGGAACACTATTGGATACTCCATTAACCGCACTGGTTTCCAGCTCAGAATCATTTATTTGGATTGGCATAGTCGAGGTGTTGTCAGGACCATAACGAATTCGCTTGGGAGCCACTTCATGACCATTAGCTTGCTCTTCACTATCAAGAGGCACAGGTCTTTTCCTTAACTGCTCCCCTGAAACTGGCTGTTGACTTGATGGCTGATCATCCTAATGACCAGAAATCAATTTTGGTTGGGAAAATGGAAATTTGGTGAAAACTAGCTACAAGAGTTTCACAATAGAAAAGAAATTGTAATGACAAACAATATTTGAGCATGCAATTACCTGGGTGAATCTAGATTCACGTGAAGCACGCTCATTTATTTTAATCAATTTATCAACTTGTCGAATAACTTGGTCAGCTGCATCCCCAGCATTCATTGCACGTAAAGCCCGGAGCAATCTATCTCTTGACTGAAAAGGAAAAAAAAAAAAAAAAAACTAAACTGTAAGATCAGATAATGAAAATAGAAATCTTTGCTGGCACTGTTATTATCTAATAAACTCCACTATAGTCCTTCAATTCACTAAGCAAGAATCCAAAGCTGACCATAGTAAAATAACCAAAAGATAGATGATTAAAAAGGGGCATTTAGTGCACGAGGCTCCCACACTGTGGAACTAAGAGACAGATGATGCATCTAATATTTTTTT
Organism: Bruguiera gymnorhiza; assembly: GCA_020883675.1. Taxonomy (NCBI): domain Eukaryota; kingdom Viridiplantae; phylum Streptophyta; class Magnoliopsida; order Malpighiales; family Rhizophoraceae; genus Bruguiera; species Bruguiera gymnorhiza. The sequence goes on along the minus strand of JAIRCJ010001047.1, from coordinate 2,477,720 downwards.
AAGGAAGAGAGGTTCAATTCTGGCTCACATCTTAACTTTGGCATGCTATGGCTTACTAGTAGATTTTGGACTGAAAACTAATAATCTTAAATAATCTCAAAAAAACAAAAAAAAAATTGCTATCACAGATTATTTGTCTATATACTAGTAGTTCTCTCTTTGTATAATACAAGGAGGGAGAACAAGAAGAGGCAGATGTTCAATCCCCATAATGCCTGAACTATGGGCGGTTATCCAACAACAAGGTTACTAGCATAATGGAACCATTAGCCTCATAAATGGAAGGCAGTGAGTGCTTGCAACAAAGGCTATCAATGATCTAAAAAGAATATGACCTGAAAATTTTAAACTTAAAACAACATTGAGCAGCAGGTATGCTGATAAAGTTATGCCATAAACAAAATTCTAGCTGATGCACAAAGACTAGGACAAAATGTCTGAGACTCCTAAATATCATAGCTTTGCCATAGTTCAACTGACAGAAACCTGTGGGAAACAGGTCAAAAGTAATAAATATGCATGTGTGAATAACAACCTTAAGCAAAGTAAACAGGGAAAATAATGAAGTAGACTAAAAAGAATTCACCTCTAATATGGCTGGGTGAGCACAACGCAGGAATCCCAAAAATGCAGTTCTCAAAGAATACTGGAGACTGGCATTATGGCTACCCTTTGCCATCTCCAAATTTTGATCAAAATCAAGCAATGCAGAAAAAACAGTATCATAGTGGACGGGTCTCTTCCTCCCTATGGATGCCAGACTGCCAAATGGATAGGTGTGTTGTTAGGGAACTTACTGGAATGACAGCACAAGTATTTTTAGAAAGTAGTTTGAGATCAATGAGGAACAGAAGCAAAACAACTAACCAAAATGACAGTAAGATATAAATCAACAGAGCAGATATGAGACTTAACTCATCAGATTCAAGAAAAAAAACAAACAGAAAATGAGAACCATAGAATAACTTCATTTGGAAGGAATTTAATCATCTTTACATATTTTATGTGTGTATTTATACAAGTCTGTTTATCCATGTAGTGGCTAAAGAATAAGCTATTCCCAAGTCCACTTCAAGTGGCACATCATAGCTGTACACACAAGTTTATTCTTGCAAGAAAAAATCATTTTGGCAGTTGCCCCATACCATAGTATTTAGACAAGAGTCATGCAATGCCAAATACAGAGAGGACAGGAAGTGATGGACCCACAAGAGCCAATTACATATAACTCTTCTATCAAAAAAACCAAAAAGTACATATAACTCCACGCCATTTACTAGATTGCTTTATCTAATAGACCCATGCCAATTAAATGCCTACATAAGAGTCCCTACTTTCTGCTACATACTCTCAACCAAGATTATCTGGTCCAAGTAATCATCTGGAAATAGTGGTAATAGTATGCTGTGATTGGCTACTTGCTCTGTGAGAAAAATGAATGATGACTGACAAGCAGAAAGAAAATATGAGTAGAAAAAGTTTCTTGCAATGCTCATCCTATTCTGAGGCTCTCTTGAACATACAAGGTTCTGCCAGAACCCACACTGCCTGCTACCCATTTCCCTTTTCTATAGGTCAGCTTGAGATATTACTTTGCAAGTTCCACACAGCATTAAATATGAGCATAATTTTACTGTGCAAGCATCTCATGCTACAGGAGATATACATTTCAACATAAATCCAAGACAGCAGCAAGGGCGTTTTTCCCTATAATCTATGAGACAATTCAGCTTCCGGCAAACAGAGGCCACATCCAACGATAAGAAATAGCTACTTTAACCATAACACCCTGGTGATTCGAAGCAGAAAAATAAGGCGAGTGGCAATCTTGGACTTGTAATTCATCCACTGAATGACGTGTTTCAACCCCAATAAAAAAAATAATAATAATCCACTGAAAGACATGCATCAAAACTAAAGCATAAACATCATTATCAACTCACTGAAGCCAAGGATCCCTTACAACATCAAATATTTCACTTTTGCATCTTGTCTAAGTAATCTAATAGACATCAAACTCAGAGAGTTTAGTTTAAAATGCTACTTAGCAAGGATTAAACTACTTAATAAGGATTCAATAGTAGCACGTTTCTCTGAATCCTGTATTTTAACCACCATACACATTAAGGCCAGTCACTAAGTACATTTCATGCTACGTATATCAACCACCCTGACACCCACACTTTCTCCTGCACTCTGCAGATCAGCCACCTTATATGTTAAGACCTTTTTTCCTTGCATCAAGTCAAAAGCTGAAAAATACTGTATAATCCAATCTTAGGCATAAGCAACTTTATCAAAACCTAGACTGTGTTGTGCACTTAATGATTGGCCTCAAATATTGTCACATAGCATATATCAATGAAAGAAATGGACACTTCCCATATAATAGCCATCTTTCATAGATGAAACCTATTATGTACTTTCTAACCTAAGAAGCCTGCCAAGGCTTTGGAAGGGAGACAGACAGAGCACTGCATACACAAAGATCAATACCATTCCATCTTCCACCGATGAAGTTAGGTGCAAGTTGCAATGGCTTGTCCACAAGAAATTTTGTATACTTCTACAGCAACAATAAAGAAACTGAACCACATATCAGAAACTCTTTTATTCCACTGAATTCCCAAATTCCCATGACCACCTACAGCCTGCCAGGTAGTGCAATTTAAGAGATTTACAAAGCAAATACATCCTTAAACAAATTATGGGATGTCCAAAAAGAAACCGAGATAAATGAAAATAAAGGACATTCTTTAAGAAGTGCACAACATCAATAGTGAGAACCATCAAATCACAGAAGTGTGCCAAAACTACACATTGACCATCCTCCAAAGTTGCTGAATTCCACTAGCTTCTTTCTACCAAATAGGCACTTTATATTATCTCCAAATAAGGCCACTGCTCATCCCAAAGCTTAAGAAAGGCTGTGTTGCAATAAGCCTCCTTGTTATGATTTTTTAAACCTTAGCATTAACCACACATAACACAAGTTGTACGGCATTCAAGCATATTAACCACAAAAGTTAACATCAATCATTCAAAACAACCAATTTAAGCCTGACACTGCCACTTTCATTGCCACAACCAATAATCCTCCATCTTCTAAATCAAAATTGGATCACAGATTCAAGAATTTCAATTAATAACACTTCCATAAGAACTTCCTACTTTACAAAAACTAAACATAATCTAAGCAGACAAACATCAGAATGGTTTTACTGCCTGTTGTTTTGTAAACAAAAGTGGCATGTCTTTAACAGCCAATAAACTGTTAAGTGCCAAAAGTTCAACCAAAAACCAGCACCAACTCCAGTTAATATCACAGCACGCAGCATACAACATTGCTTCCATCCCAGTTCCAATTTGAGTGAGAGATTCTCCTGATTGAATAATGCTCCATCTGGTATGAATGATTCCTCATATTTTAACCAAAATTTTCCCAGAATAAGGTTTGCATTAAAAAGACCCATATATGCTCCACAAAGTTAATAACTTCATTTTTATGAGCAAACAAGATTACTTCAATAATTCATGCCATTCTGCTAAGAACATGCTATCTGTCCATGATGGTTTCTGTCTTTACTCCTTACCAAGGGATTCCAGGCATGTGTTATTTCTTAGACCACTATATGTACTATGATGAAAGCTCAGAATCACAGATCTCTTGTCAAAATAACCAAAATGCATATACTCATCATACCATCAAGCTGGTCACTATGAACAATGTCACAAGATAAAAAATCAGTGCAATAACCCAACAAAATAAGTTCTTAGCAACCATCGATGTTAACAACATTTGGCATCTGCAGTAGTCAGATAACAACACACCATTTTGATTTGATGCAAACATGTGTGACCCAAACCTGCTTCCATGCAAATTCTGTATATCGAATCTCTTTATGCCACTCATTTCCTTTATTATGGTTGATTATAATAACCTGATGAGATAACAATAAAGTACACACTGCTATGAATGGATGGAAAGTTTGTGGGAAAAACAGTTGCCCTATTATGCACGAATTTAATCCAAAATTACATGCCAATATACCTGGGTTTCATGTAAAGCAGCCCCTGCTCAAATTTTAATGGCATCTAATTGATTGTCACAGGTGCGTGTTACGGGGCAACAAGCTCTTAAGGTTACTTTATGGCATGTTTTTGCTCCAGCATTCCAGAACATGAAGATTACTATGATGAATTCAATAGTATGTAGTGCTTGAGTTTTAGAATACTCTCAATGCTTTTATTCTGCAAATATTACTGCTTGATATATGAGTAGTAAATTTAAGAATGTTCTGAAAGGGTAGTACACTGCACAAGGGTTAAGTTTGCGCACACACGGAACACTAAATTCTCAAGGCAGCAGGATCATTGATGATCAATTCATCATCCACTTCCAGAAGTAACAACATAAGGCAGTCAACAAGTTTCACATTACAACTAGCTACCTCATACAGCTTCAGCATTGTAAAGAATTATTGCTGATGTTAAAAAGCAAAATGAAAGAAAACTTCAATAAAAGGCTGCTGTGTTAATTAAAGAAGTGAAATGAAGATCTGGAACCATAACATTTGAAGAGCATATATTGGGTAATTCCCAGTTTAAAAAAATTTGATTACTCAGGGCAGCAATTGTGTATCAACTGTTGCAAAACATTATATACATATTCATATGTCTCATTAGCCACCAACTGTTATTCACATACAACAAATACCCTTGAACAAAAGAAAGTAAATGGTCTCTCTAACAGTTAGTGGAGCACAAACTGCCTGTCTGTCTCAGCACCTGGGATGACCATTTTACCCTCAATTAACCATACTTATCACTTGCCAATAGTGCTCGAAAGTATCCAAACAATGTGACCATTGTCTACCCCAGAACTCTCCTTTTCTGAACCACCAATGCAGCAGTATCCAAGCCCAACAATTCCTCAAAAGAGAACTGGTCAGCATGCTGCAATTATACCAAAAGCAAGCAGTTGAACTTGTACTATAACGTGTTTTCAAGTTTCAGGTACCCTCCAAAATTTCAACAGTGTAACTGTGGGCGATATGCATTTCACCCCCTATACGCATCAAAATTTCAAGGTGTTCATTAATTGAAAGATACATGATGTATCAATAACAGAAGATTTATAATAAATGCAATCAGACGTTCATACTGACAAAAAATGCTAAAAATTAGAAGCTAAACTTCTACCCAGGTAATAAATTGCACATGAGCAATACTACATTTCAGCACAAAAGAACAATAATGCAGCAGGCAAGCTCCAACAATGTGAAAGTGGAGAACAAGATGCATAATACATATGTATTCTTATATGAAGAGTCCACTCCTTTCACACATCAGAACACTTGAGAACTTGACATAAAGCCACTAGTGCTATCTTCTGCGACCTAAACAGAACAAGAGAGCCAAAAAATGGAAGATAATTGGGCACAGACAGGTTTTTGTTCAACTGCTAGCCATGTTATATGTGTGCAACATACCAAAAAATTGTCCATGCACTGCAGAGAAATCACCAGATAGAGAGGCATTTGGCTAGTCCTTTCCCCTTTGTCAAAAATAAAAATCATGGGAATAAAATTGGGTAAAAAGAAAGCACCACTAAACACAGCAAGTATGCTCAGCAATTAGGATGGCAACTACATCAAGTCTATATGTTCTTTCTGTTTAACTTGATAGCAACCTCTTAACTACAAAGACCCACCCCAAAGGTTGTAGTACCAGGCACAATTTCATTGCAATTAGGACAGTTAGTGAGATTTCTTTGCATAACACGGTCCCAAAGCAACATTAGATAACCCTGTAGACTTTCATACCTTAAATGAAACCACAAATAACCCTTCATCTCACAAAGAATAACAATTTTAATAAAAAGAGATCATGTGTTTCTCATGTTAAGGAAGAACCTTGGTGTAACAGTAAGATTACTGCACTATGACCTGGAGGCTACAATTTCAAGTTGCGAAAATAGCCTCTATGTAAAAACAGGAATAAGACCACATACATATGACCCATCCCCAAACCCTACAAATTATTATGCATTGGGACACACTATGTGTTTATGATGCTATGGCTGCATATTTGATGGTTGATAGCATCATACTGAAACCAAAGGAAGAGGTTCACCTACAAGTTTCTTTTTTTTAATAAAAATTTATTACCCAACAACCAGTTAGTTATTGAAGGTCAAAGAGTGTGTGTCTGTGTGTGTGCATTAAAAAGAACAGAACAGGTGGGAAAGTGAGATTCACACTTTGTTAGCCAAACAAATAATGGACAAACAGGCATATCTATAAATTCTAGACACCAGACATTTCCACTAACTATTGTACCCAACCAACATTTTAAAAGCAGCCAAAATTATGTGACAAATTTAGCATAAATTTCAAGGTATGAGGAGGTGTGGAAGTATAGTAACATCAAGCATGAGGACACTGCCTCCATCCCAGTCCTCTTGTCTATCAGCATTTAAGAAAAAGCTGGAAAATACAATAGAAGAGCATCAAACCACTTGTGCGAGAGGCGACATAAAGATTTCTCAACAACCTATGAATGAACGGGCAAGAAAATTGAAAATCAACACTCACCAATTGACAATAGCAATTGTCAAAGAACCAGGATGTCTGCTAGGCATCCGCAAGAAATCCAATAGAATGTTAAGTGTTCTATTTGCATCTGACATGAGTGCAACTGCATCTAAAATGGGATGCCCACCAGCCAGCCATGAAATGTTAAATAACCGTCTGTTTCCTGTGATAAGTACACACCGATCAATCCAAAAGGATTTTAATTAGTTAAAAGGAGAGATTCTTTGAAAAAGAAAAAAAATTCCAGCCATCAGTCAACCCATATGATTGCTTTGTACACTAAAAAATTTTAAGAAAGTACCTTCAGTGACTTGATTTTCAGAGTCAGTGTCACTTGTAAACAGTAAAACATATGTTTCCAAGAACTTCAGTGCCAGCAACTTTGTTCCAACAGAACCAGGCTACAGTCAAGTCAAAGTGACAACAAGGTGGGCAGTAAATTTCAAACAGCTCCACAAGTACAATGTAGAAACATAAGATCCATTAGAGTTCTTAAAGGAGGATCTAGTTCAATGCCCAAACATAAGCAAACAAGGGACCAAGGTTCGTTCTGTGGGCCTTGATCACAACACGAACACTTTTATATATCTAAACCAAGATGCAAAACTTCTATAGATATGCTGCAGACAAGGTTAGTCTTCTCTAGATGAGATGCTCTAACTCAGTAAATTAAGAAACTAATAGTCCATAGATTATGTAAGGTCTTCTACCAATGAGCTTTTGGACAACAGCAGCAAAAATTAACTAATGGCTTGTAATTCAGAAGTCCAGTGGTCAAAGGACCCCCCTTCCTCACTCCTCTCCCCAGAGAATAAAAAACATAGGCAGCAATTCAAATATAGTTTTTTTTATCAGCATAAAATGAAATGCAATACTTGATGAAACTAACTGAAAACAGGTAAAATTTTCACTCAACAAGCACAGTCACAGAGTACCTCCACTGCAATTGCAGAGACAGAATCCTTGAACTTAAGCATCCATATCCATAGTTCTTCAAGCCACCTTTCCACTTTGCCTTGCCGGTGAGACTATACAACAACAATAACAACAAAACTTTAATCCCAAATTTAATTGCAGCCAGTGACACTCTAATTCCCAATAATAAGCTTATGCATTATGTTATCAAAAATTAAAACTTATAATTATGTGGAAATTATGAAATGCCCATTAAGACAAAGAAAAACTATATGCCATAAAAGCTACATTATATAACATGGTTGTTTCTTAGAGCATCCAAATAGATTGTAGGAAAAAAAACAAAAAAAGGCAGAGAGATGTGTGCTTTTGTGCATGCTCTGCACAAGCGCACATGCGTACGCACGAGAGAGAGAGAGAGAGAGAGAGAGAGAGAGGTTTTATTTGTGATAAAAAATGGTCATAATCTTATACATAAACAGGATGCCACCACAATGCTTTTTCAAATTACAGGCAGCTTTCTCATTTTTCAGAATCTGAGCAAATGCCTAGTATTCCAGAAATTCAATTATGAATTGTTTCCACATCCAAAATAAAGCATGCATATCTGTTTTGTGGAAATGGGAGCATCAAGAACGGGGGACCTGAAATGCCATCTCCTCTAAAACACTGGAAAAGAGATGTGTTCCAGTGACTAGAGACTGCCTTGCAATGATTGGATCAGAATCTCTTAAGAAAGCCAATAAGACAGGAATCAGTGTAGAACAATGCTCCATTGCTTTAAAACAAATTTCTTCAATTATCCTGCCAGCCATTTGGGAAAAAACATAGAATAAAACTCCATGTACAGTGAAGGAATGCCAAAGCAAATCCACTGCAGTTGAGAAAAAGTAGATTACTGGAAAAAAAAAAAAGCACAACCATAAACAAGTTGCCTTAAAATAAAACTTATCATACATCAAAAATACCATAACAACGAAAAGCAACCTCCAGGTCAGTTTAACTCGTTTAAGTTGAATTAAAACCATCAAATATTTTGTTACTGTTCCATGGGGACATTTTCACAATTAACATCTGATTTTTAGGAATATCATGAAAATAGCATACCACTTTTGCAGTCCCAATCCACAAGAGAGTTTACAAATCCAAAACATACTGTTAAACGCACTGCCACTACAGCAATCACAATATGAATTCACCACATTCTTTGAAACCCTATAATCAAAAACTCCTGAAGAAAGGAGACAAATTAATTCGAAAACTGAAATCAAGGCAAACCAATTAAATAAAAACAAACACAAGAGAGAAGAAGTCGAGTAAACAAAGCAATGAAATTCACATAATGAAACAATAAGCAGCTAATAACGAAAAATTTTCGAGAAAACGAGAATTAAAAAGTAAAGGCGTGGAAATTAGGGTTTGAACTAACTCCACGAGCATTTTCCTAACAAGACTCTCCGGCGAGTACTGGAGTTCGACCAAGTAAGGAAAGAGATCGGCAGCGAGAGACGGCTCGATCGACAAGAGAATGTCTTTGGCCTGCTTCAAGGAAGAGAGCTTCACCGCCAGGTCGGCGTGGTTGTTCGCGGCGGTGAGGAGAGACAGCGCTTGGTCCCTCGAAGCCATCGAATTAGACTATTTCTACTCTTTAAGCGTAATCTTGGAGTCGGAGATCGGCGATTGGTGGCGGTGGTTAGGGTTTTGAAGATGAACGACGAGGCTTTCTTGGACGGTACATGGAATTGGATGTTCCGGAAGAGGACAGTCAGGGGCCGGGGTGACTTTTGATTTGAATTTATATCGTGACGATGGATTCTCCCTGTGATATACTAATCCGCTGCGTTTTACTTTACATGTCGAAGTAATCGAGAATAATAATATTTTCTTTTTTTTTTTATTAAGTGTTACGATTTTTCTCGCTTTACGGTTCCGTTAACATGAATAAGTTTAAAGAAATAAAAATTAAGATGATATTTAATAAAATAGATAGATTTATCAATCTATATCATCTATTTAATAAATTTGTATTTCTTCATAAAATAAAAAAAAAATTGTCGTGACAAAAAACATCACTCTAAGAAGAACCATCGAACATGTGAGACTTTGAGGATGCCTTGAGTTTCGGACCTTCATAACTTAATTGAATTGAAGGAAAATACTTGTACGAGATATTTTTTAAATACACTGTAAAATTATTTTTTTAATAAAAATATTATTTTTCAATTATAAATGTTAAGTTATGTATTTTTTATTATTAATTGTATACAACGTGTTTAATAAAAATACGCCAATGGGATTGACATCCCTAAAAGGGGACAGTCAGGCGAGAGAGACTTTGGATTTTAGTTTATGTAATGAAGATCGATTGTTTTTATAAGATAGGAATTCAATGTGTTTTATATATAAAAAGAATCAAGAATAATGATTCTTTTTTTTTAAATGAGTGTCACAATCTTTTTCATTTTATAATTATGTTACTATAAACAAGTATAAAAAGATAAATGTTAAAATAGTATTTTAAAAAATAAATAATTTTATTGGTTTTTGTATTACTTAGATAAAAAAAAGAATCATCTTAACATAAAGGAATATATTTATTATAAAATATTATAAATAAAATAACTTTTGATTGAACTAAGTATTTATTCTTTTCTTTAACACTTTAAATTTTTTGATTTTTAAATTAAGTATTTTTAGTAACAAGATATTTTTAAAAGAGAAAAAAATTTAGTATGAGTAAATATGAATTAAATTAACCTAAATTTAAAATTCATTAAAATTTTTATAAAGTTGATCTAATATAAAATCTAATTTACTGATTCATTGATTTAATTAAGTAAATTGAATTGAGTTTAACAAATATTTTTATGGTTAATAAAAGTATTATTTATTTACATTTTTACTTTTATAATTTACATTTGTTTCCGTTTTTTTGCTTATATTATCAACATCCCACTCATTTTTCTTTTATTGTGTAAGCATTATTTTGTTAACTTTAGTAAGAAAATAAATTAAACCATTAACTAATTTGGGTAGTTTGAAAAATAATTTTGTAATTATTTGAATTTAATTTAGAAATTAATTCAAAATACTTTAAAAATTAGCTTTAATTGAGATAAACTCAATTCAATTAGAACCATGGTTTTAAGCTGGATAAAATTAGACTAACTAAACTAATACTGAATTTACTATCAAATTTAATATTATATGTAAGCAGTAATCTAACTTTCGGGTAGCATGGTTACATTTATTATATCTATTGTTGTTATCACGGTGGTTTTGAAATAGGATTTTTATTAGAGTCAATTGAAATGGCGGTGTATAACACAAAATCAATCGTAACACATTTACAATTCATAATTTTAATCTCATCAATTTTATTGATTTTTATAGACCCATTTATTAGTCAAATGAGTTTATCTTAAATTTTATTTTAAAATATTTATTAATTTAAAATATCGATTTTGTTCAATATCGAGAGAAAAAATAATAATAATTTAAAAGTCCAACGACAAAGATTGGTTCCGCATCTCAGCCGCCAATCCCGAGGGGACACGTTGGATAGGCAAGTGCCGGTACGTCCACAAACTCCTCGAGTATGAGTTCGATCTTCAGTTCGACGTTCCCGTCACTTAGCCTTCAACTGCTCCCGAGATCGAGCTCCCACAGCTCGACGGCAAGACCCAGAAGGTAATTTTTTTTTTTTTAATAAGGTTTGTTTTTTGGAAAAATAATATAATTGGTTGTTTTCGTAGATGTATAGTGGGGGGAAGATCTGATTGACGGTTCATTTCAAACCACTTTGGGCCAACAATTGGTGCGTTTTCTAGTCAATTTTGGTGTTGGTTTCTTCTAACTGATTGGATTTTGGAGGAACTTAAACAGACACGATTCAAATTGACCATTTGAGTGCATGCTCTGCACAAATTTAAGATTAGGGAAATGTAGAATATCTAGTAGTTGTACCTCATTCAGTTGTTTCGGCAATGGCATGCTGTGCAAGCACAACTGTGATATATTAGTGGAGTTAAAAGTAATACATTATGAATAGGTTCTTAAAATTGTGGCTTCTTACATTCGTTTTCGAGGCAGCTGAGCAAGTTCAAAGTTTTGAGTAGGTGCCTTGTTTCATTCTCTCAGCTTTTAAACCTCTGTTTTGTGAATTCAAAGTTCCCATTTTGACTCATGCATTGTGCATAAAAATCTTTAGTCTTTGCTGCTGCAATTGAACAGCAACCATTCTTAACAATTTTGGTGAACGATTAGAAGGATACACGCAATTTAGTTGAAAAGCAGGCATTATGCCTTGTCCAGCACTTAGAAGGAAACATGATGGTCTGGAAAGAAATTTACTTTCTCTTACCTGTGAAACGTTCAACAATAATCTTGACTTTATCAGGAATTTAAGTTACATAGTTGATGAATTGGCTTGCATACACTGGCATGTTTCAAAAAAGTGCTTAGCTTTAACAAGATTACCTGCTTCTCGAAGTGTTACTTTGGCTTTGATTTGACTTCATTCTCTCTTTTGTCTTTGCCTCTTCATCCTTTTTCCCACTGTAGCTGAATTATGAAGTGAAAAGCATTCTGCATCTCGCTTTTAATTTGGCAGTCCTAGATTTGGCATTGCACACGCACTTTGCTTGGGTCTTGCTCCATGGCTTGCAGCAGAGGTACCCATTCCCGTGTATTCTGGCATGATTAAGCACAAAGACAATGCAACCTCGTCTAGTGAGTTCTAATCATCCAGTGAGCTTCGCTGCTGTAAAAGTAATGTTTTGGCGAAGAGTTATTAACTAAATCAGTCGAAGAGAATGAGCGTTGGCATCAGAAGGGAACTTACAGGATCTTTGCGGAGTGTGTAATGTATCCGCAAAATTGCAATTTTATTGATCTAATATAAACTTTCGTGGCTGCGAAGTTAGCTGACTGCAACATTCACTTTATAGGTGTAATTACAATGAGTGAGGCTGTAGATGCTTTGATTAATCAAGCGGAAAACATCTGTGAGAATGCCAAAGTCTCACAAATACGTGACAAATTATCAGATGGTCTTCCCCATGGTTGTTATTTTGCCCTGAAACAAATTTGTAGAGACAATGCATGGTATCACAAATCTAACTTTGTTGCACTCTTCTTACCTTATCTATTGACTCCTTCCAGTCAAGACATTCTCATTGAACCATCGAGATACATGCTGTAATGTCAAGTGCATCTGGTGTTAGAACTTTTCTAGAATTTTCCTTTAACGAAAATTCTATTTCCACGATACAGGATCTTTCTTTAAGCGAATACTAGCAAATGAACTGTAAAAAATCGACGTACCGTTGTCCATGTCGGTTCCTTCGCGGAGGTAAAGATCTCTTTACCGATCTGTGTCTGAGAAGATTTCGCCTTTCCTTTTCTGATTCTTTCCTTTCGTGTCTTCCTTCCTTTCGTGTCTTCCTGCCTTTTCCGTCTCTCTCAGTTTTCTCTGACTCTTCCCTTTCCTTTTCTGATTCTCTCTAATGGCTGAGAGACTCCAGGGAAAGCTTAATGATTACGTTTATTTCCCTTTTCATAATTGTTATCGTTAATTAGGAATTAATATCCTAATTAAATGGTTATCATTAATTAGGGAATTAATATCCTAATTAAAACGTTACCTTTTCCTTCCGTAACGTTTATTTATCAACTAGGAAATTATCCCTCTTTTCCGATAACAATTATGCTACCCGTAATCGTTATCTTTTTCCTGTAACAATTATCTTTAAATAGGGAGAGTGGAGGGATTTTAAACCCAGTGACCCAAATTGTCATTATGTCCAACCGACCATCATATTGGACCTTTTATATTGGGTCACACTTTAAATAACAAGGGCCACTCATGTTAATTAATCTAACAATCTCCCACTTGGCTCTTGTTATGATTTGATGAATCAACAACAAATAAGTGCGCACAATCCTTAAGGATTATCAAACCACAATACTTGATTGAATCAAAATGATTGGATCATGGCGGTCACATGTCCTTTGGCGACATGATTCCTTCCATGTATCACATGATCATTATAATTCATAATAACCTAACTGAAGAACGTTGAAACTTTAATTGTCATTTCCGAACATGCCACTAGTTATCTCACAACTGTAATTGTATACAACCAAATGGAGATAACAGAGCGTAAACAAAACCATGACTTTAATTGAATTCACGAGTGTTACAATAATATGAGCAATACATAATATTGGCTTTCATGAGAATGCGGACCTATCCAAAATGTCCATCCCTTCAACATGTCTAATAAATGTTTTCGGTGGCAAACTTTTAGTTAATGGGTCCGCTATCATCAATTCAGTACCAATGTGCTCAATAGACACTCTACAGTTTTGCACTTCTTCCTTAACAGATAGATATTTCAAATCCATATGTTTCGCACCTTTAGAATACCTATCATTCTTAGAGAAGAAGACAGCTGCGGAATTGTCACAATAAATTCTTAACGGCTTTTCTATACTGTCGACCAAACCAAGTCTTAAGATAAAATTACGCAACCATAATGCATGAACAGTAGCCTCAAAGCATGCTACAAATTCAGCTTCCATAGTGGAAGTAGCAATGACAGACTGCTTCCCACTTTTCCAGGAAACTGCTCCTCCAGCCAGGAGGAACACGTAACCAAATGTAGATTTCCTCGAGTCTACACATCCCGCATAATCTGAATCCAAGTAGCCTACTATCTCAAGATGACTTGATCTTTTATAAGTAAGCATATGATTCTTGGTGCCTTGTAAGTACCTAAGTACTTTCTTTCCAGCTTTCCAATGATCTATTCCAGGATTACTTTGATATCGGCCCAGCATTCCAACAGCGAAACTAATGTCTGGCCGAGTGCATGTTTGAGCATACATCAAACTTCCAACCAATGATGCATAGGGAATGGATTCCATTGATTTTCGTTCCAAATCATTCTTTGGACATTGCAGTTCACTGAACTTGTCCCCTTTCTGAATTGGAATTATTCCTGTAGAGCAATTTTCCATTCTAAATCTCTCTAATACTTTATTGATATAGCCTTTCTGAGACAATCCTAACAATCCTTGTGATCTATCACGAAATATCTCTATTCTAATCACATAGGATGCCTCATTCATATCTTTCATTTCAAAAGTTTCAGAGAGAAATTTCTTAACGTCATGTAACAAACTCATGTCATTAGCAGCCAATAGAATGTCATCGACATATAGGACTAATATAATGAACTTGCTCCCACTGACCTTCATATAGATACACCGATCAACGGTGTTCTCTACAAAACCATATGACGTAATGGTATCATTAAACTTAATATACCATTGTCGGGAAGCTTGTTTCAGTCCATATATCGATTTCTTTAATTTACACACCAAACTTTCTTGCCCTGTGGTTATGAAACCTTCAGGTTGGTCCATATACACTTCCTCTTCTAAGTCTCCATTCAGAAAGGCGGTCTTTACATCCATTTGGTGGAGCTCCAGGTCATATTGAGCCACCAAAGTCATAATGATTCTTAAGGAGTCTTTCTTAGACACTGGAGAGAAAGTCTCCTTATAGTTAATGCCATCCTTTTGAGTGTAACCTTTGGCAACAAGTCTGGCTTTGTACCTTTCGATGTTGCCTTTTGAGTTTCGCTTGGTCTTGAAGACCCACTTACAGCCAACTCGTTTTGATCCTTCAGGCAACTCTACTAGTTCCCAGACTTGATTTACATCCATCGATTTCATCTCTTCCTTCATGGCATTCAACCACCTTTCAGAATCATTACAATCCATGGCTTGTTTAAATGAGACTGGATCTTTATCAATGCTTAATTCCGATTCATGCTCAAGCAAGTAAACCACATAATCATTCGATACAGCTGGCCTTTTCTGTCTTGTAGACCTCCGTAATGCCATATCTTGTGGCATCGCTTGTTCATTCGAAATTTGTACATTGTCACTTGGTTCATCTCTTATGTGCTCACTTTGCGTGTTTCGTGTATCAATTTGTTGTCCTTGCATGTCACGTGACTGTGATGCAACAAAAGGAACAACAACTTGAGTAGAAACACTGGGTGTGGGGATACCAACTTGAGTAGGAGTACTCACTGTGGATCTTTCATTTTGCAATTCTGTAATATCCACTTTTCGTGATTCCCCACTCCCACTAAACTGACCATTTTCAATGAACCGAGCATTACCAGACTCAACTATTCTAGTGCTATGGTTAGGGCAGTAGAACCTGTACCCTTTAGACTTTTCAGGATAGCCAATGAAGTAACCACTAATGGTTCTTGCATCAAGCTTTCCTTCATGTGGATTATATATCCTTACTTCTGCTGAACAACCCCAAACGTGAAGGTGTCTTAAACTGGGTTTCCTACCTGTGCATAACTCGTAGGGAGTCTTAGGGATAGCCTTACTAGGAACCCTGTTCAGCAGATATGCAGCGGTCCTTAATGCATGCATCCACAAGGATAGAGGTACAGTACTGTAACTCAACATACTCCTAACCATATCCATAAGTGTGCGATTCCGCCTTTCCGCTACACCATTCTGTTGTGGTGTACCAGGCATTGTGTACTGTGCACATATGCCTCGACTTTCAAGAAATTTTGCAAATGGACCAGGACATTGTCCACTTTCATTGAATTTTCCATAATATTCACCACCCCTGTCTGACTTAATCACTTTTACTTTTCTATCTAACTGCCTTTCCACTTCGTTAATAAACACCTCCAGGGTGTTTACTGACTGGGACTTTTCATGCAGTAGATATAAGTAATAGTACCGTGAGTAGTCATCTATAAATGTGATGAAATATTTCTCACCACCCCACGTGGGAATATCGAAAGGGCCACATATATCAGTGTGTATTAATTCTAAAGGCTCACTACTTCTCATGGCTGGGTTCTTTGATGTGTGTCTTGTTTGTTTTCCTTTTATACAATCAACACACACTTCCCAATCAGCAAAATCCAATTGAGGTAGGATATCACTTTTCACCAACCTCAATATCCTTTCTTTGGATATATGACCCAATCTTTGATGCCATAAGAAAGCAGAACTATCATTATGCATATTACGTTTGTTACCTATACTATGCTCAACAAGAAATAGGGAATCAGCATACATAGTATCAAGATTAAAACGGTACAAATCATCAACCAAAGTACCAGATCCATAATAGTACAAATGTCTATACAATGAAAATGCACCGTTTCCAATCTTGAAATTAAATCCTTCTTCATCCAACTTTGCAACAAAAATCAAATTTCTAGCACATTCAGGAACATAGAGACACTTTTCTAGATCCAGGTGACACTTAGTGTCCAAGATCAATCTGTACGTCCCAATTCCCGCTATTCTAGCCTTCATTCTGTTTCCCATGTAAAGGAACTTCTCAGTTCCTGTTATGGGCTGGATTGAAAGGAATCCCTGCATAATATGTGACACATGAGTAGTAGCTCCAGAGTCTAACCACCAAGTATTGTTGGGTACTTCAATTACGTTTGATTCAAAACATACTGATATACAGTACATACCTTTCTTTTCGAACCAAACTTTCCTTTTTGGGCAATCCTTCTTGAAGTGACCCATCCTTTTACAGAAGAAGCATTTCTGATTCTTTTGGATCTGACCTCCAGTGACTTTTATAGAGGCCTTGTCCTTCTTCTTACCCTTCCGGTATGGTTTAGACTTACTACTGTTAGCCTCATTGCGAACAGTGAGATGAATGGAGTGATCCCTCATCTTCTTTAATCTCCCTTCTTCCTGAACCAGCATGGCCTTAATTTCTTAAAAGTTCCATTTCTCTTTAATAGTGTTATAATTCACTTGGAACTGGCCAAATTCAGGAGGCAGTGAGTTGATGATGAATTGAACCAAAAAGGATTCACTCACATCCATTCCCATCGTTCTTAATTTTGCTGCTAGGTTAGCCATACTAGTCACATGATCATGAATGGGCTGTGACCAATCAAATTTCTTGGTCGTCAGCTCACTCATTAGGGTTCCTACGATGAATTTATCAGCTATGTCTGACTGAGAATATTCTTTAATTCTCACCATAAATTCTCTTGCATTTTCGGTCTTAGGCATCGATGGCTTGACATTTTCAGCCATCGTCATTCGCATCAAATTCAGACTCAGCCTATTGGACCGTACCCAAGCCTTATGAAAAGACTTATCGGATTCTGTACTGGTCTCTGTAATGGCTGTAGGCCTTTTATTCATGATGACCGCTAGGTCTAAGCCCAAAACGCCTAAATGAAACTGAATATGCTCAGACCATTCTGCATAGTTCAGCCCATTGAATTTGATCATTGCATTGCCTAGGGCGAAAACGTTGTTGAAGGCTGCAAACATGATCCAAATTTACACATTAATACTTTGAGCAAACTTTGATGGATTCAGATACATGCATTACAAACTTTGACTATGTATTTAAGTCCACCTTTGGGTGATCCTCAAATGCATGACTTTAATCAATAACGATGCTAATTAGATATACTTTAATAGATTAATCAATCATACTAGAGTGAAACATGAATGTTATCTTTGGACATACAATCATGTTTACTCAGTATATCAATTAATCCCCTTTAGTGTTATTAAGTATAGGCAATGATCCATCTTTGGATGATCTCCTAGCTTTATAATTAATAACTACAATTGTTCATGTACAACCTTTTATTAGCATCAAAATGAACAATTGAAATTTACGATCATTCAAAATTTTCAAACTAGGCCACTTTGGTGACTAACAAGCTTTCAAAATTTTAATTTTCCATTCTGTGGGAGTTGACACAGGCCAATACACTGGCAGCGCATTTTTCCCGTAGTCGGCTTATGCCTTACGCCGATAAATACTCGCGATACAAACGACAACTACAAGCGACACAGGGTCCAGTGGCCGGCGCACTATTCCAGCCAGCAGTCTCCGGCAGTGCAGGATTCCGGGCTGGAGCTCCTTTCACGCCGGCCAACCTTGCCGGCGCCGCCCGGATCCAGGCTCAGCCGGGCCTCTGCCGTGCCCAGCAGGCCGATCGGGTCCCGGCCAGATGCGCTCGCCGGTGGCCCTCGGCCCCGTTCGGGTCGTGCTTCGCCGGTGGCCCCTTCGGCCTCGTTCGGGTCGGGCTTCGGCCGGTGCCCCTTCGGCCCCGTCGCCTCGCGTTCGTCGGTGGCCCTTTCGGCCCCGGTCGGGTCGCGCTCGCCGGTGGCCCTTTCGGCCCCGGTCGGGTCGCGCTTCGCCGGTGGCCCTTTCGGCCTCGGTCGGGTCGCGCTTCGCCGGTGGCCCTTTCGGCCTCGGTCGGGTCGCGCTTCGCCGGTGGCCCCTTCGGCCTCGTTCGGGTCGCGCTTCGCCGGTGGCCCTTTCGACGTCGTCGGGTCGCGCTCGCCGGTGGCCCTTTCGGCCTCGGTCGGGTCGCGCCTCGCCGGTGGCCCTTTCGGCCTCGTCGGGTCGCACCGCCATACCCAGATCCGTTCGGGTCCGGCGGCGTACAGTCCTCATGCCGGCTTTCCCTTTTTCTTTCGATGTCGACCATTTCGGCGATGCGGACCTTCCATGGTCGGCGTTTCGTTATTCGTTAAATACAACAAATAACAAAATAGAGAACCAATTGCACAGTCATTTTCCTCTTGGCAAAAAAAAACATAAAAGGAAAACAGTTCGGCGTAAACAAACAAAAGTAAAACAAATTGCAGTATTCGCAAAAACCTGACTCTGATACCAATTGTTAGAACTTGTCTAGAATTTTCCTTTAACGAAAATTCTATTTCCACAATACAGGATCTTTTTTTAAGCGAATACTAGCAAATGAACTGTAAAGAATCGACGTACCGTTGTCCATGTCGGTTCCTTCGCGGAGGTAAAGATCTCTTTACCGATCTCTGTCTGAGAAAATTTCGCCTTTCCTTTTCTGATTCTTTTCTTTCGTGTCTTCCTTCCTTTCGTATCTTCCTGTCTTTTTCGTCTCTCTCTCAGTTTTCTCCGACTCTTCCTTTTCCTTTTCTGATTCTCTCTAATGGCTGAGAGACTCTAGGGAAAACTTAATGATTACGTTTATTTCCCTTTTCATAATTGTTATCGTTAATTAGGAATTAATATCCTAATTAAATCGTTATCATTAATTAGAGAATTAATATCCTAATTAAAACGTTACATTTTCCTTCCGTAATGTTTATTTATCAACTAGAAAATTATCCCTCTTTTCCGATAACAATTATACTACCCGTAATCGTTATCTTTTTCCTATAACAATTATCTTTAAATAGGAAGAGTGGAGGGATTTTAAACCCAATGACCCAAATTGCCATTATGTCTAACCGACCATTATATTGGACCTTTTATATTGGGTCACACTTTAAATAACAAGGGTAACTCATGTTAATTAATCTAACATCTGGATCAGGGAATGAGTCAATACCAATTGCTTTGGACCTCCTTTTTGCCAACTCAGACCACCAAAGGTTAGAGTAGCGCAACACTTCTGTTTGACAAGGATGCAGTATTATACCCACATGAAAAGTACAAAGGCATTTCCAGTGGTCATTCATGTATCAATTTCGATGTAAAATGCTCAAGCTGAATGTTCAGGCGTCAAGAACAAGAAGGAAAAATAAAACAGCGACAAAAATACCACCGTAGGCAGTTGCGTTCTGCAATTTTGTGTTTTTCTTAATCTGCGAATGCAAGTAAGAAATTACTTTTGTTCATGGACTGGGAACTCGTTTTGATCTGGTCTAAATTTTCTTCAATTAAGCCCGCCGCCCGCTTTAAGCTTTAGTGGCTGTTGGGCCTAATCTAAGATTCGCATTTCTACCGAAGAATATTTATTTTGGGCCCCATTGAGGAAAACTCCACTAAAGATAGGCCTCAAAAAAATCTATAAAAAACCTGTATATTCGGGCGGGACCATCCAAAGCACTAATTTAAACTCGCTCTGAACGAATCCCAAGTTTTGCGAGGGCTATCCACTCCAATTATAAAAAACAAAAGGAAGAGGCTGTCCATGGTTTATCAAAAGCAAAACGAACAAGATTACAAGTCAAGCAAGGCTGATTCCTAGTTGGAAAAAATCTCCCTGTCCAAGGAATTGTTCTCGGCGACACTGGCCAAAGGAAAAGAAAAGTAAGAACACAGTTGGAATTATCAGTACCTCATTACGAGATTTTACATTAGTTTAGGAAAAATACAGGTATAGATGTCATGAGAAATTTTAATGATTGAAAATTTAAATTTTTATTTTTAAATTTTAATCTAAAAAAATATAAAATTTGTAAAAATAAAAATAATTATTTTTATTATTTAACTCATGACCATCAAATTTCTTTAAAAAAAAAAAATTCTTTTTGCCCAATTGTTTTGCAAACAAAATATAGTTATGGATCATTGCAGCGCAGGCATTCTTCGGCATTACGGCAAGACTGTTATTTTCGGACCACATTAGCTGGTCTAGACGTTGGAATTAATATGCTAATTAAGTAGGCGTTACATGTCAATCACTCCTGCAGTTACTGAAACAACTTGCCTGGAATTGGTAACTAATTAAATTTGTTGCAACTTGCTCTGCTTCACCATGAATCTGTACTCTGTTTTCTTTAACCAATCCGAACTTGAAATTGAAATTATGTCGTTGCAGTACGTTGGGAATACTCAACTTGGTATTACAAATAATCGAACTGTATTGGTGGGTGCAGCATACATCAATTAGTGCACGGTAAGTGATATGCAATTCTATTTAGGATATTGTGCTTTGTTGTCTTATCACTTGACAGCATATGAAACATCATCAAACAACATCTGTATTTAACAAACTAACAAAAAGAAAAAAAACTCACATCTTACTGATATGCCAAACTTTACTGAGAAGGTGCTACTTGTCGAAGTGGCGACAGTGTTGTTGCTACTGACTATGGGGCAATCACAGTATTGACACCACTTTGTGCCCAGGTCATTTTCTTCACTAAAATCTGGAAAGCAAGGGACCGTACTGCCGGGAAAATGCCAGCAAACGTTGGCAAGAGGCAACTGGGACTACGCGACTACGCCCTAAATAATCTCCTAAGACGAACCGATCTTCGAGCAAAAACACAACCCAAAGTACTAATTATATCAATACAGAATTAAAGAAAACACATGACCGCATATTGGGTTTTGTTCATTTCAGAAAGAAAATTGTGAGTGACACTATTTTTTTTTATACAAAGAATAATTAATAATTAACTTATTGGTTATTAGCAAAGAGGGTGAACATATTTGAAAACACTACACGAAGAGACAAAGCCCCATATTTTCACAAATTATGAATATTTAGAGTGCAGTACCCAAGGTACTCTCGTGCCATCTAAACGAGTCCAATTGACGAAAATTGTCGTACTTTTGTTCCAACTAATGCTCATTTTTATCACGCGGATGCCGACATTTGAATTGGTCATATTCTCTCTCTCTCTGTTTTTTTTTATAAAGCAGGAATCGGTCACATTCGTTACTATCAAGAATATTTTATGTAAAATATTGCGTGTGTGCGGAAAGAAAAGGTGCCAGTTCATTGCTTCTCTGTACAATACAGGTTGAACGAATCAACCAGTACAACTAGGCACGGCGTCACTCGTTCCCACGGAGAATAAGCACTTCGGTAAAAGCGACCGGATAATGTAATAATTTAATAATTAAAAATTTTTATTTTTATTTTTAAAACATTAAATTTTAATTCAAAAATATGATATTTATAACAATAATAAAAATAATAATTTGTATTATTTAGTTTGCTGTCTAATAAACTTTTTAATAAATAAATAAATAAATAAATAAATATATATATATATATATATATATATATAAAGACCAAGTAGCTCCATAATCCTAGGATATAGCTTCATATCCTAAAATGTGAGTAGGATCCTCTCCGCGACCTCAATTCAATGAAGCCTTGGGCAAATAGACACCCTGAAATCTCAGCAAGCAATTTCAGTCACAACTTCGAAGACCCACCGCTTCGTGCCTTATCTTGCATTGTTGTATAGCCCATCACCGAAGTGTTCCTTATCATTAGCACCGAATGCGATTGCCACGGCTGAGATATCTTTACAATTTTGGCAACCCAATGGACAACTGCGTGCCACGATGTGAGGTTAGCCTCCGTCACCAGACACCCCGCCCCCCCCCCCCAATTGTCCACTTCCTTAAAGCATCTTCTAGACAATGATTTCAAGTGAAGAACATTGCTGATGTTCGATGCCATGCCATCTTTAGATTTTTAACTTCGAAGCGCATGTGAGGATAATTATTGGGCCCAGTCTAAGTCCAGCCCAGCCCAGCCCAGCCCATTATTGTAAGTAAATGTTTGAGGGATAAGGGGCGACAGAAAAAAATGTAGCACCATGCTCATTGTGGATAAAACGTGCAGAGCACAAGCCAATCAAAATCGAGAAAACCAAAGAGATCGTCATCCCATTCCTCAAAGTGGTCTCGTGGATTTTCGAAATTTTCCCCAATAGCCAATTGGACCATGAGGGAAAGTCAACATTATTGTGCCGAGCATACCAACTCCGACTCTAACGTTAAAGGACAAGAAATAACAGTACCAAAACCCAACAAAAAGAAAAAAAGAAGAAGAATACAGGACCGTAATCAGGAAGCCACACGCCTCTTTCTCCCAACTACCGCGAGTTCGTTGAACAGCCCCCCCGCCCCCCATAAGCCTCCCTCCGTCTTTGTGTCCGAATTCTATTACTCGGTTAGGGTTCGAGCGTTACCTCGCGCCGGCGTTTCAACAATGGCTGTATCCAGTGGTTTCGCCACCGCCCTGGCCGGTGCTAAAATGGAGACTTTCTTGTTGAATTCGGCGCCTTCCTCGTCGGCGGCTTCTTCTGCGGTAAGGCCACCGCTGCAATTGCGCGTGTTCTGCAAGCCAAACAGGAGCTTTCACAGGAGAATGTTGGCGCGGAGAGGAGGGTTTAGATGCGAGGTTGCTACTTCGAACGACGTTGGGATTGAGAGCGACGCCACTATCGATCCGGCTAAGGCTTCCAGCCTGTCTGCTCTTGAGCAGCTCAAGACCTCTGCCGCTGATAGTGAGTCCCTATTTCCCCCTCTCCATGTGTTGATTTTTTCAGCTCTAGAGTTTTGGAATGTTGTTTTCCTAGATTTATTTTTTCTTTTCAACATTTTATTAGCATTCATTGCAATTGAGTTGTTTTCTGAAGTATAATCCGAGTTTTAATGTCTGGTTGTTTGGTCAGTTGTTGGATCGTATGCACTCCCGGTTCGAATCTCTTTTTTGTTTTCTTATTGGGAAGTTGTTGATTTTGCATTAGTTCAAGAATGTGAGGCACTTTTTGTTAATTAGAATGGTTAACAAAAAAAAAAAAAAAAAGAAAAACATGGAATCATTCTAAAGACAAAGTTTGGTTTTGACAATCTTGATATATTCTGTGAAACCTTAACATTTCAAATCTGTATCCGTCAATGGACATCTACCCTATGTGTAAAAACTGACGCTTGTACAGCATCATGACGATGGGTTTCATGACTCTCGTCAATATTTTAGTTGCCTGATCAAGACAAATAAATGACTACTTCTGTTAGATTATTCAGCCTAATAATAATATTCAGTACCTCATTTCATGAATGTTATTATAAATTGCAGTTGTGGTAATTTGCATGAAAAACAACAGATGAAGTTTGTTCATTCTCCCACTCATGTTACTTAGTTGATATTATCATTATTCACCTGTATCAGGATATACAAAGGAAAGGGCTAGCATTGTGGTAATTGGCCTTAGTGTTCATACTGCACCAGTTGAAATGCGTGAAAAACTTGCCATTCCTGAAGCTGAATGGCCCCGAGCCATTGGGGAGCTGTGTAGTTTGAATCATATAGAAGAGGCTGCTGTTCTTAGCACCTGTAACAGAATGGAAATATATGTTGTGGCCTTGTCCCAACATCGTGGGGTAAAGGAAGTCACTGATTGGATGTCAAAGGTACTTCCCTCTTCTGCAAACCTGCCCTGTAATGGCTTCTAAGAAACATTTTCCTTTGCATTTTCAACTTATTTTGTCCATGAAGTGGAAAGTTCTTGTTGTCAAGAACCTTGGCACTTGATTGGTTATTACTTATTGGATGATACCCAGTGCTATGGTTAGATGGCTTTTGAGCAATTAAAAGCATCTGAACTGTTGCCAGTGATCGGTTTTTCATGTCATTTTGTCATTGCTGTCCAGAAGGAATTACTTCTTGCTTTCTACTTGTGTAGCTTTTGCTTAAACTCTTATGGCTTGTGATTTTTACTTGCTTACTCTATTTTTGTTGAATGAATTGACATAAGTATCAAATTTTAGCTTTGCTGATAAACTAGTGGTTTCTCTTGGTGGCAGACAAGTGGCATCCCTGTTTCAGAGATTTGTGAACATCGGTTTTTGCTGTACAATAATGATGCAACACGACATCTCTTTGAAGTATCTGCAGGTCTTGACTCTCTTGTACTTGGAGAAGGTCAGATTCTTGCTCAGGTTAAACAAGTTGTCAAAGTTGGCCAAGGAGTTGTTGGCTTTGGAAGGAACATTAGTGGGCTGTTTAAGCATGCAATCTCTGTTGGAAAGAGGGTTAGAACAGAGACAAATATTGCTGCTGGAGCTGTTTCTGTAAGTTCTGCTGCTGTTGAACTGGCTTTGATGAAGCTTCCTGAATCTTCACATGGTACTGCCAGAATGTTGGTGATTGGAGCAGGCAAGATGGGGAAACTTGTGATCAAACACTTGGTGGCAAAAGGATGCACGAAGATGGTTGTTGTGAACAGAAGTGAGGAGAAAGTTACAGCTATAAGTGAGGAGCTGAAGGATGTTGAGATTATTTATAAACCCCTCACTGAGATGATGACTTGTGCTGCTGAGGCTGATGTTATTTTCACGAGCACAGCCTCTGAGGCACCATTATTCCTGAGAGACCATGTTAAGGATCTCCCTCCAGTTGGTTCAGAAGTTGGGGGTTTGAGATTATTTGTTGATATCTCTGTTCCACGGAATGTGGGCTCATGTATTAATGATGTTGATAATGTGCGAGTTTACAATGTCGATGACCTTAAGGAGGTTGTGGCAGCTAATAAAGAAGATCGTCTCAGAAAAGCGATGGAAGCTCAAGCTATTATAGCTGAAGAATCAAAACAATTTGAAGCTTGGAGGGATTCCTTGGAGACAGTTCCTACCATCAAGAAATTGAGGACTTATGCCGAGAGAATCAGAGCTGCAGAACTGGATAAATGTCTATCAAAAATGGGTGATGATATCTCAAAGAAAACAAGGAAAGCTGTGGATGACCTTAGCCGTGGTATAGTGAATAAGCTTCTTCATGGCCCAATGCAGCACCTGAGATGCGATGGAAGTGACAGCCGAACTCTAAACGAGACACTTGAGAATATGCATGCTCTTAACAGAATGTTCAGCCTTGAGACAGAGGTAGCAGTTTTGGAACAAAAGCTTCGAGCCAAACAAAGTCAGAAGTGAGATTCCATGACTCATGGCACTTTCGTTCACTTTCACTGAATTAAATAAGGGGAAACATCCTCAGATAATTGTGAGTGTTGACCCCATTTAAGTCTCTACGATTATTACGAATTGTTGGTCCCTGCAGGGACCTTCAGTTCATTTGTTCGTTGTAAGACACTGCCCTCCCTAACTTCCATTTGGGTTTGCTCATGTATCCACCGCCTTCATGACTAGCTTTGAACTTACTAGGATACAATTGAGTAACAATGTGAGCTTGTTCCATGTAACGATCTGTCCTAGTGTTTAAGGCCTGCGTCAGATAAACTCTCTTTGTAATTATTCTTAAAAATTTTCAGTATAGAGTTGGAGTTTTGATGGCAGTATCAATTATGGTGGTCTTTTCCCTATGTTTTTTAATCTGTCCTTCCTTTGAAAAGTCAGCAATTTCACGTTTACTTCTCATTGCGCGTGGATTTGGGATGGAGTTTGAATAACGTTGGTATTTCTAGAAGAAACTTCTATACTTTTCCTCCTAGTGATAATAATGAAGGTGGAAATTCTCGTATTTCAAAGTTGTTTTCAATCTTCAAATTGTCCTATGCTTTTTAGGCCCGCAGAATTAGCCGCAGCCCGCTTGTAGGGCTAAGATGATTTTTAATCATCTTGTGGCCCATTATTTGCACATGCAAACACACGATGGGCCTAAGAAGAAGTGTAGTACACCTATGTATATGGTGCTAGGTCCAGAGAAGCCTTATTCTAGCTTCTGTAGAACTTTTTTTTTTGGGGGGGGGGGTACGGCAGACCTAAAGTCTACATTTTTGTGAGAAGTTGAGAGACTTGTAGTTTGAATTCTCTCAAGGCTTTGCCTGAAATTCCGTACTATTCTGATTTTAAATGCCTGGAATGCACAGGAGTCAAATGGCAGTAATAATCTGTCAAAATATTTTGCTATTTTGCAATGGAAGAGGCTATTTACACAAACGCAACCATTTTGGTTTGATGCCCCTTTTGCATGTATGGAGACACGGTCGTGTAATGTAAATATTCCCGGCCTTTTTCAATTATAACCTCGTCTGCCGGGGGGGGAGGGGGTGGTTCTCTCTTTCTGCCTTTTGGCTTTCTTCCCTTCAGTGGTCTTCACTCTGATGTGAAAAGTCTTCTTCAGTAGGGTGATGAGGTAGAGCTCGCGTCCTTTTGGCTTCATTCTAATTAAAAGAAACCTGTTTGAGGAGAAGGTTTCTCACAGAAATTATTCCGTAGGAATCTAAATAATAAGTAACAACACATGGAGAGAAGTCTTGTTAAGTGCCTTAGTTGTCATTTGTTTAGCACTGTCAGCAATGGTCATTTCAAGTTGATCTGTCACTTAAATTTCCACTAGGACAAAACCAGTCATCCTTTTATCCATTTACCCAAAAGAATAAAAAAAATGTGCTAAACAATCCAAGTGATGAGAAGTCATGCCACCCCTTTTAGGCTCTTATCTATCTCTCGTCCTGTCTTTCATCACCAACAGCAAACTTGGGGTCCGTTATTGACACACACAAAGTTATCCGGTGATAGCTGTCCAGCCATCTAAGTAAATCCAGCCAAGGAGATTTCCAACTGGAAAGCAGCAGATAATGCGATGGAAAGGGCGGGGCTCACTGGACCTCTTGAACACACAAGAAAAAAGAGAAACAAAAGGAGGCACCAAAGCCAGATTGTCTCTTCGAATTTCATGGAGTGAACTAGGACCCGCTTGCATTAAGGGTGGTCCCCAGTAAATTGGTCTTGTCAATTCCTTGTTTAAGATCTTCTGGGCTTTATATGCAGAGTTAGCGGGATCCAAAGTAAGGATGTGGTTTGATTTGTCAATTATTTTGACGTCCATCTCTTCTCTTTTACGAGTCCTTATGCACAAGTTCTTAGAAAGACATCAAATTTGACCCAAAACTCGCATTGACAGTCATTTTGCAGCACGGTAATGTAAGAAGTGGACATTGGGAGAGGCTCAAATTTTGTTTCCATTGATTCTAGTACCAAGAACTAGGAAGACGTTCTCTACACAGGATATAGCCATTTGCGTCCATGTTACCTTGCCTTCAGGTTTGATCTGAAACTAGTCTGGTCCATCCCCACTGTCGGCCGTTGGGTATAATTCTGATTGCTGCTGACGGGCCATACCCTAAAACATGGACCAAACTATGGAGAAATCAAGTTGAGCTTCTGGAGAATGAGAAAGAGACTTGACATTGCTAGGAAATAGGATGGAAGCTCAATAAATTGGCTGGACCATAAATGTCTTTTAATGGGTTTCTGCATTGTCCTTGAATAAGTAAGAGGGCAACGATATGACCTCCATTATGTCTAATGTAGGAGAAATCAATCTTGTATATGGATCAGTTGCTCTACTGATGAGAACTAGAATTCTTGGGAAAAAGGAAACTCTAGTGGGATTCATATTAAATCGAAGAATGTTGATGATGCTGCATTTGAAATCCAAAGGACTTTGGCAACTTGCAATGAATGGTTGAGCCAAAAGCAAGGAATGGATGGGGGCATGATTGCATTGGGACCTAAAGCCCATCATTTGCCTCACAAGCGGGTCTAATTTAACTTTATTTAAGGCGCTCTATATAATTCTTATATTCTTAGGGAGACAGATATCATAGCTACAAAATGATTCGATCATCATTTCCAGCCCTTGGCTTAGCTAATGCCTCAATCATTTTGTCCCTTTGGACGCTTCCAAAACACCAATCTCCTCCCGGTGTCTCTTCTTTTTAATTAACACATCTACTTACTAAAAACCCAAAAAAAAAAAAAGGTATGATTATTAACTGCTGTAACCACTTTAAAAAAAAAAAAATACAAACCAAACAACTGGAAGAGCTCTTAGGCTTTCTGTTTTTGTGTTTTTATCTTCTCCAAAAGAGAGTGAGAACTTCAATTCTAACATGGTAAGTGACCATTCAAACACATTTACACCCTTTCTCTTGAGCAACGACAGCCAAAAAAAAATGATAAATGCTTGTGACGGGATTGTGAGAATCAGTAAACAAACGACAAAGCCTCAGCATCCATCCGTCCGTCCGTCCGTCCATCCAATCAGTTCTTTGGGGTCCCTCCCCTTCTCTCGCTTTCTTTCTATTTGTAGTCACTTCATCTGCTGAACGGCCCGCGCCGTCTGCTACCCGCTCGTCCCCATTTCAATACTATGTAATGTAATCTCCATGTCCGATGTAAACGACTCGTTTCTTTTTCTGAATTTTCCTTGTTTTTTTACCCTCTGTTTTTAAGACAATAATTTATCCCTTTTGTTTTTTTTTTTTAAATATAATTTTTTTGATTAAGTGAATATTAAAATCTGGCGTTATCGAAGCCGTGCAAATCGCTGACTCCATCCAACGACTTCTTCATCATGGCTACCTTAGCCAGCCTCTCAGCCGCTCTCCACGCTGATGTCGGCGTAAGCGGCTCCCCGTCCTCGTCGGTCGTTACCATTGCCTCTCTCTCGCTCCCTCTCCGCCGTTGGATCATCACGATCTGTTGCTGTTTCTGTTGCTGTAGCAACTCCATCTGATGCTGCCTCCTCCAATGCACCTCCGCCAGCTCAGTCTCCAGGCTCCTTACATACTCATCCGCCGGCCGCATCGATCTCGACTGCAATATCAAAGCCCGAGATGACTCCAGCAGGTGATGAGCGCTAGTGAAGTCGTCGTGGTCTACGAGTCTGCGAGCCTCGGCTACAGCTCGCGTGGCGATGAAAAGATTTCTCAGTTGCTCCGATGATCTGACGGCGCGGGGACAAGGGATCGATAGAGCCTCGTCGCGGCCGTAGACAACCTCCTGGGCGGCGGGGTCCTTGTAAAGACAGCGAACGGACAGCATTTGGCAGCACCCAACCGCAGACGACGGAACTCGCAATTCCACCAGCAGTTCCCTCTCTTCGTCGGCGTACAAATCGCCTAGCCGCACCGAGCCGGAGCTTAGCACTGTAGGCCGAGCATGGCATGAATAAACGGCTGTAATCTCAGCTGGAGCAGAGCCGGCGGCTAAATTAAGCTGGATTCTCAAATCTTGTACCACCACGCTCAATAATCCACCCACGCATTTAGCGAACGCGCCCTCAGCCGGCTCGTGGCTGTAGCCGCCGCTTTGACCGAAACCAAAAGCATGGACTGGAATTTCAATATGAGCGAAACGAGTAGAAGACACGTGGCTTGAACCTTGTCGCTGAATGGCTACATTATTCTGGACGCGACCATCCTGACCGTCGGATAGTAACATGATACTAGCCACAGGATTTCGCTCCCTTCTCTCTTCCAGCACCTTAGTCGCTTCCCTCAGAGCATCATCCACTCTGGTCCCTTGACCGCAAACGAGCCGATCAATGATGCGCCGAGCTGCGCCCAGACCGTTAGCCGTCATTCTCCTCAAAGGCAGCAGCCTTTTAGGAGTCGATGAGAAAGCCACTATAGACAGCCGATCAGCCGAGCCGAGAGAAGAAATCACTAAACGCATGGCGCGTTTAAGCATCTGTAACTTGGCATCGGCCATGCTCCCACTCACATCAAGCACCGTGACCAAATCGATAGGAGCTCGATGAGACGGCTCTAAAATGGAAGTCGCGTTGTTGCCACCGCGCGTGGGTTGCGAAGGTGGCGGCGCTTTCACTTTCAATGCCACTGCATAAGTTTCGTAGTCACGACTCACCGATACAACGGCAACTTCAGGCAATAATCTAACCTGAACATTCCGTGAATCCCCGCCATTAGATGTCACGCCATCTGATTTGATTAGGGATGAAGGGATGGGATTTACGAAGAATCCTTGGAATTCCTCGACATCTTCGTCTTCCATTTCGCCATTCTCGTCGGCTTCTGGAATGGGAACAAACCTCCCTCCGGCTGTTGGAGACAGCAATGGCTCATCGTCGTCGTAGGATCTGGAATTGGACGATTTTGGAGTTGGTGGCTCTTGTTGTGGTTCGGACTTGATGGGGGTCGTTGTCTTTATGGTTCTCGGTGAAGATTCTATTTGTAGCAAGTGTTTCTCTTCTATCCTGGGCTTATTGGTGGTGGCGGTGGTGGCTGGGGAGGTGGAGTTGTCTACGACATCATTTTCTGGGTGGAGATTCCTGTGGACGGCCAGCAAAGGAACGTCTTTCCAGGCAGAATTGCAGACTGGGCACACGAGATTGCCCTGCTTACGAACGTGGGCGGCGATGCAAGGGAAGTGAAAAGCGTGTGCACACTCTGCCGTGTATATTGCCGTGCCTTGACCTGTCTTTACGCTGTGCAAGCAGATTCCACAGCTGCTCTGCTAATTAACAGAGTAAAAACGATAAAAACAGAAACAAGACATGAGCCACGCTCCAAGGTCAAAGTCCAACATCGTTCACCAACTTTTTATATATATTATCTGTAATGCTCAATTGCAATTTTGATGCTTAGAAAATATAAATCTTACTCTGAACTTGAAGCTATTCCTGAAAAGAGATAACTTGAGTGGGGATCGAGGCGAGGATGGGTTTGAACTCAGTATTGGAATTTTGGCCGCCCTGGGCATGGTTTTGCAATGGAGGTTGGGACTTTCAGTTCCTGATGGTACGGGTTCTACAGTACCAGTAGTGGTCCGGCAACGCAGGCTTGGGTTCGAGCGAGGGGTGGTGAGATTGCTTCCAACGGAAAGGAACCCCAGCTTAACACAGCTTCTGGGGCTGGGGCTGGCTCTAGGGCTTGTTTGCTGCTGCTGCTGCTGTTTATCTGTCATTCTCGTGGCTTCTGGGTCTCTATGGATTGTGCAAAAGGCTCTTCTCCAACCAGTTCCCATCTCAATGACTGCCTTAAAAAAAAAAAAAAAGAACTTTTTCTTTACAAGAAAAGCCAAAGGCAGAGGAGTTGCTTTTCTATTTCTTTTCACCCCAACTATGTCTCTCTTCTTTTTTCTATGATCTCCAGCTTTCTTTATCTTTTCTAGAGATGGAAAAGATAAAAGAAAAAGAAGTTTTGTTTGGTTTGATCGATCTGAGAGCGGGACAGAAGACAAAAGCGCAGGATCGAATTCAGCAAAAAGATATCTGGCAACATAAAGGCTTGAGATCTACCGCTTTTCTCTTCCTCTGAGTCCAAAATGAAGGAAGATATACACAGGGTTTGGCTTTCAATATACATAATTTGAAAAATATTTTATTGATGTACCTCTAGGTGGGTTCAACGTATATATTTAATAAAATAATCATTTTATTAATAAAAAATAATTCGTATCGAAATAAATAATATAAAATAATACTTTATTCAGTTTGTTTCTTAATTTTGGTGTTTTTATTTCTTAATTACATATAATGTGTGCCTGACCCAATAGCTCCTATATAATTTCATATTTCTTCGAAATGGGGTGAAATAAAATTAAAAAAGGAATAAAAAAACTTACTCAACTGACTGCAATGTGTCTGTTGTTTCCACGACGCCATGACATGATGTACTTTAATACTGTCAACAAAGTCACGTGATTGTTTTGTAGAAGTACAATAAGGTCAAGGTGTGGCGTTCACTCGCCGCTGTGTGGAGTGTTTGAAACCAGCAGGCTCCTTCCGTTCGATCAAAAAAAAGAAAAAAAAGAAAAACAGGATGATGTCTCAATCAGTGTGAGAATCTTCGTGATCTTCAAGGCAGGAACTCTGAGAGTGGCATTTGTACGGGATGTCTACGTTTGTGCATGTATTTAAAACCCCAACCAAAGCACTTAGGTTCAGGAACCTATGACCTATTGCCAGGGCTACAATCGTTGAAATTTTGACGGCTCAGAGGGGCAGTAGTAAAAAAAAAATAAAAAATAAAAAAGCCTTTCCGCTGAATATCAGGCTCCCGCATTTGCATTGCATGTATTCTAGGAGTTCATTGCCGCTGCATAAGGTTGGAACAGTTTCTTTAAACAGATTCCAGGAATTTGATATATATATATATATATATATTTTTTTTTTCCCTTCTTTTTTGCAATCAAATTATTTATATATTTGATAGTCGCATATATTTAGGGACCCATTCCGCCACTTTCAGTCTATCACCGATTCTAGTTGTGTCACGTTACTTAGATTATTGTGACAACACAACTAAAGAAATTTATATTTTAAATTAAAATGTTAATTGTCAATAAAAACTTGTTTTTCTTTGGGAAAAGGCAACGAAGGCACAAAAGTCTAAACCACTCTCAGTTACTGGTGGGTTAATGGTCTTCGTGAAGAGAGAGTACATCGCAGAGGGTGAGGCCGCGAGCGACCTCGGCCATGGGGTGACCATGCGACTGTCATTACACAGTCAATAATTCAGACAGATACTCACGTGGGCCCCCTTTTTCCTCCGCTCTAAACTCAACGTCCTGGCGGGTTCGTAAAAAATGTCAACTCGAGAATAAACTGATTAATCTAATCTCCGGGTACCTGAACTAATAAATTTTTAATTGCCGATTATTGGTTTTAGTAGATTTTGGTTTTGTCAGCTTTTGTTGTATATTTTTCGAGTTAGGCAAAGTTAAAGCTACTTTTTAATCTACTTTCTTTACACTTCCCGCGTGTAGAAAATGGAAACTATATCCATAGAAGTCGGGCTTAGGCGAGCTAGGCTCTGTTTTTTTAGGAATGAGCGCCATTAAGCAGCACATGTGTGGTGATTTAGGTACACAACCAATTTTAATAATTGTTTTTTAGTTAGAAAAATATAATATATTGTCCATGTTCACAAGAAGTCACTTAGAATTTTAATTTTAAAGTTAATGGGTCAGTTCTTAATCCGAATAAATCGTATATATATATAATATTAATATATGTTTTTAAATATAAAATGTTTTAATTATTTGAAGAAAAGATTATGCAACATGACTAATCGCACCAAACACGTTTGACCTAACTTTTCCGTTTTGGAATAAGCTGCAGGGTAGGGCAGGTTTTCCAGTGGTGTTCCACGGAAAATTTTCAAGTTCTCGTGTTTTAGGAGACAACACTCAAAGGCTTCTCGAAGAGAATTCATTGCTTGAAACAGCAGAAGACCATGACACTTCAAGTGGCCGGGGGACCTTCCATTGTCGGTTTACGGTTTTAATTGATGCCTTCTCTGGTTCAGTGCTATACTTTTTCGGCTGATTAATCAACACGCGAATCTATTGTTTTTATTCTCTAAGGAGATGAAAGAATTCCACTTTTTTAATTGGGATATCGACTCGAGATCTTCCGATTATTTTTTAAAAACATTTTAGTATCATTGAATCAAAAGTCATTAATTACTTAATATAATTGTAAATTAGTCATGAGTTCGAGTTTTATTAAAATTGTTAATTTTTTTTTGTTGATTTATGGGTCAGATTGACCTGTTTATGATAGACTGATCCAATATGGTGAGATAAATTTAAGAGTTACACAAGGGGTTGAAACAAGGTGTGGTCGAGAGGAATTACAGTTCCTCTCCCAAATCACGTTTATTAAAACGCTCGTTGTACAGAACAAATAAGGTGTACGAATTGCATTGTAATTGATGGTGATGAATCCGTGATTTAAGCATAGAGGACTACAAGCAGTGAGTCCCTCCTCCCCTCTACGTTATTATACGTTTAGCATATGAACCTTTCATTTTTTTTAAATTTTTTTTGTTTTCTTAGTTTGGAAAGATTAAAGATCAAATTATATACTTGAAACTAACCGTTGAAGTGACTCTATTAATAAATTTTATAATTAGTGATTAAGAACCTTTTATTATCCAGTCCAAAAATGTTCCGCATTTAAGAGAAATGCTGGAAAAGATCACAACCTTTGTGTACTAATCTTTCTAATTGCAAGTTTTGGAATTATCGTCAAAATTTAAGCTTTTGAGATCCAAAACGTATTCTAGTGGGATTTCGTCTACTTCCTTCCATTCCAACAAAAGACCATTAAAATTACCCACGGACATTCAATCGAAAGCAATGTTGAAGTTATGGCACTGAAAAATTAGGAATCTCAGAAGGAAAGGTAAGGCTGGACATTTAAGGACAATAATCTAGACACTGTTGTTTACGTGTAAAAATTGCCATTAAAGAGAGAGAGAGAGAGAGAGAGAGAGAGAGAGAGAGAGAGAGAGTCTCAACTAGGTTTTATGCCAGACATCAGTCGTGTCATTGTTGCCTTTCCACCGCATGTTGCTAGCTTGATCTTCCTTTGCCCCCCTTTTTTTTCGGCTAAAGTTGCTACGGCCAGCTAGAACGCACCTAATTATTATGATTTCAATGTTCTAATATTAATGCATACATGCATTATCAAAATGATTTTAAATGGGAAGAAGCAAAGGTATTGCAACTTTTAGGTAGGGGAAAAATAAAAAAAGTAAAGTGCATCATCATTTCGGCTTTTGATTACCCATTGCAATATCCTTAATGAGCGGAAGTGCGGAACTCTTAATATGTTGAATTGATTGCATAGATTCTCAAAACGTAGATTTAACTTGGGAATTTTGGGTGTATTCTCTTTGTTAGAACTATACTATGATTCAGTACTTTTAACTTGGATTTTCCTTTCCACAAATTTCAGCTCGGAGATTTAAAGATGCAACAATACTTTTACGAACAACACTACACAGTAAGGCTTATTGAGCAACATGATAAATACAATAAGACAATCAAATATTTTTTTATATCTAATTTTATTTACTTATGGAATAAAATAAAATAAAATTTATTCACATATTTTG
Source organism: Bruguiera gymnorhiza (assembly GCA_020883675.1). NCBI lineage: Eukaryota > Viridiplantae > Streptophyta > Magnoliopsida > Malpighiales > Rhizophoraceae > Bruguiera > Bruguiera gymnorhiza. Next base: position 2,442,024 of record JAIRCJ010001047.1, on the reverse strand, counting down.
TTACTATCATGTTGTTTCTTAAATGTTACTAACTAGTTTTTCTCTATTTTCATTTCGAATGAATAGCTATATGTACACAAGATAGAACATGTTTTCTCTGTTGGATGATAAACAGGGTTGCTTTATTTTGTAAAATTCATAAGTATATACACTGCTAATTAAATACGTGTGGTGCACAAAAAAAATAAAAATAAAAATATTTGAAAGATGGGTGGGAACTTGATTTATATCGTCTGCTAATGGCTGAGTGTCTGAGATTTCTAAATCAAGCTTGGGATTACCGCTTACAACATACTTTGTATGAAGGAAATCGTTGTGCTGACTATCTTGCTAATCTTGGCATAGGAAGTACCTCTCCAAGTCTCGTCTGGGATAGCCCCCACCTGGTCTTAGAACTCTTCTCCGGGCAGACATGGCTAGCGTGGCCATTTTAGGCGAGGGGGTGAATGGTGGGTCAAGTTTAGGCCAATGTATTTCAAAGCAATGCAAGTTATGCATCAATTCTCAGGTAAAGCCATTTTATGAAGCTGACTGAGAAATCAAGGGATGCCCACATGACATAATTGGACACCCCATATGAAAGAGATCCCAAGATTTTGCAGGCTCCAAGATGAGAGACTGTTCCACGTGCAATTGGACTACTCAAATTCAAATTTCTTTGGGGTTGACGGCAGTAGAAAGACCGCAAAAGTATTTTGGTCTTCCAATGGTTTCGAGATACTCTGAAAAAAGAGTCTTCAGCCTGGTTTTGGATAGAATTCGCAAGCAACTCAGTGGCTGGAAAGAGAAGTGCTTCTTATCACGTGCCGGTAAGGAGGTGCTCATAAAAGCAATTATCTAAACTATTTCAACTTATATAATGAGTTGCATCCTTCTATCGAAGACGTTTTGCAACGGAATAACAGCTCTTGTAAATCATTTTTGGTGGGGCAGCAATGACTCGCACAAGAAGATTCATTGGGCGGCTTGGGAAAAATTAACAGTGTCAAAATATTTAGGACGGCTTGTATTTCGTGATTTATATGACTTTAATCGTGCCATGCTAGGCAAGCAAGCTTGGCGCCTACCGGTAAATGAGAACTCTTTGTTGGCAACGATTTTAAAGGCTCGGCAGCAAGTGTCTGGTTTTTTAGCCCGTTGGGTTTCAGGATTAAGGAAACGCCCCCGATTGAATTCTTTGACTGGTTCGCGTCTCTAGAAAACCGTCGTGATACACAGGCTTTAGAAATTGCAGCAATGGTGGTTTGGGCTTTATGGAAGGCACGAAATAAGCTGGTCATGGAAGGGCAGTATGGTAGAGGAGATGCCACTCTCTCTAATACGTGATTATGGACAAGCCAATGTTGCGGGGGCTACAAATCAAGGGGAGCATGAGCAAGCATCCTGGGTACCACATGATGAAAGTAGAGTCAAAATTAATACTGATGCTGCAATCAAACCAGGAGCAGGAGGGATTGGTATGATTTTTTAGAACTCAGAGGGGATGCCGTTGCTTACTATGTTTAAAGGGTTGCTTGGGCCATGAATAATCCCTTTTTTCTTATGATGTACGCTCTATTACTCGAATAAAATCTTATCTATCTTCTCAAAAATAATAAAATAAAATAAAATAATTTGGTATTGGTCATTTGGCCACCCAGCGACCCAGCAACGCCTCCTAGCCCTGACACGGTTTTAGCTTTGTTCTTTCTTTCAAGGGAACGCGAGTCACGAGTCTTACAATAGTCATCACTGCAACCTTCTTGTACAATGGACATGCTGAGACATCTTTGTATTGTCTCTTTAGTACAGCCTTCTCTCAAAATCAAGCAATGGCCTGAATCTTGATATAAACGAACTAAAAATGTTAACTATGAGCGTTTGATTAGCACCATATGTCCACAAGTCACAGTAATGAGGCTCTGCGTGTGGGGAATGTGAATGCAGCTGCAATCATCTTGATTCCTCATGCATGCATGACACGGTTGACATTTTTAAAATCTTCCCCTTGCTCCTAAGTGCAGCATCTTACATAGTGTTTCTTCTTATAATGTGATATCATATCACGTAAGGCATCAGACAATTAAGATAACTCAAAGTTTTTAATGATGTTAGTAGGATTTGAACAAGCTTACATTCCTTTAATGAACATGGCTGGCCCTCTCGGACCTTGAAGGGAATTTGGTGCTCTGGAGGCGGCATGGAAAATTAGTTAGTCCTTCTGGGGTTATCTTATTAGCATTTGTTAACTTAAGTGACCATCTAATTTGGGCCTATTAATCGCAACAAACTCACAAGATTAAAACTAGTTAGAAAATGAATTGGGTGTGATTGGAAGACGCGGGAGATTTAGAAAAGAAGAACAGTTGGTTGGAGAAGGTTTTGTTAATTACACTCGCATTGAAGTAGTTGGAAAAGTCACATGGTTGTAAATTTTGTAAAGAGAAATGGTACTAGTTTCCAAGAGAATATCCTCTTAATTCAGGAAAGAAGAAGACACATTGAACAATGAGGTCAAAATGAAAGCTTTCCTTCTTGCTGGTTGTTAGTGATGTTTATTACCACAAATGGGGCACATGTCATGAGATATATTAACCATATCTGACTTGTGGAATCCCTAACAATTTGCAATTTAAAATGATCACCATGCCCAAAATCTTTATTGAAGTTATCCCCTTTCCCCTTTCTTTCTCGCCCTTATAATTATCTCATATTCATGTCAATTTCTTTTTTCACCCTTTCTTTTTTTTTTGGCTCAAATGTGTAATCCCATGAGATCAGACAATATATACGAAATAAATCTATTGGTTGGAGAATTGTCAATCAGATTATAGAAAGTCGTAAGACTATTTTTATTACCACGGGCAACGCCAATTGTTTTCATACCAAAGTACAATGCGAGCCCATAAAATATAATTAAGATTAATTATTCTAGCTAATTAATTAGCATATAATATAGTTCTCTACGAGTAAAGATGACATGTTTCCAAGATTTTGAAATTGATGCGCATTAGAGAGATCTTGTGGAAAAGGACACCGATCTTTGGCATTAATCTAACTGTAAGTCCACAGGCCGAGGAAAAAAAAACAAAAAACAAAAGAAAATCACATGTCCGTATTCTATTTCTATGAAGCTTAATTGACACTTTTAAACAAGTGTGCAAGCAGTGACGTCAGCAGTCGAATTGAATGGTGATGCTAATTCGCAACTCGTGCACTCAGCTTTGTCGTCGTAATAAACGGCGGCCATGGACTTTCTGGGGTTCTCCATGCCTAGAGACTCTCGACCTTGCCTTCACGCCTAGGTTCCTCAAATTTTAGGCTGCACTGTAAAAAGAATTGATGGCAGGCCTCGTGAATTTAAATGTCCATTTGATCATGAAGCAAGGGAGAAATAAGCTTGTAACCCCAGAATTGATTACTCTTCTTTGTAAGAATGTTTCTTAGTGATAAAGTGGCCAAAAAATAACCCACAAATCACCTTATATCGGGCCTAAAAATAGTATTGAGTCTCTTAAACTCTCGTTTGAGTCTGACGCCAATCTCTTCAAATTTCAAAAATTTCAAGAGTAGACCCGCACACACACTAGACTAACACCATTATGAACCAACTAATATATATATATATATATATATTCATTCATTCCTTATGAACCTACTCATGCAATTCATTATGACCAAAATAAAAAGTTATACACATAAATTAACTTATCATATCACCTAATTATAATACACATAAACAAATAAGGTATTTGGGTCTTCTAGACTTGGTTATAAGACAAGAAGATTCAAGAGAAAGAGTGAATTACTCTTTGTGCAGTCCAAGACAAATTAGGACTTCCAAGGAACCATAAAGGAATTTAGGTAATGGGAGTAAAACAGTAGGCAAAGAGTGGAGGCCAATTATAGACTACCACATCCCCCATAACATACAATGGTTTTTTTGTTTTTTTTTCTTTTTCCCTTATCAATATATACTCCGTCATAATCTTCCAGAATCTAGGTATTAGAAAAGGGCCAAAACCATAGCCGGGTAGGTCGGTCGTATGGGGTCCTAGAGGCCACCTATTGACGAAAGAGGTCAAAGCCAGATAAGAAGAAAAAGAAAAATGACAATGTAGTCTTATATCATCGTATCTTAAGATGATAGTGACAATGATTTGCATCTAAAGGAGGATTAGGATACCTCTTGTGCTTAGAATTTGAGACGTGGTTAGTTGGTGCTATTCATTTAATACTGAATTCTTCTTGGTGTTATCCCTTTATTTTATTCTCATTTTTCTATCTCCAAACTTCCATATGACAACTCTCTCCACTTTTGGTTGCGTCTCCGATCGACTATGTCATTGGAGTTAAAAAATCATGGTTAGGTTGGGCCAAATTGCTTTTCTATACATTATAGCTCCATGGAGGAATTCGAGAACGACTGAACCAGCCATGTGGAATGCTTATAACTGACTCCCAATCAATGCCATTAAACATCTTGTCAACTTACTACTTAAATAACTCATTATCCCTAGTCAAGGAGTACTAAATCATGATTTGCAATATTATGCATGTACACTTCAATTTTTCTGCGCGGCAAAGTCTTCTATGAAACTCGTTGAATGGCCCATTTCGAATTAAAAATCAAGCGTGGTTCCCCAAATTAATTTTTATTAACTGTGCATAGCATGCCCTTCTCGGCAATAGTTATTTATTTTATTTTATTTTATGTTTAGTGAAACGTATGAGTAATTTTATCCAATTAGAAAATTTGCATACATCTGATTCAGTAATGGAAAAAAAAAAAAAGGGCCAAATGTTGCCTTTGACCAAACAAATTCGCCTATATTTGATAGTGCAGCTTAAGCAGCGCGTATGCCACACCTTTGATTTCTCTTGGAACATTTCGACATTCCAAGCTAATAAAATGGTAGGATAGATAAGACAGGAACATCTTCGGCAATTCGGTCCAACAACGGGTTTCCACATTGTTGTAGCAGGATAGCTTGGCATGCCATTAGACTATCGAATTCTAAGGAAATTCGCTGTATGGATAGATCCCTCGCCTTTTGTGCCAGCAACTCCAGCACTTCTGGGGAAAAAGAGCTAAGAACCCCTTTCGACATAGTGAGCACCGGTTCGCATTCCTCCGAATAATTTCCAGTGTGAGAAACACCTCTGCGTCGTGATTTTCGACCCCCCAATTTTGGTTGGGGCAGCAGGTTGGATGATCTTAGATTAAGTAATTTCTGGCCCAAGGCTTGTGTTTTGGACCTGCTGAGCATTCAAGAATGGCCCACTTGACGATATTTTTATCTTTGTTCTACCTAGGTTCAACTCGCATATTATTATTTTCAAGTGAAATAGATAGCTCTATGGCATGTCTAGCGGGAGACAAGCGGGGCACTTGACTTGCTTGCCCTGCTAAAAGAGATTCATGATTAGCTGCCATCTTTTCCGTTCCAGGGATTGGGAGGCACTCAATCCGCTCCGATGATCTCGCACTATTAGGATTATGCCTATCTTGAATCTCAGTCAATATTGCTTACTGATCCTTGTCCCTAGAATTTAGGTCTTCCAATCGCAAATTGCTAACTTGCTCAGCAATATTTTCTGCAACTTCAGCTTACATATTTGAGATGTCAACGCGATCTTGCCAGGTGTCACAAACGGAATTCACAGTCTTCCACTGTCGAGTGAGTTGCTGGTGCCGGAGAATTGTGGTCGCTGCCCTCGCTGCCGGAGTAGAAACTACTCGTCCCACCATTGCCTCTTTTGAGTGTATAGAGAATGGGCAAGGCTGGAATCTGCACTATCCGCTTCATCCGAAGGGAACTCACAATCCTTGTTTATATGCCCTAAGCAGCCGCAGAAATAACAGAAGTTAGGCAGTTTTTGATATTTAAAATTAATCCAAACGGTTTCCCCATTGTGTTGCTTCACTTTTGAGCCTTCTAGCAAAGGATTTCTGACATCTATAAGAGCTCGAAAATGGAGAAACCTACCCCAACTGCCGAACCCTTCATCATCAACCACTAGAAAAGAACCAACACGATTACGGAGAGCCATAGATGTTGCTTACGTCATAGCGTTCGGAGGTAGATCACGAGCTCAGATTATGAATAGAACCCAAAATAGATCAACTTTTGATGGTTGCTCATGGCCTGTAATCTCCTTTGGCAGTAGGACCTGTTTATCAAAGGTCCACGAGGCATTGTCGATGACAAACTGCTTATCAATCAAGTTGAAAAGTGAAAGCTAAACAGGTTATTGTCGGGTTCTTTCGTTTCCATATATTTTTCTGGTTTTCATGTCAATTTCATCGTATTGAAGAGAACTCTGATATTAAACCGCTTCTCCGTCTAGAGACTCCCACGAAGACAGTGTCCAATGGGGCGTTTCGAATCCTCGAAATCATCCTCACCTTCAATTTCAACCACCTCATCGTATGCATCAGGTTGGGAGGTCGGAGATGCCATCAAAGCGATAAGGAGTAAAAGGAAAATCAAAACAAAACTCTGAGGGACTGGACTGTAGGTCTCACAGATAATGAGGAGAAAACTTGCAGTAGTGCAAGGCTAGAAGCTCTCACGAGGTTGAGACATCCCTCCCCGGCAATAGTTTACAACTTATAGAAAGTACTGCATGTTTTAATCATACCTAGCTTAGTTATTTAATTGACATTAATATAGCGTTAGAGTCAAAAGTCCTCCCCATTAATGGCCGAATTTAAAAGTGATCAGACCGAATAACTTCTTACATCTCTAACCAATCACCCTAAATCATGAATTTCGATGTCAACAAAATATTTCTAACCTCTCCAAACTCCTGCAAACCACATTAATCTATATGTTTTTTGCTCATCAAATAATGCGTAGATATGGGCGAAAAGAGTGATAACACCAATTATTAAATTTCTGCCTAACTCCTCCAACTACAACTTTCAATCATTTGGTTAATCGGTGAACTCTGGCACGAGTTTCAGCACTTTGTCTTGACAAGGAAATAAAAGGAACAAAATTGTTTTTTTTAACGAGCCTTTTGTTTTTTATTTATTTCTTTTATGGTTACGAGCACCTTTAAGATAAGGATGAATAATATAATTCAAGAAGACCAATTTTCCCAGCCCTCTCTGCATCAGACTTTTCCAAAGTTTGTCACCTTTCACTCTCGTACAGGACATTGCGGCGGTGACACTGTGCATCGAAAGAAGCCTGCTGTTTTCTTGCTCACTATGTTTCCCAACGCCAAATGCAGCAGCCAGCACAACATGCCGAATGGGTGTTTTTAACTTTTCCACTTGCCTGTGCTTCTGTCTTTGTATCCACAGTTATAGAAGCATGGTGCTTTACCAATTCCAGATAAGTAATTGGAGAGATGGGCAAAGATGTGGAGCCAGTTGATGGGTTTTGGCCAACTTATTGATCCCAATTTGTTAGTATTAAAATTAAAAATTATTGTGTAACCCAAAAAAGAAAATAAAAAATAAAAGTTATTGAGATGAAAGTAAACCATAGACATGTCCTGTAGTTATGGAGACATCTGCAGGATACTGGTTTTTAGGGATGTCCATTAATTTCTTGCATATGTTTCAAGTTCTAGAGTTTGGAACATCCCTTCTCGTTTTTTTATTTTTCTCTTTTTAGATGATCAATGTGCTTTAATATTTCAGAATCATTGATATCATGAAGAATTAAGATAAGTAATAAAGAGAAGTTCGGGAGGAGCAAGAGGATCAGGGTGAAGCAAGGTGAAATAAATGTGAAAAGGATAGTATTATCTTACAACATTGTTTACGTTATCTTTGTTCTAAATGCCAAAAAAAAAAAAAAAAGACGAATTATCCTACAACACTGTTTACATTATCTTTGTTCTAACTGCAAAAAAAATGAAAAATGGTATGAGGCCGTCGAAATATGAAGGCACCTTCATTATAGGAGTCAAGAGATTGGATTGCCAGACAATTCTGTTTTTTGGGTTTTTTGGGTCTTGGGGAAGGTCAAAATCTATACGAGAGAGGGGAATGAAGGAGGTGGAATTTGAACCCGTCTCTCCGTTGGCCAAAGGGCCGGTTCTGTAAGATTTATAATGCGGTCTTTATGTATTATTCCTTGAGCGACTGTGATCCATACAAATTAAAAAAAAAAATAAAAGCAATATTAACAGTAGGAAATTGTTGAGCCCAAGAGGCCGTTGGTGCCTATTTGCTGTGGATGATAGGCCTTCGATTGTCATCAAAGTGAATGAAAAAGCCCTGTTCCCTAAGGCTTCCCCTTTTTGTGAAGTAAATTAAGCAGAATTTGGGGCTCGACCCAAATTCGGGCGAGCCTGTAATTCATTAATCGAGTGCACATAAAATATCATCAGTTTTCTACGTCACATGTTCCTTTTCCTGGCTTCTAACGAAGGGAATCATAAGGCCCTGCTCCTCCAGCCAAGACATTATAATAATTAAAAATTTAGAAACTTGCTTTTGAAGTCTCTAATTTTAATAGAATTAAGAAAGAATATGAAATTTATAAGAATAAAAAAACTTATTACTACTGTATAATTTAAGATTTAATGGATCTTTTAATGAAAAAAAAAAAAAAAGCCCAATCTCTGCTGTTAATCAGATGGAAAGGTTTAGTTTATACTGATTCGGTTCCCCATAAGTTGTACTCACTTTATTTTTCGCCCGAGAAATGAGATCTTGCCTCGGAGATATATTGTGCGGTAAACGTCATCCAACCTATGCTTAGTGCTATGCAGTATATAGAGGAGCTCACATTCTCTATCACCAAATGATGTAAGTTCTTTTTCTTTTCATAAAAATTACCGTGATTCGGCCCACAAACGTTTGAACTGGTCCCTTTTACATGCAGAAGAGAAGAGACTGATCCTTTCCGCGATCTAAATTTTATCTCAACGATTACATTTTTCTAATAGTGCCGCTAGTCTCCTTGAAGTCGCGCACCATTGAGACAGCTAATGAATGAATAGGCTGACCCTATCCTGTTAAATCGTGCAAAGAAGAGTTCGCAGCCTGGACGAGTGGGAAATATTACTCAATGAATGTCAGAGCAGAGGCGTTGCTCAAAGAAACTTGGCTATGCATGCCTAGGGAAAGGCCGAGTACTGTTTTATTAGCCCAGGCCTAGTGAAGCCAGCGGCGGGCATCCTACCTAGGACACCTAGCTTTACATTCTGTGTCCCTACCACCTACCTCTCTCTCTCTCTCACACACACACCACTGGCACACATAAATTGTTCTGGGCAGGCAGACACATCAAATGATGCACGGATGCACAGCCCTTGCAGCCTTATCAACCCAGCATCACATGCCTTTTAACGACTAGTGTCCCAGAGGCACATCTCCGTGGCTAACAATATCTCACTTGTTTTCAGTACCGCTCGGGGTAAACCAACGCACTAATTCTACTCACCAAATAATTGCATATCATGTGTACAAGCCACCACAGGCAGCCGCAACACGTTAGTACAAGCAGGGTCAGGGCGACAAATTACTGTTTGGTAAGGTCTTTTACCATACAAACACCCATGATTAAGTTAAACAAGCAATGCACTTTACAAACTCTGGTCCCCGTGTGGAAACAGGAACTTGTCCAGACTCTAGACTCTTTTGAAACATACGATTGCTGTCACTCCCAAATAGATAAGTCTGTTGGAGTTTTATGATTTTTAATTAAACAGAGAGAACACGAGTCTCCTTTAAACAGAAGCACAAAAAAATAACAAGACAATCCCTACACAGCACGTGATCTCGTACCCAGTCCAGTTCCCTATCAATCATCAGTCCCGGCGACTAATATTTTCTGCTTGGTGTCCTCCAGAACCAATTGCAACCCTGACAGCCTGCGGGATGGCTAATTCTTGTTTTTGCATTTCTCTGCAGCTCTTGGGGCTGCATGCATAATATAAACTCTCAGAGATGAGCTCCGTGGAATGAAGTTCACATAAATGAAAACAAGAATAATCGTGACACTAGCATGACACCACATCACCAATTAGTACACTAATACCTGCAGCTAAACCCATTCTTATCCCAGCATTTGATAAGATGCGTGCTTATTCATGAAAGCTCTAGTCCTCCAACTGACAAAAACAGAGACACAAATACCGATAGCCTAGATGATATTCAAAGCTTGTCTAAACTTATGAGCCTTATATTAAGAAATTATTAGCCAGAAAGCTTGGGTAGTCTAGCACAAAGCAATGTAAAACACTCCCAGGCTTAGGGTTCAATATTTGACTTAAAGAACAATCTGCCATGGAAAAAAATCTATTATCTTTTTAGTATTATGCAGTGCAGGGCAACTTCAGAGATAAAATAGGTTATAATTTAAAGTTGATATGCAGTGTCCGTTGAATTTGACTTCTTACTGGCAGTTGCAGCCATATTTGTTACTTAAAATTTCCAATGTCAAGCAAGTTCAAGAATTACACATTGGTCTGTCACAATAATCTCAACTGTAATAACAAAGTGGTAAATCACAACTTAACCTGCACACTATTTGGGCTATAACCGATAATTCATGAGGTGTTGAAGAGTTCTACATTTCAACACTAATCTGGTTTTTGAGAAAAAGTATAAGTTAGTGTGCAATATTTAACACAAAATACAATTTTAAAGTGTCAAATACCAACTGTGGATTAGGATCCTTATGGGTTCGATTGTTCAACACTATAGAGAATCCAAACCTTTGGTGATTAAACAACTCTAGGTCAAGCAAGTATCAAACTCACACTATTCATCTCACATATATCCTTTTTTAGTCCGTGTCGAATAAAAAACTTATGAGAGACAAGATTTTGCAATAATTCTTGCTTTTCATGGTGAAGATATTTTTCACAACAGCATAAGAGACAGTTAAACTATAGCATAAAATACATACCTAGACCGATGGCATCAGAGCTCTTCATGATCCTCAATCTCTTGCATGTTTCTATAAACATCCTGAACAAGTGCAGGACTAGAGTCAGAAAAGAGATATATTCTAATACTACAAGAGATGATTGCCCTTGAATTACCATAACCCTAACCAGTTGATCACAAAAATTGTTAAATCAATAAACACTGCAGGAAAAAAAAAATCCAAAATTTGCCCTCGAGTACAATAGAAAGTACAAAACACCTTAGCCAAGTAGATTACAAACAAGCTTATGTATAAAAAAAATTTTTAACATATGAAATAAAGAATGAAGGAATGCAGGGTCAAGAAATAGAAATTTGGGCTCCAGGTCGGTCAGCAATTAATCTCCCTTAAAAGTTACTACCTCATGGTTCTAGTTAGCTACCATACCAACGTAATCACGAGTAAACAATGTTTTACATACAAATTTTCTCCAGCAGCCATCAGATTGGAAATGTTACCCACACAGCTGGGCAGATCATAGACAGAGGCCACTGGGCAGATCTTAGACAGAGGTCATTGATCTAGAGGTGTGAGACTTAACTGTATGCAAAAAGCCCGTTATTTGTCTAAAACAAGCTGATTATCTCCTATTTGTCTACATGCTCTCTGGACTGCTATATGAAGTTCCTGCTTGAGTAAATACACACAGATGGGGATAAAATCAGCTTTGCCCAGCACACTCAATGGAATTCCCACTTCCCCACCTCTTCACTGTACTTTTACCGGTCCTGAGATATCTTAATATGAAGGCCAAGGGACTATCAGGAAAAAAATAATTATAAAAAAGCAAAAATATGAAAGCCAAGGGAACGCTTGGTTAATTCAAATAATATAGCAATAGAAAATATAATATGAAAATTCAGAATGTATTAATACCAAAATTAAGAAGATTTTGTAACTCTATAGATGCCATCTAAAAAGTAGCATGCATAAGTTTATTAGTACTTACTCCCAGGGAACATCACCAACAAGCATCCAGTCACCATCTTTATCCTCATGGGTAAGAACATAATCTGAGCCATGCAGTAGATCTTTTAGCTTGTTCTCGCTCAGTATGTCCCACCCCAGAGCTCCATGGGATCCATATTGACCTAAAATCAACATAAAACAGCAGTAACTTGATCCATGAAATCTGGAGCTTATATTCATGGAGTTAAACATGTATATTACTAGCAACCATGATTTTCCTCTTACCTATGGTAAAACAGCTGAACATTTTCTCAAGGGCAGAAGACAGTTCCTGATATGCAGAGTAGTTTCTCAAGTCAACTTTCCTTAAATAAGGAGCACCATCCATGCTGACTTTGACAAATAGAGCACCAGGACTTGCATTTCCATCTACTTCATCAGTGTTCTTTGAAGTGGTAGCAAGAGAGTTCTTCCTAAAAGATCTTATAGGTGGCCAACCCACAACCTGAGCCCTGCCAAAGAAGAAAGATTAGAGGCCTACACTGTAGTTAACCTTATATCCAACAGAAAATCTCTCTGCACTTACTTTGTTGCTGGTGCACTGTTGTTGTTTGCAGAACTGTTATGGCTCGGTCTGGTGTCATTTGCAGCATGAGGCCTCTCTTGGCTGACCTTCGGGGCTACCATGTCTTTTGCTTTGGCTTGCTGAGCCCCAAACCTCTCAATCACAGAACCTGATTTATGTCCCAAGTTCTGCGAAGGCCTTGGTGACAACATCGCATCTACCTCTGAATTTGAGAGATATTCACCCTGTAGCACATATGAGCTGACTTCAAGTTAGTATCATTAGTTAAAACTATTTCTCTGACATTCAGGAAATCCAGTTTCCTTCACCTCTGTGAATCCATCCATGGCATCAGAGAATCCCCTCTTGTTACCAGAAACTATATCTTTTTGCGCTGAAGAGTAGTGACTATCATTTGAGGGATGCAATGGGAAGAAGGGCTTCTCATCCAGCTGTGTAGAGCTCAAGAGGCAAATTTCTGGATTCCTTTCAGGAGACTGAGATCCTGGAAGCCCGAGCCGCAGTTCTGTAGCCTTCAGATTCAGACTAGTCTTGCCATCAAGTGATACAGAAGAGACTACGGAGCTGTCCACAGAAGAACAATCAGACAACCCCATATAGTTGCGTTCTTTTAATTCTGAACCATTCTGGCAGACACTTTCCGCAGAAGCCGGAGAAGCCAGTATAGTGACATTGTTCTGACCCTCCTCCTCCACAACGCCAAGCGGCGGCGACATCAGAATTTAGAGAAATAATAAACAGAATGCCTTTGTAACCTGCTTGTTTTCATTGCACATGCATAAAGTTAATGAATGACAGATGTTGATTGATTCAATAAAAGCCAACCATATATGCAAAAACAAAAAAAAAAAAAAAACTTGAGTCTCAGTAAAACCCACATTCAACAGTACTACAAGAGCTGGCCACCGTCAGTGATTAAATAATTCATCAGGCCAATTGATTATTGATTCCTATTCCGAAAGCAGGAGACACAAACTAGGCATTAAATCTTGTTACCATAGCCTGATTCATAAAGATTGAGAGCATTTAATATGACATGCAGCGGAACCCACTTGAAACTCAAAATAACCATGCCTTGAAAATATGCATCACCCGGGGGGGGGAGAAAAAAGTAGGTAAAATAATCCCAGATTAATAATAAAACTGCTCTAAATGACCAAAAATATCCCAGATTAATAATAAAACTGCTACTAAATGACCAAAAAATAATACAGAATTTCGAGTCAACAGCCTAGCTGCCTGAAACAAAGAGCAAATGGCCTCTTGAAGCTATTTTTCCAACAACAAGAAAAAAAAAAAAAAACACTTACATATTGACGTACATACAGTTTACAAAACGAGATCTGAATCCCGGGAATATTAAGATTTTTCTTCGGAATCAAAAATTTAAGGATAAGAGCGAATATTTTTTTCTTTAAAAAAAAAAAAAGCATTTATGCGAAAGTTAAAATATCTGGCTCAGGATTTCAGAAGAAGAAACAATTGCTAAATGATAAATCAATGTTGGCAATCACACGCCGATAAAATGATTTTCAGATTTTTAATAAGAGCGAAAAAAAAAAAGAGGGAGAGAGAGAAAGCAACAGCAGCAGATATAGGACTGTGCTTGGATGGTGAGAAAAGGTGGGAAACTGGAACAAACTTTCGAGCACAAGAAACTCTAACAAAAAAGACGAAGTTTTCACTGAAGAGGAAAAATAAAAGGCCAACAAGACTAGCAGCTGAAAACTCAAAAAAAAAAAAAAAACCACAAAAGAAACGCTACGAGTTATTTTACTTTGCATTTTCCCCCGCTTTCTCACCAACCAAACAGAAAGCTGACAAAACCACACAAAATCTCAAACACAAAAATCGAACAACCAAAACAAGAAAGAAAATATCCAGAAATGAAGATTAAAGAGGATGAAACAGAAACCGAAACAAACCAAAAGAAAAAAACAGTATTTACCTGCTTGGATCAGTGGATATGCAGCCGAAGAAGAGGATCGATTCAGGGGACTTTGATTGCAGCAGAGAAGAAAAAGAAGAGAAAGCTGAGAGAGAGACAGAGAGCTAAGGACCCTCCATATTTCGCTCACAAGGTAACAAAAGTTCATTTGCTGTCCTGACGTGAAACTCAACGCATTAAAAATAAAGCACCTTAAATAAAAATAAAATAAAAAATAAAAATAGCTGTCAAAAAATAAATTAGAAATACTCTGTTTTTCTTTTTTTTTTTTAAGCTAAATTCTTTTACGTTTTCTTTCTTTTGTTTTTTTTATCAAGCTAATATTACGTCCTATGATAATATATCTATATTAGTAGTACTCTGCCGAACGATTGGGGAATACTTTAGGTGCGTGTGCGAGAGAGCCGTTGATCGTGTGTTGGACGGTGGATGAAGATCCTGTTAATGTTAAGTCAAATCACACTCTTGATTATGCTCGTGTGGAAGTCAGTTTCATGTCTGATAATCAGGTAACCAATGTCTTTTGGACCTATGACTTCCTCTTCAACGAGAAAAACATAAGCGAGACCACTGAAGTTAATAATAATAATAATAATAATAATAATAATAATAATAGTTCCTGTTAATTAATTTAATGTGTCATTATTTGATTATTTTTTTTCTTTTTAATCGGACGTCATTTTATATGAATTTGGATGTAGAGAAAATAATATCTCTCTTTTTCACTACATTCAGAGGAGCGAGACTCAATTATTTACGGTTTTTAAAAAGAGCTTCTCAAACAGTTTTTCTTTTGAAAAAAATATAATTTGTTACAGTACCAAAGTACGGCGAGTTGGAAAAAAAAAAAAAAACAAAAGCAAAAAGGATTTTAAGGGAGTATATAAGAAAGCATTTCTGAGTTGGCAAAGTTGATGGAACTCCCGATGAGACAAGCTCTGTCGATGTGTGTCTAATCAAGTGATTAAACTCTGTCCCAATTTGACATTTACTTGCACCAGATTCGGATTAGGTTCTGAGATTACGAGCACGAGAAAGTCGATAGATATTATTCCATGAAAAAAAAAAAAATCACGAAATCAACAATGCTATGCATTTTATTAAAATTACGATGGATAATGATTTTAAATTTGATTTATATTCTGTATTAATCTAAAATGTGAAATTATGGGAATTGTCATGCATGCATGCCACATGTCAGCAACCCAACTGCTTTACCTTTTATAAGATGATTTTTGAATGCATATTTATTAGGCTCGAGGAAACACAGAAAATTTTATGAAATTACCAAACAGCATTTCAAATCGATAAGGCGTGTCTTAGCATATTGTTATGATTTCATTGTCTCAATTTAACTAAAAACACGTCATTCATTGAAAATTCAAGATTTTAATTAATATGATTTGAAGCATGTTCGATTGGCTCACAGCACCAATCATTCTTACTATATATTTTACACGTCATCGTGCTTAGCAGAACACCTGAAAGATTATAGGTAGCTCTTGCAGTCATTTGGAAGCCATTAATTTGTGGTGTAATAGTGACTGGAATATGAAATTCGCAATGAAAGTTGTAGCTTATTACAAAATTATTTATTTATATAACTTTTTAAATAATTTATATCACATCATTCAAGACTTAAAGAAAATCACATATTTTTATTACTATTCTAAGTTATACTTCAAATACTTAAAGTGGCGCGATCTTTGTTATAGAAGTGCCTCCGAAAATATTTTGGACGGTCCACGTGTATCGTCTGATGCACGTTAGCGTATGATGGTCAAGATCTCGTGCTAAGGCGTTCCCAGTGGTAAAATTGTCTTTTGATAAAAGCATATGATCGAGCGAAACTAGTGTTGGAAAAAGAAAAATATATTAAGAATTTTTTATTTTATATTAAAAATAAAAAATTATTATATTTATTTTATACTTTTCATAATAAAAAATAAACTTACTAAATGTCTCACGCATAAAAAATAACCTAGGCACTAAAATTAACTTTTGGTTGAATTTTTATGTGATATATTATCAGAAAATTAGTTTTTATAGAAATAAAATTATTATTTATTATTTTCATGTTTAATATTTATTTTTTAAAATATTAAACTAAAAAATACAATTTTTTGTATCTAAATACATATAAAAAATCATTATTTCTTACTCTATTTTCTTACTCATTTTTTATTAAAAATTATCTAATTAATTAAATTAATATTAATTTTATTATCTTATTATTTAAAATATATATTAATAAAAAATTTTATTATATCTTGAAATATAATTACTGTGGTTTATTCTACTAGAATATTATTTACACAATAAAATTTATTTTAAAAAATAACATCAAAAACATTTTAAATATTATAATTTTTTATTATATTTAATTTTATTTGTATTTATATTTTATATTTTTTTATTTTATAACCATTAGAACGTGTCCAAATCACAACCCTTGATTGCCACTTCCCCCCTATGAATAAGATTAGCCGATGGGACTCAGAATTTGGGCCAAATTTATCTTTTTATACAGAGATTCCTTTACCCTATCGTTAACTGCTCAAAAGACTGCCCTGCCCCAATCAAAGCATCATTTTGACCTTAATGGGAGAAAATAATGGAAGACGGTACGGAAAGCTAGTTTTGCAAGCACAAATAGCCATTTTTCAAGTGATTATTTGAGACAGTTGGCTCAAAAAAAAAAGAAAAAGAAAATTAAAAAGAATGATCATGGGAGGCAATGAGACGCGCATCTTTCTTCTCCCTAAATATAGCAAATGCAAACCCTCCCCCCCAACTCCCCCTCCTATTTTAATAAAGATTCTTCTTCTCCCTCAATGGCCCGTATTACATGCAAATCGCACCTATTATTCAATTGCATCAGGAAACGCATTCACATGAATGCTTAGCCCCCAAAAGAAATCCTAACCAACTACTTTCACTTACTTGTGTAGGCCACCAAAACGGGGTCCATCAAATTGCGCTAGAAAGGGGAAATATGAATTCCCTGTGAACATAATTTCCATAACTAGTATGCCGTATTTGATGCCTTTGAGAAGGGTGTTTCGGCTTTGGTGGGAAGAAGACCGTGCGTTGATTGCAAATAGTTCAAAGTTGGAGGGGGAAAATTGAGATGGAAAAGAATATGTAGGCGGTGAATGGTCAATAGAGTATATAAGTTACGTATTAGTAAAGGGATGAGAGAGAGAGAGATCATTGAGCGGGGGTGGGGAGGGATGAGGTAGAGACAGACAGGGGACAGAGAAAGACAGGCCGAAGCGAAATGATGTTAGGGGGGCGACAAGAAAGCGGCTTTTAATTTTAGATTGCCGGGTACAGAACGCGACATAGAACTTCCTCCAGTACCTCTTTTGAGCATTGCTTTTACCTCCACGCTCGATGAGTTTCGCTTAACATACACGTCCCAATCCTTGACGGATTATTTGTGCTTTCTTTTCTTTTCTTTTTATTATTATTAAAAAATTTATTCCTACGTAAATTACATAATAAGATTAACATTTATGTTGTCTTTTGAATCAATTGGGTATTGTTGTGTTCTCGGTTTTATTGCTTACAATTCTTGCCAACCATACTGCAGTGCAAATAAATATCAGGTAGCCCCACTTTTTCAATTTTTTAAAGAAAATAATTAAGTAATAATATTTAAAAAAAAATATGAGAGTAATAAAATATAATTAATTTCATATTTAAATAATATTTAAAAAATAATATTACAGATTAATTATATTTTATTTAATCTTGTAACTAAATATTCTCTTATATTTATCATTTTGTTAAATAAATATTATTACATAGTATTATTTAAAAAAATAGTTAGTGTATTTTGATTTTTTTTGATTAATTTCAGTCATAAATTTTTAGAATTCAAATAATTTGAGTAAGGATTAAAAATATTTTAAAATTTATATCTTGAAAATATATATAATAAATTTCACAAATACAAAAAAAATATAATCTTTGCTCCAAAATTTTATAATTTTAAATTTTAAATTACATAAGCATTTATTAGACTTATTTTTAAAGAGATACTATAAGAAAATTTTTAAAGTAAATTTATCTTTTATATTTTTATTAAAATTTAAATAAATTTATGTTGAATGATTTCTAGTAATTATAATTAGGAGTAATATTAAGAGAACTTGGAATGTTATTGACACATTTTTATGTGAACTATAAGAGTTTTTATTCTTGATGTCAATTCTACGAGAATTTTGGTATGATAGGATTATAAAGTGTAGAATTGACGACTCTTTTTGTCATTTTTTTGTTTTCTTTTTGGGTTGATCCAAACTCTTTTCGTCTCTGCGGCATGAAAGAAAGCGGGTTGTTAAAGTTAACAAAGTACGCATTTTCCTGAAAGTTCAAATCGATAAAAAAAAAGAAAAAGAAAAAAGAAAATCAAAATGGGACTCCGTAATGGATGAAGAGCCATAATTATGTTTCAACGTGCTAGAAAATTGCGGAACACGCGTGCCGATTTGCTTTATGAGAGAGGAGTTCACCTCACCGAGATATTTTCTTATGTAATAAAACAGCCAGGAGGATTTAAGTAACCATCATTAACTGCCACCACCGACGCACGCTTTGCCCTTAAAACATTACACAAAAAATTATTTTATATTGAGAGCAAACTCGTGTTCGTGCTTTCTCGACTTGCACTACGTCAGTCAGACGCCATCATCGACCGCAAAATTGCGTCATCGAATGCAAAAAGGGTGATTTTTGAAGGGTATTTTGCATATTGGATTAGACCATTTGAAAAGAAATTCCATACAATTTTTCCAAAAATTTTAATTCGTAATTGAACCGTGAACTTTATAATTGATACTCGATTAAATAACAAAAATAGGCAAAATATGTAATTTCTTAATTTTTTTATAAAAAATAAAAC
Organism: Bruguiera gymnorhiza; assembly: GCA_020883675.1. Taxonomy (NCBI): domain Eukaryota; kingdom Viridiplantae; phylum Streptophyta; class Magnoliopsida; order Malpighiales; family Rhizophoraceae; genus Bruguiera; species Bruguiera gymnorhiza. Next base: position 2,422,792 of record JAIRCJ010001047.1, on the reverse strand, counting down.
AGTTAATAAATAATTTTTATTCATAACAACTCCATAAAAAAAAAAAAATAGTTCCATTAAGTCTATGTACAACACCTGCCATAAAAATTATAAGAAGCACTTCCTAATCCCATCAACGAAAGAGGACAAACAACCCTGCTGCAAATACGCCACAACTGATCAGAAAGTAGGTTCAAAAAAGTTGACAGCTTAGGCCTTTCACAGTGCAACGGGTTGGGCAACAAAAGAGACACGGGTGGTGTGTGGTTTGTATATTTTTTTTTAAAACTACATAAAATGGTGACTGATCAAGTTTGATTTTCGACAAGTTTTTAAAAACTCCCAATTCACTATCAATCTGTCCTGACAGGTTAGAAGAATTAAAAATTCAAATTTTTTTCTCCCAATTTTTTTTTTTTTGGGCAAATTGAGCAGTTTTTTGAATACCCTTAATAATAATGTCATGCCAAAGCAACACAATGATTGAGTACACCAAACCCCTCTTATCTAAAGTGTCCTGCAAAAATTAGACTAATAAACAATGATTTTGTTCTTGTAACAACTAACAAGTAGTTTTCAGTCCTATCTTTGCATTTCTTATCTCAATCCTTTCCCGAAACCCGTACACTGTTTCGAATAATTCGAGTTATCGATAAGATTAGTGTGACAAAATTGATCCGATCATCAAATCTTTTTGAGACTGGGCCACCACCAGCCCACCATCCACTAATTTTGTGTCGTTTTCGGCCTTTATTCCGTTCAATTGCACTTTCTTTAGATCGAGCCGTGCGGCCCCTTCTCGGAGAGAAGGAAAGAGAGAAAGATAACTTGGTTTACTTTATACGTGCGCGCGTGACAGAGAGATCTTTAATTTATCACCTGTGGGCAGGGCTAAATGTGTCTGATGCTAATTTAAATTAAAAAATTATTTAAATTATAATAAATAAAAATATTATTAAATTAACATTAAGATAATATTAATATTAATTTAAATTAATAAATTGTTAAAATTATAATGAAGTTATTTTAGTTAAATCTTATTTAAAATTTATTATTTAAATATCTATTATTATATAAAAATATAATATTTTTATATGTATATAATATTTTATTGGATTAATTAAAAAAAAGTTATTGTAGAATCGTCCAATAAAACGTAGGTCACCGCTCATTCTAATTTAAAAATAGTAAAATAGTATGTAAACTGTGTTTATTTATTAAGTGTTAAGTTAAAATAATTACACTGAAATATATAAATTACCATGTTGGTATGAAAAATGAAATATAAAACTCACGTACTCGTTGATTTTTTTAGTCTACTACCGAACTACCATTCAATAAGTCAAGAAACACGATTTATCTAATGATTGATTGATTCGTCCATGCCTGAAATTGATTTGCAATTTCTAAAGACACTGCTGCAATAAGTTAGCTTGCCAAGTAAGAGGCAACTCTGATTTTGGTTTTGGAAAGCTTGGAGAGTTTTCCGCAGGAGACGAGGAGACCAAAACGGTAATAGGGAGCTGAGGATGTTAATGTTAAATTTTAATATATAATTTATATCTTAAATTTTATCTAATGATTTAAATTTTCAAGTAAACTTATTTTTGTATGGTATTAGAATTTCATGACTAAAAGATTTTATTTTTAAATTACTGTCAATTATAAATTTTTATAAATAATATAATATAAATCTCTCTTCTGTTAATGTTTTTAGTCTAACAAATTTTTATGTGTATATATATATTAAATTTTAGTATATAATTTAAATTTTCTCAATTTTATGCAATATTTTAAAATTTTAGGTGAAAACGATTTCTTAATTGATTTTCCGCGGGAAGCCAAGCTAAAATATCTTCGGTAAAAGACAAATGAAGTACTGCAATAATATTGCATTATTGATTCGGTTTGTTCATTATTTCTAGTTCTAGCTTATCTCAAGTTGCTGTTCCCTTTAGCAAAATTTCCTCGCCTAAAACAGATATCGCGGGATGTTGTCACTGCTTCGGGTCCCTCAGCCGGGAGCTCTCCGGCTTTGACGGTAAAATCTCAACCTTATAGCATCAAGCGTTCCCAGGAACGCCCCCACCGTAAAATTCTTTTAATTTCCTGCTTTTGGGTTTCCACGGCTCGATAAATTTGTAGTCGAAATCATGGCCGTGAGGCCCGCTAATCCAATGGCACCAAGTAGCATTAGCAAGTTTTGTGGGCTCTATGATGCTCTCTCTCTCTCTCTCGATGGAGGTGGGGGTGGGGGTGGGGTGGGAGCTAGGATGGGTTGGGTTATTGAACCCCAATGGCAAGGTGTTTTGACAGCGCTGCTACGGTAATTACCACAATAAGCAACTCATTCTTACTATGCCAGAAATCTTTATCTGTTTAAGTATTATTGGTTCTTTCTTGTATCTTGGAATTAAAATCTATATATATATATATATATATATATAACGATTTAATGGAGTTGAGTTTGAATCCCCGACTTCACACGAACAGCTCTACTCTTGCGATCACATCAAAAAGTTGACCCCACTTGGCTTATATTATTGGTTTAACCGCTAAGGTTATGCTTACATTGCTGTCCGTAGTCTACAGTCTACATTAATGTATCATATCAACGGGGGCTGTGGATCAGAACTTTGTCACTCCGCGATGTTGCCCACACTCTCTGCTTGTTTGCTTCCTTCAATTCTAACCCGGCACGTGAAGAAGAGCGCATGTGATGCAATAAAACGAGATTTGTAATAAATGCAACCTGCTGGCTCTAAACGTTAAAAAGTGATCGAGTCCTGCACTCCCTGTCGCGAGCCCCATCCATCCATGCACACGGGTGAATAATTTCGTGAGAGATTCTGATAGTTACGTTCTATGGTAAAGTATTGTCTTTTAGTCCCCGAAGCTGTTGACAAACTATTATGGTTCCTCTCTAGAAATTTCATCAATATTAGGCAATATCTCCCTGATCTCTCTCCTTCTTTTTCAATTTCAATTCCTGAATTTATTATTATTTTTTTTTTTTGGGTCGAGGAAATTCCTGAATTTTTGTCTTCAGCATCATTACACTGTCTACAGGACAGGACAGGATTGTTGAGCCAAAACCAACCAAGGACTTGTTTAATTCGGACAAGTTGTTTGGTCAATGCCATTAAAGAGACTGGCACGCTGACAAGTCCCCCAGAATTATAGAGTCCCATTCGCGAGTAAAAATTCATGGCAGACCAGAATTAATGGGTTTCCATTGGGCCTTTGTCACTTTCTCGGCTAACATCGCTAATGTAATAAGTTAGCTCAAATCGCATATAGTTTAGCATTGGATATCTACAAAGTCCGTGGGTACAGTTTTGAAGTTTGCATATCTGCCAAAGCCATGGACTTGAGTTGGGCCCACAGTTCTTCAAAATTTCTCATAAATTTCAGTGATTAAAAATTTTAATTTTTACTTTTGAGATATTAAATTTTAATTTTAATAAAAAATATATAATTTACAAAAAAAAAAAAAGAAGCTATCCCCATTATCTAACTAATTGCTCAATCCATACAATCCATACATTCTTAGAGATAAGTAAGGACAATTTAATTTGAATTCTAGAAATAATTTATTTGATTAATTTATTCTATGATATGTGTCCTAATTAATTATTGAGTCTATTAAGCACTATAACAATATTGATTGAATAAATACATAATAGAAATATAAAATTTCAAATTGATTTATAAGAACGTGTGGTTTGTTTGTTAATTATAATTAAAAAAATTAGTCTAAAAGATAAAATTATTACCAAAATTTTCTTAATTCTTCTTCTTTCAACTCTTTTAGTGAGTTGTTAGAAATTTTTACCATCAAAACATTTTACTCTGATGGTAATTCATATAAACAATTAGAAATAACTCTTTAAATTCTTTTAGAAATACAAAAATTGAAGTAAATTTAGTATCTTTTGGTCAGTTAGTTAAAAATGTATATATAAGAATTATAATTCTTGAACACTTATTAAGAAATTTGTATTAATTTTTTATATATATTATATTTTCAATTTTAGTATTTTTAATATTTTATATTTGACCATAAAGATTTATTAAACCTTTCAATTAAGTTAAATTTTATCTCCATTTTATATTTTTATAATTATTCTTATATGTTATCTAGTATGATCTTAATATATTAATAATAAGTATAAATTATAATCTTAAGATAAATTAATTTTTTTAAATTTATCATTAATTTTTAATTAATTAATTTGTATTCATAAATTATGATTAATATTTAGTTATATGTTATGATCAACTAAATATTAATATCGTCAAAAAAGGGATTTAACATATTCCTTAAATATGTAATCTTTCAATATAATTTTATTATTTCATCACACTAATATTTTAATTAGATATATAATATAAAATTAGTATTTATTTTATTTTATCTTATTTATTCTCAAATATAAATCATTAATTTTATAAATAAAATTATAATGTATTATAAATACTTATTTCACCTTGATTAAAAATTTTCTTAAATTAATATATATTAATAACAATGAAATATTATGTTATATTTTTCTCATACTAATAAATATTTTATTAATTATTCAACTATTTTCATATAATTTATATTATATTTAATGTAAGTAATTATAAGTGATCATTGATTATGATTACTTAAAAATTAGATAAAAATATAATAATTTTTATATGAAATATTTTAGTGATTTTAAATTTAAAAATCATTCACGTAACTATTATATGAGTAATTTTATAAACATATAAGTAACATTTTATTTAAAAATTTTCTTAGTGAGTCAATTTAATGAACTTATATATCTAACAAATACTTACATATTTGTTCAAATATTTTTATATTTTAATTTAAAACATCAAATACTTTATTTATAATAAAAGAACATGATATGTGTTAGTCTCATAGTTTTATCGATTTATAATTTCAATAATATATTGATTAAAAATATTGAAAAATAATATTTTAATATAATAAATATCTTATAAGTATTATTTAATTATAATTATTTTTATAAAATATATTCATTTTAAGAATTTTATTTTTAAAATTTATTGATAATTATGTATATAAATAATATTAAAGATAGGAAATATATTTATTAATAAAATTGCATGCACAAAATAGTGAGGTAATACGAATGAACTGCTCTAAAGAATGGACACATGGAAACTAAAGAGAAGTTGGAGCGTAAAACATTAGGAGGCTAGGATTGGCAGAAAAATGCTATTAGGGGTTAGGATTAGGGAGAAAAGTTGTTAGAGACTGTTAATCAATAAGGACAAGTCCACTGTAACGCATTAGAAGTCACGGGAAAGTTTGTTAGATTTTTTTCTTGATCAGTTGATCGATGACTGATGTAATTGAACTATAAATACTGAGAATGGAGATTGTAAATTCAGATTTGGTCCTAATAAAAATTCCTATCTGTGCTGTGTTCTCCTTCTGTTCTTCTTCTTTCACTTCCATCGTACACTCTTAACCTCGAAATCTTTTCTTGATTCTCAAGATTCCTTGATTAGAGGCTTAAACCCTATCAAATATTCATATATATTTAAATAGCAATCAATTCATTAGCTACTAAGATACACATTAACGAAGCCATCTTGGGGAAATCTTCTGAGTTCTACGACCAGAAGGTGCAAGCCCTAGCACTTCATGAACTGTTCTGGTTACCCTTTAAGTTCAAGTGGATTCTGGAGATGAAAGCAATAGAGTCAAATTTACAAAATACTGTACTGTACCCTTTTTTTTTTTGGTGAAATACTGTACTAATCAATTACATTCCTAGTGACCTTCTAAAAGGGTTGAGAAATTAATTTGGAGACTACTTCTACACTTCCACTATAATCTTAAATTTTGGAGGCTCACTTGGACAAGCCGTTGCTATGAACTTTGGTACTTGGTCCCCTGGCATCAATGCCGGAAGGCTCTTAGCTTGACTCTGCTTTGATATCGGTTTGAGAGCAACCATGCATGATATACATCACCTTATCTTTAATTTATCGTTTTTGATCCACAAAAGAAAAATCAAGAGCATGAACGAACCAAAATTGCGGAGAAAGGGAGATGGGTGATATACTAATTAATATACTTACACAAGGAGGTGTAGATCTCTTGGGTAAGTGGTCCGTGTCTTCTGGGACATGGGAATGGCTGTCGCTGGAACATCCAATTAGAGATCCTAGCTTGTCCCAACGGAGACAAGTGCAAAACATGCTCATGGAAAACAACATCGATCAATAGAAGAGCCAAAACCAGAGGGAATCCTATGGAGGGTCGATTTGATTCCTCATCATCCATATACTCTTTGTTTCAGTTTCTTCCTGTATGTCCCCTCATGTAAATAAACCAGAAAAAAAAAAAAAATGTAGCCTCTATGCCTCGCAAGTGCTAAGAACAATTCAAGTGATGATGGCAACTGGCAATTTATATTTAATGACGTCTGTGTGGTTTTGGTGGTTGGGTACATTTTAAAGTTACGTTCCACTCTTTTAGTACGGCAGGGGCCAAATTTGTGCTTGGTTGGTACTTTGCACTTAGAATCAACAATACTTTGAATGTATATGTCTTTTAGATAATCACAATATTATAAATATAGAAGATTTATTGAGAAGGGCAATATATTGGTACTAACTATATAATAAATACTGATAAATATATATAGATAAAAAGTTAAAAGAATATAATATTTATTATTAGATAAAAAAAATTATGGTTTGTCTAATATTTATATAAATTTTTTTTCTTTTTATTTGTAATATACTTAATTTATAATATTTACAAGTAAAATATACTTAAAAATTTTCTTTTTAAGAAAATTCTTGTGAGTTGAACGTAAAAAAATTACTTAAGAAATATTTTTAAGATTACACCAGAAAAAAATAATAAATTCATAAACCCATAATATTAGCCTATTATTTTACAATTTTACAATTATTCCGAGGGAAATTGTGTCTTCATATTATATAAAGTTCAAGACTCTAACTTAACACATTTAAGGAGCAAACTTCCTAGATAAAGAAAGATTGAGTCGAATATTTTTATAATTGTGCATATTTAAGATGTATATTTAAATCTACAATATTATTTACCTTGAAATTTATTCTTATAACTGCATAATTTGTTTCGTGGATATAATTTACTGTTCCGCCAGGCTATAGACAGAATTTTTATGACTGATTTGTAATGAATGAGACAAGACCACATCCTTTGCAATTATTGTTTGCAGGCATGATTTAATTTATTCACACAAAAACTGTTGTCCCAGAGGAGAAAACGTAGCTTTGTGGTATGCGACCAAATAAGCTTAATTTTAAATATGACTCCAATGCTTTCCTCCAACCAAAAAAATAAAAAATAAAAAGACTCCAATGCCACTCAGTCGAAGCTCATTGGTAGGGTAATACGATAAGATTAAAAAAAAAAAATAAGAAAAAAAAAAAAACGCCGAATGGGAGCCTATAAACAACTAGAGCATCAAAGCGATTGGTTGTTGCGCTAGAACCAAAGATAACAACGAAAATTAGCTGAAAAGGGGCCCGGTAGTTCTTATATGGGCATGAGATGGTGCGATTTCCAGTCGGCTTACCAATCCAAAGAGGGACAGAACAGACGCGTGATGATGAAATTCTGTTCTATTGCGGGGGAAAAAATTACTTTGGAATGCAAAATGAAAGCAAGAGATTCTCTCGTTGGCACGTCCAGCAAAATACTTAGGTCCCAGTCAGTTTCAATGTCCAACTTATCCACCGACTAGGCTCGGCTATTTTTAAATCCACCGCTAACAGAAAGTAAAGCGCGTTGCCAGTATACGATTCCAGAGACCTATCGCTGCCCTGTGACAATGCCGAGTGGAAAATGGTCCACCAAGCTGTTGTACGCTCTGGATCCTAGTGGAGGACAATGGGGTTGCCTTCTTACAGCACGAGAGGGCGAATCTCATTGTTCCTAGCTCTCCCTCCTTTGCCTTTCTAAACTTTCCATTTTCCTAGGCTTGGATGTGTGTATTATTTGTCAATAGTCACGTAAAGTGTACACAGAGAAAGTTGTCATTCTTTCGTTTCTTAAATTGCACTAGAGACAATATCTAGCTCAGTAAAGTTTCTACTTGGTCAAGTCCCTTATTATTGTTTCTAGAGATATATGATCAAATTTCACCTATTCTTTGCTTTATAGAAAGGAGAAGTTTACCTTCTCTTGTATAACCTATGACTCATTAAGACTCTAATGACCACAAAAATAAAAAAAAAAATAACAATGCCATCTTCGTTAGGAAAAAAAAAAAAGTCACACTGTATCATTCTATTTGAATTAATAATTTGTTACATTAATATCACATTATATTATTGTATTTGTTAGGAAAATTTATTAGATAAAGTTATCACTTTACACGAAAAAGAAAATAATATAAGTCACCATCCTTTTTGGCTAGGCAAAAAGCTAAAATCGACCCACCACATTTTATATTTTGGATTTAGAGCCACTACTTTTTTTTTTTTTCAATATTTGAATCAACCCTCACATATTTCAAACAAATGTCTCTTTAAATCAATTTATTGTCAAAATGACTGACGTGAACCCATTCGATACTTAAGTTATCACGTGACAAAGGCATGTCATTTGAAAAGCTAATTTTTTTTATTTAAAGATGAAAATCCAAATTTACTAAAAATCAAAGAGTTTCAAAAAAATGTGATTTTTCTCACAAAAATCATAGCGGTGCGAGAGTTCAATTACCAGTATTCCTTCGCGAAGTTGGGCCTAAAATTATTCTCATCAAGTAGGATTTTTTAGGCTCTTACGAAGGGCTTACTTGGGCCAAATTCATGGAATAGGTGCTGGACGTGATGTAAACTACTAGGCTTCGCGTCTATAATGGCCATGGGTCAATGCACAATATTGAGATGGGCTCTTTTGTTTGATGGGGCTCAAGGGGTCACCATTTCGATATAAAGGGACATTCCACCGGGCTCGTCAACGCTGCTTAAAAGGCTAACATGCGGGCTCAACCCAAAATCAAAAGAGTGGTTTGGATGCATGGATTTCTCTTTCCTAAGAGTCCAAGACTTCCTCAGACTTACTGAATCTATGGTGTGGACCTTATATAGAAAGAGATGAGTCTCATTAATTCGAGTTTCAGTGGAAATCAATTAACTTGAAAAAAAAACAAACCAGATGGGTCTCTTTTTACACCCCATTTGCAAGTGGAGCTCACGTCTTTTCTCATAAGATCCACTTCGGATCAGGTCCAGGCAAGTTCCCCCCCCCAACCCCCACCACACCCCAAGAGGCCACGGGACCTGTCTTACTGCCTCCAAACTTCTCGTACAATTCGGGCACAAAATGGAGAAGTTGTATGGTACTTGCTAGCAAGTTGCTACTCTGATGTCTATTATCCTTCAACTTTAAGCAGGCAAAATTGTGAAGAGATCATTTCGCTGTAAGGAATCTATTCAATCTGCATTTTATTTAGAAGGACAAGGATCACGGCAAGTAGTGTTTCAAGTTCTGGCATGCATATAGCTAACCCCTCGACAACTATAGTCGGGCTTCTTCAATCTTCTGTTCTAGTTCATTTTATTTATGTCTAAAGAAGGTGCAAAGATAGCATGATAGAGTCCCTTTTTTTTTTTTTTTTTTTTTTGCATTCCAATGCTCAACAACCTATTGCCCAAGTCTAACAGTAAACAGCATAGGAGGCCTGTAGATTGTAGATTAAGTTGGCAACATATATAATATCTGTAAAAGACCTAAAATTATTGATATTAATTCAGGTGATCTTAAAAGCTTCAGTTCGGGTCAGATTAGTCAATAAGTGGATATCCTGATGCAGGAATTTGCCGGTGAAGACAATTCATTGTGGAATGGAATTCCAGGGCATATCTTTGCATGTGCAACAAGTCCTGCTTTATGGCGTGCGAGGTTAAATAGTCTTTCCTCCAAAATGTCTAAAAGATCAACTAAAAAGTACCCAGCTTTGAAACTGTTGAGTATTGCTCTGGTAGATCTCATGTGCGGAAATGTCTCAACCTCTTCCTGGTCACTGCAAGGAAATGTCCCAGCTTCTTTCTTGCTATTGTTGGATTTTTATTCATCGCAGGAGTTCTTCGATTAGGGGGGTTTTCCTCAAAGAGCAACGCCATGTGGTCTTGAGTCATGTCATAAAAGGGTCTAACAAATCAGGCTTTGGAATGTGACTTGATGGACATTTAGAAAGCAAATCAAACCTTCCTAACATAGAACCAAAACTGCAAGCTAAACGCATGACTGGCAGAGACAAAATGATGAAGAAAGGGATCCTGAATTATTCTCATTGTCTAGCAACTACATATCTTTTGTTTAATAATGAATGTGCAGAAATCTGAAGACCTCATTAATGTTTCCTGCGCATGATTATTGCCTGATTTAGATTTGACACAAGCTTAAACTGCACAGCAAAATCCAATCTCCCCATTCATAAGGAGCATTATGGAGGCATACTAGTTGAATAATTCAGCTCGAATTTGTGCCGGGTAATGAATCTTCTTATGGTTTTAAAGGCTTAAGAAACAAGCAGACATCAAATTCTTGTAGCCTAATCCAAGTTGAGTGTTCTACAGCTAGAACTCCGCGCTGTGCTCTTGAACTCGTCTTAGCACTTCAAAATCATCAGTTTGCTCTATCTTTTGGTTATTAATCACTAGACCCAATTTTCTGTGCTTAGACTCTCACGAGATCGTTTGCATGTGCCGAAGGAAAAGCATTCTCAGTTCTCAAGGATACCAAACTTGGTTGCTGATATTGAAGACGATTATGTTGGCAGTTTCAGCAACATGCAGCACTCAGGTTTTGACATTTCCCTATAACTCCGTTTAAAAGGCCGGTCGATTTACTTGGAAGAAAAAAAATTACCTTTGACGGGGGTCTGTGACATATGTCTATAAAAGAAGTATCAGGCTTGACATCTTGAGCCGGTGAAGAATTCGAGCCTGTTCAAGCAAGCGGATCATGACTGCCACGAAATTGTTTTGACAGATGTCTTTACAAGGTGAACATTCCCTCCGGCTTCAGAAGCTGTGCTTAACCAGGTGCCATGTGCTAATAGTAGGTTATCAGGGCTTGCACAGAGGGAAAATGTGATAAGCAGTTATCCCTGACTCAAAGATTGCAATCAAATCTCTCTGGCATTTGCAAGTCACCTTATGAGAAGATTCTACTAATAGAACGGCAGTAGAACAGATTCAATATAAGCATTGAGCTTTTTAGTTCTTGTTGTGCTACTACTGAGAACTAGTGATCCATATACCGATAAGATATTGTATCTTTTGTAACATAATCAGTGTAGCCTCCTGTAATATGCCCTTTGTGCCTTAATATGCTACCAGGAAGAATGACCGGCAATTTCATGTTAATAGTAGATCCTAATCAACAAGAGGGTCTTTGATCCTTCTAACAGAAAAGGCAAGGATTGCCCACAGCAGGAAAACTAATAAGCGAATTAAAAAATAAATGAGGATTTAAAAATCAAAGCCAAAAGGCAACTCCTAATAAAAAATACAGCACAATTATTAATTATCCCATATTACTTCACTTTGGTGGGACATAATCCAGTTCAACTAATCGCTCCACGTTTATTTGCCGTAGATGCAGAGGAGGCAACAGCTGGCTCTATACATACATAACAAGAGCCAATCTAGAATATTATTCCTAAAACAAATCACAGAAATTCCATAACCACAAGATGGTAGCTGCGTCATTCTGGGTATCATCAGGTGGAGGCAACAACAAAGCACTATTCGGATAACAAATCGATAGCTAAATCGGACATTCGATGTAAACAGACCCAGAGAATCAGCAAAAAGATTCCCTTAGAATTCTGCAATTGAATCCAATTTCTAATTATGGTTGATAGTACAAAAGATCTGATGGGAGTAAATAACATATTAATTTATTACAACCTCACTTGAAAGACTCATATAGATAGCAGATATTTGCGGGCTTATTTTGTAAAACTCAACCATTTTTCCATCTTCCACTTTTATTTCTACAGGCATCTTCCTCCATATCCTGCACTTCTAAATAACGCTTGCTTTATGTCTTCTGAACTTAATAGTCGCTTCTGCTCCAAATCCTGTTGTTAAATCAAGAACAAACCCAAATTAGCCATCGTTTTTTTCTACAAGCAGAATTAAAAAAAAAAAAAATATATATATATATATATATATATATATAAAAGAAGTCAGTAAGGCATCGATGGATAATTTTGAAATTCTACCTCTGTGCAAGAAGCATGCACTGCAAAGTCATTGAAACAGCTAATGACACACTGTTGAATCTCAAGACCTAATGCTTCTAAAGCAGTTACTGTTGATAGCAACAACCCTGGTTTTGCTGTGCAGCAAATCTCAATCTTGGTATCCGAGCCTCTCCTCTCCACGTCAAACTGAAAATCCAACACAAGGAAATTTCACTTCAGGCTTGGAATAACTCAGATTTAGCTTCCTTATTAGGATCTTATAGATTACTTCTTACTGCATACCTTCGGCGAGTTTCTCACTATGATTTCATTTGCTCTTGTGTCCTCAACAATGCCCCTGATGTCGAACTCACTTGAATTCACTTGCATTTCTTCTTGTAAGACGTTGATCCTTTCCAGTAGCTCTTTCATGTAATCAATGGTATCTCCAAGTATGGATGTTCTGTCCATCTGTTGCAAAAATGTCCATAGATCAGGCCAATTAATCTCCTAAAAAAACAGCATGAAACTATTCACAATAACGCTAATTCAGGGCATTACCTTGCTTATCTTAGGAACAATTGATCTTAACATGGAAAGCCGGTCATTTAACCTCTTTCTTCGCCTTCTCTCAGCCATTAGATTCTTCGATGGTTGCCCCTCCAGCTTCTTACCTCGAGTCTTTCTTTCCGGACATCCACCCATGTTGAAAACTGGCACATCAGGAGATTGAATGGGCTCAGATTTGCAAGCAGCTTGCAGGTCCAAATTGTGGGTTTCATTTGTCACCAGCAAACCTGTCTCCTCATCAGCCGCCATGGACATTGGCGTGTCTTCGTGACCCGGAAACGGTGGCGTGTCAAGCGAAGAATCAGTAAGCTGTGGTGCTGAGTAATCTTCTGCAAACTGTAGTGCTGCAAAATCATCGCCGAGGGGGTGCTCATAGACTTCGTTGAAGTAGCCGCTGAAGCCTTGGGAGAAAGAATCTGTGGGGAGCTCAGCTTGATTCCCATCAAAGCAGCCAGAGTTCCAGCCACTGGAAAAATAATGGTGATTCATTTCTGTTGGAAAATCCAGAACGTTTCCCCAACCATCTCTTTTTAAAGCTAGTAATTCCTCCAAGAAGTCCTGTTCATTGTGCTCCATCTTTTTCTCTCTATCTGGTATCTGTCCCTCTCGGGAAATGTTAATACCTTTGAGAAATGAGACGTGAGCCGGACCAAGCAAGGGAATATATAGGTAGAGACCCAAGTGGCTGCCACTCAGTTATCATAATACGGATTAAAGTATGTATTATGTTGTATTTATTTGTACCTTAGACTATTACAGCCTCGTATTGAAATGTTTTTAAGTTATAATATGACTGTCTTTTTTTTTTTTGTTTAATTTTTTTGCGAGTGTTTGCACAGATGGGTTGGGTTGATTTGATGTCTTTTTCACCGAAATCCTTGCAATCAATGAACTAATAAATATTTGATCTTTGTCTCTCTGCAAACTTTGACCCTCAGCCCCACATGTTGTCTGAACAAAAAAGAATGGGGCTTTCACCTCGGAACCTGTCAGGTCCTTTATGTGCTTGAGGTCCTCCGTATTTGTATTATCATTGGATTTTGATTTGGTATGCACTGGAAGCTCGTCACATTGATCCCATCACAAGATTATGTTTTAGTCTTTTTTCTAATCGGATAGGCACGTATTTAATATACTTGTCTTTACTGGAGCAAACGTATACAGCGGATAGGAGCTCTCGTCTTTCGGCGTTGATGAACAGAAGCACAGGCTTCTTTTTTCTTTTTTTTTTTTTTGGTCTCTCGCTTGAAAAATTGCAGAAGTTGGGACCCATTCCGTTCCATCTCTGCCCGTGGAAATTTGGCGTCGTTCACAAATTCAAGTTCAGTCAGTAAGCTCGTTTTGTTGCTTCTTTCCCTCCCTTTCGTTTCTTATTGCTGCATTATTCACAACCACCAACCCATCAATTAATACATCACTTTTTGTAGTCTTAGAAGAGAAGATAGCGTCTATTTGAGCCTACCAGCTCGGTTATAAATACATGTTACAAACTCAACATTATATCTCTTATGTTATAAACTCGCATAACCTATGCGTTCGCATCTGACTATTTTTCAGAATTCACAATCTCCAATTCTGTGCATCGAGAATGACCATCTAATATTATAATCGGTTACGACAGTACACTACTATTTAAAAGACCTTGTTTGGCCGATATATTCGGTCTTAGTGATTAGAGAGAATATGTTGTCGCTCTATGTCCGTAGTTTGAGTTTTTAACTCCGTTTTCTTGCGTAACCGTAATCACTTTTCTGATGCCGGATTTCTTTAATTGCACTTATAGAATCACTTGTTTAATTAATGATGCTTGTTTGTTTTGGCTTATTTCGTACAAAACATAGCAATTCCGTGAGGGGCCATTGCACAACAGTACAAAGCAAAGTTGTACATGTCCATCTCTATTAATAGACTCATGCATGCTTACGCGATTCTCCGAGATTGAGAAAAATGCTTCATATTTTGTCATTGTTATTTAATATTTGCTCTTATTCCATTTATTTAGTTAAATTGGTAAAGCGCTATAGTCTGAAGGGTGGCGTCATACATAGTGCTCCGTTTCGCGTCCACCGGAGGCTATGGATGGTGCTGGAACTGAAGTGACGGCACAGGGGCTGCATTGGCCCCCAAGATGCGTGGCCAACTTAAAACTCAAGATTTGTATAGCTGACTCATTGTCGATAATTTTTCAGTGGAACGAACCCAAACAAAAATGAAAATTCCTTCAAAATTCTCTCGGACGAGAGTTGTCAAAAAATGCTCTATCTGTTTGGAAGGAAAGAAAACCCACTTGCAGCCCCGACAATAATACAAAATTGTTCTCCCTGGTGACTGCTAGCATTTGGCAATGCTAAATCTGTGTCAGCACCAACTAATGAATGTCATGGCAATGCCACACTCGATGCGGGCCTTAATAAAACAGGACCAACTACTTGGTCCCACCAACAAGCCTGATAGCCCAATCTAGAAAAATATCGAAAAATGTTTTTAATATAAAGATAACATAAAGTCACGTATTTGCGATCTATTTTTATGTATTTAACAGTTCTCACGATGCTTCTTGTGAATATGGGCATCCACTAATAAATCTCGTCCATCCTCCTTGCATGTTAGACACAACATTAACATCACACGCTCTTTCTAAATAAGTTAACTCGAGCCACTCCACATAAAATTCCATGGAAATCACTGACTACTCTAGTGTTTGCCCGTAAACAAGTCTTCTCGTAAAAAAATAATAATAAAAATAAAAAATCAGTATTTTAATTATAACGTCCCATCTTTTGATGCGTCGCAACTTGCAAGTATCTTTCCCCGTGTAGTAGCGCTCCAACTCGCTTCCGTCAGAGCTAAAGGTCAGAGTACTGACTATTGAGGGTACAGGCGACGGGTGCGAAGGCCTTGCCACAACTTGGTTTGCTTGACTTCTTGTCTTGCCGTTGGAACGCTGGGAAGAAATATGCAATTTCCAGTTTTCCCCGGCAGCACAAATACTTCAATTGTGTGTTCGCTAGTGCCGCGAGCCACTAATAATACTAACAAGTTGCTCACTTGATTCATATAGTGCAGAAAAAAAAAGTTGAAAAGTCAACTTGGGCCAGCTTTTTCCTGAATACTATGCCTAATGGTGCGGTCATTTACATATGTCCAGTCTGTACATGACCATATCCGTCTCACGTGCTACATACACGGCTGTCTATACGGGTCTAATTACGTAGTCGAGGAGGATTTTACGGTAAGCAGACGAGGTTGGTGGGCCTTGTGTGTGCGTGTGTGTGTTTTTTTTGTTTTTTATTATTTTAAAAGTATACTGTATAACAAAATAAAAAAATTGCGCAACAATTATCATATAATGTATACAATTATTGGTTGCACATTGTATAGTAGTTGTTAAATATTTTATATTGTGTGATAATTATTGTATATTTTATACTACTTATTGTATATCATATATATTTTAACAGAGAAAAAAAAAGAGAAAAAGAAAAATGACCCACTACCCACTCTGTGTTCTACGCACCTCTTTCGACTAATGACAGTAAATTAATTAAAAAAATTAATAATGAGGTTAATGCAAATCTGGAGTTAACTCACAAAGAAAAAAGAGATTTGTCGCCATTTAAAAATGTAGTATTTAAGGGACAGACACGAGGACTTTAAAATGGCCGTGTGTAAAACCAGATGATTAAGCTTGGTAACATACAAGAGCATAGAACGGAAAAGGATGAGGAAAAGGACAATTGCCCACGTGAAAACCAGAAAGTAATGCCACGTTTTGGGGCTGATTTTGAAAATGCACATTGCACTTTTGTTTATATCTTCTTCCTCTTTTTCTTTTTTTTTTTTTTTCACTTTAGTCGCACCAAGGGACGAAAACGGGGACCGATTTTTCTTGTAGCAGCCAGAGGCAACTCGATGTACCAAAGGATTCAACATAGAAAATTATGATGGCTAAATCCTACTAGACAATAAAAGTTGACCAGAGGGAATATAATTCTAATCATAGAAAAGAAAAATTTTCTTTTGGAATTGATGGTGTTCTCGGCTTGTTTTGTTGTAGGAAAATACTCCAAGCTAGCGAAAGGTCTGGACCGAGAGCGCAGCTGATGGTTAGCAAAATTCCAATTCAAATGCGCGTGTACCAATTAATTCTCTGTTTCTGCAGGTTCCAAATCTCGAAATTAACCTTGGCTTCTGCACAGCCAATATTTCAAATAAGTAATTATTATAATAAAGAAAAACCAGTGCCGTGGGGCCAATATTTTTTATTATTTATGCCCGCTTTAATAATAAACAAACATAAATACTTTTTTTCTCGTAGCTAATACAGCTTAATTAAATATTGATTCGAACGAATCTATTACAGTATGTGTCCTACGCTGCATGGATGCGTTCTTTGCTATGCCGTGGAAGCAACGCCTTTGCGCTTGGATGCTTTGTTTCTTTTTGGTGGCCATGTCTACACGTAAGTTAATGTTGGACCTTGTCTCCAAAAAGCATGATGCAAATAATAACTGGGTCTAAAAAAACTAACGAAAGAAAATATCAAATCAGAATTGAGAAGAATTTTTCCATGCCCTTTTCTTTTCTGAAAAGAAAAAAAAAAAAAAAGGAATTACAGGGGACCGGGTGTTATATCTATGATAAAACAACTGGACCAGAAATTAAATCATTAAATTTCTATTCTATATATATTGTGGTATTCTTTCGAATTTATATCCTATATATTTTGAGGAGCAATTAAAGAGCCACCGGGCGTTCAAGGCTAGACATTTTTTCTATCGGCTTTTGTTGATATGTTACGTAAACGACAAAATGGATGTCAATAAAGAGAGAGCAATTTAGTGAGAATTACAAGTAATTGGGGTCTATGTTCAAGAGGAATGTATTCATCTGTTGACAAGAAAGATCGCTAATTGATTACGTTGCGTTGTAATTGTAGACTTTTATCAAAATCACTGACGAGAGAGGGTCCTTCATGTTTAGTTTACTAACGTCATTTCATAAGTAGAAGTCACTTTTGCCAATTACTCATGCGACAACAAATTCCGATTTGAGTTCAATATAAGTACGTTGTGAACACTTACAATGACACATTTATTCAAATACGTATGCGTGAGAAATCATGCAATTTGCTGTAAAATAACATACACAATAAACTAAATTAATTGTTGAAAGTACATTTAACAAGGCAGGACCACTCTATGTCAAGACTAATTCTGCCTAGCAAATCGAAACTTTGGATTGTGAGAAGGTAAAAAACAAGACATAAAATTTGTCTGGCCCACTGAACAAAATTTCCCTCTTCCTTGTTAGCAATTTGAGAAATATCTGATTTAAATATAAATCGTATCTCAGCAACTCTTTGTTGTCAACGACTATTATAGTTTAGATATGATTTTTATGCACATTCACATACTATTATATTTTTCGTAAAAATCATATCGAATCGATTGATTGATACTTGAAATCACGATCGATGAATGATCCTCACTTGTGTTGTAAGCCACCAATCAAAATAACATGGCTTACAAGTTAAATTAAAAGATTTTAGTTTTTCTTTTTTTTTTTTGGGTTGTTCTTTGTTTTTACTCCGGAACCAGTGGTAGGTGAAAACCGCGGGCTGTTTCCCCTTACCACCCCGACACGAAGCTGTTTCTCGACCGTGGTTTTCTACCTTTCCCTCTGCCCCTCCGGCATCTCAATACCACTCGACAGCCCACAATATCAAATGGGGGGTTTAGGATCAATCTAATATTAAACCGCTGTTTTATTATCTGTCTGCTAGTGAACCGTTTGCCAGTAGAATCAATGTCATAGGGGTCCATAGGGTGTCGATTTCCACAGTGAAATTATATGTGCGGGAAATGAAACAGCCTTTTTTGTTCAACTTGGAAGAGCAGGTACTGTCTTTTTGCGTTCCCGGGGCAGGACTACTTGTTCATGTGTACTGTTATGTGCATGTCTGTATGTGAGTTGCTGTTTCAGGAAGCAATAATTTTCCTCTTCTTCTAATGCAGTAAAGGTACGTGCATTGCGTGGCTTATGTTAAACGATCCCCCAAAAAAAATAAGAAAAAAAGGAGGATTTGAGAAAATGACGACGACAATGGTACGCGTCTCACTAGTCCTTTTCCATTTGCGCAAAAGAGAGCTCCCCCCTCCCCCCCCCCCGGCGCCACACCACGAAAACCACGAGGACAACTTATCAAAGAAAGCTAAATTGCACCTCTCTTATGATCATCTTCAATCGAAAGTGCCATTGCTCACTTAATTTCCGAAAATCAAGACAAAGAATGATTATTGTATTTGTATTTTGTAGCACCGTCGCCGAATGTTGGCCTTAAGTGCACGAGTGGTACAACACCAGCTCACTGCAGGTGCCCAAAAATTGCAAGAAATGGAATATGAGGCAAAAGGCTAATATGCACTGAGTGATTATCCAGAGAGGAGGGGAGGGGGAGGGGGAGGGGACAGAGGAATTCAGTGTCAGGGTACGTTTCAGGAAATTAATGAAGACATTCTATCCTTCAGAAAATTAAGTTCTTAAGCTCACACAGACCAACTTGCTCTAAGGGAATTAACATTCACAATTAAGATCCTCTGAGCTATAAATGGTAAGAACTTGTATTATGTAAGGAACCACGCCATGTGCCGTGCCAGGTAAACGATGGATGAACTTGTTATCAATAACCTATGCTCTTTTTCCAGTTTTCTTGCTTTGATAATATAGGTGAAGTTAGTTAAAATTAATTAAATTCATATATATTGAGCATATAAATAGAAAATATACTGAATGAGATTGGTGATGCTGTGAGACAAATTGCATTGACAAGAGTTATAGATTATTATCATAAAAAATAAAATACATTGTAAATCCATTTAAAAAAATTATATATGTGATTTTGAGTGCTCACGTATAATTCTCTCAATTAATCAGCATTATTTCCATATATTTATGACGGCCCTTATAAAACGTAAATCTTATAACATTTAAATTTAGTGATAATTTTTTTGATCAAAGTAAAATTAAAGTCTTGTTTCAGAGTTTTTTTTCTTTTATATAAGTACTAAAATGTTCGTCTAAAAAATTAATTAGCCATTGTATTAAGACTCAAACCTAGAATGAAGAGATTTTTAATTCAGAGTGTTCTTTTTTTTTTTTTTTTTTTCTTGGTGCATAATTCGTAGGGTTCTAACCCACTGTAGGATGGACTCTTTGGTTTTACTAATTAATAGCTACACTTTTCTTAGGTTTAATAATTATTTTTTCCTGAAAGAAAAAGATAAAAGTATGTGTGAATGTGCAGTCTTGCATAATAACACTAGCAAAACTTAAATTGTTAAAGAAGGTACAATTTTTCTCACGCACAAATTTTTTAGATCTAAAGTGTGACTAGTATCATATTAAAAAAATTAATTGACTTGTTTAAATTATTAAATATTATTAAAAATGAATTGTACTTTTTATTAAAAGTAAATTACGTATTAACTTTTTTTAAACAAAATACAACATTATTTAATTGTTTTGTCGTCTAGCACACTTGGTAATTAGCTTGGTAACATCAGGCAGTTTTGTTTGACAGGGATTGGCACTATGTACGGGACAATTAATTTCGAGTCCAAGTGGGCAAGAGGCAAGGCCAATGATACGGAAATAAAATTAAAAAATTTCGAGAGAAGATTGGCTGGCTCTGAGTTTGATTTGATGGGGTTTGCTTATGCGCTTCAACAATGCCAACAAGAAAATAAGTCACAAATTCCAACTTTTTTGGGGCAGTAACAAAGACTAAACGATGAAATTCAAGCAATACACGTACTACAGGGTCTCTCTCTCTGTTTTTATTTTATTTTTTTTTAATTTATTAATATGGATATCGTTAGAGATCCAGTTGTTGAAAATTTGTAATGGATTGTAAAAATCAAATCCCACTTGCAACGACAAGAGATGCAACTTGAAAGGTCATGGCTACATAGAAAATCTGCACGTCCCGTCTATAAATTCCCTATCCAAGTTGATTGGTTGAAAGGTTCGTTCACACAAATTTTGATTAATAGTTAGTAGAATAGGTGCCTATATCTTATTATTAATAATTATTTTTGTCCAATCTATCGCACTATATTATGAATCGATCGCAGAACTCCCATCAAATTATTTATTGGAAGTTGTCAACTTGATTGGTTGAGAATCGCATGTTCTATCCCATTGATCTTTTTCTTAAACAAAAAAATAAAAATAAAAAATAAAATTTAAATTTAAAATTAAGAATTTAAATAATTTAATTATTAGACTTGGTAATTGGCAATGATTTTAAAATTTGTTTAAACTCCATCATGGTGTTCCTTGCTCTTCTTACGTACATGCGAATCCACGATCATGGAAACAACCAATTTTTTATTTTGCCTTCCTTTTGTATTCGAATAAAAGAGCACCTTTGCCTTTCTATAGTCTATTCCATCGCGTGCAACATTCATCCGGCCCATGACCTCCTCTTCCATTCCTAAACTAAAATCGATCCAGGTTCTGGTACTCTTACACTGTGGTGTCACATTGGTTTTGGAAGTGCATTCGTTGGGAAATTAGAAGTGCACCAATAATCTCTTCTTCTCGAGATACTCGTACGGACAAGTCAAAGGACTTTTGCAGAATCAGGCCTGCTCCACGGAAGCCCTTTAGGATTATATTGTCTTGTCCATTCAAAGATTGGAAATGCAAATAAACAATCCTGTTCGGGGGATAGGAATTATACTGAGTACATTAATTAATCCTTAATAATTTCAGATCAGCGTGTGTTTCTCTCTCTCTCTCTCTCTCTCCCTCTTTTTTTTCTTTTCCTGTACCAAATAATCAACACGCATGTGTTTGCTATAACACTTGTATGTAGATATACTTATGTCAAAAAAAAAAAAAAAAAAGACTTACGAGCAACCACATAACCAACTTAGATTTTTCCCTGAATAAAGGATTATCTGAAAACAGCTGTTTATTAGGTGCACTAATGCGAAACGTGGGTTATAAGAAACTTGCAGTATTCATTCTGCTTTAATTAAGTAATTGGCTCTTACGTTGTATTTTACAATCCTACGAATTGGCTTCCATCAATGCACGGAAGTGCAATTAACCGATACAACTTGTGAAAGACAAACACACGAACAGAGGATCATAAAAACTAGCTAGTCGAAACATTTGTTTTTCAATTGGTTACAAAGTTGAACGATCCCTTTTCAATTTGTTTTCGCTTCCATCGGAGCATCTCTGATGCCTGATGGCGGACATTCCCGAATTCCGAGTCGAAACATTGTGGGGATCTTCAAAAAAGTGAAAATGGAAAGTTAGCAAAGAGATAGACCTGTTTAGTCAAAAACCGGGTGTCAGGGCCACCGACTGAAAATTTGGCTCGTGATTTAATCAACTCATGGACGGATGGTTTTTCATTGAGTCTCAAAAGATGGAATATTTTTCTTGGCACAATGCATGCACTTGGCCAGTTTCCTTGCAACTTCCAGTGTTCTGTGCCGACTAAAACCTGAGGACCAAATATTTCGATTCCGACTTCTCTGTTCTGTAATGACTAAAACCCGTGGACAAGATCTTTATACAGGTCTAAATCAGCACGGGCTTGATCATGGCACGTTCAATATTTCAACGTACACCCGCAGATATACTTTGTGCATGTGATATGCTAATTAGCTGTCCCGACGATTCTGCAGAGTACCAATTTGCATTATTTAGTTTTACTGTCAACTGAAAACTAAATCGAGAGCAGAATCTGCAATGATTTCTCAGAAAAGGAAAAATTACATTTTACTCCTCTCTAATGACCGCAGGCAATAACTATTCACATATGTAACATTTTAAGTAGTAAGAAAATGACTGAAACTAGTTAAATAGGACGGAATTTGTAAAAGGACGCATATATTCCTATATAATTATATCACATAAGATGCAAAAACCAATTTTCTTCTGCCCTCAAATTCGACCAAATGCGCTCATCACCTTTCCATCTCTCGATACCCTTGTCTGGTTTGTTCTCTTCATTTTTATTTTTATTTTGTTGGCTTTATCTACTTTAATCGAATCCACATTTGTGCCGAGCAAAGGCATTAAACCAATTTTTTTTTTTTTGGCCCTAGTGTTTGAGTTATTAACGGAAAAATCTTGCACCATTTTTGGTTCTTTTGATTTCCACCTACCGTGTCTATCTGAGATCAAAACTGATAAGTTTCAGGTTTTTTAATTTTCGGTGGATTTACGATGGATTTTGGGATTTTGATGAATTTGTTAACGAAAAAGAGCTTTTTTGAGTTGAGGGGTAGCACAAAAAAAAAATAAATAAATTTGAGAATGAATCTTAGTCAAACATTAGTTTTCTTACCTCCTGGTCGAAAATGGTCCAAAAATTGGGAAAGAAATTTGGAACGACAGCGTTTTGCGGTAGGATAGTAGCAATTTAGAAATAGAATACTATAGAAGCATTTTTCTTGGACGGATTCACACTTGGCCTTTGATGTATCCAAAGGCATTTTGGCATGTTTCTTTATTTTTCTTTTCTTCTTTTTTTTTTTTTAGAATCATTTTGGCACGTTTCTGATATTCGTAATGATATTTTTGTAATATTTTCACTCTTCAATAAAAAGACATGGAAGGTGTTAGCGTTGCCAGTTGCCAGAGTTGAACTATAGTCGGCAAAATGTTACATTTCAAAATAAATAATGTGAATGGTTCCCGCAGCTGTGATAGAGAATTTTGTAAAATGTAATTTTCTTTTCTGAAAACCACATGGTTCTTTTGCCACAAAATTACAAATTTGGAAAAACATCAATTGTCAGTTTAGATTATATTAGGCAGGCAAAAAAAATCTTTGAAGTTTGAAAACTGAAATTGTTTCATATCAAACAAAAGACATTTCTTGTCCTGATATGTCTTTTCATTCTTTTTCTCATTATCATATGCTTTCTTTTCTTTGCTTCATACTTTCTTACTGCTGATAAAATGGAAATTGCTGGCCTTTGGAATTACAAAAAAAAAAAAAAAAAACCCCAAGATCAACAAACATTAGTTTACACTCAAAAATATTTGAGCTGTTCTTTCTTCCCGGTTTAATTATAGCTTGGATGCCGCAATATTGGTACTTCCTACTCAAGGCAAGTTTTACCCGTCCTGCGTTCATTTTTGACATTGAAAGATGAACCGATTATGCTGCTTTTTGGAGAAAATGATTAGAACAAAAATCCTTTACGTAAATATGGTTTTGCCTTCTTTCCATGCACCTTTTTCAAAATCAAAGAAAGCGAATATTTGCAGTGAATTAGCCACCTAATGCGCCAAGAAAATTGGTCCTTGGAGACATTTTTTTTCATTGTCCATGTCCTTTTTCATTGACTTTGCGAGCTCGTCCCGGGAGTCTATTTAGCCAGAGACTTGGGTGGCCTTGCCCGGTAACGAACTTCGAAAGGCAGCATAATAAAACAATTGGCGGACTGCAGACGGCACATATCTCGATCAAACAAAATTCTGGAAAATTGCGGGCATAATTGCTTATTCCTTTTTTTTTTTCTTTTTTTTTGCGTTTTAACTATATTTTCATTTGAATATAATAATATGGAATGAACCACCACACCATACTATTGGTGATACCGTCTAAAATGAAAGTTTATTGGCCATAGCGTTATAAGGAACTCCGTTATTCTCTCAAATCCTAGTCCAAGTATTAGTTTTTTGGGGTCAAAAGTAACCAAGACTTGAAATTTTAAATTACCTGGAGATCAAAAAGTTTCAATCAATTGATTGGAGTGAGAGAAATATTATTGTTTAACCCGAGTATGCTCATTCCAAGAAATCTATTTTTTGTGGAAACTGTAGATACATACAAACAGCAAAGTTCCCTATCCTATTGTGCAAGTAATGATCCATTCATAATTCATACTTTTGCTTGAACTCTCCAGCCACCCAACCTATGAAAAAACAAAAGGGTTCGTGCACTTTCCGTCCAAGACTAAAGTTGCGTATCGATCCAGTAATTTTACTTACCCTTGTGCATTATGGTTTAGCTCCGCTACATTGCCAGAGGACGCTAGTAAGAAAAAAAATAATAAAAAACTAGAGGGTAGTTTCCTGAGGCACTTGTATGATTAGATGACACGCTCTCGTACGTAGCAACTGTTCACTTTCCCTTGTTTGCTGCTATGGTGAAGACATGTTACCTAACAAATAACAATCCATGTGGCTTTGGACCTCTGCAGATTGAGACCCCTTTTCTTTCCATATCAGAACTTCGGAAAGGAGAGCTTCTAGATGCAGACATTTACCCGTTATGCTTAAAATTAGGCGTACATCCCCTTGACCTCAGACGATATGTATAAAAATTAGGCGTAGATTGTTGGGTTCATGGTATGCACCTAATAATCACTTCTTCTGGTGAACTGTTATAATGCACAAACATAATAACTCGTGATCAAAAACTCGAGGGAAAAATGGTTGCTACGTGCAAATTCTTACAGAGATCATGATCTTCGTTTCTTGGAGGCAATCGTGGCAGTGTAAGTGTTTACTTTACCGTGCAGGGATGAGAGTGTATTGATAAGTGGTTTGGCTGGGCTCAGGCTCAATCCTTGTGTGCTTCAGAGTGTCCATCCATAAGGGAGAGAGTGTAGGCATCTGAGCAGCTGTTTTCGAGCTTGGTCAAGTTCAGAGTCAACATGAGCCCAGTCCAAGAGCTTAAATGATCCAAGCATAACATGATCTGGATCCAAGCTTGAAATCCGGACAATTAAGAAAATTGGGCCGGACTTTAACAGTTTAACATAGGCCCGGGACAAACGGGCCGTTTGTTTTTTGTTTGGCCCCTAAATTCCGTATACTATCATCGCCCACCTTTATTTTTTTAATTATTTTTTATTTTTATTTTTATTTTTTGGGGAACCCGCGGACCCATTTGCAATGCTATTTGTTTGTGCCGCATTTCAAATACTTCGAACTAAATCTCATTTTCCATTTAATCCAAATTTCATTTTAAATTTTGGCGAACCCATCTGACGACCGAGCTGCGTCTCCATCATGTGTTGATATACGGTGCATTACTCAATGGATTGTTATACAATTATAACCAACTTGAGCATGTCAACGAGGCAACATCATTAAGAAGTTGAATTTCAAATTTGTTTTCTTAAAACATCAAAATTTTCATTTATTGGTATTACATTCAAAATCACTAAATAATATATATATATATATGGAGATAAAAAAATGTTATTCTCTTCTACAAAATTCAATGAGCCCAAGATAATATAATACAACATATAATTTTGTTCTTCATGTTTCATTCCCTCCCGTAAAATAGCTAAAATTCTTGTTCGTTTTTAAGGAAAATTTGGCCAAACCCAGTTTAATTGCATTTATGCTTAGAGGAGGAAATCGCGAGGAGCCGTCAAAGCAAACAGAAAACGACAATTTCGATTTTGTGGGTGGACGGGAGAAAAAGAAAGAAACGGAACGTAAATAGGAATATGCCATTACAACAAGCAACAACGATTTCGTTAATGGCGTGAACAGTGGCACGTGGCACGTGAATATTGAGGGCCGGCTGGTAGGAGGCGGGCGGCGAGCAACGCGGCGCCATTGTCCAGCTCTGTGGCGGAAAATAACCAAAATCAAAATCAAAGGGAATCCAATTCTCTCCTTCTCTTTTTTTCCTATCTTTTTAATTATTTTTAATTTAAAAAATAAAAATAAAAATAAAATCATGCCGGTCTTGTTACATTCCCCCTCCTTCTCCTCTTCCTTTTTAAATCGCTCCTTTGTCTTCATTACCTTTTCCAAAGCTCCATCTCCGCCGCCTCCTGCGCCTCTCGTTTGCCACCGTAAACGTTCCTTTATTATCCACTGCTCCTCTTCTCTCACAGACTCAGGTTTGTTTTCCTTTCCGGAATTGATTCGAAAGGTTCAGCCTTAGTTCACGCATTACGATTCGATTGCTTTATTGTAGCCTCTTCCGCTTAACGATATATTATATAATTTTCAGGTTTTGTCGATTTGTTAGTCTCTTTTTAGATTTATTATTATTATTATTATTATTATTATTTTTCTTTCTGGGCATTTTACTTTGATCAGGTATGGATGGCTCTTCTGGACTTGGTCTGTATCCGTCGCATCGCACTAAAACTATCTACTTGGTACCTCTTTTTATTAGTGTTCTGAAATCTTAATCATTGTTTCACACTTCAGAAAGCTTCCGCAAATTGATAGCATTGTTTCATTTCCTGAAAAGAAAAGAGAAAAGGGAAAATGCTAAAACAAAATTGATTGCATTACAGGTGAGGCATGCGCAAGGGATCCATAATGTGGAAGGAGAAAAGAATTATGATAATTATTTGTCCGAAGAGCTCTTCGATGCACACCTCACCCCACTGGGCTGGCAGCAGGTAATTCTTATATCTGTTTTGTACTGACTATGCAATAACTTTTTATTTTCTCTGAATGTTTTTGTCTTTTCAAATTTGTCTTTGAATAGAAAAAAAAAAAAAAAACAGTAGCTTCTTTTTGTTAATGGCTTGAAGGTCAAGGGAGATACGCACAGAAATTTGAGGTTCTTTTTTCTTTTTTTTTCTCCTTTAAATGGCAAAAGATTAACACCCCGTCTTTGTTTTGTAGGAACTTTGAATTATGTATATTTTTAATGGGTGTACTTATAAATTTTGATATTTCAATTTTTAATTTGAACATGTAGCAAGGACTTCATTTTTCACCTTTGTGCTTCAACCTTTTGCTGAAGTGCGAATTGTAGTCGTTTCTCTCTCTCTCTCTCTCTCTCTCTCGCTCTCTCTCTCCCCCCACTGCTTCCCTGGGTCCCCTGGCTTTGCTGGTGTCTAAATGTGTGTGGAAACAGACAAATTCCAATGATGGTTTTGAAAAACTATGCCAGGTTGATAATCTGCACAAGCATGTTCAAGAACGCGGAATAAATAAGAAAATTGAACTGGTCATCACTTCCCCTTTGTTAAGGTACCAGCTTTTCATTGTGCAATCTTGCTGTTGAAGCCTTTATCTTTTGCATTTAATCGATGATCTTTTTTATTTAGATTTAAGCTGAAGCTTGAACATGTGCCGATGGAGGGACTTATGCAGGATTATACTGAGTTTTTAGAATTTCAAATATTCCAGATATATGAAATCTTGTTCCTAAGGCATTGACATTGGCATTTACTAATTTTTTATAGGACCATGCAAACAGCAGTTGGAGTCTTTGGTGGTGAAGGGTACACAGATGGTGTAAATGTCCCTCCACTAATGGTGGGAGGTGCAGGGAAAAGTAACCGTCCTGCTGTCTCAAGCTTCAATTGCCCCCCGTTTGTAGCAGTGGAGCTTTGTCGAGAACATTTGGTACACCTCATGACATCTATCAATAGAAAAGGAAAATTGTGTGATTTTCTTACAGAATTTTTGTTCTTAATTGTTCCATGCCGTACGCTTGCCTTCTTGGAGATTGAAAAGGGACACAGCTTGGTGTTGCTAGGATTTAAAAGTGGTGTTTTCCTTTTACTTTCACATTATAAGTGTTCTTCTGTTCTGGTAAACATGTACACCATCCCCCCATGTTTCCAGATACTGGCAAGTATCTTTGTGATTCAAGAAAAATATTTACGCTGGATCTGAGTGAGATATTGGGAATTTCTGTTTGATCACCATGAGTAGCAAACTAGTATAGGTATAGAATCTGTACAGATATGTGGTTATCAGATATGCATAAAAAATCAATTCTCGTGGTGCCATGACATGTGGCTATCAGATATGTGTAAGAAAACTATTCTCATTGTGTCATGACATGGGCTATTAGAATTGTGTAAAAATATTTTCTCATGTATGCAAGATTTCATTTCCTGTGTCACAAGGAAAAGTGCTGCAAAAAAAATGTGGTTATTCCCACTTTGAGCTAGAGGTTTTATTGTGGTTGACTTTCCTTCTCTTGTTTCCTTTCTTCCCACCGCAGGGAGTTCATCCATGTGATAGGAGAAGAAATATCAGCGAGTACCAGTCTCTTTTTCCTGCAATTGATTTTTCTCTGGTAAGTGTATAAGATATTTTTGGATTACAAATTATTTGTATAACATTTTGTCTGGACTTCAGATTATTAATTTCATTATTTCACTGGCTATCTTTGGTTTCTAGTCTTAATTGCTACTGAAGTTGATTGTTGGCAGCTTATTGAATGCTTTTTTTTATTTGTAGATTGAAAATGATGGCGATACTCTGTGGATGCCTGACACCAGAGAGAAGGATGAAGAAGTTGCAGCTAGAGGACTGAAGTTTTTAAATTGGTGGCAAATTTTTTGCACTATATTTCAATGTTATTTTCCAACCCAAGAATCAAAACTTTTCGAGTATATCTAGTGCACATGTTGCAGTCAGCAGAAACAATCCTTAACGATACAATACAGTTCCCTGAGCATGTTCCTTGCAATATCAAGTAGTTTTTTATGACTTCATTTCTGTGAAAAGATAAATGAAATGCCAAATTTGGTGGACATGGAAATATGCCTTGAATAATTTTGCTGGAGAGCATAATCTGATAATGTGGTTGTTTTATTTCCTTGTGCATCATTTTGCACCATTCAAAAAGCAGGTGTAGTTTAAATAACTTTAATTATTTTTATCCCTTTATAAATACATCCAGGTTGTGGACTCGGGAAGAAAAGGAGATTGCAGTTGTCAGCCATAGTGGATTTTTATATCATGCACTAAGTCATTTTGGAAATGATTGCCATCCATCCGTGAAGAGGGAAATATGCACGCAGTAAGTATTTGGCCATGTAGCTTGGGGATCATCTATATGCTTATCATCCTACAGGGATCAAAATTAGAGATAACACACTTGGCCAGCATCTTGGGATGTTCAATTTTAAGCCATATTCTTGTTTTCAGTTTACTTAGTCTGTCCTTGCTTCTTTTCACAATTTACCAAATATATTTTTTTCTTCCTTTAAGATACTCGGTTTTACATTGTTTTTATATCAGTATGCCCTTTCAGCAGTCTCCCAAAGAATTTGCTTCCTCATGATTCTCAATAGTTGCATATGATTTTCCTCTGGTGCTGGTCCTCGCATAAAAAGGCAGTTCAAAAGAACTTTGTCTTTAAATTCATTATCTGCTTTCTCTATGAACCAATCATGTTTGTGGCCTGCTTCCCTGAAAGCGTCTCATTTCTAGTTTAGCTGTATGGCTGAAGACTTGAATACACCTTATAAAAAAGTGGGGGAGAGATAAAATCCAATTTGCTGACAGAGATTGAATATGTTGGTTTAGTTTTGTTGCATATAATATGTTATTTGACTTTGAAGTGCTACATTGTTCCTGTGTTGTTTTCTAATCTGGTGTGTTAATGCAGCTTTGCAAACTGTGAACTTCGTTCAGTGGTCCTGGTTGATAGAGGGTATGTCTTTTGAAAAGTCTGAATAGCCTTATTTTTAGACCTTTTTAAAAGTAAAAAAGAAAATAAAAAATTCTAGAACTCATCCAAAAACAAAAACTGACATTGCATTGTGTCTGCAGTGTGATGAGGTCTGACCCCGCAACAACTAATTATCCTGGAAAGATTCCTCGTGGGCTTGATCTTCCAAGTGACATTGCAGACAAGAAGCTACATGAGAAATGACAGTCCTCGGTGGTTTTTAAAACTAGGTGCAGAAATAAAGTTTTGAGCTCAATATCTCCTACATATTTGTCTCTTGAAGTGATTCAATAGGATTTATACCTCGCGGCGTTGGATAGTTAAAATTTAGTGAGCTTGCTGGGTCGAGTAGGAGAATTGGACTATTTAGGAAATTTATAGGCACAAATTCTTTCCAAGACGAAGTCATAACCCCTGGTCCTGCCAACCCCTCTATATTTTTTCGTAATAGCTTGAAATGGAGACGATTTATGTATTGAGACAAGAACAAATATATGGGATTTGCCCTTTTTAACACATTCTCCGGTATCCATGTTTTGATTTCTTGATCTTATATTCAGCCGAAGTTTCAAGTCTCATCAAGCTTTGATTCCACTATTGGGGCCCATTATGGACATCAATTCTTTGTTACTGTGGGAATCCATTCTCCAGACCTTATATTATGGAAGCCTCGATTATTGTCTTTTTTTTTTTAATTTATTTTTTATTTCATTATAGACATCTGTGGACATGATTTTTGGCATGTTTATTTGGCCAAGATGCGCCTCTTATCTCCGGTAATTTCTGTGTGGCGCAGGAGATATTTATCCAATGGCAGATATCACAAGCCCAATGCATGCCCGCCTTTTGGCATAGGACTAAGCTAGGATGAATGAAGGCACATCTCATGGGAAATTAGCACAAAAAAATAAGTCCAAAAGGAAAGGAAAAATAGAAACAGGAAAGATGGGACTATCACCGTGTCATTGTTAATGGTGAGGAAAACTGTCCTGAAGCCTTTGTTTGGTTTGAGTGAAATAGAGGTAAAGAAAAGCTTGAGAAACAAAGTGCATGAGAAAATCTCCTTTTCTTTGTTCGGTTACTCCATAGGAAAGAAAGAAAAACATGAGTAAATAATGAAATGTAGAATTGTAGATTCACCAGGCAGAGAGGCAGAGAGCTTACGGCAAAACTCAAAACCCAAATCAATTTCAAAGAAATCGATTCTCTGATTAAGCGAACTTGCTGTCCTCATTTCAGGGCTTCATCCCAAAATAAATAAATAAATAAATAAAAATTCAGTGATACGAAGGTTTCAGGTCCAAACTTTCCAACGATTTGACTTTTCGGTGGAGAAATTCAGAAATTTGAAATAAAAAGGCCAACTAGGTTGGCTTAATTGGCCAAAATAAAAGTCAAGCCGACATTTTTTCAAATTCCCACAAAATATAATATTTTAATTTCGATATTATAGGAAAAAATAATAATAAAATGTATAATTTATGAGAATTTAAATATTGGTTCCGATCTATCGGTCTAACTTTATCTTAGAAGATATCGAAGATATGGAGATAGGCAACCAATCGAAGATACCCCTATTTTAGGAATATACCCAAAAAAAAAAGATTTTAAATTTTTATAAACTTTTATAATTAAATCTCAATTTTTTTTACTTGAATCCAGTATTTTTAAATTTATTTTAAATTATTTTTTAGGTAAAAAATAGTCAATGCATTAATAATTTTTATTTAATAAATATATAATTTTTAAAGTGACTGTTTTTGGTTTAAAAAAATAATTTAGAATGAATTTAAAAAATATATAATTTAAATAAAAATGTAAAAAAATTTAAAATTTAATTATAAAAATTTATAATAGTTAATTTTTTTTCTTTTTGTATACCCCACTCTCGTCCAACACTGATCAATTCTGATAACCATTTTCCCTGTTAGAAAAAAATAAAATTACTTGTGTGTTTTAAATAGAATTTTATTGTTCGGTTTGTTTGTGTAACTTGCTTGGAAGAATTTTATAAACCCCTTGGCAGGTACTTGAGAGCTCGATCCGCCAGTCTTGCTCTCGGTCAGCAAACGTGTAACTTCTGAGAACCATTTCCCTGTTACAGGTTTCATCCATCTGAACCATCGACCACTATGAAAACTACCACGACCACCACACCTAATTTTCTGTACCCCTTAAGCCGTTGCAAAATCCTCCACCTGGTATGCACTTAAATCCTTTGGTTTCAATCCAGTGTTTCCGTCTTGGATCTAAGACTCGTAGCCCCGTTGTTTCATGTATCTTATGATTTTTACTTTCAAGGGAAATGTTTATTTGCTTGTAACGCAGACATATACATATACATATACATATATATATATATATACATATATACAATTCAGGTGAGGCATGCGCAAGGTATTCACAACGTAGCTGGAGAGAAGGATCATAGTGCTCTGTTATCCTATGAATATTTGGATGCACGACTGTCCCCTCTGGGCTGGCACCAGGTAATTCATTGGGAAATTGGCCATCTTTTGCATCCTCTCTGATATCGGATTTAACTTTACGATTGATTTATTTTGGCTTCAAATTACTTTTCTATCATTTAGTTGGATTTATTAATTTTTCCCTTACTTATTTGCTTGTACTTCTATTGATCAGATTGACTCGTCCAGTATCCCTTTTCCTTTTCTATGTTCCCATTTTAAGGATGGTTTTCATTCCTTTTCACCTTTGAATTATCTCCATCTACTGGCATCTTTCATATAAGTTTTTTTTCTTTTTTTTTTTGGGTCTCTACTTGCATGTTGGGAGGGGCTGGGGAGGGGGGTGTGGGGGCTTCAATAAGATTTGTGGCATCATTTAGTACACAAACTCTTAAGACAGCTCCAAGAATAATTCTCTACCCAAAAGGAAATGACGAAGTTTTTTCTGTTACATTTCTTCTCCTATCTCGCTTAACAAGACGCATTATCTCACGATTGAGTGAATGACTATCAGTGATTTAATTTTTATGGTACTCAACTGCAGGTTGGAAATCTGCGCCAGCAGATTCGAGAATCTGGATTGATACAAAAGATTGATTTAGTGATTACTTCTCCTTTGTTAAGGTATTACTCGCTAGCCTAATTAAGTTTTAAGTTCCGTGCACAGAGGTCCACTTCTGGTTCACTTTGGCCTCATTGCAGGGCCATGCAAACAGCAGTCGGAGTCTTTGGCAATAACGAACACATTAATGGGATAATCCCACCTGAGTCAAGGGAGGAAATAGAAGAGAACAACGGCCTTCACGAAATATGCCCGCGTTTTATAGCAACAGACCTATGCCGGGAGCGAGTGGTAGGACAAGACTTCCTAAATGTGTAGATTGAGACAACTAGGCTGACCTACATTCCTGTGAATGATTCTGTACAAGTTGTATTCTTAAATTGTCCATCTTGATGTACACAAGTTTGTGTTTTTTCTTTTTTTTTGTTAAATTCTTGATATATAGTTGCTGTCTAGGCACATTTTTGTTTAATTCAATAAGAGGTCACTACATGTTGTGTTTGTAGTTTTAACCGTTGTTTGTTCTCATCAATCAGCTGTTTTTAATTCGACTTTCCCGTCTCTACCGCAGGGAGGCCACCCTTGTGACAAGAGGAGAGACATTAGCGAGCGTCAGCCTGTTTTTCCGGCAATTGATTTTTCAATGGCGAGTCCTCGTTCATTAATTTCTTGCATTATGTATTGATTGAGTATTCAATTTCGTTACGAGTTCCACGGCAAGCTCTATTGCAGGTAGAGAGCAACGAGGACAACATGTGGAAGGCTGATTTTAAGGAGACTGATGAAGAACTCGTAGCCAGGGGCTTGAAGTTTATGAACTGGTGACTCCACATTTCTGTTGATCACTGCATATTTCTCTCTTTGTACCTCTTTTTAATCTGGAAATTTGCCTCTCGTTTAGGCTGTGGACATTTCAGGAGAGGGAAATTGCCGTAGTCACTCACAATAGATTCTTGCAACATACATTGAATGCCTTAGCAAATGATTGCCAGAAATCGCTCCAAAATGAAATATGCGAAAAAGAGTGAGTAGTACCCATAAAACTTCTCTGTTTATTTATACAGTAAGCAACATAAAAATTCCTGGTTAATTCCAGTTTTTTTATTTCCATTACACGTCCACCATATATTCCATTTCACTCAAGTCATTGTCTTGTGTACCTCTCAGTCTGCGAGAAACCTTTTCCATTTTCCAAGTATCACGTATATTTTCTACACCTATCCCATCCCGTCCCGTCCTCTAATTGTGCTGTTTTTCACATTTTTGTTCGTTCTTTCAATTTCTGTGTTCAGATTTGGAAATTGTGAACTTCGCTCGATTGTCATTGTCGATAAAAAGGTAAGCACTATGTATGCAAAACGGATGAATTAAAGTTGAGTTGCTCTCCGGGGGTGGAGGGGGGGGGAAGAAAAAAGATATGTATTCTCTTACTCGTTACGCACGCACGAGCCACATAGTTACGTTTTGTAATATTCTTGTTCCTTTCCCACACCTCGTCAGATTTACAAGAAGGTGTTCAATTCTGTTCCGAAAATTGGCTGTATATTAACATGCGTTATTTTTGTAGGTTATGGAAATTGAAGGGGCAAGCGATCCACAAAGTCCAATGAGCAGGTAACCAAACCGATGGGCGACCAGCCACATACTAGTGTCATTTTTTTCTCTTGCTCTTGTAAAACCTAATCCAGTTATTAAAATTTAATATTTGAATGATAATTAAATAAATTAAATAATGAAATATTATTTGTTATGATTCTAATAATTAATTAAGAATAGATATTATTAATGTTTAATATATAAAAATTTAAATATTTTAATTTATTATTATGCGACGTTTTCGTATTAATAAAATCGAGCTCTAAACGACTTCCTGCGATGACGATTTCTGTTCTCTCCACTAGGGGTGTGGAACTCTGTGGGTTTCAGCCTCGGTGTGAGACCAGTATTCTGGCCTCTTTCTTTCCATCATTTTCTGCCCTTTACAATCTCACTCTTTTGTCCTCCGTGGAAGATATTCTAACGGCAGTCGGTCACTTTGTCATGTTTCCCCATTAAACGTTGCATTAATGTCTACGGGTTGGTGAATTAGGTAGGGTCTACTGCTATCTTTATTGCTCCCGGTCTTTCACCGGCATACATTATGGAACAAGAGAAAATGGATGAAATGGTGGAAAAAAACGTTGAAGAGTCTTCGCTGGAAGGATTGCACGCTGGGACTTGAGTCAAGTGCTGAACAAGCACAAAGAGTCTGTAGTGGTGGGTAAAATAGTCTCCGAAAACCAGTTCTCTCCAAATGTCGTGGGTATAATTCTTAGGAAGGTCTGGAATATCTCGGGGGAAACAGAAATACAAGCAATCCAGAATAACACCTTTCTACTCACCTTCAGTGTGGAATCGGAACGCCCGGCGAATTGAAGTTAATTTAGATTCATGTAAATTATAAATTAATATTTAAATAAATTTTAAATAGTTAAATTTTATTTATTATAATTAATAAATAAAATTTTATGTATTTTTTTATGTGACACTTCTAACCATCTCTTAATTATAGGAGGGTGGCCCCCTGAATTTATCAGACAACCTAACGCGATGCTTTTCCAGTTTGAAATTTCACCAGAAAAATTGTTATGGAAACTGGCAACCAAGCCGAATGTGTCTAATCATACATCGAGAAACGAATTTTCCTGTATGGTTTCGCACCCTTCTTTGCTAGCTCGGGAGGCGAGGTCTACCTTTGAAAATTGTCTGCGACTTTCGAGGTCCATGGTGGAACCATAAATTACGAGTGCACCTCTACAAACGATGTCGTTTTCAAGTTCCTGGACTGACGTCCGGCCTCGCTTTTTCTTGCTTTTTCCGTGGCAAGGCTCAGATGAATGGCTACGCGAGCCTTGGTTTTAATCTCCCACTGTGCTCGCAGCTCAAGTTTTACACCTTTGAAAAGAAATATTAGTGTAATAAATTTTTAAAATTTAAAATTAAGTTCATTTCATTTAAGTTAAATTTATTTTTATAATTAATTTTAAATATTTAATAAGAAGTATTAAAATAATAAAATAAAAAGATTTAAAATTAATTTAAATTAGGTAGAATGGTTAGTGAAATCAAAATGATTTTAGAAGATTATTTTTTTTTTCTTTTTTTATTTTAAGAAAAAAAAAGAAATTTGGTAAAAAAAATTTCTTTGTAAAACAAGAAAAAAAAACTTATAATTTATTTTTTTTCTTTTTTAAGAACAAAAAGAGAAAAAAACTTAAATTATGGGTATTTTCCTGATAACATTAAAAAAAGAATTTAAAAGTAATTTTAGTTCAAATAATTACTCAAAATTTAATAAAAAATTAAAATTTTAATTAATTACTTAAATACTTTCAAAATTAAATAAATATTACTGTATAAATATTTTTAGTTTATAGAATTATTTAAAATTATTAATTTTTCAAACAAAATTTAATAATACTAATATACATATAAATAATATAAACATAAAATATAGATATAGATTCGCGGGGAGTCTTGATTTAACTTTCGACATTTTCTACGATGGCTCCACTCCCACTTTCTGGGCTTTGAAGGATAAGCTGGCCTAAAATGGAATTCCATTGTCCTTTGTGATGACTGCGGTTGGTACGGACGTCATGCGAGCAAAATCTCTGGCCCCCATGGTTAAGTTAACATTAGGATGGTAGTTCACTTTCGCTTCTTTTTTTTTTTTTTTTTTTGTTTTACATAAGAGTTAAAACTCAAATTTTGTGAAAATTGGGAATTTAAATTCTCTTACCTCTCCTAAAGATTTGACTTTTACTAGTATTGTTGAATTTAAAATTAAATTTGAGGTTTCAAAGTTTAAATTTATAATTTTTAAGTCATGATTGAGATATTTTTTAAATTTGATTGAATAATGTGCATGACTAGCTACTATTTTCCTTGCCAAGCATTAATTGAGGTGAAATCATGTTGAGACTTTGAACCAACTAATAATGTTTGACATTAGGTCTATAAACAAATGATTCATTTTTAGGAGAGATACTTTATCCAACGACCATTACTTTGATCCAACCAGCTCTCCGCGTCCACGTATCTGTGTAGACTTGCAATTGCTGAGATAAGGACACGATATACTGCAAACGGCTGACATCTAGTCTTTCTGATAAACCAACCCCAGATGCTCTTTTTATTTTTTGCACACGTTCCTCTCTAATCAGCAATTACGTCCACTCTAGTGTCGAGGATTAATTTCTTAAACATTATATCCTTAATTTCTTATATTATATATATGACATATTGTATATTATATTAACATTTTATTTATAATATGAAAAACACTCTTATTCGTTACTTTTGAATTTATGCAAGAAGTGGTTAACTGATTATAAAAACACGGGGAGGTTGGCAGGTGTCATCACTAGATGACCCACCACAGGCTCCGCTTATAGCTCCTCGGAAGTTTTCTTTTCATACAAGCTAGACACCTATACATATAAGAGGGGCTATGACGTGTGGTGCGCTGTTAATTGATGAACATCAACGCATGAACTTTCATTTTTCACCCGCTCCTACTGAAGTGGAATTAAAATCAAGAGTCGTATATAAATAAAATTGTAAATATATAATTTATCAGCATGATATTGTATGTACTCTTTTATAAATTTATATTATTTTCACATTAAAACTTTGCATTGGCCTATCATTATCATTTTCTTTAATTCATAACTTTGCCTACCTGAGTGGTGGGGGGGTGTTTTTTCCTGTATAATGGAATAATGAGTGGTGTGGTGTATTCTCATTCATTTTCCATTTAAATCTGGAGAATTGTTTTTTTTTTTTTTTAAGGTCTGCCATCACCGAAGCCCCACCACCACACTTGGTCTCACCTGTCTTTCCCACTTTAAATGCTAGAGGAGGACAGCCACACTCGCTGTGTGACCCACCCAACAAATGGGAACCATCGGACCCTCGTTTCTTGGCTCCGAAAGTTATAGGTAATTCAAACAGCTTTATTTCTTATTTATCTCCAACCAACGCTTTTATATGCGTGTTGAAAAAGTAAAAAATAGCTTCTATACGAATAGAGAGAGAGAGAGAGAGGGCAAATGCTGGGATTGAGTAAACAAGTGGGAGAAGAAGAAGAATAGTTGGAGAGAGAGAGAGAGAGAGAGAGAGATGGTGATGGTGAGGAAAGTAGGGAAGTACGAGGTTGGAAGGACTATCGGTGAAGGAACATTTGCGAAGGTAAAGTTCGCGCAGAACACGGAGACCGGCGAGAGCGTGGCCATGAAAGTGCTCGATCGCACCACCATCATCAAACACAAGATGGTGGACCAGGTCTTTAATTTTCTTGTTCTTGTTTTTTTTTTTTTTTTTTCTCCTAGACATTTTTGTTTTAAATATTTTATTTTTTGTCCGAAAAATAGTTTGAACTGAAGAAAACAAGACAAGAGGATAAGTGGTTGCGAATTTTTCGAGGTGATGGCGAGAATATAAGTTCATCTAACTTCAAGCTCTTTTTTTTGATAAGTCTTCAAGGTCGAATCTTTGTGTGGAAAAGTGGAAATCTTTACAACTTCTGCTCAAATTCGATTGCCTATGTTTCAGTGCCAGAGACGGGTTGAGAAAGCATTCAGAAGGCACAACGAATTGGATTAGACTAGGCTGTCAGATTTATTTGAACTATAATGCAATTGGTGCAGATTATTCAAAAATTCGGGCCTTGTAAACACCTGAGTTTAACAAAAATTTCTGCTTACCTTTCCTCTGTGATCCACTGTCTAAAATTGGTGTGGAGTTCTAATTGTGGTGGAAAAAAGGGAAATAAAGAAAGATATATGTGTCCCAATTCACGACGATCATGTTTGATATCGGAGGAGGAGATCTAGCTCTTTGGCTTTTACTAATAGTCTTATATTAATTTTGTTGAGACTATCTGCAAGATGGGATTTCTATTTTGGTTACTTCTTGCAGAGTTATGCCTTTTTGACTGAGCTTCATTTCTACTGCAGATTAAGAGGGAGATATCTATTATGAAGCTTGTCAGACATCCTTATGTTGTTCGACTGCACGAGGTGTGGGATTTTATAATCTGATATTCCATTTAGAAATTCGACTATTTTAAGTTTTGTTTATTTTCTTATAATTATTTGTGCTGATTTTTTACTTTTCATGATCATTTGTTAGGTCGTAGCAAGCCGTACTAAGATTTACATAATCTTGGAGTTCATTACAGGTGGTGAACTGTTCGATAAAATAGTGAGTAGTCTTTGTTCCCACCCGAAAGCAGTCATATCAATTGGTTGTTTTTTTGTTCTGGTGTCATTTTCTCCGGTCATTATCCATAAAGATGCCACTTAACCTTAACCTTAACCTTAACCATGCTTTTGCAGGTGCATCATGGGCGTCTAAGTGAGAATGAAGCTAGGAGATACTTTCAACAGCTTATTGATGGTGCAGATTACTGCCATAGCAAAGGGGTCTACCACAGAGATCTAAAGGTACCCTTTGGCTGGCTCGGTGAAACCTGTTCATCAGTTTCTGTACACTTATACCTTAAGGGTGTTTTGTTTTATGTACAGCCTGAAAATCTCTTACTTGATTCACAAGGAAACTTAAAGATTTCAGATTTTGGTCTAAGTGCATTGCCTGGAGAAGTAAGATCCTTAATAAGGGTCCTTGTTATGTTAGTGTTTGGCATTCCATAGTCGAGGTAATTAACAGTGCTTTGTTATTCATTTGGTGGACCTTGTCTCTAGGGAGTTAGACTGCTGAGGACAACATGTGGAACTCCTAACTATGTTGCACCAGAGGTAATTGTGAGGTTAGTCTTCTCCATTGAATGTGTTCCTATTCCAAAGTGCAGCTCTGAATTTTTTTTTTTTTTTTTTTTTTTAATTTGCTGTTTCAGGTACTCGGTCACAAGGGATATGATGGTGCTGTAGCAGATGTCTGGTCTTGTGGGGTTATCCTCTATGTTCTGATGGCAGGATATCTTCCCTTTGATGAGCTTGATCTCACAACCCTATATGGTAAGGTAGGATATCTTCCATTTGCATTCTAACTTCTAGTTGCTATGTGATGTGATCTTTTGGGTTGAAATTACCAGTCATTTGAAGCAGAAGTATTTCTAGACATAGGGAAAAACTTGTGTGTTTTCCTATGAGCAAGTCCTATGCACTAAAATAGGGCTTTGGCAATTTCTATAGAGGAAACTTCAATTTTTAGAGGGTGCTAGTGTCTGGTCATAAGTGTAGTTATTCTTATTGTTATGTGGCTGTATTTAGATTGCCTTTAGCCCTTTTCTTTTCAAATCAGGAAGCTTTTACTTTTTCCTTTATGGATTACAATTTGATTTTACTTGTACATGGGTTAAGCCTAGTTGTACATTGAGGGACCTTTTGGAACAAAGTTTATATATTGTATTACCTATTGAATGGTGGGATTACTGATCGTGTTCCTTTTCTTCTCCATTTAAATTATGCATTTTGTTGCTTTGAGTATGAATATCAGCCTCATGGAAGTGTCCCCAATTATTTTTTCCCATGTATTGCATCCTGCAGATTGAGAAAGCAGAGTTCTCATGTCCGTCATGGTTTCCATTGGGAGCAAAATCCTTAATCCAAAGAATTTTGGAACCAAATCCTGAAAAGGTGAGTGGTGACTCTAGTACATATCATTTGTCATGTTTGCATACTCTTGTAAACATGTCAGTGTAATGACTTATGGGTTTTTGGGAAACACTTCTAGAAATTCCTTTTATATATATTTGAGCGCATAGTTTATGCTACAGAATCATGAATCTTCTTGTAATATCATCAGAAAAGTTTTAGTAGTTTTTGGATGGTTACTTGTTCCTTTTGCTTGGTACTGAAAAGCTCTAAGCTTTCTCCATGGCCAGCGTATTACTATTGAAGAGATCAGGAACGATGATTGGTTTAAGAAGGGCTATGTTCCTGTCAGAATTCCAGAGAATGAAGACGTGAATCTGGATGATGTAAATGCAGTGTTTTATGATCCTGAGGTTAGTTTGAATGTTGCATCTTCTTACATGCTATTAGACAATTCCTGCTGTTAGGAATATCCTTTCTGTTTCGTAATACACTATGAGAGTAATTGGGCCTGTGGCTTATATTGAAGGCTCTCTCAACCATACATGTCAGAATTGCTATTTTGATACTCTCCCTTTTCACTGTGCATTCAACCTCTGATAATGGGGTTCAGGACATTTTCTAAGGTAGAATGAGGTTGGCGATTCCATTTTTTGGATTAACT
The DNA here is from genome assembly GCA_020883675.1 of Bruguiera gymnorhiza. NCBI lineage: Eukaryota > Viridiplantae > Streptophyta > Magnoliopsida > Malpighiales > Rhizophoraceae > Bruguiera > Bruguiera gymnorhiza. The sequence continues at coordinate 2,381,284 of JAIRCJ010001047.1, read as the reverse complement.
CACATTACTATTAAGAGACAATGTTTAGCCCTTATGGTCATGCTTCTTTGATATTTTATCTACTTATAATGATTTTTGGCTTGAAGTGGGGGTGCCACTTAATTGGTAAGTGGAGTACAAATCAGATGCCTTTTTGCAAAGATTTTATTCTATTCTGTCCTGTTCTCATTCTTGACAAGATGGTTCACTGTAGGAACAAGGGGCTGATGAACAATGTGGGAATGAGGATATGGGTCCTTTGGTTCTTAATGCATTTGACTTAATAATTCTATCTCAAGGCTTGAATCTCGCAACATTATTTGACCGTGGCCAGGTATGTGCCATCTGGTATATTGCTTATTCCTGTTCATTTTTCTGCCAGAAAAAGGGTTACTAAATTGAATGACATTAAGTTTGAAGCCAAGGCACATAAATACAAGAGTTGCTAATCTTCCTCTTATCTATCTCAAGGCATTTCAGTCCTTGTGTACATTTTTGATTCTTTGATTTCTCTCTTTCCATCCATACAAGAATCACCATTCTCCCAAGCTTGTCGTCTCATTTAACAGTTTTATATCTGTTGGCATTATGCCCTATTTTAGTTAGTCAAATTTCTTCCCCTCTTCTAGCAGGACTCTGTGAAGTACTGCACTCGCTTTGTGTCGCAGAAGCCAGCAAATGTTGTTTTATCAAGCATGGAAGTCGTGGCACAGTCAATGGGTTTTAAGACACATATTCGCAATTATAAGGTAGACAGCTTGGGTTTTCTATAGCACCCTGGCTCTTTCTGGACTTTTGTTTTGTTCTTAATTCTTCCTCTCCCTTTCCTCCTCATATTGAACAGTTTTGTTTTGTGCAGATGCTGTTGTTTGTACTTGGTACATTTTATTAAGTTCCTGCTTTGACTGAAACAATCTTTGGCAAGTATTTTGTCTGCATCTGTCCTGAGCTGAGACTTTTTTGTTGACTTCAGATGCGGGTGGAAGGTCTTTCAACTAACAAGACTGCTCATTTCTCAGTTATTCTGGAAGTAGGCTTTCATTTCTAATTCTGAACTAGATCTTCAACCTAGTTATATCTTACTGTACTAATTACTATCTTCAAATAAAATTTTGTTTTCTTGGGTGAAGGTGTTTGAAGTTGCTCCCACGTTCTTGATGGTAGATATCCAGAAAGCAGCTGGAGATGCTAGTGAATACCTTAAGGTCTGTTGTTCAATACTTTCTTCGTGCAATGCTTGGTAGTAGTGGCCAGTTGCCATAAATATGTGTGTATGTATGCACTAGTTCTTTGTTCATCCTTTCACATGCCCTTACTGGAATATGATGTGCTTTTCTATCTGCAGTTTTACAAGAACTTTTCTAGCAATCTTGAAGATATAATTTGGAAACCACCTATGGAATCAAGTAAATTCAGGACTGTCAAGTCAAAGGGCAGAAGGCGTTAATTTTACTTGGCATAGAATCTTCACTCCCTCGGAGTGTGTATATTATGCAGTGTTGGCCTGTCAGCTTTTGTTCGTTATTGTGCTGGGGTATCACAACCCTCGAGTCTGCGGTTAGCCCCACTAGTTACCAAATCAGAGGAAGAAAAAGAGAGAGGCTTTGGGGAGGGGAGTGGACAGAATGAGTATATTTTGTTGCTCCTTAGAGATTTAAATAGCCTCATTGTATTTCAATTGGCGGCTTAGCAGTTTTAATTGTGATGGGGCTGCTTAAAAGCAAGAGATGTGGCTCAGATGCCATCTGTTACCACTATCACCATCGTTAACTTGAGTAATTATTGGTTTGATATGCCAATCAGCCATGATTAGCGGTGACTTTGTAGTTTGTATGGATCCATAAAGTGATGGGATTTCAGTTTGCCTATGTGTTGTTGTCGATCCAGCAGATTATTGGGCCCACTGCACGATTTTGAATTGGAAGCGACTTTAATTGAGCAAGGCTTTATTGGTTTCCTATCTTATTCACGTAACAAGGTGTTGGAAGAAAAACAAATTCCAAGTTCTCTTTTTTAATTGTGGATGGATTAAGGTCTAGGTGTTCCTTTGCTATTTCCATTTAATTGTCTCAATAATGCGTGATTCTATCAGGGTAACAATGACTTCCAGTTGACGTGAATATTCATACCAATGTCAATTGTTTTCAGGAGTAAAATAGAGGCCATCTTTCTCTAGAATAACACTCAAGACATCAAAGAATACCCACATAATCTGCACACGAACAATGTCCACCGACAAATTTATGGAGCCTTTTGCCATCTCGAATGATTATTTTCCTGGAGCTCAGTAATGAGACAACCTTAACGAAATCATGGCAGTCCTTACACATGCTCGCAGTCTTGACAACACGTATTGTTGCATAATTATGTGTGTGCAGCAACCCAAATGCAACGGCCAATTTCTCACTGTGGTAAACAGTAGATAAAGTCTTCTCCTCTTCCTCCTCGTCAGCTACTTCCAAATTTGCTACTGGCTTGTACCCATGATTCTTTGACTTGTCAAGCAAATCCTCCAACAATTTGTACATCTCTGCGCATTGAGGATGCAAACGATCATTGGTTTGAAATGAATGAACCTTGTCTCTAATGCCAACCCAGCTCCAATCCTTCACCTTTCCGAGTTTCTTCTCTTTCATTAGTTTTCTTACATTGGAAACATCTTCCCACCTCTCCGCAGAGATGTAAATATTTAATAACATAACATAAGTCTCAATGTCCTGTGGCCTGACTTTGAGTAGCTGTTCAGCGGCATAAAACATCAGTTCTTCATTCCCATGAATTCTACATCCTGCAGTTAAGAGTGTCCATATAGACTCACTAGGCTCAAAATTCATTCCCTTAACAATATCAAAAGCTTCATCTAGCCGACCCAACCTGACAAACATATCGATTAGGCATCCGTAATGGTCCATTATAGGCTTAATACTGTATTCCTTTTGCATCATCTGAAAGTACTTCAGTGCTTCGTCAACCATTCCAGCATGGCTACAAGCCGCCAGAACACCTACAAATGTAATCTGGTTTGGCCTGGTTCCTACTAGCCTCATATCCTCAAAAAGCTGCAATGCTTGCTGAGAATGGCCATGCTGGGAAAGACCCATAATCATACTTGTCCAAGATATCAAGGTTCTTGCAGACATCTCCAAAAAGGCTTTGCTTGCTCTTTCAATGCTTCCACATTTATTATACATGTTAAGAAGTGCAGTTCCCACAATCACATCTGACAAATATCCAGACTTAAGGGTCTGAGCATGAATTTGTTCTCCCTGTTCTAAAGCTACCAATTTACTGCATATGGTTAAGACACTTGACATGGTGAATAGGTCAGGTCTTGTGCCAGAGCGATTTAACTTCAAATAAAGGCTGAGTGCCTCAGTTCCACTCCTGTCTGCTAAAAGATCATCCTTTGCAAGATCCATGGCTTGTGCATGGCCTGCAATCATTGCATTCCATGTTACCAAGTTGGCAAATTGAATTTCTCTGAACAAATTTTGTGCCTCGTTAATGCATCCCCCTCTTAGGTACAGGTACAAGAGAGAGTTTGCTATTCTTAGGTTTGATAGATAGCCAAGCTTAGTGCTTAATGAGTGAACCTGCGTCCCTAGACCCAAATAAGGCATTGTGCAACACAGACTCAGCACACTAGTTAAGGTAACTTCATTAGGCTCAACATTTCGAAGAAGCATAATCCTGAAAAATCTCAAACCCATTGTAGATGCTCCATTTTTACCACATGCACATATAAGTACAGTCCAAGAAATAACATCCTTTTCTCCAATTTTGTGAAAGGCTTTTATAGCAGATTCCAAGATGCCAAATTTTGAGTATAGACTACAAAGAGCATTCCCAATGCTCAAATCATGGTCAATTTGGTACTTAATAACATAGGCATGGAGCTGTTTTCCCAATTCGATAGAGTTTATAGAAGAACAAGCATTCAGAGCAATTCCCAGAGTATAATTCGAAGGAAAAGACCCAGATTCCAACATCTGTTCAAAAATCCTAATGGCTACCTCTGGTTGCGAATTTTGAATATAACCTGTCATTAGGATGGTCCAAGCAACAACACTTTTTCCAGGCAAATAGCAAAAGACTTTTTGAGCACTTGACAAGGCTCCACATTTTGCATAAGCATTAACAAGAAATGTCATCACAGAAAACTCTTTCTGGGTTCCGGTCTTTACAATGTGAGCATGAATTACTCGAGTTCCTGAGATGGAATTCTTGCCTATGCATTCTTGTAAGAGAGGAACATAACAGGAAGTTTCAATCTTTCTGCCTTCTTTCACTGAAGTTAGCATTTCCCCGAAATCCAAATGCCTAGTCGGTTCTAAACGTCCATTAACTTGGTCGTTTATATGCCTTCTCTGATATTTGATGCAACGGCTCTGCAATTCCTGATGCAGATAAATGGCAGAAAATGTGAAAAGCCAAAGAAAGCCAAGACTGAAAAATAGAAAATAAGAAAGTTGAATTCCAGAAGCCAAAAGCTAGCATAACAAAGGAACTTAAAAACACGAGAGGAGAGAAAAGAAAAGGTCCAAGGTACCTGCTGCTCTGTTGCAAGAGGAGCAGATAGGTGTCTTTTAAGTTCAGGGTTAAGCTTTAGAGTGCTACTGAGGGCAATTGAAGGCAGAGAAGCCATGAAAAAACACGGAAGAGATAGGGGTCTTCTGAAGTCTATTGGCCTCACCTTAGTTCGCTTTCCTTATCCATCTTACAATTTGGATTGAATACAGTGTGGAGGGAATGCACAGCACGCTGCACGCTTGAGTAACCCAAGTCCTCTTCCCCTTTTTATATTTTTAATTCAATTTATTTTTAAAGATTCGGGTACTTCTAAATTTTAATTTAAAAAGTTATAAACGTGAAACGAGGAAAAAGAAGATTTGTAAGAGAAAATATAGGCCATAGAAATCAAAAGGAGAAAATCAAGACATTTTAGGACTTGAAACGATTGTCAGATACTAAAATGAAGGTCAACCCACGGACTGGACAAGCAAATAGGAAACACAATTTAGTGGACTGATTTCTTTCACCCCCATCAAAGTGAGAATGACACCTCTGTTTAAATCTCTGTTTTCCCTTTATTCCTTGAACAGTAGGGCTTTAACTTGCTGGCGGTTAGGGCCCTTGAAAGTTAAAATGTTCTGGGAAAAAATGAATTTTTCGACCATTATTGTAAGATTATCTAGGAACATGAATAACACAGCCTGTAAGTGTCACTGAACTTCTCATTCCTCTCATATTTGCTTCATATCTTCTCAAGTGATCTTTGACATGATGGGAACATTTCACCAGCAACAATTAACCCACCAAACTCAGAGATTCGAAAATTTTGGGTCCAGAAACACTCCTTTCTGCAGACTCTGGCATTGAAGACCTTTACAGCAGGTTCCAGCAACAAATACACCTGAATGAGAAATTCAAGGTGACGATTAATAGGATGTCACTCGTTCATTTGCTGTATATGAACATTTCATGGTGGGCATTCACATACACACCCATAAACCATCCAACAATACTGATGAGTTAATAATTCATTGTCTGTCCATCATGAGCTAATCCTTCAGTCCTTTATACGAATTTCCTAATCTAAAAGGATTAAAATGCCAATCAAAATTACCATTCACACTTGAATGTTTTGGTAATATTATAAAAACCATGTTCTATGATGGTGATTTCCAATGTCTTTCATTTAACAACAAATGACCATCTAGTGATCACAAGGTTTAAACAAAAACACAAGAACGAACATACCTTAGTCCTTGTATTTCATGGTTTCCTTCTCAAAACTGATTGTTGGAAACTGTTTTGCATACTCCTCAACTTCATGGCGGAGCTTTGCAATTTCAGATTGAATGTGTGAATCTGACTTCATGGTCATCACAAAATCCTTTAATTTTGTTCCTGATTTGACCGCAATAAAAAGAACTTTTAGTCAGCATATAACTATGGTAGTCACAACACACATAGATACCAAGACAATTAAATGGGGATTGGAACCTTTTGTATCTGCCTTAATTTTCAAGGCCAACTTCACAGCTGCATGAAAGAACTCTGCCACTTTCACAAAATCTTCCTCAACAAACCCTCTAGATGTGAGTGCCGGGGTTCCTGAAGCACCAGCAGACAGAGTTCTAAGGAAATAGAGGCATTTAGCCAAGAAAAAAAGCTTAGCTGCAAAATCTGTAAAGGAAGGCCTTACCCATACGAATGCCACCAGGAACCATAGCAGACACATCTCCTGGAACAGTGTTTTTATTGGCTGCAATATGAACAGATTCTAGAACTTTTTCAACTCTTGAACCATCAATACCCTGTCAGCAATATTTTGAAAAAAAAGAAAAAGAGAAAATATTAATTCCATTTTCATTGCTTAATATTAATTCTGCTCCACCCCACATTGGATTCAACACCAATTTCAACAATAAGCATAGCTTCATAAGAAAAAAAAGAAGAGAATGCTCCTAAGATAGGTCAGCTAAGCAGAGCAAGACACTTATTTCCTTGTACCTTGTTTCTTAAATTCACCAAGACTAGATGGTTCTCTGTTCCACCAGATACCAATTCATAACCCTCCTCTAGCAAGCTCTGTGTATACAGCAAATTTAGAAGACTTACCATCACTATTAATCCATGAAGATAAAGATTATACATACAACAAATACTTTGCAAAAGGCAGATACATCCTACACCAATAAAGAGTTAAGAAAGCATGCATTCAGAGCACCTGTGCAAATTTCAAACAATTACGGAGAACTTGCTGCTGGTATGCCTTGTACTCAGGAGTTTTGACCTGAAATAAAGTTATTCAAATATACAAATTATCATCAGCTTGGCCCAAAGAGGTCTTAAAAGTTTTACAACTGGGTTATAGAAGAAGCTTTAAAACTCCATTGATTGCAAAAAACTGGAGATCAGGTGGGGCAGGCCTGGCAAGGTAAAAACCTGCTTTAATGCAACTGCCAAACCAGCAATTGTGTGATTATGTGGACCACCTTGAAGTCCAGGAAAGACCGCCTGATTGATTCTGTCTTCATAATCATACATTATCTGTAGGATGAAGCACAAATAAACAGCATATTCTGCAGAACTATTTTGGAAGTTTCCATTAAAAAATTTTTAAAATTATCTAACAGCAGGAGTAAATAACCAGGTTGAGGGAATAGCACCATCTACTTCAACTAAAGCCAGCTTTTAGATTTTCCTTGTCATATAATATTTTTTTTCTTTTGGTTTAGAATTTGGACTCACTTCTTGCCCTTGTTTGTTAATTTCTTTTACCCCCTTCCTGAAGAAGATCATAGCCCCACGTGGACCGCGAAGCGACTTATGTGTTGTGGTTGTCACTACATCTGCATATTCAAAAGGAGATGGAATAACACCCCCCGCAACCAAGCCACTAATGTGTGCCATATCAGCTAACAAAATTGCCTTTTGCTTGTCACAGACCTGTCAGAGCAGTCAGGATAAACAATCTCATGATCTTTTAAATATAGAATACCTTTTAAAGGTATGATGTGTGACACAATAGGTTAATCTGCGCCATACATAGCCAAGGAAATATACCTTACGTATACGTGCATAGTCATAAAGGCGCGCATAAGCACTTGCACCAGCAACTATAAGTTTTGGTCTAAAGAGTGTGGCACTTTTCTCCAGCTGCAAACATTTTCACATTCATGAGTTGAGGCTTTACTAAAAAACTGATGTGTACTTATACCAGAAACTGAAAATTAAAAAAAAGAAAAAAAAAAAAAAGAACCACATTGCTGCACCAAAGTCAAAACCTGTAATCTGTATCATATGAAGTAACATCCAAGTCCCATACTGTAGTCGCATTTGTTAACAGAATCACTAAAAACTTGAAAGTGAATACCACAGTATAGCAAATCCCTGGAATACCAATAAAATATCTGGGTTGTTTGTATAATGCTCAGCTAATAAATAAACTGTGACTCCAATGGTTCAGTCAATATATAGGAAGGAGTATGCTCGGGTGAGGAATTGGCACGGAAACTAACACTTGCAAAACTAAGAATTGAAGGAAAAACAATAAGATATTAGCATGTTGCCAATCTCTGCAGTGGTCGATATAGATGCATAGATTATAAGTAACTTCATAAATGTAGAGCACATACAAAGCAGGTAGAACTTATAATGATGGCAACATGCTGCAAATCTTTACTTCTGAACATTAACTACAAGGTTCTAATATGTGAACAAGAATGTGATCAACATTAACAAACACTATCGGCATTCCCATGAGGATATAGATTGCATCCATTGCATAAAATAATAACAATAGAAATGACACTGCACCTGATCATAGTCAATGTAGCCTGTACTTTCATTCAATCTGTATGGCATGGTCTCAAAAAATATAGACACAGCAGATATCTTCTTTGTGTCAGTCTGCATGTCAGAATAAAATAAAGAAATTTTCTATGTCAAACACTCTAAGGACAACATTGTTCTTCATTCAAACTAATCATTCTTCCCCCCCCCCCTCCTTTTTTTTTCACTCAAATGAGCAAAGAGCATTGAAAATAGTCACAAAACATGAAATTCAAATTCTCCATCAGCATCTTACCAACTAATTTGAGAATCTCTAGTAACTTAACACATTGAACTGGTACTCACAGACTAGGTAGTGGAAGCTTTTGCCCAAAAAGAGAAAAGTAATTGAATTTATCAAGCTAGATGAGCATACTAAAACTTTCAAAAATAAAAGGGACATCAAGGAAGAAAAAGCTGCTGAAAATATAAAAAGTTTGTGCTTGTTAAACAACAAGAGAAGGGAAGATGCAGAGAAGATCAGAACACAAAAATCTCAGAAGTGAGAGATTGTAGATACCTGATAACCATGTGAAAGATGTCCCCCATGAGGTAGATCAAGTGCCATGATCCTCTCATGGGGTTTCAGCAGTGCAGTATAAACTTGAAAATTAGCAGGGGATCCAGATAGTGACTGCACGTTGACTGCATCAAATAAGGTATACACTATCTTCAACAAAGCGTGCACAAGTATTTCAACAACTATAATAAGCATGTAATCAAATGTAATGTGAAACACCAAAAACCAAGCATCTAGCCAAGCTAACTTATAAAACAAATATTGCTTTTAGAGATCTCCATGAAAATGATCAATATATGCCACATAAATCAAAGAAACAAGCATTTCTTTCCTCCAAAACATCCTCTACTTCTCTTGAGATTACATCTTTCTTAGATACTCAATCACAGAAAGCTAAGGAAAATACAACCAACAATATTTATTTTCCAAATGGGAGCCAGAAACATGTTACCAGGAAAATTAAATGAACCTAACTGAAAACCAGTACCGAGAGCAAATTGCTTGATTAGAGGTCAAGATAAAAGTCAAGTTTATATGATATATATGCTTCACATATAGCCAACTGTCTCAAACAGTTCGTCTTGCATCAAATATGTATTATAATAGGCAGATCCATTTACCTCCCCATTTGGCAGGATCCAACTGATATGCTTCTAATGCACGCCTCTGACATAAGGTCTCGGCCATGTCAATGTACCTAATCAGATAAATAAGATACTTTACACATCATTCCCTCCTGATATCTTTCACTCTCAAGGAAAACGTTGATTAAGAATCAGGACATACTCATTTCCACCGTAATATCGCGCTCCAGGATAACCTTCGCTGTATTTATTGGTCATAACAGAACCAACAGCTTGCATCACTGACAAAGATGTAAAATTCTCTGAAGGTATAAGCTCAAGTCCCTAATAACAGTCACAGTTACCAGAAACAAAGCCCGAGTCACTACCAAATGGCATTGATAGCTTGACACTAATTAAGTTCAAACAAATCATATAAAAAAAATAAAATAAAATTATAAGGTTCTCCATTCAAAAAAGGCAATACCTTCCATTGCCTCGCTTTCTCGAGTTCAATGATGTCCGCCATGTCCGGATCGATTTCCTCCAGCGGAGCATTCAGTTGCTTTATCCACTGAAACAAGCACAAATTTTACACACCCAAAAGAAAGAAAAAGAAAAAAGAAAAATAGTTTTCTTAAAACGTAGATGATTTAGGATCATTAAGTAAATCAGATCTTAAAGGGAAAGAAAATTAATGTAATCGAAAATAACCAATACAGATCGAAATGTTAGCAAAATTAAAAAGAAATGAAAAGAAAAGAACATAGAAAACCGTAGTCTTGGAAGGTGTATTAAATAACTGGGCTTACAGTGGCACGAGCTTTCTCCTTATCAGCCGCTGCCTGGTTAGGGAAAGAAGACTGCAAAAAAGCAAAACAGATCAAGGAAATTGGAGTAAGAGACGTGGGATGATAGAAAGAAGAAAGGAATGGAGAGTCGGTAACCGTGTAAGAGAGGGAAACGCCATTGACATAAGGCCTGACTGGCTTCTTCAGACAGAAGGAGAGTCTGCGGAGAGCCATTGCCATATTGCTCTCTGTTCGCTTTGCTCTTGGGTTGGTGACGCTTAAAGGTGGCGAATGGTGGCGAGTGGGGTTGGTAATGACCAATGCCTCCTACCAAAATAAGAGACTTAAAAAAGAAACAAAAGGGGTTGGTAATGACCGATGATCCTAATAGATTACTTTATTTTCATAAATTATATATAAAACAAAATGTTAGGAGTACACAAAATTAACATAAAATAAACACACCTTCGTTATAATGATCAGTAAAAAAAAAATGTTGATAATAACTTGTAGTTACAATAAATTAATATTTATTTATGTGTAACTTTTATATTTTTTATTTAAAATTTATTTGTATTTTCAAAAATATTACAAATAAAATATCATAAATATTTTTAAAATTTTAATAATTAATAATTATAATTAAATGCAATAATTTTTATTTAATCACCATTTATTTTTTGAATAAAACTCACCGTTATCGTATTGTTCTTATAAATTTTTATATTTAATGAAACAAAATAGATATAGTAAAATAGAAATTGAAAAAAATACTCTTGATAAAATTTAAAAGTAATTTAATTGATACAAGAAGTTTATGATTAAAATTAAATTTTGCTATTTGCTCCTCCTAAAAGTGCATAGGTACTTTGATCGCTTCGTCTGTGGACGTTGGAGTAGAATGGTGGCTGCTGAAAACTACTCTGCCCTCAGCTGGTTCTTCCTCGGAAGGGCAACACTGGACAAGGCTTTCGCTTGCTAGAACTGGATTCCGTTGATTAATCTTCCTGTAGTTTTGGGAACAACGTGCTTTCTTACCGCCAGCATCACCTAGGAACTTCAATTCCTGGATGCCAATGGGATTGATATTCCACTATTTTGTGTTCAAGTACCACAAGAGTTGGCGGCAGAGGTGCAATTATGTCCTTTCAGCAGCCTTGGATGGTGGGGTTCCGTTGGGGCTCTTCTCTACTTCACTCTGACCATGGGACAGAAAGGCATTGTTGCTCAAGAACAGAAGAATTGCAGCAAATATAAAAGCCACAATCTTCTTATTTACTCGTATCTGGTCTTCTGGAGAAGAAGTAATGAGAAACTTGCAAGATTTTTCAGCATATCATTATCTTTCATTGATCTTTTCCATATATATTGCACATAGATCATTATAAATTAAAAAACAAAAGGCTGTAACAGACCACCAACTTGTACAAGAAGCAACTTACAAATTCAAATTACAAGTTTCTAATTCAAACCTAATTACAATATTACTTGCTAAAGAAGTTAACAAAAGGCTCCAAATCAATACAGAAGCTCCCAAGTTAACTACCTTAACAGAACCTTGAAGCTTTGGTGGGAAACTTGGCAAAAACATTGAAATCTGCAGCTTGGGATGGAAAACAGCAGCACCACCTTGATCTTCAGGCATGTCCTAGTGGGGCAGCGATGGTGAGCATTGCCCACTGGCTGCATGCCCAACTGCCAAAGGTATGGCTGGGATGGACGTCCCATTTTTTTAGTTCCAATTTCATTGCTATAAGAAGCTACTTCTACTTGGTTTCATAGGAGTTGTTGGAGAGAGACAACGAAACAAAACTCAGACCAACTTCCAAGAGGGTTTACAAATTATGCAAATTCTTCAGCAAAGACCTTCGAATTTTAGTTTTGCATTTGGTAAATTTGAATGGAGATTTTCTGAGATATGGATGCAATCATGCAACGAGGGTTTGTCAGGGAAAGGAGGACTTTGATTTACAATTTTTTTTTATCAAAAAAAAAACAAACAAAATACTGAAATTTATTTACATTTAACTCTTTTATTTTCATAAATCTCATAACATTTTCTCAAAATTATAACTTAAGAATAAAAATTTAAATTGTTAATTACTGAATTATTTTTGAAAGAAATCTTCTCAATCTCTATTAAGTGATTACTAATTAAATCAAAGAACTGTTGTGACAATTACGAATCGTTATAGTCTAGCAATTTGAAGTATTTATTTATATTAATGAGTCAAGAGATCAAATACTCGCCAATACATTTAATGGAGCTAACGTGCCTCCGATCATGCACTATGTCAGAAAGTTGTCGTTGACCCTTACGGATCACGAGGTTTGTTCTCCGTCCTCTGCTGTGGTGACCCGGCTTACTTTTATCTAGCGCAATCTTAATAGTAAGTCGTCTTACGGTGTGTATCTGGGAAATCTTCCTTGACAAAATTGTAGGTTACCATACTTGCCTTTTCATTTTACTTTCACGAAAAAAAAAAAAAAAAACTGTTGCGGCAGACTGCATTCATCTCGGTAGTTCCATGGATGTATCCCTTTTCATTGTGTAGAACGAATTCTTAATCCAAAAAAGAAAAAAAAAAGGAAAAAAAAAATCTTTACTCCAGGTTTGCATGCTGTCCCGAAGAAAGCAGTCCAATGAAAACAGAGTAATTAATACTCATGATGCTGGTTTCTTCAATTAAAAAAAAAGTGTGTACTTATGCTTAAATTAAAATTAGATTTGGTTATGTCACTCCAATGTGTTTATGAGAACTCAACATTTTCAGAAGAAAATTAGAGTTGTACCTCCTTTTTATCAGCTGAATCAGGCGTGATGAACAAGAAAATTTTCCAAACACTTCCTAAATAGCATTTCAATACGAAAAAAATAACTCTTAACTTCGTAGAAAAGTCTTTCAACATCAAGCGACGCTACTTAGTCACTGTTGACAACTATTTTTTCTGGCCTGTGATACTGTTAGTACTCTACTGCTTTTTAGCTTGTATTTGAATTGAGTTATGTCACAAGGACAAAGTTCTTGTAGGAGATTAAGTTCAAATTCTCATAAGTCTTTAATAAGGGTTTTCAAACATCAGATTCATTTACAAATGCTACTTTGAAGAACTAGTAAGACTGTATATTAATCTTCCAAAAGTGTTGGAAAGGCAGAACTTGGAGATAAACAATGTGAAAACCAGCTATATACGCTTTACCTTTCATTGAGAACAAGAATTTAAAATCCATCCAGAGAGAAACTTGAGATTGTATTAAGTACAATACAATCCATCAATAATCCCCTTCAACACCACAAGCAAGCCAGCTTGCCAAGAACACTCTATTTATCTTCATGCAATCTTGAAGATGAACTGAGAGTAAATCTTGACGAGAACTCTCGATTCCTTACATCCGCATCATAATAATCCCTGCTTCCGTCGTCAAAATTTTGAGCATAGCTCAAAGGATCATACTTAAAGCTCAGTCGCTTGTTGTTTCCCAAAAGACCTGCTAATAAAGAGTTGCAACTTATGCTTCTCTGCCTTGTGCTTCCATGGTTGTCGCTGCTTATTCTTCTTCTTCTTCTTCTTAACCACGGAAGCTTCAACTTGAGACGACCAAAGCATGAAACCGATCCCTCTTCATCTATGTTCCTAGGAGATGAAGTTCTCTCCATGACTTTGAAATCCTCCTTCACCAGAAACGACAATGGGTTATTCTTTTTGAATGGTTGCGGCTTGCGGGGTCTTTGGCTCTCTGTCTCTCGTGGAGGATTTTGAGTGTGTGGTAGGGAAGCTCCTATAAGATCAGGCGAAACAAGTTGTTTCCGTTTGATTTGAAGAAAGAAGGAAAAAAAGGCAAGAATATAAAGAAGGGATGGGAGTGGACGAAGGAACGATTTGTCATTATTGCTTCTTTCATTTAAGAATCTCGCATTGAATGATAATTTAATAGTATTTTCAACTCCACCTAGGAATCTGAGATGTCCATGGTGTAATAGTAAAGTCCACACATCAGAAGCACCCAAAAAGCGAAAGGAGGATAAATTGGCTATTTTAAATGTCTACAGTAAATGAGCATGGATTAGTGAGTATCATTGTGCACCGGAAAACACAAAATAAAAACACATCACTTACTTGTGTTACAGCAGAGACTCGGTGAGGCAATGCGTGCTTCTACTCCTTCAGTGCAAAAAAGAAGAAAGTGGCAACATCACAAGTTACAAATTATGTCAACTCGAGTTCTACTATTTTCAACCATCTAATCCCAACTTTTGTCTAGCCATTTGCTCGGGCCCAATCAACATATAATCATGTCTTGCCATCGCGATGCATATATGTGGTGCTTGCATAGCAGCTCTACGGTGTCGTGGTAATCACAGCCCGTCCGGTAAGCGGAAAGGTGCTGAAAGGTTCAACCTCAAATTGATCTTTCCCTGAATATTCGTCGAGGAGGAAGGGAAAACTGAGGAAAAGTAAAATTGCCAACACAGGATTTTTCTAAAAGACGACACAGCCTTCACTCTCTAGCTGTAAAAACCCTTTTATATTGTTTAAAATATTATTTATGTAAAATAAAATATTTTATATGTAATATAAAAATTTATTGTATGATATTTGTGTTCAAAAAGGATTTTTCTTTAAACAATAGATAAATGTGGTTCAAATAGCCGAAATATTCTGTTTCTCTTGGAAAACAGACTCAATTGATGGCTACCTATAAAATTTCTTTTCACTTGCGCATCCAGAATTAAAAAGGCAATGCATTAGGGCCGGTCAGAACAATATAAGTCGCTGACTGGTTTTATGCTTGGTAATCCCCATGTTCATGCTAGGATTACTGCAGATGATCATTACTGAATGCAATTAAAATGGCACGGCAGCAGCTATGTTTTCTCCGCAGAATTCTTCATCCATTCCAAGTCAAACAAACTCCTAATGTTCTTAAAGCCTGATGGCATCAAAGCTCGACCAACCTACAGTGCAAATAAACGTCACGCCACCCGATTAATTTACCGTCCAGATCCTGCTTCCATCATATAGCAACCTTCATTCACAATATCCGAAATACCATTGGGAATTTCCAAATTTTGTTTTTTTTTATTATAAATAGAAATTGGGAAAATTATCTTAATTAATGCTATAATCAAATAAAGGCGACTAGTTTACTGGTAACTTTTGTACAAGCTTTTTGCATCACATTTTACTCGCTTGGACTGTACATAATGAGCGAGATCAAAATACAGTTTTAACGGATAACACATATGCCCTTTGTCCTATCTCTATCCGGTCTGGTTGAACATTTAAACCAAACCCTATCTCTGCTTTATCTTGGCTTAACTGCATCCTGTGTATTCTTGTTGTAAAGCATAACGGATATATTAGAAGAGAGCAAAAGAGAACAAGAACAGTAAGCTACATCTTGACAACTCCTCTTAAGCACAATTGATTCAACAAATCCCATGCCCCTGTAGCAAGACCTAGATAAGCTATGCCTTCAACGAGAATGGCGCATGAAACCTCAGTTGGTTTACATCCCCTTGTACCATGTCACCCGAGAAATCAGTCGCACGATCAGTCTGCCGAAATTTACAAAGTTCGGGGACGATGGAGTTGTAGGTAATAGCAGCGGGTTTGAACCCCAATCCTCCCAAGTCATGAAAAACCATAAGTGAAGAGTGCGTAATTATCAGGTCCGAGAGCCTTCCCTTCAAGTTTCCCATTTCCAACCAACTTACGGAGGTGATTATTGTTTTCATATCCCTCTCCGAAGGAAGCCCTGGAATCCTGCGAAATATGCACATTCACGGAAAGAGAAAAAAGAGGACTACACCACATTCATACCTGACGCCGCACTGTGGGAAGAAAACCGGCTTCTAATTCTCACCTCACAAGTGTCTCGGGCACCGCGCAGCAACAAATATCTTGTCCTTTAAAGTTTATACCAAGCTAAAATGAAGATTAAATTACTATTACAGGTAGCCATCAAATGTAGAGCATATTTCGGGTATATTGTCCAACGGTAGACACGTGGCTACGACGGTCAGCATGCGGTGCCTGCCCTCCACGGTTTTTCCCCCACTTTTTGATACTTTATTTCCAATTTTTTATTCCTCAAAAAGCACAAATTTTTATGTTTTCAAACACACTTGAACAAGAGGGTAGTAGGACATTGGCTACGGGTTCGCTTAAAGAATTATTATTAGAGTTTTTTAAAAATGGCAGATTTACATTTATGTAAAATTTATTCATTTTTTATACTTATATAAAATTTTCCTTATTTTTATTATAGTCATGAACGCGTGTGTCACGGTTATTATTTTTAAATAAAAAAAAATTTATTAAATTATACAGTACCCACACATTTAAGTAATTAAGTGATTACGGGGAATGGGTCAAGAAATGAATGTCCCGTTACAATCATTCGCTTAATTTCTGTACCTCCGCCCACGGCTCCCTTCTCTCTTTCACGCTCTCGCTCTCTCCTTCTCTCGTCATCGTTATTTCTCGTAATATTTAGACGTATGTAAGTAGTCAGATCTTCCGATAAAACTTTTGTTTTTCAAGATTTTTGTTTCTTGAATGTTCTCTGTACTATTTCTGTTGCGCTACTTTTTCTTTAGTCTTTCGGGGACCGAGATTTACAAATCTACGAGACGACGCTCTTTCCGGTTTCTCCTCCTCCCTCTCAATGTGAGTTATATTGCCTTTTCGTTATGTATCGTTTGTGGATTCTTTCACATACTCTAAGTCCCGTTTTGGAGCGCGTGGTGACTCAAGACCATGAATCCAAAAACTGCCCTAAGATTCTAATCGTAATGTATTGCATTACGAGCCATACGTTCTTGCAATTTTCATAAAAGTTTATTGCGATTCAAAGAATTACGAACTTCTTTATTTCTGTCTTTCTCGCTTGCTTTTCTTTCTTTCTTTCTTTCTCTGTTTGTTTTTTTTTCTTTCTTTCTTTTTGTGGAAATCTCTTGCACTTTGCTTTTTAGTTTTGGTTTCTGTATTTTGAAAGACTTTTAAATTTATACGAAATTAGATCGAAAAAAGCAGGTGTTGGTTCCGTCTTAATTCAAAGGCAGGCTTCGAGGTTCTCTACGAGGTATCTTTTCTCTATTCCTCTTTCCATTTTTGTGTGCCAATTTTCTGTTGATTCATTTGTCGATTTTAATTTGATTTCAAAATTAATTTAAAATTGACGCCACCAGCATAAGCTATTGATGTTTCTGTCCAAACGCGACATATTATGCGGACCATTTCTTTTTCCTGCACTCTCTCTGTTTTTTTTTTTTTTTTTTTTGATTAATTGATCTTATGCATAATGTGGAATTAATTAGGACACAGATACGAACGCATATGCACCGTGTGTAGGCTGTTACTTGCGTTAATTTTAAAATGTAGTTAATTGCCTTTTGGTTCTTCCACCGAATCATAATTTAATTTTAAATTCTTTCTCCTTGATCTTATCTTTCCCTCATAAGTTTGGTGCCTTTTGCTTTCTTATGCAATATTTTTGCTTGCTTGCGGATTTACTTAAAATTAAATGATAAGTCTTCTGTCTTGAAATTCTGTGTAAAAATGTAAACAGAGGTTTAAGAAATGAAAAACGATGAAGAGAGAGTCGGGGGATGTGGTGAGAAATGTGCGCCTTTGCTTCCATATTTTCAGGTTATATAGGCAAAGTGAGATGACAGGTTATATAGCATATGATAGCATTCTTCTGGTTTGTGGTTAATGAGTGAAAATTTCATTGTAGAAAGACAACAATAATGAAAAAACCTTAATATCAAATTTAATTTGTGTCAGTTATGTGAATCTATTCTTGTCGTTACATTCTATTATGAACTGAGTTTGATGTGTTCTAAATCTGTTCATGTCGTAAAGGATTTGGCTGGTTTCTTGCTGACCACCAACCTAATACTGCCCTCCTTGCTTTACCCAGGCTTAGGACCAGCAATGGCAAACCCAATCTTTAGTTGTATTTAAGGTAGGTAGAGTTTTTATGATAAAAAGATTTAAAGAAAAAAATTAATGTGG
Organism: Bruguiera gymnorhiza; assembly: GCA_020883675.1. Lineage (NCBI taxonomy): Eukaryota > Viridiplantae > Streptophyta > Magnoliopsida > Malpighiales > Rhizophoraceae > Bruguiera > Bruguiera gymnorhiza. The sequence continues at coordinate 2,363,066 of JAIRCJ010001047.1, read as the reverse complement.
TACCAAGTATATCTTTGTTACCTTTGCCTGTTTTATAGAAGCATTACCTTGTGAATTCAAGTATAAAATAGATAGAAGTAAGAACTAGTTTGTTGTCTTTTAGTTAATCTAAATTAATGGAAGCATTAATAGAAAAATTCATTGACATCTTTCACAAAAATTACTTACCACGCAGGTCCTTGTTTCATAGAATCATCTACTTGAGAATTTAGGAATGAAAGAGTTAAAATTAGACATTTGTCTGTTGCCTTCTAAACTTTTGGTTGATCAAAATTTAGCAGAAGCATTCAGGGATGAATTGTAAGCATTTTGACAATAATTAATTGCCTTGTAAATCTTGAATTGGTTACTCCAAAATCTAGAATGTGATGCTTTCTTCTGCCTTTTTCTTATTACTGCCCATTTACTTTACAATGGTAACATATTGAAGTCATTGCTTGCAAGAGACAAAAAAAAAAAAAGTTTGTACACCTTAGTGTATATACCTTTTTGTTTTGGGTTAGGTACCTCAACAAAGGCTAATTTTTTCCCTACAGATGCCAAACAATATGATTTTGTTTCCTATCTTCATAGATGTATGGGAGCCTTTATATGTGATACCATATCTCAATGTATGAAGGAGGAGAGACTGTGCCATGAGTTTGAAACTTTCACTAATTTTTAGGGCATTGGTGTGAATTTTGTAAGAAATCACCTGTACTATGGGCCTTATCAAAGTTGATCACATGCTCATGGTTAAGTCTTAAGTCTGCTGAAGGCAGCCAAGATGTCAGTGGATTACTCATAGCTTACAGACGCATTATTTGTAAGCCTGGTTTACAAATTTATTCTTTGCTATGCAACTCCTTTATACGTCTAGGCACGTAAATGATAAAACTCTTTAGATCTTTATGGTGTGCCACCAGGCGTGTGAAAATGGAATGCTTTTTTTCCTTAAGATTCAAGTTTCTTAAGAGGGAGTGAATAGAAAACCTCTTCAAAGATGCTAAATGATAAATGATTTGATTAAAATTGGAAAGTTAAAGTGCTGATCAGACTGGAATGCACATTCATGAATACTTTGGGCACATGGATCTGGAATGACATGCTGCAATAACAGTCACATTTTGATTGGGAAATTGGAGCTGAAATACTGGCATGTTTCTTGCCAGATTTTTTTGCATTCTAGATGTTTGAATCTCTTGAATTTTTCTTTATTTCTTTTGGAAATTCTCTACATTACTAAACATGCATCCTGCCCTCTCCTTCCTTCTCAAGGGAAAGGTCACTTTTAATGCATTGTGACTGCTAAAGGACATACTGGAATGATTCCTGGCTAACTGTCTAGCCATTTGTTGCATTTTTCTTGTAATTGACTAGGGATCCACTATGCCTGCAAGGGCAGTCAGTAGCACAAAGTATTTTAGTGCCTCATGCTTTGCACCACTGTGAGCATGTTACATAATTTTTTCATAAAAATTAGTACTGACTTGTGAAATTCTGTTTTTCATTCAATATGTATATGCTTTTTGTGAACCAACTCATTTTGGGGATCATGAATGTTGTAATTTATTTGATTAAGCCTTAACTGTTAAGATACATTTGAAACAAAGAGGAAAAAAGAGAAGGGTAAACTCTAAAGTAATGGAGAACAATCCGTTGATGCAGAAGCATGCCACAAACTCAATTTATATTTATCTGGTCTGATGTGCAGGAAAGACCTGATACTTAGACTTCTGTTCTTCTTTTGAATTTCCTTGAATAATTTTGTAATTCGTCTTGTCCCTCAGATTATGACATTGGAGGCTACCAAGTCCTAGAACTTCTTTTACAATTTATATAATTCTTATCTTTTGAATTTGGCGTTTGAAGGTATCATCTGAAAACCAACATTTTGATGAAAGGTTTGGCAATTTTCTAGACTGATTGAGAAAAATTTTGAGGGGACATGCAGGGTTTTGTGCCTGCAACTGCTAGCCAGGCGAATCATTTGTCAACAAAAAAATTGATTGAGGTAGGTCTTCTTCATCCTATTCTTATTTTTGCATTACTTATTTTACTTAATGACAGCTGCCTTTTTTTTTTTTTTTTTGTTTCTTATTCTGTCATTCTAGTCATGCTTTGGTGCTGCATTATATTGTAACATGGAAATAATGGAGTACGATGCTGTCCATTTTACAGTGAATTACCCGGTCTTTTAGGCCTTTATCTCTGGTTTATTTTGTCCCTTTTGTTTTATTTGTAGAGTTAATCGTTGTTTGGTGTTTTGGTAAGGAAATCTATTTGTCTTTGTGTTGTTGAATATTATATCCTGTTCATCATGTGATGAACTTCCCAAAAAGTTGCACTCTCTATGAATTTCAAGGTAAACGCTCAGTAATGACTAGGAATTGTGTGCAATTACCCAAACTGTTTTGTCTAACACACTTCTATGGGTTTGCTTCCCTCTCTAAATAATGTTTCATTCTTGTAGATGACTTGATCCATGGAACATCAATTGAAATGAGGAATGTTCTACTAATACCTGTCCACTTGTGAGGTCACTTGAAATTCATTGTGTATGCAATGCAACGCCATTTTCCTTTATTATTCTACTTTTATTAAGTAGTTTGTTTTTTTTATCATCACACACACGTGTAAGAATGATAATGTCTGATAAATGGTCAGTGACTGACATACCACATTGGGATCATAGAAGCTTAACCTTGTAATTTATGGGCCATTAAAGTTGTGCAAGCATCCATTTGCAGGGGATGCACCTTCTCTGCTAATGCAATTGCAGACTGCTGCAGTTTTCCAGGGAACACATTGGCATCAAGGTTATGGTCAATTAATTGATGGACATATCAAAATACTTGATGGAAGGACAAACTGTACCCCAGTTTTGTAGTTCGCGCAGCCGTCTGATAGTTTTGTTGCTGTGGTTGATCAGGCCGGAGATGGACTGGAACAAGTGAGTCCTCTGAAGTGCTCATACCATTCATGAATATTGAATTGCCACCTGTGCCAATCACATTCCTTGCTTTGTGCACCTGGGATAAAAAATATTCTGCTGAGGGTGGACTACAACATGTGGCAACTTGATTTGGACATCACATATATCAATTAGCTCATATCTTTTGAGGATAATTGAACTTGTCCAAAGCTTTGTATTCGTATACAATCTAGTTTTCTTGATGAACAAGATTTACCTTCTTATAAAGTTCCACATTTTCTTGGTGAATGAGGTTACCCTGCAACAAATACATTAAGGTAAGAGCTCCTTGAATTGGAATTTATGAACATAATATTGTTGATATGAGCTCCAGGGCTCACCTTTCTGTTTAATTCTTGTATTTCATCCATTAAAATTTGGTCCTAGGAGGCCAAATACTCGAGTTGGTGAGATAAATGTCCTCATAGTTTAGCTTGGGAAAGTTCAAAGAGAGAGAGAGAGAGAGAGAGAGAGAGAGAGGTGGGATAAGGCTTTCAAACCTTTTTCATGCGAACACATCTAAGACTCAACTCCAATTGGTTCTCCAGGTTTTGTAATTCCTTTATGCTCAAGCCAGAAAGCTCTTCACCCATCATTTGCCTGTATTTTTTGCATAGAATTGTAGTTTAAGATCTTAAGCTTTCGTCTGGGGCTTATAATGCTTGCTACAGTGATGCAAATGATGAAATGCTAGGAGCCATCTCTTCACCCTTTATGGGCATTTATCTTTAGGTAGCATTGAGCTCTACTGTTCATGAAGCATATTTTCTGTCTCGAGAAAATAATTGTCTTTTCCATATGTGCATGGAATTTCCTTGTTTCATGCACTTTCAGACATTCTAAATGTTATTAGGTGTCCTTGAGACAGTGTGATGGATGTTTGACTGCTGTAGGCAAAGTGTAGGTTGCGACGTAGGCTACACATATTATGGTCTATAAAAACTTGTATGGTTTGTATTCTCTCTCTCTCTCTCTCTCTTTGGTGGGCAGTTGGTTGAAGGGTCTTACTTGGTCTTCCCCACCCATAGATGCATGAAATGCTTTTGAACAACCCATAACACCATTTTGTTCAAATTTGTAGTAAACATGTGGACACCATTCTGCCACTATCTGACTAGTAGCAATTCTCCTGTATCAAAAGCTTTTTGCACTTTATCTAATATCACTTTCCTTTTAAAATATTCATAAGAAATTAATATTTGAAGAAGTAAATTGTACTGTGCCAAAAGGAAAAATCGTACCGATGATTTTCTTGCAAGTCTTGCAGCTGTTGCCTCAACATTGCAGCTTCCCTTTGCCAGAACTAGTAAGTAAAATACAAATTAGCCACTCATTGGCATTACTCTAGTTGATGGGATTATTTTCATATGAATAACTATTTCTTGTTTTGAGGAATTTAAACCAAGTAGAAATGAATCAAACCATTGGCCTTTTCATGCAACAAGGAAAGGTGCTAAAACCCCTCATTTTCCTCAATTTCGAATTTTGTTTCTTTATTATCAAGATTCAGCATTCAAATGCGATCTTTAGCATAGGATGGGTACTGGTAATAGCCAACGAAAGGTAGAAAGTACTGGAGATGCTATGCTTCTGTTTGTACTGGTTATAAAATCTTTTACTTGTACCTGAGTGTTTTTTCCATTGGACATCTAATTCACATCTTTAAATACCAATTTCAGGTGTTGGTTGGTAAGTCTGCCCTTGGCTTGTAAATGTCATTCCTTTACTAATCTAATCCTGTGTCCCTAGATAAGTGAAGAGCACTTTTAGCCAAGGGCCAACATAGGGTATGTGATCATTCCTTATTTACTTGAATTAGGAAGTAACAGCCTAAGGTTTGGTAGTGTAGAGTTTATGTGTGCTTTGTGTAATTTTATCAAAAATGTCATGCAGTTTATAAAGAGTCCTGCTGTGGTTTGATCTAATATGAAGAAACACATCGTAGTGTCTTTTATTTTTTGAGTCTGGGATTTTGCTATTCTGGAATGTTACTAACTCTACTCGGACACATTAGGATGGAGAAGGCTTGTTTTCGTTCTGACAATGATTCATGGGTTAGAATGCCAGTATTAATTCAATGACATCAGGTTGCGTCTTTGGTTAGATTCAGGGGCATAAATCAACAAATGCAAAGTTTGGCGTGCTTATAACCAGTATCATCTTCAGAGTTATGCTTGCCAGAGCTCCAGCTCTTCTCAGAAGACAAGAAACTTGAAAGTTTTGCTATTGAACAAAACTAAAAGGCCCCTTGCCACTCATGATTCCTCCAAAATGTGGTCTTAGGGTAGAGGATTTGAAACCTGTCTTACCCGTCAGCCAGTTTGTCTACGGTGGCTGCTGTAAAGAGTCAGGACTTGAACTTGCACTGTTGTGATTGCAAGCCCAGGATTTTTACCGTCAAACTTAACACGACAGAAAAGTTAAGTGGAAAATTAACATCTACTTTCATTAGTGGGAGTTTATAATGTTTAACTATCACACAAAACATTGCAACTCAGGTTACCTTGAAGTTGTGGAAACACAAACTAAAATAAAGAGAGAGAAAGAGGGAGAGAGGAGGAGAGGAGTTGTAAGAGTTGTAAATGTACCTCGACTTCAGAAGCTGGATTCCTCGATTGATGATATTCCCCTTTTGATTTGTTGTACCTTTCGACCACCGATTTCATACTGCAAGGGGGGATTTATATTGCATTAGACTATGGCGTCTCACTGCTTATACGTTGCTGCAATATTCAAGAACCATATGCTCAGAATCACAGTAAGATTATCTTGTGTGAGGAGAGGATCAATATGTTCTGTAACTTTATGGTTATGTCCCACTTTGCAGGTGCTTTTGTTTTTTTTTTTCCCCTCTCTTTGCTCTCTGCCCCATATTTTACTTGTATCTGATGTTGCTGTAATGAAAACCCTACGAAGAATCTAAAAAATGTGACTTGACATAATTCAGGAATGCAAGTCAAAATTACTTAGAGCGCAGACCCAAAGGTAAGTTTCCTATCTTTTCATTGTCAGGCACAGAGTTCAGTATCAATAGCTCTGAAGCTAGTTATATTGATTCATTTTGTCTTGGGACAAAAATAGGAAAACTATGCTTGATGTGGATTACAGCATTGTAGCTAACTTTGCAAGTTTCTTCATGTATTTGTAATTTTCCTACCTCACCAGCCTCTTTCTTTTCCTTCTTTGTGTTTTATTTTCCTTTGTGTCTGCAATCATTTTTTATATGACTCTGCAATATGCATCTACATTTTATGCAAAATTTGTTATGTGATTTTCTTCAGCATGTGATGATAGATTGAAATTAAGTACATGGTCTGTGTGCCATTTGTGAGGGAGTTGCTACATCATAAAGGCATATCTTTCCATCAAATGATAGTCTCCTGAATTTATGTTTGGTATTTAGACTGCTTCAGTTTAGCACACTTTGGACCCAAGAGTGAAAATACTCTTTTGTTTGGAGGGAAAGCATGGTGCCTATTAGCTGGTTATTCCTGCTCTTTATTGCCAATTGTCGCATAATTGACAATCAGTGTTTTTCCCCTCATTCTATTCCTTGCCGTTTTTGGGAGTGGGGAGTGGGGTGAGTGGGTGGTTGGCATCGAACACACGTTAATAGTTTCTTAGGAAGCTGCAAGAATTAGGTGGACTGTGGGGCGAAGATATTTAGATGACCTATGTAAGATATAAGGTGAGGGGCAGGAAATGATGAAAGATTTAGCATAGAGGAGCAGACGACTGTTGTGAGGCCAAAAGGTTTGTATTTGTCATGCAAAAACATGATATTTCCCTATTTGCTAAAAGAAGGCATGGAATTGTTTTATGTGGATTCTATTTTGTTCTCAGTTGGGAAAGTATGCAATATTTATATACCCAAACACATACATCACAATCTCATAGACTCCACGACAAGGTATTCTAGCAGTGTCAATGACTACAGTTTCAATTGTGCGTTATATTTCCTTATAAACACATAGATGCCTCAATGGTGATTTACAGTTTCATGATTTTGATATAATTTTGTAAATATGAAATATACTGTTGTGAAAGTTGGGATATAACTTCATGTGGGGTGACTCTTTCAATAGAATATAGAATTACATTACATCATTGTATTTGTCACTCCAGCTGTTATAATTGATATACAATAAATATTACTCTACACAAAAAGATTCAGATGAATTGGTATTTGTCTTGTCGAGTTTTTCAAGATGGTGTAATGCAAATCCAAATGCAAAAGAATAACATAGCATTGTCACATAGAAAAAAGGTATGGAAGAAGACTTGGTGGGAAATTGTCTTCTTGCTTTTACTTCCGTCAAATTTCTTCCGTGTTTAATTTTCTGAGTTATTTTCACAATTTTACACCATCTTGGTGTGTTTGACTTTTCTTTTGTAATGGATGTACTCTAGCTATTTTTTTACTATTAAAGTCTCTTCGTATATTAAAAACACTCTATCCCATTGAATGTCATGCATAATTCACCTACCTAAATAAGGAGCTTGTTCGAAAAGAGATGACGTTTGGCGGGCCCCCTGGATTAGTTGAATCATACAACTTTTCTCCATTGAAGAAATGTTGTAATTGATTAAATCAGTGGAAACTATGTGGTGTTTAGGGATTGATTGTCAAGGTTCAAGATCACTATAGTCTTTGTAGTGCAAGTATTTTTTTTTTTTTCAGTTTATTGGAAAGTTCACTAAATTGCAGAGTCACATAATATGCATAAGTTTTTTTAATTTTCATATTTATACTATTATTTTTTTAAAATTAGAATTTTAAGATTTTTATGATATATATTTGAATTCTTAATTATTAGAATGTGCTTAAAGGAATGCAATTGCTAGTGTATATGCAGGAAAGATCGTGTTCATCATTAAATGTTGTGTGAAAACCAATTTCTATAATTGTAGGCAACGTTCCACAACAAACAGCTTCTGATCTAGAACCTGGTGTTCTGGCATTGGCATTGAGGTAAGTCCTCCCTTGACATCTTAAGAACTTCACCTTCAACTAACACTAGGTTCGGTGCAAAAAGTAGGGGGAACAAAAAGGGTGGAAGGCAAAATTAAGAATGAAAAGTAGATGATAAAAAATTTCATCTTCTTCGTTTTTGAAAAGGGTAACGTGGGAAATAAAAACTCAAAATCTTTTGTTTGAAAAAGGATGGAAAGTAAGAAAAAGAAAATTGTATATGTCATAATGTAAATTCTCTCTCTGTATTAAATTTGATGGGTATAGGTAAAAAAAGTAAAGACTAGTCATTTTATGAATAGTGTAGAAGAATTAGTAGCTTTTTTCTTAAAATTAGGATAAATTATGTTCAATAAGGAAAATTTTAAAAATTTTGGGAAGTCTTTCTATGCTAACTTTACTTCTTCCTCCCTCTCTTCCCCTCTTCTAAATACAAGGTAAGGGTTAATCAGCAAGTGTACTAAGGCAACACAATATAGTTCTATCTTTTAACACAATAGTATTTATATAATTGCGCCATTAATTTCCTTCCCAAGCATAAAAGGGCAGCTTTTACAACATCCGCCCAACTCCTAATACTACGGTCGCTAATTTAGGCCCAAACAAATTAAAACATTTGTAAATCCTTGAATCAAGAGTTCTAGTGGGTGTCATCTTTTAGGAATTCTTTGGCTGTTTGTGTGCATTCTTGGTTGGAGTTAATATTTAGCCTCTTAATTGGATCCGACTTTCTGTCCAACTAGGGACAACGGCTAATATGGTCTTAGGATATATATATCATTGTTTTTGTAGGGAAAGTCTTTTGGATTTTTTGTTTATAGAAACTAGGAATCCAACTATGCACCTAAATCTAAGAATTCGGTAAGTTGGCAGATGTTGATCGATGTGAATAAGGTAGGATACTGATCACCATTATGTTGCTTCCAAACCCGTTGAAATAAAAGAGGAAGAAGATGAACAAATGAACTTAGATGTGTATAGTTCATTCAAAGAAACTGTATAAGCAGCATCACTGTTATTGGATAGCGATATGTTTAACACAATAGATGGTCAACATCACTTCGTTGATTTGAAGTGGTCGAGCAAAAAGGAAACGATCCACTAATATATAATCATCCTAACATCTAGAGGCTGATATATATTCATATATTAGGCTTGGTAAAAATAGATCAAGTTTTTTAGCTGTATAGTTAATTAATACAAATGAATATTTTCTTGGTAGACCTTCAGTAGTAACCAATATATTTTCTCATGAGCTGCATCCATGTTTATTGTGTGCTTTATTCAAGAAAAATCGTTGGATAACATGCACAGACCGTGGACAGCATTACATCCATATGTTTCTAAAAGCTCGTTCATCCAAAAGGTGAGAGAGAGAAGATAAAAGAGTTCAAAGCCATTTGATAATCCAATCCAATTAAAACACCTGTGCATGGCACACAACGCTTAATCCCCTAGCCCTCTGGTCACTTTTTTTTTTTTTTAAAACGAAAAAACCAAGTGGTATAACTCTATTGGAGAGCAAAAGATACAGTACGTTCACCAAAGAAAAAAAAAACTAAGTAGTTTTTTTTTTCTTTTTTAAAATTTGTTTTACAAGAGAGAAAGGCAAAAAAGTGGAAAAAAAAATAAGTAATATGAAAAAAGTTAGATTCATCATTTTTTTTTTGTTTGTTGGAAGTTATATTAGTTAAAAATTATAATAAATTTTATATTAAATAAGGTTTTTTTAAATTAATATGAAAAATATTAATTAGACTAAAAAATAAATAATATTTAATAAATATTTATAATAATATCAAATATAATTTTAGCAAAATAATATATAATTATTATATTATTGGAATTAAAGAACAATAACTATTAAGTTAATCCAAAAAATTGTTTGTTTATCTTATAAAATTGTAGATACTAATATTGAGATATAACTTAATAACTTAATAACTTAATCAAGAATTTTACGAAGATTTTGTTGTTGTAATATTTATATGATGAAAAACAAAAAGATGAAAGATAAAAGAGATGTTAAAACAATTGATATCTCACATCATTATATATCATGTTGTATAATTTAATCATTGTAATGTGAATATAACACATTATGTATATATGTATATATATAATATTTTTAATAAACATGTAATTTAATAAAATTATGTAATTAAAAACTTATAGTTATATAATAAAAATATGTTTAAAACATAAGTAACAATTCAAAGGCATAAAATTTTTATCCAAATGTTTTAAATTTATAAAATATTTACTTTTCAACAAAAGAAAGGTTATTTGGCATATAAATTTGTTGTTTAAGTGTAGTCATTTGGTAAAATTTTAAATTTATTGATGAGTCTCTTAGTATGTTCTTTATTGTTAAGTTATTTGCTTTCTAATTATATATTTAAAATTTATTTTAATCAAATTTATAGCAATATTATTCTTAATACATATTTGTAAATAATTTTTAAAATAATGATATATTATATTAAAAAATAAAATTATGAAATAAAAGTTAGTACATCAAAAAATAAAACAAGTAAAGCCTATTTGTGATTTGGACATCATATTAAAAATTTTTATTGAAATTATGAATGTTTTCATTTTTCTTCTTCTTTTTTTTTAACAAATGACTATTATATTCTCACATGATTACTTTTCTAATTAACTGCCAGTTGCCTATTCTCACCATATGCTTAATTAAGTGTCAATTAATCGTTTCCATTTTTCTATGGGGATATTTAACATTGCAAACGTCAATATATTACATATTTTACTCTTTTTGGGAAGGCCACTATTAAAAATTAAAAATAAGAACAAGTCACTGGTTCAAAGAAATATAATCCTTATCTATATCTGGATATTACTGATCTTTGGGGGTACAGAGAGGCTGTAGAGACTAGGAAATGTGTTTGACGTTATTTTAAACAACTACATAAACCCAATTTCATATGTTAAAGTGGATCTGTCTGACGTCATCTATGTATTACAGGACAACATTTTTCAATTCTTTTAGGCTGCAATTCTCGAGGAGGATACATTTGAACGTGTTTTAAAAACCAAGGCCATCCCTAATCACTTTCTGAGGGGAGACATGCCATAACATTGGGACCATAATCCTCTCTCAAATAATAATTTGATATAAATTAAATTTGGGGCATCTCCATGAGGAACCGAGGTGCCCAACACTTCGAAATTAAATAACTGATGTATTATAAAAAAAAAAAAATTAATTTCTTCTAATGTCTTCTTCTGCACAACTTGTATATTTCTGAATTTTAGCCATACCCTTAATATTTCCAGAGGATGCTAACTAAAGTTTTATTAATGTAGAGTTGTCGTTCTCTTTTGAATTTAACTTCTCATAAAGACCAACAAACGGGGATGATCAAATTCTGATTTTTAACCCATTGAATGATGGGACTGATTGAATTCAGCAATCATTATCCTATTCCAAATGAACCTATTCGATCTATCATGATAAAAAGTTCATCGGTTGATGTAATACCATAACCATCACAGTTAAATTGGCAATGCGACCGTGATTCATTTCAACATTGACTTTACTCAAACGTAATTATGTCCTACATACATAGGACATGTTTCAACCATCCTAAACTTTATGCTGGTTATTTTCTTCCTCAAACATATCCACCCGTATCGCATGCAGCCTTTCACTAACAACACCATACCTAGACAACTCATCCTAGGCTAACTGGGATAATATTGCCCATGTCTATGCATATATTAATCTTCGTTGTTGTATTGGTGAAAGCATTATTCGTTTGTTAATCATGCTCTCAGTCGCTAAAAGCAATGTGTTTTCATCTTTTACATAAGATGTCATATCATTTTAGAGTTTTCATGATGGTGGTTCGTTGTAAGTTGTCATCTTTCACACCAGACGCCATCTTTTACACAAGATGATCCAACTCTTTTGCTTTCATGATCAACAACAATATTAATCGAAAACTCGAGTCTCTCTTGTCTGTTTTCTTCTTGTTTTCGTTGTTAGTTGTTTCTCTGTAGATTTTCTACCCTTTAACTAGAGTGAAGATCTCTCTCATATTTTATGCTTTTGGAATTTCGAACCTATTATTAGCCGTATTCTTAGAGGAATGGAGAAGGAGAACGTTTTTAGCCAAATCACGAAATGAGATTTCACATTTGGAATGCACTAACCATAGCTTAGCCACTATACAATGAATTTTGCAAAGCCTTTCCACTATAAAGTTTAAATTAAAAAAAAAAGGGCATAAAATCAATTTTCAAACCATTATGAACTAGCTCTCGCACATGTACTTATCTACAAGTTCTCTAGGTAATAGATCAAACTTCATGACATGTATGAATGAGTTCATTTGGCAATTCTACTTAAAAATCTAAGCAGAAGAAAATTAGAGAAAAATAATAGAAGTTGAGAGAAATACTTTCTTCATGAGGCATATAGAATTCATAGGATCAAGGGCAATTAAGCTGGGTAAGTTCACATAGAATTGAATCAGACATAAAAAAAAAAAAATACTAAACACGATTAGCATCGTAAGATTACAATCTAAACTAAGATACAGTGAATTACGCATCGTAGAATATCACAATCTAAACTAATTTAGTCAAAGTTCTCACTTCACAGTCCACATCATTTGAAGAAAATAAAACACACGCACACACACAAGCATCATGTACAATCAACAATTTTTATTTTATATATATATATATATATATATATATATATATTTAGAGAAAAAGCGTATATAAAAGCAAAAATCAGACCAAATTAAGAGAGGGGAAAAAAGAAAGAAAGTAGATGGTGCAAAAATGACCTGGAGCTAGCGAAATCGTAGAGCTTGCCGGTGCTGGAGAAGATGATTACTCCCACTTCCGCATCGCAGAGGATCGCAAGCTCCTTAGCCTTCTTCAGCAATCCATTCCTTCGCTTTGAGAACGTAACTTGCCGGCTTGTCGAATTGTCTATCCTCCTTATCACTATTTTCCCTCTTCCCATTATTCCTCCTTTTCTTGTCAGATCTCTTTCACTACTCAGTACATTAGGTTCCACTCTCTATTTTAATTTCCTCCTCCCACCAAAGTGAAGCAATTAATCAAAACAAAATAATAATAATAATAATAATAATAATAATAATAATAATAATAAATCAAATCTTCGTTGTTCTAACTATAAAAAGAACAACCAAAAAAAAATTTTTTTTTTTTAAAGGAAAATTAAAAGGGAGGCTTGCCCGTTTCTTGGAGAGGTGGAATGAGAGCTGAGACAAAAAAGCAGCGACGTTTCACAGACGCCTTTATGTGATCGGACGGCGTTATGCCATTTTACAGTCATCGCCAAGCGATTCCGTATGAGGAAAGAGCTATATGGGTAAGTTAAAAACCTCTCCCTTTATTATTTTTCTTTTCGTTATTATTATTATTATTATTATTATTTTGGCTCCCTGTTTTTGTACCTTTTGAGGTAACGTGGGCCAATCAGAAGCTCGACAGCATCTAGAAAGTGGAGACATCCTCCACCCTATAGATGGTTGACGCGTGAGGGTCTCCTCGTATTTCCTATTTCTGGGAATTTTGGGTTCTTTTTATCTTCTTGAAAAGGAAACATAAACGAACAAAAAAAAAAAATAAAAACACAAATGTTTGGTTAACTTCTGCCTGTTCTTTTTCCAAGATACAGACTTTTTGGAAAGTGAACTGTTCTTACCTCTATGAGGTATAGCGATTATATGACCGGTTAAGCAAGTGATTATTTTTTTTCTTTTGTCTCAAAGAAAAAATTATATATTTTATACATATATCAAAATAACAGAATAAAAAAATAAAATTCAAAATTTTATTTTCTCTTTTAATACAAAATTTATAAATTAACAGCAAAGTAATATATATATATATATATAATTTTTATTGTCCCTTGAATAGTACAATTTTTTCTGTTGAAAAAGTATAATTATAGATCAAATTATTTGTTTCAAAATAAATAAATAAATAAATAAATAAAATTAATTAATTAATTATGTATTAAGAGATCTATTCAATTGTAATCTACATGATAAAAATATTTTTTTAATTTTTATATTATTTATAAAATATTAAATTTTTAATTATTAAAATATTATATAATTATCAGTTTATGTGCAAGAAAAAGTATGTATATCATTGAATGTTGTGTGAAAACCAATTTTTTTATAATTTTGGGCAACGTTCCACATCAAACAGCTCCTGATCTAGAACCTGTTTTTTTTTTTTGGGCATTGGCATTAAGGTAAGTCTTCCCTTGACATCTTAAGAACTTCACCTACAACTAACACCATGTTTGGTAGAAAGAAGTGGGGGGGGGGGAGGGGAACAATAAGGTGGAAGGAAAAATGAGCAATGAAAAGTAGATGGGCAAACATTTGTATCTTTTCTTTATTTGAAAAAAGGTGATATGAAAAATGCAAATTAAAAATCTTTTGTTTGGAAAAAAAAGGGGAAGTAAAAAGAAAAAAATTGTACATGTTATAATGTAAATTCTTTCCTTATATTAAAGTTGATGGGTTAAAGTAAAAAGCGAAAAGACTAGTCATTCTATGAATAGTATTGAAAAATTAGTAACTTTCTTCTTAAATTAGGATTTATGGGTTTGGTGCCCAATAAGAAAAATTTTAAAAATTTTGGGAAGTTTTTCTAATATGACTTTTCTTCTTCCTTCCTGATGTTCTACTCATGATCATTTAATTTATTCGAGGTTGGTGTTTGTAAAATCTCCAATTATATATGCTCCCAAAAATGCCCGGGAGCCCTCAAAGCAGCATCTGACTGACTGGCACGCAGACGTGAAGGCCACATCTACATTGGCCAATCGAGGATGCTCCTCGCGCACGCCTTTGTCGACCATAGCAAGCAGCTTTGGACAGACCCAAAAGGCGTTACGTAAACCCATTTTGAAAATGCACAAAAGCATAGACTCTCGAGTACCTTGTTGAATTCTCATATATCATAGCTAACATTGTTTAAAGTACTCTTGAAAGTTTTCGCCTGCATGCATATTTAATATTAGTATTCTGGTGGTTGGAGGCCTATCTCATCCAATGTCATCTAGGGTTGGGTGTCACCTGTTCTTGAACTCAGCTTTCGATTGGACATGCCCATGTGAATAAAAATGAGCCAACCAATAAGATAATTTACCGTACTTGCAAATTGAAGAAGTATATTATAATGCTTTTTTTTTTTTAACGAGCCCATGATGGAGATCGCGGCGAATAAAATAACCTAGTCCTCAATCACTCCACCAAAGAGCATGGACAAGTGTCAATCATAAGCCGAATGATGAGATGGGTGCCTGGGCCTAGACCATGAAAGTTGATCTGGAACCAGAAAGTTGATCTTCCCGTATGTGACTCACACTCAACACTCACACCAAGTGCATACAGCGTACATGGTACAAATCAAAGTGGCCTGATTATTAAGAATTCCCTTACACATATGCCTTTTTTTTTCTCTTCTTCTTTTTTTGTGGGTTTTCGCGTTCATAGAGGGGCTGAGGTAGTCAAATGGGCTTCTTCATTTCGAATAAAAGAGAGCATTTGGAAGGTCGGCGTGCATGAACCTACAGCCACAATACCCATTCTCGGGTGGTTGGGGTCGAACTCCACTTGACGAATAATTAAGAATGAAGTTTTTAACCCTTCAAAGAGTGGACTTATTTTTATAGCTTTTTTTTTTTCCAAGTTAGAAGAGCCCATGAGTTCAAAGTTAGGCTTAAATACCAAAAATCATCTATCAAGTTCACAAAACAGTTCCTTCTCCACATATAAATTTTTAATTGATTTCGATTCCTCATATTTCTAATTTTAGTCAATGATGATCAACACCTTTTTTCTTTTTTTCCTTTTTTCTTTTTTCATTTTTGGTTTCAAAAATGGAAGAGTAATAAGGTAAATAATTGCGTTCTCAAACCATACAGTAAACACTGAACCACAAATTAAAACAGCCGAAGAGTAACACAAGGAGTCCAGCAAACACCTACTTTCTGCAATCGCCAGAGGCCCCATTCCGTAGTCTTGGCCCAAAGTTAGTCGCTGTAGACAGTCGATACACTAATTATCCTGGGTTGTTGGACCAGCTTAGGAAAGGCCCAAATCACTAAGCCCAATTCCCAAATCTGAGGGAGTGGAACACACGCGCTATGAGATCGCGTGGAAAGAAACACCAGCTTTGATAAAATGACTGATGTGGACTCCAGGCTCTCCAAAGTCTTTCTGCCTATCTCAATAAAGACCCGACTTCGTTCAACCACACTGATCCATCCATCTAACGCGCCTCTCTCTCTCTCTCTCTCTCTCTCTCTCTCTCTCTTCGAGGATTTAAAAATATCAAAAGTTAAAAAAGAAGAAAAGAAAAAACGAGAAAAGAGAAGGGGAAAAGACGAGAATAAGGTTGCATCTGAAAAATCAACGCTACCGACCCTTTACTTTTTAGAGGTAACAACAGATAGATGATTTTTTTTTATTTGTTTTTTTTAGGCCTTTGAACTGAAATTTTATATTAATGCATTTAGATCGTCTCATCAATCTAATTCGATTGCTTTCTTTTCCGTAATCCCTTCTTTTTCCTTGTCTTCTCTTGTAAGGTAAATTATCCCTTTACTATTTTTTTTTGTTTGTTTGATCGAAGAAGAAGAAGAAGAAGAAAACAAAGATATGGCAATTGCATCTGAGGAGACAACAAGAATATGCACTCACTGGTATTATCGTAATCTTCAATTTACCTGACAGAAAAGCCTACTTACCTGTTCTGTTTTTTTTGTGTGTGTGTTTTCTGATTTTTGTGCTGATTTTTTTTTTTTTTGTGTGTATTAACTTGTGTTGTTTTTGGTTGCCGATTATTAACGTTGTTTTATTTGGTATTTGATCTTCACTTGTTTTGTAAGAATCTGACAACCTCGTTGGTTAGTTAAGGCCAACGAAAAATCCCAAATTTTTGCTTCATGTTTTACAAGCTTTGCTTCCCCTGAGATATGATACCGTGATGATTAAAATTGAGCTCGTTTGATCCTCTCTCTCTCTCTTTGTTTTTTTTTTTGTCTCTCCTGGCGCCTGTAGTCAACTTAGTCAACTTTGTAGAATACCTTTGCGATTACGGTTTTGGTGAATGCTCATGTTCTCTGCATTCGGGAAGTACGAGTCTGGGACGATCTCGTAATGATTCATTCATTTGTTGACAGCTATGTGTGCTCATGCAGAAGTTCATTAAACTTCTCTCTTTTGCTTTAATGAGGCTGATACGTGTGGCCAGACTCCATGTGCTTTTCATCAATCGCTTTTTGTCAATCGTATTTGCCCTTCTCGGCATGTTTCATGGAACAAAAATCACGTATGTTTACTCACAGCGTGTATATGCGGATGGATGGTTACATGTTGGGGAACTGGTATGGCATAGTTGTCCACTTGTGCGCCTGGTAGCACAGGCTGTTGGATGGCATGACTGTACAGTATAGTCTTACAATACTGCAGTTGTGTTCACAACCACGTCTTAACATGTTTCATAACAGCTTGGCAACTTTTTCCCACACATTTTCATGTATACCATGTATTTTTTTTCCCATTATGATGTAATTTTATTTGGTATGCTTCTTTGCAGGACCTCCTGTAGTTTTGCATTCTAATACATGCTTGCTAATGTCTTTTGTTTCCTGCTTTACCTGTTGAAAACATATTACTGTGCCTTGTGTAGTATTTGATGGTTGATGGTATGTACATATTTGTTGTTTGACAATGCGAAGAGCTGGCTCAACTTGAGTTATGGACTGAAAAGTATTTGTTGTTATGTTTCCAGTGACAGGGCTATACCTTCCTCAAATTTTGATTTGCATTTTGCCCATTGTTCCCGAAATCTTCAAAAATGTAAAATTTGTAGTCATATGATCCCAAAGAAACATGCAGAGGAACACTTTCTGAATACTCATGCTCCGGTATGTTTTTTACTATTCTATTTTACTTTAGCAGAAGTTCTGAAGTGATGTCTTTTCCATTTCTGTTTCTGCTATTAAGGCTTCTTGTTATTAGCTGAGAGCTGGGATTTGACCGGCAGAAATATGAACTTTGTAGTATGGTGCAAAGTTACATTATGATGCTTGTGGGTTAAAGCCTAGGAAACAGCAAAGTGGGGTGGGACCGGGACAGGTTGTGCATTTGCATGGAAGTTCTCTAGAATCATTGAGTCATTGGAATGTTTTCATGTGGTGTGGGTGGTGGCTCAAGAAGGAAGTAGTGGATCGTGGGGATGCCTTACCTTAACGGGAAAAGTTTGGAGGGACTTTGTTCCATGGTGTTCATTATTGCTCTTACACCAAGACTGACATGCCTGCATCTGAAGCCCAATTGACATCATCAGGAACTTTGCAATCTAAAGTAAAACAGTCCCTGATAGTAAAGGGCAATGAGGATTTGGTTTTAATGGGGCATCATAAAGGGCGTTTGCACATGGCTTGCACACTTTGGGGTCTGGGGAAGGGTCAAATATGCACAGCTTTATCCTTGTTTTAATGGGGCTTCATCTTCATAGCAGTAAGAAATCATGTATTTGGAATCAAGATTTTGTTGAGCCTATTTGAACCTAAATAAGTTTGAAAACTGAGCTCTGGGTTAGTTTGTGCAAAGCCAGCTTCGTTAGAGAGGGCTTCTTGGTATCTTTCATCCAACTTCCATAAGTTATAAAATATATTGGTGGATTTTCTTAAATGTGTTCTCTTGAGTTGAGAGAATCTTATAAGCAATTAAAGGGAGCATGTTTTCTGCTCTAAGTTTGTCACTATATCAGAATTTCATTCTTTTGTTGGTAATATTCCAACTCCTAAGTAAATTAAATTAATCTTGGCATGGGGTGCTGGCAATCAGAAACTGAAATGCTATGCTTTGAATCATTTGCGTTTTCTGTAGCTAAAAGTATAAAACTGAATCCATAGAATAAAATAGTGTGGTTGGCTTCATTTAATATGAACAGAATTAATTTCTTACCTGAGGTTTTTATGTTGATTTTAGGTTATACATTTTTTATGCTTCTTACTCTGCTGAAGTGCCTATATTGGAGCAGGTATCCTGCTCATTATGCAGTGAGACAATGGATCGTGAAATTTTAGCTATTCATAAAGGTGAAAATTGCCCCCAAAGGATTGTGACATGTGAGTTCTGTGAGTTTCCGTTGCCTGCTGTTGATCTAGCTGAGCATCAGGTAGGAATTGTTAATGTTTTGACAAAGGCAGGATTTCTCTCAGTTGCATACTTCACCACCGGTTGATATCTGTCTTTCTTGCTAACTTTAGGAGGTGTGTGGGAACCGGACAGAGCTTTGTCATATGTGCAATAGGTATATACGACTTCGAGAGAGATATAACCATGAGACTAGATGCACTGGTATGGCAGATAATACTGTTGGTTCTTCCAGGTACAACTTTATCCATACTGGATTAGATATGTTGTAGTCATTTTCTTTACCCTTATTGTTCGTGTTAACTTTATCTTATTAATTGGCTTTATCTTATGTTAGATATTCTGTTGACTTAATGGTTTCGGCCGAATCTAGTTTCTGTGAGTTCATACAATATATTGATCCATGTAGATCCCAAATAAAAATGCTATATTGGGCCATTTAGTTTATTGCATGTAATAAAAATGTTAGAATCTTTAAGCATGTGGATTGATGTTACATGTTGATACTGATCATCAAATCTGTTGAAGTTACACTTTCAATGTGTTAATATACGTATGCATGTAAGCACACTTTATGACAAAAAGATCTTCTTGACTTCTAATCTTAACCAAGCAACCAGCCTTAATTCTTTTAGGTACGGCATGATGATGAAAGATTATGCTTAATTGCTTCTTTTGAATTTTCAATTAACCTTATAGAACGTGAACTGGGATATCATCCCTTGACTCCTGCATAAAAGACTGCTTCAAACTGATTATGTATAGGGACCTTGGTGAATTAAGTTGTGCTGGTAAAACTCAGGGTTCAAGATTTACAGGGTCCCTGTGCTTAAATAAATCTGCTTCTACCATGTTCTTCAAAGTTGCGAGAAGTTTATTAGCATGCCAGCTTCCATTACTTTGATCCAGGTCTAACCTATGTGAAATCTGCGTGAAGGGATGTGAGGCCAGCTGAAAGTGCGCAAGGAGCTCAGAGAAGACAGCCACCTGAGTTGCCACGAAAACGACTTCTATTCACAATTGCTATAACTGGTATTGCTGTCATATTAGGATCCCTTCTTTACCAGAGAAAAGCAGAGACAACTCAAGTGCATTAGCAGCTGAGAAGTACAACTGGGTTCATGTAAATCAGCTATAGAGCTATTTGTTACATTTGTGGATGTGTATTCTTGTGGGAGAATACTGTTATTACCGTAATGCCAGATCCTTTTGCTGTAACAAGCTGTGGTCGTTTCTTCTTTTCCTTTGACGGGACAGGCAGGATGTAACTTCAAAAATTACAGAGAGACATCCATGGTTGTTGGAACTCTTCTGGGTCACCGGGAAATCCAGATTTATGGTTTAATTGGATGATTCGCGCGCTTATATTCCTGCAAGCCTTTTATATAACTAATCTACTCTCTGTGGAAACTAGGCAGCGTACTGATTTGTGGGGGTAGGAAGTGGTGGAGGCTGGTATTTGGTAAGGGCTGGCCGCCACATAATACCACGAAGTCGTCATGCTTGCAATCTGTCGTGCATTGACCGTTATTGATCAACATCAAAATTTATTCTCTTGGATGGCGTCCTCAATCAACTGGGGATTCAACTGATGGTTTAGGCTTCACCTGGTGGACCTACAAAGTAATGAAAAATTATGGTCTGAGTTGCTTTCTAATATTAGTAGTTCAACGCTCAAGTTAGTATAATATGATTTAATTAAAAAGCAGGGAGTTTTCTTCTACAAAAATGTGTGTTGTGTCTAAATTCTCGAGATAGAGGTTTTACTTATCAAAAGAAGGGGCTTTGTATTTTCGGGGATTATGTTTTTAGGGGTTTGAGCAAAAGAGGGTTTTTTGACTTATAAATATACATACTCGTATGGTGAGCTTTTAGTGCTGGAAAGATTGGCGAAATTCCTGAAGTTAGCTCATGTTGGGCAGTCAATACGAATACCAAGGCCCAAGCCCGTGAATTAGGCTCGGGTGCGGGCTTTGATGCGAGGTGGGTTCTAGCTTTTTCATGGACCTGTGCATAAGCCCGCGTTTATAGCTGTAATTGATCATTTTCGATTGGGCTTTTCTTCAATCACCAACATTTTCGATTGAGCTGTAATAAAAATTTATTTTTATTTTTATTTTTTTTTTCAAATTTCAAAATAAGAAAAACATTTTATTACAGTCGTATACACGTACCGAGTACTTTACGGTTTCATTTGACAATAAACTGAATTTTTTATAAAGAATTTTACGGTTTGACTGCAAAAATTACAGTGTGATAACGGGTCCAGGTGGGTCTTCGTAGTTGCTCCAAAAAACTAATGGAGAGTTTATGGGACTTCTCTTGTTAATTTAACCATTGAAAATTTAATGTAATTAATAAAATTAAATTTATTTACACGATTTTTAATCCTGAATTTTAAATTTGATTCTCTTTAGATTTAAAGAATCTTGCTCTGTTAACTCAGGTGAATTACTACCTCAACCCGCTGGACTTTTTGCAGAGTTGCAAAACACAGCGCTTCGTTTAAATAAAGATAAAAAATTTACATTCCAAAAAATTGACGAAAATAAAATTTTAATCTTAAATTTAATTTCAATCGACTTCATTCACGTTTTCTCACTTTTCTCGCCATTTCGGTTACATTTTACCGAGTTATCACTCAAATGCCACCACACGCTTTGACTTTTATTAACACTGTTACGTCTTTTTAAGGACATTGGTGGTTCAAATTTAGTTTTTATAATTTTTAAATTTTAAATTTTAATTTTAAAAAATTTAAAATTTACAAAAATACAGAAAATTATTTTTATTATATAATTTAATAAATTTTTAATTATATATATATATCATACTATAATGATTTTTTTTAAAATTTTTAATTTCTTTTAGAAGTAGTCATAATTTAATCTAATACAGACGACACTCGTGAAGTCATCGATCAAAAAAATTTAGTGAAAAATAATTAATAGATTCATTATTTGCTATATATAATAAATATAATATAATTTATATTATATAAAATAATATTTAAAAATTATATAGTATTTTTATATAAAAATGTAAAATATAAAAAATATATAATATTAAATATCTTGTGAGATAAATTAATTTGTGTCTGTTAAAAATAGCATGCGTCTAGTAATGGGCAGCAAAAGTATTTTCCCCGCGTCTCTCAGGTGACCCAAGAAAGTGGGCCCCTACTTCAACTGTTCAACTCCAACTTTGCCGCCGCTTCGACGCCATTTAACCGTCGGCTTCCACTGCCGTGACCATTAGACGGCGGCGTTCGAATGAGGGAAAAATTGAAAAGTATCCTCTGTTCTATGGGCTCTTGTGGTGGTTGCGTGCGTCACGCCGGCGATGTCGCCCACTCTCTCTCCTCCACTTCTCAAAAACCTTCACGTAAGCTTTTACTAATATTTATTTATTTATTTATTTATTTCTCCTTATTATCTTTGGGCATGAACATCACCTGTCTGTCTTCAGTCCTTTTCTCGCATTTGTATCCTGATAGTGAAGCATTTAAATTCAATTTATTGAAGAAAAATGACAATTTAATTTATTATGAGATGAAATAGAAATCGCCTTATTGAAATGGACTGACTGAGCTTTTGATTGAAATTAATTCTCGACGTGGCCCATCGCCAATTTAATTGAATTGGAAAAACTTTCATTGATTGTTAATGTGATGTTTCGGACGTGAAGTCATAATTTGGATCTTAAATTACACACCTGTTCTTTAGATTCCTATTATCTAATCGAGCCTCCTGCACGTATACCTTTAGATCTGAGGAAGAAAGAAAAAAAAAAAAAATCCCTTTTCTCTAGGTTATGCAACCTAAGCGAAAAAGATTCATGTAAGCGGCTTCCGTGTTGTGTAGTGTGTGTTAAGACGTAAAGAACATTGCCTTTGCCAAAAATTTGTTTTCTTTTGTTTCTCCCTCGTTAGTTTTTAGCATAATTGACTGTATTCTTTCATGTGGTGACTCTCCTCCATATCTTTTCTAGATATAGAGAATCAAGAATTTCATAGTGGCTGTCCAGCTCCAACAGATAACGAGCACCGCAACATGCCAGCTCACCCGGTCAGATTGCATATCCAAGATCATCATGTAATGTGGCTGCATCTTTTTTTTTTTTTTTCAGCAAAGAGTTGATTTATTTGTGCAGATGTTATTTCACGCAAGTCTTGATATGATATTAACTCTAGCGAAAGATGGGGCCTGCTATTATAACTTTAAGTTGAAGTAGATATATAAATGTTAGTTTTCATGTCTTATGCAGGTGGTCATGGATAATGGCATAGTTCAAATTACATTGTCAAAACCACAGGGAATTGTTACAGGGATACGATACAATGGCGTGGACAACTTGCTTGAAGTTCTTAATCGTGAAACAAATAGAGGGTACATGGTGTTACAACTGCCTCAGTTCCTCTGTTTTTCTCAATCCAGTTGACCTTTCTCCTTCTCTTTCCCTTTTTCTCAAATACGAGGTATTCATCTCAGTTAGTATACAGAGTGGCAAACTTGTCCAAAGTGTTTTTCTGGTCATCCACTCAAAATTTATGGGCTATAAGTAGGTGGTAATCCCAATTCCCCAAATTTCACTGGTCTGGAGAATTCAATCCTAGTTCTTGACACATAAACCTACGCCTGCTAAGCTGGCTAGTGGATATAACCTCCACAAGGTAATGGATGAGTGAGTAGCTGAATTAGGGACATCTAATTCTGTATTCTGACACATATTGAAGAAGATGAAGTGGAATTACAGATTCAAGTAACAACTTTGGAAGTTAATCATGAAGGCCATAAGACAATTTTTTGTAAGTTATGACTGGTATATTGATAATATTCTTTACTTTGTAGGTACTGGGATCTTCATTGGAATCCACCAGGAGGCAAGGGAATATTTGATGTGTATGATCCCTTCAATCATTTTTCTCTCCTTGAAGCCATAGATTGATTTTTTGCCATGGTTCACTCGGTCTCATCTACCCAGAATTTTTGTCTCTTATTTCAGATATCTATTGTAAAGTGACTATATTGCCCAACTACTAAAACGATAACAACCAAGCCTTTATCCCAAATTTAATTAGAGTCGGTTACATAAATTTTTCCTCGCCATTCCATTCTATTATAGACTGAGTCTGTCAAATATGTAGGGCATCCCAGTGTGCAAGGCTCTCACACTATGAGGCCTTATCCACATTAAATCATTTCATAATATTTGTTGTGTTTTTCATAATATTCAGCTTTTATAGATCATGTAGTTTTGGTAGTTTTCATTTTTTTATGGCTTCTTTTTCTGAGTTCACTTCTCTCTGTGCATTGTTGTGTCTTTGTAGATAAGTTGATGTGTTCATATTTTCCTCATCCTTCTTCTTGTCATGGTGATTGGTGCTTTTAAGCAATTATCTTATCATACTTTTGTCAATCATTAAGGAGTGAGCCAACGCTAATGCTGATGGGGACAAACAATTACTATGCAGGATAAGTGGAACAAGTTTTACTGTCATTGTGGAAAATGAGGAGCAGGTTGAGCTCTCATTCACAAGAATGTGGGATCCCTCTCTTGAGGGGAAGCACATCCCCTTAAACATAGATAAAAGGTCCCTTCTTAAACTTATGCATTATATGTCGTATGCAAGAACAACATGGAGAAATCTTTTCTACAAGATAATGATGATTTCTGTCATCCTCCAGGTTTATTTTGCTTCGCAGTACCTCAGGCTTCTACTCTTATGCTATATATGAGCACTTACAGGAATGGCCTGGTTTTGATCTTGGTGAAACCAGAATTGCTTTCAAACTCAGAAAAGACAAGTAAATCAGTTCACCTCATTTCTGATTCATTTCCCAAGATATTTTGTGCTTATGGACTAGGTTATTGCCCCACATGCAAATAACAACACATTTCTTCTCTATCATAGTTCTAAGAAGTATATGTTTTGATTTAGCAGTAACTGGGTGATCTATGTTTATAAGTAGATTTCTTTAGTATATTTGCTGCCATTTAAATGAGTTTACCACCATCTGGTGATTACCATGACAAGTATTTTTGTGTGAGTATTATTCTTGTCTCTTTTTCTAACTGTAATCGAGATGAAATTCCCAGTGTTTCTGTATCTTTGGAAGTTAGCTCTCCCATGCATGTCTGACCCCACCCCTCCTACTAATAATGTGATGTGGCTTCCTAGTTGAAAAAATTGCTCGAACATTGTTAATTTAGATATAGGAATGCCAGCTACTTTTTGTCTTTTTCCTTATTTTTGGTTGTACTAGTGCATGTGGGTATTAAATCCTCATCAAACTAGGCAAAAAATCTTTAACTTCCTGTAAGCACCAGGTATCTTATTTTGAGAAGTACATGAATGATAAAGGTCCTTCTGGTGCAAATTAATGCAAGTAGTGAAAGTTCATGTGTGCAGTCTTGAAGGACATGTCAATCAAGTATCATGGTATCTGATGAACCTAATAAAATATTTATTGTTACATTGCTAGTGATATTTATACTATCTGCTGGATTCTTACTGGTAGCCATAAATAAAAAGCTAATAAAATTTTGTTGTTTTACTTCTACATGACAAGATTGACAGGCCATGAGGTTTTTCTTGACGTGAACAGGTTTCACTACATGGCCCTAGCAGACAATCGGCAAAGATTCATGCCCTTACCTGATGACCGGTTGCCAGGAAGATGTCAAACACTGGGCTATCCGGAAGCTGTTATCCTCATTAATCCAAAGGAGCCACAGCTCAAGGGAGAGGTACTTTGGCTATTATCACATATCTTTCTTGTCTTTTTTACTCTTGGCCTCATTTGCTGCCTTTTATTTTCTTTTTCTCTTATAATCTGGCCAATTATTCTTACTTGAATAATGAATATTGCAATTGATTCACTGATGGTCAACAACCTTTCCCAGGTTTTAGTTTTGTAAATTCTTAACAAAACAAATTGATGGACCCAACTCCCTCTTGAGGGGTGAAGATGTTTTCTTCCTTGATTTCATGAAATCTATGTTCAATAACTTGGTATCTTGGTGTGAATGTTAATTTCAGGTGGATGACAAGTACCAATATTCATGTGATAACAAAGATAATCAGGTCCATGGTTGGATTTCCTTCAACCCACCTATTGGGTTCTGGCAAATCACACCAAGTGATGAGTTCCGAACAGCTGGGCCTGTCAAACAAAACCTAACTTCACATGTTGGTCCCACCACCCTCGCTGTAAGTAACTGATCTTGTACGACGTTACAATATTTTATCTTGTGGCTTCCATGCCCATGCTGGCTTTTGCCAGTTTATCATTATCCAATGGGAAGCTTCTGATATTTTAGCAGCTACTGTTAATTGTTTCATTAGATGTTTCACAGTGCACATTATGCTGGAAAAGACCTGGTGCCAAGTTTTAGACCTGGTGAGCACTGGAAGAAAGTGTTTGGCCCTGTTTTCATTTATCTGAATTCTGCATCACATGGAGATGACCCTCATTTGCTGTGGGGGGATGCTAAAATACAGGTTAAAACAGATAAAATGCAAGTTCTTGTTCTCATAAATTGGCAAGATGATTTGAATGCTAACAGTTGATGAGCAAAGCCTGATGCAAGTTGTTCTACAGATGATGGCTGAAGTTGAAAGTTGGCCGTACAGCTTTCCGGCTTCTAAGGATTTTCAAAAGGCAGAAGAAAGAGGGAGTGTTTGTGGGAGACTACTAGTTCGGGACAGGTAAGTATATCCCCAGCACAATTAGTTTAATAATTTTTACTCTAGCTAAGAGTCAGAATTTTATTATTTGGCTCTGTCATCCTAACATTAGTATCATTGTTATATTATTCTCACAGATAGCATGCAAGAGTGAATTGTGTGGGGTTAGGCATCATGAATTAACCACTGATTTCAATTTGTTTTATTTACCGTAATTTGGGGCATATGAATGGGAATGCACCTGTAAATCTTCTTAAATTTGGGAGGTGCCTTTGTTTCATCAACTAAGACTAAGAATGTAGAAGATTAATTCAATAAATGCAAACTCTGAAAGGTTCTGAAGAATGATATGTTTTGACCTTCTGACGTTTGATTTCCTAGTGTTGATAAGTGTGATCAAAGTTCTTGATGTTTTAACACTTAGGTACATGAGTGAGGACTATATATTTGCAAGTGGTGCATATGTAGGATTGGCCCCTCCAGGTGATGTTGGATCATGGCAAAGAGAATGCAAGGTGAGTTCATCATCTTCTCTGCTTTATTTAGTATTTTGTGACAGCACACTTGTGCATGCAGAATGAAAGAATGGAAAAAAATAACCAGGTAGATGAATTTTACCGTCTTTCCCTTGCCTTTTTGTTGTCCATTTTCAATCACATACAAGAATGTCTGCTGCAGTTGTCATAATTGTTTCTTCAGTGACTATTTCATGGTTAATTTGCTTCTTTTAGGAGATGAACACATTGTGGTTACAGGGCTCTGATATTTTCCAAAACATATTCATAGAAGAAAAACAATTTTCCGGACAACAAAAAATAATGGCCCAAAAACTTGCAACCATTGAATCATATTTAGAATGAGGGTATTTTTTGTGTTCAAATTAAAATGTGGATTGAGTTGGAAAAAATTCTGAAACCTACAAATAATATAGAATGTCCACAATGGAACTTGCAAATTGAAGCCATAATGATTTCTTGTCAGCAATTATGGTTGGAGAATTAAATAGAGGGTGATGGAAGCATAGGTGTCTTGAATCAGAGAAGTAAAATTGTCTACCTTCCACTAACTTCCCAAAATGTAGGATATGGTAGTTTTGTCATATAAATATTGAGAGGATTGTTTGAGGACATGATTTTGCAGGTGCCAGTAAGATTTTTGTTATATAATAAGCAGCCTTGTGGGGATGCTATTGGAGATTTAGTTCGTAGAAAAAGTCAAAAAGTGTATTTTTATGCATAGAAGCTTGCAGTTGGGGCTGTATTTAAAGACATTTAACTGATTTATAATGGTTACTCTCACTGCTTCTTCTCAGGACTACCAATTTTGGACCAGAGCAGATGGGAATGGCTATTTCTCCATTAAAAATGTACGGACTGGGGAATATAATCTCTACGCATGGGTCCCTGGATTTGTTGGGGACTATAAATTCGATGCCCCCATTACCATAATCTCAGGTTTAAAATGCACTCAGTGATCTCCTTTTTAATCCTATTGCTTTGCCATAGTTGTTATAGGGCTTAATCAACCCACCATACAGGGTGCAGCAATGATATGGGTGATCTGGTTTATGAGCCGCCGAGAGATGGACCCACTTTGTGGGAAATAGGTATCCCTGATCGTTCTGCTGCTGAGTTTTATGTTCCTGATCCTGATCCAAAATTCATCAATAGACTATATGTCAATCATCCTGACAGGTTGGTTATATCATCAATTCAATACAATTTTAAACATCCTTTTGACGAATTTGCTATTATATATGGATGATTTCTGGAATTGAGGTTGTAATTGCAAATTATCCAACAAGAATTGTTATCATCTTAATGTATGGAATGACCTCTCACATGGGACTCAATTTCTATTGGATCTTTGGAGCATTTTGGAGTCTCTGTAATGTTTTCTCAAGTTGAGATTTTGAACCACTAATGGAACACATGGTATATCATATTTCAAAGTTTACTTTTATGTGCAGGTTCAGGCAGTACGGAATGTGGGGCAGATATGTGGATTTGTATCCAGATTCAGACTTAGTTTACATAGTTGGTGTCAGTGACTATAGCAAAGACTGGTTCTTTGCTCAGGTTGTCAGGTGCTGTTTCTTTTAACATTGGCTTTACTTGAAAAAAGTATGTGTAATTCTTTATATATTGCTGAAAAAATAAAACATGTAAATCATCCTTTTCCAGCGTCTAGGCAGATATGTTTTGCTGCTAAAAACTGGATTGATGAACAATTGGCAATGAGAGGAATTCACTAGGAAAAATATGACGAACCATTCATGTTTTATCTTATATTATACATATTACATTTTTGAGAACTTGGATTATTTGGATGCCCTGTTATGTTCTATCATTTCTTCTCAGAATTCAATTGTGTCTATTATGTCCCGTGACAATCTTCCTTGTACTACAGGAGGAAAAACGATGGTACACATGTAGGAACTACATGGCAGATTAAATTCAAACTCGGTAAAGTGGATTGGAGCAGTACCTACAAATTGCGGGTGGCAATTGCATCTGCAACTTTAGCAGAAATGCAGGTAAAAGCACCTTATGATTTGATATATAGATATGTGTAGTGCACTATGCATGGATAGGGGAACTGATACAAAGCGACATTGACGATGGGCAGTTCTTGTTCTTACCATCCATTTTTTCCTTTTTATGTTTCTCTATATTAAAAGTTCCTCACTACCTTTTACTGTCTTCAATTCTTAAAGGTTCGTGTCAATGATCCGCACGCATCAAGACCATTATTTACAACTGGATTGATTGGAAGGGACAACTCAATTGCAAGACATGGGATCCACGGGCTTTACTGGCTGTACAATGTGAATGTACCCGGTGCTCGGCTAGTTGAAGGGGAGAATATTATCTACTTGACTCAACCGAGGTGCACTAGCCCGTTTCAGGGTCTCATGTATGACTATATACGTCTCGAAGGTCCTCCAGATCCTAGATCAACGAGCCAAGCCTTATGTTCATCCAAGTAGAACACCGACGACGATGATGATAATGTATTTTCCTAACCCATGTCTCATATATGCCTAATTCATGTCTCATATACACACCGCGCACATGCATATGTATACTGCTATTTCAATAAAAAATTATTATTAAGTCCTGTATTTTATCTATAAAAGTGCAATGAAAATATTATTACCTTCATCTTTTTTTCCTTTTTCTTGCTGCTACTCTTTATTTACCTTCTTTTATACGAATTATGGGGGTGACGAGTGGCATAAAGCGGGGGACTAACAAGAGAGGGAGTGGCGCCATGTGGATGCTTTCTCTCCTGTTTAAGAACAGGTGACCCGACCATTATTCCAGAGAGCACCTCGTTTAGATACGTGCCTCCGCATGCATTCTTGTTTCAAATGTGAGCTTAAATCTGTCTATTGTCACTTGCCACCGGAGTTGCGGCCTGAGTGCCAGCAACTTAGATTCTCAGTGGGTCTGGCAATCAAGAAAGGGCCCAATTAATAGAGATAAATGTATTGATAACCTTGTGGCCTCAGCAAAATGCGTTTTTCTTGGATGTCTCTCTGGTCCATTTGAGTTCTAGCTCATGGCACGATTTCAAAGATAAATAGAGGTACTTATTTTGAAAACTTTTTTTTTTTTGGTACATAAGTACATTGTTAACTACAGTCTACAAAGTAAAAGCAATTTCAAAGAGAGACTATTCTTATTCAAATTAAGGAAAACTCAAATATCGCAAATCCGTGGCGGACCTTCCCTTTGTGTAGTCCATGCGAGGAAAACTTTAATTTAATTTTCTCTTGGCTTGACAGATTTCCAAATTCGAAGGAGAATTATAAAATACACAATATGTGACACCTAATGTTATACAAGCACAAATTAATACATGAAAAGCCAACTAAGAGTCGGCCAAGTTGACAAAGGAGTCTTCTTTTGTTATCAATTTGGATTTGATCTTTAATATTTTAAAGATAAAATTCTAAATGCATTGGAGCAACACTTCGCAGTCTGCCCTCAATATCGCATGAAAAGAGAATAAATTTCGGTTGAAACATTAAGTAGTTCGGATAGTGTTTGTAGATGTATCATAGACACTCACGCACGCAACGAAACTGAAACGAAAAATGGTCCTCATGCCTTTTTCGACTGAAAAAATGGCTTTTCTTTTTAAGTGTTTGAGGGTACCATGTGGAGATTCAAACTCGCTATTATATATTTTGAGGGGATATCACTTAATTAAAGGCTGATGGGTACCCAAAAAAAGGTTAGATGGATGAAAGAAAAGAACGGGAGGGACGAATGAGATGGCAGTGTACTCCACATATTAAAATTTTATTTTTCAAAATTTAAAGTTTTTTAATAAAAAATATATATAATGTGCAAATAAATAAAATTGAGTGTACAGTCAAATGTTATACAATATACAAATAACTATAAAAAAGTATATTTCAGATATGAGTGAATATTGTATAATTCCTATTTACATATTCTACTTCATTTATTCCACATTCAATGTTTTTTTTTTTTTTTGTGAAAAGCTTTTAAGTGTTTTTTAATCTCGTTCATGTATTTGGACTCTTTTCAACATGTACCAAATGAAAAATACTGGACGCAATTCATAGGGTTGCGTTTTTGTTCTTGCAAGCGAAGTCGTTGGTGAGGGCATAACGGTTTTGAGTCCAACACGTAAACTTGCTAACAGGGCGACTGCGGGTTGCGCGGTTGGAAGTTGGGGCTTCGGAGCTGACTATAATGCCGTGTTTTTTTGACCTGAGAAAATGTAATTTATTTTTGATAAAATGCAGTATGTTCATTTTGTTGAAATACAACATATTTTATTTTATTTTATTTAAAAAAAAAACACGAGTACGGTAACCGAAAAGCGTAGTTCGTTTCTTTTAAAAAATGCAGTATTTTTTTTGTTGAACATGAAATATATTTTAGTTTTTCCATTAACACAGATACTATAACCGAAAAGATGTAATATATTTTTGAGAGAAATCATTCATATATATATATATATATATATATATATATATATATATATATATATATATATATATATATATATATATATATATTTATTTATTTATTTATTTATTTTCGACGATGCAATGTATTTTATTTTAAAGTGCAATATATTTTATTCCAAATACTTTTTTTTTTTTTTTTGCAAAAAAAAAAATGTCACGCCCAGTGCCATACGGTGATTGTTGATCCAGCAGTATGTTTTATTTCCTTGATATAAGGGAAAATCCAGCCGGCAATATTTTAGAATGGAATACTTCATGAGATTGGCAACAACATTTAAAAATAGGGTATAAACGGCGAAATGAGCAAATTAGTAGCAAAACAGCCCACGAATCTCTTATTTCTCATCACTTTTTTTTTTTTTTGGGTACATTAGAAGACCTAAAGTCGGAGTTCAAATTATCAAAAATTCCTTATAAAAGCTATATATGTACAATAGGAAGCCATCAAGTCGGCATGTCCCTACAAGATGTACAACAGTAGTCCAATATTGGCATATTTACAATGGAGCTTAATTACATGTACTGAAAAAATTGAGTCAAATTGAAATTTGCTAATGTCATAAACAAAAGTCAATGTTATGAACAAAGAGATTAAATATTTTTATAACTCCAATAATTTATTAATATTGGCCATATTATAATTATATAGGAGATATTAATATACTACACTGAAAATCAGAATTTCATACAACATTACTAATTTATTACACAATAGATATATATATATATATATAAAGAGTCAATAGTATGAAAAATACCAAATATTTATATATAACTCCAATAATTTTTTTAATATTTATCTACTACAGCAAGAAAAAATTAATTTTTATAATTTTTTTTCTACTCACTAGTACAAGCAAGTACATAAGAATTAAATCCAATAATGATTTATCTAACAGGCACATCAGAGCAATTAAACAATTAACTTAGGTTCGATCTGAGAACCGAAAGAGCAACCATTAAAAATTTTAAGTATTTTAATTTATTATATAATTAATAAATATGACTTTATATTTATATCTATGTCGTGCAGGTTCTTCTCGCTAAATGGGCAGTAAAGTAAATAACTAAGACTTGACAAAGATTGTTTCATATCTTTCCTGACCTGAATGCTATAAGTAGAGGGGATAGAAGGGAGCTGCCGAAGAGCCCAAGGATTGAAAATTGAAACCAAGATCACAAAGTTCCTCTGGATTTGTGATGGGCTCCGACAAGTTTTTGTGCCTATTACTGTCCTCCTCTTTGTTTTCAGTCATTGCTGCAATCTCTTCGTTGCAGCAGCAGCAGCATGTTCGTGCCTCAAGTCCCGGTTCTCCTGGGGGTCAAGAGCTTTTCAGCCATAGCCGCCGGAGTCACAATGGGTCCGAGTGCAATCAACCAGTGCTATTGCTAATCCACGACAATTACGTAAACACTGAACACTGTTTTTGTAATCTTCCATTATATAAGTTCGATCATACTGGCTTTCCAGTGCCATACCACATGAAGGGGTGATCTTAATTTGCAGGTTGTATTGGATAATGGCATAGTCCAGGTCAATTTATCAAAACCGCAGGGTATGGTCACCGGAATTCAGTACAATGGCATTGACAACTTGCTTGAAGCCCGGAACAAGGATTTTGATAGAGGGTACGCTACTTAATTTGTTTATTTCTGTGTCTTTCTCTTCTTTTTCTTTTTGTTTTTTTTTTTTTCTTTAAAAACACACACACACACAATAGGAATCCTTCGCCCATCAGTTGAAATAAAACGACTCACCCACGTACAACTAGCTTCCCAAAACTGGCATTTATAAGGACATTCCTTTTAATGACCGTTTTTTCAGTCATGGGGAGGGTGGTTGAGACCCGACAATGAAGTCCCACCTTCCTATGAGGAAAAAAAGAAAAGCAATAGACAGATAAGGCAACAAACCTTGTGGAAATGTCTTGCTTTGGTGGGTCACTTGTTTAGGTGGTACTCGTTACCTAACCTCAATTAGACTTTGGCTTGTGTGTTGTTAATGTCTGGTGCTCCTTTAATGTAATGATATTTCCTTCGAGGTAAAATTTATGGGGAGCTTCAAGTAACCAGATTTGTGAATTTTTTATTATTTTATTATTTTATTATTATTATTATTTTTTTTTTATGTTTACGATAAGAATACCCTTAGAGCAGCTTGCACATCAACCGAGATTAAAAGCTATAAAATTTTTAGAGATATAATTTATTGCTGCAGAAGTTTGCTAAATTACAACCCAGTTTAGTAAGTTAAAGACTTCATGTTACTTCGTTTTGAAATGTACCCAACGATCATCACACATGCTGACTATAGCCCAATGGTACGAAGGTATTGGGACATCGTTTGGAGTGGGAAAGGAACTACCCGCAAAAAGGGTGATCTTGACAGGTACGGTCCAGATTCTCCTTCGCGAGTCCAGTTGAATTTAAGTAATAGTGTTTCGGGAAGCAATTCTAGTTCTACTCAACAAAGGAATAATCGATGGCACATGTAACTTTAGATGATTTTGGTAGCTAGCTAGCTAAATGATGGATGATTTAGGATAATCTTTTCTTAATGGAAATAAATCTTTTTTAAGTAAATCTCCATATTATTATATAACTTTGCATTATTGTAATTCTTAATTTATATTATTTTATTTTATTTTATTAACATTAAATTGAATATGAGTGATTAAAATTTAAAATTTTATATAAAATTTTATACGTGTGCAAATAATCACACATTTACATATTTATTATAGCAAGAACGCGTGACGAGAACTAGTTAATTAAACTCTTTTCATCCCCACATTGCTAGCGCCTCGCTGGGATCGATGTTCTCAAATTTTACACCTAGTTAATTCGGCAGTGTTTAATCCAAGAATTAATAGCCGCACAGGTTGGAAGGAACAAGATTTAAGGTAGTTGTGCAAAATGAGGAACAAGTGGAGATCTCGTTTATGAGATTGTGGGATACCTTACTCCAGGGAAAGGCTGTTCCATTGAATATTGACAAAAGGTAATCGGATATTAGTTTCACCCTTTTTGCTACTGATGATATTGAAGTCCCAAGAATTGCAGATGATTTGAGAAACATGGTCTGATCTCTCTTCATTTATTTTTTCCTCTCTCTCTCTCTCTCTCTCTGCCTATCTATCTATCTATCTATCTATCTATCTCTTCGTTTCTTCTTCTTTCCTTCCTTACTCAGGTTCATAATGCTTCGGGGTTCATCAGGATTCTACACCTATGCAATTTATGAACACTTGGAGGGATGGCCTAATTTTGACCTCGGTAACACAAGAATAGCTTTCAAGCTTAGAAAGGACAAGTACGTATGCAGCAACACCTCCAATTGATATCTATTTACCCTTTTCAACTAACCAAACGGATAGCTTAAGCTTACTTTAATCCTCAAACATATTGTTAAAGTAAAAAAGATCAAATCTGAGCTAAAACACATGAGAGGTCTCTTGGACATGCAGATTTCACTACATGGCCATATCAGACAAGAGGCAAAGATACATGCCCCTGCCCGAGGACCGGTTACCACCAAGGGGTCAGGTCCTCGCCTATCCGGAGGCCGTCTTACTAGTCGATCCCGTAGAGCCTCAATTCAAAGGAGAGGCAAGTAATTCTCCTATAAAGTAAACTTGTCTCGTGGATTTTTTTTTTTTATAAAAAAAAATTATTCTGTTTTATTAACTTATGAAAAATATGGAAATAAAAAACTCTTAAAATGTATTTTTATTGAGAAGAATTACAATTATCAATATAATTTTATATACTATCATTATTCTTCTATATATATATATATATAACTGTGTTCATTTCGTATTTTCTCAACTTTTTTTTTCTTCGATTCTCTTCGGAGATTTGATTATTTCAATGAATTGTTTGATTAGGTTGATGACAAGTACGAGTACTCATGCGAAAGCAAGGATCTTCAGGTCCATGGGTGGGTATCCACCGACCAATCCGTAGGGTTATGGCAGATCACACCCAGCAACGAGTTCAGATCTGGGGGGCCTCTCAAACAGAGTATTGCTTCACACGTGGGCCCTACTTCCCTCACTGTAGGTTCCGCGTTCTCTCCATGTTTTTTTCTTTCTTTTTCTTTTTTTGTCCCAAAAATGTTAAGTGGAGACGACATGTCGGTAGACAGGATAAATACGAAAGAGATCTAAATCTGATTTAAAATATTATTATATTCACTTTGTTTATTAATCTCACGTTCACCTGACAAAATTATTTTTTCGTTCTCTTTTTTGGTCCGTTCTCAAAAGACCATCCGACATTATTATATACACAATTTAAGATTTGGGTTAAGTGTTAACCCCGATGATGTCCGATCATCAGGTGCTTCATAGCACACATTATGCGGGGGCAGATATGATTATGAAGATTGGAGCCAATGAGACGTGGAAAAAAGTGTATGGTCCCATATTTATTCATCTTAATTCTTTGTCATCGGATGCAGATAATCCGTACTCACTTTGGGAGGATGCTAAACAACAGGTTCGCTATAAAAGCACTTTCCCATGTTCCATTTTAGTATTTTATCCACCTACTAATTGTTGAAAATGGGAAAAGGGCTGACCGAAAAAAAAAAAAAGTGGGAAAGAAATTGAATAGTTATTGGATTAA
This sequence comes from Bruguiera gymnorhiza, assembly GCA_020883675.1. Taxonomy (NCBI): domain Eukaryota; kingdom Viridiplantae; phylum Streptophyta; class Magnoliopsida; order Malpighiales; family Rhizophoraceae; genus Bruguiera; species Bruguiera gymnorhiza. Next base: position 2,326,619 of record JAIRCJ010001047.1, on the reverse strand, counting down.
AATTTAGGTGACGAGTGAAGCTCAAAGCTGGCCTTATGACTTCCCAGCTTCAGAAGATTATCCAAAATTGGGTCAACGAGGTACTGTGAGTGGCAGATTGCTAGTTCTAGACAGGTATCTAATCAGATTTGTCTCTTCTCTAGCCTGCTCAATGCATTTCAGTTAATATCCTCTCAAATTGGACTAAAATAAAAGTGACGAAGGATGTATTCCATATAGTGAGCTAGAAAAATAATTCTCTTCTTAGCCTTTCGAAATTAAACTTACTCTCTAAAGAAATGAAACTTTTGCAATTCAAGTAATAGTAAAATCACTCGGCGGCTTCTGTAATTTCTTTGGTTCTTAAGCAATGTGAAGATGATCGGGAGTGGAGCTCATGTTGGTTTGGCGCAGCCTGGAGATGTTGGTTCCTGGCAAATAGAATCCAAGGTTACCATTATACTTTCCACTGTATTTCCAACATGATATAGATATGCAACGCTCTGTCATTGTTAGTCAAGCATAATAAAGCAAACTTGCTCTGGTGTTGTCAGGGTTACCAATTTTGGGTCCAAGCTGATGAAGATGGATACTTTGAAATCAATGGTATAAGGCCTGGTGACTACAATCTATATGCATGGGTTCCTGGCTTCATTGGAGACTACAAATTTGCTTCTCTTATTAGCATTTCCCCAGGTCTCATATTTCTAAATTCTCCAATCTGTCTCGGGTTTTCATTTTGTTTATTTATTTATTTGAAATTTATTGTTTGAAAATGGAAAGCAGGTTGTAATATGGATGTTGGTAACCTTGTATACGAGCCTCCAAGAGATAGTCCCACGTTGTGGGAAATAGGCATCCCTGATCGCACTGCTGCAGAATTCTATGTTCCTTGTCCAAATCAGAGCTACGTCAATCCACTTTACCTCAGTCAGGACAGGTTAGAGTGCTCACAATTCACACTGAAGAAATAATGTTGGCTTTTATTCAAGTGATTTAGCACAAGGCCTTGTCGTCCTTGTCTGCCAGCAGGTACAGGCAGTATGGATTATGGGAAAGATACACAGAGTTATATCCTGATGAAGATTTGGTTTACATTGTTGGCTCTAGTAACTTTAGAACAGATTGGTTTTTCGCTCATGTGACAAGGTCCTTTCCTTCCAAACATTGCTAATTTTCTATAGCTAATTCATATTTAGTTAAGCAGTAGGACACTGATGATCAATCGTTCAACTTCCCGACTTGTATTTGCAGGAGCAAGGGCAATAACACGTACGAAGGGACTACCTGGCAGATCAAGTTCAATCTCGATGAAGCGAATCAGATGGAAACATACAAGCTACGGTTGGCGCTGGCAACTGCAAACGTTGCCGAATTACAGGTCTGTAATGCTATAAATTTCATTTCCTTGAGAAGGTAACATGTAGCTAGGCTGTGTGAGACTAAGACGAGGGGGCCCAATTTCTATCTATAAATCTAACCAACAAAAATCCCCCCTTTTTTTTTTCTTGAAGGTTCGGGTAAACGATCCGAATCCAAGCAGTTTTCTGTTTACGACTGGACAGATTGGCAAGGACAACACAATTGCAAGACACGGAATTCATGGACTTTACAGGCTGTTCGTTGTTGACATTCCAGGGTGTCAGCTTATGGATGGTAGCAATACCATTTTCTTGACGCAGGCACTCGGCACCAGCCCCTTCCAAGGAGTCATGTACGATTACATTCGCCTAGAAGGCCCTCCATGTCACAATTGATAACACAAATTACTAAGAAGAAAATTTTTTTTTCTCCCATAAAAATTTTAGTGAAATATATTTTTCTCCAATTTAAATCATTATTAGTTATAGATATAAATATATACGCACACACGTACTTGGCTGCATCTTAGATCAATTTGCATCAAAGACAATGCGAATGACAACAGTTGGGATAAATTACATCGCCATAAACGACTCGTCCGAACGAAGAATTATAATGGCTAATCTTCTCCTGTAAATTCCCGGTGCTTACGACCAATCGAATTTTGATTTCTAATAAATGATGAAAAAGCACCGTGCTGACTCGTCCCTCGTGCGAAGAAGGAAAAAGAAACGATACAGAAAACTAAAATTCTCGCACTGATGTCTCACCAGTTTCATCATCCAAACATCTAAGATCCCAGATTGAGATTAACACCTCTTTGAGCATTTCTTTTGTTGGACTAGACCTCCTCTCATGACTTGGACGCCCAACAATTTTTTTTTTTTTTTGAGTTTGCCCAATAATTGTATTTGCATTATCTAACTCAGTTGATAATGTTGCTTGATGTTATTTCTAGTAATTATATATATATATATATAATTCTAGTAATTTTTATTTTGACTATATATATATATTTTTTAATATAATTCATCTATAATTTTACACCACATAATAAGTAAATAGTATCTGTTTAAAATAAAAAAAAATAATAATTTCGTTTTGAGAAGTAATATGTTGATAATTGCAGCATTAAATGCATATGTAAGCATTTCCAAAATCTAGTGACTTTCGAGCACGCGGGACACATAATATTTGATGAGGCCGATATGTGTTAGATGAACAAAGCCTGAAAAGCAGCATTTTGTCCACAAAGAAAATAACTCAGGGCCTTTAATAAATATTATTTTGTGAGCAATGCAGTTTTGTTTTGGTACAGAAATGGGCATACTGCAGGCTAACCTATAGTCTATGCTGCAAAACACAAGGTAATTAACTCACTGATAATGTGACATTGATTTAAATGATTTCCCTCATGTACTTTCCAATAATTTTTAGAATTATTGATGTTTTCACCAGATCTTTTTGTCATATTAGAAAGAGAATATACACAAAAAATTAATTCTAATTTTACATAAATTTTTACAATTGAGTTATAAAATTTTTTATATTTTTAATTGAATTTTATATTTTTAAAATTTATTTTAAATTAATCTTTTTAAACAAAAATTAGTCATAATTATTAAAAATTATATATTAATTAATAAAAACTATTAATAGTTTGACTACTTTTCATCTAAAAAACTCAATTTAGAACAAATTTAAAAAATCTATAATTCAATTAAAAATAAAAAATTAATAATTTAATTATAAAAATTATTATTATTATTATTATTATTATTATTATTATTTCATATCCATGTTAGAAAGTGCCGTAATGGGATTTTTTTTTTTCAATTATTTAGAAAGCGACTACTTAGCAGACATGTCCTTTAGTTCATGTGCTGTGTTGCACATTGCAAAACTTCTAAGTTTCACCGAATCATGTTACAATGTTTTCAATAATGTTTCGTGAAAGTTCACATCTTCAAACTAAACCCCAAAGAGATAATATGCAAAATACACCTATTTTACACACCAAAAAAACAAAAAATGAATGATAGGGTTTATTTACTTTTTTTTTTTTTCGCAAGTTTGGGATACTGAAACTTTTTTTTAGTAAGTATTTTTCTACTTGAAGCACCATTTAAGGTGAAGTAGTACGCGAGGTGGATTGTTAAAGACAAGGTGGTCGACATAAAAAACTATGGCTGCTATGGGTCAGCCGCATCTTCTTTCCTTTTTTGTTTTTTTTCAATTTTTTGTTGTCTTTTTAGTTGTTATGGACAAATGATGAAAATATTTTTTCATACTTCCTTCGTTTTTTTTTTTAGGATTTCTAGACAAAAAATTAAATTTTTAATTACAACATATATTCCCTGAGTGGTAATATTTCCTTTCATTTAATAAACATATATGTAAATATATATGTGTGTGTGTGTTTGTATATATATATACAGTGAGTAAATATAAAATAAATGAGATAACTAGAAAAGGGACTAAATTTTTTTAAGAAATTAAATACTAATATATTAATATTTTTAGTATATGAATGTCTTCGTATATCTTATGATATGTTGTTAAATTTTATATCAAATATGGCGACATAAAATGAATTAATTATATATGAAAAAAATGTGCAATACATCATGCTCTTAATTATCAATTACACTTAACAGCAAAAACTATTAGTTAGTTTTATTAAACGCTTTTACTGTATCAGCTATCAATTAGCTATTAACTGTCGATTTTTTTGGCATCCTCTAAAATAAATAGACTCTTACATGATAACTCATGTGTACATTTCCTCATTAATGAAGGTTTGTCTAAGGAGTCTGTTCACAGATAACTGACTTTCTCTTAGCTTGTCCATTGGCCAAATATTTTATTATTTTGTTGAATAATGTGATTCTTACTAATAAACCTTAAAATAAATCGTGCAAATATTTCTTATAATTGAGAAATCTATGTTACACTGTAAATGTTTTCGCGGAACTCTTTTCTTCAAATAGCAAAAATTGAAATCTGCAATACAACATCGTGTAGCTGTTGAAGGTGTGACTTGACTTGTACGCATACCAAAGCTGCCAAGATTCCATCAAATTAAGCACCAAAAGTGTTGGCGATTGAGTAAAGTATATGCAACAACGAAAATGACAAAAGAAGAAAAGAAAAGAAAAGAAAAATATATATATACCCTTCTTCGGAAGCAAACGATTTATCATAATTCCAGCTGCACATCCAACATCTTAGATTGCAGAAGCCAAGGGCTAACAATAAATTGTCTTCTAAAAGTTATGTTCAATTTTCTTGAAGTGGACCTTCAGTAACAGGATTAACATCATTATTCCCTGGAGAAGCTTTAGGAGATCAAAAAGGCTTCACAATGTCGTCAAGCCAGAGGGTGCAATTACAAGTCCGAGAAGACCATGTAATTCAATTGCATTCCTTTTTTCATGCCACTTTACTCCCTTAAGTTCGTTATTTTCATCCTGGTATGAAGTTGAATGACGTCTAATGGGTGAAATGCAAGCAGGTGGTGATGGACAATAGCATACTCCGGGTCACGTTATCAAAACCAGAGGGCATTGTCACTGGAATACAATATAATGGCATCGACAATCTTCTCGAAGTTCTCAATGAAGAAGAAAATAGAGGGTGCGTCACTTCGGCCGCTTATGCTTCCATTAAGAGAAATTAATGGAAAACTTCAAAATTCAGGGTAGAATTCTAAGTGAGAGCTCAGGATATATTATATCTTTCTAAAACATGTTCTCAAGCATGCCTTTCCCTCCAAACTGATTCACAGACAGCGCAAAGCAGGTCCTGGATTTAGTTGATTCTTGGAGATGAAAACTAGATTGACTTTCCCATGATGGACCATGTAGGTATTGGGACGTTGTTTGGAGTACAGAAGGAAGTACAGGAACAACTGGGATATTCTACAGGTGCGGAATCAAATTTCTTTTACTTGCTTGATTCTGTTGCTTTGCGGACACCATCTTTCCTTTAATTCATCATGCCAATGAACTATGTTCCCATATCGGTTTGTTTTTAGCTGCTAAAAATCTCTACTTTTTGAAGCTATCCAATATGTAAATGCTACCACACAGGATTAAAGGAACAAGCTTTAAGGTTGTGGTGGAGAATGACGAACAAGTAGAAATCTCGTTCACAAGCACGTGGGATCCCTCACTCGAAAGCATGCTTGCTCCCCTAAATATAGACAAGAGGTAACTCATTCTTTTGAATTCGTTCATCTCAGTGACATTGGCTTAAATTGAAGATGTTGATAATGGCAATGAGCCTTTCAGGTTTATAATGCTTCATAACTCTTCGGGCTTTTACACCTATGCCATTTACGAGCACCTGAAGGAATGGCCTGCTTTCAACCTCCCTCAAACCAGAATTGTATTCAAGCTCAGAAAAGACATGTACGAAAGTCACATATTCCAGTTGGTCTGTAGTGTGCCACAGAGCATGCTTAAAGAAATATTTAAAGGGATTCATGATCAATGTATTTTGGGGAAACAGGTTTCACTACATGGCAGTGGCGGATAATAGGCAAAGACATATGCCACTTCCAGATGACCGACTACAGGGAAGAGGTGAACCGTTGGCTTACCCAGAAGCAGTCCTACTCGTCAATCCTGTGGAGCCAGAATTTAAAGGAGAGGTACTTTCCAGTTTCCGTTATGTCAACCGATCATTACTTTTTGTCCTCCTTGGGGATGTTATGGCCAGACGACAAGCTTGATTAAGATAGCACAAACAGCCATCCCGTACAATAGACTTGATCTGGAATGCGCGATGCACCTGTTAGTTGATTCTCTGGTGTTAACAAGCAACCAATAATCGCTCCTAAATCTTTTGTGAGAACAATTTATGCCCTTATTGTATTGATTAGGATTATTTTGTCCAAGTTCAGGTGGATGACAAATACCAATACTCATGCGAGAACAAAGATCTTCAGGTCCATGGGTGGATCTGCTTTGACCCTCCTGTTGGCTGCTGGCAAATCACACCCAGCAATGAGTTCAGATCCGGTGGACCCCTGAAGCAAAACCTTAGCTCTCATGTTGGTCCCATCAATCTCGCTGTAAGTATCCTGGAATTGGCCAAGATGAGTCGGACAATTGATCAATCAGGAAATTAGTATTATGGGCGTCTTTACTTCCAAATTACTTCCGGATGACTTTGGATATTGGTGCTAACCTTGGTGACCGATAAAATGATCAACTCAGATGTTTCTTAGTGCTCATTATTCGGGAGAGGATATGGTGCTGAAATTCAAGTCAAGGGAGCCATGGAAGAAAGTTTTTGGCCCCGTCTTCGTCTATCTCAATACTTTGTTGGCTGAAGGTGACCCACTTTGGCTATGGCAGGATGCCAAAAAACAGGTCTGAGACACACAGAACCGTGCAGATATCAAACCATGCAATCCCGTGTTTTGGCATCAACTAATTTGCAATGTGTTTCCAGATGCTGACTGAAGTTGAAAGCTGGCCTTACAGTTTCCCATCTTCAGAGGATTTTCCAACCTCAGATCAACGTGGTCGTATCAGGGGTAAATTACAAGTTCGAGATAGGTATATTCTTCTCCAGGGTCACAATTGATCTAGTCTATTAATATCAGCTGAATTTTGACCAAAGTGTCAGCAAAAATATAATTTTTTTAGGTGAAACTTAATTTTGTTGAAATTCCAATGACAAATTTGTCTAGCTACGTTGGTGATCACCAAATACCAGCCACTGGCGCTTATGTGGGATTGGCGCCGCCAGGAGAAGCTGGATCATGGCAAAGAGAAAGCAAGGTGAATTTTTCTTCTGCACGAGGCATATAAAACTCATACCAACATTTTGTGCCCCCGTAAGTTCAATATTAACCTAATAATCTTGATTAGTTACCCCCAACAAGTTGAACCTTTTTCCCGAAGTAGGCTAAGATATTCAGAACGAAACATTCCACTAAATTAACCAGGCTTTAATGCGGCGACCACCTCAGGCCCTCAAGTTAGTTGTTCAAGTCCCAACTATACTTACAAAAAATTCACCTATCAAAAGGAGCATGCTCGAGGCTGTGTAGTCATTTCATAATGAGATAATCTTTACCGTTACACCATAACTCAGCCCTTTAAACTAAGTTTATATTTTCACGTGTCAGGGTTACCAATTCTGGACGAGAGCAGATGCCTACGGTTATTTCTCCATAAACAATATCCGTACTGGGGCCTATAATCTTTATGCATGGGTTCCCGGTTTCATTGGAGATTACAGATATGATGCAGTTATTACCATTGCCGAAGGTGCTATTTTCTCAGAATATGTGCGTCTCTTTCATTTATTTGATAGTCAATTAGTGATATTCACATATTGTTTTGTAAAATAAACATGTGAAGCAGGCTGTGACATAGACGTGGGTAATATCACGTATGAACCTCCGAGAGACGGACCCACTTTGTGGGAAATAGGAATTCCTGATCGTTCTGCTGCGGAGTTCTACATTCCTGATCCCGATCCCAAATACATTAACAAACTTTATGTCAATCACCCCGACAGGTCTCCCCCCTCTCTGTTGCAAATGATTTTATTGCTATGTTAACGGACCAGTACGTTTTGTACCATGATAAAAAAAAATGGAAGAAGAAGAAGAAAAGAGGACTTGTGCCTTTTGAGCTTTATCCGTCTGATCCGTAGGGATTTTAAGATGTAAAATGGCATCTTTCATTATTGGCTGTGATCAGGTTCAGGCAGTATGGATTATGGGAAAGGTATGCAGATCTGTATCCAGATGGGGATCTAGTGTTCACTGTCGGGACTAGTGACTACAGAAAAGATTGGTTCTTTGCTCAAGTTACCAGGTTTCCTTTTTTCCTCTTCTTCGTTAAAAAATAGGGGAAAAAAATCATATTATATTAAAATAAATGTTGCAACTGCAGTTAACATAGTTGATTTGATATATTTTTCTAGCAAAAGATGTTTTCTTTTTTTCTTTTCTGGTGCGCAGGAAGATAGGTGATGATAAGTACCAAGGAACTACATGGCAGATCAGGTTCAGAATTGAAAATGCACAGAAAAGTGGAACATATAAACTAAGATTGGCACTTGCAACAGCAAACGTTGCAGAATTGCAGGTACAACCACAGTTCCTCAATTCCTCTGAATTCCAGTTAATTGGTATTATTGTTTCGCTTGTTTTAATCCCCTGAAGGTCCGAGTCAATGATCCGGAAATGAATCCTCCTCTATTCTCAAGTGGAGAAATTGGACATGACAACACAATTGCAAGGCACGGAATTCACGGACTCTATTGGTTATTCAACATTGATGTCCCGGGAACTCAGCTTGTGCAAGGGAACAACACCATTTTCCTTACTCAAACGGTGGCCACAAGCCCTTTCCAAGGCCTGATGTACGACTACATCCGATTAGAAGGCCCTGCTTCCACTTCCAAGAAGCAGTAGAGTATCTCATAAAATACCAACTATTTGATTTTATAATAAACCTTTACATGTATCCAAATTAATCAATTCTCTATCATCCTTGAAGGAAATGACTGTGTAAAGCCAGTGGCCTATTTATGCTTCCAGGTCAGAGCGCTTCCCGCCTAGTGCTCCGGTGTAACCAATTGTCTGTGTCATTGTTTAAGTGCAATATTCTATCTATTGCCACGGTGATAAAAACACCAAGTCCAACCTTAAGTCCAACTTCCACTGGTGAAGGAAATTCCATCTTTATAATAGCTTTGGACAATAGATGACACTATATCAATACTTTTTCTTTTTTTTTTTTTAACAAGGTTCTATCTTGGATTGTTTTCTTGATAATGCCAGCTTCATCAGCAGCTTCGACTTACATCTTGTCTGCCCGTAGATCAGCTTCTGCTGCTTCCTTCTCGTTTCTAGCCGTCATCTTCTTGGCCTGTTCTCGCATACATATCATTTACAGAGTTAGTAATGCCATAAAAAGCTGAACTAAATGGTAATCTCATAAATGTTCCAACTTTTAATAGGACAGCGAATTGAATGATCTAATCTCCACGACCTGACCCACAAACTTGGCTTTAACATAGCGAAAACGTTCCCGCAATGAAACCATGAAAGCTAAGCAGGCCTCGTTACACCGACGTTTCTTGTCTACTCTTGGCGTCGGAGGCAGCAGTAGCTGTGGCGGCCGTTGGCGGTGGAGTGGGTCATTGATGACCAAAATGCCAATGGGTTGATCGGCCCAAAATGCATCTAGGCCCAACAGTTGTTGGGTTGGACGTGCGTTTGTCATGAGCGCACCCAAGACGAGTAAACCGACCCAAAAACAAAGAGGGGTAAAACAGTCAATTCAGGGTTCCAAAATCCTTCGCAGGCTATATATACCCCGATCCTCAAAATCTAGGGTATAAATTGCTCCCAGGCTCTCTCCGCCCAAAAGTTCTTCCCTCTTAACAAACGTTCCAGTTCCCCAAAAGAATCCTCCAGCTCAGCTCCTCTCCGTCGCTGCCCAGTCTGTAACTTGCAAATTATTATTATTATTATTTTTTATTTTTTGATGATTTACACTGATATACATACATGTAACTTTACGTCTGGCTCAATCTCTTTTTTCTTTCTCTCTCTAATCTCTACAGATTCACTCACTTTTTCCGATACATCAATTATTTATTTGTTTCTGTGCTATGTTTCGAGTTGTGTCTTTTTTTCTTTTTAATTTTTTGGGTTGAATTTCTTGTGTGCGTACCGACAGATCTAGCTGAATGGCGACGTTCGAACTGTACAGAAGATCGACGATCGGAATGTGTCTGACGGAGACTCTCGACGAGATGGTCTCCAGCGGTACTCTCAGCCCTGAATTAGCAATTCAGGTTCTTGTCCAGTTTGATAAGGTACTATTGATTAGTTTCATTACGCCTAATTATTATTATTATTTTTTAATATATATATATATATATATATTTTTTTTTTTTTTAATTTTTTAAGTTTCTGTTTATGTTAGTTCTTTCTGTAATTTCTTCTGACTGTTTTTCTTTTTTGTTTTTGTTTTTTTCTTAAATAAAGTCTATGACTGAAGCTCTGGAAACTCAAGTGAAGAGCAAAGTCTCCATCAAGGTACTTATTCAATTTAAAAATAAATAAAAAAAAAAGATTTCTGGTTTTGGAATTATTATTGGTTTGTTTGTCTGGTTGCCTATAAATTGGAAATTTAATTATGAATCTATTGAAATTTTCGGCCACTGACGGTTTTGATGGTATGGCATGGCGCGCATATATGATGCTTAACATTATTGGGTCTTATGCTTAAAGAGGAAAATGAGGTATAAAGATGTAGTGATGTTTTACCACCACTAGCCATGTGGTTTAATGACAGAGTTGTCTGAACTCTTAGTCCCATGTCTGGGATTTTAAAACTAGGCCCTACATACCATAAAAAGATGTGGGGTTGTTTTCAGCTTTTGTTATGGCAGAAAATATTTATTTGAGTTTTGTCTTTTATTTGGATTGCTGGTGTTATATTCATATTTTTGGCCGGTCTTGGACCCTAAACTACATGTTTTTGGGAATTGAATTGAATTGAACTGAGCACCTAAAATTGGCATCTTTCTGTTCAGTGTTTTACAATGAGGCTTCGGTTACTTGCCCATTAAGTCAGGGTTACATAGTTGATAGTCATTAAGTCAGGTTTACGTAGTTGACAGTCATCCACTGCTGTGCCTACTTCACCTACTTTTTAGGATTCCTCTTGTCCGTTTGTCAATGTTTTTTACATTATTCTAGCTTTTATATGTTTGCAATGCAATAAATATCAACTTTATGTTATACTTACTTTCATCCAAATTTGAGTTATTCCTGGGATTTTGATGAATATGTGAAGCATTCAGAATGCCTAACACCAGACTGACATGGCCAAATATTGCAAAGTGCTGATTCTGCCAAAGTTACGTCATTATGTATATCTTTTGTCTATTTCTTCTGCACTTGGGACCAAGAAATTTGATCCCAGATGTGTTCAATATGTGTGTTACCCAGGTATGAACGTACGAATGGGTGTCTGGAGTTCCTATAGTTTTTTTTATTTTTTGGCTTTTGTTTGAAGGAAGGTAAATAATATTTTGTAGGGTATCTTCTGTCGAGGAAGGGTGATTTATTGCAGAATCATGTTTCTTGAAATTTAGATTATTGCAAGACCCAGCACCATTGTCTAGTTCCTTGTAATTGGTGTGATAGGGTAATTGGTTCAGAACTAAACATATACTTCCAATATTCCACATTCTTGAATGCTTGGGTACCAAGTGTGCCAGTTTTAGAAGTGATGAAGTGCAGTGATAGAATTATCACGTTCAGTGGGGAAAAATATCAAGAACTTGGTATAGGTCATTCAAGCTATTTTATTTGGGATCCAATTTCTTGTTTGACTATTGGTATGTGCTAAAATTGTAGTCTCATCGGTCTCCTTTTCTTTGAATTACTCTAAGGAAAAGTTAGGAAAAGGAAAAAAGAAAAGTTGACTCATTCTGCTTTGTCGGAAAGTGACCATTTCTTTCACCAAAGGAAATTTCTGTGGTGCCCTAGGGTGCTGTGACCCTGGGTACTTGGTTGCTATCCACGTGATGTGGTTCTTGGCATGAGAGACATGTTGTATTTCTCGTCCCACAGGTGAAGAGAATGCTACAATGTAGCATGTCAGTCACTTTTTAGCTTTGCTACTGGCTTCACGGAATCATTAATATCTCCTATCAGTTCAATTAATTTATCACATGCTGTTGTTATCTTTTCTGTTTTGCATTTACAATACATGAGTTAACAGCATTTGTCTTCCCCATACCTGATCGATAATCAAATCCCTTATCTGATTTGCTCAATCATTGGCATCCACAAAAAATGGGTTCTTTCACCTGGGAAGTTTTTCCTTTCTGATTCTCTTTAACGTCATAAATGTTCATAGGATTGTTCTTATGTGTGAGCATGGCCATTGGAGAGACTGATGTATGAGATTTTGTGTGCTTTAGGGGCATCTGCACACCTACAGATTCTGCGACAATGTTTGGACATTCATTCTACATGATGCACTGTTTAAGAATGATGATTCCCAGGAGAATGTTGGTCGAGTTAAAATAGTGGCTTGTGATTCAAAGCTGCTGACGCAATGAGCTTTTGCATCACCTGCTTGTATTAGGGGTGGATGGCAGCAAGGAGGTCTAGTCTATTGTGGATGATTGAACATTAGTTGTATAGCCACCAACCTTCTACAAATGCTTGTTGATGAGTTACGTTTGAGGATGATGTTGGATGGTATTTCTTAGCTCTTTGTTTAATTTGCTGTCTAGAGAAGAACACTTGTGGATCCATGTAGAATTTAGCCAGCAATCATGGATTCTTTTGTACCTGGCTTTGGATACAATCATTTCAATGTAAATTATGAACCGAAGCTTTTAGAAGATTTCTTTTGTTCAAAAGTTCCTTTTATTTGCCAAAAGAATGGACTTTTAAGCTGATTATGAATTTCTCTGAGTCCAACATGGTGCAAGTGTTGGTGTGCTTGGGATCGTGAACGTATCTCCTTATTTTCGAGGCAGCTAAAGGAATTGGTGCTGTCAAACTCCAAGACGGACGGTTGACAAGTGAGCGTGTTTGCAAATTTAATTGGTCCTACAATTGAAATTATATTTCACTTAATTTTATAAATAAATTAAATTAAATTTAAAAGAATTATTTTAAAGCTCTTCTATGCTCAACACAATACTCAACGAGCGGTGGTGCGTAGTCTTACTAAATGACTTGACCTCATAATTAAACAAGAAAAAAAAATAATAAACAAATTAATAAATTGGAAAACCTGATTGGACCAAACCGTTGGATTGGAAAATGAGAAACCAGACTTCTGGTTCCGTCCAACCATTAAAAAAAAAAAAGTTGTATCCGATCAAAAATCAAGAAAACCTGAGTTAAACAAAAAAATAAAAATCGTTAAAAAATAGTATAAAACCGGCCATCGTCTCGTTTTTCGATTAAAAATGTCAAAAAAATTATAATTTGTCTTGCTTACCGTATAATTGAGTCTTAAATCTTATTCAATTTTTCAATTGATTGAAACATTCTATCTCATCTTGTAATTTATTGATTAAAACTAGAATTTAATATGTAATCAAATTTTTCTATAAATTTTTTCTTTAACAATCTTTAAATTTATCAAAAAAATAAATTTTAAACAAAATATCTCGTATGTAAATATTATTTTTTAAAAATTATTAATGAAATACTTATTATTAAATAATTTTTTTCCATGAGATATCTTTTTTTTTTCTTTTAATCAAAAAATTGGACGAAATCAGAACGGCCGCATAAACCGCCTTTTATACTTATACCTCGAGCCGGCAGGCACCGCCCGTATGTCAGCTCTCACCGTAGATGCCTCTCTCAGTCTCAAAAATAAACCTAATTTCCATTTTATAGTTTTATTCATATAAAAATAAAATACATAAAATACAAACACTTAGCACACTACAAACCCAAAAAAAACGCCAAAGCAACCTCCACCGCGACTCTTCATCCTTTGCTTCGGGGTCTCGCTTTTCTCCCTCTCTAACAATCTCTCACTTCTTTATTTCCGTACACCAGACTGCAGATGTTTATGCATCCATCGCATCTCTCTCTTCCGGCTCGCAGGTCTCTCTCGTTCTCTCTCTATATATATGTGCGTGTGTATAGATGTATCAACATGTCTGATCTGTTTGTTCCTCGTTGCCCGTGTATCAAAGATGGCGGTTTTCTCTTCTATCTAGGGTTTTGTTTCTGTCTAGTCGCTTGTTTTACTTCATTCTTGATTTTATCCTTTTCTTTGTGTTTCTTTTTTCTTCTTTTAATTTTTGTTCTAAAAATAGTTTTTTTTTGTTGTTTTTATTATAGTAGTTGAGAGTAGAGAATCGGAGTCGACGAAATGATGTCGATAAGATCGAGCTTGCCATCGAGGTTGCGGCAGCTTTTGTCCGGCGAAAGCATCGTCAACCCCTCTTTAAAGCTCGACTCTGAGCCCGTGAGTTCCCTTTGCTCCTCCTTTTCTTTTTTCCCCTTTTTTTTTCTTCTTTTGAGAAAAAAATTGAATTTGTTGTTATTTGTTCAATTCATATCCTTTTCTCTTTCCCTAGTTTTGGGCTCTCTTGGATTTTTCAGTTGTCCTTGTTCTGCCAAATTAGCTTTTGGTTAACCTTCTGTTTTTTTTTTTCCCTTCTCACTGTTTGCTTGTTATTGATAGAGATGGATCATAAATTCATGGTAAAGACGTTCCAATTTTGCAAAATTTTTGTGTAAAATGGGCTGGATACAAGTCAGCCTGTCAAATGACTACTTCCATTCTTATTATAGTTGGTGCCAAATTAGTTTTAGCTAGTATTTTGAAGTCTAGTATTTTGAAGTCTAACTGGTAGCCTAAGCATGGAGCATTTATGTTTAATGGGTTGGTTTAGGGCTAACTTACTTCACTGGGTAAAAGCAATTTAATTTTCTTAATTCTTTGTCTTGTTTTCTCAGAATGATATGCAATGAGTATGCATAGGTGCGTGACACGACATATTTACTGCACCACCATTAGCATAGTAGTTTGTTTTCTGAAAAGCCATCCCAATGGAATCTGGATTCTTTCCTTATGAAAATTGATTGTACGTGGGGACAATGAGCTAAGTAGCCATTTTGTGGTATCTTGACCAGCATCTTCATTAAAAAGAAAAAATTGAAAAGGAAAAAAAAAAGCAAGAACCTGGAAATTGTCTGCTTGAGTGTGTGCTTTAGATTAGCTAGTGATGGATTGCATACTTAGGCATTGCTTATTCCTCTTTGGATGTTTTAAAATCTAGTGCTATCTTTGTTGCTAATAATATGTGAATACGTTTTAGCAGTACATTCCTTTTGTCAATTGCAAGCCTACAGTATTTCTTTATAATGTCCAAGTTCATTAATGGGGCTGTGGAACATAACGTGATGCTGGTAACTCAAGATTTTCTTGAAATTTGCAATACATTTTGTTCACCTCATTGTTGAGTTTGGGAATGGACCCAGTTTTTTATAAGGCCAGTGTTCCTTTTCTTTAAAATTGAATTCTGCATTTCGCCAACTACTATTGTGCTTCTTTTGCATTGATATCAGTGCAATGGTTCAATTTTAGTGATGTACAAAGTGTGCATTTTAAACTCTTTTCTTCTAGTCCACTGGCTCATACCATTTACCAGTGAGTGGCAGTCATCAACAGAAATTTATTTTGGCTACACCTTGATGAGTGCATTGGGCTGTTAAGGCTCAAGTGCTGCATAACATAGCACCATCACAAGTAAATGAATAATTGATCAGTAATGGCATTAGTATACTATAACAGGAAAAAAAAAAAAAAAACTCTCTTGTATGCTCTGAAAGTGGCTTTTTGCTCATTGATTTAGCCCTGTAATTACCTAGGTCAATTCCTGCAGTCTCAGTAAGCTTTTTGATTAAGTGGTCCAGGATGGAGACCAGACTGTGCAGAATGTTGACAAAGCAGATTTTGAGTCCTAGGCGATTTAAGTTCTTGAATATGTTGCCTAACACATGTCAAGCATGTGGTTTTATCTATTTGTTTGTTTATAATATTTTTGTGGTTTGAGGTGTCCCTCTAAAGCTAGCTACAGGAATATCCACACTTATGAAAGCTTTGAAAGATACTTTTATGCTTTTAGTTAGTATAGATATTTTTTTTTTTCCTTTCTAAATCCTTTTTCTGCAGATCATTCTGACATATACTTTACTTACAGCCTCCTAAAATTAAAGCATTCATTGACAAAGTGATCCAGAGTCCATTGCAAGATATAGCAATTCCCCTTTCTGGCTTTCATTGGGAGTACAGCAAGGTGAAACATGCTTTCTCCTGCTTGAAGATGTTTTCTTTTCATCCTTTTTCATCTGCTATCTCTTATATGGTGGTCTAATTTCAGGGAAATTTTCATCATTGGAGGCCACTGTTTCTACATTTTGATACATACTTCAAGACGTATTTATCTAGTAGGAATGACCTTCTTTTGTCAGATAATATATCCGAAGATGATAGTTCATTTCCCAAGCATGCAGTTCTACAAATTTTACGAGTTATGCAAACAATTTTAGAGAATTGTCACAACAAGAGTTCATTTGATGGCTTAGAGGTATGCTTCTTAAGTCTGAAGACTAATGTTCCATTTCATGGGTGATTGTAGGCTTGTTTTATGTTATTTGAACATGTATGCCTTATGGGATGGCATTCTTGCCCTCCATCAAGATCTGTAATCCTTGTTCTCCTGACATACTTTTACTGGTTACCTTCCAGCATTTCAAGCTTCTGCTAGGTTCTACTGATCCTGAGGTTCTTATAGCTACACTGGAGACTCTTTCAGCACTTGTCAAGGTTAACCCCTCTAAGCTGCATGGTAGTGGGAAGTTGATTGGATGTGGATCAGTGAATAGCTGTCTCCTTTCCCTAGCACAGGGATGGGGAAGCAAGGAGGAGGGCTTGGGCTTGTACTCTTGTGTTATAGCTAATGAGAGATCCCAGGAGGGGCTCTGCTTGTTCCCATCTGATGTAGATAGTAGTCATGACAAGTCTCAATGCCGGATTGGTTCATCCCTTTATTTTGAATTGCATCCTCTCAATGACCAAAATACTCAGGAAAAAACTGGGAATGTGAATTCTAGTAGTTTGAGGGTTATACACATGCCGGATCTGCACTTACGGAAGGAAGATGATCTATTATTGATGAAAGAATGTATTCAGCAGTACAATGTGCCTCCTGACCTTCGGTTTTCGTTGCTGACCAGAATCAGATATGCCTGTGCTTTTCGTTCTCCTAGACTATGTAGACTGTACAGCAGGATTTGCATGCTTGCATTCATTGTGCTTGTTCAGTCTGGTGATGCTAGTGAAGAACTGACATCCTTTTTTGCTAATGAGCCTGAGTACACAAATGAGTTAATTAGGATTGTACGGTCAGAAGAAAGTGTTCCTGGAACCAGTAGAACTCTTGCAATGCTTGCTTTAGGAGCTCAGTTAGCTGCCTATTCAGCATCCCATGAGAGGGCACGAATTTTGAGTGGATCAAGTATCAGTTTTGCTGTGGGAAACCGAATGATTCTCTTGAACGTGCTTCAGAGGGCTGTTTTGTCCCTGAAAAACTCCAGTGATCCATCATCTCTTGCCTTTGTTGAAGCACTTCTTCAATTCTATTTGCTCCATATTGTTTCATCCTCAGCTTCAGGGAATAATGTTAGAGGATCAGGAATGGTTCCGACGTTTTTACCTCTCTTGGAGGATTCTGATTTTAATCACATGCATCTTGTCTATTTGGCCGTAAAAGCCCTGCAAAAGCTAATGGATTGCAGTAGTTCAGCTGTTCCACTTCTTAGAGAATTGGGTGGAGTAGAGCTTTTGTCTCAGAGGCTACAGACAGAGGTACATAGGATAGTTGGATTCATTGGAGAGAACAACAATTCAATGGTAATCGGGGAGTCCTCCAGATGTAGTGATGATTATATCTACTCCCAGAAAAGGCTCATAAAGGTTCTCTTGAAGGCATTTGGGTCTGCTACATATGCTCCTGCAAATAATTCTAGATCTCTAAACTCCCATGATAGTTCTTTACCTTCTACTTTGTCATTGATATATAAAAATGCAGAGAAATTTGGAGGTGATATTTATTACTCAGCTGTGACTGTTATGAGTGAAATTATCCACAAAGATCCGACATGTTTTTCTGTTTTGCATGAAGTGGGTCTTCCAGATGCATTTTTATCCTCTGTGATAGCTGGAATACTTCCCTCTTCTAAGGCCCTTATATGTGTTCCGAATGGTCTTGGTGCTATATGTCTTAATGCCAAAGGCTTGGAAGCAGTGAAAGAAACTTCAGCTTTACGGTTTCTGATTGACATCTTCACCAAAAGGCAATATGTGTTAGCAATGAATGATGCTGTTGTCCCTTTGGCAACTGCTGTGGAAGAGCTTTTGCGGCATGTATCTTCTCTGAGAGGCACTGGTGTTGATATCATTATAGAAATAATCCACAAAATTGGTTCCATTGGGGAAAATAGTTTTGTCAGGTCAGCTGGGAAAGCTAGTGGGAGTTCTGCAATGGAAACAGATTCTGAAGTAAAGGAAACTGAGGAGCATTGCTCTTTAATTGCTGCAGTTGATTCAGGTGCTGAAGCTGTCAATAATGAGCAGCTTATTCAGCTTTGCATCTTTCATTTGATGGTTCTGCTTCACAGAACAATGGAAAATTCTGAAACATGTCGGTTATTTGTTGAAAAGTCTGGAATTGAGGCACTGCTGAAGCTTTTATTGCAGCCTAGTGTTGTCCAGTCATCTGAAGGGATGTCTATTGCCCTACATAGCACAATGGTTTTCAAGGGCTTTACGCAACATCACTCTGGACCTCTGGCACATGCATTCTGTGTCTGTCTTAGGAATCATCTAAAGAAAGCTTTGGCTGGATTTAACAAAGCGCCGGGATCTTTTTTGCTGGATCCTAGGGCAACACCAGATGATGAAATCTTTTCTTCACTTTTTCTTGTTGAGTTCCTTCTGTTTCTTGCTGCCTCAAAAGACAATCGATGGGTAGCTGCATTGCTTGCGGAGTTTGGAAATGATAGTAAAGATGTTCTGGAGGATATTGGACGTTTGCATCGGGAAGTCCTATGGCAGATTGCTTTGATTTTGGATGCCAAAGTTGGAAGGGATGATGAGGATGTTGGTTCTGCCACAGAGTCACAACAGTTGGAATTGAATACAAATGAATCTGAAGAGCAACGATTTGACTCCTTCAGGCAATTTTTTGATCCATTTTTGAGAAGGAGAACATCAGAATGGAGTATTGAATCCCAGTTCTTGGACCTTATAAGTTTGTACCGTGATATTGGACGTGCAACCGGACTTCAACAGGGATTGAACACTGATGGTATTTCTGACACATTGGGGCCCATGCATCAACCCAATCATTCTGAACCTTCAGATAATACTGATGGCATAACTAGAATGGAATTTGACAAGCAAAGATCCTATTATCGATCTTGCTGTGATGTGGTGAGGTCACTATCTTTTCACATAATGCATTTGTTTCAAGAATTAGGAAAGGCAATGCTGCTTCCTTCTCGTCGGCGTGATGACACTGTAAATGTTTCCCCATCTTCTAGAGTAGTGGCAAGTACTATTGCTTCCATTGGTCTGGATCACATGAATTTTGGTGGTCATGGAAGTCCTTCCAGATCAGAGACATCCATATCAACGAAGTGCCGATACTTTGGCAGGGTCATTGATTTCATTGACGGCATTCTACTGGACAGGCCAGATTCCTGTAATCCAATTCTGTTAAATTGTTTATTTGGGCATGGTGTTATCCATTCAGTTTTGACCACATTCGAAGCCACCAGTCAATTGCTCTTTGCTGTCAACAGAGCCCCTCCTTCCCCCATGGAGACAGATGATGGGAATGGGAAACAGGATGGCAAGGAAGAGACAGATCATCCTTGGATTTATGGTCCCTTGGCAAGATATGGTAAACTGATGGATCACCTAGTGACATCTTCATTTATTCTATCTCCATTTACAAAGCACTTACTCATACAACCTCTAGCAAATGGAAGTATAACTTTTCCACGGGATTCAGAGATGTTTGTTAAGTTGCTTCAGTCCATGGTGCTTAAGGCTGTGCTTCCTGTTTGGAGTCATCCGCGGTTCACTGATTGCAGTAATGATTTTATCAGCGGAGTGATTTCTGTTATTAAGCACATCTATTCAGGAGTTGAAGTGAAAAATGTCAGTAATAGCACCACCTCTCGTATGACTGGCCCTCCTCCTAATGAAACAGCTATTTCAACAATTGTGGAGATGGGGTTTTCCAGGCCTAGGGCTGAAGAAGCTCTGAGGCAAGTTGGCTCAAATAGTGTGGAACTGGCAATGGAGTGGTTATTCTCCCATCCTGAGGAAATTCAAGAAGAAGATGAACTTTCTCGTGCCCTTGCCCTCTCTCTCGGGAATTCAGAAACATATGTGAAGGAAGATGCTACAGATGCAAATTCTCAGCAGGTAGAAGAAGAGATGGTCCAACTTCCACCAGTTGAGGAGCTGCTATCAACATGTGCAAAGCTTCTGCAAGTGAAGGAGCCTCTAGCTTTTCCTGTTCGGGATCTTCTTGTGTTGATGTGCTCGCAAAACGATGGTCAATATAGGTCTAGCATCATATCTTTTATTCTTGACCAAGTGAAAGATCGAAGTGTCATTTCTGACAGCAGAAATAGTACTATGTTATTCGCTCTTTTTCATGTTCTTTCCTTGATTTTCCATGAAGATACAGTGGCTCGGGAAATTGCATCTAAGGGTGGTCTTGTTAAGATTGTGTCAGATTTGCTTTCACAATGGGATTCTGGTTTGACACAGAGAGAAAAACACCAGGTTCCGAAATGGGTAACAACAGCTTTTCTTGCTATTGATCGGCTTCTGCAAGCAGATCAAAAATTGAATTCAGAAATTTTAGAGCAGTTGAAAAAGGATGAAAGTAGTAGTCAGCAAGGATCAGTTAGTATTGATGAGGATAAGAATAATAGATTGCAAGCTGCACTGGGACCACCTATAAAACATGTAGATGTAAATGAGCAGAAGAGACTTATTCAGATTGCTTGCAATTGTATCAGGAATCAACTCCCATCTGAAGCAATGCATGCTGTTCTGCAGCTATGTTCCACTCTTACCAGAATCCATTCTGTTGCTATCTGTTTTCTTGAGGCTGAAGGTGTAAGTTCACTCCTCTCTCTGCCAACAAGCAGTCTATTTCCTGGATTCGACACTCTTGCTGCTATTATTATCCGTCATGTCCTTGAAGATCCCCAAACACTCCAACAAGCAATGGAATCTGAGATAAAGCACAGCCTTGTAGCTGCCGCTAACAGACATTCAAATGGAAGAGTCACACCACGTAACTTTCTTTTGAACTTAAGTTCTGTCATCTCGCGGGATCCTGTGATTTTTATGCAGGCTGCACAATCAGTTTGCCAAGTTGAGATGGTAGGTGAAAGGCCATACGTTGTGTTGCTGAAAGATCGTGAGAAAGAAAAAAGCAAAGAGAAAGAAAAGGAAAGGGAGAAAACGTTGGAAAAGGAAAAATTGTATGCTACTGATGGGAAGGTTGCTTTGGGCAATGTGAACACATCACCTGGGAGCGGGCATGGCAAAGATTCCAATTCCAAGAGTGCTAAAGTTCACCGAAAATCTCCTCAGAGCTTTATAAATGTTGTTGAGCTTCTTTTGGATTTCATCAGTAGTTTTATACCTCCTGTGAAAGAAACCACAATGGATTTGCTGGATGATGGGCCATCACGGAATGATATGGACATTGATGTCTCTGGAGTCAAGAGAAAAGGAAAAGCCATTGCCACTGTGCCTGAGGAGACTGGAACCAATGATCAGGAAGTTTCTGCTTCACTTGCAAAGGTTGTATTCATCCTGAAGCTTCTGACAGAGATTCTTTTGATGTACTCTTCATCTGTTCAGGTGCTGCTTAGAAGAGACACTGAACTTAGCAGCTGCAGGGGTCCACAAAGGGGTCCTACTAGTTTTTGTACTGGAGGAATATTTCACCATATTCTTCAGTGGTTCATTCCATATTCACAGAATTTGAAGAAGGAAAAGAAAGTAGAGTGTGACTGGAGGCATAGACTGGCAAGTAGGGCTAGTCAATGTTTGGTGGCGTCTTGTGTCCGTTCAGCTGAGGCAAGAAGGAGAATATTCACAGAGATCAGTTGTATTTTCAGTGAGTTTGTCAATTCTTGCCATGGTTTTAGGCCACCAACCAATGAAATACAGGCATATGTTGATCTACTTAATGATGTACTGGCTGCTCGTGGCCCTACTGGTTCATATATCTCTCCAGAAGCTTCTGCCACTTTCATAGATGTTGGCTTGGTTAAATCCTTGACTCAAACTCTTCAAGTGCTTGATTTGGACCATGCCAACTCATCAAAAATTGTAACTGGGCTCATTAGAGCTCTTGAATTGGTGACCAAAGAACATGTTACCTCTGTTGATTCTAGTGCAGGAAAGAGTGAGAATTCAACAAAACCTCCTGCTCAGAGCCAATCTGAAGAAGCAGGCAATGTTGACAGATCACTGTCCACAGAAATGGCATCTCAATCCAATCACAATTTGGTGTCAGCCAGCCTTTCTGAGTCATTTAATGCTGCACAAAGCTATGTTCAATCTGAAGCTGTCACTGAAGAGATGGAGCATGACCAGGACCTTGATGGAAGTTTTGACCCTACTACTGAGGATGACCACATGCAGGAAACTCCTGAGGATATGAGGGGTCTTGAAAATGGCATCGGTACTGTTGGAATACAATTTGAAATCCAACCCCATGAACAAGGAACTCTTGACGAGGATGATGAGGAAGATGAGGAGATGTCTGGGGATGATGGGGATGAAGCAGATGATGACGACGAAGATGATGATGAGGGGCACAATGAGCTGGAAGAGGATGTAGTCCATCACTTACCACATCCTGACACAGATCAAGACGACCATGATATTGAGGATGATGAGTTTGATGAGGAAGTCTTGGAGGAAGACGATGAAGATGAGGAAGATGAGGACGGAGTTATTCTTAGGCTGGAAGAGGGCATCAATGGGATAAATGTTTTTGATCGTATAGAATTTTTTGGTAGAGATCATGGCTTTCCTAGTGAAACTCTTCATTTAATGCCAGTTGAAGTTTTTGGTTCTAGACGCCAAGGACGAACTACGTCAATCTACAATCTTCTTGGCAGGAGTGGTGATGTTGCTGCTCCCTCTAACCACCCCCTTTTGGTAGGACCTTCCTCACAGCATACTGCCCCTCCAAGACAAGCAGGTGAGCTGTTCTACTGATAGGTGCTCTGTAGTTTTTGCTTGTTTTTATTTAAGTTCTTTTGTATGACTGGTGATCTTTTACTTGTAAGTGGAGTTGTACCTCAACTTGAGCAAATCTTGCTCTTAGTTTTAGTATCTGGATAATTATTTAATGTATGGTCTTTTCAGATAGGAATTTGGAGAACACCTCATCACGGTTGGATACTATTTTCCGGTCCTTGAGAAATAGGCGCCATGGGCACCGACTGAATTTGTGGATTGATGATAACCAGCCAAGTGGTGGATCTAATGCATCTTTACCCCAAGGGCTGGAAGAGTTGCTCATTTCTCTGTTGAGGCGGCCAACATCTGATAAATCTTCTGATCAGAACAAATCAGCAGTAGAACCTAAAAATAATGGTGAGGTTAGCCAGTCACAGGAACCAGAAACTGGTGCACATGATGATGTTCCTGTTGAAAACAATGTGAATCATGAGAGCGGCAATGCGCCTCCTCCTACAGTGGCAAATGATGTTTCTGGAAACACTGAAAGGGACAGATCAGTTGCTGGTGATTCTCACTCACATTCTGTTGAAATGCAGTTTGAACAGAATGACTCGGCTGTCCGTGATGTTGAAGCGGTGAGCCAAGAAAGCAGTGGAAGTGGGGCAACGTTAGGAGAAAGCCTTCGGAGCCTAGATGTTGAAATTGGAAGTGCTGATGGGCATGATGACGGTGGAGAGAGGCAAGGTTCGGCAGATAGGATGCCTTTGGATCCACAAGCAACAAGGACAAGAAGAGTGAATGCATCTGTAAGTGGAAGGGAAGCATCCCTTCATAGTGTCACTGAAGTTTCAGAAAATTCCAGCCGGGAAACAGAGCAGGATGGTTCTGCCATGGAGCAGCAAATTGGTGGTGATGCCAGTTCTGGATCAATTGATCCTGCATTCTTGGATGCCCTTCCTGCAGAATTGCGTGCTGAAGTTCTCTCTGCTCAGCAGGGTCAAGTGGCACAACCTTCAAATTCTGCACCACAAAATACGGGAGATATTGACCCTGAGTTTCTTGCAGCACTTCCTCCAGATATCCGGGCCGAAGTTTTGGCACAGCAGCAAGCACAAAGGCTTCAACAATCTCATGAACTTGAAGGCCAGCCTGTGGAAATGGATACAGTCTCCATCATTGCGACATTTCCTTCTGATCTGCGTGAAGAGGTAGATTTTTCTAGTACTTGTTTGATTGTGGAGTATTAAGAAAACTAATTATTGCCATCTTCAGGTCCTCCTCACGTCATCTGATGCCATTCTTGCTAATCTCACCCCTGCTTTAGTTGCGGAGGCAAATATGTTGCGTGAAAGATTTGCCCATCGCTATCATAATCGTGCACTCTTTGGTATGTACCCTAGAAGTCGCCGGGGTGAGCCCTCTCGACGGGGTGAAGGTATTGGATTGAGTCTGGAGAGAGCTGGTATTGTGTCACGGAGGTCAGTTACTGCTAAGCTTGTTGAAGCTGATGGTGCTCCTTTAGTTGGGACTGAATCTCTACAAGCAATGATTCGGGTGCTTTGCATAGTTCAGGTACTCATTTAGTTACACAAATGTTCTCGTGATGCATGCTATCCTTTTTCTAATCAATTTGTTGTTTGATCTGATCTTTCAGCCACTGTATAAGGGTTCATTTCAGAGGCTCCTTCTGAATTTGTGTGCTCATGGTGAAACCAGAACTGCTTTTGTAAAAATACTAATGGACATGCTGATGCTTGATACAAGAAGGCCTATCAATAATCTAAATGCTTCTGAGCCATCATATCGGCTCTACACTTGTCATGGAAATGTGATGTACTCTCGTCCACAATCTTTTGATGGTAAAATATTTTATTTGAATTATTATTCTGTCAGATGATACATTAGTTGCTAGTTCAAGAATGGTTGGCTCTGGTTTCTAAGTTCCTTTTGAGCTGGGCATATTTAGCATGAATTTATTAATGGTTTCTTAGTTACTTCTGAGTTGGGCATGTTTAACATGAATTTGATGAATCGGAAGAACATGGTTACCAATGAAAATGGCAGATTATATGTCAGAGTGCTGACAGCATATTAATTCAAAGTGAAAATTGGTACAACATTGTCATGCCCAAATCATACTGCTAATGGAACTGCATGAAGATGTTTTAATGCTGGAATCTGGACATTCACGTTTATCTTTTACATCAATCTAATCTTGTTGGGCTATATTTAGTTCTAGCTTCAATATTGATTGAAATTGCTTATATTTATTGCTAGCTTTGATCTCCAGTCAAAGTGAAATTGTCTAGTTCTTTTTGGCTAATGTATTTTTTTGCACTATATAGGAGTTTGTGGCTTATGGTATGTGGTTTACTTTGCAGGGGTTCCACCCTTGGTCTCTCGGCGTATACTTGAGACCCTGACATACTTGGCACGAAATCATCCTCATGTAGCAAAGGTTTTACTTCAGTTTAGGTTGCCACTTCCTGCACCATTGGATCAGTCATACACTGGAACTGGCAAGGCTGCAATGCTTATTGAAGAGAATGAAATTGATAGACAGTGGCATAAAGAGGGATATGTATCAGTTGCCTTGCTTTTGGGCCTCTTGAACCAACCTCTTTACTTGAGGAGCATAGCGCATCTCGAACAGGTGATGTTTGCATAAGATGATACTTTCGTTCATTAAGTATATTAGCATGACCATGGGGCTGCAGTGGGGATGTTGTGATTCTCACATCTGGTTCCTCTTGCAGCTTCTCAATTTATTAGAGGTTATCATTGACAGTGCTGAAAGAAAGTCAAGCTTCACGGAGAAATCAGAAAATGCTATGACTGCTCATCACATGTCCACCTCAGGTGCTGACATTAGTGGGGAAGCCGGTGCAGCTTCTTTAGTAAATGTGGGTTCATCATCCAGCGGTGTTGATTCCTCCAAACTGACAGCTTC
Organism: Bruguiera gymnorhiza; assembly: GCA_020883675.1. Classification (NCBI taxonomy): domain Eukaryota; kingdom Viridiplantae; phylum Streptophyta; class Magnoliopsida; order Malpighiales; family Rhizophoraceae; genus Bruguiera; species Bruguiera gymnorhiza. Next base: position 2,300,495 of record JAIRCJ010001047.1, on the reverse strand, counting down.
TGGTGCTAGTGAATATGATGCTCAAAGTATACTCCTTAACCTTCCGGCAGCAGAACTTCAGCTTCTGTGTTCTTTGCTTGGTCGGGAAGGGTATGATTAAGCTTCAGACCTACAGCCATCCGATTTAACATTTTTGTATTCTGTCTCTCATGTTAATCTGTAATAATTAAACGCTTGGCAATATTCCTGTGGTTATACTTACCATATGTCATGCAAAGGTGTTTGGTCAGTTCTGGACCCCTTTGCATACTGGTTGAGGGGCCTCATTTTACTGAGGATGGTTTCATGCACTTGGCAACAGAGATATTGTTGATGCATTTTTATTTTTATTTTTTATTTTTTGTGACCAGGAAGAATATTTACCTCCCAAGTACCTTTTAACAATGTGTTGTCATCTTTTATTAGGAGTACGATCATTTAGGATTTAGGGATTATGTGCTTCAATACTTGTTCTAACATGATTGCCTTCTGCTCTCAGTCTGTCAGATAATGCGTATACTCTTGTGGCGGAGGTAATGAAGAAGTTGGTGGCTATTGCTCCTACTCACTGTCAATTTTTTATTAACAAGCTAGCAGATTCTGTGCAAAGCTTGACCAAGTCTGCTATGCAAGAACTGCATCTATTTGGAGAAGAAGTTAAAGCACTCCTAAGCACATCATCCTCTGATGGTGCTGCAATTTTAAGGGTTTTGCAGGCATTGAGCTCTCTTGTCACACCACTGATTGAGAAAGAGAAAGGCCAGCAAATTCTTCCAGAAAATGAGCATACTGCTGCTCTTTCTCAGGTATCTGACATCAATGCAGCTTTAGAGCCTCTGTGGCTGGAACTTAGCACTTGCATAAGCAAAATAGAGAGCTATTCAGATGCTACACCTGATGCGCTTCTTCCCACAAGAGCTTCTACCTCTAAACCATCTGGAGTAATGCCTCCTCTTCCTGTGGGCTCTCAGAACATCTTGCCATATATTGAATCATTCTTTGTGATGTGTGAGAAGGTACATCACGCACAGGCAGGTATCATTCATGAGTATGGTAATGCAGTACCTGAAGTTGAAGATGCAAGCACTTCTAATGGACAGCAGAAAACCTCAGGCCCTGTCTTGAAGTCTGATGAGAAACACATTGCCTTTGTGAAGTTCTCAGAGAAACACAGGAAGCTGCTTAATGCTTTTATCCGTCAGAATCCTGGGTTGCTTGAGAAGTCCTTCTCACTTATGCTGAAAGTTCCGCGCTTTGTTGATTTTGATAACAAGCGTGCTCACTTCAGATCAAAAATTAAGCATCATCATGATCATCTTCACGGTCCTTTGAGAATTTCTGTGAGAAGAGCCTACATACTAGAAGATTCATATAACCAACTTCGCCTGCGATCAACTCAGGAGTTGAAAGGACGATTGACTGTTCACTTTCAAGGAGAGGAAGGTATTGATGCTGGCGGACTTACCAGGGAATGGTATCAGTTGTTGTCCAGGGTTATTTTTGACAAGGGAGCGCTACTTTTCACAACGGTGGGGAATGAATCAACATTTCAGCCTAATCCCAACTCTGTTTACCAAACAGAACATCTGTCATACTTCAAGTTTGTTGGCCGAGTTGTGAGTACTGTTTTAAATGCTCACAATCTCTCTCTCTCTCTCTCTCAGACACACCCACACACGCAGAGCAGACAAAATTTTGTAGTCTCGTTGGATTAGATGTTGATTAGATTCTTTGTCTTTATCCTTAACTATATTTTTCAGGTTGGAAAAGCACTTTTTGATGGGCAACTCTTGGATGTCCATTTTACTCGATCTTTCTACAAGCATATTTTAGGAGTTAAAGTTACATATCATGACATTGAGGCTATTGATCCTGATTACTTTAAAAATCTGAAATGGATGCTTGAGGTACCATCCACATCACCTTTTTTGTAGACCTCCCCCCTCCCCGCTTGTTCCTACAGTTCCAGGGGCCCAGGCCACTTACTAGTTATGCCTTTGTTTTGCCAGAACGATATAAGTGATGTTTTGGACCTTACCTTTAGTATTGATGCTGACGAGGAGAAGCTTATACTCTATGAAAGGACTGAAGTAATAATTTTCCCTAATACCTTTGTTATTTGAGTTTCCTTCGACAGTCCCTTTTATAATTCAGTTTGGACCAAATATGTTGCAGGTAACTGACTATGAACTGATCCCCGGTGGACGTAATATGAAAGTCACTGAGGAGAATAAGCACCAATATGTCGATTTGGTTGCTAAGCATCGGTTGACTACTGCAATTCGTCCTCAAATTAATGCTTTCCTGGAAGGATTCAATGAATTAATTCCCAGTGAATTGATATCCATTTTCAACGACAAGGAATTTGAATTATTGTTAAGTGGGCTTCCTGATATTGATTGTAAGTTTCTTTTACTGCCCTTATCTGCTCAATTCCCCCCTCCCTCCTTTTCTATCCTAAAATGGCCTAATCCAAAAGCTTTTCCAATATATAAATAAGGCATTAAAAACATGTTCTACATCAATGTCTTCCAGTGGATGACCTGAGGGCCAATACTGAGTACTCGGGTTACAGTGCTGCATCCCCCATCATACAATGGTTTTGGGAGGTTGTTCAAGGGTTCAGCAAGGAGGATAAGGCTCGCCTTCTACAGTTTGTGACAGGCACCTCCAAGGTACATTTTATATGGATTTTTCAATTTATTTATAGTTATTTCCTGCATGCTGTTTTCCTTCTCTATTTTATTTCACAGTTGTGGTAAACCTCCATTACTAGGTTGGCATTTTTAATATGAGTAGTTTTGCACAAGTCAACAAATAAAATAGAGCCAAGCGAACTAACCATCAACTTGGCAAGCAAGCTGTTGACAAAAAAGTAAAATAGTGCTTATATAAGCAATTTCTCTGAAACACAAAACAATGGCATATCACGTACATTTCTGCTTATAGGAGGTTCTGTGGATTTTCCTACCCATTGCCAAGATTTTTTTTTTTATATTGCTTGAGAACTGGTTTTCTAGAATATTGAATGTTTCTTGTAATCCTTGCTAAACCTCTTGATGGCATATCACAGCGTTGATCTGTTTTGGAAGCTGATTCTTTTGTGGGGATATTTTCATTGTACTACAGTTAATTTACTAAAGTAGTGCAAATAGTTGTTCACTTACTCCTTTACCCGTTGCAACTTTCCAATTGAATGGCTAAATCTGGAGTGACTTGAGGGCCGATCTTCTAATACGTGCAGGTGCCTTTAGAAGGTTTTAGTGCACTTCAGGGAATCTCGGGTTCACAGAAGTTTCAGATACACAAGGCTTATGGGAGCCCTGATCACTTGCCTTCTGCCCATACTTGGTAATCTTGTATTCTAACACCTACCTGTTTTTTATAATTAATTTTCACTGTCTCGCTGTGGTCCCTTTTTTTTCTTGTTTTTTTCTCTACAATTGTGATTATGTTGGAATCATGTGAAATTAACTTTCAATCAACTGAATTTTTTTTTTTTTCAACCAGCTTCAATCAGTTGGATTTACCAGAGTATCCTTCAAAACAGCATTTGGAGGAAAGGTTACTACTCGCCATTCATGAAGCCAATGAAGGGTTTGGATTTGGCTAGTCTCACAAGGAAGATGTAGAGTAGTCATGTAGATAATATCAAGTACACATGTCACAGGCTATCATGAGAAAGAATTATGTAAAGAGAGATGGCTATGAAATATACTTAGTTTCTAAATGTTGATATGCTGTACAGTCCTACACTGGCTATGGTAATGGCTCCGGCCGTTTTTATATGTGCCAATCTGTGCCGTTTACCACGATCCCTCCTGCCATACCCTCTGCTCCTTCTCACTCTAAGTTTTTATTTTCCCAGCTTCTGATTATGATCGGTTATTCTGTTTCTCTGTCTCGACTTCATCGAGGTTGAAAACCGAACATATGGAATTGAAAATGCATGTTGCCTGGGTATAAAAGAAGCGCTAGTTGAACATACAGAACCTTAGAAAGCGGAATGGCTATTTTGTTTTTTATTTGTCTTTTTGTCTCTTCTCAAATGTTGCTTGGGCCTTGGGGTAATTAATACTGCCTTGTTTGTCTGCTCTCATCATTGAGCTCACACGATCCTGCCTTGGTAGGGGCGAGGCAGGGGGATTTGGATGGATTAAAATCGTGAACCATGCGTTCGGGCAAGAAGAACTAAATTGGAAAGCCAAAAAAGAAAAGAATCTCGTGTGACAAAATCTTGCAGCCACTTACAAATCACATTTTACGGGACAACGGCAGTTTTGTGTAAGCCAAGGCCAAAATGAAGTGGAACACGGTTGAAGGGCTTTTGCACCTCAAACTCGGAACTGGCTCATTCTACCTTAATCAAATCTTCAATTTCTTATTACTCCCCTTTATCCCTGGGACCTGATCTTTACTGAATCTGTTGTTGGTGCTGGAATGCTTCTTTAGAGCAGTACTGGCTCGTTTTGCACTGGTAATCCTTGCTAAACCTCTGGATGGATCAAGATGCCTAGCCTTATCTGATTCAGCTGACCATAAATTCTTCTCAAGCAAAGGAGTTGACAGGAAGAAATTATTCTCTGCCCCTTTGATCTGGATGTCTCTTTTTCTCCTTATCTCACGCAGAGAGTCGCTTCCCTTGGGCAAAATAGACCCTTGGTTCATTCGGTTAATGGAGTTCAGGCTCCTTCGAGGATCAACGACATTGCATATAGTTTCTGGTCTCGATGCAGTTCTTCCAACTGGGGTGACACCTAACTTTTCAGCAGACTGTAGTTTTGGCATGCATTCCAGCTGTGTTTCATACCCTGTCAACTTTTCTTCAAGAACTCTGACCTGCCATCAACCATAAAGAAGGTAAATAACTTTATCAACCTCAATGCTTTCTACCATTGCTGCTTAGGTTGTTGAGAAAACCTTTTGTTGGAGCAACCTAGGTTCTCCATTGTCTCTTTCACATGCTAGCTTGCTTTCAAGTTCTTTGATCTGTAGCATCTAAGGCAACGTGAAAACCATGTTCTGTAATAAATAAAAATGAAAGAAAGGTAAACACTCCAATTAAGACACCTTGTGCTGGAGCATCCTTGAATGAAGCTCAAACTCCTTTGTTCTCTCTTTCATTCTGTTCTCAAGCTCTTTGACCTGTGATACCATAAAATAGGTGATTAAGATATGACTTAAACATCAAAACTCCTAGGATTCTGCATCATAAGTTGGGAATGAAGGAACCTTGTATTGAAGGCTACTTGGCCCAACTTGATCGCGCTCTTTCAGATTCTTCTCGAGTTCATTGACCTCAAGAACAGTTGGAACTCAAGTTCAGATTATATAAGCTTGGTTACTAATGTCAAAGAAAAATAAAGTCTGACAAGCAACCTTATGCTGGAAATTTGAGCAAATATCGTCCTTCTCTTTCATTCCTTCATGAATTAGTAACCGCTGCTTCTCTATTTGTCTCCATGACTCTGACTTCGAAGCAAGTTGGCTCTCTAGTTGAATAATTATTTCCCGCTGGTTCTTGCAAATCTGATCCTTGCCTCTGGCTTTACTTTCTAGGTTGTGAAGGTCCTCTTCTAGCTTGTGGATAATATCATCTTTAGATCCCAATTCCTGCTTTGTCTTATGTTTCATGGGTAGACATAGAATACGGTTGAGCATCTGAATGCTGAATTCATTAACTAAATCAGTTGATGAAGAAATTATCTAGCATCTATGTACTTACCATCATTTTCAGCTTTTGAAGCTCACCCGCATCAATGTGCTTCTTTGCAAGACCTAGCTCAACCCCTCGAATGTGTGTTGAGAACTAATCACCTAAGTCATGGTCAGAAGGGCTGATTTGAACAAACATCAAGGTTTTTGAATCAGCCCCTGCAGCATTGAAGACAAAGGATAAGATTAGGGTGTCTACCTTCTATATAAATAGAGTGCCCTGAAGAAATAAGCAAAGCTTCAGAATGTATATGTTTGACATTTGAAATGCTTTGGAAATGATAGAATGAGTCCATCTAATTTACAGTAAGACGAACATCTGTTGCACTATATGTAATTGATATCATAGCATTTATTGGTAGTCTATGATGGCACCATTTTATACACTGACGGCCATCATTTAAATGATTCTACTCTAGGGATGAAATTTATGTCAGCAGCAACCTATGGAAGGAAAAAAACTACAATTTATGTGCCCATGCAGTCAAGCCCTTTTGCAGACATAGATTTCCAAGGAAACATTCTTTTGTGGAGCTACTAACCCAATGCATCCTGAAGCAAATGTGTAAGCTTTGAGTTCCTGTGAAAAGCCAATTGAAGAAGTCATAACCCTATATTAGGCAAATCATGTTTGAACATTTCAGATGAGTCAAAACAAACCTGTATGGAATGTGACTGCTTTTAGTTGCCAATGCAGAAATGACATCAGCAAGAGCTGAAAGTGATCTATTAATGTTCTGAGCTTCCTTGAGCCTTCCCCCTTGCACCTCAGTTTTTCCTAGCCTCTCACTGCCTGCCAGGTCCACAAGCCATAGCTTGCTTTTGGTGCACTCACAATTCACCAAATTCTTTGCTTTAACCAAGGTGCAGATCCTGCTAAGCTCAATGAAAATAGACATAAGTTAACAAATACATAACCTTTTTTTTTTAAATCCTTTTCCTCTTAACAAGTATTGACAGCAAAGAAATAATAATAAACAAGAAGAATATGTTATCATAAAGATTGAACTCAGCACAGAATGCATTTGGGCCAGCAGTACAATCAAGTTTTAATGGAACTAACCAATGGGACCGACTACTATGATCATTCACATTGTTTGATCCTAAAGCCCTCACTTGACTTCCAGCCTGCAAAACGTCCCAGACCTTGTTAATGTTCTCAACTCTGGCTTCAACTACCCCCGGCACATGATGAATGCCTTCAGATACCAACCTAAAATCCAATATTTAGTAAGATGAATCTGCTAAAATTGACAGATGCAGTAGCATGAATAACTGTAAAAATGCAGTTTTTTGAATAAAAATGTGGAATGTGCGGCATATAGATTTCACCTCTTTGCCGTTGGTGATAAGGCAAGCAAATCTCTGATCTGCTCGTTATAAATTTCAAGCACACTGACACAGATGTCAAATGTAACAGTTTCTTTTCTTTCCTCTGCAATTTGAAACAGATTTTGCAAAGTCCGATAATTGACTCCTCTGTTTTCCTTTGTACCCTCCATGGTAAAAGTCTTTCCTGTGCCAGTTTGCCCATATGCAAATATGCAGACATTGTTACCATCTAGTACTGAGGCTACCATAGGAGAAGCATCCTTGAAGACATCAACTGTATCATTTAGAAAATTTCTTGTCAAACCTTGATGAGTAAATATGCTGGAGACATAAGACACTTTTAACTAGCTGTTGTCAAAATAAATCTACAAGATTAACTAGGACAAGATATTTTGAAGAAAATATTAACTGAAAGACCTTTGCAAACCTAAATTTTCTGGTGCTTACCTTGATCATCCTTCGGTGTATACACATAATCAAGTTTGAAAATTTTTTTATTGGAGCCGCTTGTGAGTATTCCGAGATCTCCATCTTTAGCTGCGTTAAAATCTAGCACCATTTTTTGCCCAGCTGATTCCTCCTCTTTAGTCAATGGTCGGCACCTACACAACACCCTTATGTTCCCTGAAATACAAGTTAGATAAAGAAGCTTAAGTTGGTCAATCCAATTGTCACTAACAGTATCAAGTAATGAAACATAATAAACACCTTTTTTTTTTCCTGCAATTGGTTATAATGCTTCTTCCTCTTCACTTGCTCCTCTTTAAACTTCAACTTGAGATCACCATTGCAATCAACTAGATTTCAAATAAATAATAAACAATAAGATGAAAAATATGAAAAATTTTGATGTCTGATTAACTTGACTGTTGATACAAAGTTACCTAATGCTTTAACCACAAATATCATGTTATTCAGTTGTGGGATTGAACTGGCACATTCATGTGCTTCAGGAGAGAGACGAGAATGTTCTGTCTTCATCATCTATAAATGAATTAACAGATATTACATCAAATTTTATGAAAATTACAAGTCGAGCATGCATTTATAAAAGGTTTTCAAATTCCCTATGCGAGGAATTACCTTTAGTTTCTTCTCTAACTCATTGATTGCTGCAGCCCAGAGTCTCTTGTCACGTTCATATTGACCAGAAATGTCTCTCAGTTTTGCTGTTTGCTTTTCCACAGCTTGATCTAAATAATGGCTATGCATGATTAGCTTTATTACACTCCGATAAATTTGGGATTGAGTGGAGTTGAGTTTGAAGTTGGCCTCAAGTAACAATTTGCAGATCTAATTCAGTTACCTTACCTAAACATATATTTTGAAAGAACCTGTTGTCAAGTTCCATCCTCAGCTTCTCTAACTGCTGATTAGCAGCTGTTAGTGACATCCAGGCCTCATAGCACTCGTCTGCCTTGGTCTGGCATAGAGATGTCAACTCTTCTATCTTTTTCTCGTACTTCAGTAAAGACTTCATCCTCATATTTTTGTCCTGCAAGCCACAAACTTTCAGAAGCCACTTTGGCTAAGAATCAAAAGTTTCAGAGTCCTAACCTCTGGCACAAAACGCATCTGACCTGACCCCACAACGTTTTCATTTCGGCAGCACAATTCTTACGTACAAGATATTCCTTTTTCACCTGGGATGCTAAATTCGATTTGTAAGACAAAACATATGAGTCACAAGTATAGGTAAGGAGATTTTCCTAGTAATGTGACAAATCAAAACTGGAAAAGATAATTTCACCAGTCGTTCCAGCTGCCTGCGTTATGCAAATGCCTCTGACCATTGGAGTTCCTACAACCCCTTCAAACCGCATCACAATTATCCCATCTTTTCCAACTTCAATTCCCACATCCACCACCTGCAAAGGCTTGTTGGCTCCAACAATGGAATAAATATCAAGCTCACATAGAACCTGCCATTTAAGTAAACCAATACAAAATAAGTAAACTATAAAAACACATTAAATCAAACTTTGTCCAGATGACAGGAGAACCAACATAGATCAACAAACAAACAAACAAGTCCAATTACCATCTCTTCCTAAATGAAAACATTAGAGACTCTCATTCCTTTAGGACCATTGGTGTTGACCATCTCAGCAAAATGGAGATCAACCAAATATTCTCCCGGGTACAAGCTCCTGAACCGGTAACAGAAGTTACCAAACCGCACCGATCGATAAATGAAAGACGTGTCACCCCCCGTCAGTTAAATTTTCATCAGTCCTTAAGACATCCCCTCCTTGAACACCTGTCTGCATCAACTTCAATTTCCACCGTTCCCTCTTGCTCTACAGCCTGCCCGCCTCCAACATTTAGGAATATCACCGGCTTCTCTGTTTCAAGAAATCCATTAGTGTAACAATTGGCGTCTGACTTAATTTCACAGTAATCCAGTCGTGGTCTTGATCAAGAAAGAAACGATATTTTAAGCAGTTCTTGAATACCATTCTTGCCTAGATCTACAGAACGCCAATGAGAAACTGAGCATAAACAACGTCTGAGTTAGACACTTTGAATCAATGCCCTCTTTATATGTATCTGAGTTCGACACTCCATATCAGACCTCTAGGAAAAGGGCTGAGAGCAAGACCATATCTAGTTAAAGTTACTAGCCCCTGTACTAGCTCTTTGTTCTCATAACAAAGAGTTTGACAGTTATGATTTCACCGGAAACGCACAGAACAGAATCCATGGAATAATCTTCCCCATCAACGGAAAGCTCAGCGTCCATGCTCTCTTTTTCTTTTTCTTTTTCTTTTTATTTTTTTATACCTTTTTTTTTTTGGGTCTTTTTCTTGCAAATCTTGGGAGCTAATTATTCAAATCTTTCGAAATTAATTTGCCAATTATTGCTTTTTTTTTTCTTTTTCATTTTTAGCAGTTAATTTTCCGATTCTTTTGAACATAACAAATTAAAAAACACACCTAGATAATTTTTGTTTACCATTTGCAAATCCAAATATTGAATTTGGCTTCTCACATAAAATTAGAAGAAAAAAAAAAAAATTGCACTGTTAAGGGCAAGTACACTCAGTCCTTCAGTTCATTTTCCAGGCGGTTTGAGTGCCTCCATTATGCTGCAAGAGAAGATCATTAGTCTTGAATGGAACCATCCTCTTAGTCTTGAATGTGCTGCGACATCAAATTTGTAGAGACTGGGAGGGAATGCTCGATGTCTCTAACGTTTCTGACTCTAGGTCTGATGTTCAGATCCGAAAGGATATTACCAAAAATGGCAAATAATGTAATTGGGGAACTAGATCAATCTAAAGCGATAGAGATTGACGCATAAATGAAAACCTGGCTTGTAAGTAAATAAGGTGCTCACGTTGCTTCTACCTCTATATACTTAAAAATCTATAATTAAATTTAAAAGTAATTTTTATTTTAATTTGTAATTATAAAATTTATAATATTATATTAAAAAATCGACTCAAAAATTTAAATTATTAAATAAAATTTAAAAATAAATTATATATTAAATTGTTTTTAATATATTAAATAACAACATAATTATTTTTTTAAACATTCACTTAATAATATCTTAAAAGAACAAAAAAACAAAAAACACACCTTTTAACAACTACTCCCATCAAAGATGGAGGCAAGCCTTTTTCATAATTGAGCATTTATCACTTGAAGGGGCTTCAGAGCCCTTGAAGCCCTGGCAATTGCTGGTCTCACATCAGTTGTCGTTCAAGCCCTACATTTTAAAGAAATAGGAGCAGAAATCTGTACAACAAATCCTGTGACGAAAATCAGTACAACATCATCTTTATGGTCTGTGGACAGTATCAAATTATCAGAATTCAACAGCTTGGTCGCAACGATAATAGAGAACCAACAGCCCGGCTTACAAACACAACAATTCCGCTTTCCGCTGGACCTATAAATACTCGACTTCACTCCTAACCAGTCCCACTAGAATTCAAGCTGAATTATGCAAAATTGAACCAGAGGGTAAAACATACGTCTTGCAAAGACCTTGATTGGACCACCATATGCATCAGCAAGACTGATGGAGTTCCGTGCAGGTGCAGCAACTGTGGCAGATTTAACCACAGTTTAGTGGCGGACAACTCGAGGACCCTTGATAGAATCCACTACCAGGGGCCACAGCACTTCCAATACCCATGGCCAAGCAAGCCTTTGGATCCATCAAACATGCTCTTAATTCAGATTCCATTAGCTCCCTAATCAGTTTCACCGTTATACAGAACGAAGAGTAATGAACCAACCCACCATGCCAGAAACATCCCGATGCAGAGCCACTGCTACTTTAAACAGGAGCTGGACAAGGAGTGCGAGGAGCTAATCCATTTGGGCATCGAATGTCTCGGTTAAAACACCAGTAAAAACAACAATGAATTGTAGGGCTACGCGAATTGTTATTAAAAATTTGAGTAATAATCTAATGACTGCTAACACTATCGAATGCACAGAACATAAGAAATTACCATGCCACTATATCATTCCGAAATTATCATCCTACTATAATGTTAGCAGCTGAATATTACAAGATGAAAAATCATCGAATCATACATCTTTACCTGGGTGAGGATGATTGTGAAGCGGACACTGGGAAGCAGACGGGCGACTTCCTGAAAAGTTAAAATTGCAAGTCAATTACCGTTTCATCAACGGATAATTAGACTAATTATAGGCACCAAAACATAAGCATAAAACGCCAACCCGAGACATGTAACCCTGTTAATTGCACCACCGAATCATTATGAAATGACTATATATCGTTCCAAAGTTAGCATCCTGCTGACGTATTGGCAGCAGAATATCACAAAATGCAAAATCATCAAATCGTACATTAGTCTTAAGATTCAAGGCTTTTACTTGGCCGGGGACGATTGCGCGGCGGAGTGCGGGACGAAGCAGATGGGCAGTTTCCTATAAAGTGAAAATTGCTTGTCAATTACCGTTATATTAACCATTTCAAGAAATAATCAAACTAACGATTGACACCGAAATGCCAGCCAAAAACGCTACTATTTTAATTGCAACAACGGATCTTTATGCATGGAAGCTTATCTTAAGAACTATTTCGAATAAACTTGTCCCCTAATTTCATGAAACAAGAGGCTTTATTTTGTCAAACAAATAAATTATATTAAATATTTTAATTTATACTTTATTAAATATAATATTATTTGTCCATATAATATATTTTCTTAAACTTTTTAAAAAATATTAATTATAATATAAAATGATACAGTAATTTTTCTAAATTGTATATATAGAGAGAGTATCTAATATATATTTAAGTATTATGTCTATATCTGAATTAAAATCATGCGTCAAGTTTATACTCGTGTCATACGTCGTTATAAGTTAATTTGCTTATCTTTTTACAGTAACAGATGGTATTTATACATCCTAGGTTCCCAACGGCTATATATAACCAACCAACGGCTACTTCCTCCTTCTTTCTTGGCTTTTTTCTTCTTGGCTTTATTTCGGAGAACAAATCTTGAAAGGTAAATTATTTCTAAACATCGTATGAGAGAATTTAATTTTTTTTGCAAAACATCTATAACCTTCAATCAAACAACCGAAAGATAATTTTAGGAAAAAAAAAAGAAGAGAAAAAGAAAAGAGGAACCTTTCAATTCAGGGACATCCTGTAATTCAGCGCCTTGTAGAAATGAGGTTATATTTGGAGAAGGTATGGATTTCTTTCAGTTTCTAATGAGCTTGATTGTTGGGAATCTTCCATATGCCTTGGGATTGGGCCAAGACCAAGCCCAAAATGTATGAGAATACCACTGCCATTTGAGCCGAGACTTGAGTTCTCAAGCCCATAAAATGCATTTTAAAGTATATTTTACTTTTTGCGAGTTTTAAAATATATTCTAGTATAAGAAGCCATGGTGGCATGAGTGAATGGGATACTTGAATGGTAAAAATACACTAGTACAAATAAATATCATTGCAACGATGCCAATCAACATTCATCTCCCATTCTCATTATATGTTGCTGTTGCGAATTGATGATTAGGTGTCCAAAACAAGGATGTTAATTTGCGACGTGCAATTTTCATTATATGTTGCTGTTGCAAATTGATGGTTAGGGGGACGATAGCCGGACATTAGACCTTTAAATTCCGTAAAGCAACATAAATCTAGGTATAATTTAACTTTCCCAAGTCTATCTCGAAGCAATGACAATTGAGCAAGAACCAGCAAACGATTACAATGTCACGAGGGCAAAAAGTATAAATACCCTGGGGCACTTCTAAACAGCCGATGGCAACAAAATCAAGGTAAAGTTTCTAACGTCTACAAAATCTTTAAACACTTGTAGAGACAACTGAATCCACAAGTCAGTGTGCAAACAGGTGTTTAAAAAAAGCATCCCAGTGGGAGGTCTAGGGAAAATGCAGACGTATCCAGAGGAAACTAATTCTTACAAGCATGGTTTCTAGGCAATAAATCCGAGTCCAGAATCGTTTGTCAGCACATTTCTATCTTAGACAAATTATTTCCTTTATCACCAACTTGAACATGAAACAGCCAGGAGGCTTTTGAATCCATTTGGTTTATATGAGAACTGGGATATTCTCAATAACGCCTCTGCAAATCATATAAAAAAGTCAACCGCTGAATTCATGCAAATAAACATCTAATTTTTCTAGCATAATATGTGTACAACAGATAAAAGGACATTAAAAAGATCAGCATGAAACAGACAAATGCCATCAATACTAGAAAGGCCTGAAGCATCCAAAAGTTGTTGAAGTTTAATGGTTCCTAATATTCTCTAGCAGAAATGATACTATCTTAAGGGGCGGCCCCACGCATTGAAGCAGCAGAAGGTGATGGTACAGCTAATGAGTAAATATGTTCTTGTGCCCGCAGTGAGCTACCTTACAGATCAATTCATGCTTATAACCACAAGGGTTAAATTGATTATATTCATAAGCCATTGGAGAATCAACATCTCTACTGTGCTCATCAAGTAACAATTCCTATGTCCGAAAGAAATGCTGTAAACAGATAAGACGACTTTCTACATACAAGGATTTTAAATATCTGAAACAAAATACCTTGCGCTTATGCAAATTTCCTGTTGAACTATTGTGAATACTGAAGCCTGTTGTCTGCTCACCAGTTCTATCCTCCAAAGGTAAGGCTTTGATTTCGTCAAAGAAACTATCAGTCAAACCATGCAACCTGGAGCAAACAAAAGAATAAAGCCACGGACAAATGGCTATAATTAACCAAGCCTTACCACATGGCTAAATCAATGTCTTTGATCCAATATATAATATTCCCAAAAAAAAAAGTTTCTTTTGAATTACACTTACCCATCTCTCGACTTCTTTAAGAATTTCTCCTTTCTTTTCTCTGGCTTTGTAAGAGGAACACGAGTAAAGATCTCCTCTTCTTGTCGAGCACGTTCTTCTAATTGTGCTTGAATTCTGAGGTGTTCTCTGCTCTCTATTCCAACACTTTCTCTGACCTGTGTTATAACATAAATAGCAGATAATTGAAATTAAGTATGAAGCTTTCAAGGCTAGACAAAAAATACCATCAGAGCAGATCACAACTAACCTCTTCAGGTCGCCCTTGCATATCATCTATCAAGTCTTTTATATATCCCTGTCTAGCTTCTCGTAGAGTCCTTTTCTCTCCTCTTAAGACATCCCTTTCCTGTTTTGAGATCTTATCCTCATCCATAATTGCTGGGGCGATTTTGGGAGGTCGGTATACACCTGCACCATCCTGCAGCATGCAAACATGGACTAAGAAAACAAAAACTTTCCGTTTTGGTTACAACTACTGATTGATGTAAATCATAATTTCTAAGACTTACTTCAGGGTTCATATCATTCTTGGGAACAAGCATGTCTGGGTTTGGCCGATATTTCAACTGGTCTTCAGATTTCTGGAGCCTTCCTGTATCCTTTTCCTTCAGGTCTGCTTTGTCTTTTGCATTCCCAGCATCCTTTGTGAGCTTTTGGATTTGGTATTCAAGTTTCTTGTCAATTGGCCTGATCTATTAACGAACACACAAGTGTGAACAGCAGTTCTTGGCAATAAATAGACAAGTAAAGAGAAACTGAAAGAAATCCATACCTTCTCCAAAAATAACCTCATTTCTACAAGTCTCTGAATTACAGGATGTCCCTGAATTGAAAGGCCTTTTGCCTTGCGAAGCAAATAGTAAACGAGTGATTGGCAATAGCTGAGGAGCAGCAAATGTTTAGCCTCCAGATAGCTTATACCATCTGCCGTTGGAAAATTATTTGCTTTCACCTGTTACGTGCCACACATGGCCAATAGAGTAACAAAAAGCTTATGATTAACGTGACCAAGCATCAGTTACAATTGCAACCTTGGAGAAATTAAACCAAAAATCCTTTCAGTATCCCTAGAAATTCTGCATTTAGAAAGCAAAATTCAAGAAAATAGAAAATTTTCCCATGAGTAGCTCTTCCTCACCTTCGCGGTCAAAGCTTCCACTTTACTCCTCACTGCATCTAACCCATCTTTCATTTCTCTCAAAACTGCAGCCAACTGAGGAGCTTCCCTACACAAAGCTCCAACCTCATCAATTATCACAAATAGTAAAAACAGGACAGAAAAGAGGAAAAAGAAAAACGTTCCAATACAAAACACTTACTTCTTTATTTTTCCTTCACCACAATCACTGTTCGCACTCTCCCCCATCCTATCGATGACAAGGTAAGTCGTCTTGCGTCTCTCACCTAGAACAAGACCACTAAAGAATAACAGAAGAAGGCCAGAAGGCCACAAGCCCACAAGCAGTTGACTAAAAGAAAAACAAAATCAAATTGACTTGAAAATAAGAAGAAACTATAAATTGCAAATAGGGAGATCGAAAAAAGAGCGAGAGTGACAGAGACAATCACGGTTGGAGATTTACTGCCAGTGGAGTCTTGCAGAGATCTAGACAAAACAAACAGATCTAGAAACTGAAGCAAAGAAGAGAAAGAGGAACTAACTAGGAAGAGATCGAAGAAGGAAGCCTGGTCGACTTTGACGAACTCGGCGTCCCAGGTCTTGAGATCGTCGTCGACGGTGGTGCTCCGATCGACGGACTTGCAGACTCCACGTGCTTACTCGATCACCTCCGCCGGGATCTTGCTGGTGACGTTAGGGAGTGGGATGCCGTTGTCGGCACGCAGTCGTCCTCGCTCGTGTGCTTTATCGCCGTCGCTGCTCCTTAGAGTTATCTTCCTCGTAGACGACTGCCGCTGATAAAACGAAAAACGGACGGAAACCTAACTAATTTGATTTTGTTTTATTTCCCTTTTTGCTTTGTTTTATAATTTTCTTTTATTTCCAAAGTTAATTGATTTTATTTTTCTTTTAACCAATAAATTAAATTAATTTATAAATAATTTTTAATTTAGATTTGATAATTGTAAGGAATCCAACAGATTTAAACATAGATATGACGCTCACACAACTTAATTATTTTTTTTTATCGAGATTAAGTTAGTATATTTGATAAAATTCATTAATTATAAATAACAATGTATTATTTTTGTCATAAAATTAATTTACAAGATATGTATTGTTATATTTAACAAGTCATGCTAAATTTTTAACATGACACAAAATTAGTACCATTCTTTTATATTAATCTTATTTTTTTTACCAATGGACTATTAGTTAATAAATTTAGAAGAAAAAAAAAATAGTTTGTACGATATAAAATAGTTCCTAATTTCGGGAAACAAGAGGCATTATTTTGCAAAGAAAGGAGGAAGAAAGGGAAGAATAATTGTGTTATTTCCAGTGAAACGTGTGCACTTTTATGTACATTTTTAAAACGTTGTGTGGCAGCTACATGAACATGCTCTTTTGTTAAAATGTGTAAAGATGTTAAAACGTATCCAACAAAATAATAAAAATAAAAAATTTTGATACATATTTACTGTACATTATATCGTATACTTTTAATTAGCATATAGCATACTTATCATGCTCAATATTTTTTTCTTATTAATATACTAACTAATAATTTATTAATAAAAATAATCTTTGTACCAAAAAATGAAGTGTAATTTGATTAACACCAAGTTTTCGACTTGAAACTTCATATATTGTTGTTTTTTTGTTAATCCACTTCTTCATGCGTTTGGAGGTTTTACATAAACACACCCTTGCTAATCTTTGACAAACTTGTATACAAGTAGGCTATTTCCTTGATAGTTCGATACAATTGTACTTAAAGTTTATGGTTGTTACCCATTCACAATCTCGAAAGGACTCTGGTCAATAGACTAACTTTGCTACAAGTTGTAGGAAAATTGGGTTACGTCGATCAATTTTACCCAATTTGTTTATATTATAAATCTTCAAGGGTGTATTGACCCGTTTGGTTTAACCGTTAGTTTGGGGGTGTAGGCTTATAGAGATATTCAGTTCTGACCCCAGCAACTTGAATAATTCATGCCAAAAACACCTTGTGAATCGAGGATCGTGATCACTCACGATTGTTTATGAGACTCTCCAGTAGTTGACCATGTGCTTCATGAATAACTTGGTTACTTCATCAATTAGACAGTTCTTTGTTACTAGCACAAACGTCGTATACTTGGAAGTTCCCATTGACGAGTTAGGATAGGAAGTTCCCTTTAGACTTTAGTAAGTTCATTATGAAATCCATAGAAACACTTTTTCATTGACGAGTTGGGATAGGAAGTGACTCTAAAAGTCCTAACAACAAACATTGTTCAAGTTTTTCTTGTTGGCAAACAAGATAGGTCTTTACATAGGTTTCATCATCATCCTACATCTAAGGTTAGTAGTATTACTCATTAATGAGAGCCAAGGTACAGTGGATCCCCAGATGACTCGTCCACTTTGAATCATAACACTCACGCAATACTTTTTTCCTTAACTTCCCATAAAGTGGCATATATAGTCGTCACCCTTTGATGTAAAGAAGATCATCCTCGCACCAAAACCGTCGAGTCTTGCCTTTTCGCACATACCTAATGAAGGCTTGAGCTTTTGGATCATGCTTGAGCCCCTCCTTAATACAATCAATCCATGAATAGTTTGGTTGACTCACTGTGTTTGCCAACTCCCTCTTCCAACTAAAAGTATCAGCTACGGAGTTAACCTTTCTCAGTTTGTACTCTATCACATAGTCAAACTATGCTAAAAAATCCTACCATCAAGCTAGCTTCAGACTCAGCTTCTTCTGGGTTTGAAAATAACTCATAGCCACGTTATTCGTCCTTACAACAAAATTAAATTCTAAGAGATAATGTCTTCACATCTATAAACAATGAATCACTACAGTCATCTCTTTCTCTTAAATGGTATATCGTCACTTCATATTGTTCAACTTTCATGACTCATACGCCATTGTATATCCTTCATGTATAAGAACATTACTAATAGTATAATCTAATGAGTCAATTTCTAACTCGAAAGGCTTACATGATCGGGTAACACCAGCATTGGCTCTTCAGTCATAGCTTGCTTTAACCGATCAAACACCTTTTAGCATCAATCTGTCCACTCTCATGGTTTCTCCTTTTTCAACATGTCCGTGAGTGGCGTCGTGATGTTTGAGTAATTCTAAACGAAATGCTAATAGTAGTTAGTAAGGCCTAAGAACGATTTCAACTCTGTCACTTTCGTCGGCGACTCCCATTCAACAATGGTTTGGATCTTCACCACATCCATTTGTACTTATTTGCCCCTAACAATGTGCCCCAAGAATGACATTTCTTTTTGGGCAAAGACACATTTCTCACATTTGATGTATAAGTCATTTTCGCACAAAACTTGGAAAACCTGTTTTAAGTGTTCAATGTGCTCCTCGAGTGTCTAACTATACACAATAATACCATTAAGGTAAACCACTATAAATCGATTTAGGAACAGGTGTAGTACCTTATTCATAAGAGTGCAAAATGTGATCGGAGCATTGGTCAAGTTGAATGGTATGACGAGGAACTCATTTAACTCATAACGCATCACGCACGCTATCTTTGGTTTGTCTCTTTTAGCAATCTAGACTTGATAGTAACCTGACCGGAGATCAAACTTGGTGAACCAATAAGCTTTACCAAGTTGATTGAAGAGATCTGTAATGAGTGAGATCAAGTACTTATTCTTGATGGTTATATTGTTCAATGCTTTGTAATTTATGCACATCTGTAGTGACCCATCATGCTTCTTTTAGAACAAGACAGGTGCACCAAACAGAGCTTTAGATGGTCGAATGTAACCTGCATCGAGCAGCTCTTTCAACTGTTTCCTCAATTCCTTTAATTCAAGGAGTGCCATGTGATATAACACCATGGCAGGTAGTTGAGCTTGGCCACCTGCGAGCCCCTGAACTCCTTTGACTTAGGTGCATTCGTATGTGATCCTTGCACAATGATTACCTCGTTCACGAATGTTGCCTCTGATTCTGCAAGCTTTCCCTTGAACTTTGCTATCTCTGCGCATATAGTCGCTATTATGGCCTCTAAGGATTCGTCTCATTAGTAGAATTCGGCCCTCAAGGTCCCTAATAACTCACCTCAAAATTCTCTCATGTTGACTTTGACCTCCTGAATCTCAACCACGAGTTCTTCCCTTTTCGGTATCTACTCTTTCGATGGATTGAATCAAGTCATCAACTAAACTTTGGACATTAGTGATGAATGATTCAATTTTCGTCACATAATGTGTCGAGTCCCTTACTGGATCCCTCGAACTCAAAATAACATGACTTTTCTTTCCTTTGGCATCACCTCATCGGCCTTCCTTTCATGATCATCGTGGTTATCACCATGATGAACGTCTCATTAGAACGTGACTTTGTTATAACACTTTGATACTATTTATCATGGAGTCTAACGGATTTAGTATTCCTTACTAATGTGATCTTAAGAAATCCTCCAAAATAATTTTTTTACACTTGACTCACAAAAACTTTCAGAAAAAAAAATTATAATGTATTTTACTTATAAATTGAATAATACAAATGAGAGTGATGAGGTTCCTTTTTATACAAATATTAGACAAAATATAATTATTAAATGTCTCCTTAATCTAATAATAGATATTATATCCTTTTAATTTTCATCTACTTATATATATTAACATTTATTATATAGTATATTTCAATATATTGGTCTTTCCTAAAAAAACTTATAGATTCATTGTGTCCTCGACTTATATATAAATTCATCGTATAAAGGATCGTGACACTTGCGTACTACTATATTTTTATTGGGATGCCTTCTTGGGTAACTGGTTTCCATCGTAGAACCATCAAATCCAGCTGTGCTAACTCTATCCCCAGAGCCAATTAACCGAAAAATACAGAAAGTTGGTAACCAGAAGCTTTGTTTGAAATAATCATACCCAAATAGAGCCTTAGTGCATTTGAGGAAGACGTCCACGGAAAATTTCTGAAGCCGAACATATGAAAACACTTTGAAAATTTCGTGCTTTTGAGGGCCAGCATGCCAGCATGAGAATTGGTAAACGACCATCAGCACCATAGCTTACCACCAAATTACTGTCTGTTGATCTAATTATTTTCTGAAAAAGCAAGCACGCTGTTCAACATTATAACATCATAATCACATTTTATTTTCATAATCTTTACTAAGTAAAAAATAATTAACCAAGTACACTGTATCTATCTCACATCCTACATACAGGCTTGTACAAGCAATCACGCAAATCTAACAAGTTCTACACAAATACGATCCACCACTGATATCAACTAGCATGATACTCCGGAATCAGCTGAATGGAACCCACATCCTTCACCTCGAGATTATAGTGTAGCCAAACTTGGTATCTGTCATGCTTGTTTCTAGTCACAACTCACTTCAGAAGGGATCAATTACCTTTGCTAGGCAAAGGGTATGTGACAATGATAAGAGCCAATCTACTCCAAATCTCCCGACAATAGTGAGCAGAAGCAGATGATTAACTTTTTAATCAAAATTAGCGGGACTCTCAGCGTGTATATCTGATGGATTAGCAAGCTCAACCAATTGTGCCCGTCAAGCCCATGACTTCTTAAATGAGATATTTGTCTCACTTTGAAAAGTGGTCATCCCAAATCATTAACAGAGAAATAGACGGGAGACAAATGTGAGCACAACATATCTTGTCAACTAAGTGGAATTCAAGAAAATTTGAAGCTGAAAAAGAAAAATAAGAAATTGAAGCACAATTAGCCTTTGTTAATAATAACAAAAAAATGCATGACACCCATTAAAGTGGGAAAAAAATAGAAAGAAAGAAACTAGACTGATAATATTATCTTAAGCAACTTGAAACTTGGATAATTTTATCCTCGCAAACGTGGGTATCCATTCTTAATCTCCTTACACTGTTACTCTTTTATTTCAGAGTGTTTAAGTTTTGGCAGAATCCCAAGTTCAATAACAAGATCACAGGAGTCACTAACGGAAATGTTCTTTTTTTCATATATACTTATTTCTATTTGTGTGGGGTAAAATCAAGAAACAAAAACATTGAACAAAAATAAAAAAACAGGGATAGGGAGGAAGAGGAGGGAGGCATCTAATAGATTGCTCAGTGACAATATACCTGGTCATCATCATCTGCTGAAGAATGGACAACTCCCATTGGTAAATTGCTCATAAGGTCTTCAGTAGCTTCTTGCAAAATCTGTATCAAATCAAACTCTTAAGTTGCTCAAATAACAGAGACTATCCATTAATAGGAATCCCTTCATTTGGGTTTTGCACATAAGTGACAAGCAGCAGAAAGAAGAAATGCCAATGGGCACAGTTTCCAAGTTGCTTAGCCGCTGATCCGGATGAAGTGCTTCTACCATCATCCAAAAGGTTTCATTTACAGTAAGTTTTGTTCCAATCAGCATACCTAAACCTCAAAGTTACATGCCATACACTTTGAGGTTACATTTTGAGAGAGTAGAATCTGAATTCATTAATTCAAATTAAGTCAGGGATTGAAATCATACTTCTGGACATGGATTGGTAGAATGATCCTTAGATCCTTCGCTGAGAGCCTTAGAAGGATCTTCAGAAGTTCCCTGCAAGTGCCATATATCAACTCAGAGGGACAAAACAAACTTATCCACAACATCAATGATGAAATTGCAGAAGGTAAGAAGATACATTACCTGCCCATCCGGACAGCCAGAGAGTTCTCCTTCCATAACAGATGGTTTTACATCAACTGGGGTTTCCTGGAGATCCCATGAACATCAAGGGGCTCAACTAGTGCATCAATAATAGCAGCAACTCCAAGAACATGACAAACATAATGGACAAGAATGAAAGCATAAATTTCATGATCCACAGGAGATTCAGCAGCCAATAGTTAAGTCAAGAAAAAGTATAGCAATGAGGAAAACCAAGACTATAAAATTCTGTAAAAATAAAAACAAGCTAGAGTGGTTATTAGGCTAACAACTGTATGGTTACAGGTAGATATACAAACTTGCAATACTGCAATGCAATTTCAAAATAGCAATTTGTCAAACATTCAAGTAGATTCAAGAATTGAAGACAATACACATTCTGGAAATAAAGTTGCAGTCATCTGTCATTACACATACACGTTCAACTTGATCTATAGGAAGGTTTCTTCCTCCTTTACTGAGATCCCTCAATGTTCCCTGCAAATTCAATATGAGAGATAACAACTTAGTTGAAACATGGAGCCACCTGAATTAGAAACCACAAGCAAGCTCCAACTGAAGGCATGCCCGGGGAATCACTCTGCATAATGACAAATTTATAAAAATTTGATATGATGCAAATGCTTCTTTGCAAACAAAAATGGTAAACTAAATAGGATCCACAAATAATACATTAACATTCTTTATCCTTAAAAAAATGCAATCCACTTCGATAATCAAATGGTTAGGGCAAGTTAACTGTATGCACAATGCATCTGTTTCCACATTTAGTATGTTAACTATGCAATAAAAGGACAATGATGAAAACTGCACCATGATTACTCATTGTTAGTTAACTCTGCAAACATCAAGAGACATTGAGATACGGTAAAGCAGTGGTTCAATGGACAGCTGGGAGCATTGCAAATGAGGCAAACAATGCACAATGCCCCCTCACATTAAACTGACCTGCATTGTTGTTAAATGAACTAGCCCACAGTGCAAATTTACCACTTTCTATCAACATATTTTGAGAGCAAAGAAAAAAAGATAATTTTTAAATTCATGATACATTTTGACAATCAAAACAACATTTTTCTAAAAAAAAATGACATAGAATATTGGACCGACTAAGACATATTTACAGTTTCACTTATTTACAGCTTCATTGACTGCCGAAACAACCAACCTTATTTGCCCACATAAGGCCACATGCATTACACAGAGTTCTGGCTCCAGCTGGCCCACGACGCATTGCAGGAGTATTATTTTCACTAACTCCACAATGCTGACATCTGCGGACACTGGATAACATTCCAGAAATGAAGAAAATTCAATTACAAACTAATTACCATATCACTAGATAAAATTTATGACAGAATTCAACAAGAAAATAATTCTAGGATGCCAAACTGATAAAGTCCCCAGATGTTATCATGACAAAATGCCAAAACTGCTAAAGTCAGACCATGCTTGCAACTCACACAGTTTCTGGACGAGGAGTGCCATCCTGGAAGCAACCCTGCGTAGAGTCCCAACTTGAACCACCTGAACCTTCTTTTAAGGATGCAAACTGCCCATTTTTTCGGTGCATCCTAACATGAAAATAAACAAGGAAGGAAAAGTGAGATATTACAGTACAGAATAATTTACATCTAATATTAAGTTCCATACAAATTTGAGCAAAAACGTAGAATAAAGGTATGATTATTTTAGGTTCCAGAACAGTCACTCGTTGGTTGAGTAAAATTCAAACCCAACGCACTTATATCATAAGACATCAAAAAACCACATCAAAAAACCACAGTTAGTAGACTGTGCTTATTTCCTTCCAAAACAGTTCTTTGGTCATTCTCTCCATCTCTATCCCATTCAAAAGAAAATCTGAAACTTATTGCCTGCTAGCTTTAGATAGTGCAAAAGAGGACCTATAAGATATAATACAAAAATGTAAACTTAAGAAAATCTACCAGTCACTCTGAGATTTCTCTAGCCCTATATCTGTAACATTTGGACAACAAAAGATCCAATGTTCCATTTATCAAAACTATTCCACAGTGGAACGACTTGCTTATAGATTGACCTATTCCTGGGTCAGTAAATGGAACCATCTGATGGAACTCAAGACAGAAAAATTCAATCTGAATTTTTAACCTCTTCAGCACTAATTTTAAAGGATGTAAAATATCAATGGCATGGAGGGAAAACCACAACCATGAAAAGCATGGAGCTTAAATAGAATCTTAGCAGAACCAACAAGTCAAACTTTGACTGAATGTATGAGAGGATGCTAAAAAGCAAATACCATAACATCAATGAAAATTACATTGGCAATCATAAGAACCAAGGAACAAATAAATGTTAGTCTCCCTAGCTATCATACAGAATGCAATTGCTGATCCAGGAACCTTATTTTGTAATTTTGCCAAAAGGTAACATAATAAACAAGGCAGCCAGCAAGCAACTTAACTGAGATGAACATGTTAAGAACTTTAGAGAAAAAGGATTGGGTTGCCAAGTACCTCTGTGCAACCTCTTTTCGCACTGTGTATCTTATTTTCTTGTCAAAACATCTCTCCTTCCGTTTCTCACGGAACCTAACAAGTGAAGCTATTCTTCGCGAAAGATTTGAACGCTTTGTGCTGTCACTCGTGCCCTAGCACATATGCCAACTTACATATAAAGGCAACATAGAAGAAGGAACAAAATTGCTGTTACTCATTTTGAATTACCCTGTTATTCCGATCATATGGTACTTCAATAGTTGGTACAGCAGTTGGTATATCTCGTCCTCCCAGAAGCAAAAGCACTGCTTGCACCTAGGCAATAGCAATAAGTTCAGCCCAGCACTTTAAGAGTACTCCTAATTTAACAGACTAAAAAGCAACTGCAGCCAAATGGTGAAAACATAGTGAGAACAATAGCTGCACTACACTACACTGATTAGTTACAGTATTTTCATATTAAGCAATTACTTTACTGCCAAAGTTGCATTCCCCACTCCAAAACCTCTGCGCATATTACCAAAAAAGAAAAAAAGAAAGGAAAAAACATTTGTGTACAAGAGTCAAATAAAGCTCCCAAAACATTTTGGGCCCTATACAGAGCTAAGGAACATTTCTCAGCATCACAAAGGATATCATTGATATACGAAGGACATACTGACAAAAAACACTAAAATGAATATACCGAATTTCTGATCTTCACAAGTAGTCAACCACTTCGCCACAGTAATCCAACCTTCTATTCTAATCCGCATCGAACCATAAATTAAATCACGTAATACAATCAAAACATACTAAGTTTCTTCAACAGGAAGAGAAACTAAAAAGAAGAAAGGGATTATACAAAAAACATGAGGCAATCAGAACAATCTTTCGCGAAAGCATGGGACGAGCAGATGAGAGGAGAAAGCAATCCAAAAACTTAGCGGCGTTATTTAAAATTACAAAAACGAAAAGGAATGAGCAATCAAATGGTTAATTACAGAGAGAGAGAGAGAGAGAGAGAGAGAGACCTTTTCAGGTGTAACAGCAGGGAAAACGTAAACCTCTCCTTCAAAAGAGAGAGTGAGCTCGCTGGTCCTCGACGCCACAACCACGGCACCTCCTCTTCCGACAGCACCCGCTACGTGGTGCTCGGCCACGTTCACGGCCGAATTCTCCCGAGCATCCTCTTCCACGTCGTCCATGGCGTCTCCGTCCTCGTACTCGCCGCCGCCATCGTCGTCGTCGATCTGTATCGGCGCCCGGGGGTGGCCCTCGTACGGACGCGCCTGCAGTGGCTGTGGATTCGCAGCCGCCATTCCCGAAGATTCCTCCCTCACCGACCGTTATGGATAAACAGAAAATCCTAAAAACTCGAAAGCTGCTCAGCTACCTGTTTCATTGAACAAAGGAAAGGAGACACTCTTCTGACTTCCCTTTTTTATTAATTTTTTTTCTATTTACTGTTGATATTAATATTATTTTTATGCTCAGTTAATTGATATTCGAAATGGAAACCCTAAAATGAAATTTGGGAATATATATTATCCATTTAGAGCTCAAGAAGCTTCGAAAATTGACAAGAAGAGGAAGAATCAGACAGAATACCCTAAAGTAGATAAAGATTTGCAGTGGGTGCATTCGTATTCTCTTGGAGAGGCTCAATTTGGGGGAAAAATAAAAAGGTTTGAAAAACAATTGGTTATTTTCCTTTTTTATTTGCCGGGTCACAAGGCATTTGTCGAGAATTTCTATTTATGCGAAAAAAAAAAGAAAAAGAAAAAAGGACGTGGCGGCCGTGATGACGAGTGGGGTCCACTTATGTGGTTTCTCACATTAGTGGGCGTGTGATATAGGCCACTGGCTGTTGTTGGCGATTTAATGATGGGGTGCGTTTATGCGGAGCCATTAGTGGCTTATTAGAGACTTTAGATGAGGATCGAACGGCTCCTGCTAAAAGACCGCAGGTTTGTTGCTGGTGACTCATTTACAATCATTCGTGTTTTTTAAGTCAAGAAATTCCAAAGTGAGCCACGTGTCTTCATAGATTTTTCTCCTTTTTTTTTTTTTGTTTTTTGGTTTTCTTGGTGCCTTTTTGGTTTTTAATGTAGGGTCATTCATGGAGACTTTTACTACTGTGGGATGGTATGAGAAATTTGGGAACTAGGCACTTGTATTGCTGTGCTAATGGATAAGGCTAAGAAAGTAATAATCAAAATGAAAATAATAATGTTACTCAAAATAGCATTTCGGTGGTGATTTGATGCTTTATTTTTTTATATTACTTCTAATTTGAATTCTTTTATCATGATTCGCATCATGATTTTAAAAATTAAATGTTGAAAGATTTTATTAAATTTTACATTATTAATATTGTGGTTGAATGAGAAAATTATCAATTTAAATTTAATAGTATTCATATGATTAATTTTTTATGAAAAAAATTAAATAAAAACAAAACAGTTGATTTTTAATTTTAACTAATTAGTATAATAATTAATATAATTATGATACACTTTTTCTGATAAAAAATGATATTATGAAAAAAAAATTTCACGTTTCTGTCTCTTTTTGTATTTAATTATTATTCAAATTTCATAGTTATTCGTTTAGATCATACGTATTTCAACTTATAAGTCAGTAGCACAGTAGCTTTAGATTTAATAATTACCTAGTGATAATTTTTTTGTAATTGCATCCGAAGGAAATTACCCGGATAGTTTTGCCTGTATCGTATGAAACTCTAATTTTGCTTATATCATTTCTTGGCATGTAATGGAACTCTATTTCTAATCAGCCATAATGCAGATGAAATTGGCTTCGAAGATTTAGTTTTGGAGTCGTATAATTTTGTGGTGATTTGCATATATGTGCAAATGACTGGATGATAATAGTATATTTTCTTAAATTTTAATAGAGCATGATCCATGTAATTCCAAAAACAAAAAAAAAAAACAAAAAAAAAGCTTTTATTGAATCCAACATGCATTGTAATCGTACCGAGCATAGTCTTTATGTTAGAACCCATTAGGGTTGTCCAAAAATGAGCATAAAAACTCTGCAGAGGAAAAAAAACACAGAAGCACTTTAAAGTGGATAATAAAATTGTACGGAAACCTTTCAATCATGACGTTGAGCCTGTAAATTGTAATAGTTAATAGGTTAACTTGGATTAGTAATAATTTCAGGTGTTGAGAAATCACCTGGCTACCCCCGTGGTTACACAACAAGGTTTGTGTTATGAAAATAAAATAACGTCATATGAAATTTATTTATTAAAAAAAAAAAACAATGGGGCCGGTTTGGAACCAAATTTGAACTGGTATTGGCCAAGAAATGGAACTGCGACTAAGACTGTCCGCAAACTAAAGCCGAACTTAATTAACCAGTTCGGTTCTTGTTTCCTTCATCTAATAGCGGAACTAGAACCGCTACTTTGGAAATTAAAATTGGAACCGAACGGAACTGTGATCAAGTTTAATTGTAGATCACTTGGAACGCGAAAACCAGAGCCTGCCCCATACTTGCAATTGGATTGCACAAGCCAGTGGTTTGCAACACGATATTGTTGCTTGGCTGTTGGCTCCAAAAGCTGCGCCCTTCGCCTTGTTGATGGGCACTTCAATGCAAAGCTGATTGGAGCCGTTGTTGTAGTCAGATACATTATTGGTTTTCCTTGTTATCATTATTTATTATTATTACAGGTTGCTTCAGTTAATAATAGTCTGAATTTTGTTCTAAATCGCGGTTGATAAGATGATTTGGAACCAACTATAAGCCACCAGGAACAAGCGATAAGAAGTCGTGAATCTGACTATGGGTCTCCTTAAATCTAATTCTCAAGATCACTTAACTAGACCCGCAACAGGTCCATCGGGTTCAAACGACTGAAGACTACTATTTTGAATTTGCGATACAATACTGGGACTAAATCCCATCTATAAAAGTACTACTCTCACCCGTTACATCGCTATTACAACCTATTTAACTTATAAGTATAAAATAGGCTATGATTCAACCTGAGCGAAATAATGATTCATAACAGAATTCTGACTGATTAGATTGTCAAAATATTAATTTGGTCGTCGAAATACTAATGCTCGAGTCCACTTTCAGCCCTTAGTTGTGCCCTCTTATGCAAGGCTTTTAGCTTGAACCCCTGACAATTGAACCTCGGTGCCGATTCAATCTTACCAGGCTTGACTCATGACAGTTATTAAAGTTGATCTAAATTAATTACCACAATTAAAATGACAAAAAAAAAATTGAGGCACGGGCACTGATTGATCTCACTCGATGAGGCATGCAACCTTATATAATTTTCCGAGAAAAACAATTCCACCGTTGACTTGATTGGTGAAGAGTAAGTCGACCACCCAGAAAATGGAGCAGGCCAGATCCCACACATTGCAAGGGTTGCCGTCAGACATGCAGTCCAAAAGAAAGAGCAAGTCCTCTGTAGAAAGAACCGGAGACAGACAGAGTCCCCCCCGTCCCGAAGGATACGCAACCGTAGATGGAGCATGAAAGAGTAGCAATCATGCAAACTTGCCGTATTGAGCATAAAAGACGATCCACGCGGAAAGTTAGCGGTCCAAACCAATTTGAAACGTCTGCTTTCAGCCTAGCTCGTCAACTCCAATTAACATGTTACCGTTGTTACTTTCCTATCTTTCAATTCTCCAGAAAAGAGTTAAAGGGCCGTGATGTAAGTTAGCAGTCACAATGAAATGCCAAAGCATTTTTCGTCCATGAAGTTGCCCAGATTGATCATCAATATAGCTCAATGTGATACAGCCGGCCTAGAATAAACATGTAATCTAGAGAAAAGCACCGGGGATAAGAACCTCATGTATTGACTATGGGTGGCACTATAGAATATCTGTACATTCTAGAGGACATGCCAAAGAGATCAATAGAAAACATTCGATTTCAATGGATGCAAACTGTTATAACCATTCACCCAAAATAACTAGGAAATTTAGTGCTCTGCAATTAAAGCTGAATTATCTCTGTTTGAATAACTAACAAGGTTGTCTTGTGCAGTGATGGCAGTCCCAGAGTCCGAGTCATTAGTTTCAGCATCAACCTAATTCAGATGCCCAAAAGAATATGGCACCAAAACTCTGATGATAAATATATGAAACAAGCAACAAGGGCATCTGCAGAACATACCTGCTCAATTGGAGTCGGAGAATTATCCTGGGCTTTCTTGGAGAGTTCTCTCAACATTCCCTGCAGAGTTTCATTTTTAAAAAATATGATGTGAGAATCCTGCCATAAATGCATCTCTTTGATAAGAATGCAGCACATAAAATGGAGAGCACATCAGAAAAATTTGAAGAACCTTTTTCCACACAGAAGACAATAAGCTGAACAGTCAAGTGTTGTGCAAAAACAAAATGCCAAATATCACACTTGTTAGAGCCAAATGTCAACGTAAATGCACCTATGATTAGATACTAGAGCAGACATGCCTCTTCAAGTTGCATACCCCTAGCTGATTTATACCCTGAACTCTTCCCATATCAATTGCAAAATAAGAAAATTTTGAAACCCCTTGTCCAGCACCAACTCACTAGTAGAAGGTTATGAATTTGGAACCCCACATCTCCAGAAAGGTACACAGTAGATTCACTCCACAATTTAATCATATAGTGCCAGGTCTTGCACAACAAGTATACTTCAAACTTCTTGGTCAGAGTACAACCCTTTCGTGAAACAACAGTGATGGATGTCAAACCCTTGAGGTAAGTTTGAAAAACAACTGATATTTCCTGCTTAAATATTCAAATCACAAAAACTTGATCTGTGCACATCGTCCTACAGGCTAGAACAACCTAAACCTTTCCAGGTCAGAATAAAATGCAAAACTTCCCACCCCTTAATCATTCATCCCCAAGTTAGCACAGTAAGTTGCTTGTCCACCAACTAGATAGATAATCATCAGTACCTGCAGTGTAAAAGGGCTGATGTTGAGTTCATTGCCTCCATCAGCCTTCATAAAAGTGGAAGAAATCATCTAACAGGACCAGAGAACCATAAACTTAACAATTTCAACCTGACAATTGTAGAACTAATATTTTGGTCCACGATTGAGAACATGCAAATTTTTGTCTAATCCAAACAACAAAGGGGTCTAACCATCTGCATGTGATCCTAAAAAAGTTACTGTTTCTCCAACAATCAAAGCTAAGGATTACAACATAGGGCGAAGATATAATGAGAACATAAATGAGGACCAATCCATAAACAAAGATGACAAAAAAGATACACAAGATACCAAGGAGATGACGAGAGAGAACAATTCACTAGTATGTACACTGACCCTGTTTGCCCAAAAAAGCCCACAAGCATTGCAGAGTGACCTTGGACCAGAAGGACCACGACGCATCATTGGGGTGCACTTTGAACTAGTGCCACAGTGAGTACACCTAGCCATTAGTGAAAATGTTACCAAGTAAATCAGTCCAATAATTGAATTCTACATAAAAGCAAATCATTAGAAAAATATGAACACCAAAAGAACTTTGATGGTTACAGAAATGAATTGAGCCCTCAGATGAACTAAAAAAATGCAAATAAAAACATTCACCGCATATTTCCTCTCTCTCTCTCTCTCTCTCTCTCTCTCTCTCTACCCCCACCCCCCACAATTGCTAAATCTGCTATGGTTTAAAATTCTGTTTGCTTTGACATAATCACACTTAAAAATTTTACAACTCACAAGGTCTCTTGCAAGCAGTCATCTTGTCCTGAATCTTGAGAGCCACCCCAGCCATCTGATCCATCAGACTTCTTGGAAGAAGTAAATTGACCCTTATTACGTTGCATCCTGACATAGTCATGCATATGCACATCATAATATGAATACAACTGAAAAAAAAAAAAAAGAATAAAAAAAGAACACTCATGGATCTAAAATAACATCAAAATTTTGCTATACTGTTGTGAAAAAAATCTGTAACTTGGTGCACTGGCCAAACACAGGTAGAACAATTGAATGCAGAAAATTCAGCTCCTGAGAGTTCCCCAATGAAGCAGTAAGTATACTCTCAACAAAATCTACATATGATTAGGTTGTTTTCTGGAAATTGAGAAAACATAGTACCAAGTGCATATGTGTATATTTTTATTGGGCACGCTAATAAAAAGATTATGTATATGTATATACACCCATAGGATTTAAACATCAAGATTTTTGTGACAACTGGTTTACATGTCCTTCATCAGCCCCCTTTTTTCAAAGAACTTGAGCACAAGTTTTGTTGTATCAATTGTTGCTTATCCCTTTCCATATGAACCACATGCAATGACTGGCTAGCCATTATCATCCCTGACCAGCAGACAGAACCTCTCTCTACTAAAATTTGTAACCTTGAAGTACCATAAGTAGTTAATGCCAACACGGGTATCTACCAAGAAGTCACACATGAATTCCCATAAAAAATGTTTTTACAGTAAACATGGGATTAAAAAGACATTGCAGCAGTCTAAAAGCAAAAATACTTAATTTGATTTTCAACAAGTATAATGATGAGAAAAAAATATTGTAGAACATCAGGCTACAAATTGAAGCCACTCAAACACCATGTGACCTTAATGTAAAATATAAAAAAGTAAACAGACCTGAGTGCAACCTCTTGACGGACACTATATCTAACTTTTTTATCAAAGCATCTTTCTTTCCTCTTCTGCCGAAATCTATTCAATGAGGCTGCTCTCTGTGGTTGAGAACATCGTCCAGGATAGTCAACCACAGAACCCTACAAAGGGATCAAAAAGACATGCTAACTCAAGGAAAAAACCACAAGTAAAAAATTAAAAAAAAAATCTAACCATGTTATATCTGCAAATGCATATCCTATAGTCTTATGATTGAGATATACCCTTTGACTATGCGGTGCTCCTTCCAACCCATGTTGTCCTGAAGTTAATTCACATCCGCCTAAAAGTAATAAAACAGCTTGAACCTGAAAGAATTTCATATGTAATTAAGATCAAAGTCTTCGAATGCCAATAAGACAAATCCTAGTTCTCCATTTTTCTTGCAATAAGTTCTAGAAAAGCAACCAGAAAGCGAATGCAAAGCCAATTCCTAGTTACATAATTTTCATTACCTTAAACTTCAGGCTAAATGAGGTTAATTTTAAGCAAAACTTCTATCATCTTCATCGCTCTCAAACAATGAAGAGCTTTCCAAAGTTCAACAACCCCATTTCTCTTCCCTTGCCCAACATGTTCTCAGCCAAACAACCCCTAATGAAAACCCTAAATCCCGCGATTCACCGAGAAAAAAATCAAATACCTTCTCAGGAGTAACAGCGTCGAATACATAAACTTGGCCACGAAACGTCAAAGTCAGCTGGCTCGAGACATCGGCCCGCTGACCCGCGAGATCTGATGCGGCGCCTTCCCCGGCAACATAGACAGAGTCGGGGGAAACGTCCTCGACCACGATTCCGGTCGTAGCAGAGCCATCTTCGTAACTCATGTGGTGGTGGAGGTGGTGATCAATGGCGTCGGCGACGGCACCTTCGTCCTCATCGTCGGCGGGATTCTGGCGGCGCACGTTTATAGGCTGAGAGTGACCGTACATTGGCGAGTATCGGTAGAATACAAGGGAGCTTGAAGCATTACAGATAGAAAACAGAAGTGATTTGGGAAAAATCCAACCAAACCCTAATCCAAAGTGAAAAAAATTTAGCGGAAAATCTGAAACCTGAAGAGAGGGGGTGAATTTGTATAGAATTGTTGTAAAGGAATGCAAATCGAGGAAAAAGTCTATGGAAATGGCAATGACTATGAGCGTCTGCAATTTTTTGGCGTTTGTGTAACGACCAGACAGCTCGCGTGTTTTTGTACTCTGTGCGGCAGTCTCTCCCGTGCTTGGCCTTGTGCTGTACGACAGAGAGAGAGAGAGAGAGAGAGAGAGAGAGGGCAAGAGAGGGGTGTAGGAGAGCGGAGGACAAAAGAAGCGAAAACTTTAAATATGGGCCCAATCTTGTTTTAAACTAACATTTGATTTGGGCCTAACAATTTTTATGAGCCCAATCGCTGGTTGGCCCAATATGTGAACCCGATGGCTTTTTGTGAGGATCCGTTTGAGGGGTCCAACAATGAATGAATGAATGTAGCACAATGACTTCTGAATGTCTGAATATTGAACGGGGTCATTTACCAGCATCAATAACTTCGGGTGTAGTAGCACTGGAATTTGGTTCCGAGGGGAGGGGGAAAAGGGTTATTGAGATCAACATTAATGTATGAGCAAGAAAACGTTAACGGTGTTGTCAAAAGCCAAAAAAAAAGAGGTTAACATTGATGTTTGCAGCTAGGCAATGCCTTAGCACTCAATCGGATTGGTTTTTGAGATATTACTTTTCTTTTTGTGTTATTTAGCTTATATCTTATCTAATCTAAGTCATGCAAAGGGCTGGCTCTGCCTCACTAAGTAAATTATCTGTTTTAGCTTTGCAGCAATTTAACAGTATCTAACAAGATGGAAGGTGCCCACTCACACTGCAGTTGAAGAGAATATAGGGGTGTGTGGCGGTGCCCCAAGTCCTGTCACGCACTAATATCTTACAATCGTAACATTTCGGATGCAGAGCACTCCTTTTGGTGTCTGTCCAAGTGAGTCTAAGTAGATTTACACATTTTCTTCTCGTTAACAACTAATAAGATAACCATATCATGCACTATCTTTTTTTTTTATTTTTAATATATATATAGCTATCTGATGTGGAAGTTCAAATTTCCATTCCCTATTGCCCTTAAGAGCCAAGAAATAAGATCTCACTTGGTTTCCTAGATATTGGATCGGCTTTACTCGACTATATAAGTTCTTGTGTTTTAGAATACAGACAAACAAGAAGTAGATTAACTTTAAAAATGATGCACAGTGGCTCCTTCGTTATGCCTTAAGCGAGAGGTTAGTGTGCATGAGCGCACCATTGGATTGCATAAGCGCACTTTCACCGCGAAAGTGCCATTTGATGTGTCTGTCCAACTTTTAATTGGTCGTTGATGGGGATTGGATAAAAAATTAAACATCACAATTCCTCTTGCTTTCTAGTTTCTAAGCTACAGTTGATGCGATTTGGTAAAAGCAAGTGGGACACAATTGTCCATTCCCAATAGTCAATAACAGGTGGTGTCGGCTCAGCAAAATGATCTCCTCAACTGTCTTTAATATAACTCTATTATATTCGGGAAAAGCGATTGCCGAGGCCACAAATGCCTAATTATCTTCTATATGTTTATAATTCTGGTGTCTTGTCTGGGGCTATGATTTTTTTCACTTACTAACCCAATTTATTTGAACAGTGCGAAGGGGGGAGCTATATTGAAGAGCATGGAGGAGGAAAAGAAAATGAAAAAGTGGGGTCTTAAAATTTAATTTCTAATGAATTCGGTGACATATAAGACACAGACTTCGCTATTGCAAAATTGTCAAGATATGGATGGTGATTACTATGAACTAAGACTATGAAATTAGGTGGAAGCGATGCACTTTTTCTCGTAAGCTTGCGAGTCGTTATCTTCTAGCTATTTAATGATAACGCAACTTGCACTTTGCAGCGGCCCATTCGGCATTTATTTTACCTACAATATTCCATATTCAATTCCTGCCACACTCTTGGACAATGAATATAATCAGACACTCGAGAATAATTAACATTAAAACATAATTAAATGGTGAGATCTCCGTATAAAATTAACCATTAATTTAATTTATTTAATTTTTTTTTAAATTTTAAGTATCCATAAAAATGTTTATTTATTATACACATCAAACATTTTATATATCTAATTAATTATCAATTACGAGATAATTGGTTTATAACTTTCCTTTCAACCATTATCTTGTAAAAGAGTTATATTATGGATGATAATAAATTATATTATAAATAAATTAGATACAAATTAATTCTCATATCAAATAAAAAAATAAAATATTAAATTATATAAATATAATTATTATACACAATAGACTAATCTTTTAGGAAAAAGTAATGAACCGTAACAATTAGTCCTTAACCGCTACCCTTCTCAAGTTTCTCGTCATCATCTATCCCAACAATGGGAGAGCTAGTATTTAATTTATATGGGATTTAAGATTAAAATATTTATTATTATTATTTTTAGATTGGATGTTAATGTACATAGTTCAAAAAAAATCAAAATTTTCATTACTGTCTATATTAAAGTATGAAATAAAAATTTATATTAAATATATATTATTAAATTATAAATTTATTAATATTAAAATTAAATATAAAAAATTACTCATAATTAATATCACTCAAATAATAATTTTTTGATATAAAAAATTAAATTAAAATATTAATATATAATTTATGATTTTGATCATTATATATAATAATTAATATATTTGTAAAATAAATTTTTATAATAATAATAATAATAATAAATAAGCAATGAGCGTCATAAAACCCTGCTGCATTGAATAAGTCAAATTCTCGTACAGGTTGTTGGAAATATGATATGGACTATCCCGGAGCACTGTATCTGTATGGGAATTTTCTCACCGTCCAAATTAATCGAAAGCCGACTTTTTTCCTAAACAGGGCCTGATGAAATGGTCGTCGCCACTCGCTGTCTTGTTTCGAAATAGAACTAAGATGGGACTGAAAATTTTCAAAGTTGGCAAAAAAAAAGATGAATGGACTACATTAAAAAAAAAAAAAAAACTCCATATCATTTGTTTTACTTTATTTTTAGACAAACGAAAAAAAAAAATCATAATCTTTGATATAACATCAAACAGCAGCTTGCCATTAGATTATAAAATTGAGTAGTACTACCTTTCAAAATTAAGGTACTGAGGAGAGCCCGAATTCCCTCGTTTAAGGGGGACTTGCACTTTTTTCGGTCAAAGACTAAGCATTCGAGTCCTGTATTAGAAAACAGACCTGTGGCCTATTACCTTTTTTTTATAAGATTAAATGGTCATGTCAAAAAACTTAACATGCTCTTCTGATTGCAGAGTTAGAGTAAATATTTCAAGAGATAATTTTCAAATATAAACGTTGAATATGTCGTGCCTGTGACTTTGGATTTGCATGATGAGGAAAGTAATTTTAATTGATGAACGTGAATGTAAGGGTGACATAAAGAAGGATGAGTAATTCAAAAAAAAAAAAAAAAAAGGAAAACGTAAGGAAGGATGAACCCACATGCTCTTTGCGGATGAAGAGTGCCATATGGGAAACTAAGAAGAAGAGTACGAAACCCATTCAGATAAGGGCAGCAGGGACGCAGAGGAGACGGAGTCTTTTTTTTTTTAAAAAAAATTGCACATTTTTTAAAATTTTGTTGCATATTATATGTTTTTTTTTTTCTTAAAAAAAAGAAAGTGCGAGACCCACAGTCAGATTTTTTCTAACCTCTCCCCACCCTCTGACCCCCTCCCCCGTCACCCCGCACTTTTTCTGTCCGTGAAGAGGTACAGTCAAAATTTTATGGAATTGCAAAGCCCTTGGCTACAAAACTATTTTATAGCTGGAAAAAGTATGTCGATACTCTCAAGAGAACACTTCAATGGTTAAATACTTCGAACTTACTGGAAATTAAAGGCCTGTAGCCTAACCAGTCAGGCTGTCAGACCCAGCATGCGATTAATATCTCAAGATTCTCTTATTTATACTGCCGTCAGAATGAAATTACATTCAAAAAAATAAAATCACTTATAACATTTTAAATACTTCAAAATGTAAAAACAATTACTAAATTGAGGTTCTCTATTTTTTCTCTACCGTAGAGATAGATCTATACTTTTTTTGGGTTTCTACGTATATTCATAGAGAATGAAAATATTTATAATAAAGATATTAGTAAGTTTCTTCCAATTATTACTTACTCAATTAC
This sequence comes from Bruguiera gymnorhiza, assembly GCA_020883675.1. Taxonomy (NCBI): domain Eukaryota; kingdom Viridiplantae; phylum Streptophyta; class Magnoliopsida; order Malpighiales; family Rhizophoraceae; genus Bruguiera; species Bruguiera gymnorhiza. The sequence goes on along the minus strand of JAIRCJ010001047.1, from coordinate 2,262,953 downwards.
TTAACTTATTAAGTCAAATAAGATCAAATCAATTAATCTGTCGTACACGGATACTAATTCAAAAATCAATACGTTACTTTGATTTTATGCATTTGCTCTTAGCACACCCGCTAGAGTCACTGGGGTATATTAATTTAATTACCAGTCTACTTTCATCTAAAGCCACCAGTGGATGATGCATTATCTCAAGAAAATGTGACACTTGTAAACTTATGATAATATATAAAAAGGACAAATGATGTTTTATATGGAAGTGATTCTCAATATCGCATTAAAAGCGAAGATTAATATATTTGGCCTTCGCTCTTGAGTCAAGCGAGTGCAAATTTTATGCAGTCATGCGCGCTTCGCTTTTTAGCCTTTCCCATAATGGAACCGAGAGTTTGGATCCTGTCATCCTCCCTTACTTTTTAATGGAAAGAGTATATATAATATTCTACAAAATGTTCTCTACGTGCCTCTGGTTTTTGTCTCCTCAAGACAGTCACGTCACGTGCAAGTGGGTGCTTGGTAAACTAGGAACTCCACCTATTAAGAACTAAAGAACTGTCCTCCACTTGTTTGTGTTGGGTCACTTTGGCCGCACAGTAACTGGAACATGGGAAAAGAATGCAAACGGATATGTTACCTGTTTGTTATATGTAGAAAAAAATGGAAAACAAACCAGCATCAGAGAGATAACAATGGCCAAAACTCTTAATATCTCCACCGATGACTCGTGTAAATATTGAGAAACCAGAGTTTCGGATCACATTTTCTAATCTTCTCTATTGTTAATTTAAGTAATTAGTTTAGTAAATTCCATTTACTTCTAAAGTTGTCCTTTTTTTTTTATTGTCACAAATAAAAGACTCCGTGTGTCATTTAGATATCAGTCCAAGATTCATCTAGTAATATAGACTCGCAAGAAACCGAAGTATTTGCCTTTTTGGTTAGGACCCTTCATGAATTTGAGTTGTTTTCTTAATGCCTGAAATATCCAATATATTTCATGGAACGCTGTGATTTAGACAACTGCAAGGGTGAAAACACTTCATTTTTTTTTTTTTCTTCTTCCAGTTGGTAAGACGTCCAACATGAGCCCCATAAGATGAGCCCACGGTTAACTATTCTATTTCATTTTTACCCAAAATTTAATTGCGGATATTGGTATACCGATAATGTTAATCACTCTAAGCTAACTGACACCACTTGCAAGTAATTAATAAGTTTGATGATGCTCAAAGATAGTTAAATTATTCTTTTACTTTGTCTACATGTCAATTTAAAGTTGTCCAATAGTTATTATTATTATAACTTTGGTTCGTCCAATCATGGTTAAAATTGAACAAAAAATGGTAGCCGCCTGAAAACATAGTTGCCCCAAAAAAAGTTTATTGTCACAAAAATTATTATTTTCTTTTTAAAAAATAACTTATTGAAATATACAGTGATACAAAATTCTCTTTTTTTTTATCTAATATAGGGATCGGATTGTCTATGATATTCTTTTACACCCGTGTGAAGTATTTAATGGAAAACATTAAAATTATAGCCAAATTAATTTTGATATTATTTATAATAAAATTATTTTTTTTAAATATATAATATTTATATTTATATAATTAAAAATTTTCCTCTTATTATTCAATATGAGAATTAGGTCACATATAATTTATTTATAATATAATTTATTATTATTCGTAATATAATTTGTCCATAATATAATATGTACTTAACATTTTGCTAGGGCTAACTAACACATATTTATTCACAATTGTACAAAAAAAAAAAGGATCAAAAGTACAAAACCGCCTGGCATTATTTGAATCAAAATTGGTTAGATCATCATCCCTTACAAGCTGAACCAGAACAACCGAATTGCACATTCGGCTGCCCCTTAATTTCGCTTTCCCCCTCAAAGGACATTTCAGTGTGGTTTGTTATCAGTCACAATATTGACAACTGATAACTCCTTTAGGGGCTAATTGTCTCGTTAACAAAATACTTGCTGCTAATTGTTGGTATTTACCTATCACACTCGTATTGACATAACAGAAATGTAAGTGCTGTAATGTCTTAACATTTCAAAATGAAGCAATAAATTGATACGGACGTAAGGAGATCATATTACTAAAGAGATGTCAGCAATTAGCAATACGAACTTCATTTCAAAATTTTAAATTCAATCACTACAATTGGCAGAATGTAAAGAATTTAAACAACGATAAAAAAAGTTATTATTATTATTATTAATTATCTTATAAATTTAGGAATCTATAACTTAATAAATTTATAACTTAATGAGTTTTTAAATTAATAAAAGATATAAAGCAATTAGCAATACGATTTAGGCTCCTTTGAGAGCTTTTGTAATTTGGCTGAGGAATATAATCGCTGATAACACATATAATTTGCGAAATACTTGGATGGCGGCATTAAAACAAGATACATTGGCACAAAGTATTGTCCTTTTTCATTCTAAACACAAAGGGGAAAGGATACAATTTCTCGGGGGTCCTTTTTCAAGCAAACTCTTTTTTTTATTATTTTTAAGTTTATAAAGAGTAAAAATCAAATTGAAATTAAGAATTCGAATTATTTAATCATTGCACTTTTTAGACATATCACGTAATTCCCTTCTCGTAAATGTGGGGTCAGATGGCTGCCTCGGTTTGGACCGATCATTATCCACGTCATAAATTCAACATAGCAGCCAGCCAACGCCACCAATCAACTACCGACATAATTAATAAATCCTAATTGTAATTTTTAAGCAAAAACTAAGATTTAAGCAGACGCTTTAAAGAAAGCGATGGCATCACGGACTCCAAGTGATTCAAAAGTAATATTAATTAATGAAATAATAACACCCCCCTCCTAAAAAAAAAAAGGGCGGCGGCCATCGTCTCACTCTCACTCTGGCTTTGGCCCTTACAGCCACAGAAGACAAACAGAGCATGAAACCCCAACAGCTGTCCGTCACATGCCGTTAATTGAAAAAGCAAGCAGAAGGACAGAGTCGCAAATTCGTCATTTCAGCGAAAACACAGGGACTTTATGGACCTTTTGAACCGTGGCTTGGACTCGAAGATATAATGGTTAGAATAACGTTTTTAAAAAAGTTAAATAATACTATTTATAAAATAATAAAAAATAAAAAATTATCTCAATTGTATTTTTATTAATTTTTCCAATAAAAATTTTTATTATAAAAATTATTTTATTATCTTATTATATATATATATATCATGTTATTTAATAAATATTATTGTATAATTTTATTTTTATGCTTTTAATAAAATTTTATAAATTAAATAATAATATTTGGAGAGTAATGTAATAATAATAAATAATAAATTAATTAGATTTTATTTAAAATTTAAATAATATTAAATATAAAAAATTATTATATTATTTTTATGTTATACTTTATTTATTGCAATCGCACCCCTCCTGATTTATAATCCGTGCGCCCGAAACCGCCCTAAACCCTAAACCCGCGGTTTCGGGCAGGGTAACTTACCGCCCCGTGCGCAATCCGTGACGAAACATTTACCTGTCGCAATAGTGCCTGTGGTAAATCTTTACGAACCTCTCGATACAAAAAGGTGCGCCAAAACACACCCAGCGCCCGTTCGCTTCATTTTTCTTCAATTTCCCACGGATTTCTCACTCCAACTCTCACTTCATTCTTATTTGCTTAAAATAAACACACAAACCTCTGTCCCGTTTCAGCTACTCTCTCCGTTTCTCTCTCTCCTTCTTTTCCACCGAGCTTATCCGAAAACTGCGTCTCCTTCAAGAAAAGACCCCTCTGCAATGCTTCAAACACAGCTTTACTCTATCATATCTTAGCACAAAGAGAGGAAAGTTTGATCTGTTTGGTAGGAGGTCGGTTTCAAACTATATTTATGGGGATAGGCTAGTGGTTTCGAAGCTGCAGCAACGAAGCGGGAATGCGATTCTCGTTTTCTTTCTTGAATTTGATCAATTTGCAGGATCTTGTGATCGTCGAGCACCTTGTTTTTTTCATTGTCTTCAACATGACCTGAGGGGAGAGAGAGAGAGAGAGGGGTGCACAGAGAGAGAGAGGGGTGCACAGAGAGAGAGAGAGAGAGAGAGAGAGAGAGAGAGGAGAGAGACGGTTACAAGAAAGCGAGCGTGCGAAGGAGGAGGTAGGCGGAGTGCGCTCGTGCGCGGGCTGTTTTCAATTTTTTTTTTTTTTGTGATCGGGGTGAAAAAATGCCTCATCGAACGACTTACTTCTTTCCCAGGCAACTGCCGGACCTGTCTGGGTTCGATGCGTCTTCCAAGCAACTGTTAGACCACGAGAAGAAGGTGGTGTCCAAAGACACCTTTAATATCGAAAGTGACCGCCGAAAGTCACCCTCAGAGGACCTGATCACAGTTGGCAATGGGAACAACAACATCATCGACAAAAAATCTTCAACAAGAACAAGTACAACAACAACTACTACTGCCACCACCACCACAACAGCATCTGCTGTACCCGTGTGCGATCTCTTCACGAGCAGCGACGACGAGAGGTTGCAGCAAAAGAAGAAGAAACAGTTTAGTGACTACGACACGTGCCAGAAAAAGAAGAAGCAACTTGCCGCCTTTTGCGAATGGTTGGCTGAAAAAAGGGCCGAGCGATCATCGGCTCACGTGAAGTCACGCCTACTGTCATGCGACGACGAAGAGAATCGCCAGCGCTTGCTCCCGCTCGAACCGGAGCCTGAGCCGATTCCTGAGATCATTGAGGTGAGGGATGTTGACCGCAAGTTTGACCGGCAAGTTTCGTTGCCGAGGTTATCGAGCGGAAGCAGTTACGCAGGAAGCTTGTTCTCTGCAACGACCGCAGACGGAAGCCTTTCGAATGATACAGAGACCACGTTGTTGTCGGCGGCGACGGCGGCAAAGCAGGAGAAAGTGGCGCAGTTGCAGAAGAAAGAGGAGGAGAAAGTGGTGCAGTTGCAGAAGAAAGAGGAGGAGAACGTGGCCCAGTTGCAGAAGAAAGAAGAGGAGAACGTGGCGCAGTTGCGGAAGAAAGAGGAGGAGAATGTGGCGCAGAGGACAAAAGAGAGTTACATTCTGCAGCTCAGTTTGGCTAAGAGGCTTGGTTCCCAAGCCGCTCTTGACAGCGAGCTAGTGCTTTTGCGGAAGGGTGACGGTCCTCTGACCTCGGATGCAGAAACTGTTTCTTATCGTCTCTGGGTACTTCCTGCATACATACTCCCTATACTACTCCCGTTTTGCTATCGTCGTCTACTCCTAATCATATGGCCACACACACACACACACACATATATATTGAAATTTTTTTTAATTTTGAATTACAGATTAGCGGATGTTTGTCATACAATGACAAAATATCAGATGGATTTTATAATATATTGGGAATGAACCCATACCTGTGGGTGATGTGCAATGATGCTGAGGAAGGGAACCGTCTGCCGCCATTAATGTCCCTAAGAGAAATTGAACCCAGTGAGACTTCAATGGAGGTGGTGCTTGTTGATAGACGTGGTGACTGGCGCCTTAAAGAGCTCGAGAACAAAGCTCAAGAACTGTACTGTGCCTCAGAAAATATGCTGGCTTTGGTGCAGAAACTGGGTAAACTCGTTGCTATCCGCATGGGGTATGTTAAAAGATATTTTTCTTCGCTTTCTGCTTGTGGTCCTGATTGTTGAACGTTCACTGACAGCTCTGTTTTAAATTTTATGATTAAATCATAAGAGGCACTTTCCCACTGGAGCAAGGTGGCCTCCATAAGCGCTGGAAGTGTAGTAGCAGGAGATTAAGGCAATTCCACAATTGTATTGTGCTCCCCATTGGCAGCTTATCCGCGGGACTCTGCAGGCATCGTGCAATTCTGTTCAAGGTGCTAATTCACCCTTCCCTTCTTATTAACAGTGTGAAATTCTTGTTTACTCGCTTAAGTTTACTCTAGTATTGTCTTTGAACAACTCGTTTAGATAGAACTGCAAATCTACAGGTTCATGGTTTTCCAGCCATTGATATGAAACCCAATGTTGGGCTACTGTACCTCTGGTAACAAATCAATTCCATTTCTAAAGAGCTATATAGTATAGTCCTGAATCTCGGTTTAAGGAGTGCAACACTCCACTTAGTATTTTTTAAAGTCAACGACCGGTTTTATCTTCCCAATCCCATTGATAGGCTCATTGCTGTCTTCTTGGAGAAACAGAGGATATTTTCGTTAAAATGTTTACCTTTTCTGAGAGGTTGGTTCAAAATGGGGTAATCACAAACCCATAACATTTGATTTTGTTACATATGCGCAGCTATTTTTGTTGGTTCCATCCATTCATGGTTTGCTGTACACTTTCTTGAATGTAGAGATTGTTCTGGTTTTCAAGAATTTTCAAACCTGAAGCAAGGAAATGGGAAGGCAGAGTTATCTGGAAAATAGTGCCATTTGAGTGAAGCGTTTTTTTGCTGGATGTATGCCTAGGCACTCAAATTGCATGTAGCAGCTGGGTTCTTTGTTCCTATTTTTGGATTTTGCTCGTCTTCCCTCATTCCCTATTTTTCTTCTTCTTCTTCTCGCTCATATTTCATGCGTGGTTGTTTGACTATGAGTGGACTTGCAGATGCATGTCTGTTTGCACCTGAAATTTGACAAATGCTCTTCACGCTTTTAACTTGTATCTGCTACTTTTCTGTCATATCTGATTTCAATATCCTTCATGTTATTTGGTGCACCTGTTGTAGAGTTTATGTGCCAGGATTCATATGCCCTTTAGCACGGGAGAAATTTAAAGATGTATGAGTGTCTGAACAGGAGGCATTGGTTTCACATGATTATGCAACTGATTAGGAGCATCAACTGACACACACAATTTGTATAGAGCAGTCCTTTAGGAGTATTCTTTCACCTGATCATTCAGTGAGGTATTTGTGGTCCGCTATATTTAATGACAAACTTCATGAGTGACCTGTACATTTTATGGGATTTAACCGAAGTATATTTTTAAAATTTATGTTCATATGATTGATATAATAAAAAGAAAGTTTCTTGGAGGTTGATAAGTAAACTTGATATATTTTGGCATCTTCAGAAATTGGCGGACTACATAGGTTTGCCATGTCGGATTGCTCGAGGCTGCAGGTATTGTGTGGCAGACCACCGTTCTTCTTGCCTGGTGAAAATTGAGGATGACAGGCAGTTGGCAAGGTTGGACTCTTCACTGTGATCTTAGTTGCTCATGTAAATGATATAATATAAAATTAAAATAACTGTTTTATTTTCTAATTTGTTAGAATTGTAAATGTTTCAAGTTTTAGTGTAATTGCTGGGTGATACATCTTTTATATATGTTCTTTTGTTTCTGAAAATCAAGAGTACCTTTAATCTATCAAACTTTCTTATATAATGTCTGATTGTACATTTACTGGTAGTCTTGTGGACCATGGTATGTTCTTCTGCTTGCTCTAGTCAATTAATGTGTTTCAGCACACTTTATTAGCTGACACATCCCAGTGACAATTCACATTCCCTGTCTGATTCTTGTAGTAGGCTTAGCCTTAATGTGAAACTGTATATGCCCAATCAACTTAAAAAGTTGCACAATAGTCCAATCGGAAAGAATCACACAACTTATCATTTATCTCCTTTTGCTATCACTCTTCTTCGTTTGTAGTTCATGTTGTTCATGTAGACTTGTATATTTCTTAACAGGGAGTATGTAGTTGATCTAGTCGGGCAGCCTGGAAATATCCATGGTCCAGACTCCACAATCAATGGAGGATTCCTTTCTCCAGTGCCTTCACCACTTAACATTTCTAATCCAAGAGAATTCAAGCAACCTGACAGGGATAATGTACCATGTCAGATTCTAGACTCGAAGCACTCCTGTGGTTTTCCTGAAAATCTTTTATGCTCAGGTATGCCTCAATTTTGTTTTTCTGGTGCTTCAGCACCTGAAGAATGGCTAAATAAATTGGGGTGAAGGAATGGCTAGATACGTTGTGTCCAGCATAATTGCAACTTGAGCGACATCCTGCTGTTGATATCTGAATCCTATAACACGTAATCAATTGGTTTCTTATATCATGCGGCATTGGCAGTAGTACTTTTAACTAGGAGACAAGCATTCTGTGAAAGGATGCTCTCTATTTCTAGGTTTTCTTGTCTGTCCTTTTTAGCCATAACCTACTCTGTGTTTTCCCACTTATTGAAAGCCTATGTATCCCACTCTTATTATTAGAGGCCCAATTTCTTGCAGGCAGTGAGGAGGATGGCCAGTGGGCAAAGGATGATGCTTGGTCAAAAACTTTGACAGACTCAACTAATCTTCCAGTTGTTCAAGCTTGTTTCGGAAAAGAATCATATCTGATGCCTTTGGATCTGAAAATAAATGTTGAAGCCCTCGATGCTGCCAGCCTATCTGTACATGAATGTTCTAGACTTGACACAGAACAAGTTGTCATACATCAGACTTACAACAAGGAGGTTGAGAATGGGCTTGACAATCAGTGCAGACTTTCTGGTGTGACTATCCCAACATATTTGAACCTCGAACCTTCACTTGCAGTGGACTGGATTGAGATCTCATGGGATGAATTGCATATCAAGGAGCGTGTTGGTGCAGGTACATAATCTTTCAATATTTGGACAATGGGAATTTTTCTGTGAAAGGGCAATTGTGGGAAGTATCAAGCTTTCTTTCAATATATGCAGGCTCTTTTGGGACGGTGCATCGTGCTGAATGGCATGGATCGGTTAGTATACTGTTTCTTGGAGTATATGTTAATTAGTCTTTTTTAGATGGGTTGTCAGTTCAGAATTGCTTCCGTTGCACCTCAGTTCGATAAAAACAACGATCTAGGGACCATATTAATTGAGAGCTTATTGAGTTCTCTCATCCCTGTACTCTGTTATCTGTTTTCCATTCTTGTTATGGAGTCAACTGCTCTTTATGTACTCCTTTCACATGGCATCCATAATTGCTCCCAGGGATCTTGAGTTACTTCAAAAAGCTCAATCCTATTATGTCCAGAGTTTCCAATTATTAATTCCCTTCTCTCTTGGCAGGAGGAATTAGCTAGTGAATTAACAACTTTAATCTAATGAATATTAGATGGTCTTTCAGATAGTTGTTACATTCATGGAATCAGACTGGAGTGCTTCAGTTGAAGCTTCAGGTTTTGGAGAATATCAGATCTACTTCCTGACACTATATATATATATATATATGATTGGTCTTTCCATTAACAATAATGCTGTAGGATTATTAATTAAAGCATTGCTTATACAGAGAAGGCATTTTTCACTTTTATGTTCTTATGTAGTTCATTGGATGTTCTGTTTTTGCCTAAGATATCTAAATTTGTTTCTGGTGATGTCGTTGGTCCTTTTTTTCTCCTTTTGCAAATGACTTGTCTTATTGAAATAACACAGGATGTTGCTGTCAAAGTATTAACTGTGCAGGATTTTCATGATGATCAGTTGAGGGAGTTTTTAAGAGAGGTATGCTCTCTTAACCCCTCCCTCTTTCTCCCCCTCTCTGTCTGTGTGTAGCAGGGATGGGACTGAATTCAATTCCCTCTTTCTTGTCAAGTGTTATTCACTACATCTCAACTAGCTTTTCTGTGATCTAGGGGCGATATCTTTGCAATTTTGTCACATTGGGTGTACATGGGAATGGGAGGTCTTTATGCTTTACTTGCAATGGCTACATATTACTGTGTTTTTGGTCAATCTTGTTTCATAGCGTTGAATATTGATGCCGATGACTTGTGTAAGAATATAGGTGAAGGCTAAGAAGGTGGCCTGTTAAATATGACTCAGTTGGAAACCTGACCACATGGTTGTTGATTATGAATTTTGTAGTTTTCAGACTTTTGAAAAATACTTACCAGCTGTAGCATTTCATTTTCTTGAAATGTTTCTCTATGTTGTATGTTCTACAACTGACATTGCAATCATTTTTTTACAGGTTTCAATAATGAAACGTGTCCGCCACCCAAATGTTGTTCTCTTTATGGGTGCTGTTACAAAGCGTCCTCATCTGTCAATTGTGACAGAATATCTGCCTAGGTAATTATCCGATCACTTGTATCCATCTCTTGTCAGTTACGTGCGTCTCACTCATCTACATTTTATGGACAGAGGTAGTCTATACCGCCTTATACACAGGCCAGCTGCTGGGGAGATGCTGGACCAAAGGAAACGTTTACGAATGGCTTTGGATGTGGTCTGCAGCTGTTACTATTATTCTCCCTGTGATTTTAGATTGTCTTTTTATTTGTTTTAATGAAAATTAATGTCAGCAGGCGAGGGGAATCAATTATCTTCATTGCCTTAACCCTCCTATTGTTCACTGGGATCTTAAATCTCCAAATCTGTTGGTCGATAAAAACTGGACAGTCAAGGTAAATGATTGAAAATGTTGAGTTGTTTTCTGCTTGTAACATCTAGCTGCATGTATGACTTCTCTGGTGTCATATGCTCAGGTTTGTGATTTTGGGTTGTCTAGATTCAAGGCAAACACTTTCATACCATCAAAGTCTGTAGCCGGAACAGTAAGTATCTCCCTCTTCCTCACTCCCCACTTCTTGATGTGCATCTATGTATATATCTTCATTTCAATATATCTGTATATTTGTATCATGTGCTAATTCTTACAATTCAATTGTCTCGCAAGCATACTGGAGTTGATCAGTAAATTTAGCTGAAATAGTTATCTGTCAGATTTTTTGGGTTTAGTCCTACATGGTTTTTTTTTTCCTCTTTTTTTTTCAACTGCTAAAATTTTAGGCAGGTAGTCTGTTGAAGCAATCTCAGCGAGTATTTGGTGGCTACTATATGCTGTGTTGCAATAACAATACCATCCATTCTCAATAAATGTTTCCTGTTCCTTAGTTAAATTTTATGTTTTTCACTTTCTAATTTCCATTACTATGGGATCTCCTCCTCCAAACATGGAAAGTCAGAAATTTCAATCAATATTCTGCAGGTCGAAACTTTACTTTGCAGTGCATCAATCAGCATGTAACTCTCTTGCTTTTATTTTCAGCCTGAGTGGATGGCTCCAGAATTCCTTCGAGGAGAGCCTTCCGATGAGAAGTCTGATGTCTACAGTTTTGGGGTCATCCTCTGGGAGCTCGTGACCATGCAGCAGCCTTGGAGTGGACTTGGTCCAGCTCAGGTATACACTTTGCATGCTTACTTTCCCAGGTGGTTTTTTGACTTGAATAGAAAGCAAAGTGAATATACTTAAAAACATGGGTAAAACTGCCTACACCTTATCTTGCCCCAAAACCATAGTGTAGGAGTCTGAATTATAATATAAACAAAAAATCTTAAGTTTTTATTTTTTTCTTATTTTATCATTCCATCTCTGGTGACACTCTAAAACAAAATTTTGGAGAGGAGTTTTTCTTGATGAAGTTTTGAGAAAGAATAAAAGTATGTTTGTTTTAAAGTCTGCAGAATATCTAACATGCAGAAAGTGGAGAGAGAATCAATAAATTGAGTCCTGTAGCACTGTTATTCATGTACTTTGAGTTATGGCAAAAGTCATATTATGGCAAGTTCTAATTATTTTGCAGCTGAATGATAATAAAAGAACTGATTTATGGTTAATTGAATTATTTTGTGCATCCATATGGCAAGTGAAAAGTAGAGTTCAGGCAACTTTTTAACTGTTCAAAACGTCTGGGCAGTCTTGACATCAAAATACTACAATGTCATTTTCCACTTTAGAAAAGTGAGTGCCTGTTTAACACAAACAAATGCCTTTTTTTTTTATGGGATTAGTGGAAATAGAAAGACGCTTATTTATGAAGAGTCACCTCATCATTGTTTGCTGTTTAAATAGTTTCAGTCTTTCTCAGGGTGCAACTGCATTACCCTTTAGCTTTCTCTGTTTTCCTAGGGCCACTTCTGTCAATGAGTCTTCCATCATTCTCAGAAATTGTTGCTTGCTGTACATCTCCATTTTGATTTTTGACTTGACGTGTGGTGGGATCTTACAGGTGGTTGGAGCTGTAGCATTTCAGAACAGAAGGCTTGCTATCCCGCAGAATACTTCCCCAATGTTGGCATCCCTCATGGAATCTTGCTGGGCCGAGTAAGCATATCCTTGAATTCCTTTGTTTGTTGGCAGTACTTCACCTACGTGCATAACATAAAAGGATAATTATTCTAAAGATTCAGTATGCCTAATAACTTGTGAAACGTGAGATTATGACAGCTTCATGAATCACTATATCTGCCATATCTGCTCCCTATTCGGCAATGGCTGTGCGGCAGTAATGCCCCATACGCAGGCGATTTTTGACTTCTTTTTGAAATGACACTAAACCGAAAATTTGCTGGCAGGATTTATCTGCTTAATGTGTGCAATAGAAAGCAGATTTGGTAACACTTTGTATATATGATCTTTCAAGTAGTCAAGTACCAAACTATAGCCCAAGTAAAATGCTTTTGCCTTATTAACCTGTGTGGATGGGATCCTTCATTTTACTTTTTTTTTTTTGTTGGCGTTAGATTCATTTTACTAGTAAAACGCTTTTGCCTTATTAACCTGTGTGGATGGGATCCTTCATTTTACTTTTTTGATGCACTTTTGCTTATGCTTATGAATGATTTAGCAAGCTTTTGTAGTTGTGGCATCGGGGCCTTCAAAGATTTCTTCATACCTAATATATAAACCCCATAAGTATTGTAGGCAGAAAAAGTTCAGTTCAACAGTTTGCAATATAAAAATCTAAAAGACATCTAGGTCTATTTTCTTGAGAGAATTCATTCTTTACATCAAATATACATACTTTTTATGTGTTTATTTTTAATGCTGTGTTTGTCTTCGGTGGCAGTGATCCAGCTGACCGTCCATCATTTGGTAGTATAGTGGATACTCTGAAGAAGTTGCTCAAGTCTCCGGTACAATTAATACAGATGGCTGGGTGATAAAAGAGTACTCCCAACAAAGCCACTTTGTATTTTCTTGACGGTGAAATATTGAGGACTCCCAGGCTGATTCCCTTGGTTGTCGTTAACTTACTATGCTAAGTTATGCCTTAATAACAGAGAAACCTTTCGGTTCCAGGCAACTGTAGATGTGTTAATAATCTAATCCACCCGCCATGAGAAGGCACACCAAATTGAAACCTATAATGGAGAATGCAGATGTATAGAGGTTTCCATGAGTGGGCTACCTCTATGATAACTGTATAATTTTCATTGCAAGCCAGAAATGTTTTAAGAATTCAGAATAATTTGTATTTTTGGTTGTAACTAGTGTTGCATTGCAGCTGTAATCAGCAAGTTTTTGCATCATGTCGAACATAGTCGCATGATGTTGTAGTAGAATAAGTGAAACTCCTTTCTATCTATGAATGGGGTCCGGTGGCTACTGTGCATTAGTCGTTATATTTTCGCTGGATATGTATATACAGTGCTAGCGGATCTGCTCGATCTTGCGTCTGTCTTTGAAGCCAGAGCCCAAAACGAAGCATTCGACCTTCGTCAGATAAGAGGTGTCCTATGTGTCCAACTCGGAATTCAGGGAGACCTTTTTAATTTTCCTCGACAGATCGCCCAACACTTGATAACGAAACTGTTCTGTGTTTGACTTTGGGTTACAAATAGCTGAGTTGAAATGCCCGGACACGACCTCCATTTTTGGACGGTGGAACTTAACCCAAGTGTTTGAACATAGGCGTACGAGTTTGTATCCACGATTCTCTTCTTGATTCCAAGCACCGAAGGCTGCATTTAATTCGGGGTTTGAAGGCAATTGGTTCTACTTTATGGGGCATACAAATATTAGATTATGATCAATGTTAGAGCATCAATAAACGGTGCTCTAGTATTGGAGTATAACTAAGCATCGTCATAGATGATTAACATTAACAAATTTTTGGAGTCTTAAGGTAATAACATTGATTATCTTCTGTTTTTGACATCAATAATTCTTAATTTGACACTTTGTATTTTTTACTTTTTATTTTTTGTAATATTTGAATCCATGAAATTAAATCTATAATATAATCTCAATTATTTAATGGAAGTTCGGCCGCGTCCCACATTCTCCTTCGTCTCGTAGCTTCTTCATTGGGCCGAAGACAAAAGGCGACGAGCGACCGAGACCAATTCGCAATTGGCGACTACCCCCTTCGCCACGGCAGCTAAAATGAGGCGACTACCGTTTTATTAGTAATTTAGTGTAATATTTTATATTAATTTAAATTTAAATTTTAGTGTTATAATTTATTTTAATAAAAAATAAATTTCAGTGTTCAGATCTATAAATAAATGAAAAAAAATTGATTTAAATATAATAATATTTAAACACTAAATTTTTATGCATAAAAAATTAAATAAAAATAAAAATAAATAATTTTAATTATCACTAACTAATAAATGTAACGATAAGTATACTAACGATGACAGACAAACTGGTGTGGCTACAGTAATATTAACTTCTTATAACACCAGTCAAGCGAATCCACCGTCCAGTCTCCATTCCTTTTCGACGCAAATTCAATCAAATCCATTCCGGATCCTCCCAACAGAGAAGCCAGCGAGAGAGAGAATGGAGCCGATGGTGTGGGACATTCTTCTCCAAGTAGCTCTGATCCTGTTAGCTGTATATATGTTTCTGAGCATCCACGATGTTCCCAAGAAAGTTCTAGACAAGTTCCGCTATCGTAACCGCGCCGAAATCCAAGCCAAGCGCCACTTCGTCCGCGGCGCCCAGATGCTCTCCCAGGCCCGGTCCCCTTCCAATTCACGCTCCGCCGCCGCCTCCTTGGCCAAACAAGCCGAGGAGGAGGCCGACAAAGCCATCGCGCTCGATCCCAAGGACGCGGCGTCTCACATCTTGAAAGCCCTCTCCCTCGATCTTCAAGGGTTCAAGACCTCGGCTCTCGACTCCATCGACGTGGCTCTGTCGCCGCTTGCCCTGAAGTCGCTGAGCGAGAGAGAGAAAGGGGATGCGCTGTTTAAGAGAGCCGAGTTGACGATGGGGATGAACCGGCGAGGCCGAGTCGATACCGCGATCGAGGATCTGACGGAGGCACTGAAGCTGAACCGGGAAAATGCAAAGGCGTTCTGTTTGTTAGGGGAGTGTTACGAGGTCAAGAAGATGACGGAAGAAGCTAAAAACGCTTACGAGGAGGCTCTCAAAGTTCAGCCTGATTTTTCGTCCGCCCGCGAGGCTCTGGACCGGCTGGCCTCCTAGAATTTAACGCCTCCGTGGCGTGGCCTGTCCCCCCCCCCCCCCGCCGCCGAGAAACTCCTCTCTCTCTCCCTCTCTCTCTCTCTCTCTCTCGCTCTGTTTGTTTGTTTGTTTTTGTTTTTTTTTTTTTTAAAACCCTTTTTGGGGGAATAATTTGCAGCCCGCACTGTAATTGTCATCTTCTTATCCTTAAGCAACAGGAGGAGGGCGGGGGCGCATTTCACCGTACACTGTAATAGTTTAATTTCGATCCTTGCATGATCAGTGAGCACTAAAATTCTCTTCTGAATCCCTCCAAATAAGGAGAAAATATCGCTGCATCTAGTAGGCCGAGGTGCGTTTGTTTAAAATATATTTTTCGTTTTTTAATATTTAACAAAATGAAAAAGTAAAAAAAAATTAAATATATATATATATAATTAACCAAAAAAATAAAATTTTTATTAAAAATAATTTGTCTTAAAACAAATCAAAATTATATATTTTTTAAACATTATAACAAATGAGAGAAAAAATGAGTTAAAAATTATTTTTAAATTATTATTAATTTTATTATTTTTTATTAATAATTAATCAACAATATAATTTTTTATTATTTAAATTTATTTTTATTATAAAAAATTAATTAAAATTTTTTTATATTTTAAATAATAATTAATTTGTATTAAAATTTTATTTTTATTTTTACAACAATTTAAATTAAAAAATTTAATAATATAATTAAATAATAAAAATAATATATTTTTTATACTTTTTAATAAATTTTTTTTAGAAAAAATATTTTTTAACAAACAAATAAATATTTAATTAAAAACCCTTAGATGACTTGCAAAAATGCGAAGATAAAAACTTTATAACAGGTTTTTTTTTTTTTTATTTAGGAACGACAGTAACAGAGATGTTTAAGCGTTTGCACAATGCGCATGTGACGAGTCGATGAGAATTGGGAGGCATGCTCGTCTCCCGTAAATCCGTGAAAACTACGTCCAGACGGAGAGAATGTCGTTCGTCCATAGAAATGGCTGTATCTCACGATCTGCACCCACCCAATTCACAAGCCTGAATATTAGTCGGTCAAAGTATGTACCAAGAACAATGTGCTCCTCATCGCACTAGAAGCAGAAAGGAGGGAAAAGTCGGGAGAGAATTATTATAACATAAATCAAAGTCAGTTCAATTGTACACCGTCCAGCCACTTAAGGTCTGGCAGAAGCTTTGACAGAAAAACAGTAAAATTTTCATCAGCAATTGTATTCCCCGTTACATCCAATTGGGTCAAATTCAAACCTTTTAAAACAAAATAGGCTTCCCAGTAATTTGTCACACTGAGACCATCAATCTGAAATTCGTCCGGATTCCATTCACTGCCAATCGAATGAGACAAAGGAGAAGAGCACAGATACCTCCTTGTATCAATAGAGTGCGCGCCAATCTCATTATATGAAATATCCAGGACTTCTAGTGAATTCAGCTGTCTCAGGGGTTCTAAAGATGTAAAGCTACTGAGTTTATTCTTACTCAAATTCAAGTGCAAGAGAAGCTGCAGAGCCTCCAATCCTGTCATAAGATCCCCAATTTAAGAAAATGATTTTTCTTTCTTTTTTGGTAAATCAGGATCACTAGAAATTGAAAAAGCACTTGACTGAAATATGAAGCAGTGAGGAGATTCGTGCTTGCCCTTTATTAAAAAGCCTATAGATGAACCAAGAGCTAGAAACTATACACAGATGAATTTTCTTGTTAAAAGGATCTCTAAAAAGAGTGTGTGGGGCAAGAGGTGAGACAATGATGCTGGGTGATCAAAGTGTAGACATTGCTTGTTTGCAATCCAGGCCCATATGAGATCAAAATTTCAACAAAAATAAAATAAAATTGAAGACCTCCTGCCCCAGAGAAAGAAGTTTACCTTCAACTGACTTAAGTTCATTCTGGCTGAGGTCTAACATTTGGACCCACAGTAATCTGTCAAAAGATCCCATTCGTGATAATGACAACTTATTCAGTCGCAAACAAATTGGATTGCCTTTGCCTGACGTAGCCAAGTCCCTATGGTGAAAACAATGACTCAGCATTGACTCCTCATTAGATGTCACCTGCAGAATCATGGAAAAGGTGAGAATATGCTCCCTTTGTACCAAACGTGACCAAAGTCAAACTTTGATTTAATTGAAATATGTAATTTAGATTCCAGAACGCTCTCTCCAAGTGAAGAGCATATCAGACGCATAAACAGAGTTTTATAGGGAAACTTCGAAATGCAAACGGGTAAAAAGGGTGGCATTTCCAGGAACCATCAAACAAGCAAAAAAAAAAAAAAAAGTTCTGAGATTATTTTTTAACATGATGCACCATCTCCATTTCATAACCTGAAGCTGGAAAGGTAATGGTATTTAGCATTTCCAAAAGATATTAGAGCAGTTACCTGCTGCAACAAGACCAAGCTGTGTTTGTCCTTGTAGTACCAGTAATGCAAGGGATCCAACTTCATCAAGTCACCATATAATTTAAGAACTTCTTCAGAATGAATTAATTTGTCAGAAGATACCAATGCATCGTGAGCAGTCAACAGTCTTGCAAGTGTAAGCTTCCCTATTTTGCTGCAAAAACAAAAGAACGCAACAGATGTACACATAGCTTTCTCAAAATTTAGAAAATTTCCTTCAAATAAAGAGGCTCACCAGTCTGACAAGTCACGGAAGTT
This sequence comes from Bruguiera gymnorhiza, assembly GCA_020883675.1. NCBI lineage: Eukaryota > Viridiplantae > Streptophyta > Magnoliopsida > Malpighiales > Rhizophoraceae > Bruguiera > Bruguiera gymnorhiza. The sequence goes on along the minus strand of JAIRCJ010001047.1, from coordinate 2,245,058 downwards.
CCTTATCTCTTCAGCTAAAACTTTTGCTTGCATTGTAGAAGCTGTGGGCTCATGTTTGTTCTTGATATCTAGAAGGTCAAAACACACAACCAGATTTGATTCTAGTGAATGAGGCTCACAGACACAAAAATCTTCCTCTCTCCAAAGTATTTTCCCTGGACCTTCAGCAGATTCTCTTTTGGCAGGTTGTCGATTCACAGTAAATGCAAATCGAGTAGGACAACTATAGCTAAAACCATTAGAAGAAATGAGTCCTTCAGAATTTCCAAGGTTCACCTCTACTGGATAAGCTTGTGAAGATTCGATCTCTGTATCCAGTAAATCTAACTGTGTAAACCAAACTTGGGCAGTTTGAGAGTTATTAGTCGTAAGAGGTTTCCAAATCAGATCCTTGTTCTTGTTAAATCCAGATGAAACAGCAATTGTTGATGAATTTACACCTTCAACAGGCTGACTAAAGTAAAGAATGAGTGGAAACATTTTAGAATGAAATTGCAGATCAGAACCATGAGCAGGCCATGACGAAACAAGCAGAGGTTGCTCAGTTTTAACAGTTTGATCAAGAAGCCAAAGATGATAAAACCAACCACTTTGATCATCTTCATCAGTAAAAAGAGCTTCGCGTACCAATTCATATTCTCTACTCAAAACTTCATCTTTTTGTAAGAATCCTTGAACCTTTTTCTTCATCAGATTAGACAGGAGCACACTGAAAAATTTTCTCATTAAGGTAAGAAGATAAAAAATATGCTTGAGAAACAAGACAGGATGAATCACAAAAGGACATTCTAATAAATAAGCACCACAATCTATATTCCTCACATTAAAGATAAATATAAGATATAATGTAATAAGAACAGAAACAGGCATCCGACTATAACATCAACAAATTTGGGGAGTTCAACAGATTGTTGAAACTTTCTATTGGCTCCACCTTATTTGAACAAGCATTAATTCTGTTAAACCCGTGCACCAAGTATCCACTATAATAATCAGCACTATATTCACAATTTTCTACTAAAAAAAGTGGTAAGAAACAAGGATCCTGAGGTCTAAGATTTATAATACCTCCAAAGGCTCATTATTGGATTAAGTGGAAGTGGAAAACCAAGAATGCAAGATCCTCAAAAATCTGTATATTTGCTACCTAGACTGTCTCCACTATGTGAAATGCTTTATAAGTTCACCTGTCAGTTCTCAAGTTCAGCAAGATTCACAAGAAATTTAATGCTGGATATGGTATGAAATCTCCTACAAATAGAAAAGAACCTTCCTAACTGATTGTTATGATCACCAGTTGGATTAACTGTGCATAAGTTCCAGTAAATCATGTATAGGGGAAAATCAAAAGAATTTTAATCCACTTACGCAACATTAATCAATTTCATTATTAATGTGCAGAAGAAATTATACACTTTTGCAGCTGTAACATAATAATAATAATAATAATAATAATAATCACACCTACGGTTGTGCCATGCAGAGTAATTACTAAAATTCTTGTCGATCAGATTTTGTGTGTATGTCAATTCATCCTCTTCTGATCTATGCATCAACTCTGCCACAAACCTTGAAAAACATGCTTACAAATATCAGGATTGTGAATACGAACAATCCAAAGATATACAATAGGCAATCAAGTCCATAAGTTTACCTCCGGTAGTTCCATGCGTGGAAATTCCGAGGATCAGCATTTTGGAACTTGTCCAGAAGCCGCAACTCCTTCTCTACTGAAGAATGCCCTTTGCTTAGCACCCATTTGCGATGATGCCATGCCCCATAGGACTTAAAATTCTGTCTCAACGCATTCTCTACCTACACAACATCTCTGTCATATCAATTCAACCAAGGACAAACCCAATCTTCGGTGTGATCAGATTTTGCTTCCTTGTCCAAGTAACAAAAAACCAAACATTTCGAGATTCAATTGGCTCATGGATTAACGCAACAAGGACGATGAAATTCATATTATTGCATGTCTTTGCTTCATCAGAACAGATATTATATTGAACTAAAGAGAAATATGATAGTTAATGTTAAGAAACGCACCACTCTGAGTTCTTCGTCGAGAACGGACTTCACTGCGTCGGGATCCGAGTCGGACTGAGTCAAAGCGCGTTCAACAGCGAGTTTTCTATAGTTCCAAGCGGTGTGCGATTCAGGATTGATCTCGAGAAGCTTCGCGCTTAGTTCTATAGCTTCCTTAGTATAGCTTTACAAAGAAGAAATAAAGACAAAATAAATGTCAATCGATGGCGAATCGATCGATAGAAACGGAGAGAGCATAGAAGAAAATGAAGGAATAAAACAACGAGAGTGACTTATACATGTTTTGATGATGATTAGAGAGGAACTGCGACTGGAGAGCCCGCAGCTTCTCTGCTTTGGCCGCGGAAGCCGCCGCGTCCTCCGCTCCCGCGGCTTTGCGAGGCCGACCGTGCATTTTAACGTCGCCAAAAAGGTCACAGGATTCTGATAGCTTCGAGGGGGAGAATAAAAAGACAGAAAGTCTTGATACACGCACGCTGGCTAGGCAATGTGCCTGGTTTACCTAGCTCTTCCATTTTATCCCGGCGCTTTTTTGCTTTTTTCTTTTTCTTCTTCTTCTTTTTTTTTCCCAGTCTTACTTAATAAATCTTATAAGTAAGTTATATAAATATTTTTTTTAGATTAATGAAAAAAATATATAATACACGGTTACGATGAAAACACTGTGCAAACGTGCACTTTTTATTTCTTGTAATATGATGCAAATTTGTTGAAAAATTATAAAATTATAAAATTTCTTTACTTAGGACTGTGGTCAAATAAAGCCCGGCTGATCTGCGGAGGCTTTGAGTTATGAGTAGCACTGTAGTGCATTAGTGTGACCACATAATCAAATATTAACGAATCAATTTTCATTTTTGTCATCAGAACACAGAATCATCCTTGCAGGTTCCTAATGACGTCGAGTCAAGGTGCCTTCAGTACTCCAGAAAATGGCTATTAATGAGTAAAAAGTCCCATGCCCTACTTACAACCTAACATTGACCTTCGCCAGCTTCGACCCTTTCTCCTAATGTATTGAAGGCAGCCATCATATTCGATGGGTCTACCTGAGCCAAAGGAGAATTGTTTACCACCGAAGCCACTTTTCCAACCCCACTCACTGCGTTTGCATCTCCAGCTAAGGACTGTTGGCCTTCAAAGTCACCAGCAATGCAGGAAGTCAAAGACCCTTCTCCCACTCACGTCAGCATTTACTCTCCTATCTTGAAAATTAGCCATTGCTTCCATAACTGATATTCAATAGCCTACTCGTTGAAGAGAACATGAATCAGTTTGATCTGATTCTGATCTTGACTGGACCCTGAGTCTGGTTTACCCTGTTGCCCAGAAATTTTCTTCTTCATTTTCTTTTTGCTCCGGGCCTTGTTTGCCTTGGGAACATTTTTGGTCTCTTCCGGGGCACTAATTGTCTCCGCTGCTCTCTTTTTGTGTGGAACCACTTTTAACTGAGAGTCGTAAAGAGACGAACCAGAGGTACCTGACTGGATGGCTAATAAAGCAGTTTTCACAGCTTTGATTTCTGCTTCCTTCCTTGGTCTCGCAGATAATCCATCATATTGAGTTCCGCCGATCTCCACGGTACATCTGAAAAAGGCCACTCGACCAGGTGTTTTTTCTTTTTGGCGCTGATAATATGGAATTGCATGGTTCATTTTTTGTGCATATTCCTGGAATAGATGTTTGCATAGCCCTGTTTCATGCTGAACAGAGAACAAAACTGCCAGAAATACTTCATCATATTCTATGAACTGCCCAAGCCAAATAAACAGCAATTGCTTCAAATGCCACAGAACAGGAACTTTCGTAATGAAGCTCGAAGACCACAAGAGCAACCTCCTGACTTTGCTTCAAATAAACAGTAATGCACGGATAAACTTCTCCGACTTTGCTAACCCCATGAGAGCAAACTCGGCAGCTGACTGCTCTGCTGCCTTCCGATTGTAAAAACCGGGCAAAGATTCATACTTAACACACCACTCAGGGTCACTGATGAACTAAAAGAAAGCTCGTGCGAGGGCCCTCTCTTTTTACATCATATTCAGTGTAGGAAGTCCCGCATTTTTGTGCATATTCTCATAATCAACTCTTGAACGCATAACAACCACTAGTATATGTCAAAAATTAAGTTAGCAGTAACACAACAATCATTGTTAAAAAATGTTTAGTTATAATTAAGCAATTAAGCAGCAAGAGACTGTACTGGTTTTCCATGACAATGAGACCTAAAACTAACATTTGTGCACAGTTAATGGGTGTTCCACTTCCACGCATCTCCATCCTATAGTCTAAAGCAATCTTGGTGTACAATAAGGTACGTTCACCAATAAAAAGCTTAATATTCCCCAAACAACTCTACTAGTCAAACTAGATAAGAGCATCATTAAGAAGAGTGGAAAGAATTAAAAAGAAGAAATATTTAAACACAAATTCTAGCAATTGAACCACCTAAGGTAGGATTTGAGTTCGAGTTCTCTTGTTCGGAAATCTATCTCGAAATAAAAAAAAGAAAATGCAAGCTCTCAAAAAAGAAAGGAGCAAAGACTAGTTACCAGAAGAAGGCAAACCACCGTCGTTGGCGACAGGCGGACATGGCGAGCAATCTCCGCCGGCCACGTGCGCGTTCGAAGTAGATGGAACGGTGCTATTTTCATGGGCTCAATCAACAAGCGGATTGGGCCTACGAGTAAATGGATCGAAGGGATTGTCGGTCTTCCCCTAACGACTTATCAACCAACAAGCCCAACATCTCTCCTCTCTCTCTCTCTCTGACTCGTACGCGTCAACAGTGAAACCGAGCCTCGATCCAAGCATTCGAAGTGTTGCCTCCAATTCGAGCAAAATCTAACTTTCGATCCTCTCGTCTTGTTGTTCTCTGCGTTTCTAGGTTTTCTGGGGTAAGAAATAGTTATCTGTATTGTAGTTTTCTGGTCTTGTTGATATCTTTTGAATAGTCTCAGCAGGTTCTATAATTTCATCCTATTTCTTCAATTCCCTAGAAATCCCAAAAAAGAAGAAAAAAAAAAAAAGAAGCCGTCTGACGATATAGCGCTTTTATATCACCTACTAGCTGTTTGTTTAAAGTCCCCAACCACTTTGGTTTTTTCATTTGCTGGGAAGTAAGTGAAAATTGAATTGGGATTTTCCGTTGAATTTGATGATATTCCTCGAACTGTTAGTTAATTTGTGACTGTTGTGGTTATATTTTTGAGGTTGAAATGGAGGACTCGGAGAAAAGAAGGGAAAGACTCAAAGCAATGCGCACGGTGGCTGCTCAGGCTGAAGCTTCTCATGAAATTGAAGCCTCTGCGGTGCCTAGTTCGCTCGCTAACCCACTGCTCGAGCCTCCCCCGAATCTTTCGTCGCGGTATGATGCTGGTGCGACTCCAAGGTTTGATTTTTACACCGACCCAATGGCAGCATTTTCTGCCAACAAGAAGAGGAGCATAGCTGGCGATCACGTCACGCAAGGCTATTACACACCTCCAAGTACTACTGGTTCTCCCGTGGCTCGGTTCTCATTCCCCCGTCCAAGTAAGCTTCTCCTTGAGTAGCTATGAGTTTGCATTATGCATTATGCATGATGTGTTTTTTTTTTTGTTCTAAATTACGTTGTAGTTAAAGCTAGAAAACAAGATTATTAAGCAAAGTCGGCTGTGTGGGGGTCAACGAACACGGGAGTGTATTTGGCCAAGCACGATCGTGCTATTGTACCATTGTAGTCCGGGACTTTGCCCTTGCAACATCAATTTTGCTGTTAGGGAAAAAAGGAACCTCAACATGCTTGCAACAAGCAGCACATCACTACCTCTTAAAATTTATTTTCCATTTTCTATGTGAGTAAATCGTAGAAGTAGTTTCACTCATGGGAGACCTGGCTGCAGTTATTGCTTTTGAGCCATTGACTACAAGTCTGAATTTATTTGACGGAGGATTCTTTGGTTGAGGCCTTGCATTATTAAGGCCCTAACGGATGTTCATGGATTTCTCTTCCCTGCTGAAAGAAAGGACCTTTTCTTGAGTGCATGAATTGAATGCTAATTGGTTGATCTTTTTTTCCATGTTTTAATTTATTTTCTTCTTAACTAGCAGGAGAAATGAGCCCTGTAATGACCCCCTTTCCTGCACCTCAAATGCAAAGCACTTACTTACCCAATCAGAGAATCAACCAAGCAGTAGGTCCTTTTGATAGTGCTGCTCCATATAGAACCCCAAGAAGCATGGCCAGTCCTTTTCCTCAGCATCAAAGAGCTCCTGAAGGGTGGGGTAGCTCCGGTGAGATGTCTAGCTATGGTGTTTCTATTCCTCATGGCGGAACCCACAGTCCATTTCCTGTGCATCAAGGAATCCCTGGTTTTGGACCTGTAAGGAGCCCTACTTTCCGTGCTGGTGGGGCCAGGACTCGCTGGCTTGACAACAGTCCATACCCTGGTTCAGGATATGAAAGCAGTCATGCTCCTAATCAAGGGAGAGGCTGTGGGCGATGGCATGTTGGTAGCATGGCCCCAGGTTCTAGATGGAGTAGTGGAAGGGGAAGGGGTTACCGTTCTCCTGTTTCAGCAGCAGATGAAACACTGGGGCCAGAGTGTTTTTACGACCAGTCCATGGTTGGAGACCCATGGCAGAATTTGGAACCTGTTCTATGGCGGGGTTTAGATATCATGGAAAATAAGTTGAATACACTTGGAAGTTCAAATTCCTGGCTTCCAAAGTCCATTATCATGAAAAAGACAAGAGTTTCAGAGTCTTTTGGTGGGTCCAGTTCCAAACAAAGCCTTGCAGAATACCTTGCTGCCTCATTTGATGAAGCAGTCAATGATGAATCAAGTGAAGATGTCAGTAATGTATCGGGTGCATGACTGCTAGTTGGATTCCATGGAGGGCCCGTACTCCTCTGCTGCAGTTGAAAGTTGATGCCAAAACCAGAAATTGCATCTGCTTTCTGTAAGAAAAAGAGATAAAGAGATCATTACCAAGCCATGCAGGCATCTGTTGGATCATCTCCTTTTTCGCTCCGGGGTATATCTGTATATCTGAAGGCATCAAAAAGTTTTGATACGCTGTTTTGTAGAATGTAATAATTTCTCAATTTTAGTACAAGGTTGCTGCTGGCACGGGAAATGCCATTAACGTGGTTGCACGATGCATGGTTGATTTATTGGATAAGACAGGTTTGCAAGTACAATAGCTTTCCTCAATCTCATACAATTGGGAGTAGAGCTGGTGTAATATATGGCAACGTTTTAGTGGAACAAATTTTTGTCGTGGTGTTAAATTTACACTTGTCTTATGCTCTTTTTGTCTATTAAGAGACTCATTGATCTATAAGTTATACAATAAAAGTCTCTTTTTATTTTCATAAATTCACCACATTCCTTCTTAAGGTTAGAATTCAAAATTTTAATGATAAAAGTTTAATTTCCTAATCACAGAAATATCTAAAGGGGAATTGTCTTCTGCTATAAATACTATTCAACTCAGCGATGCAATGGTAGGACCAAAGTATTGGGCTGGGCCAAGCTTACCAAGAAATATCAGACTACGTCGGAAAGCTATGGAAACCACAGGCACCTGTTGTGAATGAAAGTCCACCGTGAGGATCGTAACCCAATAATCCGTAAGGTCCAAGCAACACTGATCGACTTTGCGAACTGTCGAAAGCCACAGATTCATGGGAAAAAAACAAAAAAAAAACCACCGATTCATATTTAGGGGTGTCAACAAACCGAGACACTGAATGCTCGGTAATTCGATTCAATAAAAGCTCTAACTCGTTTGATAACATGAATGAACGATAGGCTACAGAGAATATGGAATTTCTTTCTGCCCTGTTTTGAGAACAGGTGAAACTGTGACAAAGGGGTTGCTTTTTATACGTTCACCGTCATGTAACTCACCGTGCGAAGACCAGTTGAAGCAAAAGTACCACCTTGCTTTGAGCATTCAAATCCTGGCTTTTGAGTTGGATCTTAGACTTTCCCAAATCCCGTACTTCTTATGGCTCCTGCTTTATGAAGAATGCAGTTCCACAGCGCCCTATGTTAGTTTGTCTCCATTAGAATTGTAAACTGTTCCAAACTTTTAGTTTCCCAAATCAACGCGCTGTAAAATTACCGTACCAAGGAACACACCATGGAATGGAAAATAATACAAAAACAAGACGATTCTACCAAAAAAATATGTAAATGTTTTCCACGTGGAAATTATAACAGAAAGCATTTTCACAGAGAATACCTCTGGCTAGCATTATGCCATCAATCTACAAGTAGAAGAGTTAATGTCTAACTTTTCAGAGATTTCACACACCTTCGTGATCCCAGACGTCCCTGTGCATTAATGTTCATTATATTTGTGTTAAACTATATCCTAAAACGAAAATTTGAAACCAGAAATCTGAAAATCTTTCTTGCTGGAACTACTAACTTTGCTTTATTTGAGGTCTATTAGATATATACTCAATGCCACAATTGAGTGCAAAAGCCATGCCGAGGAACTGGTTTCTTCTCGCAGCAAATCTCATTCACGAAGGCATCAATTAGTTGCCCAGCCAAGCTCGATGGGTCATCAATCAACGTATCCACAAAAACATTGACCACCCTTCTCTCTTTCATTGTCGCTTTCAAGCTGAACCAAGTGAGAAATTTTACTCTGAAATCTTCACCTATGTGCCCCTCATGCTCTAACCATTTGACCACTCTCACTGAGTATTCATATGCACTCTCCTCTATTCGCCTTTTACAGCCTACCAGCATTCCACTAGATTTACAAGATGTGGACGGAGAAAATGATTTACAGGTTATCAACGAGGTGTTCTTGTTCTTGACCATGTCTTGCACTGATTGCAGCTGAATTGAGTGGTGTCCAAAGGCTAGTTTAATGTCACTATCCTCGGATGATTTCACCTGAGAATTTACTTTAGTAATAGCTGAATCATCTTCCTTTCCCTGTTTAAGTGAGGCCATAGCAAAGCTTCCATTTGATGCAGGTGTCAACCACTTAGCTTCCCAGACACCCAAAATTTCTGCGCTGCTGAAAAGAGAAACCTTGCATAAGTAACCAGTTGAGGGACTTAGATCAGTTATATTGAATCTTTTCTCGGGCTTCAACACAATGAAAGTGGGTTGATCAGGATAATCCTGCACTGAACACTTGCGATGCCAAAGCATACAGCCCAATAAGTCCTTAAACAGACTATCTACATACTTGAGCACAACGGTTGTGGAAGTTGGGGATGACTCTTCAAATTGAATTTTACAAGCTGACAAGAAAAACAAAATATCCAGCAATATCAATGAGATAACACTATGCTCAGGAGGTGATAATCTATTAGCTAAAGATGGGATTGATTAGAAAACAGAATTAGAAAAGCGAATCAGACATTAGAGGAAAAGTCAGAAACTTACATGCCAATTCTTTTTTTTCCACAAAATCAGGGTGACAGTCAGAGAACAATGAATCAAAAGCTTCCAGTGCAGAAGTGCACAATTTCTGAACTGCAGCACCACAAGAAAGCCTATTCACTATGCCCCGTGCCATCTTTGTGCACACCAGATCCAGGGGTCCCAATTCATTCTTCAGCATTTGTAAGGCAGTTTCCAAAATCTTATGCAACTCCTTGTACTGCTCAGTCCCCATGAGAATCCAGTGACCCAGGAGGACTCGTTGGCACAATGCATCAACTCTTCTTGCCTCTTTGGCAACCAGCAATTGTTTCCTCCAGCTTCTGTGAACAGCCAATTAGCAAATTATTCCTCCTCAAAGTTGCAATATTATATCACTATTGGAGAACAGGAAAAGTCTAATTAGTCCACCAGAACCATTTTGTACCACCTGGAAACCTGGTTGGATTAAACTGTAACCAGTGCTAATAACTATACAAAGGGCTTACATAGTCATGCCCCTAATTTTTTGTTTATTTAAATAAACAAAAAGTTGTGTTTACTAACATATTAAACTTCCAAAAAGGCAGGGATACCAACTTGTCCATCCAAACTTACTAAATCTCAGGTTAATTCTTAACCTAGTAGGCAAGGCCACTAAACATAGTCATCCTTTGGACAGATAAGCATGTAGAATTGGTTTACAGACTATGGAATAAAAAGCTCATTGATCATGTGTGAAATGATGCACAAAAATAATTAGAAAGAAGTGGCACCTCTTACCTCATTAATACATTGATTTTTCCACAAGAAACACAGTAGAAGCTTCCATCCAACTCTGCATGACAACCACTCTTTATAATTCCAGTTCTTTCATCCTTCAAAGCACATATCAGGTGGCATGTATGTCCACATGATTGCTCACCAGGAGAATCAGAACCACAGGTTAACCACAGACTAGGATCCTTGTTGTCATCATAATAATGACAGATACAGCAAGAACATCTCTTGCAAAAAGCATCATCTGGACTTAAGGTAGATCTGCAAGCAACATTCTGGCAAACTCGGATTTTGGGATGTTGCTCTTTGATATGCACAAGAGAAACTGCATTTAGGTCAGTCAATGCTTGAAGTTGGGTTTTTCTTTGCCTTCGCCTTTTATTTCCACTTTTAGCCGTTGCAAGGCAAGATCCAATAATATTATCAGGGGGGCTGCCCATTGACTTCTGTGAAACCAACTTTAGAAGATGTTCTATCATTTTTAATTTAGTATATCCGGAATATTTTCTCTCTTTACCCATCTCTGCACAAATAATTTCAAGAAGCTCCCTGCAGGTGAATGAACTGAGAACTTGTGGAGCATCTTTTGACCCTTTTGCAATCTCTCGAACAAGTTCTCTCTTCTCTTGCAAGCTTAGATGACTGCACTGTGCTGGGTCAAGCACAAAATCTGGAAAGCAATAACAAAAAAATAGATTACACAATGAACTTCCGAGCCTCCATGGCACATGCATACAATGAATCATCAAAAACACACTCTACCCATCAACTGAAGGAGATGACACCAATTCTCACAATTCTTCTACTGTCAAACAGAAGAAAATAATGAAAGCAAGAAAAATAAATAATGCAGTCATCTGCATTCAGACATTAATCTTCTAAGTGAATCAACCTAATTGTCAAAGGCCAAATTCTGAACAGCAGAAGCCTTCTGTGTGTTTGTCCAAGACAAAAAACTGAAAATCACAAGGCGTTGCATGTTTGAAAGTACTCAAATAAGAAGAGATGACCACAGTCTCCAAGCTCTTACTCCAACCATAAATCATAATGAAAAAGATGTGTCGTTTTGTATAGGAAGAAGAGCGGATATTCCATCCACCATTATGGGTATTTCCAGTTTTAAGTACTTGTCAATATGCTTCAAAGATGAAAAGTACAGCAGCGAGAGCAACATGCAACACGAGAAAAATTACATTACTATATTGGCGAATGCAACATAAATCTTCTAGAAACACCGTAAAAAGAAATACCAACAAAAAGGATATCTCACCACCACACATACTATTTAAACAGAACCGAAACACCAACGGACCCATCAGCATAACCAGAGAGAAGAAAAAAAAAAATCGTAAGAGATCATACAATAAATTTACCAAAATCCATCGGATTTCAACCACTATCCAACATACATTATACACAATAAATAAGTAATGAGAGCATGAAGTAAGAAACCCAAAAGCGTCTTTAACTAAAAAGAACCTGAAAAACAAAAAAAAAAGAGAAAAAAAAAAACCGAAACGGATACCAGAAAGAAAGAAACTCAGATACCGAGAGGGCGATACATCATATTCACAGGCATTGTCGAAGACAACACGATGAAAAAAATAACGAATAGAATAGACAGAGGACGATGAGAAACAATGAGAAGGCTAAACCTGAGAAGCCGCCCAGCTTCATGCCCTCTGGCTCGCCCATTGCGCACCCAGAAAACGAGAAAGCCCGAAAACACCAAAAAAAAAAAAAACACAGTTAACTTTAGGAGTGTTACTCGTAGAGACAATGCTCGTACACTACACGCAGAGAGAGAGAGAGAGAGAGAGAGGGCTGTTTTAGAGCAAAAACAGTGATAAAGTGATTGGAGGCATATATGGGAGATTTGAAGTTGAATATATATATATATATATTTCAGAAGCGAATCAGAAAAGCATTAGGCAGAACCCAGAAGAGAGAGATGTACGATGCCTCTGTCTCTGTCTCTCTGTCTCTCTCCCTCGCCGTGGCTATATGTTGTTGTGCATTCGTTCGTTTCGGGGCGTGTCCCCCTCTCTACGAGGGAGCTTTTTGGCGAGAGAGTGAGAGGCGTGACCGATGTAGGCGCAAATACTTTCACTCTACTGCGATGGGAATTTATTGCGTGCAGCAAGCATCTTTGTGTGCCTCGCAAGTCCCTCCGTGGAAGCCGTACGTTTTGACAATTCTGTTCGGATGTCTCTGGGGCCCAACTGGTTACAAACACGGGCTTTTACCCTACCATCACGGTATATGGGCTCATTTTCTGTTTGTACATGTACGGTAACACCCCCCCCCCCAAAAAAACAAAAAAAACTGCCCTGTTATCTTTCTTATCTCATTTAATAACATTATTAAAAAAAAATTAATTAATGAAATTGTCGTAATAAAAAAATTGTTTTTGGGGGGCTAATAGAGGAGTGTCAAAGACCCGAGATTAGATTAGGTACAGCCCGAGGAAGGCTGACCCCCAATATGCATTGGGTGAGAGCGAAGTTAGTCAGCCAGTCCGCAACTCGATTCCCTACGAGCTAACTGCATTTTCTCTACATTCATTGACAAGGTTAGCAGGGGGTTGTCCCATGTTCGTCCTAGTTTTAGGCCCATGCCTCTTTTTTTTTTTTTTTTTTTGTCTAAAAATGGTTAGAAACGATATGGTTTTGGACCCCATATGGTTAACTTGGGCTTTAACTTGAATTGGGATCTAGGCTTAAAGTAGTCTCGCATTGAATTGGTTTTTATCGACTAGCTTGGTTTTGGGCTCCATTGCATCCAAATCTACGTTTTGGAAATATCATTTTTTTTGCGCTTATGGTCATGGAAAAAGTTAATATGCAGTAAAAAGTCGGGAGCACAGTGACTGCGATTTTCCCCCACCACAATCAGCTTACAAAGTTAAAGAATGTACTTAAAAAGGATCGGGGAGTTGTTTGAAACAATGGAATATTAGCCTAGCAGGATCAATGGTTTGCATAAGTATCATTTGGTCTTGGTATCGGAGTACGTAACTACTTTGTTCAATTTGTACATTCTGAAGAATATGCTGTGACCAATTCGCTAAATCATGGAATTTTAACTGATTTTTAGGTGAAGAAGCAAATATTAGTAAAAAACAATAAAAACGCAAATACGGTTCATAGGACACAATAATTTATGTAATTAATCGTCTACCTTGCAACCCCCACCAAAAAAGAAAAAAGGAAAAAAAAAAAAACAAAAGAGAACTTCACTATGAACAATAAATTTACAAGAGATGCACCCAACTTATACTCACTCTCAGAGTTGCAACTTCACCAACTTGCTCTGCGACTCTCACTTAGTTGCTTATATTTGCTACGTAGTTTCACGCACTCATTTCGACTTGTATTTGCTACATTAATGCTACAGCACGCGAGTAACTGATAACAAGACTTAGTTTCCTCATGATCAAGAATGTAGGGATTCATGACAACGGAGTCATGGAGGAAATGAAAGGGTACACCTCGAGTCCGTATCAAGAAAATTGGAAGCTTCCTAATTTTATTGATCAGCCCTAATCTGAGTCAAGTTGTTTCATGTCTCTAATTATTTAAATTTTGAATATTTTAAATTATAAATTTATTAATTTAAAATTTATAAATTTTGTGTTATTTAAATTTTAAATATTTCAAAATTTAAATTATCAAGTTTCAAGTTTATTAAATTTTAAAATTCATATTATTTGAATTTCAAATTTTATCAATATAAATTTTTAATAATTAAATTTTAAATTAACTAAATTTCTTGTCATTTTAATTTTAAACTTTTAATTATTTTAATTTTACATATTTTAAATTACAAATTATTAACTTTCACACCTAATACAAGATTCTTAAATACTGAAAAATTAAATTTAAATTATTTAAGTTGAATCAATATTTGACGTAATGACACGTAAAACCTCATTTCATTTATCAATTCCATCATTGAGAATGCCACGAAGACCTTTGCTTTAGCCTAGCATAGTTTTGAAAATTGAATTACTTTAATGGTTGAACCAATAAACACGTGATTCAAAATTTAAATTGGATAAAGAATCGATTAAGAATAAATCATTCGACCCAATTTATTTGAATGATCAAATCAACAAATATGACAATTTTTTACTAAAAATTTTTATTTCTTGTTATTTTTTTTCAAAAAAATAAAATTGTATATACTTATTTTATTTTATTAAAAATATTCGTAAATGTATACTTAAATTTTATTTTAATAATATTTTATCTATTTTATGTAAAATAAAAATATTAATTAATTTCTTAATACAAGATTTAACTCAGCGGTTTAATTGCCAATGACCTGTCAAACTAGATCCTGAACTGAGTCGTGATTGGATTGGAGTTCAAAAGCTGCGCGGCCAAAGCACCGTGTCGTGTAGATTTCATTCGTCTTTACACCCAATACGCAACCCTCGGCTAGCTCCGAAAGCAACGAGATTGGAGCTAATGGAAGGTGTTTGTAAATATTAGGTTGCTCTAGTTTAATTGGTTTCCTCCCTTTGGATGGACTGTGGCCGTCCTAGCCAATGAACTGCACATGAATTCTGCTTCTTGTATTGTAGCATTTGGATTTGACCCGTGCTTCCTCTCTGAACGAATGAAATGGTGTTCTTCGTTGTTCCCAAAAGAATATACGCAACATCTATATAAGAGCAGTAAAAGCCTGGGCCTGGTTATTTAATCCCTGATGGCCATGAGGTTGTCACCATTTTAACCCAAATGTGCTATCACTACTTGCGTGGTCTATAACTACAAATGGGAATTCCAGTACACATTTGGCTCGCTTTGATTTAAGTACTCAATCAGGCAACAAAAGCCCTTCGAATTTTCTGTGGGAATATGGCACGTTGGATTTGCGTATTCAATGAGGTACATTTTGCACGTTTGTGTCCAAAATTGGTATGCGACTTCACGGTCTTTCTACAAACAAATTTAAAAATTTTAGCTGGATCCATCTAATGGATCATATTTCTGGCAGCAAATGTGATTACTTCTCGAGTGAACAATAGATTGTTTTGTGCTTGTCAGCAAAATAGGGTTACATGAGCTTCGTCTTCTTTTGTTAGATATTTAAAAATTGGTAGACATTAAAAAGAGATCAAACCCAGATGTTCAAAGAAAAAAGAAAGAAAGAAAGAAAGAAAGAAAGAGAGAGATATAATAACCCAGCTACCAACTAACAACAACCAAGGAACAACAGGCAGCGGTACGAATTGAAAAGGGAGCCCGAAGTCAAAAGCCAATAAAAGGACGGAACAACCCGAGGAGACCAGACCACTTTTAACTTCCGGTATCCCACCCAAGTTATAAATTGTGATTAGTATTTTTCTACGGTCAAGAAGTTACCACTCTATCTTTAAAGTTTTTGTAATTAACTTTGAGTGGATGGTATAAATTTTGTTAAAAAAAATTATTTTATTGTATAATTTATGATTTAATAAGTTTTTAACAAATAAAGAAATATCATTATATAACAATATTTATTAAATTAGATATTGGCAATAAGACAATTTTTTATTTAAATTTTTGTTTATTTATAATAATAATAATAATATATTTAATTTATATTTTTTATATGCATCAATTAATAAGTATTTTTAATTGATTTTTTTTAAGTTGCAATTAATTTAATGTGTGACAAATTATGACAAGCATCATCTAAATTAAACCTGAACTGAAAGAGAAAGAAAAAAAATTAATAATAAACGTACCCTGAAAAGATTTTCTTTCCGGGGAGGGCGAAAAGAACGAAAGGGTAGTTGTCAACGCTCCAAGTCTGGCCAAAAGAAATAAATTAAACAGTAAATAAATAGAAAAAAGTTAGCCCAAAATCCTTGGGTCCCACCCTACGTAAGGCTTTGGCCCCACCCTTCCTCTCCAGTTATTCACCCGACCCCTCCCATCTTCTCTCTTCTCTATAAATAGAGACAGAACAGTCCGAAGCAGACCGAGCCAGAGCCGATTGACTGACTCGGAGCAGCCCAAGTGAGTAGCACGATGAGTTCGGGTTCGGATTTGGTTCGGTTCGTTGAGTCGGTTCTTGGCGTCTCATTGACCGGTTCCGTGTCGGACTCGGTGGTTGCAGTAATGACGACGTCGTTTGCGGTTTTAGTGGCGTTAGTCGTGTTCTTTGTGAAGAAGTCATCGGATCGGAGCCGGGAGGTGAAGCGGGAGGTGGTTCCCAAGCCGCTGGTTGTGAAGGACGATGAGGATGAGTTGGAGGCTTCGTCGGGTAAAACTAAGGTCACTATCTTTTACGGTACCCAGACGGGAACGGCTGAGGGATTCGCTAAGGTATAATTGCCATCTTTGCTTCTTTTTTTTTTTTTTTGCTTTAACAGAATCGAGTCTTCTTGAATTTGGATTTGAGGATTGATCGACATTTTTGTTCGTCTACGAAGTCAAAGAACTGATCGTCTTAGAAGTCAAAAATTGGTCAACGAGGATCCCTCATAGTTCATGTCGATGGTTAGGCGCATGATCAATTTAAATTCTCCCCTTTTCGTTTTTCTGTTTATTTTTTTAGCATTATTTAATTTACTGCTTATAATTGTCCCCAAAAAAAGAAAAACTTTCTTTGATTTTTTGTATAGAAAAAGGGTAATCCCTTTGTTAACCATTAGATAATATTTCGCTCTTGGTATGATATTGAAAAATGGGTTTCAATGAATTGCCCAGCTTATGATTTTTTTAAGGTCTGAGCCTCTAGAAAAACCAAGGATTTTAGAGATTTATGTTTGTAGTCCTAATTCACTATTTCTTATTCTTTGCTGTCTCATCTTGTCTTGGATATTGGTTTCTCTGTTGTGCATCATCTATGATTGAATCCTGTTTAGGCCGGTGTTAATGTCATTGAGGGAGTGGATCTGTTGCGCTTTTGTGCAAGAATAGTTGGCACTTCAATTGTTTAAATTTTTTAGCATTGAAGCTTTATCTTTTCTTTTCTTCTCAGAAAGAGAAAATTTTTTCCTTATTATGAGCTTTTATGCAAGCATATTGGTGTTTTGCTAATTGCTATGACAGGCTTTAGGTGAGGAGATTAAAGCAAGATATGAGAAGGCTGCTGTTAAAGTGGTTGACCTGGTGTGTAAGCACAGATTGAAGCATTATGTCTGCATTTGTTTATTTAGAACTTAAACGTGTGACTTTCTAATATTTTAAAACCTGATTTAGGATGATTATGCTGAGGATGATGATCAGTATGAGGAGAAATTGAGAAAAGAGACTTTGGCCTTTTTCATGGTGGCCACGTGAGATATTCTTTGCTTCTAATGATTTTTTTTATTTAATCATAAGTTAAATTCATTGATAATTAAGAATTATAAATTTGAGTCTGACATTGTAGTTATGGAGATGGGGAGCCAACTGATAATGCTGCGCGATTCTATAAATGGTTGACTGAGGTTGGTGACTTTCTTGCAATGCTATATTTGGAGTATAATCAGAGGCCATATTATTTTGGCATTCTACCTGCCTCTAAAGTTCTGCATAGTGTGATATGGTTCATAATTTTAGGGAGGTGAAAGGGGCATCTGGCTTCAACAGGTTACATATGGTGTTTTTGGCCTTGGCAATCGTCAATATGAACATTTCAATAAGGTAAATTTGTTATGATGCAGGTTTTTGTACAATTCAATCTTCAAGGAATTTCATGTATGTGTGTAATCTGATGGAACACCTTTGCAAAACAGATAGCGAGAGTGCTTGATGAACAACTATGCGAACAAGGTACTTTTCCAGTTTATATGGTTGTAATTACATAGTTTTTCATTCAACTGAATTATTCGCTCTCCACAATGAATTTGTCCATTCTTGTCAATGCATAAAGAGAATAGATTTTTGTTGTGCATGGAAATTTCTCTGTTGTCTGTGGCATTGCCTGTTGTCAAAGTTCAAAATCATAATCTGCCACTGTAATGTCTGATGAAGAATCTAGAAGAAGACTTTTATTTAGGATTTTATTGATATTTTGTTTTTAGGGTGTCTCTTAGTATGCTATAACTATTAGGTTAGATATTTTATTTTATTAGGATAGTTTTATTCAGTTATATCTCTATTTCTTTCTTAAAGTTTAGTTACTTAGTTCTATAAATAGGTTGGACTATTTCTTGTGTAGTTGAAGACTTTTGCTGATTGAATTGATGTTGAGTCTTTTAGATCCATGAGCTGCAGATGGCTCTTTCTCTATCTCTTTATGAGTGCTGATTCTCGTAACCCCTGATATGGGTGCTGATTCTCATGGTTCTTTTCTCCTACAAGTGCCGACCCCTTTCTTATTTGTTTACCTGTCCTGTCCTACATCAGTTGTCCTAACTGTGATGGTTGCACACTTTTTCACATGTGTCTTGTGAGTTGTTGATCACACTCTGGTGATTTTCATAGTTGTCCTCCTATTGAAAGGTGGCTTACTTTTGTACCATGCAGATAACTTTTAATGTCTAGGTTTTGTGCAAATTTTGGTGAATGATTTTCTCCAGCCTTTTCAAGTTTCTTGTTGTTATTAGTGGAAGGATGAATTATGAAATCCCTCTGATATAGATGCTTTGTGTTTCTGGTTGATAACAGGTGCAAAACGTCTCATTCCTGTTGGTCTTGGTGATGATGATCAATGCATTGAGGATGATTTTACTGCTTGGTATGGCATCCTTTTATATTTGGACTCATAATTTGTGCTGTTTGCAAGTTAAGTTCTTGGCTTAATTATTGATGATAAAGTCTCTATTTGAAACTGGCACATGACTGTACCTAGTGGGTCTTTTCCTTAGGAGGGAATTGTTGTGGCCAGAGTTAGACCAGATACTCAGAGATGAGGGTGACATGAATGCTGCTTCTACTCCATATACTGCTGCTATACCTGAATATCGATTAGTTATTCATGATCCTGCGGAAATATCTAGGGAGGATCAATTTTCCATCTTGGCAAATGGGAACACTACTTTTGACATCCACCATCCATGCAGGTATTTGATAATGAGCGTGTATAGTTGTCACAGGTTTGTTGTTAATGAATTGGTGTTTTTTTCCCTTCTGTGAAGGGTTAAGGTTGCTGTCCAAAGGGAGCTTCACAAACCAGAGTCTGATCGCTCTTGCATACATTTGGAGTTTGACATATCAGGGACTGATGTATTGTAAGTTTATCTCTGCAATTGATTGATTATTCCAAACTCTTACTACCCTGGTTTTGTGTATATGTGTGCATGTGTGTGTGTGTGTGTGTGTGTGTGTGTGAGTGAGAGAGAGAGAGAGAGAGAGAGAGAGAGAGAGTTTTAGGGTTATGTCAATTTAATTTTGTGGCATGTGACTTGAAGCCCATGGGCTTCCCTTCCTCTCATCTATCCAAAGAAAGGTTGGATTTTATTGTTTGACTGAATCAATGAAGCTTTGCATTTTGGTAGCATTTGAAGATATTTACCTGTAAGACCTGCTTTAATATCTTCTTTCTTTGGGAGGAATTTGGACTTAGGTTGTAGAAGTGGATTTTCTATTCTTGCAAACACAGACAAGTTATTGTCTTTGTGCTCACATGTATGACTTAAACCCATAGTAACATAAACATAAGAGAACTCTCTTATACGGGTGTTCTGAGGCTTGGGTTATCAGAGAGCTGTAATTGGTAGTAGGTCCTTGTTCATGATGACATTATATAACTCTAAGCTGGAGTAGAAATGGTCTGTCATTTGTCCTCAAGAAAAATAAATGGTCTTTGGTTTTTCATTGTGTTTTTGCTGTGTGCATACATCTGCAGTGTGTTTTTTTTTTTTTTAACATCAATGTATCATTGCACCAATTTCTTTTCTTCTCTTTTTGGGTCTGTAAGAATAATTTGGATCTTACTCTAGTCTTAGTGACTCTCTATTAACTTGTTCCCCTATTTGTTTTGATTCCTCAGATATGAAACTGGAGACCATGTGGGTGTTTTTGCTGATAATTGTGATGAAACTGTTCAACGAGGAGGGAAGATTTTGGGTCAATCTTTAGACATGCTGTTTTCTCTTCATGCTGAGAAGGAAGATGGTACACCCTTTAGTGGGAGCTCATTGCCACCTCCTTTTCCAGGTCCTTGCACACTCCGTACTGCATTGGCACACTATGCAGATCTTTTGAACCCACCTCGAAAGGTGACATTTTTGGCACATTTTCCCATTCATCCATATATATTTCTGGTTCAATTTCAATAACACTATTCAATTATTATTTCAGTTCTGGGTTCTGTATTGTGTCTGCAGGCTGCTTTGATTGCTTTAGCTGCTCATGCCAGTGATCCAAGTGAGTCAGAGAGACTTAAGTTTTTGGCATCACCGCAGGGAAAGGTTAATCAATGATATATTTGGTGTTAAAATCTTCATCATGCTTGTTTCATATGTGTCTCTTGCATGTCTATTTATACCTATTCTCTCTCATCCCTTGATATTTTCCAGGATGAGTATTCCCAATGGGTTGTTGCCAGTCAGAGAAGTCTTCTTGAGGTAATGGCTGAGTTTCCATCAGCAAAACCTCCCCTTGGTGTCTTTTTTGCAGCAGTGGCCCCTCGCTTACAGCCTCGCTATTATTCTATCTCGTCCTCTCCAAGGTCACCCTTGTCATCTTACTAAGCATTTGATATTCAATTTAATCAAATTTTAGGAGCAGTAGTAATTATTTTGACATACCTTTTACAGATTTAGCCTGGCTAGAGTGCATGTGACCTGTGCATTAGTGTACGGTCCAACTCCTACAGGTAGAATTCACCAAGGGGTGTGTTCAACTTGGATGAAGGTAGAGACTAGGCCTTTGGGTATAAATCAAACTGCAACACGAATTTTCTTTCACTATTGAACTTACTGTTTCAAATTGTCTCCACATGTTCAACATCTTTGAGTGACACAAACTCTGCTTCTGTGTTACGCAACTTATTTCTATATTCCAAAAACTTCAGAATGCAGTTCCTCTACAGAAAAGCAGTGACTGTAGCTGGGCTCCTATTTTTATTAGGCCTTCTAATTTTAAGTTACCAGCTGATCCTTTGATTCCAATTGTTATGGTGGGGCCTGGTACTGGATTGGCACCTTTTAGAGGATTTCTACAGGTTAGGATTACTTTGTGTTGCATGGATTTCCCCTCTTTGTTTTTTGTGCTTCATGAGAATAATGAAATCATTATAATCTAATTGGTTGATACTTCCAGGAAAGATTGGCCCTGAAAGAGGATGGTGTTCAGCTTGGCCCTGCTTTGCTCTTTTTTGGATGCAGAAATCGCCAAATGGTTAGGACTTGGTGCAAAACTTCTCCTCTTTGTGTTTGTTATTTTATTATTTTGGATGGTTGGGCATGAGGGAGGTAGCAGTTCAGTAGTTTGACAACATTTTGAGTCCAATCTGAATGATTTCCTAAATTTGTCCCTTGTAGGATTTCATATACGAGGATGAGCTCAACAATTTTGTGGAACAAGGTGCTTTATCTGAGTTGGTTGTTGCATTCTCGAGGGAGGGACCACAGAAGGAGTATGTTCAACATAAGATGGTTGATAAGGCAAGTACTTGTAGACAGCAAATCAAAGTCTATTTTTGTAAAAATAAAGTTCTTATTCATATTACTCAATTAAATGCAATGTTCAGGCAGTATACCTTTGGAGCTTAATTTCTCAAGGTGGATATCTCTATGTGTGTGGTGATGCCAAAGGCATGGCCCGAGATGTTCATCGGACTCTACACACCATTGTTCAGGAGCAAGTATGTGTCGATATATCTTGTGTTTGCATTTCCTTTACCCTGAACACCTTTGGTTTGGGAAATTCTCATACATTCATCATTTGTCATCTCATCGGTATATCCTGGTGGTTAGTCTTTACCAAAGCAGAAAACTTATGTGGGTGTAGGTGCTTTTGAGGACTTATGCAAACTTACTGAGCTTAATTGTTGCATCCTTTCATCGCCAAGTATCATATATTTGTGCACATAGATTTTGTGTATCAGGCATATCGCAGCAAATTTCCAGGAAACATTTTTCATTAGGGCTGCTATTAGATTGTCACCGGGTATCTTATGGAAGATATCAACCTGAGAGCTACTGTTTGGAATTGCTTTAGGCGTCTTCAACAATGTGTGCATTTTGGATTTCATTTTCCTCTTGTGCAAACCACCCACATTAGTGTGCTTGTTGTCTTGGGCTGTACAGTATTTTCACCATAGTCTTGGACTTGTCTCTTCTTTTCGTCTTGTCACCTGAAGATATTTATATGTTTTCAGACCATAACCAGAGAGGTCAGTTTACTCCCATGCAGACATGCAAACACGCCTCTTGTGAGGCTTGAACGCCTGATTCTGGGTTTCAGATTAATCTGAGATTACTCTTTCAGTTACCAGGGGTTGTTATTTGTCTTTTGGGAATATCACTATGGCATACCTACGTGTTCTCCAATTTCTCATCCTATGTAGAAGTACATTGTGCATGTAAAATCTTCATCTGTATTTCAGGGAGGCTTGGACTCTTCAAAAACGGAGTCTTTTGTGAAGAAACTCCAGATGGAAGGACGATATCTCAGAGATGTCTGGTGACGGTTCTAAATTTCACTTTCATCCGCAATTGTTAGCATCTCAGTAGCCTTGCTATTATAAGCATTAAATTTATTCATCCACTCTTCCGAAGCTTTTGTTGGCCAGTTCATCCCGGTCCTCCCAGAATTCCAGCAGTATCTTATCAGGACGGTGGAAACTGAAACTTGATTGTCTCCTAAAAATCGAAAAACTATGTTGTACGTATGTCATTTGTTTCTTTGCAAATTTTGCTCCAAATATAATCGTCCTGTTGGTACTGGCCACAACTTAATCAAAAGTTCAAAAGTCTGTATTTTGGAATAAGGGATTGGCACTTAGCCAGTTACAAGGTGTCAAGAAGACACATTTTGTTTGATCGGCTCTATGCAGCATTGTAGTAAACGATGTTATTGTAAAAATATAAAGCTAAGGTTCGCTATTGAAGTAAAGCATAATTAAATTTTATTTTCTGTCCTAGCTTTGTTGATATTTTGCTTTCCGATGTTAGAATTGCGAACATATATAGCGTGATGAGATCGTGCGTGGTTTCTGCTCTCGCCTTTCCATTATTACTGCCTAGCCGCTCCGAAAGGAGAATTTCGTATCGGAACATGATTTATTTTTGTCCATAATTATTATACTTATTGTATTTTCCGGTCTTTTAAGACGACGTAGAAGCTCGGGGAGGGGGGATTTGGGAGGCCTCGCTGCCTCCTAGCTTAGCCACAGAGGCTGGTAACCGTTACTTCTAACTATTATACTATATTATATTGTTCATAACAGTATCGATCATCTTAGCCTGTTAGTACATATGAACTGTAGGTTTCAAAATATATTCAGAGAGGTATAGTTATAAAATTTTTGGTCATCGTCGTTACTATGTCAATATAATTATAAAATTTATTTTCATGGGTATATTTGGGGACAGCAATGGAGACCAGTTCTTACGGGTTGCCATTCGGTCCTGTCTCGACACAGGATGGGGTCAATGATTGTTAACTTGGGATCAGAGATTTCACCCTGATTCTCCTCGCATTTTGAAGTGGGGATAGGCTAGAAAATGGCATTCAACATCTTCGTTTCGTTTTCACCTTAATAAGAAATTTACTATTTTATCTTATATATAATAGTTATATACGCAGATTATAGAAGCCCAAAATTTGATTTCAAGTCTTATAAAATACGCAGGCAGATTCTCGATCAAAAGCGACTGCCATAACAAAGAGGCACCTAGTCTATGCATCATCATCAGTTTACATAGAGGCCAATATGGAGATTACACACACGCTTGTGATGGAGATTCAGTTGGTTACTGCCCTGTTCGCTACCGTTGTTTGCACCATTGGGAAGATCCTTAACAATGACTATGAGGTTTCTTTCTCTTCCCTTAATTTGTTTTAGTCATTCTAGTTACATTATTTACGAGAAGTGTGAAACTAGCAGCAGCAATACTCGGGAAGAAAAAATTCAGAAAAAAAGTACACAAGAATGAAAAGATTAATCAGGTCAATGCCAGTTTTTGATATACATTTAATATAAACCTTGCAATCATTATTATAGGTTATATATTTATGATTTCATCCTTTTACGATTAATAATTTTGAATTTTTTTTTTATAAACGCAATTCACATTTAAAAAATTTAAATTTCATCAAAAGAATTCTTAATAAAATGACATTGAGAGGTCACTAGTGACCGAGTGATACGATCAAAGTATTTTGCTTTGACTAAATGCATTAATTAATAGCCATATGGCACTTAATTTTTAGTAATTTACAGGCTGTCGCGGTGGACGCAGGAGAGTTGGGGCTAGGAGAGGCCGAGTTTTATCTAGTGCTGTTGTGCAGTGCAGGACTGGTAGCAGTCATCTTTTGTGGCTCCTCTTTCCTCTCCGGCGTCGTGATTGCCGCTCTCCTTCAGGTCACGGAAGTCCTCGCCGTCGTTTTCTATCAAGGGAAATTCTCGGGAGAAAAGGGTGTGGCTCTTGCACTCTCTCTTCGGGGCTCCGTTTCTTATTTCTACGGGGAGGCGAGGCAAGACACGAGAAGGAAGCAGACTACTTCCCTCCTACCAGAAACTGAGATATCGATTAACAGAGTGATTTTCTGTGTCTCCTACCGTGACCTATCTATGTTAATTAATAAAAGTGAATGTGCAGTCAAGGAGACAATTTTTTGGGAGCTATTGTTAGTGACATATATTAAAAAAAAAATATATATATATATTTATTTATTTATTTATTTTTTTTTAATTTTTGATAAAATTTTGAGTAAAATTTATTAATACTTTTATGCTATATAATAAGTAAAATTTATTTCAAATAAAAATAATAAAATAAATTTATAAAATATAAAATTATGAATAAATTATATTTAAAAATAAATAAATATAATAAATATCATATAAAATATATAAAAAAAAATGAAGGCTTAAATTAAAAATCTACTCGGTCATGTTTTCTCACTTTTGGATGCCCCATAGTCACACACGCCTTTGTCCTTGTCCAAGTTTTGCTCTGATTGTCGCCATGTGACAGAAGTCCAACACATAATTCTACTCTAATCCTTCAATGATTGTTGATCTTTCAGTGTCACTTCAATTAAGTTCCTGTCCGAGCATTTTCTTCATGAATATGAGTAGGTCTAGATCACACTACATGCGCCCCCCGGGTGGGGGGGGGCCGGCGGTTCTTCTACCTCTATGAAGCTATGGCGGATTGATGAATTTATTGTTGTTTATTTGGGATTTGATACGTGAAACCTTAAAAAACTCACGGGCTGTTTTGGCGTGCTCTGTATTTTTCTGCTTTTTTTTTTTTTTTTAACAAATGTTAGCCATTTTTTCGTTCTATGCCATCAATCATTTTCCCATTTACTTGAACACGCCAACAATATTGTTTGGAATTGAGGCTCCTTTATATAGACAGACATGGGTCATTTTGAAATGGGATTGACGGGAGCAAAGTAATATTATTATTGACACTTGCCTCAAAATAACCTGCATTAATAGGAAATCTCAATTGATTGGACCTTTCGATACAATCAAATAGAAATTTCCAAGGACACCATATTCTAGGAGCCTGAATTATGTAGTCGGATAAATGCTTTTCTAATCTATTGCGGGTCGAGGATTCCTTTTCTTTCACCTCTTGCCTAATGACTAAGAAAGAGATTAATTTGTGCTTAAATCAAATCTTCTTCTTTTTTTTTTTTTTCTTTTGGTCGGAAGCCTCGAACAAAATGAGATGAGATAATCGAAGTCTTTTCTTGCGTCAGCCGTTCTATAATCGAGCTCTTTCTATGCCCCAATTAGTTATAATTTCCAGTATATTAAATGACTATAATGTACCATTAAACATTACGAATTTAATATATATATAGTGAATTCACGTCTGATTCACTTTAAAAAATTTATAACAGAATAAAATATATGTTAGAATTATGATCTGGTTTTGGGATTTTCTTAACTCGTGCAATACATTTTTGGTATGGATATAGAATATGATACACGGCTTTTAACAAGTAAAATTTAGTCGAATATCGGGAAAAATAATGTCTGAATCTCATTAAATTTTAAACCTTAATTGCATTGACCTGAATACGGGAACTTCACACTCGGTAAATTTGACTTTGTGAGTAACACTTTTTTTTCCTTTTTTTCTTTTTTTTTTGGCGTATTTGAAAATATTGCTACTGATAATAGACTTAAGACCACTCTAATTCTTGTTGGATTTAGCCGTAATTGACATTAACTAAAACCAATCGCGGATGAAAGAGACACGACCTCACAAAGATCCAATGGTACCAGCACCACGGTGACACCCCGATAACTCTCCGATCGTACGCTCCAATTTCCCTCGCTTCACTCGGGGGGCCAAAGCAAATTATCTACAAATCTACGCCGCACATTCGGCCGAGGGTACGTTCGTCATTAAACACTCGGATATCGCATCGAGCCCCGAAGCCCCCTCTCCAAGAATCCGCCCTGCCTCTCTCATCCGCCCACGGTTTCTCTCTCCAACCCACCCATAGCTCACGTTCGGGCGCGTGCCGTCCACGCTCCTCCACTGACGCTTGCACCGCCTGTCAATTCTACTCTTTTCTCAAACCTATATCAGCCTCCTCCACCTCCTCCTCCGCTTCTTCTGCAATCTCTCCTTTCTAGGGTTTTGAAGGGTTTTTGGGTAATTTGGTTTTTAATAGTGCTTGTTTCAATTGTTTTCCGCAACTTATTAGTGATGCTAAGCAATTCCAATACGAAAGCAGTACACAATGATTGGGAAAACTAAGAAGAACAAGAAGGGCATAGTCAGTGAAGAGGATATCTCCACACTTTTACAAAGGTTACTTTTTGTTTTTCTTTCAAAAATAAAAAAATTATTCTTTTTTTTTCCCATGATTTTGGGTTTTTTTTTTTTAAATTTATTTTCTGTTTGGATTTAACGGGGTGCTATTAAACTTGGGTTGGGGGATTGGTGGGGTTTGTGTCACAGGTACACAGCAACTACAGTGCTGACATTGCTACAAGAAGTGGCACAATTTGAAGGGACAAATATTGATTGGAATGCGCTGGTGAAAAAGACCAAAACTG
Organism: Bruguiera gymnorhiza; assembly: GCA_020883675.1. Lineage (NCBI taxonomy): Eukaryota > Viridiplantae > Streptophyta > Magnoliopsida > Malpighiales > Rhizophoraceae > Bruguiera > Bruguiera gymnorhiza. The sequence goes on along the minus strand of JAIRCJ010001047.1, from coordinate 2,217,723 downwards.
GGGTTTCCAATCCAAGAGAGTACCAAATGCTATGGAGGCATTTAGCGTACCGTCACTCTTTGCTTGATAACCTCGAAGATGGAGCTCAGCCTCTGGTCCACTCACTTCCAACCGTTCCCCCATCTCGTCTTGTTAAATATTTTTATTGATTTTTAATATGGGGGTTTTTGTTTTGTTTTTTTTTTTTTTGAGTTTTTGATTTTTAATCAAATCAAGATTTTGGGTGTTGCAGGATGATGATAGTGATCTAGAATATGAAGTGGAGGCCTTCCCTGATGTTCCTAGCGAAGCATCAGCCGAGGCTGCAGCGTGTGTCAAGGTAGCTGTTTTATTATTCTCGATTACAAATTAGCCATTCGTTATTTCTATCTTGTGGATTTAAGTGACATTTTTAACACGACATAATGTGATAGTTCTTACTAGGATGGTCAATTGGCATTATACTTGTTTGTGGGTGTATGTTTGGTTCGGATTGTCTGCTACTTGTAGCTTTCTAGTTCTTTAAAGTTTGTGTTTTTTTCTTTTAGCTTTTCTATATGTTAAAAGATCATTTGTGTTTGACACAATTTTGGGAGTTACTTGGACAATTGCATGAGTTTCTAGTTATACAGCTAGCTCAATCGATGATATGGCTGTTTTGGCTAGGTATTGATGGCTTCTGGTTTATCAAGGGATTTGAGTCACCCAAATAATGCGATGGTTGAGGCTCCCTTGACCATAAATATACCTAATGGTCAGTCCTGTAGAACTACTCCAGAATTTTCACAACCTACTATGATGCATGGGATTAACATTACAGTTCCAGTATCTGTTCAGAAGCAGACTCTACCTGCAGTAAATTCTACCGAAGGATTAGATACAAATAGACCAGCAGGTGGTACTATTCCTCCTCGGCGGAAAAGAAAACTATGGTCGGAAGCAGAGGACATGGAACTCATTGCCGCTGTACAGAAATTTGGTGAGGGAAATTGGGCAAATATATTAAGAGGCGAGTTCAAGGGGGACAGGACTGCTTCACAGCTCTCTCAGGTAGTTTACCTCCCATCACATCCCACTTTGTTCACTTGCTATTCTCCTCCACTTCATATGACATATTCATGGTGAATGGAAAAGTAAGAATTTTTCCATTCAACATTGACGCATATGCTTGAAATGTAAACGGTCAGCCTAAGAATTAACATGCTGAGATTGATGTGTAAGCATACAAGGACATTCTTGCTTTCACGTCAGGGTAGGGTGGATATGTGTAGCGAAGACCTATGAATACAGTGGTAAAAATGGGGAACAAAATTTAATTAAATTGAGAGCAGAGAGGAAGAGGGGGACCTATGTTGGACATTGTTGCTTTGTTTATTGGAGAAAACCTTCTAGCTAAGAATGTGAAATTGAGTAGATAGTTATGAGAAGGCCTACAAATAGAAGTGTTGTTGTAACTATGAAGTTAATGTAGGTTCCTTCTATCGGTGCACACATTCATTTTGATTTAGGAGATTGAAAGCTATTATTTCTAGGAATACAATCATATCTCTTTACCATCATGTGGTAGTTACTTGCTCTAAATTCTAGAGCGGATGCCTATGAGATTGATTTTCCATTGAACCATTGTCTTTACTGTGAGAACAGAAATGTTCATTGTGAGTCATGTTGGTGTCTTTGAATACATCAGTACTTAAAGTTGCAATAGATTAAACACAGTTATTACTACACAGAACAATCCGTTGTCATCCAGTCTGGTCAGGATGTCTGGTTTCACCCAGTTTTCCCGGGTTCAAATCCCGGCAACGGAATTTTTCGTCTATGTTCTGTGATCTATGTAATAGGGCAGCCTGCATCCGTAGATTTCAATCTGTGTTCATCTTTTCTGTTCTTTTTTCCTAGCTTAGTATTGTACTAATATTCGAGGCAAATACAATAAATTGAGTTTTGTTTTTGAAAATTACTATAAATTGAGTTTAGGAGTTTGTTTTATCTAACTATTCCAGATCCTATTAGCAAATGGCTTTGTTGATCTAATTAATTTAGTTCATCGTTCCAGAGATGGTCCATTATTCGGAAGAAGCAAAGCAACTTGAATCTGGGAGCTAACACAGGTGGCTTGCAACTGTCAGAGGAACAACAGGCAACTCGTCATGCAATCAATCTAGCCCTTGATCCACTGGCTAAAAACCCCATTAAAAATAGCTGTGGTGATTTTCTTGTCTATCTCATACTATTTCAAATGTATACAAGTGCCTGTTGCAGAGACATTCTAGAGAAAAACGCAAGCCAAATTTGTAACCTGATAAACTTGCAATGGCTAATCACTAAGATCGTTGCTTGTTCTTTTTTTTTTCTCATACTTCTGGGTGCAAGTTTTGAACAATTATGAATGTGGACAGGTGGGGCAACTGTAAACAATACATTCAAAAACCCCGTGCCTCCAACCTCTACAGCTGAAACTCCACTTGCTCAACATCAGCCTCAACCCATCTTGGCTAAATCTTCTTCAATCATACCATCAGTTTCTGTAGCAAAATCACATGAAGAACCTCCTAAAGATTCTCCTGCATTAAGGACTAATGGTAGTCATTCTGAGGTTTCAATTTATATGATTTTATGTACCCTGTGCATGAGCAAGGAGTAACTATTCATTGATCTTATAGCAGGTGGGACAACTTTGAATGGTACATCAAGTAACTCTGTGCTCTCTACCACTTCAGCTAAAGCTTCACCTGCACAAATGCAGTCTCAACAATGTCCCATTATTACTAAATCATCTTCTGCTTTACCTTTGGGCTCTGCAACCTTGAACAAGCCATCAATAAAAGCTGATTTAAGTTCAGATCCAGTGAGAGCTGCTGCAGTTGCTGCTGGGGCCCGTATTGCTACCCAATCAGATGCTGCTTCACTTCTTAAGGCTGCTCAGGCAAAGAATGCTGTCCGTATCATGCCTACTGGTGGTTCTCTAATGAAACCATCTATTTGTGGATTGGTGGCTGCGCCACTTTCCAGCCGTTCGGCTGTTTCATCTAGTGTTTCACATGCCAGTTTGGTGAAACCCTCATCAGGAACTCTGGCCACTCCACTACCTTCTGCAAAATCATTATCATCTAAACAGATGAATGCTGAATTCCCCGAGAGGCAAGATGCCAAACATGCAGAAGGTAAGAAAATTTCTGGGTCAGAAGATGTGGAAAGAGAGCTTGTCAAAGCAGATGAAGCCTGTGCCTTGGCGAATGAACCAAGTGAACTAGCAAAAGAGGGCAAAGAAGGAGTTCACCCAGTTAAAGAAAGTGAGGAAGCATTACCAAACCATAAAGCAGAGTTTAAAAGCCAAGCAGTTGTTGCTGAGAGTTCTTATTCTTCAAAGAAAGTGGAGATTTCTGGGGGTGATGCGGCGGATGTCAATGAAGACAAGGATGGAGAGAGTAAAAATGCCAATGCTGGTAATACCAAAGATTTTCCTGTTAAAGAAGTTGAATTTCAATCTACTGTACAGGAGAATGGCGAGTGTCAGGGCATCAGTGACCGGCAAACAAGCACGGTGAGCATGGCATCTGATGAGTGGGACAAAACACTGATGAGTGTAAGCAAAGAGGAGCCGTGCGATGGGACCTCTTAAGGAGGGTAGGACATCTTGTTCAACGTAGCCAAAAAAGGGTTAATGTTTTGCATCAGAAATTGTGTAGATTAGTTATAGAAACAAGTTGAAGTAAATGTCAGTGCATGTTATTTGGATGGTATAAATTGCACTTATTGGATTGGTGCAATGATATTTTCGGGAGCGCATATAATTATGTAAAAAGTATTGAGGGAATGCGAAAATGCATTCTTTTTAAAGATTAGGGATCCAATTACGTGGTTGTTGGCTAATTTTGAAGTTGTTTCACCTTTGTTTTGCGTGACAAAAGAATAAAAAAGATGCATTGCAAAAGCATATCTGCTTGTATAGATTCCTCAAGCCCATCTAATGAAAACCATCCAAGTCCGGTTCTAGCAGACTATATTAGGATCGTCCAACTCTACAATTTGTGTACGTCCAACTTTTCAGAGAAATAATTTGCATCATCATGAGAAAAATTCAAATGAGAGGCAATGAGATAAATACAAGATTGAACGGAATGCTTCAAACGGAACGTTACACAATCATTCCCTTGCGAGTCAGCAACAAATAATTGGTCGAATATAGCTTTCTTCAAATTCTATCTGAATTCTCTAAACCTAAATGCCCGATAGTGAAAGGATTGCTCCATATTCAACTATTCTGGCAGTTTTCCAACCGTTGCCATACCGCTATATTGTTTTTGCAATGCAGGAGTTGCACAAGAGAACATTGATGGCTTTTGTTGTGGCTTATGTCTTTTTAACTTGACGCCAAACAAGAACGACCGCAGAGGAATTCTAGCCTTCTGTGATGGACTTTCCTTGGATGCTGAAATGCCAAGCTCCTCATCTAGTTTTGCCAGTATATTCTCAACTTCAACCTTGAGTCCTCTCATCCGATCCATGCCCACTCGCAACTCATCAGCAACCTTGTTGCTTTCCTGCTTCATGTTGAGAACCTCACCCAGGAACTTAGCAGCCTGATATTCGCTGAGCTCGGGCTCTTCAGCTTTGGAACTTGCATGGGAAACTCTTGTTAACTCTTCTTGGATGTTGCATAGGGATGCATACCTACCCTGCTGTTCATCCTTCAGTACTGTATTGTTCTCCAACCACAGTGATAAGTCTGTGTGTATTTCTCTGAAGTGTTTGTATATCGGTCGAGCCTCTGACATAAGAGGGGGTGTTTTACCACTTCCCCCCGAGTGCCTCCTATGTTCCTTCAGTTTTGATAGCTCCACCTTCAAGTCATGGATTGAAGTTTGGAACTTCCTTATATGATGAAACGAGGTGCTAAACCTCAACCAGAACTCCAGGTTTTCCTCCAGCAGTCCATCAATGTCGGATCTGAATTTCTCTTCTATAGCTGAAACAGTACGCGGCACATCAGTATGTTTCAACTCCACCTCATTTCTAACCTCCTTACTGGGGTACTTTCTAATGCGCCTTTGGGCAGTCAGTTCACCAGTTCTTCCTCCAGATTCGAAGTGGTGTTCACTTGTTGTATCAAAAACATGCTGCTGTGGTGAACTCAGGGTTGACAAAGTAGAATCCGGGAAGCTGGCTGCTTGTGTCATGCTTTCCGGAGAGCACTTATATTTTGACAAGTTACTGCCATGATTTTCATCTTGAGTTTGTTGGGAAGGGCTCATTTTCCGGAGGAACTGAATTTCCTCATCCCTATGGGCAAGAGCATTCTTCAATTCTCTTATCTGCAATGCTAATTCGAAGAACCCATCTCTGTTTTTCTTTTCAACATCACCCAACTTCTTTCTCACGTCCTTGTAATTTTTAAGGATCAAGGTGTATTCTTCCAGCAGAAGCTTTTCTCTGTCCTCTGAGCCACTCAGCAATACATGTCTCCAGTTTGGTTGATCTGCTTCCTCATCTGTCCCCGCTTCCTCTAGCTCAGTGTCAAGATAACTGTCTGTCTCAGACAAACATTTCCCCTCATTTTTCTTATCAGCTTTCTTCTCATCCTTTACCATTTGCATGGCCTTTGATGCAAATGTCTCGCTATCAATAGCAGGTTTTTCATGTTCTTCAACTTCTACGTCTGCTTCAGCAACTGGAGCTGCTCTCACTTCTTGCTTGTCAAACCCTTCATCCGGCTTTGCATTTTTCAATTTCTCTGATAAATGATCGACATGGCAACTTGCCTCAGTCAGACATGTTTGAAGATGGTTGTTTTGTTCTTTGAAACTTTGTTTGAGATTCCTGACACTATGCAACTCCTCCTCCAACTCTTTTAGCTTGTCGCCCATATCCTCCGAATTTTCCATGAGAGTTTCCTTCTCCTCTTCCAGGGTCTTAATGGTAGCCTGAAGACCATCTGTTTCGGACCTCAATCTGTTAACCAGAGCGCCTTGAGAAGAGACTGTAGTTTCCAAGGTGGCAACCTTCTCAACAAGCTTATCAATTCTGTCTGCCAGTTGAATAACAGTGAGGGTGGAGTCCGAATTTTCATCAAGCTCGTTCTTAACCTTCTCCCGCAACATTTCCCTATTGAGATGATTTTCTGTTTCAGCCTCATGTTCATCAGTTGGCTCCTGCAGGTCAGTTTGCTCCGAAAGAATTTCGCGTTTTAGGACCATTAGTTTCTGGTGGACTTCCTTTATCCTTTCGTTCTCTACTTTGGCCTCCTCAGCTGATTCCTCTTGCTTCTCTCGCAACTTAACCAAGGTCTCCTGACACGATTTTAGAGCTGTGTCTGCCATCAAAGTTCTAGCTTCATTATCATCAATAACATTTCTTATGTTAAATTCGTCTTGCAAACCGCTGATTTTCACTTGCATCCCAGTGATCTGGTTTTCAATTTCCCAACACTTTTCATGGCATCGTTCGCACACACTTTGTACAAACTCTTTTTCAGTTTGTAGTGCCAAAATTTCCTTCTGAAGCTTATTGATTTCCTCCAGAGCCTCCTCTTTGCTCAGGCCCGAAATTGGAGGTCCAGCAGCTTTAGCAGAGGTAGCCATTCTATCCAGTTGCCCCTTTTTTGAAAATGACAAGGAATGGCACCTAAACTCTTTCATTGGCGTACTAGGGACGTTTGGAATGTTTACTTTGGGCATGTTGAACACCGTCGTGGCATCATCCGGAGGAGTTGGTGTCGTGGGGTAATGTTCATTGTCATCATCCTCATCCATGGCATACTGAACTTGTTCAGGGAATACAGTGGCAATGGTACGGTTGGCACTTTGCAAGTCCCTTGACAGAAGATCGTATCTTTCGGCCAATGCTCGATAAGACCGATAAGATTCTTCCACATGGTTTATAAGTTCCGGCCTCTTCTTGTAATACATCTCGATTCTTTGAACAAAGGAATCCCCATCATTTTCGATGATTCCGAGCATCTCCCTAACCTTTTCCTCCATCTCTGTAATTTAACAGGTTGTACGATATGCCAGTTTAATTTCTTACAAAAATGAAATAAAATTGAGAGAAACAAATAAGGAAATGTGATCATGTGTCCTTTGTAGAACAACCATCACAACGTGTTTTTCTTTCTTCTTTATTTTTTTCCAAAGCAAACCCATTTTCAAGCTGAATCCTCTTATCTTTTTCAGTTTATTTTGTGATATGCCCATGATTTGTAAAGAAATGTGAAGAATTCTCAAATCCCATCGGACTCATTTTTAACATGCAACTTGTCAATCATGGTACCGGATAGATCCAATTATCCCCTAACAGAGAAAACGTTTTCCCTTGTTGAAAGATGCTGGCGATTGTGCATGCAATTGGACATTAAGGGACACAACCAGTTGGCATCAATCACATTCACCAGAAACAAATAAATGATCACAACAAAGGGCTTCTCCTCTCAAAAAATTACGAAGGAAGAAAATGAAAGGAGCATGACACTTATACATATATATATATATCAAGACTATTTGTCATTTTTCATAAAGGAAATACCTCGGAGGTTTTCTTCCAGCCATTTTGACTGCTTTGTCCTGACGTGGCTGGCCCACCACCATGAATATGCATTACTTGCAGCCCTGTGCAACATCCTTTTTTTCTCTTAAGATGCAAAACCCATCACTGGAAATCCATTGGTGGTCATGATCACCACAATATCAAGGAGAAAGACAGAGAGTTTCCTGCGGAGAGACAGAGGGTTATTATTTTTATTCTTCCTCTTCTTCTACGAAATGCCTTCAATGAGGCAAGCACGGAAGAGAGGGCATTTAGGTCCGGATATTATGTTAGATCCTTTGACAGCCTCAAAGATATAGGAGCCCTTCTGTTGGTATGCCCAAGTTGGAAAATCCTCCCGTTGCCAGGTTGGTCTCCTATAATAATTGGAGTGTACTCTTTTTATTTGTTTATTTATTTTCTTTTTTATGTCGAAGTTTGCTACTTCTGTTTCTACGTTCCACATCTTATTAGACCGACAGCCATGGCCTTTTAGTTTTGCGTTCTGTTTCAGACAACCTGCCTTAGATGCCTTTTGCTATTTATGCATGGCGGCTGTTCTATGGAATATTCTGGTTGTTTTCAGATTCAGATGCTCGGATGTGGGTTGATATTAAGTTGGCAAGTTACTATTTAAAATTCAAATTTTTATTTTTTCACTATTTTCTTATTATATATTAAAGCGGGTGAAAATATTATTTTTTATTTTTTATTTATTAATTTATATTAAAAATATATAATTTTTCAGTTTTTATACACTAATTTTTAATTTTATTACTCTTATTCGACAATCAACTTGTTAATTTCTTAAAAGAAAATTTTCACTAATCTTATAATTTATCATATTGTAGAATAGGTGAAAAATATATTTTTATTAATTATTTTTTTCTATATTTTAATTTGTATATAAATATACAAGTATATTATGCAAATTATTTATGTTTATATTATTTATAATACATATGTATGTATGTATATATGTATGTATATATGTATGAATTTATATAATATAAATTTATATATGTGAATAAAATTTTTAAAATATTATATATAATAAAAATAGATAACTATATAATTAAAAAAATTAATATTGATATAAAATAATTAATATATAATAAATCAAAAAATTTGTAAATTAAATAAATTATATATATTTGTATAATATATCAAACTAAAGTAATATACATGTGTATAAATAAATAAATATATATATATATAATAAGAAAAAATATAAACAAATTAAATGATAAATTTTTTATATTTAAAAAAGTTCAATTTGAGAAATTAAAAAAAAAAAAGATCATGTTTCCTTCATTGTTTAAAGAATCAAATCGTTTTGTGGATCAAATTTGAGTTATTTTTTTCAGTTATATTACATTTTAAGTGGGATGGAGTCAAGTATTTTTTTTGGATGGATTTAAGTCAAATTGTTGATCAGGTCAACTTCTTACTCTTCATAAAAACTGACAGTCCAACGCTGTTAATAGTAGAATCAAGGCATAGGATAAATGAATTTTTGCGCACTGGGCAAGGCTGTAAGTTTTGATATGGGCCAATCTTCTCCTTAAACGTAGAAGTCAGTTAAGTTCTGGTAAGGCACCAGGCATTGGCGGGCAACTGGGCATGCTGCATTTTTAATGGATTGGGTTGGCAGCAATTTATTAACAGTTTTTTCCTCAGTCCTTAATACGTTTTGCATTCTTAGTCACCAATGCATTTCAACTCTCAATTTTGTAGACCACATAAAACCCATCTCCGATATCCCGGCTTGTTCTTGTTCGTGTAAATTGCAAATCGTTTTTCTCCAATTGAAGGAAAGACTGAAAGCGGAAGTGCAAAACTGGAACTGAAAGCCCAACTTAACTGCCGAATAACTTTGAGAGAGAGAGAGAGAGAGAGAGAGAGAGAGAGAAGAGGTATATTATCTGCGTAGTCCTTCCTATTATTTACATAATATTTACAGCATACACTTGCTTCCTTTTATGTACACCCAAGTTCACACCAAAGAATTATAGACACCAAACAAGTTACTTTTTGTTCTTTTTCATCCTACTCAATATCCCCATTACAGTAATCCTGGACAAAGATAAGGGCAAGCCAGCAGAACAGTCTTTCATCCAAGTCAACAAATATAGAAGCAACCTAAAAGCCCATAACTTCCTGCAAGAAGGCCATCATCATAGCTTCCCTCTTTATTGTTTGAGCTCCTCATGCAACAATTTGAGAAACTGGGCCAACTGTCATTTTTCACCCTTTTGTTTTTTTAATTAAGCTTGTGTGTAAGTCTCATACTTATACATCAATTTTCTACACTAAGCCAACATGATGGTTGCCACCAGAAGATGTAGCAATGGCAGCTAAAACAGAATCCAGAAAGCAATACGAACATCAGCTGCTCTGGAGGTATGACAGCCACTGCTCCATATATTTTTTGCGTTCTGTACATTGAAGTTAAATGAAGAGAATGAGTCAGTATAGATGGGCCAATACAGATGCAGAGTGAACAGAAAGAAACCATTTTTCCAGAGAAACTTACTGCCAACCAGTAGAGAAGTATGTTTTTGCAATAAATAAGGAAGAAATCAAACAGTGTGAAGGAAAATTGACAAATAATGCAGACTACAGAAACTGAACCAATATCCTCTACTGTGTCTATGAAATACACTAAATTACATTTACACAACAATATATTCAGTCAGTGAAAAGAAACTGTGGGACTAGCTTAATGTACTTCTACAGATGGTACTGACATATTGCAAAAAGCAGGAGGAGTGGAAACAGAGGGATTCAACCATACAACAAAACCACCACAAACAGTTAAGAAATAAAAAAGATCTTGATGTACAAGCCAAATTGCAGTACAAGTGAACAGCCTTATTTTCGCCACAAAGAATTCAATCAACAGGACTCGGGACCCTTACTTCCACATACTGCTCATGGAGGATAATGCCTAAATTGCAATATTTTAACTTTAACTCAAACAGTAAAGATATACAGCAGTGGAATAAATTTAGCCCTTTGGTTCAAATTTGAGTGTTTATAGAATCCAAATACCCAACATTTGAATGCAATGACTGGCAACTGGCTATCCAAACCACCTATTAAGTTGGTTTTGCTTGAAATAATTCAGGCTTGACCTTGAACACTTTACACTTGGCCTGACAACTGATATTTTCTCTCCCTTTCCTACTATCTGTTATATGCCGTAATTCAACCTAACCACACTACATCACCTAAAGGTTCCCTCAAGCAATCAAATCATTTGCACAACTGAGGAAATATTCAATATTTTAAGAAGCAGGACAATAACAGCAACTGGTGACTCATAATAAAGGTTTCTTAACGTACATACCCTTCTAACTTATCAAGAAAGGCCCTGCCTAACTTCTTGAAAATGAACTTTGATGGTTCGAGACAGATGAACATCTAAAAAACTTACACAACTTATAGCATGATTTCATGATGCAATGTTAGCAAATATCCAGGGAGTGGACAAACCATCAACACAAAAAGGAAAAAGGAGAATTAATGATAATGGTGCAGACGTGGAGATAATAGGTTGCACGTACCATCTGAATAACCATCCGGGATGTTAACAATGGCACCAAATACATTGGTTTTTGAATTCTCAAATACATTATCTTGAACACGCCCATAACATGGGACCAGCACAGCAAAACTATTATCTGTGTCATCATCACTAGAAAATCCAGGTCCATGAGGCTCCAGCCATCCAATTGAATAGTCTGAATCATCAGAGTCAGACCCTGAAATGCAGCTACCATCGGATGGCACAAGAACAACATCATATTCCTTATCTATCTTCCTCTCTTCCCGGCTATGCCATTTTCGCTTAGCCCTTCTAGATGAAGAGGTCACCTTAGCCTCCTGAACCAAAGGAAATTTCAAAGCATCTGAGTCCCACAAATCTGAGTCAGGCTTGGTACTTTGAGAAGACCCATTTGAAATTCGGGGTTCCTGGTTCTTTCCACTCCATAACCACCATGAAAGATTGGTAAATGCCACCGCCATACAATCAACTGAAAATCACTGCGAATTGTTGCAAAGATTTATGCAGGGATATGCAACCACTACCTATCAATTCAAGGCCCAGAAACTGGAGCAGATGCCGAATATTTTATGCTGTCAAACCAATCAACAAAATAGAACAAAGTGAACACGCGAATATCCAGCAGAAAAAGAATTAACAAAAAAGGGAAAAAAGTGAACTCAACAATTTTCTTTTACGTGCAAGGAACACAAACAAGAATGAAAAGAAGATCGAACCTAAAGTTGCTTTCCAAAAGTATCAAAGACTGTTTCATTATTTAATTTCTGATAAACAGAAACAAAAAAAAAAGAAAAAAAAAAAACTGCAAGGAGTGCAAAGTTTCTTTCCAATTCAACTCATAGTTCGATTTTCCCATCAACCAAACACACACGTATCGCCATGGGCTATTAATAACGCATCGTTTCTCTACGTGCACCGTCAAAACAAGGAACCGACGCGTCAAAGAACAGAACTTCCCAATACAATGAACCAAGACGGCTCATTTCGCAGCTTAATTTCGTCAAAATTAAAATCATAGTGCACATAGCGTGGCTCCAAATGACCGAAATAAATAAATCATCCTAAAAATGGAAAACACGTAGCTATTGCCGAAAGATAAATTCTTACTTTCAAAAAATTAAAAATAAATAAATAAATATATATATATATATATATATATATATATATATATATATATTCTATCTCATCACTTCCAAAAGAAGCAGCCAAAGATCACCGAAACTTCCTTTTCTTTCTAATTTTAGTCATTAAAAGTTAACAACTTGAGCCCCAAACTTGGCATCACAGAGGAGATTCAAAAAGCACGAATACGGAAGATTATGTAAAATATAATAAATAAATAAGTGTATTTTAGGTACCTGAGAGGGCCTGAAGAATTTGAGTCTTGAAAGAGGCAGTCGGCTTTGGCGTCGGTGGTAGAATTGGAGAGGAATTGGCGTTTCAGTCGTGCGCTCCTTCAATTCAATTATAACTTTTTCTTTCTTTCTTTCTTTCTTTTTTTTTCAATCCAAATAACAATATCTTTTAATTAAATTTAAATAAATCCGCTCAAACTTCTTTAATATTTAATATAATTCTCTCTTTTATTGAAAATACACATAAATAAAAAAAATTAAACTCAAAATAATACCCAAAAAAAAAAAACCCCACACACCTACCCTCCTCCAGGCTGCCTCGCCTCAGGTCGTCACATGTTAATTGGTTTGATTAGAATTTAATTAATTGAAAGAGTTTAATTGTCTGCGGCCACGTATAGGAAAATGAGATTGAATGGATGTGCTTTTAGCCGGGTATGCCAAATGGCGGCTTTTATGTGGATTTGAAGGTGAGATTGAAGGGAGTTCTACCGTGAACGTGGGTGCAGGTGAGCGTGGCTAACGAGACGTTCAAAGAATGCCAGGTCAGACTAGGAGTGCCGCCTGGAGGATGGTTAGAGGGAGGAGGGGGGAGAGAGAGAGAGAGGATGGTGACGTGGCGTGGATCTCACCAGAGATTTTGCGTGTTTTTGTGGGCCTAAGTAACTGATGGCTTTCTTGTCTCGGACACCTGTCACGATTGTATTGGCAACTACGGTTGATAATACAAGCAGTTCGTAGTATTTCCAGCCGTACAGGACTGAAAGCGTCAAAATCGTATCTGAATCGTTAGAAAAAAAAAGAAGAAAAGTATTCAGAGCCGTGCAAGGAAAGGTTTTATTAGTTAATTTTTTAATTATTGTTTTTGAGCGCAACCGGGATCTCAACTAATTATAGATGATGAAGAGGACTGCACTCATTATGCTTTGTACATTTTGTTTTCTAAACGATGGTTCTTTTTTCTTGAAGTATGAACTATGTCTTAATTAGTTATTTTTATATTTAACATTCATAAATAATATCAGTAAACTAAATATTTTATCTTTATTTTATTAATCAATAATAATAATTAACAATTAATAATAATATTTAATAACAACAATTAACAACAAACAAACTAATAATAAGGAATAAAGCCAGTGTTAGCCATGATGTTCTTTGAGATTAATATTAATCAGCAGTTTGGAACTAGAAATTTCAAATCAATAATTTATATCAATTACTGGGTATCCTAAGAAATTAGGAATTTCTAATGGTACAATCGAATTCTTGCAAGGGTTGTCAACATAATGCACGTAATCCAATTTGCCAGTGCCCACAGTTTAGAAACGTTTTTTTTTTTCTTTTTTTTTGAAGCGACTGACTTGTGTATGCATAAGCAGATTTAATAAATAATCAAGAATTTTACTGTGTTATCCTACTAGTATTGACATCAAATTTCACGTATCTTCAGATGGGAAGATTAAAGATAGAGTGTGGAGGAAAAATGTTCTAACTCTATGGTTTATATTTTATCATCATGTCTCAATACGCCTATAAATATATTAAAAAAAAAAACACAAAACTAAAGCTGGACCAAAAAAACTAAATCAGTTGTAGAAAAATACCAATAAAGTTGGAAGTAGATTCGATTCAAATATTTCTTTTATTTAGCAAAAAAAATTCCACTTTTATCTGCTTTTTAAATTTCATCTGCAATATATTTTTTAAAAAAAAATTAGTCTCTCTCTCTTCTTTTTTTTGTGGAATAAATTGGTTCTTTTCCATCCTTTTGTCGTCAAGTATATTTACCTATCACTCAGATTTATGTCACGTAAGCATTTATCATTCTAGTCAGATGCCACATGGCATTTTTATATTTTTTTTTATTTTTTTCTCCTAAAATTTAGGTTGGTATTAAATAATAAAATTGAAACCAATAATGATAAGAGATAAAAATGAAAAAAAAAATTATAAAAAATTTATTTAACCCCCGAACTCATTGAGAGTCCTCCCCTGCCTCTTGAGAGCATAAGCCATGTCCATCCATTGTCATCAGTCTTTCCTCCCAGTGTGCTTTGTGTAGGTCCCTTGTCGCGAATCACGTTCTTCAGGAAGATCTCGAGAACCCCACGTGTCTCCTTGTAGGTAAGCCCTCCGATCCTCTTCGCACCACCTCTACAGGCCATGTTGCAAAGGGCACGTGGCATAAGTTACGCGGCATCTAACTAGACTGACAAAAATGACGTGGCACAAGTTTGTGTAACGGGTAGATACATTCAATGGCAAAATGACAAAAACACACTAATTTAGTCCAAAAAAAAAACAAAAACCGTGAAGGGTCTTTTTTGTTTTTTTTTGGTTTTTTGTAAGAAAATGTTATGGACAAAACTTGAAAAACAAACAAACAAGAGGGGGTCAAATGAGATTTTTGCCTTTCTTTTATCGAGCGCTAGCGCGCAAATGTTTCTATTGGTAGGTACAACAATCTTCAAAGGCTCCTTAACTCCTAATTTTAAAAATTGTTAACCATCATAGTGCATTGTAAGTTCCGAGTAACTTCTAAATTATTCCTGAATTTATCATAGTTTTGAAACCACAATATCATTATCATTATTTACGTATTTAAGTATTGAGTACACACAAATTATTTTGTATTGTGGGGGATGATGTATTGGTTTAATTGCCGTAAGAGTTCAATCATATTAAGCAGATAGATAACGACGTTATCTGCTCCATCAACTAATCATCGGTGGACATGGCGGCTTGTGGTTCATGACAATGACCTCGCAATTATTTCCCCAGAAGAAGCCACATACCAACATAGTGCTTGTATGTGGATCGATAGGCCATAATTCTATTGGCTAGTTGCGCTGGGTCACAAATGACAAAACCAGCTTACATTAACTATATACTCAAACAAACTCAATTATTGAGGGAAGCGTCTAATGGCCGCTTTATGTTAGGTTTTTATTTGAACTACCCTGTTTGAATTCATATTGAATAACAGTCTTTTTGCCGAAATAAGTATGAGAGAGTGTTTAGTTCAAATTTTCAAATCTGTTAATCACGAAAAAGTAGCTCAAAACTAATGCAATTGTTAAAAAAATTAATAACCTTGAACTATTTTTTGAGGGAACAAAAACTGATTAGTAACCTATAAACTAAATTAACCCTTTAAATATTTATTTCTCTAAATACCAGGCAGGGTGATAAAAATAAAACTAAATGTTTCAAAAATAATTGTTTTACTATTTAAACAACAATAGACAATATGAATATCACAAAATATTATAATTTTATTTTATTTATCAGCAAAAATAATTAGTAGATAATGTCAATAATTAGCACTAACAAATTATAGCAATAATAGGTAAAAACTAAACCAAACCAAAACACTAGTTGGCGTTTTGGAATCCCTGCCAGCCAATGGTCCTCAAGGCCTCTTAAACATATCTCAACGCAAGGAAACATTAAAATAAACAAATCTCATTGGAGTGAAATGCGGAATTGTCTCCTGCACGCAACTTACTAAACAATTGGACACGGACAAAGTGGGCGGTGGATTGAGTCAATTCATGACTACGGTTTCGGTCAAACTAAAATCAGACTAATGTCGAACTGACTCAAAACTAAAATCAAACTGAAATTTAGCTGGAAAACGGTTCGATTACAGTCCCGCCCCCTTGGAACCTGCCCGCTGGTTTAATCACGGGCATTGTGCATTGAGGGAGGTGGAATAAAAGCAAATTTTACATAAAAACATTCAAAATATGGAAGATTATGCCATCTCAGTTGAGAGAGTCAATATACTGTTGATAATTCATCAACAAAAATGCAATTTCAGACCAATTTTTCACCTTCATTCAAAGGACACTAACAAAAATAATCCCCACATTGAATATTTCGTAGAATCTTGTCTCTGTGTATAACAGAATTTTTAACATTAATGGCATCCCTGTCATCCAATGTTTGTGATTTGCACATCTCCTGGTTGCAAGAAATTACTTCAAGGTGAAAGTCAAGGTTTTGTTTCTTCCAGGCACTTGCAGCCATACTGGTCATCTTGGAGCAAAAGCACCAGTTGTCTTACAACAAATTTGATGTTTGTTATCTAAGATTGCTGACACGCTTTCCCCTTGTTAACTTAACAGGAACATCAGCCAATAAAAATTTTCCCTCCCTTTTTGCGTCTGCAGTGTGTTCCGGTGGTAAGAACTGATCCAGATGATCAGCCTGACTAACTGGTTTCTGCCCCCACAGTAACTGGCCAGGTTTTATAGGACTTGAATTGATCTGTAGGAATCTAAATTTTCTGTTAGCAAGCAATCAAGAACAATCCTAGTAATTATCTGAAATCAAGATATTGATGATGTTGAGTTCTAAATAATGAATAAAATGAAGAGAAGATATTAGCCTTTAAAATATTCTTATTTCAAGAAAACTGATGAGACGCCATCATATAAAGGGTTAACAAAAAGACAAGTTTTAACAGATAACCCACAGAGAAAGCATACCACTGCCTCCTCAATTTCATGCAAAGGCTTCCTTCCTGGTGCAGAATTATTATTCAGGTCAGCAGATTGAGAAGTCTGAGCATCTTTCTCCATTCCCTTGGTACCTGAACAGCGTCCAGATTCCAGAGCCACAACTGATTGACTGGAAACATCTGCCCTGGTTAAGACCACTTCTCTGTTCGTGCACTTGGAAGCTGCACATCCACAACTTGTTCTGCAGCAGCTTTCAGCAGCCCGGCATTCACATTTCATCGTCTTGCACAGGGATCTTTTACTGCAAGAGCAGCAAGCATCTGGCAAAGGGTTTTCCACCACATTAACATCCCCAGTAAGGTCTGCTTCAGATGATGTACCAAAATTGTCTGATTCAGATGTGCCCATGTCCAACGAATCAATGCTACTTCCAATAGAGGCAGAAGATGTAACCGGATATGCCTGATTAATGAATGGCATCACTCAATGAGATCCATATTCTTGCTTAAGATTAACAGGCGAAGCGCATCAACTTTGCTTTTGTGAGCTTCTGGCTAATCGAAGCCCTAAAAATTCAAATAAAATGAAACGTTTTTACAAATCAGGGAGAAGCAGAAAATAGCTGCCAAACCTTCTACCTGTGAATTCTTTGCATAAACTTGTGCCTTTGGCATTTTCAGTTGACTAACCAACTTGCTTAGTAGAGCTACTTCCTCTTTCAGGTCACTTAACTCTGATTCCCTCACTGTGCGGTCAACTTCCTTATCCTGCAGTAGGTACCTTAAAGAACAAGGAAGAACAAGTTCAGACAAGGCGTCTGGGCAATGACTTCTGTTCATATAACTGCCAAGAAGAATAACAGCACAATCATTAGGGAAGGTTTAGCAATTCGGTCTCACCTAAAATTTTCTTGCCTCAACATTTCTGCTTCTTCCTCGTACTTTCTCACTTCATCAGCCATCCTATCCAAATGCGTTACTTAATCAACTCATTCAAAGAAACCAATATTGATTGGATGAAAATGGGAGATATAATAGGCTTGTTTGGAAAAATTTTAACTTTGTAAATAAACAGCATGATACGCGAAACACAAAATCATAAAATTGAAAGCACCCGTACCCGAATGATACAGTAACCTTCCAAATCAAATTACTTAGCCCACCCAGTTTAGTCTTCGGTCCCACCGGCTAAATTATTCCTCACTCCATTTTACTTCACTGAAGACCGGATCTACGTTGAGTTATAGTAAGACCAAAATTGGCCTGGCTCTCTCATTCTTTGTCTGTCGATTGTAATTTTAACTCATCATTCCCCCAACCTATCAAATATCCGATGGGCCACAACCTTCCGAAGGACATGTTCAATAAGAGCAACAGTTATCATCCATCCTATTGACTACATTTTTTTACATGGGCATCCGTCTCAGTACTCTATGGATTCAAAACTTCGTTTGGGGCCAATAACAGAACACAGTGAATGAAAGCTTTAGACAAAGTAAATATTAAAGAAGCAAAAAACATAGCATTTAAAGGAGCTTACTCTTCCATTTGACGTTCATATTCAGCTCGTATTTCTTCTGTCCGTTGTGCAACTTTGAGTTCAATCTCAATACCCTGCACCATTTGGCGCTGTCTTAGTAGAGATATATTCCCACATAAGCAAATGAAGTGGTCCACAGTTCATTGGCATAATACCCCTAATAACAAATTAATTTATCCTTTCAAATCAAGACAAAGCGGTGAAGGGCTTTCTATCGTGATGGTATAGAGCTTGCCATCAGAAGATATTGAAAATTAGTCTACACTTTGTGCTGCACTTTAAGAAAAATATACAGCATGCATTTAATCACATCACAGGTGATTGGATTTAGCTTGTCCAAACCCATATATGCAAATCATTGATTCGTCTCAATGTGATGAACATACCTGAATCCCAGGAACTTGGTCAGCTTTTGGGCCTGTACAATATTTTGAAAGGTTTAGCTCAACAACCATAATCCAAGGAAACAGACATGATACTTTAAGCAGAGGTTCCCCTAACCAGAAGTTCTCTGAGATGAAGTCTTTCGAGATTTTAATAGCTCTGTAAGTCGTTTACTAGCCATAGAAGCTTCTTCTGATTTTCGCTGCAATACCTGATGCTCAACGAGGACATTGTAAAAATGACTCCCGGAAGCCACATTCGGTGAGAAGAAAAACCTTTCATAAAGAATCTTTTAAAGACAGAAATTACCAGCTTCTGCCTTTGGTTTAAAGCCAATAGCTTGTGCATTTCATACTTTTTCCACCTTTGATCTTTGTTAAGCTGTTACAGTTATCATAATGCACATATGGATGTAATGTAACCAGTTCACAACTTACATAACACTATAGTCCAAATAAAAACAATGCCAATCAAGCGAAACAAATTGCTAGCTTGCATTGTACGCACGAAACATGCATGAATTGTGTTTATATTATTTGTGTAACTTCATCAGTTATCACATACATACATGTGTTTTCTGCATGCATGCGCAATGTTGAAAAAAAAACAAAAAAAGTTGGGAAGAACAGCTGCAGTGGTGCCTTTAATCCAAAGAAACCCTGTCAATTGGATAGTGTTACCACACACAGGATCAATCAGCCTAGTTAGCAGCATGTATGCAATACTTAGGCTTTGGGAAGCTAACTATCTGTAATCTATAAAGCTGGCTGTAGTTCAAACTTTAAAATTAGAGAAAGACCACACATTCAATTCTATCCAAATCAGCCAAATCTTGCTATGGCAGAACACCAAATAGAATGCCTAAAAAATCAGCATAAGAAATGGAACACTAATCCTCGGGTATCTAGAAGGTAAATGCAAATTCCACCAGCCAAGTGAGCCCACAAATTGTCCAAATCCGGACATCAAATATGAAAACTAGCTGGACCTACCTCAATCTGAGCTATGATACTATCTAGCCCTCAAAAGCTAGGCAATCATGAGTGCAAGAAACGACGTACCTGAAGAATTTCTTTCTCAAGTGAAGCTTTTGATTGCCTGAACTGCACAGACTGTAGCTTCATTTTGCATAGAAGTTCAACCTTCGTAGAAGAAAAATGTCAGGAGGCATTGTCTCTCAGGATTGCCATCAGTAACACAAGAAAACACGCATCTTGACAAACAATTGAGAGGGGGGAATCCATTTATAGCATAAATGTTACCTTTTGAACCTTCAATTTTTGAACCTCATCCTGAAGCAGCCTGCCCGTTTCCCCAGTCTTTTGTTTCTGAGTAGAAAGCTGAAAATATGCACTTAATTTCCTCTTCAACTCCACAACCTGTAAAGATAAGATGGGTGTTTCGTCATAAGACGTGCAATGCTATTTTCACGGTTATGATTTTCATTACAAATCAAAGAGTCACCTGTTCTTCAAGGGCGTGCAACTTTTGATTACCATCTTGCTTCATGTTTTGGGACCCATCAACAGAAGTGGACGAACCACTGCCAGTCTTGCACTTTAGTGCTTCCATTTCCCTCTGCCGCGTCAACAAGAAATTAGGACAACAAAAAAGATTTTTTTTTTTTTTAAAAAAGACATGAATATTCATGACGTTCACTCGCATATTAATGACAGAAATGCCTTTCTATTTTCCTCATGTGTGTGTCCGATTCCGACATCTTCAAATATTACTGTCCTTTACATGAAATTTCAAACAGCATACCAGGATGTTCCTTGTAGGAGCCAATTAGTTCGCTTCCTTGTTACTATTAATCACTAATAAAATCAAAAATCAATTAATTTATTTTCTAATTTAAAAGCTTCTTATTATTATTATTATTTTTTTATATCTTCATTCACCAATTCTTCTCAACATCTAAACATATGTAATAGCTCAAAACACGAATCCAAACAATTTTTTTTATTTAAAAAAAAGGATATTTCACAACGCGGCATTGCCAACAGAAAAAAGCCACCTTAAGAGCTTGGTTCTCGTTCTCCAAATCGCGAACTCTCTTTTCGCGGTGCTGTTGTCGTTTCAGATCGCCATCTTTAGCTGGCGGCGAGGAATCAGGGGCGCTGTGGCTCGCTGGCTTCGACCTGCGATTTGGCTTCTTCATTTTCTCCACTTAAAGAATGAGTATATGTATTAAGCGGCGATGAGACTGGTGCTGATCGGATCTGGATGGTGCGTTTGGCGAAGCTGTTTTAAAATGAGAGCATTTAAGCGTTTTGCCAAAGCTCTGCTCTTCGGCGATGCGTTGCAATTTTTTTAACTTGTTCTGGTTTCCCGCCCATTCAATGTGTCGATTACTCAAATTCGGCCACGTAGTAATCAGACAAGACGCGTTTTTCTTTTTTCTTTTTCGATTTAATTGTACCGATTTTTTTTAATAAATTAAAAAAAGTGGCATGATATAAATATTAATTATTATCATTATAAATTTAAATTTAGAATTCTAACTCAATATTTTCTTAAGAAGAGAACCTCACTCCATAAACAATGATGACTTCGAGTCTTCCACAACCCGTCGTAGCATATGAGTCTAGAATATACTAACGCACTCACTTATATATTTCTGTTTATTTAAGGAGTTTTACGTCATGGGTTTAAAGTTAGACTAACGAAAAAAGAGACATACCAAATTACTACTAAACTAGTGATGATTAAAATTTGTTTCTAGAATGGATTTATCGGAATTTTAATGAGCTACTCTTTTTATTTATGTAGTACATTCACTGAGGTACATTTACAGGCAATGTTTACTGGAATTGACGTGAATTGGGCTTTTTAAGTTACATAGATTATTCAGGGATAAAATGGCATACTCGAAGGGACTTGCCTTCAAAATTGAGCTGTTGCTCCTCTTTCAATGTAGAATTAAGGGCAGCAATCAAAAGACCTTGAAAAAACTCGAAGAGTAACCGTGGAGATGGATTCCCAGGGGCCCACATTTTTGTTTCTGTTTGTCTTTGTTTTTTTCTTTATTATTATTCGGGTACGTGCGCCCGGTGTATAATCGGCAATGCCATTGGCAGTGGCATTACTTTCATAAACAGCAATAAATTGTCAATGTAATGCAACATGTGGGATAAAGGAAGAAATCCTGACCTAGTTGTGTCCTTTTGGAACCCTGCTAGAAATCAATCAGCAGTTATCCGACAAAGTCAATTAAGTACATAATCAATCTCCATTCGGTTGTAATTAGAGCTCCGCCTTCTTTCCAACAAACCCCCCCAAATATCTGGTAAGCTGTAAAGCTTGTGGCCTGTTGAGGACATGAGGCTTCAGCGCTATCGGCCATGATTCTCTTTCTCATCGGATGTTGATGATCTTGGTGGTCGAGCAGGACTTCTTGCAGGATGCACGCCAGTATCCTTGTTCACAGATCCCTCCGTTTGGTCAGCATTCCTCTCTCTCAAGAGGACACTGTTAGTTGCTGCAGCTGATCGCATGGCTCTAGGTAACTTCAAAGGGATATCTGGCTCACTCGTTGCGTTTTCTGGCTTCTTCGGGGCTTCATTATTTTTGGGGGCTTCCTTGTTTTCTGATTCTGTAGAAGGTGGGGCAACGGGAACGAGCTGGATTACCGATTTTCGCCATTTCTTTCTCTGGTTAGGCTTTGGTACATTAGATTTGGCCTGTTACACAGTCCGTAAAGTGCCAGCAGTAAAATTTAAAGCCAAAATGAGTCAAAAGAAAAAGATATTTGTTGCAAATGAAGTCACAGACAAAGCAAACATTTAGAAATGCCGAAATGAAACATACCACTGTATTGCCTATGTCTGACAAAGGCTTCCTTTTAACCCCACAATCATCTGTTGGTTCACTAGGCTTCTCCACCAGTGCACTCTGAAGAAGCTTTGCACCATGGGAAGCAAGAACCTGATTATTCTTTGCTTCATCAGAACCAGAGCCAATTGCAACACGTTCTGCTATTTCTGGCTGGGCAAATTCCTCCAGCTTGACTGAAGCAGCTTCTCTGTTAGAGCACTTGATTGATGAACAGCCACATGTTGTCCCACATATCCCTCCAGCTGCACGGCATTGGCACTTCGCTGTCTTGCACAAAGAACTCTTGCTACAAGTGCAGCATGCTCCTGGGACACTCTTGTATTTTATGACAGCAATTCCTTCTCCAGAGGAATCCAACGTATAATTTTCTGGATCTTTGCCATTCCCTGCACTTGAATTGCCTCCAGCTTTGGAATTTCTTTTTCTACGATGTGGTTTCCCTGATTGTACCCACTCATCATCTGACATGTCTGAATGTTCAGATTCAGATGTATCCATATCCTCCAATAGCATCACAGACTTGCGGTTTGCCTGCAAAAATAGAAAGAAGGAGCTTTGATGATTGGAAGATGACACCCATAAACATATACAGAAACGGAATGAATTGGAAGACAGATGTCAAAACTATTAGTTGTTGAAGCAGTTGAAAAGAAACCTACCTGCTTGCGCAAGTCATATTTGCATCCCCCAAGGTTCAGGTCAGGATCCTCAGGATCTGCTTGACTTCTGATAGAGAATTTCTTCAAGGCTGAAGTCTGGTGTTAAATTCATGTGCCACAGCAGAATGAGAATGGTTTCAAATACAACAGAGAGAGAGACAGTGTTGAAGCCTTGAAGGCAGCTATTTTTCCTTTCTTACATTCAATGCATTTCTGTATCACTAAGAACTAAACAAAGGAAAAACAAAAAGGCCTGGTATTGGCCTGGGACTTCACCTGATGAACAAGTTCCATTTTCTGTTTTTCCAAATGCCTAACAAGGCTACTGAGTTTCACGACCTTTTCCTTTAGATCTCTTATCTCAGTATCCTTTTCTCTGCATTCAACTTCTTTATCCCGCAGCAGACACCTTCAGAAAGCAAGAAAAGCTGACTTCATCACCATAACAGTCAACACCAAGTTAAAAACAAGAATCTACTCAAGGCTCTAACTTCGTAATATCCATCACCAAGAGCAGTAGAAGTTATTATGCTTAGACCTATATAGAAGCATGACCTTATGCTATGCCTATATGCTTTTTGCTTGGCAAGGCATAAATACAATGCGGAATTTATGGGTAAGCTAAGAAGTCTTTGGCAGTCACCAGTTGCAAGTATTACAACATGTCTAGCTTCTACAAAAAACTGACTTGGAAAAATTCCCAAGAGAATTGAATAGAGAGGGTTATCACCTTGATGAAGATGCTAAATTGAACAGCTGATTCATCACATTCTTTGCTTCAGAAAGAGACCGGACTTGATTCCAACGTCCCCTACCACTAAAGCCACGTTCACGTTCTTCAGCTTCTGACAATTGAGATGCCATAGAAACCAAGGTGCTAGAAGAAGTGGCAAGCATGTTTTCAAGGGCAAATATCCTCGAATTTCTTGCTCCAGGAGACAACATTGGGGGATCATCACTGCTTCCAATGTCATTTAAATAAATTTATTGACTATAAATAAATAATGTAGAGGAGAAAAGTATGAAATTCACTAAGCAAAGTTAACATAAAGATTTTAACCTTAACTCAGTTTGTTTAAGCATCTGGGATTCTTCCTTCAACTTCGCAATCTCCTTGGCCATCCTACCCCTCCTGAAATACCAAAAACCATTACTTAGATCAGCTTGTCCAGTAAAAAGTATAAAACCAAAAGCTTCACAAGATAGATTCTATCTTGTGTTTCATAATTTGAATAATACAATTATTTATCAAAATTTGAATGATACAGATGAAAAACTTTGACAGAAGAATAAGGCAACAATCAGATACATTTGTTACTTTATGCTGATGAGTGACTCTACTGTTATAGATAATTCTTGACCAAAAAAACTTTGAAAACAGGCTAAAAAGTATTTCATAATTTTGGCATAACATAAATGAACTTATTGGAATAAATGTAAAAGTAGCAACTTTTAGCCTAGGGGAAGAAAATCAAGATCCCAACTACTTTGTTTTGACTATGGTCAAGTGGCCATAGGCAAAAAGAAGAAAATGGTGAAATTATAAAAAAAAAAAAAAAAGATTTAAATTCCACCTTTCAAATTGATAACAAAATAATTTCAGCTCAATTCAAATGCAACTACAAGTAAACTTCAGCTACTTCCTGAAAACATCCAACTACAGATAAACATTTAAAAATTATGACACAATAAAGTTAAATATGTTCAGTGATTGAATAATAGGAGATAACCTAGATGGGACTCACTCTTCCATTTGACGCTCATACTCAGAACGTACTTCATGCACCCGAACTGTAACTTCAAGCTCATGCTCAATTGTCTGCATCAGAGCCTACACAGACATAAACAGAATTATATGTGAAGGCACCAAATAGCCAAATTCAGTAATTACTCATTCCCATGCAAGCAAAAAATCATATGTTCTAAAACACTTGCAAGTACCTGAATTCCAGGCCCATTTGCATTGCCAGTACCTATGACAGAAGGAAAGATAGTCAATACGTAATAACCATGGTAAAGAAAAGTGAAGTACATGAGGCACTGAATATTCTAACCAGAGGTCTCACATGAAGAAGCCTTTCGAGATTCTAAAAGCTCCTTTAGCCTTTTTGTAGCCATAGCAGCTTCTTCTGTCTTTCTTTGCAGAACCTGATATTGAAATACAAAAAATGGTTAGAACCACTCTGCAATAAAATAAAAATAGAATTTAACTGCACATCAGTTTACCATCTTCTGCTTCTGATTCAAAGCTAATAGCTTGTGCATCTCATACTCATTCCTCCGTCCTTCTTTCTTCAGCTGTTAATAAACAAAAGGGGTTTACTATAGCTGCAATTACTGCTGTAACATAATGGACAACATATGCAGGCCTTATAGAAACCATCAAATAACTATATTGATATCTTTAACTTTTATGAGAATATACAAAAGGAAAAATTAATGGTAGTCAATTCTCATCAGATTAAAATTACAAACTTAGCTACCTACATCATTAACATAACATATTGGATCACTTAAGTTTTGTTGAGAAGAAGAATGGCTTTATGCCAAAATTTAGAACATTGCAATGTACGCTGAGCAAAATAACAAGGTAAAAATGGTCTAAAAAGACCAAAATTTGACAGTGTAAACATACAATCCAGATAGTCTGCCATGAGGTGGATTACCAAATTATCAGCATATTCATCAAACATTTGAATCATAACAATCATCATAAAGTCCGGCTGTCTTGAGATCCTAATATGTCAGTTTAGTTGCCTCTATAACTAGACTTTCAGATTAGGTGAATACCTTTGTCTTAATTTTTGCATGTATTTGGTGAATGCAAAAAGATAGGGTTGGTAAGTCCCAAGTTGTTCTGGATATTTCAAACTATAGCACAATGTTTGCATGATAGTTTATGCACTCTTCAACATTTCTTACATTATGAACCTAACACAAATAGCACAAGCTCCGTTCACTGATCTTCCCATTTACTCAACATTTTGATCATCAAGGACACGAAGAAGGACTTAACTAGATGACCACATTGATAACTAAAGACCAAATACTTGGTCTGGCCACTTAAGTTGTATAGTGTTTTTTTATTAAAGCATAATAGAAAATTTCAACTTAATTGTGCTGTTCTATATTCCAAGCACACTATTGGGAAAAAAAAAAAAAATCAACTTCATTGGAACTAATATCTCTTAAACTTTAGAGGTTAGACTTAGACCTCTAAAAATGGAGGAACGACAAAAAATCATCTTTAATCCATGACAACTAATTGAAGGTTCTCCTTTTTATCGCATACCTGAAGAACTTCTTTTTCACGTGATGCCTTCCATAACCTAAACTGCTCAGACTCTTGCTTGATCTTCTGTTGTAATTGAACCTGAAAATGGCAGAATCGCATGATTTTATGATGAAAATATTAATTTGACTTAAACTTTAAACAGCCCCTTTGTGAGGTAAAAAGGCACCTTTTGAGACTTGATTCTTTGAATTTCATCTTGGAGTCGTTTTGCAGCTTCATCACTCTTTTGTTTTTGTCTTAATAGTTGGGCTTGAGCATCCTGTTTCTTCTTCAATTCTGCAACCTGTGCCTCGAGGACTGTTAACTTCTGAAGGTATTCTTCTTTTAACCTTTGGGTACCACAATCAGAAGCAGATGAGATATTTGTGAGATTGTATCTCAGCTCGTCAATCTCTTTCTGCCAATTGACAACAAAGATAGGGTTTAGAATACCAGCATTACCTTTTGCACAACATAAATACAATATTATAGTTAGCACTGACCTGCAAAGTTTTTTTCTCTTGTTCCAATTCTAGAACTTTCTTGTCATAATGTTGTTTAAGCACAGAAGTATCTACATTTGTGAATCGCTTCATTTCAGCCTACATGTAAAGGAAAAATAAAGGGGGCAGGATAAACAACAATTAAACAACGAACACAAAAAACATCGAGAAGATTTAAAAAATAAAGAATCTGTGAGTAAGATTTTATTTGCCATGCATTTTCAATATGGTTAATTCAGATTATTAGATCCATTACTTGCTTCCATCTCATTGATTATGGTGCTTTTTGGGGCAATGATACAAGAACATGAAAAAAAATATCTCCAACAGCTAAGAGCTAAGCGCCAAGAGCACATTTACCTCCTTCTGTTCCAGCTTTTTGTCCAATTCTTTTAGCTCCCTATCCAATTTTTCTTGGAAAGAAGTATGCTCCAGCTCCTTCTCTGCATCTTCACCTTCAACTGCAAACAAGTTGAGAAGTTGACATGGATTAAAATCCAAAAAACGCGGCAACAAAGCAGAAATTGAAAGTACTTGGCCAAGAGAGTTCATCAAAGTCAATTCAATGGATCCTAATTAATGATGCACTCTAACCATTAAGGAACCAGATATGAAAGTGCACCACTTAAAGGCATGAAGCTACTGAGATCATTACACGGGACTGAATGTGTGAGAGCCAGAGACAACAAATTACTTGCAGGTGAGCTATCTTTGTTGCATGAAGTATAAAGATGCGAGAGGGAGAGAGAGAGAGAGTGAATAAAGCAACAAAACAACAATAAATACGAACACAGGTAAACTATGATATATATTACCTGAAATGTCCATAGCTTTCCCATCGGAGTTAGAAGAAAGCTCATTTAGAGGTGGGAATAACACATTTTTTGAGCGGAACCCATCATCATCTGAGTCGACACAATCAAGAAACCGACCATGCTTCAAGGTTTTCCAGTGCCATAACTCGCCTTCTAGCTCTTGAATTTTGGATACATAAGACTTGACCAAATCCAATTCCTGAAACACATTAACACTTTGTGTTAGCAAGAAGTTATGTTCATTTAATGCTGCAGCAGCAAAAGTTTAATTATTCTCACCTGATTTGAATTAGACTCAATCTCATCCCAAGATTTCCCATTACGAGCCAATTCAATTTGCCTGATCAATTTATCCTTGTCAACCTGAAGTATTTGATGAAGGTGAGAAATGATAAAGTGGTTTATCACTTCAAGAGAAGCATCAGAAAGAACCCAGAAATAGATACTAATACACATGTATGCAGGAAGATAGTAACCTGAGCAGCAATAGCACGTTCTGTTAGATGCTCGCAAGTGACTTGGCGTTCATGAAGCTCTCGATGTAGTTCTGCATTGCTTGCCTCCAACAAAGATACCTTATGCTTAAGAATCTGGAAAGAAGGACGCCACTTAATCATCTAAATCCAGTTTATTATGCCCATTTGCTGCACTTGGCCATTAACTGATATACCTGAAGTTCTTCAAATGGCATAGTTGAATCACCACGGGAAAATAGCAGCTCAGCCTGCAACTGCTCAATTTGGCTCCGCATTCTTTGCATTTGAGCTGCCGATGGATCACGATTGATCTGTAACAAAGAGACCACTTTGAGTACAATGAAAAAAGAAGCTAGAACAAGTATAGAAAACAAGAATGAATAAAGAAAAACAAGAATAGCAAGCAAACTCACTACTGCTTTGTTCTGGATGTTGCGAGCACGATTTGCGTACTTCAACGTGTTCAATGTCTCTTCGGCATTTGTTTCAGCAGGACTGACACACGCTATAATAGATATAGAGAAAAGAAAAGTCAAGAAGGAGAGAAGGATTTTGAATTGTCAAATAGCGACAGTGAGGAGGCTCAACATGAGACAAGTTAATTGACATACCAATCATCACTGTTTTGCTATTTCCTCCAAGAGAATCCTAGAAATAAAATATCAACATCAGCAATATGCAAGATTCTAGAAAAGTAGAAGTAGTAAATTTCACATGCTGAAGCTACTATCTATGGAGGGCAAAGTTTTTGCAAGCCAAATCCCAAAAAAATTAATTGGACAAGTAAGACTAGCAGAAATAGGAAAACCCCTCCCGACTGGATGGCATACCAAGATAATATTGAAAAGACTATGGATAAATGATCTGGCTGATTTTCTGGTCATTAATCAGAGGTGGATTTTTTTTTTTCTCTGCTCTTTTACTTCTAATTAAATAATATGCTTATCATCCTTAAAACTTAAAAGAAACATGAGCATGAACTATACAAGTATTTACCTACATATAGGCAGTGGATGACTATAAAAGAGGATTGCTCAATCTCTAACTAACAAAATTTTGGAAGTGGAAGATGTCAGAAGACCACTTTCAAAATAGAAGCATAAAATATAATCAAGAAGAAAAGTTCTTCCATGCCTGTAACAAGCGTGTCAACTTGCTATCTCGATATGGAATGTGGCCACCTTCTTTCCGCTTCTTATCATCCCCCAAAGCACTTATGACATTGCCAAGAGCCAATAAACCCTTGTTTATATGAATGCCTAGATATATATATCATGGAATCAGATAAAAGTATCCAGCTATATTCCTGTTTTGTAATCACAGCAATAAATATAAATGAGAGCGGAAAAGCTGGCACAGCATAGTGATCAGTTGCACAACATTGCTATGTCCACCATTGAATCACACCTAATTATATTGGATTAGAATTTCCGTGGACCATTAGATCTCCAAAATCAGAAAAGGTAGAGCTTTGGAATTCTGATGTCCATATTCAGAGTTCTAATATACCATTAGAACTGACAAAGGAATGAAAAGAATTCAATACCTTCTTTGAGACGCATGCCATCTGCCCCTGTTCTTTTTGCACGTTCAGAACCAGCAAGGTCCACAAGATGTAGTTTTGCACATAAGATGTCATCGCCAATATCATCCTTATTTACCCCAGGTTGGCACTGGGCAATTTTCTTCTGCTCCATGGTAATTGTGAATATAGCATGTGAACGACTGAAAAACAATTTAATGGACATTATGAATTGTGTATCAAAATGTAAGAAAATAAAGAAAAAAAAAAAAACTCAGAAAAGAGGAGGGAGAGAGGAAGAGATGGAGAGTCAATTTATGCACAAAAGACACAAGATCATTGAGTAACAAATCTTTTTTCATTAAATTTAATTAGAAACATTGGAATTTTGCAAGAAAAAGCAGTTTGCAAATCAACATTCTTTATCATTCCTGTTAATGGGCACTAAGAAGAAAGCAATCACCTCTTCTTATTTATGCAAAAAAATGAATTAATAACATACTTTTCAGACATAGCAAATGCCAGCACCACAAATGAAGAAACAAGCTAAGGGGCACATTCTAATGCAAGAAATTTATCATTGTCATTTAGGCCCCAATTAAGAGCACTTGACAGACACAAAGGAAACTAACATAATGAGTTAATAACAGGACAAAAGGCACACCTCGACTGACTGTTCATATTGGTGCTCCCAGTTGCACGAGACAAAGAACCACGTGACAAATATGATGCCATCTCCTCTTGTGTGCTGACCTCAGGTTCAGTTACACCAGCAAGCGTTATCCCTCCATTAACTGTCTCCCTAATTTGGATAGGAACTCTGGCAGGCACTGCCAGTTTTGAAAAATTTCCCCCTTCACCCTTAGCAAGAGCCACTGAGTTCGGGTCAAGCAAATCAAAGACTTCTTCCTTAAAAATCTGGCAATCAAACATAGTACAATGAGCACAAGAACAAATTGCATAGTTACTGTGCACAAAATGATTAGGGCAGCAATTACCTCAATAAAAGATACTCTTATCAAAAACTCTGTGGCTTCTTTTGTTCTCTCAACCCTTTTAAAAATGCTTTCCATCACTTTCGGTATTATTCCTCCATTACTTCCTTCCCCAGTGTAGTTAGTCCCCATTGTGTAAGTTTTCCCCGAACCCGTCTAGTTAACAAATATGAGTAAAAGGCAATCAATCAGTTAAAACACTTTTAAAGCAACCAACTAGGAAAGTTAGAAAGAACAATAAAGCTGAACAAAACCTGGCCATACGCAAGAACCGTGGCATTGTAGCCATGGAAGAGTGCATCCACCAACGGAGCAACACAATCATCGTATATGGTCAAAGAAGGTGATCCCGTGCTACCATACACGTAGTCATAAGTGAACGAGTGCGACCCAATTTGCACCTATACATTTTTGTTTCACGCACAATAGCCAACAAATCAATACCAAACTTGTATTTCCAAGCTTCAACCATGTAATAACTACGAATGACAGACACAGTATCCAAACAGAAAGTTCTTGTTTCACAGAACATTGCAGAATAATCATCTCTTTTTTTTTTTTTTGTTATAATAGATCATAAAGTCTAAAAGGATCAAGATCCAACAACTACCTGAGGTTCCCCGGGCACAACCGTAATGCAGTCGGTGCATCCATTGAGCAGCTCCGGTGTAATCAGTGGCCGAATATTTACGGCAACTCTCACGCACTCAGAATTATCCATCTCACCTGAAAATTTTAAAATTGAAAAAAGGCAATAATTATCCCAAAAATTTTTTTAAAAAAAAGAAGGAGAAGAAGAGACAAAAACCTGATAAACCTAAAACAAAAATCAAACTTACAGAAAAATAATTATCCCTAAATCCTTTCCCACCGAGGGAGATAGTTTCAACGAAAATGCCTCTAACGTTCCTCACTGCGTTAACCAATGGCAATGAAGAACTTAGATCTGCAAGCTTAGACAAACAAAACACAACGTGGATGGATGGATTTGAGAGAAATACAGAGAGAGAGAGAGAGAGAGAGAGGGAGAGAGAGGCGATGGCTGCGTCTCTAAAAATCGAAGGAATTGTGGATTTTAGCGAAAAGGCGCTTCAGGTCCGAATTCAAATGTTGGGTGGTGAGTAGGCACGTGCGCTGCGCGTGAGCATCTTTGCAACGGTCCCTGCGGGATTTTAGATTTACGAAGCAAACTGGGAAACGAGTGACCCGGACAGGCTGACCCGCTCATTACGAATCCAAGGAGGAGGGTAAGGGAAACACTGCTATGGGTTGTCTTGGTTTTTCACTGCTATTTAATTATTTACCGCGGGCTGAGGGTTAAATTTACCTGCCAGGTTTAAATTTTTGTAATTAATTGCGCTCCTGACTTATTTGAAACCATTAAACTATGACTTCGAGATTCGTCGCACTATTTAATTTAATGGTTTATAATGGTTCGAATGCATGATACGGCAGTACTACTATAGTTTTTTTTTTTTTTTTGAAAAAAAAAAATCAAATTGAAGTTTCACAACCCTCCGGCACATTTGTCCCAACTAGTTGGAACTTGCAAAATAATCGATGACATAATTTTTGAACAATTTTGGTTAATTTAATTAATACAACAAAATCATTTGTCGATTGCCTTTCTTTTTTTTTACAAATAATATTTAACATAAGTAACAAAGAGGTTTAAGTAACACATTAATGAGTTAAATACTATATTTTATTTATAAACTTTCTTTTCATATGTTATTTATTTATTTTTCTTATTTCCATTTTTTAATGTAAAATTCACCATTACCCACCTATTTTTGTTCAATTAAATCAAAGAAAAAAAATTACAAATGAGATATAGGATACGAGATACAAATTTGTCATCTAACTCTTAATTTTATACATCTTTTTAAAAATAAATTACTTGACCAATTTCTTTATTTCAACAATAATCTAATAATCTGTTCTTAATTAAATTAAAATATATTTTTTGTGGTACATGATATTACTTAAAAACATTTTGATCGTGTGGAGTTTATTAAAAGTTGTAACCAAGAGAAAAAAAAAAATACAGAGGAAAGCTTGCAATTTGTACCATTTTTTTTTTATGAAAACTCCAAGTGCTTTGTATATAAACGATAAATGTAGCCCGTAAAAAATAGATTAGCTTAAAACTGTAGGTTGATTAATGGGCTCTCATCGCGGTCCATCTTCAACGCAAGGCTTTGTACAAGAGGGTGATGCTATCATGCTACTGTTTTAAAATTAAAAAAAAAAAAATTTAAAAATTCTCAACCCGTTTACGGTAATTGGCGGCTTCGTGCTTCAAAATGGAAATCGACTTTAGTACAACGGTCAACCAATTCATCTTTCTCACTCGTGTTCACTTTTTGGAACCAACTACATTATAATCTATGATTTTGCGCTTTCCACTCCAGCATGTGTAGAAGGAAGACCCAGACTCATCAAAGAAGAAAAGGAAGATCTGGGGCCGTTAGGCAAATACTGTTAACCTGTTATGGAATGAGCTTTTTCCAACGGGAAAGGAAAAAAAAAAAACAAAAAAACCATGGAGAAAAAAGCACATCTGATGGGGCTGTCCGTAACCCCATATTTGAAACAAATAAATATTAACCTTCGGAACATAATCATTAATTTTGGGCCAAACTTAAGCCGATCCCTTGGTTAATTGTTCAACCATTTAATTAACGATTCTAAGTTGAACAAGTCTGTTTTTCTTTTTAATTTTCGTGGGCTGAACAAGTATGTTAGTGTACAATAGGTTTTGATTTATAACAGATATTATGCTATTTTTACACTAATTACAATTTTACGAGCTTTATGATGAGTTGAAATGCTTTGGATACAGGTTCGAATAATAATGATGTTTTATTTATTTGATAATTACTTTTATTGTAAATTGGATCAATTAAATAAAAAAATTATAAAATAGTTTTTAATTCAATTTACAAAAAGTAAATGATGTGATACTAAAGATGCTTTAACTATTAATTGGCATATCATTTGTAATAATTTTTTAATTATTTTGTATATAATATATTGGAGTAAAAAACCAAAAAGAGCCAAGTCAATAACTCAATTAGGTTAACTATTGGATTGATGTCAAGGCATCGTTTTGTTTAAATTTTTATGAAGAATTAACCATATTTAAAATTATCAGTAAACTTTACAGCATTGTGTTTTATAATTGTAAAACTCCAAAATTTCATCATATTTATTTGAGTTATTTGTTCAAAAAATAAAAGAAAAGGAAAAAAAAAATCTGTAAGTTATAGTTTCGGATTATTATTGAATAAATTTATTCAAATTAAAAATTTCAGTCTCAATTGAAACTAATTAACTGAAAAAAAAAAAAACTTGATTTGCAACTTGAAAATCTCGATTTGCTCATTCTTCCAAAAAGCTGCCACCTTGGATCTGAATCCAAAGTTGTGGGAAGAGCCACAGGAATTATCACATATTAAATTTTCTACTGAGATGAACAGGTGAACAAAATACATATCTTTTTTTTATCTCTAAAAATGTACAGTTAAAATGTGAACAATAACAACGAATAAATGTAATTTAAAAGTTTGAAAAACATGTCAAAAAGCTAATTAATCTAAAAATTTAAAATTTTAGGCGAGTTACCAAAATGAATTAGCAAGTACGGATTTAGCTTATTCATTTGATGTTAATGATAATAATGAAGAGTCGGAGCCAATTCCCCACCTCACCCACATGCTTAGCGAAGCAGTCCACGAAGAATAAAAGCATTATATTCACATGCTGGATCGAGTTCAGACCGCTTAGAGTGCTAACGAACAAGGGTTCGCGCGTGCTGTCCAAATTTCTTCCACAGAATGCCACGTGCCTAAAACTATCATCCTGATTTTTTATTTTTTTAAAATGTGAATTATTTATAATTTTTTACAACTTAAAATTTCACTTTTTAAATATATATATATAACATCATACTATTGTCATTCAACTGGTGCGAGGAACACAAATCAATATATGACAATGGTTAGTAATTGATGTGATTTATTATATGAACTAACAAATTTTATTTTCTAGACATCCTTCAAAATGCTTGAGAAGCATTTCACTGACAAAATATTGTATTAAGTGTGTTATTTATCTGTTTAAATCAATTTAACATATGTATTCAATTTAAACGATTAATAGTAATTTAAAAAATTTTAATTTTATAATTAAACTAATATGAAAGTGAAACTGGTAAAAATTGTTGGAAGTAATTGTGAGTTAATTTGGTTAATTTAACAGTTTAAAGTACGGTTATAAAAGAAAATAAATTTTTAAAAATTTAGATAAGAAAAAAAAATAAATTATGTGAATAAAATTTTATTTTAAGTAAATCATTAAAAATAACTAACTATATTTAAGTACAAATATAAATAAATTAAAGTTTAAATTTAGTAAAAATAATTAATTTTTTTTAATAACATATGTTTTTATAAAATATAAATTAAAAATTTAATATTATTAAAAAATTACTTGAATTTTGACTATTTTCAAATTTTTACAATTGCCACTAAATTGTTAGATATATTTTGCTTAAATTATAAAATTTAACTAATTCACTTTTAGTCATTTTGGCCTTTCCATTTATTTTAAATTAGGTTAATTGAGTTAAATAGATTAAATTATTTCATATATATCCTATATTTTACACAATAAAACTACAATTAAATATTTTTATACACTATTTAAAAATAATTATTTTAAAATTTTTATAATAAAATAAAAAAACACAATTGGTTGAATTTTAGTAATCTAAAAAGTTTATATTATATTATAGTACTCACTTTATTACAAAATTCAAATGTAATTTTGAGTAGACAAACACACAAAATAGACATAATTAGAATAATGGAACAAGAATAGAAAAAACAAAATTATTTAACAGACTTACACATTAAATTAAATATTAACTTGTTATATTGTTTTTTTTTAATTATTGCGTCATCTTTCTCCATTCTCATATTTTGCCTATTTAAATGAGTAAGCATTTAGAACATTAAAAATAAAAATAAAAGATAAAAAATAAAAAAAGCAAAACCGAAAAGAAACTTGATTCACAAGGTGTCGCTAAGTGAAGCGTAAACCAGAGAAGAAAAACAATCTTCAAGCCCACAAAAGTCCCGTTTCTCTGCTCTCTATTAGGAGAAAGTTCAAAGAATTGAACTGTCTTGCTCGAAACGGTAACCATTTTATTTTCCATTTCGGTTTACCTCAAATGTTTGGGTACAATTTCCCGGAAAGTAATTTTCTGTTTGTTTCCTGGTAAAAGAAATCGTCGGTCCCTTTGTTTTGTAGGAATATTACACTCGCTGTGAAAATCGAAGCGGCTACTCTAGAGACTCTTGCATAGTTTATGCTTTCCCTTTTTTGTTCTTTTGCGTGGGTAGATGTGAAGCATTTGGGAATTCTTGGACGCTAATTGTGAATAGTCCACCTTAGACATTTTACTTGTTAAGGTTTGGGTATTTATTGGGGTTTCTTGTCTGCTGTCTTTCGGTGATTGGTTGCCAAGAAGCTGGTGGAAAAACGAAAGAAAATGGAAATTGAAGCCTCTTGTGTCCTGTTTGAACAATACTGGCTCTGTGGCGTCAAATGGTTTGGTTTCTTGGGAACCAGAACCATAACATTTGAGATTTCATTTTTTCTGGCAATTTCTTTGAGTTAAATTCATTTCCGTGCTGTACAGTTGCTCTTTTCCTCTTTCATACGTTATAGGAACTGATTTATATATATTGTTCTGATATTGACAGGTCTTATATTTGTTTGTTTTGGGATAAAATGCATGTCTGATATCTGCAGGCAATTTCATTGTAAACGCGATAAAGGTTGTCTGCCTTGTGATATTGAGCCTGTAGTGCAATCTTTATATTTGATCCATCCGTGCATCACACTGCTTTTATCCAACTGTTTAAGGAATTACTGATATACAACAGTCATGGATGCAATAAGCGGTGACATACTGTAAGTTACATTCTTCTTTAGCTATCATTTATAACTATTTTTTGTCATGTGGCAGTGCTGATCTTTATCTGGCTGTTTTAATTTTCTCACAGAGAATGGTGGGAAAGGAAAAAGTACATTTGGTTAACATCAATATTTCATCTCGTAGTTTGGTATGTTTTCTCCATGAATTAAGGAAAATTATTTGTTTGTTGAC
Source organism: Bruguiera gymnorhiza (assembly GCA_020883675.1). Taxonomy (NCBI): domain Eukaryota; kingdom Viridiplantae; phylum Streptophyta; class Magnoliopsida; order Malpighiales; family Rhizophoraceae; genus Bruguiera; species Bruguiera gymnorhiza. The sequence continues at coordinate 2,180,646 of JAIRCJ010001047.1, read as the reverse complement.
TGTTGGGTGTATCTGTAATTCCACATTAAAACCTATCTTTCAGTTTATTCTCACTGTACATAGGTGATTTTTTTTTTTTTTATGTTGTTTACAGTTTGTCTACATGCTGCTCATTCTCCTGATCATACTTTTTCTTTAACCTTGTGATACACATCTGCCCTCTTTGCATGTCCTTTATAAATTCTTGAATGTAGGAGTCTGAAATCTCAAAATTCATGCTTGTTGTCTCCAGCGTGGAGATGCTTGGAGTCTCCTTCTGTTAAGTGGCACACGACGACCAATCAATCCTATGCTTTTGAGGCATAATGTTTTCCTCAGCCAATCTGTTCTGAACCCAGGTGGAGGAAATGAGGTTCCTCTACTGAAATCTGCAGCTGTTGTCCTGGCAAGGTACAATCATATTGGTTTCTGAATCTGCAGAAATCTTTATTGTGTGCATACCACTAGCAAATAAATGTGTACTTATTATTTGTATTGCCTCAATTAATCTCAAATTCTGGAGATTGTGTTAGAAACTCAATGCTGCAATGCTACTGTTCAATGCTGTGAATTCATAAGAATATCTTGCATTCACTTATTTCCAGAAGATATGAGGGTTTTTTATTTTTTTTATTTTTTAAATATTTGATGAGATAGTATTAATACCAATAGTTGTATTTTAACAACCATAAGTTAAATTGAGCTTCCTGACCTGAGCTCACAAATTCCATGGCTCTGTAAGCCGCAAGGCCTCAGCCATCACATTGGATACAGAATTTAGAGCTGGGGTCCTTAGGGTTCTGTTCTCCTGTGTGCATTACAGTGACTCAGATATAATAGAGTTGTCTAGGTTTCCAAGAGTTAATCTGATGTTCACTTGATTCTTCTTACAATGACAACAACAAAGCCTTAATTCTAAATTTAATGTTCAATTAAGTTAAGCTGCAAGTGAATTGTTGTTGTATTAACTCATTTGCAGTATTTACCAGTTTTCTAAATTACGTCTTGTGCACAGTAAATTTTCTTGATGTGTTAGAGAAATTACAACTGAAAAATTTTCACACCCTCTTTTGTGTTGTGATTTAGGTTTGCTACTCTTTTGGATGATAACAATATTTTGATGATATAGTATAATGTTAACCATCAAATGAACATACATAACTGGTGAACTGATATGTGCATGGCTTATTTTGGATCCAGCACCGTTCTCATTAGTTCTTGCCACATGCTGTGTTCCTTGGCCTTCTTCATCTTTTTCATCCCCCCCATTATTAAATTTATGATTCTTCCATTAATCTTTTTGTTTTTCATGTTAACTTCCAGGTCTTTTAATGCTCTGCATGGAAGTCCTCTTGTGCTTAAATTGTTCCCAGCAGTTTGTGTAATTGCTTTTGCTGCATGGGGTCTTGGCCTACTCATCTGTTTGAACAGCATTATTGTCCTCCATGTATTCTTTCTATTAACACTCAGCTGCAGGTATTGTGAGGAAATTAGATTTTCAATTTTCCAGGCACCTTTAACTACTCCTAACTGTGGCCACTATATCACAGAGCTCTGGATCCAGTAATTCTACCATCCAAAGCAAGCCATGCTGTAAAGCAACAACTTTTGAAGTTTGTACGGTTATCACTATTCATGTTAGCATTTGCCTATTGTTTATCAAGGTGTGTGTGTTTTTGGGAACCACAATGTAATCCCTGTAGTGCTTAGCACCATTGCCAGTGTTGTCTTTTTTGTTACTGATGCAATTTGTCACCAATATCTAGTGCTTTTGGTTCTGGATGAAGGTTGATATGTGCTTACTTTTTCTTTTTTTGAGCCAAGTTTTCTGATTGCCCTTGTGCTTTGTATGTTAAGCTTCATATGGAAGCTTGAATAAGGATCTTGCTTGTGGCCATATTTTCTCTCTACAGCTTGATTCAACAAGCGCAGAAATTCTTCATGGACACGACCGACACTGACACTGCAAGAAATGTATGTTTTCATGACTTATTGACTTTGCCTGTTTCTATAATTCTGTTTTATTAAGGCTCCAAATTCACCAGGTGTACTGGCAATGATGCCATGGAGAGTATAATTTTAAGAGTGAATGTAAAGTAAATTTTTTCCTTAAAAAACCTTCTTTTAGATTCATATAGGAATTTTTTTATTTATAACTTAGAAAATTATTTTTAAGAGCTTCATTAAATTGATTCCTAGTTAGTTTTGGTTTTTTAAGGATCATTAGTCCTAATTTCAGTCTTTATAAACACTTGTATGAGCTTGTTATCCTTTAGAAAGCTTGGATTAATAAACATTGATTTTTCCCTGAATGTTTCTCCTTTTGCCCTCACTTTCTCCAAAGGGTACACTTCTTCTTTCACTACTGTAGCTTTCTTGTTTCTGTTCACAATAACCAGGCTGTCTCAATATTTCCTACATCTCTTGCTTCAGTCAGCCCTCAGTCTAAGCTTCCACTGTTCAATTCAATGCCTATTACCCTTAGCTGCTATATTTCATCTCTGAAGGATAGGTTTACATTTCACGAATATAAACCAATTGAAAGATGCGTGGCAATTATGTGTCTTGGTTCTAGCTTTTAGGGTTAACCAGAGTGAATCTCTTTTACTATTTTGCTTCCTTAATCTCTTGTTACCTACTGTACTAAATCCTTGATCTTAGTGTTGATATCCATTTGATGTAGTCATCGCCTCATACTAGTGAGGCCTTGATGTCTGTTTTGAATGGTGGTGCCATTTTCATATTTCAGCCTCGGTGACTGCAGCTTCATAATTCTCACTTTAGTGTCATTATGCTTTGTTGTTTGGCCACCAGTTCATCATACGTCACTCCTTTACCCCTGATACCATAATAGCTACTTGAGCTTCTGATGTTGGAGTGGGTCTCTTAGAAATGATCCTGGCGTTGTAGCATGTTTGATATGCCACTAGATGGTTGATGATTTGCTTTATTCATTTTGCTGAATTTGTTGCTTGCTTCTGGCAGACGGGCTTTAGTCTTGCTGGAAAAGCTGTTTATGCTGCAGTTTGGGTTGCTGCTGTAGTCTTGTTTATGGAACTGCTCGGTTTCCCCACCCAAAAGTGACTGACAGCAGGGGTTCTTGGTGCAGTACTGCTCACCCTTGCTGGTCGTGAGGTATATATTGTCTTAGGAATTCACCGTGTGCTTCTCTTTTTTAGGTTGGATTCATTCTCATGCCACAGTTTTCTGCAGTCAATTTTCATTGATCTTATATCCATTAAGTGGATCTTCTCTTGGTTGTTTTGCATCTAGATATTTACAAATTTCCTGTCAAGCATAATGATCCAAGCAGCAAGGCCATTTGCTGTGAAATGAGTGGATTCAGACGAAGATTGAAGGGTATGAAGTGTCTGGGACTGTTGAGGTTGGGCTTTATTTTCTCTGCCGATATTTTATTGAAAGTAAAATAAGAAATGTAAATGTAACAAACTAGAATGCTTGATGACATTTGAGCATATTCTTCCTTTAATTGTCTCCTTCTGTACTGAGGCACAAGCCAATGACCTTATTCTTTCTGCAAAAAATGAAAAGAAAGTGTATGGCTTTCTTTTGCCTCTCTCTCTCTCTCTCTCACACACACACACACACACACACACACTGACAACCATATTTTGTATTGTTCCAGAAAGTGGGCTTGTGGTCACCAACTGTTATAAGAGGCAATCTTGTGAAGCAGTTCACATTCCAAACCATAAGTTCACTGTGAGCGTGGTGAGAAATCTCAGCCAGAAGACTCATTGGCATATCAAGACCCATCTTGCCATTAGTCACCTTGATGTGAACAAAATTAATGTAAGAAGTTCATCTGCTTTTTGGGTACTTCTGTTTTATAATAAACCTCAAACAAGAAGTTAGGTCCTGGTAACTTCTGTGTGCAGAATATTGTAGCTGACATGCGCAAAGTACTGGCAACAAATCCACAAATTGAGCAGACAAGATTGCACAGAAGAGTTTTCTTGGATTACATCAATCCTGAGAATCAGGCACTTATGGTAAGCTTGAGTCTCAGGCACTTGTGGGCACCTGTGAGCAGAAAAGATAAAAACTTTTCAGCAACTCATGCGTTTAACACTCAATCTTCAAATTTGGTTCCTGATAGTTCAGCTCCAAATAATTCTGGAGCACAGCATTCCAATGGAAATACAGGAGATGCATGGAAGGAAACGGTGATGCTTGACACTTTGGGCTCAACTTCGGGCAGGGCAACAGCTGAGAAGGCTACACCTACTAACCCAGAATCTGGTGGTGGAGGAAGTGATATTCCTTCAGCCACTTCACAGGCTAAGAGGCTGGATGCTGAGGGGCCTGTGGCATCACCAACAGTGGCCAGGCCTCCACTGGAAGAGAACATTGTTCTTGGTGTTGCTCTAGATGGGTCGAAAAAAACCCTTCCAATTGAGGATGAAATATCTCCATCTTCTTTCCCCGTAGGGTCGAAGGAATTGACTGCCAGCCAAGATGGAGTTGGCACTTCTTCTGCTGGCATGGAGAAGAAAGATCTTCAGACGCCAACAGTTCCTAATACTTTACAGACTGATTAGAGGGATTAACAAAGTTGACCGAAGGCTTGGTATTGTAGCATTCACATCCTAACAGTGGAGCTTCTGCAGGAATTGGCAGCTGTTTTTTAAAAGCTGGCATTATGTATTTCATGCTTTGACATGAGATGCTTATTTTTGTTAATAATTGTCAAATCAGAAACCTGTGGAATATGAAGAAAGCATTTGTGGAAAGAAAAAGGAATAGTCCTACGATCCTGTAAGCCGCAGATCCAACTCATGTTTAAGTTTGTCAACCTGTCGTATAAGAATTTAAGTAGCCATGAGCCACGGTTATCGGCAGGCAATTAATATATGCACTGCTCTGGAAGGCTGCTATAGTTGTTGACCGTCGTTGTCTCCTAAACCGAAAAAATTGCCTTGGTAGACCCCTCTGCTGTGGAAGGGTCTGATGGGCCAATACGATGGTTCTGCCTATTACCATAAATTTATCATACACCAGGCATAAACCTACTGACATCCCACACTACAGCGCTTGAAATGACAGTAATCAACGATAAATTTAAGTTGATCGATTTTTGAAAATGAGGCTCATTTCGATCATCATCTAGAAAGGTTTCAACTTGTTAATTCTTCCCCAACGTACTGATCTCGTTTTCACCTTTCCCCTACCGACGCTGGAATTTTTTTGAGGGTCTAGGTTGAGTGTTTATGCTGAGATGGTTGCCTTTTGGTGCACACCAAGTTTACAGCGCAAACCGATAACATGGGCAATCTAACCGTAAGGCCAACATCAGACAAAAAGGTTGGAACGGATACAACACCAATCCATCCCTGTAATTCTTGACACAAATCTATCAATTATTATCATCTAGTCGTTATAAACCTACCAAAATTTCATGAATACCGACTTCATCCTTCGAATGACAATAAACAGGTAAAGCTTAAGTTGTATTTTTGGAATTCCAGCTCATTTCGATGATTCTAACATGTGATCAAATCCATTTAGAATAGATTTTCACATTATCCTGGTCTCATCTTTTTCTTTCTTTCCATCTATCCATCCCAATTATTCTTCACACATGCAGTCGGGAGCTGGGTAAGTGTATATTGATTGCTTCTCTTTTCTCAACCTGATCTGCCCTTGTCTGTTTTTGTGGCTGTTGAGAACTGCAAGCTGAAAGTCTGACCACTCAATGCTCTTGTTCAAGAAAAGTGGGCCCAATTGCACCATGTTTGGTCTTATTGTTTTCAAGTTCAAGAAAGCTCTATGTCCCACCTGAAATAATTAGTGATGCATCATATTATGCTGTTAAGAATCTTAAATGCATGCAAACAGATCAGACTTTCCACAATGAAATAAAACGGCAAGCCATGCATCTTAGTTCATGGATATTAACCCAAATTTCAAATGGCCTCGAGAGATTTTGTCACTGGTGGATGCAACTAACAGTGATGAAATACCCTGCAATATTCTAGTAAATATAGAATTTTACAGAAAATAAGCAAAAATATGTTACCAAAGCATTGTGCATGTTTCCTGGAGAGGCAGAGATAAAGATGTCACTATGCAAGCTCACATAATAGTCAACTGCAGCCAGCAAAGAAGCCTTGCCTTCAACCTTGTTCAGTTCCTGTGCAGAAGCAAGGCTCTTCTTGTCTTGAATAAAAGGAAAAAGTCTATTCAAAATAGAAATTCTTGCTTCTCCACCATAAACCTGAAAATAAAGTCACCCAGCACTTAAGTTCTCGCAGAAAGCAAAAACTCCATTTTCTTTGTTGCAAATGATGAATCATGTGGCCTACAGTTGACAAGTACTAACATATGATGCCCAACTTCCTTTTACTGAGAGGAATGCAAAACTAACCTTGTGTGAAGCAAGGAAGAGACGAGTACTATTGTTGAAACCCAAAGCTGCTAGCAGCAATCCAATCTCTTCGGGAGTCAATGGGCAACGCCCTTGACTTCTCAACTCCTCATTGGTGAACTGAGAGTTTAAGACCCTTCCTTGCCACAGCACTTGGCGATATTTTGCCAAAGAAAGCTTTTCTGCCTTGCCCCCACCAAAATCACAGGCAGAATGAGCAGCCATATCCTATATACAGTTGGGTAAGGTAACCATAGTATTATCTTTTTCATTGCTGCTCATATAATGCCAAGCAATGCCAAATCTCCGCACTGGAAATAATTTAGGCCTGCAGCTATAGCATATTCATAGATGCTAATTTATCAAGATATATACGAGGTCCACAAACAAAGCTTTCAAGTTTTCCTTCTTAAAGAAAAGAACAAAATCTTGGGCTTGTAGATTTCAAAGATTAGAGAGAAAATAATTAATATGTTCCAAGTGGAAGGCCACTATCAATCGACATTAAAATCCAGAAGGTTCAGAAAATCAACCATAAAATTCTTGTCCATTGCCTAAAGGAGTTGAGAATCATACTTTATCAAAGCGAAGGTGTAATACAACAAACTTTCCATGTCCCTTTTCTTCAGTGTCATCTGTTCTTTGCTTCAATAACTCTGTTCCTGAAGCTTGAAAGTTGCCAGAAGGATAACGAAGACGATTAACAAGCATTTGACCCAAAGTTCTGATATGAGGAACGAAGACTAATGCTTCAAAATTAACTTTACAACGCAAGCGCTGGATGTTTGCAGGCAATTTATCAAAAGCCAAGCGATGTGAGAATGGGGCAATAGCAGCAATTCCATAACTGCAATATTCAAATTGCAATTTGAGTGCAAAAATTAGTTTACTTTTTAATGAAAATAATTTAATTATACATCCAAAACAGCCTTCTATTCACTGGTGGAATGGGCAGCCCTGAGAACAACAACAACAACAAAGCCTTCATCTCAAAATTTACAGCAGCCCTGAGAATGTGTCCTCAAAAGTGCAAATCAATAGAAAGCATATCAATCAACGAAAAAGCCATCCAAGAATTCAATTTCTTGGATGTGGGACACTGTGTTAATATATGGTACTTTTAGCATTCTGCAATGTGTGGTTCAACAACTCATTGATCGTTAAGAGACCAGTTGAACAACTATAGCCCCTTCCTTTTTTTTTGTTTTTAAATTATATATTTGTGAGGCAATGCCAAAAGTGTGAGAGCCATTGAAATACAAAGGAGTGTGCAAAGGAGAACCATAATAAATTATTGTAATCAGCAAGAGCAATAGCTAGACAACCATAATACTGAATTAATATAGAAAGAAATACACTAAAGCTCCAAGCAATGACCTTTCAATGGCCCTCAATGATGAGAAATCTAATATGCTAACCTTTGTAATACAGGCAAGACATTTTCCAGATACCAATTAGCTGAGGCATGAACAGGTGCTGTCTTGACTCTGGTAGCTCTTATACCTGTAGCATAATACTCCCGTGTGCTCCAGGAGTAGCCATTGGGTAGTTCTTTGACTATAGAGATCTCATCATGCAGGAGGCCAATAAAGTGATCCACGTCAAAAATATCCGTGAAAGAACTGCAGAAGCAGAAATAAATTCCAGTTCAAAACGTGGTTTTCAGGTTAGTGTCAATATCTTGCAAAAAGGTAGCTTATATGTAAATACCTTGAATCTTGCCAAACAGGGTTTACTTCAAGATGTGGGATTGCAAGTGTTGCATTTAGTATCTTAGCAACAGCAACCGCATCGCATATCTTGGAAATTGTGTGCCAGGAAAATGGTAGTCGAAGAATAATTGAAAAAAAAAAAAACAATAAAAAAAGCCATATCCAGATTAGTTTAACAAAGCAGAGAATGACTTACATGTGAATGCCAAACGAAAAAAAAGAAAAATTCCTTGACTGTATCTTAAAGTTTATTTGCTTACTCCCATTCTTTGCTGGTTTAATCCTCCATCAAGAAACACTTGGATGTACCCTCTAGACTTTTCAGGCAATGCTGTAACAAGAGTGATTGCGACAACATCCTTAGAAAACATGTACAATTCTCTCATGCTCATTAGGAAAAAACCAAACATATCTCAATTTTCCTCATGTTATTAAAAAAAAAAAAAGGACAAAAGAAAGGAAAAAACAACTACCACAATGCAGCATTTTTTTCAATGAAGAATTTGAATACTTACTCGGAGTAGATATGGATTCCAAACAAGGTTTCCATCGTTGGTAAGGCAAGGGAGACCAGAGCTCTGTCTGCTGTCTAATGGGCTGCATTAAACCAAAAAAAAAAAAAAAAAAGGTGTTTCAGAAAGTTAAGGGGGTTCTCTTCATATATAAAAATACAAATTAAAATAATAAACGGTGATTTAAAAATAAATTAAAAAAAAAAAAAAAACAACAACAACAACAAAAGGCACCTACTTACAATACGACGATCCAAAGCAGCGTTTAGAAGAGGCGAGTGCGTAGGTTTTGGGGCATTCCATTCCTGCAGTCAAAAGCATCTCGTCCTATTACTCACTCTCCTCCTACGAGAGAGGAAGAAAAAAAAAAAACAATTTTTGAGAGAGAAAATTTAAAAGAGAGAGAGAGAGGAACGTACGGAGAAGAGAGAAGGAGAGGTGCGTCCCAAGGGGCCAAAGAGACGGGGGAAGAAAACGGGTAGAAGAATGAGGAATATCCCGCCCACCCCGATTCTCCGGCTCTGCTGGTTCTGATTTTGATTGCTCCTCCCAAACAGCTCCCTCATTTTTTAATTCTCGCTTCACTCTCAGTTTCAGTTTCGAGACTCTCTTTCTCGGTCGTTTTGGAACAACTACTCGCAACTCGAATGCTACATCAACCACGATATCTCATTTTAAATATCGGCACCTTTTTCTTTCTTTTTTCTTTTTTCGGTCCGTTTCGGCACTTGTCAATCAAGCGGGCTTCCGAGTTATGGCATTTGGGCTTGATCTTGGGCTTGGGCTCTGGATAGAGCTCTTTTGTTCTTGCTCACTCTCCCCATGATAGATGCGGACAGAAGTTGAACCCGAAGATCTGCTAGTCTCCAGCATCTGACCTTAATTATTAGGCAGAATTTTAGTCGCCTGGGGAGGGGGAGGAGGAGAAGAGGGGCTGGAGGGTACCTTCAGCTTTATATACTTTTATTTTCAGATTCCACTTTTCTCCTCCGATGAAAGCCCGAAAACGGATGTCCATATCCCCTGATATGATTTCGGGCAGGATAGTGTCCACATGATGTCGAACGGACCCACACATGATGATGCTATTAATCTTAGCTACATGCATCATCCCTTGATTTATTTAGGAAAATAAACTTCACCAAAAATTATCATTTTACCCATTCACAAAACTTACACCCTAGAGATGAGCAAATCAATAAATAAAATTGCAATTAGGGGTGATCACGATTCCGTTAATTGAACTGACCCACCATAAGTTCTCGTCCGAATCTGATACTCAAAGACTGATTCCCTATTTCATCAGTCTTTCAAGCAAACGAGCAAACTCTTGATTTACAAATATTGCATGATAATCTACAAATTTAGTTTACATCCACGCAAAATCATCATATATCGTATGTTTTTCCTCGTACTAACAACCAAGGTCACAAACAAAAGCAACTAAGCAGAAGCAAGCCAGCTAGTAGAAACGCAGCTTGACAATGACAGCCCCCATCTCAAAGACCGCAAAATCAAGTATATGTTCAGCCGAGTGCCAATCCAAGATGCTGCAAATCCATATTCAAACAAGAGAAAACTCCAATGAAGACCAAAAGCACTAACAAGACCAAGAGGACACAAGGAGAAATCGGAAGATTGAGATTATGAGGTGTGAAGACGGAGCGAGAGATCAGGACGATGAGATATGAAGACGAAGCGCCAATATCGAAAATCTAGACTCAGACGATGACGAATGAAGACATACCTTTCAGAGAGAGTTGGGGATTCCTAACGAGGAAAGCTAACGAGGGTTACGGACCAAACCTAGGCCACAGACCGATAAAGATCTGGGCTACATATTTCGGCTTGAATACAGCGGAAATTTTCAAACGGAACTTCATGAAGCTACTACTACTACTGGTTTTGTTGGCTCAAAATTATTCACAACTAAATTATCGAGTTCTAAAATTTTCACTTCGACACTATACTCTCTTTCCTGACACTATTCACACATTGGCAATGACATCAAGTGAAATTGACTAGCATAACATGTTACAAAAGGGAGACCGCCAAAAGTGGAAAGCCCCGTCTCTAAACTAAACTACAGGTGGAGATCCTTTGACAAGCTTCCAGTGTGACCTCCCTCCCCCTCAAGGGAGAGCGTAAGCCGACGCCGTTTTGTAGCTTGCATTTCATCTGATTCTGTCATTACATCATTGTCAGTTGCTTGCCCATCCTTGCCATTGACATGCACATTCTCGGAAGCTTGGGGTGCTCCCTTTTCTTCTGTGCAAGGGATTTCGCTAAATGATATGGCTGCGGCTTCTTGACAGGAGGCAAGATTGCCATTCTCATTGCTGTGATGCATCTCATCAGGATCTTCAGTACCTTCAATGGCAGGAGTGCCTAACATCTCACTAGAGGCAGAAGCAAGGGTTTCTGTCAAACACTCCATATTTTCCCCAGATAGAGATCTCTGCTGACCTAGGCTCTCTTTTCCACATAAAACCCCATCCTTGTCATTCTGGCCATTCTCAATTATTCCTATATCTGAATCACTGGACTCACATATTGATGGTTCTGAAGATGAGCTGTCATCCTCTCCATGCATGGAAAGCCCTCGATCCCAGGATGGGTCACCCTCGAAACTTCTATATGTGAATGGAACAGAACCAGCTTGAGGCATTATTCCACCAATTTGCGGAAAAACGGTTTCTCCAGAAGGAAAATACAAAAGCTGCTCCTCGGTTTCTGCACCATCCTGCTATGAAACAGGAATGAGGCACTGAAGTTCCAAGTATAATGAAAAATTTCCAAGGGACTAAGACAATGACACGGCATATTATGATTTTTCAAAGAATATATATGAAAAAAGGGTTTAAAATTTCTATTCCTCCTCTCTTTGCTCTTGCATTCATAGGCTTTCCAAGAATATATATGATAGAAGAGGAGAAGAGCGAGGTGGAATTGCAGCTTCCACATGCATTAAAATACAAGCAATCTTGTTGTCAAATACATCTAAAAGGTTTATCAATAAGGGGAATTGCTTCAGTGGTTTAGAAGGAAGAAAGCAATATTTCACTACAGAAATTATGGTTCAACGAGAGTACAGGGCAAAACAAGTTCAATAACAAGCTAGGAACCTTTCATCCTAAAAAAACACTACCAAAAATTTTTCATCTGTCCTAAAAGATTTGATCGGATTCAGCATGTAAGGGGAAAATATCACAGGGCTAAAAATTTAAACTGGCTTCTATAATATCTTGGTTTTCTTTTCACAAAAAGCAGTAACTTGACTCAATGAAAAAAAAAAAAAAACATCACTAATCATAATTAAAACACAAGTCCCCGAAATCTTGTTGCATTGCCAAATTAAGAAAAGAAATGGAAAATATAAGCATTTTAATTCTAGGAAAAAGAAACCGATAGTGCAACATCATCAATAAGTGCCAATACCTCAATCTGTGGCATAGCACAATTAAGACGGTAGAAAGAAGAAGACTGGTCAAAGGATGAACACTGTGCTCCAACCCCTGGCTCAAAAAACTCCCTCAGAACCAATCCTGGATCATTAACACACTCAGGGTTTCTTGTACATGATGTTTCCAATAAAGTGATTTCAATCCCCTGCACAGCTTCACAATTTGATACATTCCCATGACAGGATACTGCAGGACTGCACCTATCCAAAACAAACTCTGGTCCGGTTTCTTTCTCACCATCATTTGGGGAATCAGATTGTGGTTCATCACCAAAATCACCTCCCCTAGAATGATTTTCAAGCAGCTCAGAAATCAACCGCATAATAAGCGTACGCTTGAGAGATGCTTCAGAAGGGGGAAACCAATCCACAGCAAGCTGTTGAAATGATCATAATAATAATAATAATAATAGTATCAGAAATAGTAACACCAAGCATTTCAAGGCTTTGTCACCAATATGAAGTTAAACATGTTGGAATTTAATATATAATCTATTTTTGAACCTCACTTATAGCTTAAACTTTTAAGTTGATTGTTCCTGGACATAGTATTGGAGTCCTCATGACCAAGAGATCTTGAGTTCAGATCACATCGCCCTCACATATAATTGTGAATTTCTAATTTGTTTGTACTTTAGACCCAAGAGAACCTGCCTTGTCCATGCTTCCACCCTAAAAGAGCTGAGGTTTTGCATGATGTAATGTGTTAATATATGATCCATTCTTGAACCTCACCTAATAGCTTAAGATTTTGGGTTGATTGGTTTCTTCACAAAACACAAACCATTAAAAAGCATCAATACCATTGTTCAAGGCCTCAATTCTATCCAAACTCCGCAAGATATTTAATTAGTCGTCAAGAATGCTCTTGACCATCCTGTGGAGTGTAAATCGACCACTCAATTGTCCTCTTTTTTAATTCCAAAACAGTGTCAACCAGTTAAGAGAAGCTTCCATAAAGGGAACATTGAAGAGAACAAGAGAAAATAGTGGAATTTAGAGAACTTCTGATGGAGTCAAATGCACTTACAAACTTAGAGAATTCATTTATCTTGAAAGGGCTGAAATTCACAGGTGACTCAACCAAAAATAGCTCCAAGTAATGTAGCAGGAACAGGCCGCAGTCATAGGAATTTTCCTGCTGTGGCAGCTGACATGGGAATGAACTAAATTTCAGATGAAACAACCCACCATCCTACAAGCCCCACACATAGAGAAAGAGACAGAGGCCAAAGTGATAACGGTTTTAATGAATGACACTGCTACATATGCATAAAGCACGTTTTATCATGTAAAGCATTACGTGTACCCTTTTTTTTTTCCTGAAGAATAATTTGGCTACATAAAAGTAAAGGCAAAAGGAAAAACAATGATCATACTAAACTCAGTATATCATCAGATTCCATATAGCTGTGAATATCAACCAAAAGACAAATGCATATCCTCTCCCTGTCCTACTTTTGTCCTTTATTCCCCAGTGTGTTGCCAATTGTACAATAAGCAGATAGCCTATATAACAATCACAGAAAATGGAATCACAGAGAAAGCATTGCAAGTTTTGCAGCATATAAAAACAAGCATCTTAAAACCATTTCATCTCACCATTTATCAGGACAGCTTTTGTGGTCATTACATTGACACTAGAATCTGAAATGGCCAATATTTTGGACAAAACCAGGAAATACCTCCAGTGGGACAAACCGCAGATTCAGGAACTTTGAAGACAAGTCTTCTGCTGTCTCCTTGTGCCTCTCCTTCCACTCCTCCCATAGGTAACTGCCATTTCAAGTTACGACAGTGAGACATCAAAATAGATAAAAGGGTAAAATGTCAAAAGGCACATAAGATGTGTTGGTTAAAGACTATCAAAGAATAGGATTAAATGAGCAAAAGCTGAGAAGTTTGTCACATAAGATGTGTGTTGGTAACATGCTAGGGGAAAATCATTGTAGCACTTGCAGCATGATATTTCGTTGCACTCAGTGCTGTGTGCATGAACATCTTCAAACACAATTTCAATGTCATTCATCAAGATGAAAATAGCTAAGCCGAATTTTTGGCAATTTCCTCTCCCAGTGCACAACCTGGTAAACCAAGATTTGGGAACTTGAATAATAGACATTATTCCATCAAGGAAAAAAAAAAAAAAGACAATGGATCCACCAAAAGATTAAAAAAAAAAAAACAGTTTATAAATGCATAGAATTCCTGAACATAACACAATACACAGAAGATAAGACAACTAGTGAACTTCCAAAAACTTTGGAATACCTTTGAACAAGATTTTTGAGCCCTGCATGAGTTCCTTTGATAGAATCCATATGCAATACACATGGTACTCTGAGTGACTTCGTTGAATCTTCATCTAAAATATATTGAAAGTATAAGACCAAAGAAGTCAAATTCAGACAGGCGACACAAATGCTGCAGAACTTACCTTTAAAACCAGCCAATTCACCAGGATGACACATTACCAGTAAACTCCAGTGAAGACTGTGGAATCAAATAAGAGTCAGTAAAAATGCATCTGTAATGAATTCATGGGGCCATATCTCAAATGAGAACAAAAGGGCTTCAACACATTTTCTTACTTGAAATTTACAGGGACGAAAACGTAGTCTTTTCCAAATATATCCACTTTCCTTGTCCATTTATGAACACGTAAAAAAGCAGCCCTACCATCAGAAGCACTAGATGGATCTTTGTCTAGATCAGCAAGCTTCCGAAAGAAAAAGCTGTTAAAAAAATGAAACCTATGCTTTTCCTCGGGGGGAATCTGATTCTTTAGATACCTACAAATCAACAAGCAGTTAAATGCAGAAACAGATTATAGGTGATAATATAAAATGATGAAGGATTGAAATCTGCAATGAAGTTAGCCTTGCCCCATTAATAACCATGCTGATTTCTAGACATAGACAACAGACATCAATTAAGGTACTTTTGCAACCTAAATCAAGCATTCACCACCAGAAAACAGAGTGGCATTAAAAATCTTGAAATCAGCAGCAGCAGAAGAAAAGTTATTTTGTCATTGAAAAAACCTCACATGTGTTAGGACTCATTCCAGGCCACAATCTGAAGGAAGCATAGGTTGTAAATAAACTTACTTGATATAAAAGTCAATAATAGTGTCATTGATGAATGTCTCAGGCTGTAAAAGATCAACATCCCTCTTGCTAATGGAAACTGCATCTGAATCCCCTTTTGGATAAACAACATCTTCAAATGCCTCATCAAAACTGTGATGTGCCAGATATAAGCAGCAATAAATTGTAACAAGTTCATAGAGACAAGCATTGTACAACTTATTTCCATTTCACAACTATGATATAAGTTCAGAGAATAGGGATGCAACACCAATTTAAATACTGCAATTCAACATAAAAGTGCACAAAATATAATTTATGTGCATGTACACACACACATGTTGTACGATGCTTGAAATCATAGGGCACTAATCTGTTGTTACAGCCATGGCAAAGTGAACGTGCTCTGTGGATTTTACAAGTTTCAATCAAAGAGCTCACTGGACAGTTGCATTTCACCCTTGATAAAGTTACAAGTCAAAGCCAAATCCTCGACTAAAAACAAGAACAACGCCTACAGCTTTTCCGTTTCTGATCAGTCAAATTTGAAAATCTAGCCCAAGACAAAACACCCCACCCCTCACCATTGAGTAAGATGTAACAAATCACCTATCTACTCCCTTAAGAAGACAAATCATAAAAAAGCCATTTCTATTACACAAAAGCCGTTGCACCAAAGCAAAGGAGTCTAAAGTTATTTTACAATCTGAAGGTCTAAGGATGGCAAGAACAACAAGAAAATGACCCCTCCAATATAAATTGGAAAAGGAATACAACACAGAAAAAAGAGATCACATCACTGGTAAAAATCACTGAAGCAGGTTAGCACATGAAAAGAGGAAGAACATAAGCAGACACATGAAAAGAGAGCAAACAAGAAGACACATGTAAACACAAATAAGATGGAAAAAGAAGTATGAAGTCATGTCACTGCTGAACACATCCAAAAATATTAAAAGAGTAAAGGGGGCTAAAGATGGATGACACTCACTTTGGAAAATAATGCCTCCGTTGAAGTAAATCATCTCCTTCAACCATAGCAGCATCCGTACTATGAGCAAATGATAGAAAATCCACAAAATTTAGATGGATGAAGATGCATAATAACTGTCTTAGAGTTTTAAGGAGGAAGGGAAAAATACAAGATGCCTACTAGCTTGCCTTCCTCACCATTGTTTCCTTTTTCTACCCTTTTTTACTGATAAATTAAAAATTGGAGCATTGTAGGAATGCCACCCATGCACACTAAATACATAATAATTAAGAATCGCCACCAATCAACAAAATATACAACAATAAGGGCAGTTTCTTTTTGTCCAGAAGTGAAGATCATGGGTCCACTTTTCTAAGTGCTTCTTTCAAATTTTACATTGTCAGAAACGTGCTAAATTACTCTTCTTCCAAGTGACACAAGTTATACAAGGGTAAACTTCCCAAACAACCTTTAGCCTAGGTATGGAATGATGAGGCCTCCGAGCGTCTAACCATAGCACTAAATTTTCTGGGCAATTATAACACTAGATTTCCAGGTAAACCAAATCTGTACCAAGCAACATAGAGTTTCCAAGTGTATGTTTTGTATACAAGTCAGATAGATAAATCTTAGTCCCACGAAAAATCAAAAAACAACATAATTGGTTCTCAAAGAGCTATGAGCACACCCCAACCATGTTTTAAGCATACATAAACTAATATACAGAGACTAGAAAACAGCTCATATACCAATTAATGTAATAATTTGTCGTATATGTCATTACAGGTCTCCAAAAGCAATTCAGGTATAAAACTAGAAGTTGTGACTGCCATCCACAATCAACTTCCTTTGGGAAGTAAACATTAAATCTTCAGCAGACAGATATCTATTTGGCTATGATAATCTATGTCAAGGCCAATATCACAGATAAAATTTATTACTAGAAGTGAAATACTAAAAAACTTACTCATTCACAGCACACCATACAGTTAAGTATTTAACATTCAAGGAGGTGATCTGCTCCCACATCCCAAACCAATTGGGCTCAACAACAGCAAAATCCAACTCCTCCACACCTGATGAAGGAAAGCAACAAATGAAATCAGCTAAACAGGGACTGTGAGGGCCCAGAAAACTAATGAAAACATAAATTCAAAAGATGAAATTTTTAAACAAGGAAAATGCAAACCAAATAACTTTTGAGGAATTAATTAGGTAAAACTTTGAAGAGATAAACAACCTTCTCTTAGCCTCAAAAATCTCTACAATGCAAAGACCCCATTCACAGGAAGTGCTACCAATCAATGTTGTGACAAGCTCACCAATGTTAAAAATTAAGGCAAAAACTTAAATGATATGTTTTCACAAACCTAAGGGGCCTTATATAAATGGGGACATCAGCAAAATTTACAAGAAGCTAGGAAAGATTATAAATGCTATTAACCAACAAAATTAGAATTAGTCACATAACTTACAAATGTCATTAAAATAAATAATTTTTAGATTTTATTTACTAAAATGCAAGCACTGTCTCTGTAACAGGTCACCAACCTGAGGTGCCACATGCATCATCAGCTTGTACTTCACCCTTTGACAGTATGTGGAACTTAACTATGACACTTTCAAGCTGATAATATCACAAAAATGTACTATCAGGTATAGTACAATAAATTGCCTAAATATCACAAAAAGATGCCGCTAGAGATAACCAAAACTCACCCTTTGAAGATGCTGCGACTCAATTTGGACAATATCATCAATTCCCCTTTCAAATCTCAATGTTCCTTGGCTATCATATGAAGTCAAACCATCAATTTTTATGCCACTGGAAGAAAATGTTACAAGGCATCCAGAACAATAATCATTCCGATATACAACATAATCGACCACAATATTTACATCATCCTGCAAGTTGCACAAGCAAATATCGTCAGTGAGCTGTCTGGTCATCATATACAACTAAGTAGCAGCCAGAATTTTCATTTGTGACCAATATATCTTACATTGCACAACACTAAAGCATTTATCCTGAGTCAAATCAAGAGCAGTGTCCACTAACTATAAAGAATGAAACATAATTCTGAGGTTCAACCCCGAAAGGCAAAATCCATTTCTAAAGAGAGCAGTATGCACAATGAAACAACTAACACAGCATAGGGTATGTAAAAGGTAAGGTGGTACTCTATCAGGCAATAAATCTGCCACAGCAATTCCATGCCTACGAACAATAGTTGATGATGGCACCAAAATTCATATGATAATCAAACAAATGCAAAGCAAATATACATGAGAAAGCCAACAAAATGCCAAGTGTTAACACATGAAAGCCATTAAATTTTCGACCATTTTAAGAAAAAAAAAAGATTTATTTCAATAACATTTTATTAATTATTGGAAGGAAAAAACCATACCTTTTTTGGGTCACTGGAACTCTGAACTAAGTTGTGGCTATCCAATATAACTGAAATCATGCAGCAGACTGTTGTAAGATATCAACCCACACAACTCATATCCAAGGGAAATGCATTACACAGCAAATAAAGAAGATAGGGAAGTACCATCATCCTCTGCAATCCCATGAACATGACTTGATGGAGAACTCTCATTCCTAGTTTCATCAGCATCTACTTGCATATCAACTGGTTCACTCTGTAAATTTTACATTAAAGAGATCATGGAAAAGATACTCATACAAAAAACATAAAAGAATTTCTAGCTTGAAAATTTTGCTGCATGTGAAACTAGGATGTACACTGGATGGAGAATCTGAAAAGGCATGATTTAATTGGTTTTTCCCAGGTGAAGGTGCTTCACAGCATGAGACTCTTGCCTCCAACTTGGTAATGGAACCTTTGGCTTGTGGGGTGTTTATATTGGAATAAGACTCTTGTTCATAACACACACAATTTGATTGGGAAATAGCATCTGTGCTGGAATTTTTTTCTTTGGTGCTGATATTATCCATCAACATTAATGGAGGAATATCTGAAGTAACATTTTCACAACTCTGATCACATTCAACTGCACTGACATCCACACAAGGTAGACCTCCAATATCCTTCTTTGGAACGTCAGATCCTTGAACAACTGCAAACACAGTTGAGAAACTTATTTAAAGAACATAGCAATGGCTTTTATCACCAAGATTTGATAATAATGTGAAATTTCGGTAATTACTATTCAAATGAACTCATTCAATGGTCAACAATATGATGCTCAGAGACTCTACCAATATGCAACCAACTCAAAAACGCCAAAAATTCACAAATCTGCTATGCTTAGTTTATAGATGTAGAATAAAAAGAGTCAAATTTCCTAAACAAAACCATAACACAAAGGGCAGAAGCTCTTCTGTATCACATGCCCTAGAATTCCTCTGCCAAGCTTTAAGTGAAATGTTCCAATACCAACCTCAATTAGTAAACACCTTTTATCATGATCTTTGATTCCCTTCCAATAGCAAATATAATACCATCCACAAGGTCATTAAAACAGAAATATAAATCAAATACAAAAAAGACTTGCCTCCACAACCTGAAACATGAAACCAGGCAATCTAAATAACTCTCCACACATCAACCAGAACTCTTAAATCGTAAAGCTTACATGACTAGAAAAAACCAACTGCTGCTAGTGCTGAAAGTTTCTCATTGAGATGATTGTATATTTTTGCAGATCCTAACGGAAAATGGGCACTTGATTTTCAGCCACACCAGAATGCTCTCCTCCCATATCGTTTGGACACACTAGAATTTTCCTCTCTATCTTGCTGAGGAAAAAGATCATTGCCATTCCATCCCCCATTATAGATGCTAAATTTCCAATCATATGTCACACTTGCCATACAGCATTGTGGAAATTATAACGTGTGCTAAAAGTCAGGAACAGGTAATGTTAATATGAGAAATCTCTCTCTCTCTCTCACTCTCTCTCTCTCTCTGAAGAAAAAGATCCCTTGCCATTTCATCCCCATCACAGAAGCTAAATTTCTAATCATAGGTCATCCATGCTTAAAACCATTGTAGAAACTATGACAAGTGCCCCAAAAGTCAGGAACAAGTACGTTGATATGAGAAAATTTTGCCCCATGTGTTTACACTTTCATCTTCTCCACCAAATCAAAATTCCACCCAGTGGAACCTAACTACAATGTAATGCCCACACAAACAATTTGAATCCTACTTGAGGAACAAAAACAACCAGTTGGTAAGCAATTCAAAAGGAAAAATTATAGACATAATCTCAAATAAAATGTGAAGTCATATTCCAGCTTCTTAAATGCCCCAGCTGCCAACGGGCTAACATGAATTCATTGCATACCCAAGAATCATAAAAAATGGGAAAGGCCAAGAAGAAGAAGAAGCGGCTTGGCTTTAGTATTTGCATGATTATGAAGAAAATGAAAGATATTTGGATTCGATAAACCTATACTTAACAAAAACTAAAGAGACACTCCTGTCCCTCAAGGGACACCACAGTGGTTAGGAACTTAGAATTTCATCTTGGAAGTCCTGAATCTAATCCTGAGAAAGGAGTTGTGGGATTTATGACAAAAGGGAGAGCTACACTGTAACTCACGCCCGGTGGGCCTCCTAATGGACCAACCAAAAAAAAAAACCCTCCTCCCTTACATGCAAAATACACAGCGCAAAAGATGCCTGAAACCTACTATTACTTAGACCACCATTCAAACAATCCCTACTATCAACCCCCCTCCCACATTTATCACAAATTCGGAAACACATAAAAGCGTTTCTCCCAGTCCAGCTCCAAAATAAGAAATACTGAAGAGATACAGCTAAATGTGGGTGTTAATATTGATCATCACGCCACTTTCTGCCGTAAAGGAAACCCCCAAATCGATCCAAGACGAGAGAAATCAGTTGCAAAAAGAAATAGAATGGCGAAAAGAGAATCGCACCGTGGTCGAGAAACTCGCACTTCAAAATGGTGGGACTGTCGGTGCTAGGGTTTTTTAACTTGCCCAAGAATTTGCCGGCGGCGAGCTCCGGGAGCTCGTCCTCTTCCTTGAATTCGAAGACCTCGAGGCCGTTCTTCATCGCGATGTATCCCCGCCGGCGATCGGAGTCCGACGACTGAGTCAGTCGTAGAGATTAAAAGGACGACTCACGACGAAGGTTCGACTTTGAGAGACATACGATCGAGAGCCGACCATTCTCTAGAAAAATAAACCAACCCGGACCAGTCTTCCTAACCCATCAAATAAATAGGAAGTGTGATTTGCGAATGATCAACATTGGATTTTCCCACGCGCATTGTGGGAGCGTTGCCGCACTGCTTACTTGGAGAGAGAAGATCAGTGTTCACACTCTTATAGTAGTGACAAAAACAGTGTAAATTCAGAGAAAGTAACAAAAAAGTGTAAATATATATATAAAAGATCAATTAAAAAAATTATTATATAAAATTATAATAAATTATTTTTTTGATCTTAATTATCAAGTTACTAAATTTTGAAATTTTAAGAAATATTTATATTTCATATTTTAAATTAAATATAACTATTTTAATTCCTAACAATTTTTTATAAAGTAAATATACATATTATTTCATTAATTAAAATAATATGTTGATTCACATATAATAAAGTATAATTAATTAAAATATTATATGTTTCTATCATTATATTGTACTTACTCAATAAGTTATTAAAATTTTACGCTATTTATGCGTCACATCGGAAAGATTCTCACAAATTATTACAAGCTAGAAAAAATAAATATAGTTGATTACACCAACCAATGATTCAATATTTATTTGAAACCAATTTATTTAAAATATAGATACATTGTTCATAGTATAAAATAAAATGTAATTTTTTTATTTATATAATTATTATAGGAGTTTGAAGAAACATGTAACAAATAGATAATAGAATTTTAAAAGCCCTTTTTCTTATTAAAGACAAATTAATGAATGCATAAATGAGTTAAAAAAATGTTAGGAATGTAAAACAAATAAACGGATAAAATTTAAAAAAAAAAATTTAACTATTTGATCTTCCATCTATCTTATTCTCTAAACTCAAAAAAAGCTTAAAAATGTATGAGAAATGCGTCATATGACACATCGATGTTATATATATATATATAATTATTTTTTTATCAAGTACGTATAGATTTATTAGAGATTTGTGTATGCGGTATTTGATAAGTTTTTACTGTGTGAACGGAGATTTACGCCAATCCCCATGAAACCCAAGCAGGCTTTGTGGCTCTCTCATTTGGAACCTCCACGATTTCAGGTACGTCAAATCTGCTTTGAAATGATACTAAGAAACCATTAGCTTGTGTGATCAATAAAAAACAAAGAGAAACCATTAACTGGTCCTCTCACGGTAAGAAAGCAATCTTACAAAGACATGAACGTGATAACGACTTGGATGAGAAGAGAGTATATAGAGCACGCATAAATATTCACGTTTCCATTGTTATTTTTTATTTGTTAGTCTCTTGAAAATGCCACATTTTCTCTGAGGAAACACGCAAGGTCACACACCGTGGTGTAAACAAATAAGCAAACATCTCATTGACCAAGCTTGCAAAATGCAAGTTTTAAATATTTATATATTTTTATAATTAAGTCTTTAATTTTTTATATTTTATAAATTTGTTTAAAATTAATCGTTGAGAGTAATTAAATTATTAATAATTTTTGTTTAATTAATATATAATTTTTAATAATTTTAATTATATTTTATAAAAAATCAAATTAAATAAACTTTAAATATATACATTTTAAATAAAAAACATTAAAAAAAATTTACAACTTAATTATAAATTCGAACACTCTATACTATCACATTTGCTCCAATTCAATCTCATTTGGAAGTTATGAGTAAATTCTTATTTAAATTACAACATAGCTCTAGAATTTACCTAGAAGCATACTTTGATTTATTAAAATTGTTATTTAAAAAATATATATATATATATATTGAAATAGACAATTTTAAACTTTTTTTTTTACCAAAATAAAAATTGTTAAGCTTTCAAAAGTAGTATTAGCAACAATAAATACTAATATGTAATTGTGTACTTTGATGATTAATCTCATATTTGATTTATGGTTTAAATTTTAGATGGAAAACTGTACATATCGGATCAGTAAGGTGGATTATAAGTGAAGCTGTAGTTATAATTTTTAGCAAGTTATCACAATTAATTAGAGAGATGAGTATTCAGGATAATTCCAAATGACGAAAATGCCCATCCCCATTTTCTCATTATCGACTAGTCGTTTGGCAAAAAGATATGGGTCCTGATTGGTCCACCCACAGAAAAGCATATATCTCCCGACAAACGCCCGCTCGCAGCCCGCAATTTTCTCGGTTACCAAACAAGCCAATAAAGCACCAAAACCCAATAAAATAAAATAAAAAAGAAGAAAAAAGCGAAATGAGCGAAAATCGTAACAGAGCGGAAGCCGAGCGCCTGCTTGGGATTGCAGAGAAGCTCTTGCACTCGCGCGATTTCAATGGCACCAAAGATTTCGCGATCTTAGCCCAGGAAACGGAACCACTCCTGGAAGGCTCCGAACAGATCTTAGCCGTTGCAGACGTGCTCCTCTCTTCCGAGAAACGGATTAACAACAAACATGATTGGTACTCGATCTTGCAACTCGAGCACCGATCGGACGACGAGGTTGTCAAGAAGCAGTACCGGCGGCTGGCTTTGCTCCTGCACCCGGACAAGAACAAGTTCCCCTTCGCTGATCAAGCTTTCAAGCTCGTGGCCGACGCATGGGCTGTTCTGTCCGATTTCGAGAAGAAATGCCTGTATGACAAGGAATTGGGCTTGTTTTCCAAGGTTGATTTATCTAACACCGGAAAATTGCCAGTAAGGAGGAGCCAGAGGCCGAGCTCGAAGAAGGCGGATAGTAATAGTCAGAATCTGGAGGGTCAGAGAACAAAGTTATCTTCTTTTTGGACGGTGTGTCCGTACTGCTACGTTCTGTTCGAGTATCCTAGGGTTTACGAGAATTGTTGTTTGAGGTGCCAGAGTTGCCGGAGGGCGTTTCACGCGGCGTTCATACCAACGATGCCGCCACTGGTGCCCGGGAAGGAGGCTTATTACTGCTGCTGGGCTTTCTTTCCGTTGGGGTTTGTGTTTGGTAATCCGGACAGCGGGGGGAAAAACGCCGGGGCATCGGTGACGTCACCTCCTGGTTTTCCGAACTGGATGCCTCAAATGTTTGCCGGGGCCCAGCAGCAGCAAGAACAGCTAGGCGACAAAAATGGCCGTGCTGCAGGAAGTGCTGCCTGGCAAACAGGGGCGTCCAGGATGGAGAATAGGGATGGAGTTGTGGAAATTCCAATCAGGGGCGCAGCAGCCCCGCCAGTGGCGGTGCCTAGGAAGAGAGGAAGGCCTAGAAAATATCCACTCCAGCAGTAAATTTGGTCCCTATTTGGGATGTTCTCAAAGAGCCAAAGACTGAATGGGATTTCAATTTTATGAGAACCAACAGAATGAGAAGTGGAGGAAGTTTATATGGCCATATTTTATGGTGGGTTAGGAGGCTGGTGGAAGTGGGTTTTGAGGACTCCATAGGTAATATTGTTGTTTGTAGTTGTTCATTTCTTGACTTTGCTTTCTCCTATTTGGTTGTAGAGTTTAGATGTTTTAAACTGGCTGACTGCTCAAAGGCGATAATGTAGCATAATGATATGCGACAATTGTCATTTCTGCTAAGTTTTCACGATCACCTGAGAGCCTTCTTCCGTGTTTACTTTGAATGTACATCCTCTGCATGAGCATAATTGGTTTTTACTCTGAATTCTGCTGCTACCAAATGGTGGTGTACAAAGAGATCCATTCGTGTTTTTTACTCCTTGACTTGTAAGTTTAGGAGACAGGTCGCCAGTTTGAGTAAGTCTTCAAGGTTCTGATTGTTGGATAATTTAACATTGGCTGAATCATCATCAATGTCATTATTCCTCCTATTTTCTTCTCCATGTCTCCATACCAGATCTAGTAGTTGTAATGCTGCCACTGCTTGTGCTGCTAGTTTTGAAAGACTTCAAGTTTGATTATCCATTGTTTTCATTGTGGTGACGAGAATCAGTTTCATGGGTTGAGAGTTCAAGAGCAGCACAAAGTACTGCACATCCCGAATATGTTTGGAAGCTGTACTGAAGCTTAATGTAAAAGGTAATGCAATAAATTTCCTTGCCAGGCAATGGCAAGTTTTACTCTGTAATGTTGCAGATTGCAGAAAATTCATGGGTGGATGCAGCCAGCCTTTTGAGGTCATTGCTATGATGCAAACCATTGAGGGTTTTGGTTGGCCCTGGCAGCAAATTAGAAAATGCTAGGTGCACTTGAAATGCTTCTCAATTGGGTACGGTTCAGTTGGCTGACGATTAATGCCTGGCGTGGAAACACCAACTCTCTGCTGTGATTTATGATCATGCACAAAGTAGTTCGTGACTTATCCTTTGTCCAGCAGTGCTTCGCGAGTTACAATCAACCATATTAATATATGCTTGTGTTTAGCTGCAACTTCATTACCTAAAACTTGAAAAGAGAAATAAGAAAGAATGCAACTACCCCGCCAGCAACATTTGATATCAATTGGGTTATTTCTGCAAAGATGTTGAATTTCCCCAAAATAAAATGCATAACTTCTACCTCTCGCTAGGTTTGATCGAAATGCCTTACCTATTTAACAGCACTGTGGTTGAAGACACCACCGAAAAGTTTGTCAGCATAACAATTTTCCCCGAATAAAGACATGATGTAGTTGTAAACATCGTAAAGATACTGACCTTAGTGACACTCGGAGAACATCAGATTTATAATATAGGCGAGGATATACCTAAACTCTGTTTCATGTCTACAAAGATTGTGGCTTCCATTTGATTATGATCTCGGTAAAGCTTGCTAAATGTGCCATCGAGTAGATTTGGATTCTCTCAGTGCTGCCTGGTTAAAGCTCACTCAATAATCCAACATTGAAAAGTAATCTAGTCGCCAACTATTCCAGAAGACCTGATGTCCAGAACGAATGTCAACAATATTCGAGCACCATTCTTTTGCAATAGATCAGATTTGTCAGAAAAATCATTCTTCTTGTTAAGTAGATACAATTTTCAAATAGACCATGAGGTAAGAATATTGTCAAGAGGTCCACATGAAATCTTTAGTATTTCATCTTGATCACCAAAAGCAACATAATCTTTGTTCCGCATCCATCAATTTGCCCAAAACTTAGTGAGTTACATTAAATAATTGTCAGCCCAACACAAATGCTGCAAATGGTCCATGAACCTTTCAAGATGATACAGAGGAGTTTGATAGTCGAAGGCACTCACTCTGGCACCTTCGAAGACAGATATCATTCCAGTTGGGCACCTGGTGTTGATTAACACAGACAGTTCTAGCACACGCATCAGCGCATGCATCAATCTCAGAGACACCACAAACGGTTACACAAGTATCTACAACCGGGTCTTTGGATAATGCGCCAACCTTCTTCAGCATTCTCTTGGATGTGCATACCCTCTCACAAACAAAAATTACATCAGAGTTTTTTTCACGTCCTCTAGCACTCTTCAGCCTCTGTTCTTCTGTTCTCCTTTTCTTCATCCTCAGAGCTTGTGCCGCAATTACAGCAGGTATAGCTGCGCCTAACAGTGGCCACCATGGGTCCACCATACTGTCCAAGACACGAGTGGTTCATCAATCATTAGGCTTTCTTTTCTAAGGAACTTTGGACTTTTTTTTTTTTTTTTCAAGTATCACTCCATTAGCAGATTAAAAATTACATACAAAATCAGCTAAGAAACTGCAATCTTAAAGAAAGCTGCACCAAAAGAGAAAGAATGAAAGATGACCCAACAAACATCACCCACAAATCCAATCAAACCGCCCAGTCAGCCCAACCCGAATTCTAGAGACAGAGGCCAGTAAAATAATAAAACCACGCAATGAAATGCTGCATTCTAAACACAGCCATTAACTTTCCTTGAGTTCCCAGCAAGACTTTGAACTGAAATAAACAAGAGGCTAAAAAACGATCGAAATCGATCAACTTTTCTCCTTGAATATAAAAACAAGAAGCTAAAAACAATCCAGTTGTTTGTTAGCCTACTTCAGGTTCCCCTTGCTCCTAATCGAGAAGAGAAGACATACACAATAATATAATGCTATCACGAATTCAAACCTAGATGGGACTTGACGAAATCTACGAACAAACGGAGAAATTGAACATGTAAAGAAGGCTAACCTGTGAAGAGGATCGCCTTTCTGAAGTGATCTTTCTCTTTCGAGTTCCGTTTGATTGCAGAGAAAATCACAGGGCGACGTGCGAGCCCGTTAATTGGGTTTAGGGTTTTTTGGGAATCGAAGCTGTCGGATTCGGGCCACAACGTTCTCCAATTTCCTCCCTTAGAATCTTGTGGGCGGGTATTGAAGGGGCCAGACCGGGCCGTTGGGTCGGTGCAGATTTGAAGATTTGATAATTCAGTACCACCCGATCACTGCACATCTCTTGATTTTTTTTATTTTTTATTTTTAATATTATAAACGAAATTTAACTTCAATCCATTAATTATAAATTAAAAAATCAATCCATATTATCGATCTATTTATAAGTAAATATACATTATTAAAATTAAAAAAATTAATAATTTATTTATATCATTGTGTGAATTTAATATTAATCTAATTTAAAATTATGGAATTTACGTGAAAATATACGAGGTTTTGAAGCTTAAAACGACTACTTTGGGCACAAATAAACAAAAATTTTTAACGGAGCCAACAGTTTTTTTTTCCAGTATAAATTATTAGAAACCATTTCCGTTAGAAAAAAAAAAACAGAAAAACGTCAACGGTAAACGGGGTAAAAATGAATTCTTGGAGGGGCAAATTGAAACGAACAAAACTAAAATGGTTCAAAAAAAAAAAACAAAAAAGGCGGCCGAGCTGGATCTTCTTCGACGATAAGGAAAAAGAGGGAGACGGAGAGAATCAACGAAAGGAGAAATAGAATTCAATCATGATCTCTCAACTCTTCGTTCTCTCTCGGCGAGGCGACAGTATTGTCTTTCGCGACTGTGAGTCCACGGATCTAATCTTCTCTCTGACCTTCCTGGAGCTAGGGTGTTTTTTTTATTTTTGGTTCTCTTATTTTCTTTCGATTGATCAACTCTGTTTCTTGATTAATTGCAGATCGCCGACAAGTACGAAAAGGAAGTGCGGAAATATTTTTCCGTAAAGTGAAGTTTTGGAGTGAGGACGGACGAGAGGAGGCGCCGCCTGTCTTTGTAGGTATTATCTTTCTTTAGGAAAATGTCGGGGCACTGCATTTTTATGTTTCTTGAATCTGTGTATTCTACGCCTTATCATCTTCAATTCTAATTTTAAAAATGCAGTGCTTTACTCATTATGTGAAAATTGCATGAGTTGGCTCGCTATCCATTTTGAAATTTATTTCGTCAACTTGACTGTTCATTTGTATACCTGATCCTTTCCCGGCCCTCACAGCGTGGGAGACTTGTGCCCTGAGACGACCTTTTTATCTTGACTTGTTTGTCGGTCTTTCTTGATGTAATGTACAAAGTTGCTGTGTTAGTTTTTGTCAACCAATATCATTCTGCAGTGCAATGTGCTAATTTTCTTTGCTTGTATTGTTTCTCTCCTCTTTGGATCAAAGAACTTGGATGGCGTAGACTACTTCCACATTAAGGTTGCCGGGCTGCTATTCGTTGCAACCACGAGAGTCAACGTGTCACCTTCTTTGGTCTTGGAACTTCTGCAAAGGATTGCTTGTGTTATCAAAGATTATCTTGGGATTTTCAATGAAGATTCTTTGCGGAAAAATTTTGGTCTCATGTACAAGTTACTGGATGAATTGATGGTAAGCTTCTGATTCCCTGTGTATTTCTTGTAATGACATATTTCCTGAGCATATATTGAAGCCTGTTGCTCTTTCCCTTTCTAGTTTCTACTATTTAATTGTGCATTTTGTTTCCAATATCTTTATAAAACACGTGCTTTTATCCTCATGTTATATCTTCATTTATTTTGTTGTCAGTATGTCCTTTCTGTTAGACTTGGGAAATTAATGTGCTAGTCTGAACATTAGGAATGTTTTTATTCCTGGAGGACCTCTTGTCCCAGGTCCGTAAATTGTTGCTATGTGAAATTTTTTATCCTCTTATTATGCAATTTGTTTCCAGAACAGCAAAAAATGTTCCTGCATCCCAATGCACAGAATATCAATCCCTTTGAGCTTTTAATGGCATAGATTTTATTTAACTATGTATTTTTTATCAGCTGCTCTTCTTGCAAGCTTTAAATAACACATTATCTTCTCTTCAACAGGATTTTGGTTACGTACAGACAACATCTACTGAATTATTAAAATCACTTGTATTTAATGAGCCAATCATTGTTGATGCTGCCCTTTTGCAACCTCTGAACCCTGCTGCCATTTTTATGGTATTTTACCATCTGTTTGTTTGCACTCGGATAATCCGATGGTACCTCATTTTAATTTTTTGATTTGTGTAATTTATGCGGATGACCCCTAAAAACTGAACAAATGCAACAAGGAATGAAAAGAATGCCAGGTACAGCTGTCACAAAACCTGTTGTCGCAAATGAGACTGGGGGTAAGAGGAG
This sequence comes from Bruguiera gymnorhiza, assembly GCA_020883675.1. Lineage (NCBI taxonomy): Eukaryota > Viridiplantae > Streptophyta > Magnoliopsida > Malpighiales > Rhizophoraceae > Bruguiera > Bruguiera gymnorhiza. Next base: position 2,150,881 of record JAIRCJ010001047.1, on the reverse strand, counting down.
GGAGGAAATATTTGTGGATGTGATTGAGAAAATCAGTGTCACATTCAGTTCTAGTGTAAGCTCTTTTGTATCATTTGACCTAAGATATTTAGAACTGTTCTTAGTATCCACTGTATGTGTTGCAGTCAGTGAAAGCTAAAGAGATAAACAACTGGAGGTGGTTAAGTCAAGAATGCTTACCTGCAATGTGAGTTTTGCAAATAAAAATGTGATTATCTATTTTTCCTCATCTAAAAACTTATGGTGTAAAAGCTTTTTTCATATTTACTAGTCTTTTTAAATCTGCTGGTTTCCTACACACTAGTGATGATTTCTCTCTCAAGCAATATCAGAGCCTGATGAAGCAACTACTTTAGTATATAGATAATTGCTTCTTCAATTGAGAAATGAGGATAAACAAAATGCTTGGTAGGGCCTAGGTTAAGTTTTTAAGGTCATCATTGGAATGCAAAACCATAATGAGTGCTTGACTTTAAAATTTTGCACCTTTTCTTGTTTTTTTTGGGGGGGGGGGCAGAGATCCTCCTACCCTGCATCATTGCAGCCTGAATCACGTGGTGTTCATTTCTTTAAACAGGGTCATATATTGACTTCTGAAATTGATGGAACCATTCAAATAAAGAGCTATCTCACTGGAAACCCAGAAATTCGACGAGCCCTTAATGAATATCTCAATATAGGAAGAGGTGGTGGAAGATCAATATATGGTACTTTTCAAAGAGCACCACTTACATGTCTATTATCATACATATGATTGCCGCTGGATTTTGCATTCTATGGTCTTCTTACTTTTTGAGCTTTGTGCATGGGCTGCAATGATAGTGGAGATCAAAGTTTTAGGTTCTGGAAACATTTTGCCTTGTTGTTAATAAAATTTTAAGTGATAATTTATATCTTAATGCTTTTATCATGATGATGACATTTCCCTTGTTGAAACGAAATGGTAATCTGGAGTTCATCCTAAGATCATCTTTTACCTTTTCCTTGATGCTTTTATTTCATTTTTCCCATTCCTTTATGTGTGAGAGTCTGTTTTAGATTACCACCAGCTATGGACTGTGATATCTTTGCATCTGATTCTTTTGTTCTTATTTAGAATCTCTCTCCCTTTGTCTCTCTTCTTGTGAATAGGTGCTGTTTTTCTGTAGCAGATTATAGGAGCTCGTCTGGTTCAGGAGCAGTTATACTCAATGATTGTAACTTTCAGGAATCTGTACATCTGGATGATTTTGATGTGGACAGGACTTTGACTTTGGTGAGTGAAACAGGATAATATAAGCTTGAAAGTGACATACCAATACCTGTTGATTGGATTATTCTGTTAATGATATTCAGGTACCACCAGATGGTGAATTTCCAGTCATGAACTATCGTATGACCCAGGAATTCAGACCTCCTTTCCTCATTAACTCTTTAATTGAAGAGGGAGGAGCCCTCAAGGCGAGTACCAGACTCCTTGTTTGAATTCAGCATAATGAAGTCTACCCTATATTTGACTGTCTATTACATTTATTGAAATATGTTGTTCTAATATATGAAATTATTTTGCATAGATGAAAAATATCAGTCTGTGGAGCTTATATGTGTAATCAGATTACCAGTTATGGTATGCATAACCATGCTGTTGTCTCCTCCTGTGCCTGCCTCATGTTGCTTGTAGGCTGAAGTAATTATCAAAATATCTGCTGAGTTTCCCTCAAGCATCATTGCAAATACAGTCACCATACAGATGCCATTACCAACATATACTACCAGGTATGAGTAGTATTTCCTATCTTAATAACCTAGGTAGACAAAATCCATTTTCCATTTCTCAGGTATTTTTGACTCTATAATGTTTTCCAGCAAATTTCTGTTTTTTGATTCAGATGGCACATCTCATGTGTTTAATTGAGTCTGGTTGTCATGGTTTGATTAATCCATGTAGCAATCTTATGGGGCCGATTCCAAAGTAGAAATGCCAGACAATTTTGACCTACCTACCAGTAATTTGTGAAACACGAAACAGACAACTGATAATAACAATCTTAAATTTTGCTGCTGTTGGTATGCATCAGAGCTTGCGGGCTGGTGTTTGAATGTTTGCAAGTTGGGAGTTATGGAGGTCTACCCTAGAGTCTAGGGATTATGGGTTGTGTAGAATGAAAACAATATGCATGCATTGCTGGGAGGATTAACGATGATCATACCATTAGGTTAGATGGTGTAGAGGTACCTCATTATCATTTCATTGCCTAGGTTCTATTGTTCAGAAGGATGCTAAAATAGAGTAGGATATTTAGCAATCATAGGACAAAGGCTGGATAGTTGAAAAAGAGATGTACCTGGGGTTTTGGGCAGTGACCTTCAAATTCATCTTAATGTTATAGCAGTATACTATTGGCTCCTGTTTGGTTCTTGGTTTCCTTTGCAGTGCAAAGGAAAGTACTTCAAAAGAAATGGGAAAAAGATTCATAGGCTTTTGAAATAGAATTAGCTGTCTTTAGACATCATAAAAGTCTTAAATGGTGGCCCATGTGCATTATTGTACTAAAGAACTTGAAGAAGGTTACTCTTCATATGCATCTGCTAAGAGAGGTGACAGAGGCACATCACACTGCCTTTGGCACTATCGGTTTGTATGGCTTACTATTTTCTTGTTAATTTTCCGGTTGATATTTTGCAGGGCCACTTTTGAGCTGGTTGCTGGAGCCATTGGGCAAACAACAGATTTCAAGGAAATAAACAAGAGACTTGAATGGGTAATAAAGAAGGTGAGAATATCTTAAGTGTCACGTCCTTGAATTTCCATTTTTCTTATATCAGTACCATGGTTATTATGCATTAATGAGCTGGAAGTTACTTATACAATGTGCAACAGATTGTTGGTGGATCTGAACACACATTGCGTGCAAAGCTAACATTTTTCACAGGAGCTGCACAGTATTAGCTGTTATTAATTTTATCCTATGGCCATTTTCTAGCGTATGGTGTTTTCACATGTTACTTATTGTGATATCATTTTCTCAAAACAGGGAATATAGCAAAAGAATCCGGACCAGTTAGCATGACATTCACAATACCTATGTATAATGCCTCAAAGCTCCAGGTAAGACTAATAGCTGCCACAGCTTTTTGCATTTAGTAGTCATTCCTATTGCAAAAGCATAATATTATTGTCGTTTACATTTGCATTGATCCTCACTTCAACGTTTGGGTAACTAGTAAATTCATCATTCTAGCAAGACTATAAAGAGATGTAGCTCATCACTTCAACGTTTGGGTAAATTGTCTGCTGAAGAATTGTCCTACTCATAGAATATGACTTTTGTCACAGGAGTTAATGTGCCAATGGCTAAAACTGTGGTAGTATTGTTATGATTGTTGTATGATAAACCTTTCCCTTTTCTATTCTGTTGGTTCTTCCTTGCAGGTGAATTACTTGCAGTTAGCAAAGAAATCCAGTTATTATCCATATCAATGGGTTAGATATGTCACACAGGCCAATTCCTATGTTGCTCGTTTATGACACAGCAGAGTCCCCACCCAGCGTTTGTTTCCTTCCTTATTTTCAAGCCCTAAACCTTTTAATGATTGTCACAAATGGTTGTCTCCTATGTATGATTCTTCTTGGTGGTGGAGTCCTCATAATGTTGTCAGTATGATTACATGTGAAGAACACTTTCGGGACATGAATAAATTATGTGGTTCGAGAATTTAAACTCAGGCATGGACACCGTGAGGGTGTTCTCTAAGGTAAAGCACGTAATCATCCAACCAATTGGCTACCTGTTGTTACATGTAGAATGGTTCATATTTGTCAAATGGAAAATGCTTCACGTATAGATAAACCAAGACCATAAGATGAGAGGTCTATAGTTGTCAAATAGAAAATGTTCGTGTCTGGAAAAATCGTGCAGACAAGTTACGTCTACAATATATGCAGAAATGAAATTTGTGCATTCCATTCTACTTTGTAGTTTGTAGCTTAATTTTTCTCCTTTTTGTTTGGTTGTGCGTTGAGAACGTGGCTCAGCAAGAAAGACTCTCTGCGAAACTGCTTAGGACCAATATAACAAGGTGTCGGTGCTGTGCCAACAGGGATGGTCAGCCCCTAGAATCGGCTCCAACCGAACGAGAATACGCCCATCTCTGGGGGAAAGCTACCTCAAGGGATTGATAACATCGCTTCAAAGCAAACAAAGGAAGAGAGGGTGAGATAACAATCCCAAGTAAACTGTTAAGGAAGCTATAATTGCAAAGCATGATCGAATCTATGGAAGCATTGGTTTATACAAATACTGGCCACTTGACTTCTATTCGTAATTTCACTCGGCTTTTTTCATTTTTTTTTTTGCCTGACCATTGAAGGCTTCAAACATTTAATCCATGTCCAGATGACTCGAAAGCTCAGAAACGAGATTGTTGTGGTTCTATAGTTTAAAGCATTACCTAGATACAGAGTTCATTTCGGATAAGATCAATGGTTGAATACACGTTCATTCTCCTCTAGAAATTTTTGAGTTAGACAGATAAGAGGCTAGTGAGGAAAAAAAAAACAAAATCACTTCGGATTAGATTGCCCTTTACGATCCCTATTTTTATGGATTATTGGACTACTTGGCTGCTTCATTGATTTTAAGATTCTAGAATTACCTCTTTAGGTGACGAAGAAGTACAGTCAAACTCCTTGCAATCATCCGCCATGAGAAGAGATTGAGAAAGGGATGATAAGGGATTCGCACCTGCAAATGAATTGAAGAAGATGGATCACATTCTTTCCTGACATAGTGACATTTGTGCAATCATTCGTAAAGTAAGGAAGATTATCTTAACTATCAAGTGGTGAAACTGATCGATGTTTTTTTCTTTTTTGTTTTTTCGTATTATTTAAGCGACCTCAATTGCTCGTGTTAAATGCGGCTTATTTCGCCAATGTGCAAGTCCAGTACTAAAATATGTGTACTGAAACAAAAGAAACTTCAGAAAGTTCCGATTTATTATGTTCAATTGTTGTCTTGAAAACTGCATGTGGACAATCGGAGGATACTATAAACAAAATAAAGAGGACAAAAGTCTAAAGATTAAGCGAGCCACTGCTAGTGGTTTCTGGTGGAGAAACCAATTGGGCGTAACTTGCCTTTTAATTTATGTTTGCCTAAAAGGTCAATCTCTCCGATTCTCAAGTGTTTTTTTCAAGAGTGTTTTTTTAACAACTTTTTTTCTTTGACTTTCTTTTTCTTTTTTTTTCTTGTGGGGTAAGAGACAAAATTTGGTGAACAACGAATTTGTGAAGCAAGTGTCTGTGTCTCAGTCTGTCAAATTACAATCACATTTGCATGTTAGAGTATGTGCAATCTGGTAAGTATACCATCATTGACCTTAATTAGGACAATTCATATCCCAAGATTTAAATTGATTGAGTATATATGTCAATAATAATCATTGTATAGATTCAACATTTTCTTGAAGACAGCCATTAATCAATTTTTTCGTGAACAAAGTAACCTTATTTTAACAGAAGGTGTCTTTCTTTAAACCTCCTCTTGATGAGTGGGCTTTCTCTTAACTGATAGTTTGTGCTCTCACATTCCCCTTTAGTGCCTTGTGCTTGCCCTCAATACTATCTCAGTAACAAAGCTCAATTCTTTTTTGTTTTGTTCTTACGAAGGACAATAAAATTAAAAGAAAAAGGGATGTTAAAACGAGTTATTACAGAAGAAAAAGGAAAAGAGTGCAGCGTGTTATACATAAATCCTCTGACTCTAATCAAACAGTTCTCTGCTTAGCAAATTATTTGAAAAGCGAGAAAAAAAAAAAAAGCAAGGGAATAATGAGAAGGATCTCATTTATCAAAATAATAAGAAGGATCGCTGTCATGTGATGTTCACCTCATGACCTTATCCTGCAAGAACATTTAATGACAGCCAACTTGCATAGATCTGTCAGACGTTACATTATCCTTTCCTTTCTTTTCTTTTCTTTTTTTAAATTAAGAATACATTAAATTTCAAATTATATAATAAAAATAAATTTTAAAATATTTTTATAAATTTTACATTTTTTAAAATTAGAATTAAAATTTAATAATTCTAATATAGAACTCTGAATTCTAACTATTGAGATGTCTCTTCAGGAACTTGTTCCATTATCTGGTTGTATGGCTTGAACTATCAAGTTAATCAACATCTATTTTCTGACGTACACACAACAGAATACAAGGTTAATTAAAATCTTTGCAGATACTCTATTTTTCCCCGCTCGGACTGTTTCCGTTTTTCTCTTGTTATTTTTTCTTTTGGATCTCCTGTAAAATTGACGACGTGGTGATTTTGCAAGCAATTTTTTCAAACACGAACTATAATGATTTCAGTTAAGCGAATTGGGTTTCTCAAATCCGAGTTGTTTTTCGATCGTAAATCCCAATTAAACAAATTATTGTAGTCAACTCCATGCCTAATTACTATTACTAGTGCTATAACCCTCCCAAGACTTTTTTTTTTTTTTTCAATTCGGTTGAGTTTGAGATAAGAGAATTTTTTTATACCTAATGTCTAGAATTCGAATTTTAAATCCCACTTACAAACTTAAAATTTAGTAACTAATAAACTATAAATACAAGATTTAAACTTTGGTACCTAGTGGTTATGCTCTCAAGACTTTGATAACCCACAATGAACAGGGACATGTGTTCTTAGTTCAGTTCAAGAGGGGTAAAAAAAGGCCCTATGGAGCTCAAATTTTTTTTAGGTTATCTAAGATTACCCAACCACTTTCCTTTTGGCCCTATCCTATAAATTCTTTGTCGTCCTATTTACTCATTTTGAAATTCACGTCGAAACTTCTAATTCTTAATTGTTAAGATACTTTTTAGGATGTCTGCATTCATAGTTTAGTCAAAGTCTTTGCGAGAAATTATGATTAATTAGATTTTTCAAGGCCGCTAATTAAGATTAAGAATCCTTTAACAGTGATTAGAGAAAACTTCCCGTTAACAAAATCACGATTTGGTGACTTTTGCTTTCTCTTGAAGTGACTGAAAGGAGTTCCAAAGTTCTACGGCATGTCTCAACTCGGCTGCCCATTTGTTTCAAGTTGCTTTGTGACCTGGTAAATTCCTCCATTTCAATTACTTTCCCATCCCACATCAGCCTGTCTTTTCTGCCCGACTTGCACATGAAGGAAACTTGGTTTCGGTTCTCAATTAACTGTTTTCTTTATAACTTGTTTGGGATCACTTTTTTAGATAAATTCCATTCAACTCAACTTTGATAAGACAATTTTTTTTTTTTTGGTCATCTAGGATAAAATTTAATTCAATTTCTTATTTGGTATAAAATTTTAAGTGAAAGAATTAAATTAAATTTTTTTGATTTATATAAATATTTTGAACTGTAAAATAAATTAAATACATCTAATTTCCATTTATTTCAGTAAAAATACTAATTTTATCATATTAGTATAATTTTTAAGGAAAAATAAATTTTATTTAAATTCTTGTAGTTTTAAAAATCATGATACCAAAGAAAGAAATTAAAAAATTAATTCAAATTATATTCCACAAATTTTTTATCATTACTGATACTATCAAATAGTTTGACATTGGACAAGCCTTTTTCTTTTTGAATTAGACAATCTTACAAGCATCTAATTGTCAAATAGGACTCTTTATCATGTGATTATGAATTCTTTATCCTTTGGGTACATAAGCTTCGTTGATGATTAATAGGACCTACACACCGTCTGAGGAGATGTGCAAGAAGACCTCCTCATTAAATTAATTGTAATGAACGAAGCATGTCAGTAATCCGACAAATGTACTTTCCAGGGTGAGAGTACTCCAGACCGTGTGTCTTTTGGATTTTAATATAGTTGCCAATCCCTTTCCAAATCGGGATATCTGTAAATAATAATATCTATTATTCTAATTTCCGTTCATGTACTCCACACAGTGTTTCACCTTCCGTGTTGACAATTCGGGGGATGTAGAATTTAAGACTTGCATCTTTTCTTCATTGGCGTCTTTTGCTACCAACTTCATGCCAAGTTTAAAATATAAAATTTAAAATATTTTTGCGAGCAAATAATTGACCTCTCTCTCTCTCGCTCTCTCTAATGAATAATTGACCTGTTATTTTTTTAAAGCCGGCGCATCTGGCAAACACCCTCCAATTCAACCCATCTTGCCGAGAGTAAAACACATGGAAACGCCCCTTATATCCACAATGGAGCTGACGAGAGCGAACTAATTGACTACCTCCTCCTCGGGAAAAATAAAAAATAAAAAAGTAATCTCTAATAGAATGGGTAGTGCACTGATACGGAAAACGCTTCTTCACCTAGACCGTGCCAAATCTATATGCGTTTAATTAAATGTCAATTTCGAATTATATATATATATATCGTTAGACCAGTTGATACTATTTTAAATTTTATTATGGGGAAAAAGGGCGAGTTAGGAACACTGAGTTTCCTTTTTATATGCACGATTTCGCTTTTGGCTGTTGCGGCTGTCGTTAGGTTCATATTTGCTTTTTGGACTTTTAGTTTGGTATGCATGAATTGTTTTAGCAGCAGTCATCCTTTAAGCTAATTTAAGTTATTGCTCGTAGTAGTAATAATAATAATAATAATAACTATTTATTTTAACATATGCTACGTAAAAATCTGTATAAATTTTAATTTGTTAAAAAATATAAAATTTTTAATAACTTTGATATAAATATAAGCAATACTTTACACTTGTTATAATGAAATAATTAAATATACTTTCTAGATTGACCTATAGGAAAATTTGGACTTGAGCAAGTAGGTTTAGGCATCAATAAAAAATGTATTATCTAAAATATTTTCGAATTTATTTGTAGATCTCCAAATCTCTAATACATGAATAGTATTTTATGAGAATACATTTTGTAAAATTTTTCTAGAATGTGTAAGTCTTTAAGTTTCATTTTATGATTTATATGATAAAGATGCACGTAGAATTGATTGTAAATTTTACCCTAATAATAATAATAATAATAATACTAATAATAATAATAAATCTTTACAAGTAAAATTAGTTATAATGAGTTATTTGATACAAAAGATCAATGACAAGTATATTAGTAATTTTAAAATTAGAAACAATAAACAAATATATGGTAGGAAGAACATTGAGAAAAAAATAAAACATTATAATCATAACAAATTCAACCAATAATATAACTAACTTTTTGTTAATAACACTCTTAGAAAGATAAATAGAACTAGTGAAAATTATATCAATTAGTGCAGAAAATGACGATGAGAAGGGAGATATGAAACACCAAATAATACTACAAGAAAAACTTACGATGAGGAGATTGTCGAATCTCAGGTTCCAAAACTTTATAATTGTGCAATGGGTGCTAGCGACCAGTTGTGGACCTAGAAAACATTAATAATCTTTTTTTTTTTTTTTAAATAACAATGTGAATTTACCCATGTGCGTTTGTTAATACTCGCATTAAATGAACTTGAACTATATAATCATGACTATAAGCCAACTTACTTATTCAAAAACCATGAGAATTTTGGAGACTCTGGGGTATCATATCAATAAACAAAAAAAAAAGAAAAAAGCATACCGTTGGTCAAGTAAAAACAAAGCACACTGTATATTATCATGCCTAGACAGTGCAAAAGCTTGCACCTTGGTGTGAATATCCCAGACCTGTAATCATGATCACATTACACATACTACCCAATTCCAATGTCTCAAAAAATATAACAAAAAATAATTAAAAATAAAATAACACTGTTTCTTAGGTACAAAGATTGAGTAAAGCAATCTACATAACAAAATACCCGATAAAGAGAATCATGCCCTTCAATAAGCAAAAGATCAAATTGGTTGGGTAAAGAGCCGAGCAATGGACACCATTTAAATGACCATGATAAGATTGAACAACCTTAGGAGCTCTTCAAACTTGTCAATTTGATTTAGAACCACACTCCTGTAGAAGTAAGATAAAAAAAAAAAAACAATAAGAGAATAAAAAGACAAAACAACGACTTGGGGCTGTAAATGATCGCACTCATAAAACATTGAACCTTCAGAAAAATTTCCCGCAACAATAATAAATAAATAAATAAACACAAGTATTTCGGGGATTTTAACACGAAGATTAATAATATATGATTCAAGGAAATATATTCATTTTTCGAACTCCTTAGCGGCTCCTCAATAAAGAGGAAGACACACAATAAAGATACAAAAAGTTGACTACAAGACGGAATAGTGTAAAAAAAACCCATTTACACTGACGTTATAATGGTCAGGGATCTGAAACAAATCACCTTCTGATGTTTAGCAGTAAGCTTAGAGATTAATTTTTTTTTCTTTTGATAAGTCAAATGCAAATTTTATTAAAATAAATAGAGAACTGTTACAAAAAAACAAAGAAAGATGATGATCAGCCAAAAAAAGGAAATTAGAGCCAAAAAATAAGATTAGATTGTCGAACAATTTATTGTTTTGCTAAATCATTAATAATAAGATTATAACTTTTACTAATACGTTTAAAGCTCCTAGAAGAACAAAGATTTATAGCATCAATAATATATGAAAAAGACTATTTCTTGTTCCACCGTGTGAGAGTTATGTGTGAATCAGACTTTAAAATAAAAGACATATTCTTCAATTCATCATTTAATGTCATCAATTCAATAGTCTTGAAAATTGCCAATAATTCTGCATGGATGGATTCAATTTCACCAACAGAGCAAGAAAACACACAAATGAAGTGCCCAAAAGATTAGAGATTGAAGCTTGCCTTTTTTTTTTTTCTGTAGATCATAGCAATCTTCCAATAGCTAAAGATAAAACCAATTAAAATTTAAATTCAGATCATAAAAATATACAAAACGTTTTTGTTTTTTGAATTTCTAATATTTAGTTTTTCAAACTATTAATCTGAATGAATATTAGTTTTCTATTAATAAATATTCCTCAATCTTTATATTTTCTTGAAATTAAATTAAAAAATCAAGAGTATGTTTATTTTTACATTAAATATACATATATTAATTTAATATAAAATTTGAGATATAAGTTAAATATTTTAAGATAATTTAAAATGATTAAAAAATTATCTCATATAATAATTTATTTATATATATATATATATATTGTTGCATGTGACTGAAAGTGGCTCGTAAAAAAAGCGTCCTATCAAACATGGATTTTGTCCCATGACAAGATTAATTGTTGGCCTAGTTGGTGTGAAAGACCTCCTCACGCCTCTCTTTGATTGACATTTCTTCTATTATTAACATCGAACCCTATTAAGCTGAATATCTAACAGGAAGCAATGCCGTATTTTCCTTATTTATTATTTTTTTTAATTTTCTGATAAACTAAAATGGGACATGTTGATGGATAAATGATAAGATATCCGTCCGGCGCATTGGTGAATTTGCTTATAGTAACATTCCTCTTGTTGTTACCCGTCCACAAATAAAATATATGTTCTTTTCGGCGTCTGGATGGACGATATGATTTTTATGGTAAGGAAAGTAAAAGCGCCGTTGTGTAGGCAAGCAATTATTTAAATGGCTTTTCTTTTTCTTTTCTTTTTTTTTTTTGAGAAGCTGTAGGATGACTTATGCTTAGAAGTTAAAACGGGTAAACTCTCTCCTACTCTTTCAAAAAAAGTAAACTCTCTCCTACCCAGACAAAAGGAAACGACAAAAAAAAAAAAAACTGGAGGTGGAAGAAAGGAGTGCAATTAACGTGTAAAGAAGTGGTCCACTAACGATTACCATGGGGGATCTCATTAATTAATTAGTTTTGAAGTTGTTTGACATAGATCAGTCAGCCTTTTGCTATATTTATTTATTTATTTTTAAACATAACACATAATTTTATATCTTATACATCTATTATTTTTTTATTTACATTAAAATTTACCAATTTTTTATCTGTCTTATATTTTGCATGAAATTAATTTGATTTTTTTAAAAATTGAGTTCAATTAATTTTTTGTTTTTTTCGTTCTTCTCTTTTGGGGTAAGGTGGGAATGGGAGGGATTAAGACCGAACAGAAATCAAAATGTAATTGCTAAGCAAAAGTGATTGACAACCTTGAAATTGCAATGGGATGAAGCCCGAAGGGTTCAAGCAAAGTCATCCTAACTATTCAATTCAATGTAGCATATGAAGTAAAAATGAAACCGTCTTGTCAAAGTTTGTGAACTGACGAGAGTTTGAATTTAACGGAGAGAGAGAGGGGGGGGGGAGAGACCAGAGGGGTGGGGGTGTGTGCCCAGGCCAGCCTAGACCCATACGCGCAGGAATCCATTGACAGAGAAATGGGAAGGCCCATGACTTAGAGAGGGACGGAGAGAGAAAGATGCAAGAGAGAGAGAGGGAGATGGATTTGGAGATACATAAAGGGCATGCCCCCTTAGCCCAAAAGACAGAACATCAAGGAGTCATTGTCAATTCACTCGGTCGGGAGGGGGGCCTCCAAGACTGGGACTCTACCGCGTCTGTCTTCTAATTTTCAAACTTGGAAGCAGAGAAAATAAGCAAAAACCAACTGGGCAAAAGACAGCGTTTTCCGTGGTCGGGTTTAGCTCACCAAATAGGCAAAAACATCCGTTCTCATGTTGAAAAAACCACCCTCCCTCTGTCTTACGTCTGGACCCTACTTTACCTCCCAATCCAAACCCATCCAGCGGCGCCGTTAGTCTTTACTTGGTTTCCAAGCTCACCCACCCCCACCCCTCTCTCTCTCTAACGTTCTCTCTCTAAAACAGCTCATCATCATCCCCATATTTTTCACCATAGACAAATCCAAACGCGCAGCCACACAATTGTGGGTTCTTGTTATCTTTTGCCCTTCTCCCTCTGGCTTCTTGCATAAACCCTCTACCAATCTCTTTCTCAAATTCGGTTGTGTCCTAAGCTTCTCAAAATCTTTGCCTTATTTTTTATTCTACATCCCCCACCAATCATACTGGCCCGTACTAATATTACCATAATAATAATAATAAAAATACTACTACTGAATAAAATAAAAGAATCAATCCAAACTAGAGCGCCAAAACATGAAAGGTGAATATGTAGAACCGCAACCGCAACATCACCACCACCATCCACCCAAGCATCATGATAATCCAAACATGTTCTCCAAGCTCCAACATCATCTTCCTTTCTCCCCGCACTTCCAGCTTTCTCGAGATTCCGAGGAGGATGACACCCGCAGCACTGGCGTCGCCGCCGCCGTCTCTACAACCCCCACCGCCGCCACCCCAGCTTCCCAGAAACGTAGACTTAATGAACCCAACAGCGGCCCCGCCACCGATGGCGCCACTATCGAAGTGGTTCGCCGTCCCAGGGGCAGGCCTCCTGGCTCCAAGAACAAGCCGAAGCCGCCAGTTATTATAACCCGTGAACCGGAGCCGGCCATGAGTCCTTACATTCTTGAAGTCCCTGGTGGAAGCGACATCGTCGGAGTGATTTCTCGCTTCTGCCGGCGCAGGAATCTTGGACTCTGCATTCTTACTGGATCTGGCACCGTGGCTAACGTCACACTCCGTCAGCCATCGACGACTCCGGGAGCTACCATAACTTTCCATGGGAGATTGGATATTTTGTCTATCTCAGCTACTTTCTTGCCTCAAGCGCCGTCGTATCCTGTGCCGAATATTTTCACTATATCTCTGGCGGGTCCACAGGGGCAGATCGTTGGTGGGATCGTCGCGGGGGCATTGGTGGCGGTGGGTACGGTTTATGTTATTGCGGCCACGTTTAACAGCCCGAGCTATCACCGGTTGCCGATCGACGACGAGGGGAGAAATTCTGGGTCTGCCGGCAACGGCGACGGACACTCACCGGCTGTCTCTGGTGCAGCTGGAGGCGGTGAGAGTGGACAGCACGCGCCAAGTGGAGGAGAGTCGTGCGGGATGGCCATGTACAGTTGTCATTTACCTTCCGATGTCATATGGGCACCCACTGCAAGGCCGCCGCCTCCACCGCCTTACTGAAAGATGGTCAAAAAAATAAAAAAAAAGAATTGTGAATTTCTAGAACATCCACTTTTTGTTTTTCCTGCTCTTTTATGTTTTAATGTTTTTAGCTTCATTAGGTGCTGCTTCTGCTCATTACTTTCTGTTTGATATTGGATTTTGATCGACGTGTATGTTATGTCTGTGGTGTTAATTAGTTCAGTTTAGTTGTAATCCTGAGGAAACTAGCGAAATTTACTTCTCTCTCGGTTACTAATAATTCTGATGGTTCGTTTATGGCTGCTATTATATCATTTATTTTAAAATCTTAATTTGAAAAACGCTGAGAAGCGAGTGAAAAGATAACTCATGAAAAGTAGACTGGCAATTAATTTGTGGGAAGGTAGACTCCTGTGAATGAAAGGGTCAATATGTCCAAATTTCTTTTCTCGCTTTGAAGTTTGAGACCTGATGGGCCGGCAAGTATCTCTGCAAGTTCGCAGCAGCAAATGTGGGTGAGTTGCTTTCGTGCAGCAGGCTTGCACTGCACCGCAAGGTAATGCCTGATGACTTTCTGATTCACTCATTTTCCTTGGCTTCCTAGTCGGGATAAAGTGTGTACCAGTAGAGAACGTGGCTGGGGTTCTGCTTGCCAGTTCTCTCTTTTTTTCCCCCCGTTGGTATAATGCATTCCCACGCACACCCCGAGTATGTGAGAGAGAGTTTGGGGGGGGGGTGGGGTGGGAATGCTTCATCAATAAGTTCTTTGAAAGCTCCTCCAAAACCCACTTTAATTTTTCTGTCCTTTCTCTCTCTTTCCAATCTGATCCATCTCGTGTACTTTGTTTTGTCTCTTTCTTCTTTCGCCCTCTTGCATTTGCTTTCATTGACGGGGAAAAAAAGTAGAGAAAACGTAAACAAAAGCCGAGGCAGTCAAGTAGGCTGTATTCTCAGCCCCCGTTGCCATGCCTAATAGGGTTTGATTCTTTAGGCTGTATCTGATAGCCACAAAGGCAATTGCTTCAGAACTTTAGCCTAAAATAGATAAAGTTGGCACTCTAGCCAAGAACAGATCAGTTGAGAGGAACAACATTTAATGGCATGCTATCTGCTATGTATAACTTGTCCACCATTCAACTACAAGCTGCCTTCTATTCGTCTATCATCACCATGACTTTAACCAGCCTATTATGCATAGGAAGATATGTATATATATATATATATTGCTGGGATTCATCTTATATGCTGCAGAATAAGGCTATATTGTTGTTGTTGTGATAAACTGAAAATTAATCTTTTCCCCGGGGGGGGGGGTTGGGGGGATCTCAACACGTAATAACGTTTATATGCCATACATCCTATATTTCTATAGTCGAATTACTTCTCCGTGTTTGTAGGTTTTGATTTGTCATCTATGATTGAAGGGGATAGACTGTTACTGGCTACTTGAACTATTGCTTTTTAATGTCAGCATATCTTAGATCCCAGATTTCATTTACACTACCCAACTTGCAATTTACACTAACCAACTTGCAATGCGTATGTACTGTTCTTATTCAAGCATTTTCTAAGCCATTTTGCCCATAATGACACTTGAACTTGAGAGTTGAGACTCTCAACTAGACACTGTAACACCCGTAATTTTTGGATGATTATTGACGAGTCCATTGTGTAATGAAGGGCTATTGACTATTAGAACGTGTAATTGGCATTAATATGCACATACATTGGCATGATTTTAGTGGCTAATGATTGTTTTTGGACTAGAAAATTACAAGAGAAAGCGGGAAGTGTAAGCAAGGGGGAAGAAAGGAAATTGCCGTTCAGTTGGTCTATGTCGTTTTGACGAGATGTTATTCATTTGGTGAATAAAGTTAAAAGAAAAAAAAAATCCAAATTGCAGAGAAGTGTTTAAAGGATTCATTTTGTATTACACTTCCGCAATATTCGAATTAGAAGTGACGATATGGTTCAGTAGATACAATTGGTCTATTGGAGAACATTATCGGCCTATTGCCTTTTGGAAAACGTTATTATTTGTAAGAAGTCCTATAGGCTGCTCTCTTCACTCTTTAACAAGTTCGGTAGATACTACCATGAGGTAAGGCTAAACAAAGGATAATCCCGTCTCCACCCAAAATATATGTATACACGTTGGTGCTAGCAATGGCAACGAAATAGAGCCGAGAAGCGTTATCTCAATCTTAGTCTTTTTTATTTTATTTTATTTTTAATATTTAGTCTCCATTTTTGTCCCCATCTCCAATGGGAAGTAAATTTAGAATCTCATTCTGATTTTTTAATAAAAATTAATAGTTTTTAAATTAAAATTTTAAATTTTAAAATATTAAATCAGTCATTAATTTAAATAAAAAAACTTTAAATAATGTTAAAAAAATAATTTTATGGGCAAAATATTTTCAAAAAGTATAATTCATATATTAATTTATTTAATTATTTTTTCTATAAGAAATGTTGTGTAATTATCATATAAATAACAAAATTATCGTACAAGAGTAAAAAAATATAAATATTAATTATGTCTATATTTTTAATTAAAAAATTTAAAATAAAAACAAAATTTTTTGATATGTTAATTTATTTAATTGTTATTTCATAAAAAAATTGTATAATTATTATATAAATAATAAAATTACAATTTACTAGTTTGAATTATCATTTGAATTGAAATATTGGTATTAAGGGTTTCACGCTTTATTTATTTCACTATCTAATTTATAAGCTATTTCTTACCATGAGACCCGGCAACCTTCGAGGGCGGCCATCTTCGTCTTTTTGTTGAATTTTGATATGATCCATCGAGGAAAGTGACAGGATGCCTGCTTCCGCACTGCAAATGATTATCTCATACCCGATAGCTATTTTTCGTGGTTAATTAATTGGTATGATAGCTGAGTTCCAATCCCAATTTCAACCAACATCGATGGATATTTTGACTTTTTTTGGGTTGAATATGCCAAGAAATGGAAAGAAGAAACTGAAAGAGAAAAATGGGATTTCTTTTTCATCTTGCTTTGTATTTAAAACAAGAAACAGAAGGAAAGAAAATAAAGTGAGAGGAAAACAATATTCTAGGTTGGAAACAGGAGAAGGTTGAAGGGAAGAAAACTCTTTACTATTTCAAATTACTTACAGTGATAGTCTGTTTTTCCCCCAAAAAAAAAAGAAAAAAAGAAGAAGAAAAACGTAAAATAAATAAAGGGTAATTAGTAATTTTGTGCCAAAAGTAAAATTTTCCCCAATCTTCTCTCCAAATGGGGTCCAAGGAACAGGTGCCAATTTTTCGTTATTCACCCTTCTTTATTCCATTCATTGGGTAGTCAAATTTCGGCCATTTCTATTTTAATTTTAATCTAATCTCACAAGTTATTATTTTCAGGCTTACTTCTGGTTGTCTTCACCCGCGCCCCCACCCCACGGCCGCCTCCCCCGGCCCCCGCCCCACCCACTGTGTTTTGACTAGGCAATAAAAAAACAATGTTCGATCGATGGATTACTAAAATGGACGTTGATGTCATCTGGGATTTTGCCAAATTAAGCTGACTAAGACCCAATATGCAGGGCAGAGAATCTTTGGTTCAAACACATATTCGTTTCCCAATTTGGATGTTTTTTGGAAAACTTATCCAATAATAGATCACAGGTAGTTGCCACATAATTTCCAATATAATATTTCGACGCGACGTCACTTTTCTCGGCCACTCTGAGTGCCCTGACTTCTACTCTCTCTTCCTAATCGCCAACCCTACTACTCTACTGGCTTGGTGATGAGAAGGCCCATCATATACAGCACCAAGGACCCCCGTGTTTCGCCGTCGATTCACGATCATCGTCCCAAGTGTGGGTTCGTATTTGAAACAGTACAGAGCAATTGGCCAAAAAAAAACAAAAATCTTTTTTCTTTTCTGATGAACAGGGCGCGTCTTCGTGCCTAATGATGTTTTTGGTTGTTCACAATTGACCTAAACTTATTCCTTTCTTTTTCTTACGAGTGATCCTAACCCAACAATATATGTCATGAGTACGGGCTGAGATGGTCAGATCGGGCACAAGCTCTACAAGACGAAGGCATGGTAAAAAGCATTGAATTGGGGGCTCCGCGTTTAGGTCACAGACTGAAAGTAGGTGAGAGGAGTGGCCGTGAGAGAGAGTTTTTATCTGGGGCCCGAGGGGGAGATTTAAATATTATATAGCTTGGGAGAGAGCTTGTTCGTGGGCTTTAAATAAGAGAGGTGATGAATCTCTTCGCGCGACGTGGCTTTTAAACGCCTCGACGCCAGGAGAACTGTATTGAGGACTCGAATGTTAAAAACAAAAAATGTGACTGACACCTTTACATTGTCGAGTGCCCAGTAAGATAGCAAGTTGACATAGGCTTTGTTGAGCATTCTAAGCTCGAGGGCTGTGGGCTCAAGCGGCTTGGGCCTAGAAGGCCCAATTCAGGTAGATCCAACCCTCAGCAGAAAAGTCTATCAACACAAAATATATTCATTAATAAAAATACCCAAGCAAAGAAGGAAATTAACATTCTTACATCCAATTTGACATTGATAGTTAGCATTTCATAGATAATAACGATAACGCGAAATACTTGAATGTGCAACAAACATTTTTTTGACCCTACACATTGATGTGCAAATCAAGTAGGCCCTTAATAAATGTTTAAGCTCGTATTGTTCTTTGATATTCTGAACGATCAATTAATTCTCTTGTCGAAGGAGATGCAGACAAAATCTCTCCATTCAGGACGAATTGTAGACAAAAAAGAAAAACAATGTTAACTTATGCTCCGAGTCTAGCTCGCCGACAAGAAGAATGGAGAATAACACGTGTTAATCACGATGTAAATGAACCCGACAAACTAAAAAGAATTCCATGTTGACGGCGGCACAAATGAACTTTATGCACGCCCTAGGAGGTCAAAAGTCAACTTTGTGTTTGTTCAATGTGGTAAAAGAGACAAAAGGGTCTCTTTCAAAGTGTTCAGATTTCATAGTACTATTCTGCCTCAGTTTGTGCAAACTGAAGGGGAAAATTTGCCATGGATGTACCAAGGGAATTGCACATCTCAAGGACGTTGGCTTCAGTGTGGCCATCGTAATGGGTCGTGGCAGCATTGCCATTCCCCACGCCTTGTGCCCTCCACATTTCGCTGAATGGGATGGGAGTGCCTGTGCCCATATTTTAAATTTTAAGGACAAACTCGAGAATCCCTGCAATTGGAAGTTTTGTGAGTGGCTCACAATTTTCTTTTATTTTTTTATTTCATCAATCATAGTTTCAATGCTCAAGTTTCAGGCCATAATAATGTCATCTTGAAAATAAAAGGCCTAGCCGTTCCCGAGTTATCATCTAATGCTTTCTTTTGACAACACTCTAATAACTAATTTAATAGCTAAGTGAGATCTTAGCTTAATGTTTGAAGTTTAGACCATGAGGTTCACGAGTCTAAATTCTACCTTTCAATTATCAAAAAAAAGAAAAAGTCCACAAATGGATGTAATCATCTTGTTACCTTGATGCATACCTAAAACAAAGGAGCGAAAATTCAAACCATACAGTAATATTGCATTGTGGCCGCACTTCAGTTCAAATTTAATTGCTTCTACAAATCTTATAACAAGTAACATTGGTAGTCGATCAAATGTAATTCAAAGAGCATCAGTTTGGTATCATTTACGCTTGTAAAAGTTATTTATATGAACAGATAGGTGGCTCTTATAAGACCATATATATATAATATTCGCCTTTTGATCACTTAGCAGCCCTTCCAGTCCAAGCCAAATGGGAAAGAAATAACACAAAGCCACAGCTGTCTTCGGGCAGCAAAGAAGATTCAAGATTTCAAACACACAAAATATTTAGGGATATGATAACTTATAAAAACAAAGTCCGGGGGGGGGCGACAAAAGGAACTTAGGGATATGATCACATCTCTCATGGACAATATGCGAGAAATGTCGCCTGCTGTTGCTTTCTTGGACATATATCCGAAACATGAGGGGAGATCTTGCCGGTGCGGCTGTGGCCTTTTTCTCTCCATGCTTGTTACAGCTTAGGGAAAAGCTACTCGGAGCATGCATGCACACACATCATTCACAATTCACTCGTCTATATTTCCTCATATTTGCCTATGGTACATATCTTTATTTTGGAGTAAAACTAAAGAAATGGCGGCATCCATGCATGCCTTTCTTTCTCAATTTCTTCACTTTTTTTTTTTTTTAAGTTAGTGGCTTCTAAATTTAGATTGGAGCTTTGGTTAGTTGAAACACAGTATCAATATGTAACCGAGAATTCATATATAAATTAGGCATCGAAATGCGGACCAGGGCAATGCTTGGACTGTAGTTTTTGTAAAGAATTTTTGCTAAAATGAAAGCCGATATTGTGCATCCGATATTTTAGAAATCATGTCGTGTATTCAGTGCAGAATATTAGTGTATCTTTTTCAAAAGAAATATTTGAATTGCCTTTTGTAGTTTTCAAAAGAATAATTATCGGGTGTAAGGTAAGAGTCAATCGTTAAACTCAAAGACAGCGTTAATCAGTAAAATTTTCTACATATGCTTCCAACTCAGATTTTCACGATCCTTCAGGAACAAAAAGAGCTTAACAAATTGCCCTCCAAATTCCAGTTGCGTGACAGTGAACTGTGATGGGGGAAATGAAAATCTGACAACTGGGGCCTGGTTGAACTGTGGACGATGCATGCATCTATACGCAACTGGTGGATTGGCCCCTGTGAGTGTCAGTGGTCAGGGGGAGCTATCATTTGACAAGGCCCTCTCCTGGTTTGAAATTGCAATTGGTTAAAGTCAAACAAGGTATAGTGGGCCAGTGTAATGTCATAATTTCAATTAAATCATCCTGCATCTTCCGCTCCTCTCTCCGTCCTTATCCATTACGTAGCAACGGAGAAGGCAGCTACAAGATGTCTTGAATTGGTTGGGTGGTGGTTGACTGGTTGACCAGTCATCCTGGTCCGCGTGACTCTCTGCTTCATTTTTGGCAGTGCCTCGTTTGACACGGTTCCATCCCCCCCTAGCACGCCTAGCACGTTAAGAAAATTTTACCTTTACTTGCATTTTTTCTTTTCTTTTCATTTCTTTTTTCCAATTTACATTCCAGCGTTGACACACGCTCCTTCCTCATTATCGAACAAAAATCAGCTGTCACGTCGAAATATCGTTTTCCCTTCTTTTGAAATTTCCAATTTGTAGCAGGCCGACGATCTCGCACTTAAAAGAGTGAATGTGCTTCCGTTTTGATAGAGGGCCGTTGGACTAAAATCAAAAGTAGATCCGCTCAGTGGATCGGTCTGTAAGATGGGCTCTGCCTAACTCTGTTTTGGGCTGCTTGACTCGATCTTATTGGTGGGTTCCCCGCTCATAGGCAGATCTCCAACTCGTGCTTGTTCGGCAATTGATTGGAATCTGCATCGAGGTGACTAGATGAGTGAGAACCTGTCTATCTCAATCCATCCACCAAGTACAATAATATAAAAGGGCGTGCCCTCATATTTTAAGCGCAAGGCTTTTCCCCATTATAAAGTCATATATACTATCCGACTTGAAAGCTTAGTAATTCTCCATGTATTTGGTCTAATTTTAAGTACTCTAAGTGCATCCGTTCCTTGATAAATATAGGGATTTATATCATAAGAGTCACAAGGTTCCACATTTGATATTTGCTGTGGCCAGGTGTTCGAAAGACTCCGCTCGCTAAGACCTATTATTGCTTGGGTAATTGACAATCCTTCCAGTGAAAGTTAAACTTACAAAAATAATAACTAACATTTTTATAGTACTCTATTTTTAGCTTTATTTTTTTAAAATATAAACTCATATATATGCAACTTTACTCCTGCCTTTTTTTTTTCTTTTTTTCTCCTTCCTTCTTTTTTTACAGAAGAGCTCATTAAGTGATCGAAATCCATGGCCTTCAAATCATAGACTCGCAGTAGAATTTCTATCATCGCACAAAAACACACCATTGAAACAGTAGAATAATATACTCTGACAAATTCCGTAACCAGGCAAGGGCTAGAGAAAAAAATGTACGGAACTGCTATAATCTACTATCACAATGCTAAAAGGAATTGATATTGAAATGCAAAGGGTGGAGTAAATATGATAAAATTTATACCTTGCTTAGGAAGAAACAATTTACTGGGTCCGAACCCTCCACGGGACCCAATTTGCCCAGGGTCCCCTGTCCCATCATACACAGGATTTCTCGCGCGGAGGGCAGGAGTTGAAAAAAATGGTTGTAGCCGGTATCTTTTTATCAAGCCCATCTGGGAGAAACATACAGCCTCTCCGTCCCAACTCTTATTTAGCCTCTAATCTTAAATAACTGGATGACAATAATATGCTTAAACTCTTCTTTCGCTGTTTGATCTCCTAAACGATACACCAGATTTGACATCACTGAAATGGTCAACCTGCCCTAATTTCCCCGAGACAGGTTCTCTACAACTACTACTAGCAGCTAAATTTCTACATTGTTTAACAGGTTCAGAATCCAAACCCCAGTGCTCATCATCCTCCATCGGTGAACCTGCACGATCAATTTGAGATCTGGTTGTTTCTAAAATGCTTGAAGCATTTGGGTTTCTATCAACATCGGGCACATGCCTCGAGTACAAGGGGGAGGAAGAGGAATAAGAATAATTGTCAGAATCAGATGCGTTCCTCCAGGAGCTATTCCATCCACCAAAAATATAATCAGAAAATTCATCTGTACTCGTAGAATCCTGGGTACTATCAGTACTGCATGACCCTTCATCAGAGTTGCTACTTGTAAGCGAGTAATTGTCACTTGATGAATCCTCTACTTGAATCCTTTGTAGTGGATGGAATTTCGAAAAGAAAGACTCAACATTGGCCGTGTTATCCACTAAATTGGGCTGGAGTTGGACCACACTTGAGAGTGTAGATGTGGATCTTGCATTCAATGTAGTGTTCTTTCCACTGATCCTTGAAGGGCTACCTTTATTTTTTGGGTCATGTGATACTATTCTGCTCCCTAGCATCCTTGGGGCCCTTGGTGAGCACCTACAAGAAAATTGATTTGTCAAACACCACAATATGAATGGTAAGAGACAGTAAATCTTTCTCCAAAAAATAGAGTTAGTGTGATCTTTCACCTTGCGTAAAGAAGCATGTATGCCCCTGTTGTCAGGACCATTTCAAGTTCCACAGGCGTTACCTACCAACCATGGAAAACCCAGTTACATCCAAAAAGAATTCATGGAAAGCACAACAATCAAAAGCTTAGAAATATGGTAAGGTTAGTTATATTGTGTATAAAGTACAAAAACAGGAAAGGTTCCAGCCAGAAAACTTAGATCCAGCTACCAAAGCTTCTGAATCTGGGGAAGTATAAAAGTATAAAAGGATAAAAGGAAAAAAGGAACAGGTGGGGGAGGATGTTCCTCCCAAGACTAAGATAGACAACACAAATGCATCAGTGCTTAGACTTCCCTCCAAAAATTCTTCTGATTCACAAGATGCAGACAAAGTAGTGCGGCAAAAAATAGTCGACTAGATCACTACAGGTCCCCTGTCCCCAATAAGATGACACATATACCAACAAGAAGAATAGAAGCATCAAAGGCCCTTACTAAAGCACAAAGCTCACTTCCAAATTGTCCTAAGAGGAATCAAAAATCAATTATTTAAAAAGACAATTGAAAATCTTTGGTAGGCAATGGCTGACAGAGGATCCCGGTAAAAGAATATTCTAAGGTAGCCTTAAAATCAACTAAAGAGATGATCCCAACTAACAATTAAAAGAATCACAAAACTAAAATTGAATTTAACAAGCAATCTAAATGCCAATTAAATCAGGATGAAACTAAATAATAAATAGCATACCATGCTGTCATCAATCTTGAACCACTTGTTCTGGATAGTCTTAATGTAGCACACATAGTGCCCAGAAAATGCAGCGTTCATTACATCCAAATGGACAATCACACCATAAAGTCTGTACATAGGAGATTTATCACTTGTCCCACTTATATAAGGTGCTAGGTCCAGGATCTCAGGGAACTGAATAGGTTTATTGAGCTTTCCAAATTTACCTGACTGTAAAATCAAAGAGAGGAAAGAATGAGATAAAAGATTTCCACTAATGCAGGGTAAAATATCATTTTTTGTTTCTAGAAATACCTGAAATCGCTTTAGTGCTATTGTCAGGATGTTGGGAGCCTCCAGAATTGTTAATTTTTTCTTGGCTTTCTCATAAGATTTGCACCTGAAATAAAAGTTCTTGATCAAAACTAGCAAGCCAAAGCAGGTTGAAAACACATTACACTTCCTTGAAAGCTCATATGGTATAATAAATGCACGGCAAAATCTTAATTCTATTTATTCTCGAGTGACCCCACCTTTTTCTCTTTTTAATCTGACAGGAACAACATAAAGCAAATATGTAGCCCGTTTCTTAGACTAAGTTGGCAATAAGACCAAAACTCAGATTCTCATATAAAAACATAAACAAACCACTGATTATACAATTGGAACCTCTTTTTATAAAGGTAGTCTTACCAACCTGGAACAGTGGTACTTGTTGTCTCCATCCAGAATCTCAGTACTTGTAAATCGTCTGAGTGCATCTTCAAGCTTTCCTATTTCCCCTTCTATTTCAACAGTAAGATCCATCATTCTTTCTTGACGCTCGGATTTGTAGTGGCATTCCATGCATTTAATCTGTAAAGCATGTCAAATCATTGCAACAATCAATTGAACTTAAGACTCAACTCCAAAAACTAATTGGGTAGGCTATAAGGAATGTGTCTTGGCATTCAATTCCATTGTGGAGCAAATTGAGGGTCAGTTGGGTTACTTCGAATCCTTCAAAATCAAGGACTCACATAAGTGGCCTTTGCATTCAACAACTTCTAGGAAACAGACACAGAATTCATTTGTAAAAGTTCAACTAATTTCCAATATGTTTTACCTTTGACCGAAGGTGGCCGCCAAATAAAAGGCCAATGAGTGTTGTTTCTTCTTCAGATGAGCCCATCACACTGACCCTAGCTTCCTCAAGGCAAACAGATTGCATTTTATCAATAGCACACCTGACATCAATTTCAGTAATTATCTCTCACAAAAAGCCAAAAAGACTGAAATCAGAAAAGATGGACAATAAATATCTGATAAGCTAGAAAAAAACCAACGCCAAGCACACCTTAGGAATTCGTGTGCATCTTCCTCTCTCCCACCACCAAGCTGAGTTCCTATCTTTTGTAGTTGGGACAGTATATGGATAGGAGAAAGTGGTGATTTCCCTTCTTTTGCCTTCAAAATTAAATCTTCAAAATCACAAGTAAAGCACCATCCTTTGCGCCCACCTTATGTAGAGAAGAAAAGCAATATTATACTTTGGTTGCCATATATATTACTTGAAATACAACATATTGATGGTGTTTGTGATAAAAATCATACATATTTTAGAATGGAGTCCTTGAACTAGATAAGCAGCTAGAGGAGGAGTGAATGCCAAACATTGAAGGACAACATTAGCATAACAGCTGCAGCAATGGAACAAATGATGTCTTCAGGATCACCAAAGCAATTATTTTCGAAAAAGGAAACATCAATAATGAATAAGTAACAAGATAGCAACATTTTTTCCATGCAATTCCATTGAGAGTAGCCGAAGACATTTGAAGAACAGTCAAGATCCCCAGTAAAAAAGTGAAGTGATCAAACAATCCTTTAAGAAGTTTCAATTCTCATAAAATAACCACATGCTAATAAGACATTTGTTCATCATGTCAATCCATGTTAAAAATTCTTATGACAAGCAAGCAACAAAATATCTAATGACAAGCATGCATTGGAGTAATCCACACTGAATCTAAATTGTATGACTTGTTTCACATATGCAGCCAAAGAATATATATATATAGCATACCTGTTTCCACAGTTGATAAGCCCAAACGGTCTCATTTCAACTTCATTTGAAGTATATAGCCACACAAATAGATCATATGGAAAAAGCCCCTGAAAAGACAAAGCATACTTGAGTTGAGCTCCATTTGCATCCCAGGAAAAAGGATATCAAAGATGCAAACAACCAACAATATATAGATGAAACCTTTTCACTATATCTTCCAGATTTAGCTCCTATGAATTGGTCAACAACTTTCTGCACTGATGATTTCAGTCCATAAAGAGAACCTGCTGAGAAACTTGCCACTTTGGAGGAAGTTGTGCAGCCAGCTTCAACATTATTAGCTTTGCTCAATTTCACATTTGGCACTGGAAGCTCCATAGCACCAGTAGCAAAATGAGTTTGAGAATCACTAGATGAAATTTTGGATTCTGAATGATGTGAAGTACCAACAGGCTCGTTAGCAGCATGATTTGGCATTGCAGAGCATGAGGATGAAGATAAACAGACTTTTAAAACATCTCTACCTGATAAAGCCTCCTCTGGACAGGAAGGTTGGTGAGTGTGCGAAGGAGTTGCTGATTCAGATTTAAGCTCACTGACTTTTGACACCTTTGAATCACCACTATAATTTTTATCCATACAGTTAGAACTTCCACAGTTTGCAGATGGGGAACTCCAAACCTCTTGTTCAGCAGCACTGACATTTTTTGATAAAGCTGCTCTTTCAACATGCCTAGCAGCTGAATGCAAATCATTTGATAACATGGCTTTCATGGCAGAGATTTCTGAATTCGAGGAAGCAACACCATTTACAGAAAAATTGAACTTAAACTGTGGGGATGATTCAAAATGAGATAACTTGCCATTAACATCTCCACTGGAGCTGGACGTAGCAGAATGACCATGGGCATCACTGCTGGATACAGCAGAGTCAAGCGCTCTCCCCCAGCAACCAGAAGAAGCTTTACCAGTACTGGTAGTTGAACCCCTAAACACAGCATCAGTGCTCTGAAATGAAGAGGGAGATGTTGCACACCGACTCTTCCCACAATTATCATAAGAACTAATCTGACTTAACTTACTGAATGTACTAAAACTATTTACAGAATCAACCAATCTAGCAAAGTTAGGAGATGATGGCTTGGTCTGGTCCACATTGTGCACAATGGATGCTTGAATATCAGGAGCAGTATCAGAAGATGTTTGTGCATCTGGACCCTCAGGTTCATTTGAACTGATACTCTCACTGACTGAAACGTCATCAGATGACTCATCTCTGAGAGTAGAAGTAGAGAATCCAGAAAAAGGGGAACCCAAAGATTCATTACAATAGGCTCCTTCAGTATCTGCTACAGGGTCAACTACGACATTGTCATCCTTCATGCATGGAGCTCCTGCAGAGCAACTGAAATTAGACGGTGCAGGTTCTGAAGGAGATGTTTCAATCCGTGCACTCTCATATACATCACTGTCAACAAAGTGTTTGCCTTGCTTTGCAAATTTCTGCCTAGAATTGCTTCCATCTTCGTCAATGTGGTAGGTGGGACATGGAGGTTGGCATTCTTCCTTATGTCCTTGTCGCCAGTGGATAATCTGGCACTTACCAGAACTGAAAAACAGATATGATGTAGATATGGAAAGATCATTAAAGGCACAGTCCCACAGAATAAGGAAAATTGAAAAGCAGCAAAAGCTACAGTTATCCACTCAATTGACAACAATCTCAGACTCAGCAATCATAAGTGTGAACATGTAATCACGGGTATGAACATGCAACAAGTCAACTGAGATCCTAAGGAGCCCTAATAAATAACATTGGTGTAAGACATCCTAGCACCAAAATTGTGTGCATTTGAAGGGACTTACAGGTTGATGTAAAGCATCACTGCCTTCACATAATGTGCAGAACAAGGACTAGTGCAATCTTATTGTCCCCCAATGAAAAGCAACTCCACTAATGGCTTTTCACAATATAGTATACAATGGACGCCTTTTAGTTTCTGTTTCACTAATGGATTAAGCAGAAGATGCCTTTCAGTTTCCACATTGCAAATGCATTAAGCTGAGTTCCAGAATCACCACTTCATACAACCCACGAAAATTGAGACACTTGACTATTTAGATTTGCATATTAGTGTGTTACACACCTTACGCGTTTGTGTAACCTTCAAGTCGTGTATCCATAGAGTATTGACACAATGAAGAAATTTGTAAGAAATGTTTACAACATCACTAAGCTTGGTATCCAATTGATTTGTGTTTGCCACATTGCTTCCTTCATCAACACCCAATTCCACACTCTTCTTTCCGCAATTCCACTGTGTAGCTCCAACAATGCGAAGCAACGAATCAGATTCTTAAAAAACAACTATTCAGACAGGCTCCCTCAGTTATCAATACTTAATCACATGGATAACACTCCAATTCTCTGTTTCCCTAAATATTATGCCGTCATTTACACGTCAATATGCAATCCGGGTTCCATCTAATTTCCCGAAAACCAAACGCCCCCCGTGAAAATCAAACGTTAACAGAATAAAAATAACCAAACAAAAGAGAGAGAAGAGCTTAACAGTAAGCAGAAAATTAAACATACCAATATCTAACGGATTTACACCGGGCACACCGTGTAGTGGTTGGGCAACAACAAACAGCACATTGATAATTATTGCGCGAAACAGGCACCGAATCGGCAGCGTAGGAAGTAGTGGCGTCGAGCTCGGCCCTAGCAGCCTCCTCCGATGCCAAAACCAACAGCCGCCTGATCTCCTCCGTCCTGGCGACGGAGAGCCGCCATTTACGGCGAATTACGAGGGATACCACCGGAAAGACCAGGCAAACCACAAGGACCAGGCTCAAAAACCCTAGATCCCCGGCCAGAATCATTTATTATCCCGCGCCTAACACGGCATCCAGCGAAATTCACAAGCCCTGAGCTCCTGCTCTTCCCACCACACATAGGTGAGGCAGCTCCGGCCTATTCAGAGACTGCGAGGGCGCGAACGGACAGCAAGATCGTAGCCGTCGCCGTCGACGATTGCACAATGGCTAACGAGAGAAAGATTCGAGGTAGAGAAGAGATTCACTGAGACGGAGTGCAGAGGCAGCCGAGCTTCTCGGATTTTCGGACAAATCAGATCGAGATTTTAGGGGGCTGTTCGCTTGTTTTCCGTTGCCCGGATGGGGGCAGAGAGACGAGCGATTCGGAAGCGGAAAAATGATTGCTAACAAGTACGTTCGGATGAGCTGAGTAACATTTATAATCTTTTTGGTACGCCATTAAAAAATAAAATAAATTTGATGGCCGAGCAGAGGGAAAGGAACTTTTGTTTAAACCTCATGAACTCATTTACCCATAAACAAATCAAATTAAGATTCATTCGTGTAAAAAGATTAAACAATTATATATTTTTAATAATTTGTTAGTGTTAATTATGCTGACGCGAGATATCCCGGTCCCCTCTGGTACAATGTGTGGCGGAGTTTCTTTTTGTTTTTGTTTTTCTTTTTCTTTCTTATTTTAAGATGCGGAGGACTTTTTTTTTTATTCCTCGTAAATTGATGGCGCGTAATAATCATTGTTAAAATCTTTTGACTGTGGAAGATTCCGAGTTGGACGAATGTCTGATCAGAGGGCATGTGACGATTAATGCTTCGAACGGAAGGGTGTTTGGTTCGGTTGGGGATCGGACGGTGGAGATTGGTTGTGGGTAACTTAGAATTTGTTACGTCTCGGGGAGTTTGACGGGTACTGGCTCACTTTGGCATCTGGGTTTGCGTCAGAGCGGGGTCATCCGGACTTCAAATATTCCACGCCTTCGTGGGTAAGGACTGCGATTGATTGGTTAATCGTCTCTTGTTTGTCATCATTGTAAAATCCTCATTCCTGTACAAAAATCGGAAAAGACTAAAACTTGACCGTGACTAATCTAATCAAATGCAAGATAAAAGTTGGGAGTTGGAACAAACCCCAGCAAAAATGCAACCTGTAGCCTTGAAACGTACGGGGAATTTCACTTTCGCCGGGAACAGGATATTAACTTTGATCAGGAAATTGGAAGGTGGGGACAAGCTAGTTAGGCTCCCAATCCACCCACATGAGGGTGATTAAATTGCTTGTGACAGAGCTGGTTCTTGACGAAGGGTGCTGCCTCAGTGTTTGACAATCTTAGATTTATCTGCATAACGTGATCGTGAATTTTATCCATTCAGCTCTTTTTTTAAAGAAATCGTATCCATCAATAATGGTCGGAACAAAGAAAATTGGTGAATTAATCGTCGATTGAACAAAAACAAATCAGATAATATATTGAATAAAAAAATATTACTCAATTTAAATTGATTCAAATGATTCAATTGAATGGTCGAAACTATTAATCACAAGAAATTAGTTTTTTTTTTTTTTAAGTATGGGATTGTATTATTTTATTAAAATTATTTATATATACATATTTAAAATTTATTGCAATAATATTTTATTTATTTTTATATAATATAAAGATATTAATTATTTTTATGAAAAGAATTGATCCGCTCATCACGTCATTGACCCAATCGTGGATCGGATACCCTGCATTTTACAGCCTTCTCCGAGTCACTGTCAAGTTTGGTTTTAAAAATGATGTCTTCCAGAGTTGTAAAAGCAATCAAATTTCCAGACTTGTACTAGTTATTTGGATCCCGCGAGCTTGGCTGTCCTAAATGTTTGCTGTTACCATGTCACAGGTAATGCCCGACTCTTGGCTTTCCCTTTTCTCGCATTAACATGCCCAAGAACCAAACACACTGAGTTTATGAATGGAGAAAATGGCGTCACAGGTCGAAAATATTCTCGTCTAATAGACATTCTTCTAAAACAAGAGAATAACTGTTTGCAAAACAAAACCTCGAAAGAAAAATGAAGGCAAAAAAAAAAAAACAAGAAGAATATTACACGTCTTCGTTACGAATTTCACTTGCATCAACAAACTGCATATTAGCTAATAATGCTTTTTCCAGTAACAATTATAACTATGCGTAGTCCCAAAATAGCCCTTGTAATCTATTTTGACTTTGCAGTGTAGAAAGATTGGACCCCGAACCAGTGAAAGACAAGCGAAATTTAAATAAAAAAATGGACACAATGGAGTAGATGCTAATGCTTCTAAAAGACACAGAAACCGCGACTCATATAAGTTGGCAATTCTGCTCACTAGTGGACGAAATAATGAACTCGCTACAGTTGTGTTAGACTCGGCAGTGGCCCATCCTGTTGGCTCGCACTAAGTCAACAGATTTCATAACAAAACAAAGGAAGACTTAGACCAATTGCTTTAGTATAAAAAAAATAAAAATTTTAATTCCACCTCCTTCATTTTTATTTTTTTTATTTTTTTTACTTTCATGAGTTTTGAGCCGCCCTTGAAGACTAAAAAGAAACAAAGGAAGACTTGGAATCCAAGTACATTTGGGCCAAAACGTATTAACGTCAGGATTATAAATACCCCCAAATATGAAATCCGTGACATTTCTTCTAACTGACGTTAATCCCCCGAACCCAAACACCGCTTTCGCTTGCTCGAGCACGGCTTTTGCTATCTCTCTTTGCTTCTAACAGTTTGCACCTAGTAATTTATTACCACAATTATTGAGTCACACGATCGTACTCCGATGATCATAAATTAAAATATATATATATAATTGTCCTCTACATTAATCAACCTTTGCAAACAACTTTTTGGTAGTCCTCTCGGCCGAAGACTTGCTGAAGACCAATGCGAAGACCCAGAAGGTCATTAAAAATGACATAATAAGATCAAATTGTGGCCTTTCATTCTTCCAAAAGGGTTTTTCTTCTTCTTCTTTTTTCTTAATTTTTTGTCTCTCAAACATCCAATAATTAGAATTTAACACTTTATTTACAACTTATGAGTTCTATAAAATTGAGTGTAAAATAAATAAAAATTATATTTATTATGTAGCTCATAGTTTGGTAAATTTTTTAATGAATTACAAAAAAAAAAAAGCCGTTTTTGATATGTAAAAAATGGCGGAAAATGAGAAAGGTAAGACCGTTAGAAAAGAGTGGCAATGGCATATAAACTGTGGGTCAATTAGGGCCATTGGAAATCTGGGCCTGTAGCCCACAAGTTGCGTAAACCACTGTCTTAAAGCACGGCGGCGGTTGGCGCGCTTCGACAGCCGTCACGCAGAGTAGCATTTACTTCATCTCCGATTGGTGACGATTTCATTGTTTTTTTTTTTTAATTTTAAAAACCAGTTAATCTCTCTCTCTCTCTCTCTCTCTCTCTCTCTCGCTGTGTTTTTATTGAGTTAAAAAACCAGTTAATCTCGAATACACGAAATTTGAGCGCTCAATTGAGTCAAGGATTCAATCAATCATGACGGCAAACCTTGGGTGCGTGGTCGTGGCCGTCGATGGCAGCGAGGAGAGCATGCACGCCCTTAGTTGGGCGCTCGACAACCTCAAGCTCCGTCCCCCTGTGCCCGACTCCACCGAATCTCCCGGGTCCTTCGTCGTCCTCCACGTCCAGTCCCCGCCGTCCATCGCCGCCGGTCTCAATCCCGGCGCTATCCCCTTCGGTGGGCCCAGTTAAGTCTCACACTCTTCCCCTCCCCTCCCAAAAAAAGCGTCTGTTTTCGATATCAGTTTCGAGTTAAATTAAATTAATAACTGAACGGTTGATTTTGACGTTGAAACCGAAGCTGGGGTGGAGGTGCCGGCTTTCACTGCGGCGATCGAGGCGCACCAACGGCGGATCACCCAAGCGATTTTGGAGCACGCGCTGCAGATTTGCAGCGAAAAGAAAGTACGAGTTGCTAAATTTATAGGTTGATGATTCTTGGTCGTTCATTTAGTGTTTAACTTTATATGAACTTTGTGGATCTTGATATCGAGAACTCATTTACTATTATTAGCTTGGGTGCAATTTCTGATGAATGCCATCGTCGACAATGACTCTCATTTGGCTAAATTATGGAGAACTTATTTTGTGGTAAGGTGAATGTCAAAACACAAGTTGTGATTGGGGATCCAAAGGAGAAGATCTGTGAGACTGCAGAAAATTTGCATGCTGATTTGCTCGTGATGGGTTGTCGTGCTTTTGGCCCGATTAAAAGGTAGTATGCTCAACAATTATCTTTCTGTTAATTGTTGTATATTATTTCATAACTATTTTCTTATCTCACATAATTTGTGCATATCTCACTATGGAGGTTTCCATTGTTTTGATGATTGAGAATTGGTAAGCTCCCACTTTCAGGCGATTGATTGTAGAGATTCTGTTTTAAAATCGCTCAGAGTTATAAAAAAAGAAAAAAAAAAACTCAAAGAAGAAAAGGGAGATAATTTGGAGTTTGGATGAAAATTTTATGAATTTTGGGTTCCGTAAGCATCCTTGATTATGTTGGTTAATAAAATGATAGACAAATGCTTCAAAGAGAGAGAGGGGCTTGATCACTGTTAGAAGTTTGAAAGTGGAGTTGAAATGGGCTCAGATTGGGGATGGTTGTCATTGGATGTAGGTCTTCAGAGTGATTTAGTAACTCGTACATCTCATGTTTTCATTAAATAACAATACTGTATGCTTATAAGCCAGGTCCTCGTAGCTTTACTTGTAGTTGCTGCTTAGAATACCATTGATATTTGATACAATTTGCTTTCTTCCTGTAGTTGAAAGCTGAGCCTGTTTCATTACGTACATAGTGTATCTTGTCAGCTATTATCATGATAGTCCTGCCCAAGAAGGGCTAGATCAGAGTTTGAGTGCCTTGACTGAGCAACAGTGTATGTTAATAGAAGAGGGATATGACCAGTTTGATGAATACTGCTTTTGAGAGCATAGTTCAATAGAGGTTCTTAAATGGTGACAAGGAACTTGCAAGCACATGCATATTTGAGAGAAAATTTTAGTATGCATAGTCATGTTGTGTATCTCTGTCTTTTTCTTTAGTAGACTAGGGGGTAGAGAGAGAACAGTCATGATGGCAATTGGTAAATCTCTATTGGAATATGTTGGAAGATTATATGTCATTACACTGGTGTACATCCTCATCTTTTTCTCACTGGGGGAAACTCATGCATGTAACTGGTTTGGCTTGAAGGGCCTCTCGGTTTGTCAATTGCAATCTTATGATAAGGCATGGAGGCAGCTGATGGGATATTATCTAGGGTTTAGGGGTTGGAGGGGAAGTGCTATGTAGGTGCAGGAAGAATCCCCGACTAAGGACAATGTTAAAGTGCTTGAATACTATTTTGATTTACCATAAAAAAATCTACAATAAATGCTTTCGTTTTGTGACCTTGTATCCACTCTCTGGGAGCAAAGACCTGAAGTTTCTCTTAAGTTTTTGGCCTCATGCTTCCCTTGTCATTTGAATTTGTTCTCATCATAAAAGAGTTGGTCATTTAGCATTTAATTACAGTTAAACTGTTTTCCAAGCCTAGTTATGCACTCAAAAGTTTGATAGACCTTTACACGGGAAACAAGATTACATATGCCTTCTGCGGGGTGCTCAGCCTCAATGATGTGAATGTTAAAATGGCAGTACATTGCACTATATGCTGATAATGATGGAATATTGTGCACATTAACAGGATGTTTTTGGGAAGTGTAAGCAACTA
The DNA here is from genome assembly GCA_020883675.1 of Bruguiera gymnorhiza. Lineage (NCBI taxonomy): Eukaryota > Viridiplantae > Streptophyta > Magnoliopsida > Malpighiales > Rhizophoraceae > Bruguiera > Bruguiera gymnorhiza. Next base: position 2,116,371 of record JAIRCJ010001047.1, on the reverse strand, counting down.
TTGCACCAATAATGCACAATGCCCAGTCATTATTGTGAAGGGCAAGGGCACTTCATCGTAATCAAACAAGGTATGCTACCCTAAGGCAATTTGGCTATTTGGCAGCCACTCATGTTCTTCAACCAATTACCTTTCAGTTTTTCATGTTTTGTGAAGTTTTCATTGTTGCAACAAAGTCTTTGTTCAATGTACTCCATCTTACAACATCTTGATCCATGCTTTGATAACTTTAATGGCAGTTTAGGCATTTACTTGGTTTTCTTTCTTTTCTTTTGATCCACAATGAATTGACAAACATGCTGTCGTGTCTCATTAGCTTTGTTTAAGTTGTACATCTAGCTACTCCTAGAGACAGAGGCTTACTTTAGTGGCATTTAGTCCAAACTTGCAAGCAGCTGAATTCACTTTATGATATTGTTTATCTTCCTATTCTTGCATGTGTGAGGCAAAATGCTGCCATTTAGCTAGAAATATTTCCTGAGTAAATTAGGCCTAAGTTCAATTCATATGGCTAAAACTGTATGGTTTTGTTCCAGATGGAAGGCTTCTGCAGTATGTGTTCCCATGCAACTTAATATTTTCTATAGAAAACAAAATTTAGATTACCTGTGTAGCAAATGTCTTGTTGGGGAATATATGAATGCTTAAATTCAGTATTTTGACTGGGCTGCCATCCCTTAACAGATATCCTAGTGCTATTATCTATGTTCTTTAAGTATGCATTCTGTCCTTATTCCACAAGTAATTTCAAATCTTGAGTATGAGGGATGAAGTATGAAATGTCCGATGTCACAAAAATGAAAGTGGTAGAGTGATGATTTTTTTTTGTTTTTGGATAACTAGTCTGTTGTCGGAGTATGTGAACAAAGATTGGCTGCATGAAGGCTTGTTGGCTTTGGATGGCATGTACAGTGAAAATACACGTTTTAACTTAAACAACTTATAGTTACAAGATAGGACTGATCATGGAAAGCAAGCTTGATTGCGTAATTGCCCTTAAGTCTAATTGAGCTTGCATCAAATCCTGGGAGTTCTGTTCTTCCTGCATCGATGTTGTTTAGTGTTACTAGGGGAAGCCCAACTGCTAATTTCAATTAATGGTTGGTTATGTACATTTTGGGTCTATTGTGGATCATAATCATGCTTCAGTTCTCTATGGGATCCTTTATCAGCTGTCCTCTTATTGATCTTGGAATTGTTGCAGATTCAATTGTGACTGGCTGTACTATGCAATCATTCCTGATATTTGTTCCAGGTGGTTGGGAGGAAAAACTTGGGCATGATCATCCTAAAATATGCTTGCGATGCTGCCTAGAAGTGTGATGTTGTGCAATTGTATTTGTGTGTACATTAAAATTTCTATTATATGGTGGGAATTGCTGGACTGGCTTGTTCTACGGAGTTTGTTGCTTTGCTTGCCACGGGGAGCCTTGGGATGCTTGTCCCCCTCCTGCCGGGGGCGATTACATGGTGCCTAAGGATCAGTCTCCTCTTCGTTTCTTTGATCTCTGAAATTGTACTACAATGTTTATGATTTTGTGATTAAGATGGGGTTGTGAGATTATCATGTGTCTAGAGGAGCAAAACAGTAAAATAATTCTTAAAAGTGAATCGAGCTACTTGCAAGTTCAACTAAGCATGCAATTAGGTATGATTTTGGTGCGTTAGTCTTGTACGAGTTGTTCTATGGAGCTGTATAATCGTGACTAGCTTGAGCAAAATTATGGTCCTGATATTGGGTTCTAGAATGCGGAAGTTTAATCAAATTGCTTTACCATTAAAAACTTAGTGAGCATAATAGATTAAAAGGGGAACAAAAATACTGAAGGTAGCAGAAAAGGGCACGGTAAGGATCAGCCATGGTGCTGAAAGTTGGATATAACAGAACTTCTGGTTAATTTACACGTCATGGTTTATTTTGTCTCTGCATCGCCTAGATGATTGCAAAATAACAAAAATATAAGATAACTCTCCTTGGATCTGGACTCCAGATAGCTATTGGAGCTGGTAGTTTTAGCGACGTTCAGATCTTCTGCGCAAGCCGCCAATTTGAGCTCAATATGGTGGGACTAAAAATTGCAGAGCCCGTGAATTTGGTGGGGACTTTCATAAGCTATCGCTCAGCATGCTGTGAGTCTCGTGTTTTTGTTTTCTGTACTCGTCATTCAACGCGTTTTTGTCAGCTTCACCGTGGCGAATTGTTATCCTTGTGCATGTGACGCTTTACTTGCCCTTTTTTGTTCTTTTCAATCCTGAAATTCCAAAAATCTCTCTCTATTTTTCTTCAGCATGGGCTCCAGATTGTGCTTTTTCTGTGGGCATCGCCGATAAGACCGACGTGGCAAACTGTTTCCCCTTCTTACGCTGAAAATGACTACAAAACAGAGGGCTGTAAGGCTATCCTCAAGCATTCTAATTACTAAACTACACAATCAGTGAATGTATTTTATTGTTCTCGAAAAATCCAAGGATGAAAATTGTTATTCCGAAAAAGACATCAAGGGCTAAAACGTAATATAGGATATAGGATAAATCTAGGAACTATCTTTCTAAGAGTATGTTTTGATGGATCAGATTCTTTTAATTTTTCTTACTTCAATTGGATGGAAGAGCTAGGATTTAATTATTCAGATGCAAAACGCATAAGAAAACGCTCATAAAAAAAAAAAAATGAAAGAACGAATCGATTCAAACAAGAGCAAAACAATAAGTTTGTTTCGGGCTTGTAAAACAATAATTTTACTGGACCATTAACTTGACCAGTCATTGTGTCTTTTTCCTTCATTTTTATGGAGAGCCTTATTTAACTATTACAAAAAAGAAAGGAAAAAAAAAAAAAACAGAAGGATGCAGTATTAAATATATGAGTAGATCTTGGCATATGCACATTGATTGGGGAGCCGCTGGGTGACAGAGAGAATGGACCCACGTTAGGGCGGGTGGGACGCTTTGTTTTGTATGTCCGTGACTGACAGCATCTTGTGTTGCCGTGTGGCAGCGTCAGGTTGTCTTCTGGAAGTCAGAAGGGTTCACAAGCTCAATTTATTGCAAATCATTTACTTGATTTTCTTTTTTTTTTGGGGGGGGGGTTTCAAAATCATTTACTTGAGTTGCTCAATTATGATTGGCACTTCAAGTTTTAACCTTAATCATGAAAGGAAATTAAAAAATATATATATATATATATATATCTTTTGGTTCGCGTACAAATTATCAACTTTTCACTTACAAAATTCCCTCGTCGACTGTGCTAGCTGGGATAAAATATCATATCCAATCATTTAGTCGATGAAAATTAATCATCGCCTAGAAAAATATTTTTCTTCTTTGTAGGGAGATATCCGAATTAGTGTATCCAGTTTAGCTTTTCGGAGGATGAAACATTCATTCAACAATTATTAGTCTATTCTACCAAGTAATATTTACATAATCTATTTCAATTGCCAACCCTTGTTGAATAAAATCGAGTTTAACCGAAAAAAGAGTTGAACCAAACATCTACTCTGGCCAAAAATTGGAAGCCTAGAGGGGAGCCATTAGTGGATAACGATGCTAATCGAAGAATCACAGCCCCGCTATTTCGTACTCAAGCCTACAGTTGGCTAGTTTTTCATGGATTATGAAGAGCAAATCGCCTTCCTTCGACTTCAAATGGTTGGACTTACTACACCGTATAGCTCCACACTACCGGGGTGCTTTTGCAGTGTATTATAATTAATTAATTGTGTTATTTGAGAAACATTTCAATAATTACAATTTTAATTTTTTTAACAAATTAATTTTAAATTTTTTTAAAAAAAATATAAAATTTATAATAATAAAAAATTGTTTTATTATGTAATTTATAATTCAACTGACATTTTAATAGAAAGAAAAATGTTAATCAATTATGCTACCTGGACCACGCGGACCCAAGAATATTCTTCGTGATAAGGGGGCAAAATTACACGATCCAGTGTGAATTCTACATTGGACTAGACTATGATCAGACGGCAAATGATAGGTGGGCAATTCAGTGACTTAACATCCTCTAGCTGTCTCCCACATATATAGGTGCCTTTCTCCTCCCATGCAAACATGCAAAGCAAACACAAACACGCGCAAAAGAATATCATATGATTGTGTAGTAGGCATTTGCCTGCGATTCAGAGAAGTCCAAAAAGTCATGGACCTCAGGAGTGCTGCCACTTTGTTCCTCTTCTTCGCTCTTCTAATCGCAGGCACCAAAGCTGCCGACCCTTGTGCCTCTCGATTCGGGGATTCAGATCTGTCTGTAATTCCCATCTATGGCAAATGCTCTCCTTTTGTGGCACCCAAGCCTGAGTCATGGGTCAACACTGTTCTCGACATGGCCTCAAAAGACCCAGAAAGGATTAAATATTTGTCAAGCTTGTCGGCCCAAAAGACCACCTCTGTCCCAATTGCTCCTGGCCGACACATCATTAACGTTGGCAACTACGTTGTCCGAATCAAATTGGGCACTCCGGGTCAATTAATGTTCATGGTCCTGGACACCGGCAGCGATGCTGCTTGGGTTCCTTGCTCCAGATGCTTGGGCTGCTCCAGCACCACATTTCAACTCAACACTTCTTCAACTTTCAAGCCATTGGATTGCTCCATGGCCCAATGTACTCAGGTCCGCGGATTTTCTTGCCCAGCAACGGGGGCAGCATCATGCCTATTCAACCAATCCTACGGCGGAGATTCTTCGTTTTCTGCTTCCTTAGTGCAAGATGCAATTATATTAGGCAATGATGTGGTTCCCAATTTTGCTTTTGGATGCATCAACTCCATCTCTGGGAATTCAATCCCGCCGCAAGGGTTATTGGGCTTGGGTCGTGGCCCATTGTCACTAGTTTCCCAATCCGGGTCACTCTACTCAGGTGTTTTCTCATACTGTTTACCCAGTTTTAGCAACTATTACTTTTCGGGCTCTCTAAAGCTAGGCCCTGCGGGCCAACCCAGATCCATTAGAACAACCCCACTTCTAAGAAACCCACATCGCCCATCACTATATTACGTGAACCTCACTGGAGTGAGCATTGGGCGAGTTCTCGTGCCAATTGCCCCAGAGCTTCTGGCTTTTGACCCAAACACAGGGGCCGGGACCATAATAGACTCGGGCACAGTAATAACCCGATTTGTGCAGCCCATGTACGCGGCAATTCGGGATGAGTTCAGGAAACAAGTAAAGGGCCCATTTTCAAGTCTTGGGGCCTTCGATACCTGTTTTCAGGCAACAAATGAAGCAGTGGCACCTGCCATAACGCTCCATTTCACAGGCTTGGACTTGGTGTTGCCAGTGCAGAACAGCTTGATACATAGCAGTTCTGGGTCACTGGCGTGCTTGTCAATGGCCGCTGCCCCAGCTAACGTGAATGCGGTCTTGAATGTTATAGCCAATTTGCAGCAGCAGAACCTCAGGATTTTGTTTGATACCACCAATTCTCGCGTGGGGATCGCCCGCGAGCTATGTAACTAGTTTTTGACCTTTTCTCTCTCGTTGTGGTTATCTAAATGCGTTTCCATCAAATATAAATTGTGTATTGGGTAAACAGGCCAAATCCTGTTGTTAATCAAGGAGTTTGCTGTATGAATTAATCTAATAACCAGGAATGCAATTCCATAATATGGGTACGTACTATCAGTAGATCTCTTCAAGCACCGAAAGTTTATTGATTACATATATACACACCAATTACAGAAACGATCACATGAAACGAATTAAAAAAATGTTACACATGCAAGAGACTGTTTTTTTTTTTTCTTTTAAATTTCTTTTGGTCAGTTTTTCCCACAAATCACGATGTCTCTCTTTAAAATATTCTTCTGGTCACAATGTCAACCCCACCACTGGTGCACTGCAACACCTTCATCCCTTAGCTTTCCATACAGAGCCAAGCACTCCCAATAAGCCCTTCCGCTTCCATTGCCCTTTCCGCCATGCCCTCGTGGCTTGCACTCCAAGAAAAGTTCATCCACCAGTCTTATTGCTTTATTCTTCACCAGTTCCTCAACTACCTCGGCCTCTGCCTTCATCACCACCAATTCTTCCTCCTTGACATTCTTCCTCAGCCACTCTGACATCCCAACCTCTTGTACCTGCGGCAGCTCCTTCCTTGACGTCTCCTCCGTCACTGTCTCAATCTTGTACACCTCAAAATCAAGATTCCTTGTAGGATAGTGCTTTTCGAACCATCCAATTCCGCTTCCTCCCTGTTTCTCCGGCAGCCCCACATCAATGAACACACGGCGCGGGTAGCTCTCCAGTGAATCACCCGTTAAGTCTGGTAGAAACCTCGTTCTTTTCAGGTATCTGCTTGATTTACCCGAAGCTGCTCTTGGTGGTTCCAGGAGGACGTCTTCAAGGTTCTTCAGTACTGCTTTTCTTGCCTCAGTTGTATATCCAAGGAGCTTCCTTTGCGTGGCCAAATTAGTATCATTCTCGCCTGTCTTCTTCATTGCCAATACGGTGGACTGAAATCTCCTGAAATAGATGATCTTATAATTGTCCGGCTTGTTGAATGCAAAGGAAGGGTTCTCGCTTAGTTGAACAACCGCAATGCCTCCAGTTTTGAGGATCCTGTCAACGAACTCCGGAGCAATGTGATAGTTATAGCTGAAGGCAAAGTCGAACGACTCGTCAGGAATCATCGTTTGGCTATCAAAATCTGTGGCAGAGACAAGATTCATCTCTGCATCATTAACAATCTGAGAAACGTAAACGGCAGCATTGTCATCGCCATCCCCGCCGCTTAAGAATACGGCTTTGTCGCCGGTTTTAATTATTCCTTCATTTGTCAAGTCACGGAAAATCAGTGACAACTGATTCAGGTTAACTGAATTGGAACCAACTTGATCAGGCCCAAGCACAGCTGAGGAATCACGGAAAACGCTTCTCACCATGGAGAAGGTAACAAATATCACAGCCAAAATCATGGCACGGGCAATAAGCTTCAACATCCCATTATAAGCAATCGCGTTTCCGTCATAATCCAGATCAAAGTTATTGATATGCAAGAAAAAGGGCTTGCATTTGTTGAAGGCTTTCGCTTGGAAATATTGTAAAGGCTGCATTTCCATAGCTGGACAAGTCTAAGCTATTGTGAGGGAAGATTTTTGTATTCTGAAGCAACAAAACTGGATTGACTGAAGCGGAGGCAGATTGATAAAGAGAAGGCAATAAGGTATAAAAGGTGCAGAGAAATGGGAGCTAAAGAGACGAACAAGTTTAGAAACTGGAAGAATTTAAAGATTGGAAAATGAGAAGGGAGAGGGTACAACGAGGGAATTTGAAGAACTACTTAGCGAGTGCAAAATCTAGCAGCGGTGTGATTTCCACCCACGAGAGCCACGCGGGTACTTCGCATTCTAGACCACAGTAACATCAACTCCCTCAACCGCTGTGCCTCCATTTCTTTAGATTGCCCCCTAGATCGATGACTTTTTTTTTCAATTTTCCAGCCGCCAACTTCTCAATTCACAAGAATTTTGAGCAACACATTGTTAGAATACCAAAATCCACCGATCTTAAAAGCTTGGAGAGGAGGGAAGGGAGACCAGAGGGAGATCCTTCTTGATGTTCTTATTCCCTACTCTTTTTTTCTGTGGGGGGGGGGGTTTTGGCAGAGAGAATTATATAGGGATGAAGAGAAAGGAAGCAACAAAGATGTTGAAGTATTAAAATGGGGTGCAACTGGCAAAAATGTTTGGTTCCGCGAAAATTGAGTTTAACCATTAGCTGGCTCATCTTGAATTTCAGATTCTGTCTTCCCCTGGAAATAGCGTAGGTTTTCAGCGTTTGTTATTATTACGCGGAATTTGGGGTGTCATTACTATGCCAACTAGTACCGATTGCTTGATCACATATCTGTGTTCAGGTTTCTGCATTACACACTCGTACCGACTTTTTCTCCTTACTCCCAAGTTCCAACTCTTTTCTGAATTACATGACAAGTGTCTTTTGCATGTGGCCATCGCGATTCTGCCACAAGTCCGAACTGAACACATTTGGGCGTTTGATTTTGTGGGTCCTACAAACACTCCCCCAATCAATCAATTGAGGCATGCTCTAATTTGGACAAAAAGAAAAACGAAAAACATTTGCCTTTGCATATCTTTCCTTCCTCTTTTTTTTATTATTTAATTTTAATATTATATAAACACAAATTGTTGACATAAATTTATATTATTAATTTTTATTTATTAATTATATTTTTTGTTATTTATTAAAATCATATTAATTATAATTAATGGTCATTTTTTTAATCTAATTTTCGTCTTTATATAAACACTCCCGACACGTCTCATGCGCACAGCTTGCAAATAACAAGCTTGGGCCCAAGGCAATTGCTTTTCCCTATCGGGTTAGGTTGGGCCCTAACTTATTCCCCTAACTCCGGCCCAAGGGCCCCATATCTACCAAAGCATAGGGCATAGGGTGCATATGTATATATGGTGTCTATATATACAGAATATTTTCAAAAATGATAAGAATGTAAAACGTATATCTATAAAATTTCTATAGTACTTTTTTAAATATTGTGTGCATAAAAAAGATAGTAAAAATACAAGTTTTATAAACAACATTTTTTATTTTGGAATTACACTTAACTATACATGTTTGTTAATTAAGTCATAATTAAATTAAAAGTAATGATATAAAATTAATTTTAAAAAAATTAATTACATATTCATTTTATTACATTTCATTGATTGTTATTTACGAATCGTAGAGTCAAGCAAATTTTGTTTAATATATATAAAAGAAAACTTATCATGCCTTCTTTGTACTGAAGACAAAAGAAAATTATGCTATCGTTGAATAACAAACATATTTTTCCTACGTAAATTATGATTATACTATTGCAATCAGTTAGCGATTTTTCTACAAAACAATTACGTGCAAAATCTGAGAAAATCACACACGATTTTTTTTTTAAATAATATTTTAGTGACATAGATAACGGTTATTATTATTAGATGTATCATTTATCTTCTCATCTACTGCGCATTAAAAAATCTCAAGTTGGAAGATATATTCATTTTACAAAATTTTTAGGTGAAATTAACATGAAAAAAAAAGAAGATTTCCATTTCACACAATGAGAGCAAACATAAACTGCCTGAAGTAAGCTAGGATCAAATGTTCAATATCAAGGCTGATGACTATGTCATACATAGGCACTCATAATGCTAAATAATTTAAATGATTCAATAATTAAGAATTTGGCTTCAATGCCAATGAAAACAGGAAAATTGGTTTCAATCAAATGGTTGGTCTGGCAAATGGATTTTACTTTTTCGGTTGAGCATATCTTAGTTCACACATGACTTTCACTCAATTCAGCCTCCCCCGGCCAATTAATTAAACTTCCCCCATGTAAAGCTAAAGAATACGCGGAATCAACGCATTGCTGCTTTGCACGATGGTGAAATTTAAAATAAATATCTAGAATTATTCTTATCTTTTAATTATTTTCTTACATTTAAATAATCTCTAAAAGTACCTTTTTTTTTTTTATTATTATGTGAACACGCATCACTGCACAACTCAAGTGAAGATGGTGCTTGGATATGCTAATTGTGCGGTTGCAAGACCAAGAAATTCAAAATATTGATATTAGTACTCTAATATATAAGTTAATAGTAGAAGTGGTACTAAAAAATATTCAGAATACCACTAATCACGATTGGCTTTGTTACAGTTTGTAAATTCGAAAGATTAAAAGTAATTGAACAGAACCGAGTAGTTTAGTTTAATAAATTTTTATATATTTCATCACTCTAAATAATTTTGCAATAATTTCTTTGTTTTTTTTTTGTATTAAATGATGCCCGAATAACTTTTATATGCCCATCATTCATATTAATTTTTTTGATAAAAAGATTCTAACTTAATATTGGAGTGACAAACTAAATAAAAATTAAAAAAATATACACAACAGTATTATAGAAAAGTTTTACAAACCTCAATTAATTTCATCATTAATTAATTATGAACTTTATAATGTAAGACATAAAAAGATAAGACTCACTTAAATAATTTGGGTTATATATATATATATATATATATTGGCACAAGAAAAATTACTTATGTTATTTAACTCAATATCTAAAAAGTCCAATCCAAGACCAGTAAGAACTATATTTGTCTTGGTCTTCAGATTTCTAGAGCTATGGCGACTTCCAGATTGCAACCCACTACCGATTTTCTCCACCTGTGTGAACCTTGGAATAACTCCAAATCAATATTGCTATTTCGTGATGTTTTTCTGTGGAGCTAAGAAATTAGTGGTCAACAACAAAGATGCCTTTTTATTTCAAGGTGCACGAACATTCACCATTTGTCGACGAAGCAGAAGCATATGAAATGAACCCCACAAAGATATTTTTTGCGAGGTGGATATGCGAGAGAGCATTATTCTTATACCTAAAAGCTTTGGAATCTTTTCTTGCGATGGTAAGTATGAACATCGAATAATAATGTCCCTTAACAAATTAGAAAAAAGTGGCAACCAAATGAATGATTTATGCATGTAATCTGAACCTTTTTTGTTCCTTTTCTCTAGTGCACTGGCTGTGTAATTGACGGAATATATAGCTAAATAAATCATGTAATAAAAGTTTCTTTATCTCTTACATTTTAACTCTTGCAATTTCCTCTCTCTCTCTCTCTCTCTCTCTCTCTCTCTCGCTCTCTCTCTCTCTCTCTCTATATATATATATAGGAAATGTGTGAATTACATAAAAAACGTCATACCCACGAATAACATATCAGAATGGAAAGACGCTACAACGTTTAACGGAATTGTGGTTGAGGAGTGAAGAGAAACCATCATTTTACAAAAGAAGTTGGACTATCCAAATGGAGAATGCTGGGTCGTTCCATAAACTTCGTGGAAGCTTGGAGACAAATGTCAAAATCCAACTTAAATTAAGAGAGAATCAATCGCGTTAGGTCACCAACGTACTCCAGCTGCATATGCAAATAATCTCGCAAATGATTATATATATATATAATCAAGGTAGGAATTTGATACGTGAAATAAAGAACACCATAGAAAAATATCAAGTAATCCAATCCGACTAATTTGATTTGATCTCTAAAAAACTTGAATAATGGTTGATTTTGCCAAGTTTTAAAATCCAATATACCCTGTTCAAATAATTAGACACTCTAAATTATTGATTGACTTTGTTGGTATGCTACCTCTACTTTAAATCACTTTTTAAAGGAAATTTAAAGGAAAAAAATAAAAAAAGAAGGAAAATGGAAGAGGTAGATTTTGTTTTTTTTTTTTTTTTTTAAATCAAGGGAAGGGGTGCATCTACATAAATGGGAGGTCTTCAGCCAAACTTCTGCATAGATTGAGGAAGAAATTTATGGGAAATAGTTAACAAGCGACGCGTTCTAATGGTTGAATAAAATATATATTTATTTGTTTTCACAAGAAATCAAATGCGCAATTGAGGCTTTGGAGATGGATGCATTGCATTCGATTCAGATTTACGTGGCGACCGGCGAGTGTCAGCGTCAGACGCAACATTGGACTTGGAATGGACGGGGACTTGCATGTGCAATTTTCAAGAAAGATCGCGGAGAGGGGCAGCTTCCAGCTTTGTTCCATCAGAGAGTTTGTGAAAACAGATACAAGAAGAATTACGTAAACACGGCATTTTATATAGAATTGAATGAAAATTTATGTTATTAAATTTTAATTATTAATTATGATTAATCAGTTAATATATTTTTAATTAATAATAAATTTACTGTAACTAATAATTAAAATTTAATAATATACATATATATATATAATTTTTACATTTAAGTATTAGAAATAAACAAAAAAATTAAAAATATGCATACGAGATCGATTGTAGCGGCTGAACAATTGAACAGAAGCTTCCTCTCCATCAATTTTATACCTAATTTTCTTATAAATTAAATTTTGCTCCCATCAATTTTAATGCTGCCCCACACTCTCACTATTTTTTTTTTGTTTCCATATAGTTTTTAGAGTTATTCGTATAATTTTTTCTCTTAGAACAAAATCTAGTCATCACTCATGCTAAAAGTATTGTTATTTTTAATAAAATAAATTATTTATAATAAAACATGAGAAAGAAATAGAAGAAGCAAATATATAAGTCTTATTTTTATGACGTTTGTTTTGTAGATTAATATATTGTTGGCCTTTATACAAGAGGTTATACGGGCTTATAATTTTTTTTTAAAACATGTTGATTATGTGGGCTAAAAGAATGAGACTCAAGCTCCAATCTGATTCAATCTCAAGTCCCAAATCTTTTATCCAAACTTAATAATGAACATTAAAAAAGAAATTTGAAGAAAATCAAGTCACATTTGATGGTTATTTATATATATATAAGCATGCATATATTTAAATAAATAAAAAAAATTTCAAAACATGAAAACTCAAAAGAATAATTATAATATTTATTGTTCACAATAATTAATATAATATATGTTATATTTATATTAAAATTATATATATACATATATATTTGCTCTCTCTAAAAATTTGTTCTCGATCCGTCCCTACATCAAGGAGTCAACCGTTACTAATGTTTTATCACGGAGCCTGTTGGTTTTAGTCCACATTTTACGGCTTGCTCGTATTAACAAAATTTGAAATTTTCAATTTGAAAAATGAATCAAAATTTATTATATATGAAATTAAAGTATTATGTAACGTTGGTAATGCTTTTTTTTTTTTTCATAATAAGTACGATTTACTAGAAGGAATTCGACGTTTCAGGTCTCATGTAGACTTCCATTTTAATTAATTTCTGGTCAGACGAAATATGTTCTTTTTCGATGTTCAACTACTCCTCCAACGTCCTTCCTGTAAGGAAAGCGTTAGGCATACGGAAAACATATGAAGACAGAAGACGCAGGCAACGTTGACGAGTTTGAATTCGGCAGGTCTCATGTGCTTTTTTGTTTTTTGTTTTCTTTTTTAAAAAAATTTTAAAAATGATGTGTAAGTAAATAAAATAAAATGTACAATAAAAATTAAAAAATATGTATAAAATTATTAAAATGTATTGAATGTACAAAATAAATGTCTTTTTGTATATTTTACTCTAATTATATGTGCATCCTACAAATTTTAAAAATAAAAATAAAAAAATAAAACAGACAAAATCCCAGCTCTTCACATCAATGGCATCTTCTCTCTTTTCTCTCCGTCTGAAACACGATCACCGAAAGACCGTACAGTTAATTAAACAACAACATTTTCTAGTTTAGTGGCTTGTAATGGGCCGGCTGAATCAAGCATGGGGTGTTTTATTTTATTTCTTTTTTGTCATTTTATGTTTGCAATTAATAAATATTTGTTAAAATGTACAAAAAAAAATTGTTAAATTATGTGTACCGCGTGACGAGAATTTTCGACAAAACTTTCTACAAAATAATATTCGTCTCTCAAGGTCTCAACACATGGAGAACAGGAAACCCTAAAAAGAAAGAAAATTAAGAAATGGGCAATCATAGAGAAATCAAATATTGACAGCGTTTCTCTCCTAGAAAATGGGAAAGAAAAAAACAAAAAGGGAGAAAAAGGAAATACCAATACGAAGACCAAACTGCCATTAATTATGTAGATAGGAGTCAAAGCCAACCCTCCGAGAGCCGAGGATAAGGTGAAATAAAAATTGTTTCGGAAGGTAACAAGAACAGCCATTTAATTACTTAAAAATAAATAAAATATAATTTAAACCACAAATCATTATAATTTTTTAATTTTTATAATTAAATAAGATAATTTAGATATTACGTTATTTATTCTGTCAATTAATCTGGTGTTTTTGTAATTGTACATTTAATTATTTAATAATTAGGCTTTGATGTGTACCGAATAAAAAGGGAATGAACGGGTCTGTCGGGTCAAACCCTCTTCCCGCTGGGGTGGTCAGGGTCCGAGTCCAAAAGTTGCTCAAAACACCAAAGCGAGTGGAGTGACCCAGCCAGTGGCTCGAAGCACCGAATAGCCTGCCCGCCCACCAACAAAATATGGACCCCGCAGAACCGCGTACGACTAGTCCATGGAAATTTTCACCACCTTTCTGCGGACCCGTTCTAACCATCCCAGGCTTCTTCCTTTCTCACTTTGCTTTCTTTTACGCCCCTTCTCACACACCCCAACTATATATATATATGTGTGTGCGTGTGTGTTTGTGTGTACTCCTCATTCATCTCACCTCCGAAACCATCCCTCAGAAAAACAAAAGAAAAAAAAAGAAAAAAGGTGTCTCCTTTGAGTTAATTTCATTAGCGTATGTCTCAAAGGCCTTACGTCCCTCACTCTTCCTCCATAGCTTTGAGCTCGCACGCGCATCTCCTCGTCTCCAGTGACCTCAGCCCCAACTGGCTTTGTTTTCAGTTTTAACCAAAACAACCAAAAGTAGACACTTTTATTAATCCATTCGATTGAACCCACAAGTAGAGACTTTAACGTGACCGAACAATTAATCATGGGTGTCAAAGGCTTTGTTGAAGGTGGCATCGCTTCGGTGGTGGCCGGATGCTCCACTCACCCGCTGGATCTCATTAAGGTCCGTATGCAGCTGCAAGGCGAGAGCTTGCCCAATCCCCAACAAATCCATAATCTCCGCCCGGCTTTTGCTTTCAACTCCGGCGCCGCCGTCATCCATCCCAGCTCCGTCCATGTCGCCCCTCGCGTGGGTCCTATCTCTGTTGGCATGCGCATCGTCCAGGCTGATGGCGTTGCCGCATTGTTTTCCGGCGTCTCCGCCACCGTTCTCCGCCAGACACTGTACTCCACTACTCGTATGGGACTTTATGATGTTCTGAAGCAGAAATGGACCAACCCGGAGACTGGCAACATGCCGCTGGCGAGGAAAATTGCCGCTGGATTGATTGCCGGAGGAATCGGAGCCGCCGTTGGCAACCCCGCCGACGTGGCTATGGTTAGGATGCAGGCAGACGGGCGGCTCCCCGCGGCCCAGCGGCGCAATTACAAGGGCGTGGTGGACGCCATCACGCGAATGTCGAGGCAGGAAGGGATCGCCAGCTTGTGGCGAGGCTCTTCCCTGACGGTGAACCGCGCAATGATCGTGACGGCGTCGCAGTTGGCGTCGTACGATCAGATCAAGGAAGCCATTTTGGAGAAGGGCATGATGCGGGACGGGCTCGGGACCCACGTGACGGCGAGCTTCGCTGCTGGGTTTGTGGCGGCAGTGGCTTCAAATCCAGTGGATGTGATCAAGACTAGGGTTATGAACATGAAGGTGGAAGCGGGAAGGGCCCCACCGTATAATGGGGCCCTTGACTGTGCACTGAAGACCATAAAAGCCGAAGGGGTTATGGCCCTTTATAAGGGCTTCATACCTACGATTTCAAGGCAGGGCCCCTTTACCGTGGTTCTGTTCGTGACACTGGAACAAGTCAGGAAATTGTTCAAGGACTTCTAGTGTTCCAATTCAATTTCAAAGAGCGATTAACTTATTGATGATGGCGAAGAAGTGATTGTTATCTTATTGGCCTTTGTTACCATTATAATTTTAAGAGTGTCTTGATAAGTTGCTTGATGGGAAGGTTACTTCAAATTTCTTGTTTTTTTGTAGTCCAAATTATTGATTTTTTTTTTGACCTCTCCAAAGAAAAAAAGGTTGGGGGGGTGGGGTGGTGGTGGTGGAGGTGGTTTATCTTATGTCCTCGCTACGGTCATTCTCAAGTTTTGAGCTATGGTTTTCCAACTTGTGCAAGTGGGGAAGCATAGTAGCATAAACTGCCTACGCTTGCCTTGTAACTGGGAGATTAATGGTCTATTAAGATTTGTGATTCTGTTTGTTCCACATCCACAGAAGGACCATCTCTTCCTTCTCATTGGCTGGGCGACAATTTACCAAGAATTTTAGAAGAAACCTAACACCACAACATTTTTCTCTGTCAACAACATTTGTGTAATCATTAAACAAATAGTGACGAAAGGACCATCTCTTCCTTCTCACTGGCAGACCTTAACAAGACAAGAGGCAAGCGAGAATCCCAGGTTTTGTGGCCTAGTCGCATTTCGGAGGTGCTCTGGAGCACACTGCGTAACGCGGCTTGTGGCGAACACGTAGTCTGCAGGAAAAACACGTGGACCATCCACAACCTTCGACAACGGGGAGAGGCCAGTCATTCCATATGGGTCCACCGACACATAAACAATTGGTCATTCCGACAATGCCACGCCGAAGCATTCAAAATGACACAATTCAATTCCCGTCCTCCTCACAACGAGCACAGCATATAGATAGCAAAATGCAAATTCACCGTTGACCCTGGTGTTTTCTCTCTTGTAACATTGCTAGGCCATGGATGAGACTATGCAATCGATTCCTACAATTTTATTTTCATGCAATGATGCAACAACTCCCAAGAGTCACATAAAACAAAAAAACAAGGTGGAGATATAATTATAATTTTTTTTCTTTAGGAATACAGACTGAATAACTAATCAAATTAAACATCATCTAGTCAAAGTCGAAAAATCTTTTTGGTTGCAGTCGGTTAGTGCTAACTGCGACCCACAATAGCATTAGGTCCGAGATTAAGTGGAGGCTTAATTCCTAGCCGGTCTTCTACTATGCCCTACTTGCACAGGGCAAGAAATTCCGGTTACATCAAAAAATTGGCTTTTGCCCAAAGAAAGGATGTAGTGGCGCTTTGTCTTCAAAGCCAGCACAAATCAGAACAGATAATTCAGCTTACTGGATAATAATGTAGTGAGCAAGCGATTGGTATTTACATGATGGACCCATCAGTGCGACAAGATTCTGAGGATCTTCTGTGGGAGGAGCCACCAATCGAACTATTAATATTGCTACAACAAGCTTCTCCACGAGAAGATCCGTTGTAAGTATCATCTAGTGCTGTTCCTTGGTGTTGGTGACCTTTGACCTTCTGATCCTTGTACCTTTTCTGCATTGCGGGGTGTATGGCCTTCAGATCTTCCTCCGTCAAGAAGCCGGGGATGCTGGACATCCAAATATAATCCAACATCCAGATTCTTAGTTGTTAGTGTGTCAGATTTTCTTATATTTTCAGAATTTGAAAGTGATTGGCCGTCAATTGCCAACCCTTTGTCAGGGTTCTGGGCTGATTGGGAACTTTCAGAGCCTCTAACGTTTTCAGGAATTGTGACTGCATGACCTGAACCATGGCGTTTGTCCAGATTTTGGAGTTCACTTGCAATCTGGCTGCGCCGCTCCTTTAGAAAGTTGAGTCTAGTTGTCAACTTTGTCAGCGCGGAAGTTGTTGAATTTGCTCCCTATTGTGAGGAGTTGTGCCAATTAGTAGCATAAAGCCAATAACTTGCATTCTATGAAAGACAATTGAGAACCAATTTAGTCAGGTTAATTATGATCATGGGTATGTAGAAGGAGCAGACTCAAAAAGAAGTCTTCCATGAATCAACATATCATACATGCAAACCAAATGAGAGGGTATACTTATTTTTACAGAATATCCCAACGAGAAAATTCATGCCTACCTCACTTCTTGTACTATGCTTCTTGGAATTGCTTGAAGCATGCCTGGAGCTGCAGCTATGTGCCTGATCCCCCTGCAGCTGGTTTTGAGGTGGATGCTTGTTAGGTGGAAACATTGGCTTGTACCTACAGACATTTTCAGCCCCATCCAAGGTAGCATCCTGCGATAAATTGTTAGTTTTGTGCATGTCATTGGAGATGATATATGCTTGCAAGAGCTACTAATTAAACAGGTTGCCTTTACCCTCCTAAGAAATAAGAAGCTGCCTCATCTATATAATCCAGTGCAATAGAACCAGTGAGCAAACTTTGCCATGGATCTTTGACAATGCCATGCTCAAGTGAACTACAATAAAAAAAAATGGCAAAGCAGACAAATGCCATGAGGCATGGCAGAAAAGTGCATGAAAATATACCATCTAGGCAAATCACATCAACCATGCTGGAAAACATGTATGCACAAATTGTAAATATCTCTTATAATGAGTGGGCAGAGCTTCAAAACAGAGTATGGAGGTGGTTAATAAACAATATTAAATAAGAGAACCAGAGCAATGTTTGTAAGGAACTTGCTCTCATGACAGAGCGAAAAAAAGATTATATATACCTAAAACATGTTCCAGTTCCATTCTTGCCAATCAGGCCGAGGCCAATAAAAGCCAATAAAAATTTTGTCAAAGGGAATGCTGAGAATTCAATCAAGCACTGATTCACCAATGACCCTTTGCCCGTGCCAAATTGAAATTACCTTACTTGCAGACCTTCCAGAAATACGCACGGTACCAGCAATTCTTTCTTGCTGTTTATCTTTCCTGCGAGAAGAACATATTAACTACACCCATGTTTCACTAAACTGCAAGAGTGCAGACTGTAAAATATAAGTATGTTTTTTTTCCCCTCTTAAGGTGGGAGAAGGAATGTCTGAAAATAAAAGAAAAGTTGCCCATGGCCAAAACTTAGTGTGTTCCAAAAACTGACAAGGACTTCTTTTCAATAGTTGTCAGAAAGAAGCTAAAAGACAATTCAGACACGGGAATCAAAAATAATAATAAGCTTACACTTTTGTTTGATTTTTTGAGGTTGAGTCATAAATAGAATCATCATTTTGTCCATGTTGTTGGTTGAGCTGCATACAGAGTTCATCAAACTTCTGCTTCAAATTGGTGATATCTGCTTCTGCTTGATTTATTTCCTCAATATCTGCCTTCAACTGTAGCAGAAGTTAACAATTTGATGCATGATCTAGATCATCAAATCAATTAAAGCAAAAACTAACCTTTTCATCTATCATAACTGGAACAGGCAAGGGTCGTTGGGATGTGCTAAGCCCTGCCTCAAGAGCTGTCCTTTTATCTCTCTCCTTTTGCAGTTGTTCCTGCAGTCTTGCCACCTGCAAGTGCATTTAATTGCACCCCACAGTCATGCATATAATATCTTACTCTCATTGTACTATTTAACAGCTCAGAAAGCCATTCAAACAAATGCAGTCAGTCACTTAATAGAACTAGCATGCCCACTTAGCAAATTTAAAAATGAACTTAATATAGCATAGTCAATACTATGAGGAAAAAAGCAAAAGACAAAAAGAGCCACCCCAACATGTTCCTCCTGTGTTCATGGACCAAGAAAACTTCCCAACACCTTCATGTTGACACAGAAACAAAGACTATCCATCACATTCTCCATTTGATCTCCTAATTGCACCCTCCCCACCTTCCCCCCACCCCCTACCCCCACTCAAAAAAAAAAAAAAAAACACACATCTTATAAAAAGAAGCACTAAGAAAATGTGAAAAGAAAAAGAAAAAATTATCAATACACAGTGAGCAAATTGCCATAATCTTGTATGTCAATAGCCTAATGAATGCTAGAAAAGTTATCATCATTAATCCTAGTGTAAACCATGTAAATATCCTTGCGCAAGGACTTTAGAAAGCCAGGGACGAGTTCAAACAAGATAAGACGTAATCTCTCATATAAAACATACATATTGCTCAAGAGCTAAACGCCTGTCATGCAAGGCCTTTTTTCGCTGCTCTAAGTTGGCCTGGAGAACTGAATTACCTTCAACCTGTATAAGAAAATAGGGTAATTATAACAGGTAGCCCAGAAAACTTGGTACATTGACAAAAAGGGAGATGCTTCTTTAAAGTACTAGCCTCTTCGTATATTCTGCTTTGTAACTCAATTTTACTTGCTTCCAGCATTTTGAGTTCAACTCTACATATAAGTGAAAAGAGTCAGATTCACATCATAGCCTGAGCCCATTAAAATCCATGCTGCTGTCATACTGATTCGAGAAGTTGTTTTCTTTAAGAATTTTTAGACTGCAAATAAATTTTAGGAAAGAAATTGAACAAAATATGTATTTTGTAGATGCCTCATTGTATACCACTCAGGAACATACATGACATTTGGAGTATCTGCAGCCATAATTAAATCATGTCCAGAAGTAACCAAAAACTGAGACAACTAACTATTGAAAAACAAATTTATGTTTTCAAGAAATGGACTTCCACTAGACATTAATAAAAAAAAACTGAGTAATGATGAAAATCAATGAAACATGGATAAAAGTGGAGAATGATGTGGATCTAAGAATGAGAACTTTACAACCTTGTATCTAAAGGTTCATAACTTCATATCTAAGCGTATTCTTTAATTAAAAAAAAAAAAAAATTCATATCTGAGCATAGAAACCACTTGAAAAATAAAAAGACCAGCAGTATTCTCTATGAATTCCCAGAACTATAGTCCAGTGGAAGGGTATGATGCATAGAGTTTACAGTGTATCTAAAGGATTTCCCTTTTTCAATGATGAAAATGAATTGGATCGAAAGCAATTCTGGATGAGGTATTTAAGACCAAGGACGAATTGCAATAGAAATTATTAATGGCCATCAATTACAGCTTAGCCTCAGAATTTTTGTTGACAATTTGCTAGGTTTGAACATGTTGATGACATTTTCTCACACTCTCTTCCTCTCAAATGCATATGTACGTCCTACACACCAATACTACCAAAGCGTGAATGCACATTCTTTGTACAGTTTGAGAGTTGAAACAAATGCAAAGAAAAGATGTTCTATAAAAATGCATTTACTACAATTACAAAAGATAAAAATGTAAAACAGGCAACGTAAACAAAACATTTTTTTTTACGAACATAACATATTCTATACTTACTCATCCTCAAATTTACAGTCAATGGATTCCATGGAAAGGTTCTTCCTTGCCTGAACTCATTTCAAACAGGTACTAAATACATTAGTAATGATTGATAAGAAAATTCCAAGCCACATCAAAGGGCAAGAAATATTTACTCACTGAGGTACGCCCCCAAACAGTTGGACGCTTAGTGCCATGCAAAGGTCTATTTGATAGACTTGTAGATTTCTGCACACATGCAGATGTGTGATGACCAGTTTGCATGTTTTCCCAAGTTTTTTCCCTAGAAATGTCTCCTAATTGTTTTCCACAATTGATTTTCCGTGTTCTCAAAGTTTTCTCACTTGGCTCTGCAATTTTCACACTTCTTCCAACATGATCATGTAGAGACAAAGAAAATGAACTTGGTGACATCAGTTCAGATTTAGATTCATTGTCTACTCCAGAGGACTTGGAACCAGAGCTAAAAATTTCATGACCCTGCATATTTGAAATAGTTAGCACTAATATAGCTATTTCCTTCTCAAAAAGAAGAAAAGAAGGAAAGATAAAAGAGAAACATTATCTAGCAGAGTTATGATAGATACATAATTTAGTTACAGAACAATGGTGTTGGCAGAAGAGGTGAAGCTTCACTGACACATAGCATTAGAGGAGAATAAGCACAGATTTCAAATGGAAAAAATAAAAAAGGTAAAAAGGAGAAGGAATAAGAGAAGGTTACAGTCAATAAAAAGTTTTCAGTTTTTGAAATGATTGGAAACTAGATGCCATTTTTAAACACAACCAAAAAGAGTCAGGTAAAAGGACTTGATCAAAAGGCTTTGCTAGCCTTTCCCATGGCAAAAACAAATCCCTAGAATAAACTGATAAACTATGCATATGATATGCACCAATTGATTGAAGAAAGACAATAAGAAAATAATATTCTGAAAAGAAAGAATATAAACAGCTAAATCCAGCACCATGAATGCAAACATTAATTATAACTGGGTGTGCGGTACCATATTCTCATTGTATAAATATAAAAGCTCATTTTAGTATGAAAAGTAGACAAGCCTTATTGTCATAGAGATCTTCATGGGAGCCACTGGTGTCAATGCTGGTTCCACTAGAAACATTGTCAAGATCATCTTCTGTGTATGCATCAGACTCTTGACTTGCATCATCATGTTCATCATCTTCATAGTATTCATCATCATCAGTTACCTCCTCTTCCTCGCTTTCAAACCCTTCAGAGTCAGAGTATAGTCCAGGTGACATGGAACCCTCCTGCAAGTGCTATGTGACTCAGAGAATGCACAAAACAAAACCAATTCCTCATGAAGTGAGAAAGATGATGTGCAGAAATAGCTGCCAAATTTTCAACTTTGATTTTTGACATTTTTGATCCTCGTAAGTCATAACTACATTTAGCAGCTAGTATGGCCTACATTCTCATTCAATTGCCACTATTTAAGCCCAAAATAAGTTATATGCAGAAGTTTTAACATCATCTACCTCACTCATGAAGCAAGAAGAAGAAATTGGCAGGCAATTGCTGCTAAAACCAGGAACTAATAGTAAGAGACACACATCTTTCATCAGTGTCTGCATTCAGAACAACCGATGACTTTTTGAGATGCTACTAGTTTTGGGAATAAAAAAAAACTCTCTGCCTTGTGCTACAACTAAATGTTAGTCATTTCATTTTGATTATAGATTCCAAACTACAACAAACTATTTTAAACCAAGATCATTGCAATTAGACATGAATGCTCAAAGATAATCGAAAAACCTTTTGATTCAAATTCTGTCCATTTCAACAATAATACAAGTTTGTTTTGAAGGATGTAAAACAATAGATAAACTACTGCTTACATTGAATATGTTGTTGTACTCTTCTAATAATGTGATCATAATGGCTTGAGCATGATTAGCCGCAGCAGCAGCTTTCAGAAGCTGAATGGAGCTATCACCACCCACATCGAAATTAGTTTCGATTTCACAGTCACCAGCAAGAAGGGGGCGAAGCAGTAAAGGTGCCATACAAGCAGCCACAGCAGAAGTGCTCATTCGGTTCACAGCTTTGTGAGAAGCAACAGTTTGCATCATTACAAGCATTCTGAAGAGAAAGAAAAATGAAGCACCTTTGACTAAAACAGCCTTATGCAAGCAGGTAAAGGAAAAAAGAACAGGAAAAATTTGTGAGAAGGGGCATTTTACAGTCATTAGTCTTTTCATGCATGCATGACAGCACGCTGTATCTAAATGAATTACAAATTCCAGTAGACCTATGTTTCCACTTCTGATACCTCTATGTTTGTTGTGTCTCGTTCAATGATGCAAGTGGCAATACTTTGCTGATAATAACTTTTCCACAGCCGGACAGCTATTGTAGATTAGTTCTTCAGAGTATTTGGTACAGTGAGTAACTCCAAACAATACATTTGTTGAACATTAATAATACATGCAATTCAATTGGAAAACTACTGAGCTCTGTCTTCAGCTTAAATCTATATAATCTAACTCAGAAGCACCCTCTGAAATGGCATTGTAGATCATGAGATCATGATTATCAATTTAGTTGTTGTCAATTACACATTGGGAAGGACAAAAGTCAAGAAAACTTAAGTGATATGAAGAATTTTATATATACAAATGGTGGTAAGAATAACTTTTAAGCTCCCTCCCAGCCTCTGGGGTCTAAGCAACTACCAGTACAAATCTTATGAGGCCAAAGATTAATCCATTCTTGCAATGGCACCCAGTAGCAAACACAGAGAGACAACATGCAAGTAAAACTTTTCTTGAGAGAATTATAAATAAAAGGGATGGATGTATGGTGCAAGGAGATACTAGCAAAACAGAACTAAAGAATTAAATGAATGCTCAAAATGGGATTTTTTTTTTTTTTGGCATGTAACAGATAAACTTTAATAAAACAGGCTAAACTACCTTTGCAGTAAGCGACGAATGGGCTCAGGAAATGTTTCATATATTGCTGCTCGCATGGCATTGACTCTACTGCCACGATCAGTTCCTGTCAATCAGAAAAATATCAGCTAATTGGAAACTTAAACAAGCAACAACATATCAAAATGTTTATGGCCTGAAAATTTTAACAAGAATTCCTTATGACAGTTACCAAGCTTACCAATCCAGCACAACAAGAATGTCCATTCTACATACTTAGAAGATGCTTGAATAATTTATGTCTTGTAAAAGCATAAATAAAATAGAGCAAATATACAAAATCTTCAGATATATCACTGGAATTTCTGCTTAATATTTTCATTTACTCTATGTCACCCTTCTCCACCCCAATTTGCAAAATAAAACATTCT
Organism: Bruguiera gymnorhiza; assembly: GCA_020883675.1. Taxonomy (NCBI): domain Eukaryota; kingdom Viridiplantae; phylum Streptophyta; class Magnoliopsida; order Malpighiales; family Rhizophoraceae; genus Bruguiera; species Bruguiera gymnorhiza. Next base: position 2,092,351 of record JAIRCJ010001047.1, on the reverse strand, counting down.
AAAAAGGATCAATCTCAGAGCAGATTCATCTATTCTTAAGCTTTTGATTATCCAACTACTGTTTCATCTATGGCATCTGGGAACACACTGCTTTCTAAGATTTGCATCATGAAAAGCATAGCAAGATGAATCAAGATGTGTATGTTAGCTCAGTGATGTAAGGGATAGTGGAGTGGATTCACCTATGGTTTCTAATTTACCGCATATGCATATTTTACTCCAATCAAAGGAATAAAAGCTAAAGAGATGACACGTAATGAGTTCAGATTAAAGACACAAGTTAGTAAATCAAGGAAAGCTACCACATTTGATTCAATTTTGAGCCACATACAGCACAATATGTAGTTAAAATCCATGACATAACACAGGAATAGAAGAAAGAATGAAATAAAAACTTCAGCAATGGGCTTACGACAAGCTTCTAATAGTGCATTACAACAAGAAGCTGGCACTGGAGATGAAGGCAACTCCCGGAGGAAGTACTGGAAATTGAAAAAGTGTAAATGAAAAAATTATCAGTTCCAACATATGCTGTAACCTGAAAGAGAGGAAATCAGGACTTTGTTGTGAATCAAAAATGGAAATACCTTGACACAATCGGCAATAACATGTGCATCCTCCTCCAGAGAGAACTCCATTTTCCCTGAAATGGTGTTAAAAGTTAGAAAGCCAACTTGTTACCAAGAGTATTCCTTGTGTAACACTACCATTTATTGTGGCTTCTTCATGTACTCTACTCTATATGGGCTTGATTGCGTAACACCTCAAAATCTTAATTTTCCTAAGCTACTGCTAATATACGGGGGGACAACTAAACTTCATATGTATAGTAACCTACAAGTGCTGCTAACAGCTTGTAATTTATCCAAAGGAAACAACTATATACAAAAACAAACCCTGCTCATATTCTCGAATTCGATGCTCAACATCATCAACATCGGCAGCTTGCCGCAAGATGCCTTCCACTTTGATTCCTGTTGACCAGATTCAATGATGGTGAAAAGAGAGCATATCTATCGCCTTATAAACAAATAATGAAAGTGCTCCAACAGACTTAGCACATCTCATGGTATATTAACAAAGGATCATAATGCCGGAGATAATATTAAGAAACTTGTTGTGGTAACATATGAAAAATCAGAAACAAATGGCCTGATTGGATCCTGAATTGCTAAACGGTTCTTATCTATATGATATAAAGTTGATCCCACACACATGTACCCCCTCCCCCAAGGCAAGGAAAATGAAAAAATCCGACTATGTCAGTTGAAGAAATTTGTGGTAGTTGCGTCACAACTAGTAATCACAAATCACATGGATAATTTATGAAGTGAAACCAGTTATTATATACAGCAGTCAGTCATGCATCTTAATATGAGCAGCAAATAAAAACACCCACCATGCTCCTCTATAAACCTAAGAGCCTTTTCCAGAAAGGATGGCGATCCATCAACTTCTTCTAAAGCAAGTAAGATTGGTCTGCCAATGACCAAAGATTTCCCAGGCTGCTTGTCCTTTGCTAAACAGGGGGGGAAAAAAAAGTATGTCAATGATCTGATTGCAAGATAACATTCACAGATTGCCACGCTGACTAATGCAGCCAAGAACAGAACAAATATAAAGATGTTAAAATATTAAATGCGAAGCGAAAACCAAGAATAACGGATGAATGCAAAAACTAGACAATCGTGATAATGGGAAAAATTGTTCATGGTTTGTCCATGTAAAAAGTTGAGCTGCTCACATAGAACAAGATATTCTGCCATTAAGTATCACAGTTGTCACCTAAGCACTTCAGTGGCTTGAACAGTTTTTTTTTTGTTTAACCCATACTTTTTCTATAAACCCATATGAAGCTTTTAGTTCTCTATTGCTGACGGTATAAGAAGAAGAAAAAAAATCCAGATACAAATATTGCACTACATCTTTGCATAATATCAGTGACAAACTTAAAAAAAACAAAAGCATACGTTGTTCAGAAGTCCCATCGACTTCATCAGCATGACCATCTTTGAAGGTACCATTTTGACCCATCATACATGCAGCATTTGGTGCTTGTGCTAGAGCATTCTCAAGCTCAGTTTTCCACTCATTTAAATCTTCTAAAGTTTCAGCCTGCAGCACCAATAAAAATAACCAGAGATCATTAACGATAACATGATTTTAACATGAAGATCAAAAGAAGTCGACAAAAAAATAGTCCCTAGCTCTCATTTCTGTCCCATGGATTTTTTTATCATAATACAGGATTTCCCTCTATAAAGTGCCACTTGACTCAAAATTCTATTTTTGAAGTTTTGTTTCAAGAAAACTTGTATCATGTAAAATTGAAGGCCAATACAATTTTCATTGATTTGTTTCTACCAAAATCACCTCTAACATTGCAGTTGGTTCAAGGGTCAAGACTGAGCATTCTAGGGAAGAAACTGCACCAAATTGCAGGCTCAGCTAGAAACTCTTCACTTGGACCTTTTGTTTGGTATGGAAAACAAGCTCACAGCTCATATTCATGCTTGCCAATACATTATGGTAAGCGTGAGCACCAATAAGCAAGTTTCAGGGTATCATGAACAACCTCGATCAGTTTCTCTATCAAGTTCTACCAAATGACTGTACAAGCTTGAGCTTGTAAGCAAAGAACCCATCAGGTTCAAGACTGAGTGTTATACCATCTAATTCCCTAAGGCTAACCTCAATCATGCTCAAGACGGATTAAATATCTTCAGGCAGCTCTTTTGCAGCTTTACAAGAATATAAGGGACTGCAACAATGACACTGAATGCAATATTGGGGACAAAAGAGAGGCAAGAAATACACGAAAACCTTAAGAGTAAAAGCTCGTCCGTCACGACCATCAGGAAAGAGAACAGTCAACAGCTTTTTGTCTTCCTTGACAACCACACTAGAGATCATGCCAAGGAAGACCTCAGAGTAAGTCCAATAAAATGGGAAACTAATTCAAAAGTTAATAATGTCTAAATTTAAAATGAAAGCCAACCTGCCTGAATTGTTGAGGTCAATACCACCAAGAGTCAAATTTACTTCACCTGATTTTTGAGGAATAGAGCTCTGAAAAGTTAATACGTGAATACACTTAGAAACTTAAATCTTCCAAATATCAATAACAGAAAGTAAGGGGCAGAAACTAAAACTTCCGTAATTTCTTTATATGTACTATGTGCCGGCTACTTACTGGATCACTTCTGAAGAAAATAAGTGAAGTTCGTGTCAAGATAAACCAGCGTTTCTTCCAGGAGGTCCATCCAATACCTGCACAACAGAATTAGTGTGATAACGGTTGTAGAAAAGGACAAGTCACCAGTGTTTGTGTAACTGTACGAGAGCTCAATAAAAGAGCATTTAAGGTTCTCGGGCTCCCTTATATTTCCATTAATCGTAAAGCGTAAGCAGATGCATCAACCAAATCATCAGAACACACCTTTGGATGATATGAAGAGAGGCCCGCTCTTGAACACCTGCAATAACATCTTATAATTCAGACTCTTCCCAAAAGGCAAAGATTAACAGAATTTTTTTTTTAAAATTCCATATAATACCAAAAAAGAAAAAAAAAACAGATATCATACAGCAAGATGGCCTGATTATCAGTGGCGACAATGACATCGATTCAAAATCACATCCTATGATCATAACGATCTTACGATTCAAATACAAAACGAAACAAAAGAAAAGAAAAAACAAACAAACAAACAAACAAAGTTGAAAGAAATAACCGTATTGTCATTGCGAGATCCTGGCTGCTCCGGCTGTCCTGGAGGCGGAGGAGGTGGCGGAGGACCACCATCTCCCTGCAAATGATCACCGTATCCAGAGTCAAGAATCAAGACAGAATCAACATCCAAGTCCATCCCACTGTTTGTGATCGCGTTTGCGGCGAAAGAGTACCTGATACGTTTCCGTGTTCTTGTTAGCAGTCATCCTCTGGTCCGCGAAATATCGAAAATCACATCTCCGTCGTTGATCAGCGAGGCGCAGAAACGATTACTCGGCATCAGCGGCACCGCATTGATCAGAATCTACGCCAGCAAACCCAAACAAATAAAAAAAGAAAATCACAAGGGCAACCAACATAATCGTAACGCATAAAAATCGAATAGAGAAACAATGTACCTTCTTTTAAGACAGTTTTTTTTTTCTTCTTCTTCTTAGCAATGTTGAAGAAATAAACAAAGACTTTTCTCTAACATTCTCTCTCTGTGCGGCGATTTGCGTTGCTTGGCGTGACTTGCCCACCAGAGTCCAGAGAATCGGTTTCCAACGGAAAACCGCTGCTCAAGCAAGAAAAAGGGGGCCCACGGAGTGCGGAGAAAGGGCCTTTTCTCCTTCTAACACGCGGCACCCGTACACGTCACCCGTATTCTTAGTTTCTTTTTCTCCTCTCTCTTTCCATCCCTTTTCGCCTCGCCGTGTATGTTGGAAGAAAAAAAAAATTAAATATTAATATATAAATTATGCGATTAAAAAATTTTATAATAAATAAATAAATATATATATATATATAATTATATATTTAATATTTTAAAATTTAAAATTAAAATTACGTCAAATGCTCCTGAAATTTCTCCCCCATGCAAGGGGACCTTCGTAATTTCATGTCCTGTCACTTTCTGCTTTCTTGTAAAAGTGAAAGTAAAAGTGAAAGTGCAGTAACCCTCGTCCGGTACAAGAAAAACTACGCATGACCCACCTCCATGGCTTCTGGTCCACTTCAGTTTTCTTTCAGGCTTCCGCTCTCTAGTTCTTGGTCGGCATTGAAGGAGAGTCTCCTATATAGTGACGCCCATTAATTACGTTGTTGAATGAGACGTTAAATACTCAACGGTCCAATTCTTCTCTCATTAAACTAAAAGCATAGGCTCGAATGTCAAATTGTCGCGGCTATCAGGTCATGAATTTTTATTTGTCTTTTATCATATGGCAATAATACAAGAGGAAGCTCAAAACACACCACTTTCGTGTTTTATCCGAAAATGGCAAAGCCTGTAATATGGAAGTTTTCAAATTTTGAATTTTTTTGTTGGGAAACTATTGATATTGGCCTCAACTTAACCCAGCAAACACAATATATTAAAAAGTTTAATAGAGATAAAATTATCTAAATTTTAAATTTAATTCTTAATTAAAAAATTAATATTTAAATTTTAAATCTCAACTAAAAAATTTTATTATATGACCTAACAATTTAATTACACTATGTACAATAAATTTGATTATATTACAATATTATAATTATTAAATATATATTTATTATCTCACCTTTAACTGTATTCTTCAATCCAAATATTAAGAATATAGCACTCGTAGTCACAACAATGCAATATGTTATCTCACATTCAATTAACCAAATTAATACCATATGACCACAATTTTTAATATTAAAATCCGGCACCTTATGTCGTTATTCACTACGCGCGCCGGACGGAATCATTGACATGACATAAAATTCCCTCCGCTTTGTTTTTTTCTGTCCCGTCCTATTTTATTTCTCGCCGTGATAGAGGGATGCCGCGGTTCTACTTTGCAGTGATCTAAACGGGGGAAGGACGAGTGACGCAACAACATTCACGTGATCTTTGAATTGTTGCTAATGATTTTTAACTTTTGGGTCATCGAAAAGGAACGTGAATGGTGGTGCTAGGCTTCGTGGGCTTACATCGACACTCGTGAAATGCAATCAAGAAGAGTTTAGAAGTTGCCGAAGCCATCATTTTCATTAACCCTACTTCCTTCCCATTCCTTCCTGTCCATTCAAAAACCTGTTAGGCATAATGCTTCGCAATCAAAGGTCACTCAAAAACCAAAATCTGTAACCGTACCGTCAATGGGATCATCTCCGATTGATGCAGACCGCATGTGCGCTCATTTTTCTCGCTTAACCAGCGGGTAGCTTGTCACCCCCCCTTGGTGGGGCCATTCAGCTCTTGGTTAATCCGTCCTTCTTTGGTGGGAACACATCGTGGAGGTTGCCAATATTGGCTGGCAATATCGGATCCAAAAATAACGCAGTTAATCTAAATTATAGAAGCGTGGAACGCAAACCCTTTATATTTTCTTGGCGTGGCACGTATTACACCGTGATGACTTAGTCAATCCATTATCGACGATGAGAACGATGTTAGCACAACGATTAGAGTGAGAAAAGAACTGTTTTAATTGCGAGGCTTTGGGAGAGCCCATAACGAGTAAAGTTTTGGTTGGCCCGTTAAAGGTGAGGTTGAGCCTGGTTTCCATAATGTCTAAGTTTAATTTAATTAATTAAAACTCAATGCGTCGAGGGCCGCTGCGCTGCAGCTTTAGTTGAGGAAAAAGAAAAAAGAAAAGAAAACTCGTTGTGTGTCATAGATTTCAGATGTTACGACCGAAAATATTCAGTTGGTATTGGAACGAAAGATCAGAATATGCTTAAGGAATTCGTTCACCCAAAAAAAAAAAAAAAGAAAAAGAATATGCTTAACGAAACGAATTAATAACGTTAATCAAGGAAGATACCAAAAGACACACGCCCACCTGAGGTACTTCCGTGCAATTGGGGACTCCAAGCCGACTCCCATGACCAATGCACCACGGAATTTAAAATCCTTAAAGTTGCCCAAAAACGCTTCATTTATTCATTTAATGAATGAATGAATGAATTAATTAATTATAAAATCATCTGAAAAACCTAAACGCAACGCGGCGGGCCAGGCGGCCAGCTACGAAGCCCTCCTTTCCTCCCCTCCCCACAGCAGACGACAGCAAAGAAAAGAAAGAAAGAAAGACGGATAAAAAAAAAACAAACCTCAAAATTGATGGAAGTTTAAGGCACGCAAAACACATGTTAGTTTACGGTTTTTCACAAAAGCATATATCACTATTTTTCTCGGATCGCTCGAAAAGTTATGGATCGGATTCGAATCGGATTGAATTAAATTAAATCGGTATTTCTAGGGTTTCGAGAGAGCCGATTCTCTGGTTCATTTGCCGGCGAAAGGATTTAAATTTTAACTAATTAAGGCATGGAATCGGAGGTTTCGAGTTCGAATCCGGTGGGTTTGGAGGGTGACAAGAGAAGCGAGAAGGATGAGGTTCGCCTGAAGATGAAGACGTTGCAGGCCGTGCTCGGGGAGTGCAAGAGGGCTCTTGAATTGCTTAGCAACGCTGGCGGCGTTGACGATGATGACGATGACGATAACGACGGCGATGTCAGGCCCCATGAGGCGGAGGAGGAGGTGCAAAGCCAGGACAGCTCCTCGGCTTCGCCTGCGCTTGCCGACAGAGAAGCCTACGAGGTGAGGGTTGAACTCTTTGTAGTGTTAGGGTTTTGGGTTGCAATTAGAAAAAATTGAAGTCTAAAAAGGCACTTCTTGTGTTGGTTAAACATCATTGGGAAGTCAAGAATATTAATTATGACAATAATTGCTCAAAATTAAGACAATAGCTGTGTTATTGCTTAGATCTTTGATTCCAGAGGATTTTTTTTTTTTTAACGGGTAGAGAGAGAGAGAGAGAGAGAGAGGTTTTAGAATAAAGCAGTTGTTTGATGATTGATCTCATAGATGAAAAACTGTGGAGTTTCTATTCTTGGTCGAGTAATTAGTGAGCTTGATTGACGTGCTACTACTAGTTCTTTTGTTTTAGCACTTTCCTAAATATTGCATTAGTGGAAAACTGAATGATTTGGCGGCTTGTTTAGGCTGTCATAGAAATTACAACTTTCAATATCTGGCTAAGCAACGTAATTTCTAGCTTATATTTCTTAAAATGATGTCATGCTTGAATAATAAATCCTTTTTAGCTGTTCTAAAGAATTGTAGGTACAAGGATATTCTTTGGTCATGGATTCCTAATTGCTATTAATTTTTCTTGCTGCTTTTCATATTTCCTTCTGTCTTATCAAGTGTTTGGTAAAATCTGGACACGGAATTGCCACATTAGTTATGAGAAGAAGAATCCAATGTCGCCTAAGTTTGGAGTGTAAGGCATCTATAATATACAGTTCTAATATATGGTTCTCTCCATTGGCAACTCAGGTTTTTAGGTTAGATGCTATAACAGTTGCTAATACTTAAGTTTCTATGTGATATAAACATGGTCAAGTTGGTTGGGGTTTGTTTCAAATATTACCATATAGATTGGCTATTTAATTGCATGGTACAAGAAATCTGCATGGGTACATAAGCCATGTCCTTATTTGCTTTGTTTCTCTGTTCTCGATTGAAATTTTTCACTGTTTCATTCGTGCAAGTTGCAAATTTGAATGTACTGTACAGTTATTCCAGCCAAAATAAAATGTCATTCACATCAATTCCATTTACTTATTGCAATTTATATGTCTCATTCTTGTATTAGTTTCTTCTGCAGTTGTGCAATCTTCTCAAATCTAGAGTCGAAGGCCCTGACTTCCTTGAAAAGCTAGAATGTGCGCAAGTGTCACTTCCACAAAATATTGCTGGTATGTTTTTGAATATTTGACTAGTTAGATTTTCTTGCAAATGATGTCTTCAAGTTGAGATATGGTGCTCAAGCATCTGATTATGCCTTGAACTTTAGCTTTACAAAGTAAGTACTTGGATGAATAACCATGTTTCCTCTTTCTAATGGTAATTGAGCTTTCATATGGTTGCAGAAGAAGGAAATACTTGGGATGTTGTCAGTGAAAATGATCTATGGGAAGATGAAAATTCCAATTCAGACCAAGAAGAATATGTTCTTGTTCGGCAGGAAGATATAGTAGAAGGCATTGCATGTTTCATGGCTGCCTATTTGTTGTCCCTTAAACAGACTAAGGTATGCAAAGAAATGTAGGATTTGAAACAAATTGTTGATTTTTTGTTAACTAAAAAGGTATTCATATTTGGATTATGTAAGTGTATTAGGGTGTCTAATGGATGCCAATTCACTAAAACTAATACAGTCTGCTTAATTTGGCAACATCATAAAGGACTATTTTGCTTTCCTCTTGAGATTTAGATTTTTATGATCTAAGTATTCTTATTTGGATGTATTTTTGTTTGCAGGACTTGACACCTAATCAACTCCAAGAAGGTCAGTCTATAAAAAGATGTATATATATATATATATATATATATATATATATATAATTAAAAAATATTATAAATTAATTATTAAATTAATATCAAATATTATAAATTGTAAGAATTTATTAAGAAAATTAAAATTTAAATCAAATATTTAGATATTTTTACAATTAAGTAAATTTCTTGTATATGTATTTCACCAGTTTTCTCTCAATTTTGATAATATATGTTTACACTAGTAGTAGACTTATGCAATGTATGAATTTATTATATTTATTGAAAAATTAATTTTTACTTATATTTTATCTAAATGAAAAAAAAAAACTAACATTATGAGTACTCTTTCTTAAAAAATAAAAAATGAGTTTAAAAGTAACTTTTAGAGAGAGGTTATTCTTAGTCATTTGTTCCAAATCCATTTAGTTGAAGTTGTTTGTCATTAGTTTGCACAGAAGAGTTCTGACACTTGTCAACTCTTATATCAGCTCTTAGCAAGACATTTTCAGTTAAAAAGAGAAAAGGAAAACTGCGAAAGGCATGGGAAGGAAGCAAAGTCGTTTATAATGTGGCATCCTGGGGGGCAACTGCAATTGGGTAGGCTGCTTCAGTAACATTCCATTTGATGTGGTGCTTGTTTCTTTACTGCATTTACAATATTGTTGGTCTTGTTTGTGTGATATTTATTATGCTGTCTGGCCTTGTATAACTCTTCCATACTGTTTACTTGGCATTGCCTGGCCTTGTATAACTCTTCCATACTGTTTACTCGGCATTGCTGCATCTCCATGCAGATTCATATGATTGATTTTTATGGCCAGTGGCAACTTCTTTCTGACCTCTGTTCCCTTCTGTGTGCCCCACTTGTACCTATCAGGATATACCAAAACCCTATGATACTTCGTACTGCCTCAAAAGCCTTCTGGACCTCTTGTCATGTTATATCGAAGTTCCTATGATATTTCTGTCATTGCTCAAAGAACGTCGTGATGCTGGGATTCACTGTTGTATTTATGCTTGTGCTACTAATGCAGCTTGCTGGTTGACATGTTGTAAGCCATTCTTTTCATGCCACATGTTAATTGAATTCTCTGATGTGATTATTCTTGTAAATATTGTTCCTTTAGAAGCAGTCTGGATGCAATTCAAATTTGTTGGAAAAATTTGAAGTTTTATTTCTCTGTGCACCGCGTCCTCATCCCCAGTTACATTTTAATTTGGCCTGCTTACTAAACTGAAATTCCTATGCATGCAATTGAGCAACGTGCGATGTTTCTGTGGATTTTTCAAACTCCAGACGTGCCCTGTTTTCTCAAATTTTAACTTATTGGCCAATTGGAAAGAGCTTCGTCCTCAGCTTGCTAGCGGACATTAAGGATCTTTCTTCGGGCAACCCGTGTCCGGAAGCCTCTTGACTGGCAACTAGAGAATACCTTTCATTTTGGATATTCTCTTTCTGTTTTCAAAAAAATATTGAAGAAACTCCAATGCAGGCTGTGGGTCTATAGTACTCCTTGTGGCGCATCTAGAATTGAAGCGTTCTATCCAATACGATACAAAACCTGCGTTTATTGAATTCAGGACTGGCTTATTCTGAGAAGCGACTAGAGCTGTCCAATCAAGTGCAACGCCTAGTCTGTCACCTGGTCGAAATCGTTGACATAAGACTTATGAGAGTTCCCTTTGATATGAAATTCAGGAAAATCGCACTTATCTAGTCGGAAGAGCTCAGAATCCATATAAACTCACATTAGAATCTTATGGAAAGGATTCAAATCTTATACCTTGCAATTAATGTCCTAGCAAATTCCTCTCCTAAAATGGTGTTTTAAGTAACAGTTTCGAAGAGCTTGGGGCAGGACACGCCCGTGTCTTGATCATAATTTTTTGGAAGTTTCCAATTTTTACTGCACCTCAAATGGGCCAGTTACGTTTGAAGAAGAAAAAAGATAACCCCCCTACGACCCTACCTGTACCCTCGATATTCTGCGATCAGATGATTATGTTCAATTATCGTCTGTCATTGATTACTTGAAATTAAATTGGTCAAACATTATTGATTGACCAGTCAAATTTAGCTGTGGAAAAAATGCCGCAAATGCAGCGTGGCAAATGACAGCATCGACAGGAACACAAGCCAGGTCGTCAGAATGCCACCTGGTTAATGTCGTTACAAGGTGCGAAAGGGAACGATAGTATATCGTACCATATACTGTGAATGTGAAGATAACGAAAATCTGCAAAACTTGACTTTCATGCATGACTGACTCCCTATATTTATCAACACAGCAAAAACACAAGCCTCTCCCTGGATGGATCTTTCAACATAGAGCAGCCAAGCTTCCTGCTCTCTTGGGAACAAAAAGTGAGCTCCATCAGTCCGGAAATATGCAATGGGATCAATGGTCAATAATCTTCATCAGACCAATGAGATCACCTCATCTCATGGGCACCTTCTATATCCCAAGTTTTCCAAACTTTCTGGTTATGTAATCACAAACTACGTTACCCGCTCATCACAATCATGCCTAGTAGTAAAAGGTGTTATCCTTGTAATTGGGAGCATCCTTGCAAAGCATTGAACACACTTCCATGATGGATCTTGGGGGCTCAAGATCTTTCTCTTGTAGCGCATTCCCAAGTAGCTGCTGCATCTGTGATGCAAAAGTATCTTCCAAGACCTGCAAATTAACAAAAGGTAGAGAAGTGAACCCTGATACCAACAATCAATAATTTTCAAATTTAGTCACAGATAACCACCTTTTAATGACCAATAATGGCCTTGCTCTCTATTAGCTATTCCACAAGGTTTTTCATTCTCTCACAAATTTCTCACATGGAAATGACCACATTCCGCAATCATTTTAGTCAAATACAAAATGCCACCATTTGGGTTCTTTTTCTTTGCAAAAGTAGACAGTTGAGAAGAATGAAAGCATGATATCTACCCAAGCTTTGAAAGCCTGACTCTAGATCATTGTGGAACATTGATATAAATTGATGCCACCTTCAATGACTAACATCATTTCCGTGATTTACTAGTCATTTTCAGAAAATACCCTAATCAAAAAGAGTCTGCTTGGAGGTGATTAATAAAACATGAAACTAACCAAACATACCATAAAGATTTCAACCGGTGTACCATATATTTTTCAGCTCTATTGATTTAAATGTGGTGAATCCTATGACTGAGGATCTAATATTAAACTGGGTATTTTGAACTACTGAAATTGCAAATGCAATACAACTACTCACCGACACTGCAATTCGTGAACCTTTATACCATGACCTGTTCTCTTTTCTGTTCTCCAAGAAACTCAGAACATCCTGCAAAGGGACAGAAAACCCCTTATTTCTAAAATATGAATTGATGGTCACTTGGCCTGTGAGATCCAATCCTATTAATCTTACCTGGCCCATTCGGTCCCAATAACCTCGACAAATCGCAATAAAAACATGAGTCTCAAAAAATGAGTGAAGGTGATTAATTGTATTTGAGAGCTGGTCTTTCAGTGGCTGCATTCTGGCTCGTATATCAGATTCAACCACAGATTCCTTCGATTCTTGGAGAATCTTTTTCAATTTTGTAGCATTCTGCAACTTGGTCTGCAACAAGATAAAAAGCAAATCAAGGACAAAATGCTAGAACCTAATGAAACAAAATAAAGAGAGAAGCTGAATAGAAAAATAGAATCATGGTTGCATGTCTATATAAAGCAATAAGTAGTATCACAGGGACCACACTCCACAGAACTCATGGCTGAGTCAACTATCCAAGTGGGGGAAACAGCATCTGAAAATGCATTGCACATGAAACTGAGTAGAAATGAGTTGTAATAAAGTGCTAGGCATTATTGTGTTAAATAGGGCCAAACTAGATACTAGTCCTTGAATCTGAGAACAGCACACAGCAACATTCATATAAACACAAAAGTTATCATAAAAAATCACATTGCCACTCAATTAAAGAAAATCTCTCATTTACATCATCAGTTAAAGTGAATTTTTTCCCTTCCTAACAGCATTGCACCTCAGATCTTTCTATTGATTTCTGTCTGAGCTATTGCTGACATGATCTATTGATAAATTTATGTTTTCTTCCTATCTGATTAATGCATTAATTCTGCGAATACATCCCTGGTGTTGAATAAATGATTCATGGGATAAAAGAAAAGAAATTTCTGAGACAACTATGCTCTTTGAAGAAGATACCAACATTTTCTGCCAGTTTTTCTACCACAGCTTGCAGATAACTTCTAAATTTGGTTCTCAGCATAACAGTAACTTCACTAAGATGCTCTCCAGGAGCAGTGTTCCCACCATCAGGTATGCACGAACCCCATGATTTGAACTGAGTCTCTATCTTAGGTCGCAGGACATCAAGCATTCTCTTCATGGAATTAAGCAGAATTCCCAGCTGAAAAGGATTGCAATTTCAACCATAGGGAAACATTAGACAATAGCAGTATCTCAACAGTCAAGTTATTACCATGAAAAAACTACTATTAATGTTGTATCATTATTCTTTGAGAGAATGTGATAGCATAGAAAGAGGAGAAAAACTAAATTAACCCACGCCAAGGGCACCAACCCATTTGTGAATGAACGTTTGCTCACCTCATCAGGCACGGTATATGAGCATACAGATCGTTTAGTGAGCTTCTTAACATAATTGAAACCAAATTTCTTCGGGGCCAAATTGTCCTTTAGAGGTGCTACAACATCTGAATATTGCTTGTCCAAAGCTTCCACTATGGCCTTCTCGATGTCAGCAATAGCCTTTGGTTGAAGTAAAGTCCAAAAAAAAGAAAAAACAGTTTCTGTTAGATTAAATGCTAGTTATGTTTAACAAAGATCAAATGCAAAAGAATTGTGTTTCTTATCAATTAAATGTAGCTCATGAAAGAAAAGGCACAACTCTAAAAAGATAAGTAAGCCTCCACACAGCATAAGTGCCCAGTATTCTAGTTACATCACTGTCTTACTTTCCTATTCATACAGGTGTGTTTTTAAATTACTAGTCTGCATACGTGTAGATAAAGGCTTGTTAATTAATATCAGAGCGGAATATAGGAACTGGCATTACATTTGGGACTGCTCAGCATTTTCCTTTGGCCATAAGGACAACTGACCACATTAATTGTTCATTTGACCATGGATCCACACCTGACTCCCCTTAAGGAAACCAAGATATTTTATAGGCCTATTTATAGGGCAATGTCCCTCAGAACAACCAACACTATGAGTAACAAAAAAAGCTTAAGTGAATGAAATAATAAAATAAAAATCAAGGGATAAAAAAGAACATCTGACATACAGTCTCCAGCACAAAGACATATTCAGGCCATCGGCAAATGATAACTTCATAGTTGTCCAAAGTCTCTCTCAAGCGATCATACATTTCATCAACAAAAGGAGTTGTAGAATGTTGTGTCCTAACTCCTGACCATTTGATCTGCAATTAAATAACCATTAGACTCCTGGTAACATTAGCAAGGCAACTGAATGCACTACAATTTCTTCAAGACTTAAACATTAACCATGATTAAACTCAGAAGATTAAGCTTCAAGTGAGTGTAATATACATGAATTCCATGCTGAAAAACTTAAAGTATCTTTTCATACTGAAGCTTCCCATAAGTATACATAAATAATTATTGTTTTACTGCTGAAAAATGTACCTTGTCTAATTTACATGACTCAAGCAAAGAAAGGCGCTTATCTTGAATCCACAGCATGATGTACAAATGAAATAACTGCTTGGCATCCACACCCCCTTTCACAGGACTGGAAAACATTAAGAAGTGAGCTGAACCAATGCATACAAATATATAACATTAGAGAGTTGCTTTACAACGGGTGCTTACCTAATGCTCCAGCTGGCCAGGTCCCTCTGAAAATCAGCTGTTGCAATAACAAGCTCTGCTACTGGGGGTGAAGGCCCAGTTGGAGGGCACGCAACCAGGAAAGCTCCCAATCTACTGCAAAGCTCTGTACTGTATATGGAAGAAGATAAACTTGGGAGATCTATGAAGCTGCAGGAAAAAAAAAGAAAACCTTAAATCAGAGTGTTGCATATTCGACATCAGATCACCAAACTACCAAGCATAGGACCTTGCAGAGACACTACTACTAATGATGTGCTGGGAAAAATTAGATCTGAACAAAAAACTTCAGTTGATGTCTAAAAGCCGCAGGAAAAAGCAAAATGCCTGGATTTAGCAGGAAGTGTCCTGCTCCAAAGTTAAAATGCCTGTGCAATTTATCGTTGAGTCTCTCTGGCAAGGGGAATAAAATGGAGCATGGTTCCTATTCCCTACCATCTAAAACTAGTGAAAAAGAACGTGTAAGAGGTTCTCAGAAAGATACCCAATGAAAAATATATGGGAAATGCAGATAATACAAGGGAGGGGAAGAGAAAATTGCTAACTTGTTTTCTTACATCATTTGATTCAGATGGTGCCACCAAATGTGAGAATTCACAAAGTACAAACAAGTGATGCTCTTGTGAAGTTTGATAGGTAACTTCAAACACAACATGAACATGAAAAACAAATTATTGATTGACCACAATCTCTCTTTGGTATTGCGAAATTGCAAATATTCATGACTTGTTTATAACTTATGTATGTCCACTTTCTTGGCAAGATTCAAACCCCTTGAATTAGAGATTAAATGTTGCAACTAGTTGCAATTGCAAAATAATATCACTAATGCTAGAAGTCCAAAGTTGGACATTGGACCTTTTGGAGACATGCACAGATATCAACATTCCATGCTAAATAATACAACATTGCCAAAATTGACAATCAGATCTTATCAGTCCCGTGTAGACACATTGAGATGCCATGATCACTGACAACTGTTAAAGTCTAAGTAATCAATTGACAAGAGAATTTAGAATAAGTCAACTACATGACATGCTTTTTGATGTTTTGTACACACAAACAAATGAAATAATGCAATAAGGAGGACCAAGCTCAACCTCTTTCGTAAAACAAATGCAGTGGCTTCAAGCAGCAGAGACAAGGAAAGGTAGAAAAGAGTACCTGGGGAGAATATGTCGATTGTGTATTTCAATGTCAGTGTGTATCTCTTTCTTAATGTTAAGGCAAAGGGAGGCCATCTTCTGATAAGCAGTAGTCATAGCAACAGAATCCATCAAAAGCCCTTCAGTATTGGTAGAAACAAATTCATCTGTCTCAGTCAAGTGCCGCCTTGATCTTTTCTTTGTGGATACCTGGGCAAAACACCACCTCTCAATGATAAGAATAACCAAAAAAAAAGGAAAAATTAGAAAACATGGTCAGCATGGTCAATTTTTAATTTCCTGTACCTGGAAATATTGGGTTAATTTTGTTTGTGCCTCAGGTGTCAATACATCATGAAGAAGGGTATAGAGCTTGACAGCAGGCTCTAATGCAGGTGCTGCAAGCCCTGTTGCAGACTTGAAAACATCCATCATACCAGAAGGAGATGATTCATCTAGAGATTTATAATTTTCAAACACCAGAGCAAGTAGTTGTTCAATCTGATCCTTGATTTCTCCCAATATTCGGTTCTGGTGATGCAGTAATCAGCAATCATTCAGATTGTGTGAGAAGAGTGATATGCAAACAAACAAACAGGAAATTATGAGTAGTAATCAAGTAATATAAAAACAGTGAAAAAAATGAGGAAAACAGAATCCAATTGAGACCATAACCATCATAATAGTGGATAAAATGAAGATGATAATGGCAATGACAATCATCACTGCAGCATATTTAAAACTGGAAATTCTAAAACGTACCTCTTGATGACTCAAAATGTTCTTGCTGTGACTCTTCATTATTACAGGCATTAACAAATCATATACCAAAGTCAGGCAGTCAGCAGTTGGTGTGGCTACATCCATTACATAGGAGAGATACCTGTAAAAGAATGGCATATTAGAAACTAGAGGGAACTGACCAAAGGAGAGAATTAGCAGCCCTTAAATGCATGCATTGGTCATACTTCTAATGAGAGAGAGAGAGAGAGAGAGAGAGAGAGAGAGAGAGTCTGTCAGCCTGCATGATGGGTAAAACATGAGTGTGGATGGATACATTAAATATAGGCAGAGTAGTACAATACCAGCCCAATAAACAGTTGTATTGAGTTCAGATACATTAAAAACGGAGGGATTAAGTGCAAAATGTTTACCTTAGCTTGGTATAGACTTCAGAAACCCCATAATACGAGGCAAATTCATTGAGGAGCCATTTCCATGAACCATATAACAATAAGTTCCTTTGTTGAAATCGTTGAACCTTCATAGCAACTTCTAGAACGAGGTCATAGGCAACTGTTTCAGCCACAGAGCCACACTAGGATAATAGAAGCATAAATCAATAACGTAAGTCTATTTTCATAAACAGTGGTAAAATATGAAGCTTATATGTAATACATATTCTCATAAACTTGGCCATCTATTGTGAGACATTACAGAAAAAACTACAGAATTGCTTTAGTAAATAGGAGAGAAGTATGTTATTCTACATGTATCGTCTCTAAATTTTGATCAGATAACAAACCCGGTGCATTTTACAGATTCGATTCTCATTTTTTTCAAATAGCTCCTCTTTCATCATTAACCATCAAAACATAACCATTTGAGAAAGTACTAAACCTTGTTCAATAATGAATTCCTAGCAGGAATCACATTGAAAAAATTCAACTCTAATTACTTCTTCTATGATAAGCTGGCCTTTAAGAAGGCACCAGGTTTGGACTAGCACCTTCGTATTACTGTCATCAGAACTTGTTGAGTAATTTACATAGAGCTGCAGTTTTCCCACAAGCTCATGCTCTGGCTCACGATATATGGACCACCAGCGCAACTTATCAACCTGCATCCATTTTCAGCATGAGCTTTAAACCAGAATAATAACAATTGCTGATTGATTACTTCAACAGTTAGGTATATTACTGGATCATCAGCAATAACAGCAACTTGGGCAACAACACGGCCATAATTATTTCCCTTTGAATCTTGGACCTCCACAATTAGATCATCCCCTAGACTGTCTGGAAAGCTGTAGAGTTGTCAATGACTATCTTTGGTAAAATCAGGAAATAAATTGAACTGATTACTGATTGTTGGATTCTTGTACATACAAGACATGGGTTTCACCAGATCCAGGTTGCATGCGGATGGCATCTTCTTCTGTTGTACTTTTCAGCCTTAAGGAACAAAAATATGGTTCTGGCAAAGTAGATTGATGGAAAAGGGACCATTAGAGAAAGGATAATACACAGGATTGTACATAAGCTGCTCAACAGGTTCAGATGTCCATACAACTAATGAATAAGACCTCTTATATTTAACCATATAACCAAGCTTATGTCAAAATGGTTCCTTTGAAATGATAATGACCATTTCAAAGTCTTATGTCTGGATGATTCCTAATGATACTAGTAACTGGCTTTAATTAGCATCAAGATTTCAACTTTAGTACCTTGTACAGCCTCATATGATGATGAACTGTTACGCAGACTTGTAACACCAATTTTAAGAAGTCCAGAGACTTGTTTTATATACTGAGTGCTGGCATGCACATATGCCAAGCTTTGACGTGAAAAAGAACCACGTGCAGGTATACGAGGTGCAACCCTGATATTCCGAAATGCTTGCCAACTGCGCATAATAGCTGACTGCAGCTTAGAGAAACGATAATGTACCAATGCCATCTTTATCTTTGGCACCTTCAAGGATGACATACTGCAGCCAGTTGGAGGATCAAGAGCCATTTTGACTCTGCGTACTGCACAATGAATGAGAAGTGAGGAACTTACTGAGAGTACTTAAACTGATAGACAGCATAAATTGGAGAAATATTACCTTGGACCTTGATCTTCCCAACAATTTTCTTAGGCTTTGGAACAGCTCCCTCATTCCCAAGCTCAGAAGAGCGTTTTACCAATAATTCCTCCTCTGATTGCAGTAGCACATGTTGTATGCTAAAATTCAAGAAAAAAGGCACACGAATAAATTGGTGGAACATTTTATATAATTATTAAAACAACACCACTGCCCACATAACATGTAAATGAAATAGCAAATCATGTTGTACATGATTGTCTAAGTTAATGTTTCTTATCTCAAAACTAAACAATGTAATGAACAGAGGGCAATTGAAGAAACATGTCCTGGGATATTTGAATACATTGACAGACCTAAATATTTTGTCAATATCATGGAGAAGGAGAGATTATCTCACCTGAAGGCCTCTCTTAGCAAAGCACACTCATTTTCCAAAAACACAGGAGCTTCCATGCAACCCCTTGCCCAAGCATGGAGGCAAAGGCGCACACATCCGTCATAAGCAATCACGGCATGCCATGGGCCTAAAGCACTGTATTGATTAAATCAGCATAATTAATGGCCACTGTAAGCGACAAGAATAGGCCTGTAGTTGTTGTGTTGGTACACTTGCCTGGCATGAAATGTTGGGAGTCGAGCTGGGTTTGAACCAACAGATGCTGACATAGTAACTCCTCCACCAGTGGTTGCTCTGTAAACAGAAAAAAAATTGAAGGCCTTGCATTGGAACTAACACTTGACTAGTCATTTTCATGAAATTGCAATAATGCAGAAAATTTGTGATAAAATAGGATCACTAAGTTGCATTTTCTACCAATTCAGCAATTAGGTATCACAGACCTTACAAACTGTCCAGAATTCTCATTTGCATCGCCATTCTTTACTTCAATTCCTGGAGTAGTTTTGGCTTTAGTTGGATCAGCTTTGGTAAAAAAACTATATGCATCATCTGTGTTTGCAGATCTATGCATTCTAGATGCTTGTTCAGTGCTTTCTTTGATCTCATGAGCAGAACCACAAAATGGAGGTGCAGTGGGAACCTCAACATTGTCATAAGAAAATTTAGGATTCTGCAGGTTCCTGGAATGAAGATCCTGCAAAACAGTAGAAGTCAGAAATAGAAGTGTACAACACAAGCATGTGGCCCATTAAGATAAAATCGTGGACAGAGTATGCAACCATGAATGGCACCCTGACATGATCTAAGAGCTCTCCCTCTTTTACATCCTTATATCAACTCAAAAGCACACATATCCACATATAGAAAACTCCGCTATATGCCAATATATTTATTCTAACTTTTACATTAGTTTGGCAACTCAAGGATCAATAATCGATAACTAAATACAGGACTATAGCACTTTGACATAGAATTAGAAAACACTTGATTGCAGATTTTCATTGCACATTGCACAAGATATCACAATCAAATAGCTGCAGGAAAAATTCCAATCAAAATTAGAACAACACTAAGACAAACCTTTCCAGAAACAGATTCTGCATTGGTCCGGGAAGGCACACTTGAGGCATACCCCTCGGACTCTCGCAGTCTACTCCTAGGCAAGGCACTGTCAATGCTGCCAACTTGAGTGGTGGAAAACTCGGAGCTACCAGCTGAATCCTCCTCCTCCTCATCATCCTCTTCCGTATAAACATTCCTCCCAGCTGCATACCTCCCATTCACACCAGCCAACTTATCAGCTGCATTTCCCTGTCTCCCGGTCACCGTTTCCATGGACGAACTAACATCAGAATAAACATAATCACGCGCATAACGCACATTCCTTTGCGTGGCATTTCCATATCTCTGTGACACTGTGTTGGAATTTGGGATTCTTTCGTCCTGAGGGGAGGAATCCAGGGAATACCTCCCTCCAGAGGCATCATCTTCATCGGAATCTGTGGTAACATCATTGTCGGAAGCAGACCGGCTATTGTCGGTATCGGCCCGCATGGTTCTAGACACAGGGATTACCGTTGACGGCAGATGTCCACTCCTAAATTTGGACGGCGGAGGTAAGCCGAATCCTCGGCTGTATCGAACCTTGCCGGTAATAGGATCAATCCTGGGCCCCAGATTTGAGTGTGAGAATGTGGGTTCCTTCTGGTTCTGGAATACACAACAAAATTCAATTTCACTTACTAAATTTCCTCCCAAGAAAAATAGAAATACAACTAAAATACTATATATATATATATATATATATATCTCAGATTATTGAACTCTTTTCAAGATTTTCCATTAAAATAAAGCATATAAGGAAGGCTTGAATCTTGCCGTCGGTTTTATTTTACCTCTTGAACCCAACGAAGGGCATTGCTATCCAGTCCTTCAGTAAACATTTTGTGTGTTTCACCTACACACAGACAGAACAGCACATCTCAGATCCCACAAAACACACTACATAACTTCTAAAAAGACATGCCGGACTCTAAGGCTTGCACAGGGAAAAGCAATGGCAACTCACGTAAGATATTCAAGCTCTGCGTTTCACATCCGCCAAGCTCGGTTTAAGTGAGATTGTTGTTTTGTTTCTACCAGACACAGAGAGAGAGAGAGAGAGACGAAGAAGAAGAAAAAAAGTTTGCTTCTGTCAGACTCAAAAGCCTTCTTCTCTGTTAAGTCCAGCTGGGTGGGAGAGAGAGAGAGAGAGAGAGAGAGAGAGAGAGGCTGAGCTCTTTTGGTTTTGGAAATATAAAGGGTTTTCCATTTCTTTTCCATTATAGTTTTCCAAAAAGGGAAAATTATCAACCTGATAATGGAAGCGGAACTAAATCACTAACTACAATGGCAGTTTTAAATTTGATTTTCCTCATAAAGCGACGCCGTTTTGACTAATCCATTAGTAATTGAGAGTAATGACTCGCTTTTCCAGATCAAAAGGGTTATTATTAATTGATTAACTTTAGGATTATAAAATTATATTCTAAAATCGTCCGACGATAAAGCACACACGTAGTAAGGACAGGGGAAGCGTGGGTGCTTGGGGTGGGAGGGGGTTTGGTGGTGTTGGCGAAGACAGTAACGGGTGCGAGCCACGTGGCAAAGGCACTCCGTTTTTATCTGATGTTTTTGAAAACATTAAAAATCGAACGTTGTACGTGGGGCCACTCTTGCGCTAATTTCCCGCTAATATTTATATTTTAAAAGGTGGAGAAAAAAAAGAGAGAGAGAGAGAGAGAAAAAGAAGGAATCATTCGCAGAGGTCACATGGAACGGGACTCTGGGGCGTGGGTCCCGCGAGACCCATGTTTTACTTGTTCTCTGCTCCGTTTGCTCCGTGCGCCGTGGGGCTAGCTCGTCAGTTGTTTTCGTGCGTGTCTTGTCTTGACTTGAAATGACGATAATGCCCATCGGACGCCATATCCCCCACGTGCATGTCACATGGTACAACAGCATACCGCACTTGATTTAAAAAAAAAAAAAAAATGGTTCAGAAAAAAGAATAAGAAAAAGATTGTTAATTTTGGGATTTTGTCATTTTCAAATTCGTTAAACCCCCCTTTACTATGCCTATAATTTTTGGTCCACGTTCGACGCTTGTAAAATGTATGCCAGCTCCAAAAAGCTCCCAAGCTAGACTTGACCCCAGCAATCCACGTGGGCGGTGGTACCTGGGTAAACTTTAATTCGAAAATTTTTGAACATGGCATTGCTTGTTGGTAGATGACAAAGGAGGATATGCCCGTTTTGATTTTTTCACCTTAATAGTGTGTATAATTGATGTTGGGAATATACATTAAAGCCAAAGTAGACATAGCAAATGACCACGATTGGAACCACCTGCTTACCAACCCACCACCTACCCTTCTGCAGGTAAAGCCATGAAGGGTAGCTTTTCAGAACGAACAACCGGGGAAGCTGGGCTGTGGTGGACATTGACAAGCATTCCTTTATGGACAAGTAACATTTATAAGAATTCTTGATGTCACCATGTCAAATAAACACAATCCAATTTCGATCGCACGAAAACGAAAGCATCATGTCGTGCTTGAAGCAACTCGACCTGAAACCAGATCCCAGTTATATTTGAAATGGAAAGACTACCATCCAGTACAGTTCAATAGCCTAGCTAGCATTCGATGGACCAAATATATATATATAAAAAAATAAAATAAAAAAACTTAGGACATTTTGATCTCAAATAGTCTGCCTCAATGCCTACGAATGATGAAGTCATTGAAGAAAGAACGTCTAAAATACAGACATGGACAATGGAAATTTTGTTTCCGATGTGTATCGATGAAGGAAAGGGCTCCTGTTTCTTTGAGACAACAATGTCAATGTCCGTTTATTAAAGCTCTTTTTTCAGCTACGCAAATGCATCGGTGATTGTTTCTACTGTGTGTACAAGTCATCCAGATTACATTCCCCGAGAAAGACTTTGACGCTGCGCGGTGAACCGCAACTGCCTTCAGCTATTAATGCTCTGTCATTGGCAGCCATATGAGCGATAATCTTGTATATCATCTCAATCTGCAGCAATGAATTAGTAGGGGTTAGCAAAACAGTTCATTGCTCAGATACCCTGCGGACATAGGATATTTTACATACATCTTCAAGCGCATGGCACCGATCGGCCACCTCCTCCAGCGTCAATGGTTCCACAGGCTCTTTGCAGCTGAGAAACATATGGCACAACAATCACAATAGGTGAAGGTAATCTATTTCAAACTCCTAAAAGTGACTTGTAGTTGTAGGTATCAAAAGCACAAAAAAGGGTTGATGATCTCCTACAACACCATTTAAAACGGAAATGGGGACAACAAAAAAAAACAAGGAAACAATATCCAAAAGGTGATTGTTTAAGCTTCCGATGTCATTGCATAAACAGGTAGATGCAAGCTCATTTCCACTTTTTTACTGATGCAGGATTAAGAGCAATCGAGCATATATTTCAAGAAGACCATTTAAGCAGATAATGGCACCAATCTTGGTTTGACAATTCCACAACATTTCGAAAGCACCAGACCACAGAGATGACAGATCTCACCTGGCCTCATTGAGTACAGCCAAGACCCGCTTCTGAAGAGCTAAAACTTCTCCTGCTGCCTTTTTCCCAGCTTCTACGCCTAAGAGGATTAACACAGCGATCAGAACACTTAACAAGAATGCATCAATATTTACTAAAATTGCATTAAATAGGGAAGAAATCATAGACCACTAAAATCATGAACTTTCATTTTCACTATCAGATATCATCATCATTAAGGAGAGAGAATATAGACACCTACCAGGTTGATGATAAGCATTAATGTTAACAAGAGAGGCATATATCCCAACTGCTCGCTCATAAAGTGCAATCATAGCCCCCACTGATCTAGGTGTGACTTCTTCGATAGTGACTGTTATGGACTCCCGGTCATTAGCATACAGAGCTGACCTAGTTCCCTAAAAACAAATCAGTATGAATATGAACCTGTCATGCATTCTTAGAATCGTAAGAGCAAAGATGAAATTTCATATGCAGATATAAATCTTTGGTAGCATTATGAAATAGCTGTTCTAATATATCTTACCTGTAGCATGCCAAACAGGTAGTCACCACATGTGACACCCGGTTCAAGTTCCCAATCATGACCAGGGGGTCTATCACATAGGACTTCAATGAATGTCACAAAGAAATTGTGCACACCCTCTCTCAGTTGTTGAATGTAGCTATAAATTCAACAAATCTGTGCATCAGAACTCAGAACAGAAATCATCAAAATGTTCATTACATGCAGTCATGTGGGATAAGCATAACTTACGCATGCTGATCTGTGCTCCCTTTATTTCCATAGACACTGAGCCCTTGATTCACCTGCAAACGCAGAGGTCTCATCATCCAAAAACATGAAAACCTACTAGGAGCAAACATATTTAACAATGGCAAAAGGCTTCTCCAAATATCTAATCCAAAACAACCAAGATTGTGGGAATCTCTCCATGTTAAACTGCCATCCATGCTGAACTAATATTGGGAAAAATTCCAACTAAGTCATTGAGTCAAAAAGAGAATGAGGTTTCAGTAATGTGCACATCCAGGAAGTAGAACTCAAACCAAGAATTTCCATGCAACAAAGTTAATGCCTTTTGCCACAGTCCTGCGTACTTGCAACCATAACATCTTAAACCTTGTACTGCACAAATACAATGAAAATGCAGAAAAATATATTTTTCTCCTACTGACTGGTTTGTGTGACTAACTCACTTAGTAGGAATAGTGTATACAGCCAGAGCAAGACAAAACTTGCCATTACAAGAGGAATATAACAGTTCAAACTCCTGACTGATTGCACATACCCGATTACCATCTAGGTCAAATTCCTTCCCGAGTGATTCCATAACCAGCTGCTGCAGATATCTACTAAAAAGCAAAAGACTGTCCTTGTAGGGAAGAACAACCATGTCCTGCACAAAGTACCAAGGAAAAATTCATTAGCTGTTTTAGTTGTCTTAAACATTACAAAGTCTGCATGCCAACATTTGAAAGTATCAAAGAGATAAAATACCTTGGATCCCACCCCATCAGAAGCCCAGTACCAGCATAAAGCCAGTAAAGCTGCAGGGTTATTCCTAAGCTGGAAGAGACAAAATATATCAATCAGAAAGGATCAATAGTTGTATAGAAGCAATGGAAAAATAAGCTATTTGCTGATAACAAATTTTTTATTGTTGTAGGAAATTATTTTCAAAGAGTAAATTTATAGCATCTGTTTCCAGAAGCCAACAATTTATAAGCTAGGGACAAGGGAAGGAGCTCTAATGAGACCATAGCAGGGATGGGCATTAATGTTGTACACAGGCATGTGTGCATTTATATGTAATTATATATTAGCTTATACTACAAAGTTTTAGTGTGGAAATCCTGTTTTGGTAACCCAAAGCTCTTAAATGAACACCAAAGATCCAATAAATTAGGATAATTAAATCAGAATTACCAAGTAAAAACTACAAAGTATTTGAATCATAAACATTGAATAGTTGCATCATCTATCAAAAAGGTTCTAATCCTCAGAAAACATTGAAGATCCAACACTTACCACTGTGGTCCGAGTTGCCTCATCCATCAGTGATGCACCAGCAAGCATTTCTCTAATGTCAATTCCCTAAATCAAAGAACAGTCTAAAACAATGAATATAATAATTGCAACAAAAGAAAATATCAGACTCTAAATTGAAAGATCATTTACCTGAAGTGCTGCTGGAAGTAAGCCAACAGCAGACATTTCAGATGTCCTACCACCCACCCAATCAAACATCGGGAATCTAGCCAACCAACCCTCAATTCTTGCTGTGTTGTCTAGTAAGGAATTTTCTTGTGTTATGGCAACACCCTACATCCAATTGTACATCAACATTTATATGACCAAAATATTGAGGAAAAGAAACAGCATCTTCAGCATATGGATTTTTGATAAGACATGACTCTACTAGTATATAACAGAAAAGCAAGAATTAAGTAGCAAGGTGAGAAACATGTCAAAATTTTCATCATTTCCAGTAGTTTGATGCCAGGAGTTATGTGTCTAATTAGATTCCTGCTAACAACAATTAAATAAATCCCACAATCACCCAGCGATGGTGAGTAAATCACAAAATGTAGAGACTAAATGATAAAACCAATATCAATAAACATGGCATCGATTCATTATATGTTGATAGCAGCAACATAAGTAGTTGCAAAAGTATAAGATCAAACAGAAAGTATACAAGAAAATGATCTTGCAATGCTGGTTATAACACAAATGAAGAAATTCATGATGTACAGACTTAACATATTGCATCTGGGATGCAATCCAAATCAGTATAACTGAGGAGGTCCACAGCAACTAATTTGTTTATTCAAATCAAATAGGAAAGTGCAAACCAACCTCCATATAGTTAGTTCAAGCTAGTGTTATAATAATGTTTTATTCTGATCTCCGTGCCAATTTAGAAGTGAAAGGAAATTTCTTGAGTAAAATATGAACCAGGGGAAAATTAATGAAAGCAGAAACAAGAACCTGAGATCAAGACCTGTTTTGCAAAATCCAGGCCAGCTTCACGAAAGGCCTTCTGTACTTCTAACAAGCCATTTCTAGTTTCAGGAGTACCTCCACTCTGCTCAAAATTGAGTCCAACAATTCAATTGCAGCATTATGGTAGCATGTACTATCATGAGTAGAAAAGTTAAATATACAGATGTGTGTGTGTGTGTGTGTGTGTGTGTGAGAGAGAGAGAGAGAGAGAGAGAGGGAGAGAGGAGTGGAGGGAAGGAAGGAGACTTTGCAGACAAAAACAATACATAGCAATCTATCATTCCTAGAGAAGTATGTGCCTGTAGAGACCTTTGATATCACTACTATAAGTGTGGAAGCCAGCTCTGGTCCAAGCTGAGCAATCTGATGGTCAATTCCTGCTGGGTCTGTATTATCAATGAATCTTATCTGTCATAAGACAAAACAATTATCTACCACAATAAAAAATCTTCTAAAGCAGATAGCTTTAAGATTGAATTTTCAGCTATTTCATCAAAGGAAAGACAAGAAATCCCTTCAGTGGATTAATATTGAAAACAGGAACTTAGTTCAGGCAAGAGCCCTGAACTTTTGCATCAACACAGGTCATGGACTGTGTGTGACAAATAAATTTCAAATGAATTGCAGTTTTCCTTTAAAAACCCAAAAAAGTAAACTGAGAGGATTCCTAAATTATGACCCAAGGAATTCAGGTATTCTGATGTTTCTCCTGGGGCCTCTGAATCCAGTTGCTATTCATGATAAATAGCTTGTCATGCAAAATTTGACATCTGTTGTATAATCCTCTTTCTGATGGTTACTGAGAAAATTTTCTTCTACAATAACAATTTATCATATACTGCATGACAATGCCTCTAGAAAAAAAGACATGGAGCAACAGTGCAAGAATGACTGGAGATAGAGAGAGAGAGAGAGAGAGAGAGTTTTATAGAAAGAAAAAGTGGAATACAGAAGCTTTTCCAGACAAGTATAGGTCACATCCACAAAAGGTTTGCAAAGGCACTGATGATAAAAGAGAAAGGTTGCAGGAATGTTCGTTAAAGCTATAATCATATGACATACATACAGCAGTTATCCTTCCTTTTCCCAGTAAGAAAGATTAACGAATGTATTTGAATACCTTGAGAGGAGGATTATCGGGTGCTAGAGCCTCTGCAACAAATTGCGGTCCAAGCGCTGAACCTCCAATTCCAACAGACAGTATCGAAGTAAAACGACCATCTGGAGAAGATGGGGGCTTAATCTGCAAGAGAAGGATGATTATGGCGCAGCTATGAAGAAGAGCCTTATAAAAGCACTTCATAACTATTAAGCATTAACATCACTTGACAATCAAGTCCACAAGACACGTTCAAATTAACCCAGAATCTTCGCCAATCCGTTTAAGCATTGCATCTCAATTACAATCATTGTGACCATCTCACCTCCGTTCCCAATTAAAAAAATTAAAACAAAAAAAAAGACACAAAAGAGAAGAGAAAAGGAAATGAAGAATAAAAACTTACCTTACCACTGACGACTTCGTCGGCGAACTTGCAGACAGCATCAAGCGTAGTATCAATCTGCGTTCTCAAGAAAGACTTGGGAGCGAGCCCCGAATTCCTCAACCAGTAATGGCCGACCATCCTGCGTTCATCCGGATTGGCAATCGCGCCCTTCTCCAGCTCCTCCATGGCCTTGAACGCCTTCTGGAACCGGGGCTCCATCTGCGCCACGAACTCATCCGTGAACCCGATCCGGCTCACGTCCAAGTACAACCCCAGCTCCTTGTGCTGGTACAGCCAGTCCAAGTACCTACTCCATAGAGCTTGAGGGTCTTTCTCCAATCCTCGTTTCGGCTTCTCCGGCAACTTGTATTCCGTATTCGATAAGTCCGCCGAGATCTCGCGAGCCACAGACTGAACGGGACCGGTTCTGGAGCGGGTCAGGAATGGGAGTGAGGTTCTGAGAAGTGAAGAAGACGTGAGAGTGGTTTTAGGGAGAGAGGGTTTGGACATGAGAGATGGAGAAGAGGAGCGTAGATCCAAGAGAGAGGCCATTGATAGTTGTTGGGTTTGGCTGATCGGTGACTTCGAGACGGCGATTTCGAGAGAGAACATAAGAAGAGAGGGCTCGGCTTTATGGTGACTCCATGTCTCGCTCGCGAGAGAGCAAGGACCCGGTTTTCTAGGCCGGAGAAAATGAATTTTAAAACAAAAAAAAAATAAAACTACAATTTTTAAAAAAATAAGATTTTTTTTATTTCATAAAATCTACATATCAATTTATGCTGACTCTTTTTTTTTTTTTTGGTTTTCTGTGACCTTTTCTCTCAGACCAAAGTGGCCGCTGGGGGGTTTTGTTTTGCGTGTTGTTGCGCTGGGGTTTGGTCGGGAGCGCATCTTCTAGTTGTTCACGCTGTTTTGGATTGGTTGGTTAACAGGCCTCGCGTGTTTGGTCTGACTCGACTGCCGGCTCAAAAATTGACTGTTAATTGCAACAGCAAGGTTGACTTTTTTTTTTTTTTTTTTTTCATTTCTAGCTTGGATTTCATATCGTCGGTTGTTTGTTTTGTCACGCGTGCGAACAACTTTTCGAGCTGCTGGCGGCTCCTTTTTATTTATTGCAATTTGTCATTCATTTCACGTAGAGATCGACAAATAGACAATGATATTTTATGCGTTTCACATATATACCACCGCGAGGTTTGTGGGCAGGCAAATTGCAATCTTTTGCTATGAGAAAAATAAAAAGTGTCAAGCCAGCAACATTTGAACATCTAGCCGCTCTTGAGTGCTGTTTGGAAATGCATAAATCATAAATCTTTTTCTTTTTTTTTAACCTCTACGGTGTTTAGAAGCTTACGAATCTCCCACACTAATTATTAACAAGTGATATAACTCCAAAACACCCTCGTCTATTGTTACTTCTTTGGACGACGTGAGTTCAGGAACAGTGACCCAAAACAGGGCAACTTACATTCAAGAAGCATTCGTGAACCCGACAAAATGGATCCCATTTGTGCTTCTACATGAAAATATGCCATTCATTGTATCTGAATGCATTATTTTGCCACTAAATGCATGATATATTTATTTCATTGAACTTTTAGCCAGTGATATATTCATTGTGTCTCACGTAAAATGGAAACATGCAACAAAGTCTTGTCATCAATATCTACTATATGACATCCCCATACGGTAAAGGGTAACAAAGTTGTGAAATCTGCTCGGAGTGCAGACATGTAAAATGGGATGCGTCAAATTAAAATTAAAAATTACATGTGTAAAATTACATTACATTTGATATCAAAATATTTTGTTACTGATAAAAATTAAATGTAAAACTAAAACATTTAAAATATTAGTGTCAATCCTTAATTAAATAATAAATTTATCATAAAAATATCAAATAAATAAGTGTAATTTTATTTTTATAATTAGAAAAATATACTTGCATTTACAACATAGCACCCACACAAATCCAATTATTTTTTAATTTAGGCTAACAGTACTTTTAAGCCCAATAAACTCAACTGAGCAATGTAGCACCCACAAAAACCCAATTATTTTTTAAGCTTTATTAATCTTTTTAAGCTAGTCTATTTTTTGCTACTAGTAACTTAATGAAAGATTTGATGAAAAATTTAAAATAAGGGGGCAAAAAGATTAGCTTATGGGAATTGTTAATTTATATTGGATTTTGAATTTGGTGCGACGAAGTTAATTAACACGCTCTAATAGTATACTTTACAAAATTAGTTAATTTTAATTAACAGTGAGTTATTTTTGATAAAAAAATAATTTATAAAATATAAATTATTATACTGTAAAAATAGTGTTACATTTTATATAAAACATATAGTTGAAATTAGTTTCGTAGGTTAACTCAAAATAAAAATAAGAAGCTTGAAGGCCGATAGAAGCAACAAAAGAAAACAATTCAGTCCCTCTTTAAAAAATAAAATAAAATAAAATAAGCAGTAGAAAAACCCAAACATAACCCGTGGACTCTCACACTCCGAATACTAAGTTTCTTCTCTCACTCTCTCTGACCAAAACACGACAAACAAACGGCCATGGCAACGGCTGCCGTTCCAGACAACCTAAGCAGAGACCAGTATGTCTACCTCGCGAAGCTCGCCGAGCAGGCCGAGCGGTACGAGGAGATGGTCCAGTTCATGCAGAAGCTGGTCCTCGGCTCGACCCCTGCCGGAGAGCTGACGGTGGAGGAGCGGAACCTCCTCTCCGTCGCCTACAAGAACGTGATCGGTTCCCTTCGCGCGGCGTGGCGGATCGTGTCGTCCATTGAGCAGAAGGAGGGGAGGAAGAACGAGGAGCACGTGGCGCTTGTCAAGGAGTACAGATCTAAAGTCGAGGTCGAGCTGTCTGAAGTCTGCGCCAGTATACTCAAGTTGTTGGACTCCAATTTGATACCGTCGGCGGTAGCGAGTGAATCCAAGGTATTTTATTTAAAGATGAAGGGGGATTATCATAGGTACTTAGCGGAATTTAAGGTTGGCGATGAGAAAAAGGCCGCTGCTGAGGACACTATGTTGGCTTACAAGGCTGCTCAGGTAACATCTGACAACAGCTGTTCTGGTCGGGTTCTCTGCTCGAAATTTTAGTTGCTTGAGTGGACGTTTTGCTGTGTTGGGGATTTCTCAAGTTGAGATTATAGAAAAGTTTTTATCTCTAGGGTTTTGAATGTAATTGGGATTGTGCATATTTTATCATACCGAGCTATGAGTTTAGGGAACTTGTTTGAAATTTGTAGAACGTTTGGTGCTTTGACTTGATGGGGAATTGGAAAGGATCTTTGAGACTACTTGTCGTTTTGATGGCATTTGTTGACGTTGTTTTTGAAGGATACTGCACTAATCGATCTTGCGCCTACACATCCAATAAGGTTGGGGCTGGCCCTCAACTTCTCGGTGTTCTACTATGAGATTCTCAATCAATCTGACAAAGCTTGCAGTATGGCTAAACAGGTGAGTTTCCAAATTTATACGAGAAAGGTTTGGGATTGGTTAGTGTTGTCTCTCTATTGCGGTATATTCACTTGTTCAGTATAGAATTGGTATTAATTGGTGCGAATTCCTACCATGAATGAAGAATTTTCGCACTTTTTTTGCTTGCTTTTTGATGAGTTATTTGTTCCAGGCTATTGCTCTGTTATGATTAATTTGTTTGATGTATATGCTGATTACTATATGGTCCATAAGGAGCTGTCAATTTCCCACTTACGTGCTTAAGTTTTGTGCTTTAGTAAGTGAAAGTTAATGGACAGTTGTGGTTTTCCAGGGATGGGTTCATGTGTGTGAAATCTAATAATCTGTTAGAGAACAAGAAGTTCTGCAGGAAGAATGGCTTCCCAAAATTGATGGATCCCTTTCATTATAAACAAGCATAAAAGGCTTAAATTGCAATGAGCTAGTTTAAGTCAAAGTGTTGTGCTCTCTTAATGTTTTCATGCTGTTTGTGTGCAGTAGATAGGAAGCCTAATGGAAATCAGACTTTCTGAAATTTTTTGATTAAATGTTTATAACATTTGGGATGCTCCTCCCAAGATCTGCGGACCGTGGCTCCAGTTGTGTTTCAGTGATCATGCCATTTGCAATTTACCAGAACATGCATAAATCCTTTTCTGGGCCTTGCTCAAGGTTATGGAGTTTCATCTGTGAATACACGCTAGTGATAAACAAAAAAATTTTCCATCTCTTATGCAGGCTTTTGAGGAAGCCATTGCTGAGCTAGACACTTTGGGAGAGGAATCATACAAGGACAGCACTC
Source organism: Bruguiera gymnorhiza (assembly GCA_020883675.1). Taxonomy (NCBI): domain Eukaryota; kingdom Viridiplantae; phylum Streptophyta; class Magnoliopsida; order Malpighiales; family Rhizophoraceae; genus Bruguiera; species Bruguiera gymnorhiza. The sequence continues at coordinate 2,059,697 of JAIRCJ010001047.1, read as the reverse complement.
TGATCATGCAACTCCTGAGGGATAACCTCACTCTTTGGACTTCAGATGTCCAGGTCAGCGCCCCTGTATCTCGGTTACCCCCTTCCTTACCTTTTCTTTATCTGTTCAAGTCCAAGATATTTCTACAAAAGTTGAACCAGTTTCATAAGCGCTGAATTTAGGTTCTTCATATCCTTGCAGGACCAGTTAGATGAGCCCTAAAGGGCATCATGAGCTTGGCAAGTCCCAGTCTTCTTTTCGAGGAGGTGGGCTTTGATTGTCATGATTACAAGTGCGTTCAAGTCTAAAAATTGGGCATCTACACATGGACATGATTGCTTGAGTTTGGGCTAAACTTACTTTTCTAAATTCCTAAAGCTTTGTTTGGTAGGATTAGCGGAGATTGTGATGTAATCATGTTGCATGACACACCCTTTGTTAGTTTGTTTGGATGTCTAAAGATATTGTAGTGTAATTGAATTGTGAATTTGTGATAACAAAATCATCTCCACATTAGGTAGTGTTCATTAAATAGTTCAAGCTATGTATTCGTCATTACACCAATCAACCAACCAAAAATATCCTTTTATAAAAAAAAAAAAAGAAAGCCCCACATATGTGTATATTACACTTGAGACAGTCAAAAAGAATGCGGCGATCGGGAGAAGAATATCGGTTTGACATGTACGAGTCTAAATGGTTATGCCCCAACTCCATGACTCTTCCTTGTTTCAAATCTTACTACTAAAAACGGTAAATGTGGGCGAAGCACGTGCAATTATTGTGTTGAAGGGGCCCAACCAAAGACAGGAACAACGGACTGCAGACTGGAAAATTTAGATCAACGAGGAAGCGAGATATTATTGTTACAGAACGGAAGCGCCCCATAAACAAGTCGGAAGTATGCTTAATCGGTTAAATTAACAGGTTGACGCATACTGCCCACTTGAACAATTGTCTTTTCTCGTGTGTCCTTTAATTGTAATTTCCTGGCTTACCAAATGCGAGCTCTGTTTGTCGTGGCATTTTACAAATTGGTATTTTGCTTTTTCAATCACGAGGAGGAATTCATGTGTCTTTAAACGGACCATTAACTGGAGGTTGATGTTTAAATAAAGCCTGATGGGGACAACAAGAGTGCCTAAACATTGGACTATAGAACTGCTTTCCCTTCTACTCCTTCCTCACATCTAGCATCTAATCCTTTTTGCTATGAATTGCAGAATCCCAAAAGGCACAGCAAAATGACCTTTTGTTTTTTTTCCTCATTCCATTGCAAACATGCAGACATAGTTTAAGCTAAGGCAGGTGACTTTTGCCAGCTCAAAATTGTTTTGAGTTGCATAAACTCAAATGGAATATTAATCACCAACTGGATGCGGTGGACCAAAGTTGAGAACAGCACCCAACTAAAGTAGCCCGCAACACAAAACACACCGAGGGAAGAGGAATTTCTCTCGATTTTATTTATCTCAAAAATATTACATATAATTAATTAAGAAATACACTGACAATAATAGAACGCAATGATTCTGATATTATACAAGGAAAGAGGAATTTCTCTTATCTTATTTATTATTCAGGTTTGATAAGGGTTGATGTAACTAATAAACAGTGGAGATACAGAAGAAACGACAGATGGTCTGGATGCTGTCGATGGCGAACCACGGCTTTGGAGGTGTTGCACATGCTCAGAGGACCAAAATGTCATCAACTCAATGCATAAAATAGTTAATCTCTTTCTAGTTATTGTATATCTCGTTTTATTGGTAAACATTTCTTCGTGTTAGAGCATCGAAAGGTTTTAAAATAATCGAGGGGTGAATCTCAAGGGCTTCGAGTTTAATAGGCAATTTGGCAGCGATAAATTGGTTGTTTACACGCATAGCTTATTCGGGCCTCGGCATACTTTTATCCGAAATCTGGGTATACGGATCCCTGAATTAGTTGTTTAATTATGTCTAACGAAACAATTGGAAATTTAATACTTTGTGAAAATAAAATAATCCAACCGGCATTATGGCCAGTGTATCATATATGGTACGGATAACAATTGCGTAAGACCAAAATTACAGAAGTTTGCTGTAAGGGTCAGGGGTACTCGGGGACCATCCGCTAGTAATGGGTAGCTAAGGTGCCACTGCCCCATTATTATTATTATTAATTAAGTATTTGGGGGAAATGAATATGTGGGACAGGGAAGCAGTGGAGAAAGATGGGCACATGTAAGTGTCTTGGTTATAATCTACGTGTGGCAATTTGATGCAGGAAGAAGGATATATAAAAATGAAATTCCATCTGATGCCTCGAGAAGAGGTGGCGAAACAGCAAAATTTGACAGATTATGATCAGTAAAATGTAAAAGGCCAACGAATGACCCCTTTTATGGTGAAAAGGCAGTCAAGTGACCAAACCTGGAAATGGAATTCTGGGCCAAGTGAGATTCATCCTAAGCACCTGTGATAATCTTTATGGCGTGTGTGTGTGTGTGTGTGTGTCAGTGTGAGGGAGAGAACGAGATTCAGTCAAAGGAAAAAAAAAGGAAGAGAGAGGTATAAAAAAAAAAAAAACAAGAAGAAGACTTAAACCCATACGGGCAAGAGATTTTTTTTTTTTTTTTAATGTAGAACTGAAAACTTTAAAAAGTGGTGAAAACAAAGGTGAAATTCGAAGTGGTGAAGGGGAAGAGCACTTCAAAAAAGGGGCGATCAATAATTAAACTAAACTAAAGGGCTAGAAATTTGTGTCCCTGATAAAGCCTCTTTTTCGAGGAACCCATATTTTTAAGCACGTGATCATGAATGCCCCGAAGAACAAAAGCATACTAAAAGTAACCATTAATCCAATTTTTACTGTTTAATTTGGTGATGATGCGCAGAGAAAGGAGAAGTCACGGCCTATTGCGGCAGTCTATGCAACCTATAACATATACTTAAAATTATATAAACGTAAATAGATGCAAAATAATTACATATTATATATAATATATCCTATATTACACATGAATGAAAATTTATATAGCATATAGAAAGTTTATAGTAAAATAATATAAAATTATGTAAATTTTTTATATTATAAAAAATATTATTAGTATAACATAAAATCGTTTTGCATTTTTGGCGTCTATGAAACTTTACATCCAGGTAATCGTTCCCTCCACGAAGCGTCGGACATCTTACCAGAGAGGCACCTCGCTAGAGGACATTTGCTGAACACCGAATTTAGGTTTCGGTAACCTCATAACTATTGGCGATGCTCTGATTATACTTGACATCTAGCCCAATTGACCATACGCTCCAAAAACTATCCGTTAAATTGGATTGTCAGAGAAATTTCTATACTTCTAAATGTTGAGAAAAATCAAGTAATAACACTCGGTGAACCGCATGTGATGCAACACTCCTAAAAGTAAAAACAAAGGCAAAAGGACCTAAAAGGCATCCCTTTAATTACTTTTTTTTTTTTTTTTGGCTGTCTACATCCCCTTTAATTTCCACACCACAGATATTCTTTCGAGGTCCTCGGTTTGCAAAATAAACCTGCAAGTTTAATGCGAATTAGTTCTACGCTGTAGGCAAGCAAATTTCAACAGTATCATTGTCTTCGTGATTAAAATTAATGACAAAAAAAAAAAACATAATTATAGTCACGTGAACACGGGCCAATTTGGATCTTCCAAGCAATCGGGATGTTAAAAACATGGCATGGGGTTATATTTTCCTACTCTCTTTTTTTTTTCCTTTTTTTAAAAAGCACGTCTGAAGAAAGGCCAAAAACCCCAAAAGTGCAAGTGTAATTTCTGCGTTAGTAGCAGGAGGTTTCCACTTTCTAGCGAATCAGAGGCACAGCGTCAGCGTGGAAAGAAAAGACAAGGTTAAGGCTTATTGGTCACTTTCTCTATGACTCATTTATAACTTTTTCCTCTCGTCTTCGACCTACGCGTACATATGTCATTATCAATTTTAAAGCAAAATAGCAAACAAGAAAGAGGCAACACAATCGTGCAGTTTTAGCAATTATATACATATATATACATACTAAGGGGCGCGGAACTCTAACAATGGAATTTAGGAGGCCAAGATGAAGGTGCCTAAAGATACAAGTGAACATCAATAAGGGGGCCGATATTAAATTACATGAAAGTTTAGGGGTCAAGGCCAAATTTATTGAAACTATAAGTGAATTTTATGGGTAATTTTTTAAGTTTTCAAAGTTTCAAAGGTGGACCATGGCCCCACAAGACTACATGTATTCCTTTTGATTAATTAATTTTGATTCGGATTCGAGTACCACAAAACTACACGGAGTTCTAACTCTGCTTGTAATAGGGTATGCTTTTTAGTTAAATGAGAAATTCTTTGCACAAGAACAATGTCGACAAGCATGTGTGTATGTTAATTGTTGTGCTGAATAGATTGTTATTTTTGTACCTTTTTTGGTGGTACCCGAAGATGAGTGTATTTGATTTCTAAAATTTGATTGATTGTTGGAGAATTGCTGAAGACTTTCTTAATAAGTAAAGTGTATGCACGTGTTAACCCCCCAAAAAAAAAAAAGTTTATGCATATGTTTCTTAAAAGAACTCGCTTTATAAACAGTTTATATTATATAACAAAAAGTAGAGAGTCAGAATCATTGAACACAAACTAAAGCTTTTATTTTTATGAAAAAAAAAGTCAGTCTCCCTCAAAATAAGGGAAATGTTAGTCTCCTATATTTACAGATTCTGATCTTTAATAGTTCTCGTGTTATATTATTAATTAGTAAGTAATTATAGTTGAAGGTATTTGTTACATTTATTTATTTTTAAATAAAATTTATTTATAATTTTATATTATATAAATTTATTTTTTATTTTTTTATTTTGAATCAATTATATTTATTATATAATATAAAATTATGCATAAATTATAATTAAAAAAAATCAAAATAAAAAACACGACAGTTGAATTTGCCACACGTTTTTCTCACTTTCACCCACCTTGGCTCTTTGCTTTGGGTGCTTTAAGACACTTGGCACGGACAATAACCCGCGCTCTCACAAGTAACACTGCACTAAAATTCCCTGTAATTGCCTCTTCCTCTCTCATTGTTTTCCACTGAGTATATTTCTCTGCCACTCTCATGCCCCCACGACCCTCCTCATCTCTCTCTCTCTCTCTCTCTCTCTCTCTACCCTAAAAGAAGCTACTCATTTTCGTCTACATAAACCCTGCTTACAGCAGTCTTTTCAGCCCAGGAGAGAGTGATGTTGAGAGAGAGAGATACTACTTGAATCAACAGCTTTCGTTTTTTTTTTTTTTGAATGTGATTTTGTTTGAATATCTTATAAAGAGAGACCATTAATCTTGTTTTTAAATTCTTTTATACTAAAAATTTGTTCTTTTGTTTAAAACATTCAAAATCTCAGTATACAGAGACTTGAAATCCACGCTTTTATCGTCATTTCCTGTTTATATCAAACTCTACAGCTTAGATATATTACCGAAAAGAGAGAAAGATTGTGTTTCTTTTTATTTTTTGAGTGTTTTTGTATCAAATGGCACCACCGAGTTTCGACTGTGCGGTTTCAAACCTTCGCTGTGCTGAGGACAACGATAGCATTCTCGATGATAACGATTACTATGTGGCTGTGGCAGCGGAATGTGATTCCACGTGGCATGATGGGAATCTTCAAATCCCGCACAATCAAGAAAGGGCCTTTGATGGGAGAGATGCTGGTCTGCCTATGCGGAGTGAGGAGTGTTTAGCGTTAATGGTTGAGAAAGAGTGCCAGCATTATCCTAGTGTTGATTTTTTGAAGAGGCTGAGGAATGGAGATTTGGACTTGGAAGCTAGAAAAGAGGCTGTTGATTGGATTAGGAAGGTGGGTTTATTTTCGATCAAGGTTTTATCGAACACTTTAAATTTTAATTGACGTTTACTCTTTTGTTCCCCTTCTTTTGGGTAAGAATGAATGACGGGTTTGATTGGATGTTGTTTGCTCAATCTGAAATGGGTTTTTGGTGGGTTTCCTGGTCTGTTTTTTTTTTTTTCTTTTTCTTTTTCCAGCCCCGTGCTATTGCTGATTGAATCTTGATGCGTTTTTTCTCTTGTGGTGTTGCTTTCTGCATACCTTATCTTGTTTTTGTTTTCCTCTTCTTCGATCCTCTCATTCCAACGTTCATTGACTATTACAGGGACTTTCCTATCTGTTCCATTCAATTTTTTGGATAATTCCTTTCCTCTGTGTAGTTTGGTTGATGATCAGTGCTAATGGCCTTCTATTGGTTGAATAGGCTCATGCGCATTTTGGTTTTGGACCACTTTGTGCTTATCTATCAATAAACTACTTGGATAGATTTCTTTCTGCCAGTGAATTAACTGTAAGTTGAAAACTCAACCATACATCAATATTCATTTGCTGTCTTTCTTGCAATGCTCGGTCTGTATTTATTAATTGCAGTAAAAATGAATTCTGGTGGCATCTAAACTTTTTCATTGGTGGACGTGATCTGCAGAGTTGTCAAGCTTGGAGGATGCAGTTATTGGCCGTGGCATGCCTATCACTTGCAGCTAAAATGGAGGAGACGGAAGTTCCACCATCTCTTGATCTGCAGGTTAAGATCCATCAAACATTCTATTTTCTTTGACTTGTTTTGTTTCAGTTTTCATTCAATAGTCCTAAGGGGTATGATGTTAACAGGTTGGTCAATCAAAGTTTGTGTTTGAAGCAAGAACCATACAAAGAATGGAGCTTCTCGTCCTCAGCACCTTGAGTTGGAGAATGCAAGCAATTACGCCTTTCTCCTTCATAGATCATTTTCTTAAAAAGATCAATAATCATGAAACCCCACCTAGATCTTTTGTGTTGCAATCGGTCAAGCTCATATTAAGCACAATTAAAGGTCATTTCTCTCTATCTCCCTATCCCACACACATTGGCAATGTACCATGTCTAGAGTAATCTCTTTCTGCAGTTGTGGCAGTGTTGATGGAGATATTTGAGAGAGGGTGTCTAATGCTCTTGGTTGGCGGGAATTCAATGCAGGGATTAATTTCTTGGAATATAGGCCCTCTGAAATTGCAGCAGCAGTGGCCATTGTTGTTGTGGGAGAGACCAAAGCAGTGGACCCTGAGCAAGCACTTTCTGTACTCGCTCAACTTGTGGAAAAGGTAATGTTGGTCACTAGGTGGTCCAAAACCAAAGAAAGACATCCGTGAATTTTGTTTTGCCCTCTGCTTCAATAACCCTCAGGCTTAAATAAATCAATGAATTTGATTTTATCCATGAAATTGGTTTTGAAGACGATTACTTGTATACCTAGATCAATTTGTTAGATGCATGATTAAATGAGGCATTTCTTATTGGGTTTCCTTTGCACGATTTTCATTTTTGCAGGATAGGGTACTGAAGTGCGTTCAATTAGTTCATGATTTGTTATTGACTAATGGTTCTGCTAAGGGTGCAAGTGTTTCACTCCTCTCTGAGCCCCGGGGTCCAATTGGTTTCTTGGATGCCGCATGCTTCAACTATAAAAGTAATGACACAATTGCTGGGCTACGTGTAGATTCATCACCGCTGGTTAATCCAGATTAAAAAATTATTATAATTATAATAAAAATTAAATTAGTTGAATCTTATGTAAATTTTATTATATAAGTCTATTAACAAGTATATATAAAAATAGTGTATGTGTGATTTTATCAGATTAATAAAAAAAAATTATCTTATAATTGAGTGTTAATAATTATAAAATGCCCCAGATAAAACCCGGACAAAGCTGAGCAGACCATGTGAAGTGTAGCTATAGATGCACAAGATGTTGGATTATACAACTGTCTATTTGATTTTGAGAGTATAGGAACGTTTAGGTGTCTATGACGATGCTGCCTAGGATAGTGTCTAAAATGTTTACAAAAAGGGCAGGAAGGGATTAGAGGAAGGATTGGAGAGGGAAGAAACCTGAAAATAAATAAATAAATAAATAAAGTGAAGAAGAGAGAAAGAGTCGAATTAATAAGGCTGATCGTGGCTGGGGGATGGATCCAGGATTTGTTTCGCAATGTTTCGTCTAGTTGGCATGAATGGATCAATCACAGCCGTTAAGTATTAGGCTTCTTAACAGCCACAGGAGAAAATATTGGTGAAAAAAGAAAAAATAAAATTGTTCTTTGTTTGTGAGATACAACCTGCTGGGGAGTTTAGGTTTTTCCTTAATTTTAGAAAATGCCATTACAATGAGAAAGACGCCGTTTAATATAACTTGATGTCAGAAGTATTTTTCAGTTTGCCAAGACACATTGCAAGAGATTCCCGGTAAACTTGGTTCATCATATTACCATGATTTTATAAATAAATAAAAGTAAATATTAAAAATTTACTCTATTATCTTTTTTCATTTATTATATCACTGTATAAATATTATTATATAAAGATGTTTAAAAGAAAATAGTTTATAAATAATATTTATCAAATGCATTGTAATTTATATAATATTTATACTAGTATTATATAATAATATTTTATAAGTATATATTAAAATTTTATATAAAATTTATGTAATAATAAGTATTATTTATATAATATAAATTACACTACATTTATTTATTTTTAATATAATATATCAACGTAATCAGGCCAATAAAATATATACGATAACATAAAAATAAAAAAGAGATTAAATTTTTTCTTTATGGTCGCCATACTTTAGACCTGCTAGCAGTGCTGTCAGCGAACCTTGTGTTAGACTATTTGTCTGGGTTGGTCAGAGCGTGCGTTGAATGTTTTGTTTTTTTTTTTTTCCTGAATGGGGTGTAATGTTATGGGAAACAGCAAGATACGAGACATCGAATGAGGATTACTGTGGGTGTGGGAGAAACTCGCAGATTGCAAGAAAAAGAAGAAAAAAATGGCCAACAAAATAATAATATGAAAGGGGATATGATTTCACCAAAATAAAAGAAAGAGAAAAGAAAACTATTGTAAGCTTCTGCTGTGTGTGTGGAGCTAACAAAAAATGGCCGCACCCGGGTCCACCCGGGTCCTGACACATTTATAATTTTTATGGATCCTAAAAGCCTCTGTCCACCAATCGCACGGGAATCTATATGCCTGACCTGTGGAGGCCAGTGAAATAAAATAAGGAGAAGGAATTTTCCCGTTTTCTAATTATCCAATCTGGATCAGTCTTTCTCAACAGACATTAGTATGTGTGTTTAGTAATCTTTTCTCCTAGATGCGAGTCTTGGAATTGAAACAAGGATCTCGCCAATCATCCAACTGGACTTCAAATTTATACTGCTATTGCTGTTAGATGAAACAACACATTGTAATTGATTTAATTGACACCCCACTTGACACTAATGCCCAACGATTCTATGTGTAAGAAGTTCGCATTCTGGCATCCCTGTCGGTGCTTGAACTTCACAGTGTTGCGGCTAAGAATGGGCAGATTCTTATTTCCTTTTGCTTTTCTGAGGGGGGAAAATATATGTTGTCGAGGGAACGGGTCCCTAGCTGCCCTGGTGTAAATGTACGTGAAAGACGAATAAATGGAACAAACAATTCGGACCTTGGAACTTTAAGAAACCCATATGCCATACCGGCATATCAAAATTTGAGAATGCTCGGTGATAAATGAACGTCTCTCCTTGGAACTTTTTCTCAGCCATCTCATGGGTACAAATCGAGTCTGCAATTTCTATAATGGAATTTTGCATTTTACACCACGAATTTGGAATTTAGTAACAAGTCACATGCCGCAATTTAAAGTGTACTATATACATACTATAATATCGTTCTGTACATGAGAAAACACTAATATCATATGAAAAGTGCGGAGAATCCACCACAAAACCTTCTTTTACGTATTTGTATGACATCTTTTGTGTCATACACGTGCTCTCACCCAATTCGATTTTTTCAAAACCGAATGGAGCGGCTGTTTGCATCATTGCATGGAGCGCGGGGATGGGGGCCGTGTTCCGGTGGGGTGGGCTGAAGTTGCTCGCTCGGCCGAAGGGATCCCTATCTGCCTATGGGCACAAAACCGAACTCGAACTGACATAAATGGACAGACCCAATAAACTGGCGTCCACTAATAACATGGATGGGCTGTGGGTTTTGGTTTTTACGAGTGTTAATCAAGAGCTATACCAAAACTACCCAGTACTTATACGTAGGCTAATTACTTTTTACGTTTATACAGACTTTGCTCACCAAAATTAACGAGTTTGGTTTTGAAATACATGACATGTGTCCTTTTCAAAAATACATCGTGTGAGTCACTTAAAGTTTTTTTTTAGTATCCCTGCGGTGTGGTTCATAAATAAATTCCTATGGTCCATATAAAGTTGAAACCCGCTAGTGACTAATAAGATAAATCATAAATACATCATTATATGCGCCAAAAAAAAGGGGTAAAATAAATCAAAGAGCTCATTTTTGGAGTTTAATTTCTTGATAAATTTGTTGCATTTTTCCTTCTTTTTTTTTTTTTTAAATAGTTTGTGAAAACTGAGGATCAAACGTGAAACTCGAAAGTAAGAGTTCAAGAACAAAACATGGACCAGCCGAATGTTGAGCCCAGCTTTTACAAATTACTACCTCAGTTTGTTGGATAGGCAGTAGGTCCACATTCTCAGTGGGGCTGAGCTTGAGCATATCTGAGGCATTTACCCCGGAGAGTAGTAGATTTTCGAACAATTTTTCATTTAGGATACCCTTTTTAATCAAAGAAGACAATAATTAAATTTCAGTCAGCTGTTAATTAAATAAATAAAAAATATATATATATATATATAATAAAAAAAAAGAAAATAATCTGCCAATATGTGATACAATGAAACAGTATCCTCACAGCAAAGTATCGGATGGTACTATTTAAAAGTGAAAACTTTAGTGACTTTTGGTGATTTTATTGCAATTGTTTTTTTTTTTCTTAACAATAACTTGTATTGCAACTACACATTCTGAAATTCTCACTTGTAACTTATAAGTTTTTCAAATATCATTCCTTAAAAAAATATCAACATCATATCACTAAAAATTACTACTGTTGTGAAAAAAGTTATAATAATTTCAAGTTACTAGAATTGACACCTAATCTAACTCCCTTTTAAAACTTAAAAAAAAAAAAAAACAAAGTTAAATGTTATTCACATAGAGACGTGAATTGAAATATCACGCTTGCTTGAAATAAAAGAAATCATGGACAGACATGTCACATTAGAGCTTTCAATGGACAAAAAGAAAAGTAAATGGTCAACCAAAATTATCTCGTAAAATCAATAGAACAGAAAAATCACAAAAAAGATGGGATTTTAGTTTTTACTGACGGCACGCGAGTGATGACACTGGCAGTGTCCTCAGCGGTAAAAAGTTAAACGGAAAATTTACCGATGAGGGCCGGGGGCGGGGGTGGGAAAAAGGGACGCATAACGCATTGGCCATGACCATTTCTGCCGCGATGTCATTACTTTGCAACGTAGAGGATTCGATCTGGGAATCCAATCCATTTACTTCCACGATTCCATGATTCCATCGCTATTTTACAGCTCGCTATGCCTATCATAGAGAGCAGAGGCTTACAGCTATCAGGGAGCGCTGCTGCACTCGAAAGTGGTACTTTTGGTACTTGATCGATCAGGAGTTGACAGCTGGTTGACCCATGCGCAATTACACATCTCTGAGTAAAAGACGGTAACTTTTGTTTTTACCATACTCGTCCTCACTCTGCATCAACTTATTTCGCTCCACTACTTCTTCTTTGCAATATTCCGTTTGTGGTCCCTTTTTTATTTCAAAATTTCTCGGCGTAGAAGTTAATATAAGATTACTTCTGTTGTCGTTAGCACTTAGCACCATTTGGTCATCTACAGCCTGCACCCGTTGACTACTAGAGCGCATGCCTACCAAAATACAACATACAGTCGAGAAAATCCATTGAAATTTTCAAGTTGTCTCGAAAAGGTGCAAAATTTTTTAATCCACCGCTCGGCGTGGTCTTTGTTTCTTGAAATTGACATTCTCTTTGGGACCAAAAAAAAAAACCTATTGACACTTTTTTGTTTTTAATTTTAAAATTGGGTTTAATTACTTCATGATTATGACCTTCAAATGTGAACAAAAAATTTCATCTTTCTCCATCACATCTACGATATTCAATTGCATTAAAATTGTCTAAACATAACAGATTAACCACGAGAAAACGAAAGAAATTAAATTATATTTATAAGAGATTGTTCAACTAACATGGCAATTGCTTGCGTTGAGTAGCTTAAGTTTCCCGATATAAATTATCATGTTACCATGATTAAGTGATGCATCACGCATGTTCACGTGGTCTCGAGAATATGAATGACGTGTAAAAAGGTTTGGAAAGGCTATCAAGTCGATATTCATTATTCCGAATGATTTGTCTTATCTTAAATCAAAACGCTTCGTAAAATAAGGATAAGCTTTATGTGCGGTTTAGAATTAAAAAGCGACGACTAATTCAAATAATAGGATTTTTAAATATTTCACTGAATTGGATTAGGTATAATTGATAATTTTATCAATTACTAGCATTTAATAAAAATAATTAATCATAATGAACAATATATTTTTTAGTACATAGGAAAATTATGGGACGACATTTTTCACTGACCCCAGAACACAAGCAGTGGTGTGCCGTATCGATCGTACCAATTTACTAGTGTAGATTGAAATTGGGAGTGAAATGCAAATACATGAAAATGAGAGAAGTTAAAGCAAATTCAAGAGGCGAGGGAGAGAAGCACTCCCAGTTAAACACGAGGACTGAAGGCACGCCACTGGCGGCTACGCGCCCATGGTAACCGCTGCTGCTTCTGTGGGCCCCAGTGCCTAGCCTGCGCACACCGCTACTTTTCTATCTCGCAAGTGACGCGTGGCATCATCACCCACCGTACTGCTACTCGTCATCCATCCTCCTCCTCAATAATACACATTGTCAAACAAACGTACAACCTGCTGTCACCCTAACCTCGCGTGATGGTAGCCCAATTAACAATCCTTTGACCAAAGCATCCCCACCCCTCTCTCTCTCTCTCTCTCTCTCTCTCTCTCTTTCTCTCTCTCTCTCTGTCTCTGTCTCTCGTATAGAACCACGAGCTCAAGCGTGCCGTAATGCATGCGTGCCTCCAAATAAAGATCCCAGACGGCAAAGGGGGATGCGATCCGATACTATTATATTAGAGTAAATTCTGACCATGACTTACGTATCAGATTCCGACACGTGCATTTCTCTCCCGTGATCACGATTTATAAATTGTCCCACGCGTGACTCTAGCGTTAGCACTGTGAGAGATGTTTGGTTAAGAGTTTGAGAATAACGCGAGTGTGTACTGTGCACAGAGGAAGTGAACGCCGGCCGTGCCGCCTCTAACATAATAATAAGAGTGAGACGGCGATGCTTGAGTGTATAATAATGTAATAATTAAGTAATAAAAAGTATAATAAAATTAACAAAAGGATTTGGCGAGTCGCGTGCGAAGTCTGTTTTACGCATAAAGTCTGATGTTTCTTACTGTACCTCAGATTCGGTGGTCGGAATCGGAAGATTCTCTCTCTCTTTCTTTATTATAGTTTTTTTTTCTCTTTTTTTTTTTATGTCGTATGTTTTCCTTTCGGTACAAAAATCAAGCCACCGTGGCATTAGCCTGAATGACCTTTTTGCCCTCGTCTTCTTTCTCTCGTTGAGTATTATTATTATTATTATTTTATTATTTTTCAAACAGTGGTTAGTTGTGAGATGTTAAAGAAGAGAGAGAGAGGAAAATAAAAAAATAAAAAAAAAATCCTAGGTCCGAAAACATAGCAAAGGATGCTTTGTATTCTAACTAAATTTCACATAATGTAGAGAGTTAAAAAGGGTGAAAAGATTTAATCCCTTAATTTTTTTTTCCCAAGACACAAAATTCTAATAACTACTTATATTAGCCTAAGTAATTGATTGAGTGCATTTTCTCGTGGAGTTTGTCTAATACTCATTTGTGTTTATTGGATTTAAGTTTAAGTCAAAGTAAAAATGTTTTACTATACATATTCATTTTTTTTAGTCCATAACACGTGTAATTTTATGTCTCATAAATTATTTTATTATTTTTATTTCAATTAGATCTTACTGAATTTTTTTTTTATTTTAGAAGATTTCCAATGTTAATTTATTAAACCAAAAAATTTGTGTCTAGACTTGTCGTAGAAAAAGTCCCAAAATTATTGGGAAAAACAGATTTTCTCACATGAGATGCCTATCTAATCGGCCGGATCAAAATTGAACGCGAAGACTTTAGTGGCCATGAATTACCCTAATTAGTCACCACCCGTAGAGACAATTTAAAACACATGCTAACCTTTTTTTTGTTTTAATTGATGCGGGCATGCCTTGTAAATCTTCGTTTATTTAAATAAATATTCTTTTACTGTTAAACGGTATATGTTTAAAAGGAGCCTTTCTATGTTTCTTTTTTTTTTTTTTTATACCCACCGACTTCTCGATTTGACACAAATGAGTTCATGTAAAATGCATCATGTAATTGATTGTGCTCTTTGAAACATATTCGTACGGTGCTTTGTATACTACACGATTTCTGTATATATATCTATGGTTTTGTGCCAAATCGACGCGTTTCAAGGCTTCTAGACGTTAAAAGCAACCGATCCTCCGACTTGTCTGAGGGACCATTGGCCTTAGAGACTAGACCTCCACCTCTTTCAAAGTATTCACAATTGTGGAATTTGGGGCCTCGTCTCTTCGAAAGTGTTGTATATTTCTTATGGTGGTGTCTTTGAATCCGTTTTCTTTCTCCCCATTATCCTTTTAACAGACTAACAATTGAGTACGATTGTGTTAAAGAAAAAAAAAAAAAAAGCTAAAAGTAACTCTAATTCGGTTGATAGTTTCAGGAAGTGCACCATAACCGCATCCTGGTCCAAATTACTTCACCTAACAACAAAGTAAGTACAGAATTGGTGGCAAGAGAAACGGATAAGGCATGGTCTCATTGTTCTTACGTGGGAAGGGGGATTGGCCTCCCGGCATGGTTGTCCTTTACCCAACATGATAATTACACTTACGATTCCAGATGCTTAATCTTGACTTTTAAATGCAGCTTAAACCAAAAAATGTAAGACCCATTTCGGCTTGAACTGTATAAACGATGACTAATATTTTTATTATATATATATATATATATGTTTTTTTTTTTTTGGTGTGTTCAAAAGAGATCAAAGTGGAAATGTGAACAGTTTTTTTTTTTTATTGGGTTGAAAAACAGTCAATTAATTTGGTAAAAAGAAAGTTGAACAATGAGCTAAAACTCGGTGAGTCTAATCCTCTCCTCTTATAATATTTGAGTTGGTAAAGTGATGTGGAAGGTGTTACACAGTCTTCGGGATAATGAAACCCTTTATAATTACTTGGGAACGGACGCACGATGCAACAGAACTAATTAAAATTCAAACGTCATTATTAGAAGGGGGTTAAATAATGTGTTCCCCACTTGATCAATTCTCTAAACGCCGATATAATTACTCTTATTACAAGTCTTCGCCCCCGTGCGGAAGCTATTATTCAATGACAACGATCAATCTCATCGGGCCATGATACACAATAATTATTTCGACTTTGACGAATGTTATATGTAATATGTGGAGAAAATCAATTGGTCGTTTTCTTCGCCATTTCAATGTCTTTCTAAGGAAAGTGCAAATAACAACGACGACCTTTGAAAAAAGGCTCTTTCTTCCCACTCTCATGTTCGTGCAACCGATGACAGATGGAATTAGACCTGTTGTGTCTATGGGAAATATGTTGGGTTGGGGGATGAATTGGAAACGCGAACTTGACTGATCACCAACTGCATGGTCGTGTGGGGTGTGAATGAGGAATCCTAATCCAATGGATTAGGGGGGGCTTATATGTTTCGACAAACTAGGATTGTGTACACTTGGTCAAAAATATATCTCAACCTTTTGCTTTTCTTCTATTCATGCGAAAGATTGTTCAGCCATTCCACATTGCCATTAAAAAACATTATCTACTCACATACTGTACTTTTCCATCATCGGGCTGGGCAACCATTGAAAGCTGCTCCTCCAAAGCACCTCACGAAGAGTCCGATAATTGTTGTCTCGTGGTTCAGAACTGTGAACATCCAAATTTTTAAAAAATTATTCACTCAAAAAGAACGAAAATGGTAAAAAAAAAATAAAATGAAAAGGATGGAGAAAACCAGAGTGATGAAAGAAAATACCGCGCTTGGCTCAAAAGTTTTGGATTAATCCACTGCATGGTCCATTCACTTATGCATAAAATTTTTTTTATTTTTTTTTGTAAGATATAAAATAAATATTATTTTATAAATAAACATAATAAATTTTTTAATTTTTGTCGTGAGATACAAGTTTTTTTAAATATATTTATTTTTCAACCCTTTAAATGGATTGATTTGCAAGAGTATTTTTTTGACTAATAAAAAATGGACAAGTTAACAAATATATATATCAAACAGATTTATTTGTTAAGATTTATAAGTGGCATCTCAAATAAGAAACTTGTTGCTGGTGCAAAATTTTTTTAAAAGGTTTCAATATTCGTAAGATTTATTCATAAATATTGGTGCTAATTTATTAGTCGTTTCTACAACCAAAGTACTAAATACTAGTGGATCTCACTGGTTATTATATCAACTGTTTTGTGTTGACTTTGCTATACAACTAGCCCTCAAGTTAATGCTCACTACCTTTGTTACCAATTTTTTTTTTTTTTAAAGCTCGTTATCTTTTAATCTCCATTCCAATTCTCGAATAGGTCAAAAACAAAATTATTCTTAAAAAAAAAAAAAAAAACAGAGAACATGTGTACTCGATTTTGGCACTCATAGAAGAAAAGAGAGGGGGAAGCTACCTTCAACATCACATCTACAAGATTGTGGTGCGAAGGTTTCTGTTTTCTTATCATTCAAGTGACAGAAAGTGCATCAACCATTTCCAAATAATAATGTTCCATCACCTTACAATGTGGTGCCTCGCAAAAGCAACCAAACCATACGCACGTATACACATAATGTTCAGTAGTAAAGTCAGATGAATTTTTTGGATTAAATTTCCTATCTTTAATCCCGACAAACCTCTGAAAAAAAAAAACAAGAAAAAGAAACTAAGCCATACGCACATATACACACCAAAAGATTATTCTTACGTATAACATGGGCTGTCTTCATTAAATATCCTAACGTATTTCAACATCAAAACATTCGTTTTTCTTATTTTAAATATTTATATTTTCAATTAAAATTTTAATTCCTATAGTTGGGTGTCACCATAAGGAAGACATTAATATACCTTTGAGAGTAAGCATGGGACGAGCCAAGAACTTGCAAATAATAAACGTATGTATCTTGCCATTGGCATCATAAGCTGTAAATTAAGCACACGTGTTTGATGATGAACATTCAAACCCAACCAGCCTAATCACCATCTCCCTATCTGGAGCCACTGAACTCTATTATAAAAACTTCGAAACAGTACTCCTTTTAAAATAAGATAAAGCAGGAAGGGTTGACGCTTTATAATGGGCCATTTCTTTTTGATAAAATATGACCTCATATACAAAGTGCGGAGGGATAAAAATCCAAGAGAGTGGGCGATGGTGATAAGTAAGATATGATACTCGAGGGGGGGGGCATGGATTCCCTACTTGTTGGCTTGCGTTTCTACTTGTTTGTGGTTTTTCTTTTATTTTTTTCAAATTTTTATTTTATTTTATAAAAAAAAGGCACGACAAGGTATATACAATCTTTTTAATGCGGACTGGGGAGTGGTGGAGCGAGGGAGCGAGGGGCATTGTTTTAGCTTTCCAAGCGTGAATGCTTTTGTTGGAGAATCCACAATCAAATGTTTCCATGGCCTCATGCCCTACCGCTGAGCCATCTTCCCCATCAAGGCTCGAATTTATGCTAAAATAGACCGCTCCTGTGAAGGGATTTTCTTTTGCTTTTCATTAACCATCTCTGTCTCTGTGTCCCTCTTTCTCTTGCAAGGAATATTCATATTTTACATGCTAGTCAATGCTAAGCCCATTAATTAACGAGTTCTAGTGGCAGAAAACGCGGACAATATTTGTCCATGCTTTAGGACATAAGAATTTGCTTCATTTCCCTCTTTATTTAGTGAGAAAGTGGAAAAGACTGTTTGATTGTGCTGCTTTAATCAATGCATCAAACAACTAGAGATGCCTGCACTTTGTATTGGAGCTAGAAATCATTATGGCAATCAATTGCCAATTTAACTAAAAAAACATTTATAGCACAATTAATATGATCAATTCATAATCAATATACCTTTGTTGGGTACAAGGTAGCACAATTAACCGATGATACAGGGGATTTTGGCAAAAACACGGGTAATTAATTAATGAAATGGAAAGGCCAATTCAAAATTATTCAATTGATAAAAAAAAAAAAAGTTCAAAATCATTCAAAGAACAATGGAAACATTACAAAGGACGCACCTATTCAAACATGCATCTATGCATCTCCTTGGAATATCGAATGTCCACTATGCTATAGTGAGCATGCAACTCCAATCGGAATGTTTTGTATTGGTGCGTCACACAGAACCATCCATTTTATGTATTTGTTTGGGAATTGCTAGAGCTCCAGGTATTTTGTCAAAAGAAATCCCCCGTGGGGAGCTTTTTAGGTCAAGTGATCAACCCATAACCACCCATGTCACGTATTGGAAACATTTGATATTAACGCTCTAAGAAGGAACACTGCTTCAACGATTAAAACTAGAATTTTATGATAAAAGCCATGATAAAAGAGCAAGCAGGCTAGCACGAATATGATGGTTAACAAATGAAACTTGCGGAGGAATCCTTTGCATTACTTCGCATTTAGTACGGAGGTTGTTGGCTGATTAGTGCCACCAAAAGGGTACACCCAATGGATTGTAAGGTTGTAGAGGAACTTTATCTATATATAATAATAATAATAATAATAATAATAATAATAAAGTTGTAGAGGAACTTGATTAAGCATGGGAAGTGTTCCCTCCTCTCCAAACAAGAGGGCATGAAAGTATGCATATAAAAATCCATAGTAAATTGATAAATTGCATAGAATATTGAGGGCAATGGATCTTCTTGCCTGTG
This sequence comes from Bruguiera gymnorhiza, assembly GCA_020883675.1. Lineage (NCBI taxonomy): Eukaryota > Viridiplantae > Streptophyta > Magnoliopsida > Malpighiales > Rhizophoraceae > Bruguiera > Bruguiera gymnorhiza. Next base: position 2,040,555 of record JAIRCJ010001047.1, on the reverse strand, counting down.
CATAAGATCTTCTTCAGGTGACTAAATCATGGGTTCTCGTCGTATTATATATATAGTTGGTGGTACCATCCCGTCTTCTCTTACTCAGAGTCTTCTCTTACTCAGAGTGCCACTTTTTTCAGTTTTTGAGTATCGAGTTCGGTGCGATTTTTTTTAAGACGGTGTACATAGTACCACGTTAAACAATAATATGCCAAAAAATAAAAAAAAATCACATTCATTTCATATAGATAAGGACAAACTATGCGAGTCTACTAACCCAACAAGCCCGTGGGAGAAAAATAAGACTTACTGTCAATATTTTGGCCGTATATGGACTAGTACAAGAGTATGTAGCCCTACGCGTAAAAAGAATTTTTGGGGCAGGAGGGGAAATCAATCCTAGTTTTAAAATTTGGATTGGAGGGTCCGTTTCAGCGGATTATCAATCCGATTGTCAGATTAATTCCGATTTAAAAAAAATTAACATTGATTCGTTCAATTTATCAGTTTAATTGAATAATCTGATTATTCAAGTTAATTAGATTAAACAATTTTTTTTAAAATTACTTGCTTATTTAGTTAGATAAAAAAATAATAAATTAATTATAATTTTAATTTATTAGCTCACTGACGTGATCGGTAGACTAGGCGAATCTAATTTATAAAAACTATGGAATCGCCTATACCCAATTCCGTTTTGGAGCCCTCCATTGATGGCCATTGTAATAAAGGGTCGGGCACATCCATACATGACATATCACATTGGAAAGTATAATTGTACTCTATGGATGGGCCAATAACTAGGCTATATATATGCATGCATGCATGGATAATAACAACTGACACAGTGTGATGTGAGGTGCGAGTGAGAGTTTTAAATGTGATGTACCGAGGAGGTCCCCAATTCTGCTTATACTAATCATGGTTTGAATGGTCAAGCTACAAATTATTGGTGTTCATGTAAAACATAGGATACCATCCCTTCTACAATTATCCCTCGTTCCATTATTGTAGCCTACTAGTCTGCACAGCCTTTTGGCCCGTATCCTCGTCGTATTATACATGCCACAATACTGAGATTCAAGTTATTTTCTCAGCTGGCTTAAATTTAACAAGAAATAATCTACTAAATATCTGACGTGTTAATTAATTGAAAAGAAAAGGGAAGTTGACATAACAGCTTATATTTCGCTTGTACTAATGTTTATTTTTCTTGGTAAAAATGTAAAAAGATGGCGATTTGTGAACCGTGCCTAATTGCTAAAGAGCATCGTACGGTGCAGGTCAAAGTCCAAAGACTCGAAAACCAGCCTTACCATGCTGTGTGGTTCAATTCCAACCCAACACAAAGCAACCCAAGATCATGAGTACCATCATGTCCAGTTCCCCACACGCACCCCGCAAGCTCAGAGAGAGAGAGAGAGAGAGAGACAGAGGTGGTGGGCTAATCTTACAGTGGATCATGATTGTACACAAATACCTTGCGTGCACTTGTCACGCACGCCCGCACGTACGAGACTCTCGCTTTTAAGCTTAACCTTTTCCTTTTATTATTTTTGTTCTGTTTTTTTGTTTTTTTTTTGGTCCCTAGTTTTAATGTTTTTTCTCTTTTTACTTCGGATCGATCCCGTCCATGGACCAAAACGAAAAAAAGATCCCTCCGTTCACGCCCAGGGACATTTATGTCAATTTGCTTTCTATATAACGTCAGCCTCCCTTGCCCTCTCTTTTGCTTTGGCTAAGGCTTTTGTCCAACGTCGAGTCTGTGTGGTGGTGTGTTCTCCATTCGATCTGCGTTTTGGGTCTTGAAAATTCAGCTTCTTGAGGGCTCAATTTTTTCACTTCTACCTAGTCGATTTGTCTACCTGTAAGTTTCTCGACCCATTTCTCTGTTTTTGGAGGTTGTTATTATCCTTTTTACGGCGAACACTTTTTGATTTTTTTTTCCTCTGCTTTTTCCATCTCTATTGTGTTTCCTTCTTAATTATCTCTTTTTGCCTCCTTTTTGCTGATTTTAATTCATCTTGTGTCTTTAGGAACCTTGAGGGGGTTTTTTTTTTCGTTTTGTTTGAGAAAATATTATCTTGGGCATTGGGTATATGAAAATTAGATCGGTGTACTAAGTCAGAAAGTCTTATCTGTTCTCACATAGATTCACTGTTTCTGCTGAAATATATGAACAAAAAAGATCTGGTTTGTGGTGAATTGTTTTGGTTTTGGATCATTTTAACTTTATTTTTCTTTGTATTTTAGCATTTCTTTCTTGCTTCAATTACATATTTCTGTAATTCCTTTGTTTTTTGATGTATTATCTTCAGGAGATTTTAATACTAATTAGTAAGGAGTTTATTATGAAATTTACCCTTTTTTTTCCCCTGTTAATACTTGTGTGGGATGCGGTTACTGATGTTAGAATCGTTTTGCAGGGCTGGGTCCTGAATCGTTGTAGGGCTGTCCAAAAGTGGCTTTCTTTTTGCGGAGAGAAACATTATGCGGTGGTTTTTGAGTCTTTCCGTTGATGTGTATCGAAAAGTTATCTCCTTGAACCTCTATTGCAGAGTGATTCTGTAATTTGTTTTACCAATTACGACCCTTTGAACAAATTTCCCAGTTTCTTTTTGTTCAGTCATTTTCCATGGGATCTACTTTTTTCGTTGTTGTCCCGTGCTATGTCCTCCAAATCAGCTGAATACATCAAGATCTTCTTCTTGTGTTTTCTCACTCTTAAATCGACTGATTTCCACGATTTCTTGGTCTAGTTTCTCTCCTGCAGCGCCTGTTAGTTTCTGTTTTTTCGTTTTTTGTTTTCTTGTCGTTGGTGAATCTGGGTTCTGGTGGTTCAATTGGTGTTGGCTTGGTCTACAAATAGTGAATTCAGTCTGGCATCTTTTGGGACGTTTGTGATCTTGGTGTTTTGATTATATTGAGAATTGGCAAGTAGGCATGGTGTGCCAAGCAGCGGGCCAAACAAATTTTCGAGCATTGAAACACGAAAATGGGATTGCTGGGAGTGCTACCATTATAGTTAGAGTCATAGCATGCTTTCATCCACTTCAGAATTGCCAGGTTAGTGAAAGATAATGGAATCAATCTCTCTTTCTTTGTTTTTTTTTTTTTTTTCTTTTCTTTAATGCTTTGAATTCCTTTTTTTTTTCTATTTTTGTTTTCTTGATGGCAATTGTCCAGCAGTGCATGATATGCTAAACTTTCTTCTGATTTTCGCCTCCTCTTATTTTTGCCAGGCTGAATATTTCCGTCATTTGCTCAAACCTGTTACGTAGATATAGATTTGGATTTTCGTTTTTCAAGTTCGGCTGGATTTTTTGTTTATACTGATATTCCTGAAAGAAAAGGAAAGTGACTACCGCTACTACGCCTTAGAAAATATCCTGGTATGTTTTGTTCTGTCCTACTGTTTAGTTGTGAATTCTTCTGGTTTATGGATGAGAATAAAGCAAATTTCAGTCTTTAATTTGTAGGTGATTGCTTTGGTTGAATGGGAGAAGACTGTGGATCCTGGTTTCCACAGCAGCGTATTGATTGGCAATCATCTAACATGGATTACATGGGTGCTCCAATTCCCTCAGTGGAGCAAAATACCGTTCCTTTGCTTGGGAACCCCGGCACTGCAAATCAGACCTTGCTCAAATATACATTGCCTGAGGGACCTCAGTCTTGGCCTGGTCAAGCAAATGAACTGCATGGATGGTTTTATTGTTTGCCTCGGTTCCGTCAAGCATTCATGCCTGCTCCGAACTCTGCTATGAACCAGAAAGTCCCTACTGCTACTTATGGCCATGTTGAGAAGGAATTGCCCAGGGTAGATTTGGGGTGTACTCCGAAGAAATTCCTGGTTTTTGATCAGTCAGGTGATCAAACTACTTTGATCTTTAGTTCTGGGTTTGGGGCCCCTTCCCAATGCACTAGTTCATGGATTCCAAAACCCGCTGATGCTTATAATCTGAATAGGGAAGAACTGGGTATCAAAGAAAACCTAAAATATCCTTTGTGGTCAAATTCCATTGATGAGTTTGGTGAAAACAATGGTACCAATTTGCAGAGTGAGATGCACGAGGACACTGAAGAGCTGAATGCCTTGCTGTATTCTGATGATGACAGTGACTATAGTGGAGATGAAGAAGTTACTAGCACAGGGCATTCACCTAGTACAATGACAGCTTTTGATAAGCCAAATTCATTGGAGAAAATCACAGAAGAGGTTGCTAGTTCTGATGGTTCATCTAAAAAGCGAAAGTGGTCTGATGGATGCGGTAGTGATGTACTATCACTCATGGATCCAGCTACCTCTATGAGACCCCTTAGAGGTTTTGAGTATGAGAATGATGCAGAATCTATATGTGCCAATGGCATGATGTATAGTTCCCACGAAACTAGTTCTGACCTGGGCAACAAGAGGATGAAAAAAGAAAGAATACAGGAGACAGTGAGCGTTCTACAGAACATGATTCCAAATGGAAAGGGCAAGGATGCAATTGAAGTTCTCGATGAAGCCATTCATTATTTAAATTCCTTGAAGCACAAAGCGAAAGCATTAGCACTTGATGCACCATGAATGCAGTGATGTCTTTGGTAAATATTATTAATGCCAAGCATTGTAACTTTAAGTGTTGACTATAAGTAGTTAAATGTGTGTGCAGAAAATATGCAGGCTAGACATGAGACGGAAATGGTTCGACGCGGGTAATGTTAAAGATGTGCCGTGCAAATTGGAGTGCAATGAGTGATTGATAGAGCGTCTTATGTAGAAATCAGATAAAAAGCTTTTGGTTGAAAGGTCTTTGTAAAATGTTTTTATGTGTTGTCTAGAAGAACAAACGTGAGTGCAGAGCATCTGATGTCTCAATAAATGGTGGTGAATAGTTGAGCTATGTCTTGGGGCTCGGAGTAAGTAGCGCTCCTACTTTGGCGTGGTTTTTCCGTGTGAACAAGAAGACCATTCGTAAATGTGGGACCCCAGAAAGAAGATGGGTGCACGCTCGTTAGGTGTTTTTGGGGTCCAAACTCTCGCTTTCGCACCCTTTTTGTATTCTTTCTCGCCATGTTTTTCTCTCTGTGGGGTTCCATCTTTCTTACATTGTGTCTAGCACAAAGTGACGCCTCCCTCCATTTTTATCTTTAGCAAGCTGCGGCCTTTTTTTCGGGGGGGGGGGCCTCAATGGCGCCCAATTCACATATGAATGTATCTACCAGCCTCCCAATCCAAGTATCGTCAGGCAATATTCTACCACTGGTCCTGCATGGATTTTTCAGTGTTGTACTTTGACCGTAGAAGAACCTGCCATTTGGTACCCTGAGTTTTTGCTTGCTCTCAGGGACAAGGTGTCATCCTCGTTATTTCTGTGCGTTGTGCTTGTGTAATAAAATAGAAGTGGTAGTGTTGATTTGATTTAATTTAAGTGTTTTTTTCCTCGGTTTTATCGATGTCGATATGCCTTTGTACGCACGTTGCATGCACAATATTTATGATACCGGACCTCGACGTGTTAGAATGTGATTACTTTATTGTTTCATTGAGATGGTGCAAGTTTTTCCGTCTTTTCTGGAGATGGAATTGGGTGGGGGCCATCGAGCATTATCTGGGCGAGGAAACGCATGTGACAGCGGGCCGGGGGTTTCTGCCTGTTTCCTGGCTTGTATTCAGGGTCAAACTTGGTGGAAAAAGAAATTGGCCTCGTAACTTTATATTTTTCCAAGCGGCCTATGCATGCGATAGATCCCAGAAGAAAATTGCAAGAAACACGTAATGGGTAATGGAAATTTGCTATAAGAATGATACACATCAACCATTTCTTGACATATATATATTCATTGCATATATATATATATATATATATATATATAATGTTGCAATGAATAGTAGTGGAATAATTATTTCTGTTTTCTGTTTTGACTTGGGATTATTCTGCCAATTATTCTTTGTTTTTCTTTTTTTGAAGGGGGGGGGAGGGGGTGGGCGGGAACCAAATTAATTTTACAAAGTTTTCCGAGCGTTGAAGAGAGGAACGGGAAATGATATCAAGAAAGAATACGACATGACATGGCAGAAGTACAAACAAAAAAGGCGGGTGCAGAAGGCTAGTTGTTGATGAATTGTCGCAAATATCTGCCTTTTTCATGAGGATTGGAAGTGGGGATGAGGGAATATATTCCAAACACAAACGGTGCCTGTTCCGATCGTCGTCACCTTATCAATATCCTTGGCATGCTTTCCCCTCCTCTCCTCGGCACAAGATTGGGAACGCTTTCCTCGATGATGAGGTTGTTGTTTCCCCCCATCGAACAATTATTGACTCGTTTTCGACAAAGGGGTGCCACTAACTTTTTCGTATTCTATCCACAAAAGCTTATTATTAGTATTATTATTATTTTCTTTTTAGAATATTGAAATGGTTGGTGATTAACTTGTTAGATATCACTGGAAATAGAAAATGCGGGCACTAGATGCCGCATGAGGTGCAAAGCACCCCAAACTCACATTTGTGGAAATTCCTTCAAGTTGGAGGCGAGTAGGGGGTGGGACATCCAACCCTCAATCACCCCCCCAACCAACTCCGCCGAGTTGGCCACAAAAGCTTATTAAGTTGCTCACTTTCTTAGATGGTATATTTTGCAAATGCCAGTAGGAGGAGCGGATGATGGGTGGTCCCACGTTGCAAATACCATAGAGTTGCCTCCTTTAGTTAAAAGAAAAAAAAAAAAAAAACGAAAAAATCCTTCTGTTACGAGCTTTGATAAGCCTTGAACTAAAAAAACCGTTTAGGTTCCTTTTGATTTATTTGATAACAACTGTAATTAATACAGCAACTGCTCCTGCTCATTGATCGCTTATTCCTAACAATTAAAATGGTTGTTCGTAACCAGTGAATAGCTAAAGATTGTCGAAACAAAGTGCTAATCACCCGACAATTAAACTAAAACGTACGAGGACATGGGGGTGACCCAATTGTTTTACATGTGATGCGAAGGGGGATCTACAAATCGCATGGTCAGGATGACATGTCACGAAGGTGGGCGATACCTTTTTTCCATCTCCTCTTAGATATGGTTCCGATGAACCAACTATCTGAAATGAAAATTTATTAGTGATTTTACATGTTTCTGTACATTTGAATTTAGGTTCAAATTTCTATAATAGTGTTTCTTTCTAATTAAAAAAAAAAAGAAGAAGAAGAAATTAAGGTAAATTTGCTGTTAAATTTTATATTTGATATATTGTGATTGAGTACGGGAATATCTAATTTAAAATAAAATTTTCTCGTCCCAAAGAAAAACTAAACAACTACCATACCATTTCTTTACAAGCCCGTCTGCTTTATTTGCAACTCCGATACGGAGTGGAGTGTCCAAGGGCCCATTTGCACACTGCTGGGCCGATCCACTAAACCCTGTAACAGGTCGTTTCTACACAAATCCAAGAGACGAGCTCAGTGGAGAAGTAGGGGTAGAAAAACTGATCACAAAGGGGCACACGAATGCACGAGCCATTATATTTGATAAATAGCTAAGAAATACGTAGTTGCCGTTGGCAAAGCATCTGTCCGTCTCCACTCACTCTACAGAAAGACTCCATTAACATTTTTATTAGGAAGTGCTGAAGAAGTAGTGCCGGAGCCAAGATGGAGGGTTCCTCGCATCGCGCGTTTATTTAACAATGATCAGAGCTATACAAGACTCGGATCCGAACAAACAAGAGGAAACCAATCAAATTTATTTACCAGTTTGAGTTTCGATCGAGTTAGGGTTTTCTGTTTTTCTTCTTGGTTTTTTTTTTTTGGAATTTTGTCTGCAAACTCCGATGGACGGTCACGGCTTTCACGACCGCAACATCAACAACTTGCTCGATAGCAGATTCCTCGACGTTCGTCATGTAACTATTTTTCTCACTTTTCTTTCCCTCGATTTCCTTGTTTTCAGAACATTTTCTCCGTTTGTTTATTTTTATTTTTCCTTCTGTTTTTTTTTTCATCTTTCTTTTTTTCTTTTTGTAGCTGCTGGTTTGTTGTCAGTATGTTTTTTTTTATAATTTTTTTATATTTATGTAAAAAATGGAATAAAATTAATTGTTTTGAATGGATTCCAAGTTGAATTAAGGTTAAATAGGTTGCCAGTGTCCAAGCGCTACCTGGAAATCAAAGATATTCTCGCGATTCCTTTGATTAGCACGTTTTTTTTTCTTTTTTTTTTTTTTTGATGGTTCCGTTTATGCTGTGAATTTTATTGGAGATGTTGAGTACTAGCAATCGTTACTATAGTGGGTTTGAATTTTTTTGTGTTTTCTTTAGTGTAAATGCTTTTATGGCTAGAAATGCATATCGGTTTCAATTTTGAGTTGGCTGTTGCATGCACACTTATCTCTTTGATACAAGTTAATTTCCCTTGACCATCTATGCATCTACCATCAGTTGCATTTTGTAATGGTTGTATGTTTTCTTATTGTTGCACATCATGGACTTGTGCATGATATATGTAGAATCTTTCTTTCTTTCATTTTTCTTTAATCTGTAGGACGTTAGTCACAGTCTTCAGATGCACTCATCATTAATACGGAGACTCTCTCAGGAAAAGGAGTTGGAGGTTAGTTTGATTTCGATAACATGATTGTGGTATGCATCTACAACTATGATATACGTATATACAGAAGCATATATATTTCCTATCTTAATAGTGTTCCTTTATTTTTGTTACTCTTTTACAAAATATGTACAATTGCTGTGTATACCTTGAAGGGGATGAATCATGGACTATATTGTACTAGTTTATAACTTTTGGGCCTAATTTTATTGTTTTATCACCAATTCTGTTCATTCGCATGGATAATGTACGAACAATTCTCATACACCTGTTGATAGATTGTTGAAACTGGTAGGGTGCATTCTTTAATGCTATTTTTCCTTAAGACAGCAATTTTTATTTGTTGGCAACTCATAACTACACACTCCTCTCTCTCTCTCTCTCTGTGACGCATGCAGGGACATCAAGGTTGTGTCAATGCTATAGCTTGGAATTCTAAAGGTTCACTCTTGGTTTCTGGATCAGATGATACACGGGTATGAACCTCAATACTCACATAATGATAGCAGTGGAAGTTATTAAGTCTTCTATATGTAATAAGGCTTTTTTGAAAAATGGAAATGCACTCATCTTCTTGATGCCTACATGTGGCAGATTTTGTTTTCTGTGGTAGAAGATTGTAGTTTATCTTACTTAGCAAGGTAGATGGGGGATTCGGTACAGTGAAGTTAAATGTGATGCTGTCAGGATTTAATTGCTTGAATTATATGAGGTTAAGAATTTCTAATTCTTGGCTTGGAAGGTTGCATTCCCTGTGAGATGTATATGCTTTTCGTGATACACTCTTTTTGCTTACCAATGAACTGCCTTATTGTAAAAAAAAGTGTCTCATTGCATGAAGCTCCCACACCTCTCACACTGAGGGGTCTAGATAAGGATCGGCCTCACCTTTGTTTTTTACAAAGGGGCTGTTTTAGTGACTGGAACCTGTGACCTTTAAGTGATAGTGGAGTAACCCTACTGTTACAATAAGGATTGCCCTTCTAGTACAAGCTAGACAATACTTGTCAACCGCAAAGCAAAATCTGACATTTATTTTTTTGACATCAATTTTCAATTCAAAAACTTTTTTGGAATGGGTTTCTAGCACATTCTTTCACATAGTAACAAAGTCTTATGTTTTCTAGATTATTTGTCTTCATGGTATTCTCTCTCTCTCTCTCTCTCTCTCTCTCTGTATAAGAAAAAGAAGGCAGGAAAATTGGGTTGAGGGTGACTCATGAAAAAAATGGCTGTTAAAACATTTTTGCTAATGCTTCGAATTGCTGCAGATGAATATATGGAGCTACACTGGTCAAAAGCTTTTGCATTCTATAGATACTGGACATTCTGCTAATATATTCTGTACAAAATTTGTTCCTGAAACATCTGACGAGCTCGTGGTTTCTGGAGCTGGAGATGCAGAAGTAATGTTTGAATTGAAATTCTAGTGGAAGCTATCTCGATTTATTTGAATATTCTGTCAACTTGCCTTGACCTTTTTCCTCCTCTTGGCCAGGTTAGGTTATTCAATTTGTCTCGCTTGAGTGGGAGAGGTCCTGAGGACAATACTATTGCTCCGTCAGCGCTATATCAGTGTCACACTAGGAGGGTGAAAAAATTGGCTGTAAGAATTTGGTGTAGATTAGTTTAGCAATCATGGAAAAGAACTCAAATATTCAAATATTGTAAATTGTTGACCCTGTGAATAGTTTTTTTCCCCCTTCCTTTTATTTGTCATGACTTTTAACTGCCTCTTCTTGCAGGTTGAAATAGGAAATCCCAATGTTGTGTGGAGTGCAAGTGAAGATGGGACACTGAGACAGCATGACTTTCGTGAGGGTTCTACTTGTCCACCTGCTGGATCTTCTCCCCAAGAGTGTCGCAATGTTCTAGTAAGTTTGTCTTGAAATCTCCAATTATATGTCTCATGAATCCATGTTCCCCTCTTTGTCACTGTGGAAGGCTTTTGTGTGTCAAGGAATGTGCTGGACAATTTCTGAGTCGATGGTTTCCTAACCATTCTGTTTCTGATCATGACTAACTAAAAGATGATGTTTGGGTCATCTCTTTAGATTTTCAGAAGCCCTCAAAGGATGCTTTATGTAAATGACTTCTAGTTCAGATCCATCTGCAGGCCAATCATTAAGACATAAGTTATTAGGGAATTTAGTTTGTCAGTGTTGGTGACTAAGTTTCCTGTACGTCTTTGATTTCATCATTTCTTGTTTATGCATTTCTGTATCTTATTGAGTTTGTATACTCAGAAATGTACAGTTGATCTTTGTTTATTGTTTAATAACAGCTTGACTTGCGATGTGGAGCAAAGAGGTCACTATCCGATCCTCCTAAACAAACCCTTGCTTTAAAATCTTGTGACATCAGTACCAGTAGGCCACATTTGCTTCTAGTTGGTGGCAGGTGCTTGTTTGTCTTGAATGCAAATTCTTATTTTAGCATTCTCCTTTCTACTATTTTGATTATCCCATCTGACTGATTTATCATTCTTTGGTGTTTGTAGTGATGCATTTGCTCGTTTATATGATAGAAGGATGCTGCCTCCCCCAACCTCGTGTCAGAAAAGGATGTTGCCACCTCCTTGTGTCAACTATTTCTGTCCTATGCATCTTTCTGAACGAGTAAGTTGTCATCAAACTATGTTTTTGTTGCCTTTTTTTTTTTTTTGCATATTTGTACTGTATGATGCTGTCATTGGCTAAAATTTGTTTAGATGATTTAGGAGTGGCTTGTAGCAGAATCTAAAAGCCATTGATCTCAATATTCATCTTATTCTTCTTTATTTTTCCTGTTTTTGCTCATTCTTTGGTTAATTGTTTGTATAAACCCCTACTGCCCAGGGCAGTGGGTCCAACCGAGAACTTTATTGATTTAGGGAAATTTGAAGCAGAATTTTGTCACAGAAAATCAGTTTTCAGCTTTCACCTTTCTTTTTCAGGGACGTGCAAGCGTGCATCTAACTCATGTTACATTTAGCCCAAGTGGGGAAGAGGTTCTCCTTAGTTATAGTGGAGAGCATGCATACCTAATGAACGTAAACCATGGTATACTTCTTCACCTTGTAACAGTTGGATTATTGCAATGGTTATCATGCCTGTCATTTATATCCTATTTCTTTATTTCTTGTTCTAACCATTCAAATTGTTTTGCATCCTAGGAAATAGACTGCATGTGAATGCCTTGTTTTTGGTAATACAGGTATTGTGTGTATGTAAGTGGCCTAATATATGTAATAGACTTATTTGGGGTAGGAATCTTCTGTTTTCTTGTTTGTGTAAGGTTCTAGTTTTTAGTTTAGTTGTACGAGGAAAGTGATGGATCATTCATCAAGTTGTAATTTCCAGCTGGAGGGGGTGCTATGCAATATACTCCAGGAGATGCTTCAAAACTGATGACCTTCACTCCGGTACTTAATGGACTAGAATTGCAACCACCAGCTTCTGAAGTCATCAGAAGTAGTGTTCGTCCCAAAAGTAGTGCTGCTTCCATGGTGTGAAATTTTATCCATTTCTTTTTGCTGTTATCCAATATCATTGAGATTTGGAAGTTTCCTGCCCCCCCCCCCCATTTTTTTCCCCTCTGTTATTCAATGGAATGTGGTTTTACAGATTGAAAAGTGCAAGCAGCTGGTTAAACTTGCAGAAAAATGCCTAGAGGAAGGGGGGAATTATTTCTATGGAATTGAAGCTTGTAATGAAGTTTTGGATGGTCATGGTCGTGATATTGATCCTATGCTTAGGCATGAATGTCTTTGCACACGTGCAGCATTGTTGCTTAAGGTTTCTTGTGAACTTTGAAGATCATGTGGTGTTTATTTCCTTTATTCGATATATATTCTGGTTAATGCATTGGATGGGCTCTATTTCCAGCGGAAGTGGAAAAATGATGTCTACATGGCAATACGAGACTGCTATAGTGCTCGTAAGATCAACAGTGCTTCCTTTAGAGCTTTGTATTATATGTCTGAAGCTTTGTCTCAGGTTAGTTTACAAAATGAAGTTGTTTGTCTTGTTTGTCATCCAACATGCTGCCAGTGATAAATTTTTTGTGCTTATCCACCAGATTTGTCTCTGCTATGATGTTAATAATTATTACTGGCAATTGCACAGTAAAAATTTTTGACACTTCAAGTGTCAAAAATTTGTTCCTCTAAAAACTTTTTCAGATCCAATTTATTTAAATCATTTCCCTCAGGTTACATTGCATTACAATCTTGTGTGTAAAAGTGGTAGTATTGAGATGTTCAAGTCTAGCAATTACATTCTTTTTTTCATATTGAATTTATTTACTGAATGATATTTCTTTCTACTTTTGTATGGGAAATTAGCTTAAGATTTATTTATTTTTTTCTCATTTGGCATATTAGCTTGTTTCTTTATTGAATGACGATTTTTGTGCATTAAAATTACGGATTGACCGAGTCAGCAATAGGGTTTTGGTGTTTCATGTGAAGCAAATGTCGGACCATGTACTTTTGCTTACAACAGTTTTTTTTTTTCCTTTTCTTTTCTACCAACTGATTTAAGTAAACATGATCATAGCTGCTTTTAGAGAATTATATAGTCTTGGTTACTTCACTAAGAAAGTGCTAGGATGTCTGACCCAACATTTTTTATGGGTTTTCATCTCAGAAGAGAATTCTCTTTTTTACACTCAGAAGAGAATCCTCGGAAAATAGCTGGCTCTGATGATTGAACTGACAATGCCATTTATGTTTTCACTGGTTATTATGGTTTTGTTGCTTACTAGTAAGCTTCTTGCAGCTGGGCAAACATAAGGAGGCTCTAGAATTTGCCATTGGCGCTCAATGTTTGGCCCCTGCCGATCCTGGACTGGCAGATTGGGTGGATGATATTGAAAAGAATCTTGCTGCAGGTTTGTGGATTGGGAATTCCTCCATTCCTTCAACCCCTTTCTCATGAGAAAGCAATTGTTGAACTGTCCCATTTTTTGCTGTCAATTTTACATTGGTGTTGTTTTCCTGATGCTATCATATGGGTTGGAATGAAAGCCCTTCCTTTGGGAGTTTGTTTATAACTTTTGAGGTTAGATCTAAATATAGTTGCATACTTGCATGACTAGCTGAAGCTGAAAAGGCTAATAAGGCAAATGATGGGGCATCATCAAGGTCTGAATTGCGAAGTGGAAGGGCACTGTCATTGAGTGATATACTTTATCGATCAGAGGCTAACAGTGATGCTTCACTAGATGGTCCAAGGTCTGAAAGGGAAGATTCTGACTATGATGAGGAATTGGAATTGGATTTTGAAACACCAATGCCTGGTGATGATGACCGTGATATTGAATCCAACATTCTTCATGGAAGTTTAAACCTGAGAATTCATCGAAAAGGTGATTCAACAAGAGAGACAAGCTGTATAAATGGCTCATGTGGGTCTCCTTCATTGTCTCAAAATGATCGAATGCCTTACCAGGTTTGGAACCTCTATTTATCAAACTAAATCACTAGTTTATGATTTTGAGGTTTCTCCCTGTAAATATTATGCCAAGGCACACAAATAATTTGTTACTGGAATTATGGAATAGCCTGCCAGTTATGGGTAACATTCCTGTAGCAGCAGAACACCTGTATATTTTGTAAATTTAGGTAAAAGGTGAAGGAAACTGGAATGCAATGTTAAAATTTTGCAAGTTAGTTTCACCATGTGTGGTCTTATATCTTCCACTTGTTTGAGGTTCCCCTTCCCCCTCCCCCCCCTTCTCTTTTTCTCCAAAACACCCAAAACATGTGTGATATTATGCATGCAGAGACATGGTTTTTGTGTGCTTAGTTGGCACATAGCTGGTAATGCATTACTGTTTTTTCGCTTAACTTGTTTTATGCTTGTGTCTGTCTTGCAGCCTCAAACAGCAATTGATATGAAGCAGCGATATGTTGGCCACTGCAATGTTGGAACTGATATAAAGCAAGCTAGTTTTCTGGGGCATAGAGGTAGTGCTTGTCATTGATCTTCTGTGCATTCTTGATTTGGTAGTATGATGCCGGTCAGTCCAAGTGTAACAGGGGAATCTGTTCTTAATGTGAAGTGTGTTGTTGGTACTTAAGATGTTTCATCTTGTGATTGTTGCCTTATTGCAAGGTTACATCCTGTAAACATACATTTTGCCTGAAAAAGCTTCTAGCCCTTGCCATTGTGGTAACTGGTGATTCTCAAGTTATTGGATCTGGATGTTTGTTGTTTATGGGAAACTAGGACTGGTAACATCTCCAATTCTTGTTAAATTATATCAGCTGAATGTCTGGAATCTTTTTGGCTAATTACTTGATGTGCAGAAATTTGGCTGGTTAGCACTGGTATAACTAACAGAAATAGCCCAAATTTTCATGGTTACGTTTTTAGATTTTCTACAAAAGATAGCTGATGGGATAGACGACAACCTGATGTAATATTTTGATCTTTCAGCCATTGGATATTATCTGACATTGACCTTAGGAGAGTAAGTACTTATACATGCATGTATCTAGTGGATGTGAGGTTCCTAACATGTTATGGGTGGTTTTGAGGTCTTTTTCAGTTCATGTGGTTCCAAGAGATGTTACAGTATAGAGCAAATGAGATTCAAACTGTTGATACCCCTGGCATTTCGATGCCTTAGGCTCAAGTTGAGGCAAAGTTAAGGAAGGCTTCACTGTGATTGTTTTTTTATTTTTTATTTTATAGTTTGCTTTGGAATACAAGGGAAACAATGCCTCTGTAAAAACAGGGATAAGGCTACATATATCTGATCCTTTCCTAAATTCCATAATATAGGAGTCTCGTGCATTGGGATGCAGAAAAAAATAATACAATTTCAAATTCTATGATTTCTTCCAACAATTTTTAATAACCACTATTTGTTGATTAGTGAAATGGTTTCACTTTTTTTTTTTTTTCTTTTCAATTCATTGTAAATTCATTTTTAATCTTGTTTGTTTTCCAACCTCCATGTATAAGCTCATGAGCAGCTTACAGAAACACAGTCAATTCTCATGCTAATTTTTCAATAATGATTACAGGTGACTATGTGGCAAGTGGAAGTGATGATGGTCGATGGTTTATTTGGGAGAAGCGAACCGGGAGACTGCTAAAAATGCTTCTCGGTGATGAAGCTGGTAATGTTTCCTTCCCAATACAAGTTTATCTTTCTTAACAGTGTTGTGATCTTATGAATATCTTGATTATCATTCATCTCCGTACACAGTTGTGAACTGTGTGCAGTGCCATCCATTTGACTGCGTTATAGCAACCAGTGGGATAGATAGCACGATAAAGGTGAGTCTGATGAAAAGGATATTATTTGGATACAGCAACCATGGACGCGGTTACTAACTTTTGGGGCAACATTATGTTAGATTTGGACTCCAAGTGCCTCAGTCCCATCGATTGTTAATGGGGAAGCAGCTGGACCTGAAGCTTCTAATGTGTTGGAAGCTATGGAAAGCAATCAGCGCAGATTATGTGAAAACCGTGAAGCTATCCTGTAAGAATTTGAACGTTTTAGGACTTCAGTGTTGCTGTTAGTTAGGCATGCTTGTGTCAAGTTCAAAGAGAGCAATTTCTATCTGCACTGCATTTTCCCCATTGTTGTGGCAACTTCAGCCAGAGCAACAGGGCAGTAGAATAAAATCATCTTCCTACCTATACTCACCAAAATTAAGGAATTGAATCTTATTCTTGGCATTTACCAGGAAAATTGAATCTTATTCTTGGCATGTACATGAATAGGCTTATGGGCTTATTCATGACTTTGACAGTTGGCAATTCCTTTGATTTAGAAATAATATCATTTATCCCATGATTCATGTTGCTTATGCGGATTATATAATGTTAGTTTCAGCCCTTTTGAACTTCTAGAACAGTTTCGGATGCATGAGTTCACTGAAGGAACTTTACACCCTTTTGAGTGCGCTCAGAGCTAATGAGACCATGCAAACAACAGTTAAATCAAGTTTATCTCTACTAGAAGCATTTGGGTAAGAATTTCTCCATTCTTTCTCATTTATTCTTTTTCTTGCTTTGCCATCATCAGTTTTAGTGCACTAGAGGCTATCTCTTACTACTTTCTGTTATCATGGCCAGTTGACCAAAATGGTGACTCTAATTATAATTTATTCTTCTTCCTGCTTTGTCATCTTTAGTTTTAGAATGGGAAACCAAAAAAAAAAAAAAAAAAAAACACATGGAGTTATGAGTGCACTAGAAGCTATCTCATTGACTTTTTGCTATCATGGCTAATTGATTAAATTGTGACTCTAATTATAAGGTAGATTTCCCAAGAGATCTTGTATCTGAATTTGTTTTGCACTGCAGAATGTTGTTTTTGTCTCTTTTCCTATTTTTATGCTGCGCACTTAATGGGATGAACCTGATTGGTAGGGATATATATCTTATTTGATCCCCATTTGCTGTCTAGCTTTGCAATTCCCAAAAATGTCGACATGAAAAGACAGCTATATGCATGATGTTATTTGATCCTGGTCTCGTGAATTTTTTCCCTTCTCCAAATTGCTTTCTTTTTTATGTTGAAAATGAGATTATATTGACCAAGTTAATACTGGGAGAATACTTGCAACGAGTTCTAGGAAATGTGAGAAAATAAAATGTAGGGGGAAATATATGCAAGATTGATTGTGAAAACATGAAAGACTACAGGCATAAGAATTTGAGTTAACATGACTGATTATCGACAGAGACAAGTGTGAGGGGCAGTGAGGACTTTGAGGACTAATTAGGTCATGGCTGTCCCTTTAACACCCAAGGCATCACGAAGTAACTTCGTTTTCCATACTATATTAGAGCAGTTTGTGCCATACTTAATTTTTATTGTTTTTCTTTTATAGTTTACTTGTTTCATATAAAATGCTTGTCCTAGGATGTAGCTATGCTGTTCTTAACCCAATGTGAGGTCTATTGAATGTCATAGACCTTCAATTTGGAGAATTTGAAGCATATGATTTCATACTCCTGACTTTGTCAAATTCATGGTAAGGAAAACTGTCTGAATTGCTTGATTTTGTTGCTGTGGTATCTCTACAGATTCCTGGTGAACTGTAACCGGAGTACAATTTTTTTTGTTTCACACATAAGGCAAACAGGGAAGAAAAGGCAGCCGAGCACTGGTGGTACGCTGGCAATCAGTTGCTGTGTAAAGGTTATTGGGGTTTTCTTCAAATCAGGTGAAATTTTAATAAAAAGCGTTACCAAGTTTAGGCTACATCTAAAGCCTCTGTTATTCAATAAAGTAATTATCCTATAGATCCAACCTTTCTTTTCTGGTTCCTCTCTTCTCGTGCCTGTAAATATTTGTACATTTAGGTGTTTAAAAAGGTTTCTGTACACTAGAGTTGTGTTGATTTAGATTAAACGTAGATAATTTTTGACCGGATGAATGTCTCGACTCTTTCTCTAGCGCTGGACTCGTTGTGTAATCTCTCCATCTTTTTGTCCGTGTTTATTGAGGACTGTACTCTTGGGATAAAATTTCCAGGCATATATATCATTATCATATTGTTGAGTAGATTACGGTCTTACTCAAGTCAATGGGCTCTGCGCAGTTGGGAAATTTGTCGTAATGGCGTGCGTGTATTTGGAGTTGATAACACTAATAAAAGCGATAACCATTCTTCGGCTTTCCTTTCCTTTTACTTTTCCTTCTGTTTTTTTGAAGGTCCCATCCATGGACTATCTCAAGGTAAATCACGTGAAACGTGCAGTGACTCTGACAATACCTAAAGTGCCTGTTGTGTGTGCGTGTGGGACATCTATTTAATATTTTTCAGAATATGTTCAGATTCGAACATATTATAATAGTTTGATTTCTCGTATAAACAAACTATACAGAGAAGTTAGTGTTCAATTGCGGTCGATTTCGGGCGAGTCGGAAGGCTTTTTGTGGCCTTGTCCTAGGCGATATCTTAGAAAATGTCCTCGGCCTTTTCTGTTTGTCTTCTCTATGTTATTCTATTTTAATGCAGGACACGTATCAGTCGGTCCAATTAAGGAACCGGAAGAGAGAACAAAATGAAAAAGAAACTTGATATTTCGGGGATTGAGCGTGGGAACGCAAGGAGGGAGAAGATATTTTTATTCCGCAGATTTGTTCTCTAATATATGGGCCCCATACAAGGCGAAAAAGTTGGGGCACGTGCTCGGCATGTGGCAGTGCCTGAGCACAATCTGTGCGCTATGCCTGGGGTGGTTGAGAGGGGACCCGATGTGAATTATTTGTGGGAACGTGTGACGGAAGGGCAGATTGAAATCGAAATTGTGGGGAAGACGCGAGCGAGTTTGCTTCCTTCCCTTCTAAGGTCTGCTCGCGACATCCTCTCTCGTTTACTGTGGGCTTTAAAGTAGAAGTCTCTGTAACCAGAGCATGTACTGCTTGCGCTAACTAAAACACGGTTGCTTACATTTACCAACTTCTTAATTTTGCTCTGGGAAAATCAGAAACGCAGAATGGTATCTTGACGGCGCTGTAGTTAGTTAATAAATTTTCAAGCTTATAAAGTAGTTCTAAATAGTTCGATACTGTGATAAAGTTGGTAGGGTACTCGAAGCACCAGTGTTTCTTAACCCACGCGAGCACCACACAGAAATTAGAAGGAAAAAAAAAAAAAGCTACTTATAATAAGCCCGCATTTCAGTTCTCGTACTGTGTGGGGGTCATATATTTTCTCGGAGACCAAGTCTTACCCAAAAAACGCATCCAACCACCACCTTAGCTTTGTTGTTGTTTGAAGTAGTTTTCAACCACTACTAAAAGAAAGTTTTTCAGTTAATTATCTGGTCAAGAATTTAAATATATAACCACTAGCTATAGTCTAATGATTACCAATCTATTTACTTGGGTTTGGGGATGAAATTTGGGATGGATTTCACTCACACAAAATCTATTCCACCCAATTTAGCTTGATGGAAAAGAATTTTAAGTATTTATTTTAGAATTCTTACTACTCATTTTAATATCAAAAAATGACTCAGTTCCCATCCAAAATAAAGAAGCCTATCGAGTTATAGGCTTCACCTCACTTTTCTAAGTAGTGGAATTATTGTTTCTATATATGAAGGGGAAAAACACACAGAAATTCTTGTCTCAAATACTCATGGGTGTCGAGTTTCAACCAGATGTCTGCGTGTTTGCCTAACTGACTGTTTTTTTTTTAATTTTTATTAACAAAAAGAAAAAAAAAAAAGAATCTTTTTGATGAATGAGAATGTGCCTGACTAAATTTGGGGAGACTCTATCAGTCATGGTCAGGATTTGACAAAAGAACTGCATTTGCAGAATACGTGTTACAAACGGACATAAATTTCTTCCCCTTGCCGTTAAAACATCCCAAGTAAGCGTTGAACACAAGTTCTCTCCTTGTAACTTCCTTGTGCCGTCACAACAAAGGCATCTATATTATAGTTATCTATAATAATCTTCCGAGTCTGTATCAAAAAAAAAAAAAAAAAAAAGAACAATTTTAAAACACAAAAAAATCCTCCAGGTTGTACTTACTTGTGTTCATGACTCTTCTTGCGGGAGAAAAACATAGCAGGAGTGTTTTTGTTTTTTTTTTTTCTGTCTCATCAATCTTTTGCATGTCCATGTCATAAGCTTTATTTTTTTCTTTTTTCCCTTTTTTTTTGTCTAAAATAAAAAGATAAGAGTTGTATCTCATAATTTTGTCAACGGAGATTATTATACTGTCTAGTGACTCGGCCGATCAAATAAACTTATAAAATAACAAATTCTATGATACTCCACTACAATTATTATTAGTATCTCTCAAAATTATACAAAATCAGATATATAATTGATTTTATTGAATATTTTAATAAAAATTTAAATTGTAATTTACATAATACGAACGAATTATTTAACTATTAGATGAGTAGTGGCTGTTCATGTCATTAGCTAAGTTCCAATGAGGTTGTTCATGCCATTTCGTGATGAAATGATATGGCACAGAAATTTCTGGTATAACAAATCAATAAAAAATTGTTCCCAACCTGAATTTTTGTTAAGTAACACATACCACTGTGGTCCGCTTTGCGCCTCCCGTCTTAAATTTGTTCATCTACCGCGTAAAAGCAACTTTCTTTCCCTGTTCACAGAAACGCAATCCATCGAGTACCTTTCTTAAAAGTGAGTTGGGTTGAGTGCACAAGATGTGTTTGCACCATCAGCATCTTTAAAAAGAAAATTGCAGTACCGTGGTCAAGGTTGTGTCGTGGAAGAGGTGCATGTATCCCCAGATTGAAAATCTCAAGTTTTGACATTTAATTCACTTCCAAGTCATAATTTCAGAATTAGAATTCTAAGTGTTTGTGTGCAGTTTTCGGATGCAGATTTTTCGACTCCAACATCAAATTTTGACAGATAGATGACATAATTAACAACATGCATATGGAATGTCCATGTAACAGAGTATGGAGTCTATTGAAACCTCTTGAATTGTTTTGGGACTAAAAGCCTCTGACTCAAAATTTGTACCCACAAAAGAGAACGGGCTGTCAAATTATTAGATAGTAAAAACTGTTCAGATTTCAAAAATTAAATTAAGGAAATAAAAACATAGACAAATTCAGCAATAATATATTATAATTAAATTATTTTCTTTCTTTCTTTCTTTTTTTTTGGTTGGTTGAGCGTAGAGCATTTTCCTTATGGAACGCACCTCCCTTCCGTTTATTTTATGCTTAGCTACCAGACCTAAGAGAGAGAGAGAGAGAGAGAGAGAGAGAGAGAGAGAGAGAAGGTAGATCCCAGCAAATTTTCTAACCTCGGGTAGTCAGATATGCATATGGATTCCTTTTTATAGGTGGGAAATTGCCTTGCCTTCTCTCCCATCTATCTTTTATTACTTTCCAATCAAGCGACTCCCGAACTCAAAACGCTGCCCATGTATGCACACTAGCAGCTTTAGCAATAAAAGACAGATAACTCATGTAATACAATCTTCTTGGGTGATTTAGCCTTCTACCCTATCCATTCATCACCACACCTCTCTCTCTCTCTCTCTCTCTAGCTCTCTCTAGAATACAAACAATATGACAACAAATAGAGGAGCTATTGCATCATCACAACCAAGCCCCGAATGTTGCATGTGTGGGGATTATGGTCTTTCCAATGAGCTCTTCCAGTGCAAAATCTGCCAATTCAGATCCCAACACAGGTAATCCCCAAAGAAAAATCACAAATCCTTTCTGGGTTTCGTTTATTCGACCAAAAATCACAAGTTCATGTCTTTATACACACACACACACACACACACACACACATATAATCTAATCAAATTTGTAGTCCTCAAATCTCTTCCATTTATTTTTTCTTGGCACTCAAATTTCACAGGTACTGTAGCAATCTCTATCCAAAAGCCGAGACCTACGAAGTCTGCAATTGGTGTCTGAGCCATGAACAGAAAGAGAAGTCACAGAATTCTTCGAATTCTTCGTCATCAAATAAGAAGAACAGTGAAGGTGATAGCAAGAACAAGGAACGGAACGGCAGCGACTGTGACAATCGAGGAGGGTACTTTAGGAGCCAAAGGGTTAATTTGCAAGTCAATAACAGTCCCATCAAGAAACAGAACTCACCGGTGAGGTCGCCATCCACCAGGAGGAGAATAATCACACAAGGTAAATTAGAGGAGAAGCTTAGAAGGACAAGGTCAGAGGAGAATACAAACAATAATAATAATGGCATTATAAAGCAAGTTTTTAGGAATAAGGTGAGAAGGTATAAGCTCTTGGAAGAGGTTTCCAGCTGATGATCATCTCTGTTCCCCCCCCAAAAAAAAAATCCTCAAAAAAAGAAAAAGAAAAAGGAAAATAAAATCAATCATATTACTATCTGCAATCTTATTGTATGGATAGGGATCGACCCCCATGTTCCTGTTTAGTTGTGGGAATTTCGGCTCCGATTCCCCCAAAGAAGTTGAAATACAGACACAAAGATCAATAATGATAATGGAGTTTCTCTGCTTAATTCAATGCAATGTCTGTAACGCAGAAATTGACCTGGATGCTGGATGTCATGATGATTTTCACTTCTTTAACACCCATCCCCCCAACCATTCCGAAGAAAAATGATCACCACCACAGATTTGCTGAAGAAAATGATGGTGGCCCAAATGGATTTTTACATCGTGAATCCAATGATGGCCATTGTGACACATGTCAGCAGATGATCGTCGGTGACAATTATGTATCCCACGATGGCCCTCGTTATTCTTGCTGAACAAATCTTTTTTTCATTCATTTGAAAGTTTACTAACCGAATCTTAAGAAGGATTGATTTACCACTTGATATAATAATTATTAATAATTTGATGTATTTTTTATATTAATTTAAATTTTATTTTATTTTAATATAAAATAAATTTTAATATTTAAATATATAATTGACAAAGTTTTAACTTAATTAATATTAAAATTAAATAAAAAATAATTTATTTAAATTTAATAATATTTAAATACTAATTTTTTTTTATAAAAAATTGAATAAAGATGATAATAAATAATTTTAATTTGTAAATATTATAATAATATAATTGTGATTGTTTTAATAAAAAAATAAGGCTTGACTTGGTGGATTCTAATCCATCCCAGAAGTCTCTGGTTCATCCCACTGCGGGGTTGACATTTTCACGGTTACCAAAATCTTTTCTTTTCATATTAATCGAAGGAGATAATTGTACTAGAGGGAGATATGGGAATATGAAAAAATTAATTAATTTTAAATTTTTATTAATAAATTTTAAATTTATATTTTTAAAATTTATTTTAAATTAAGTTTTTTTTTAGATAGCTAATAAATTTTCAATAATTTTTATTTAATTAATATCTAATTTTTAATAATTTTAATTTAAAAGTATTAATTTAAAATAATTTTAAAAAAATTATGAAATTTAAATAAAATATTAAAAATTTTAATTATAAAAATTTAAAAGTAATTTTTTTATATATTTAAGAGAAAAGATGTGGTGTGAATTATAAGTACTGTTACAAGCACGTGACATTTTGCCGCGTTCTTGACGACGCACCCATTTAAAATTAAAGTTTTTTTTTTTTTTAATGAAATGATAATTTGGTCAAGGGTGAAAAAATTTTTCTTTTTATTATTCTTGAGTAGGGTCCACCGGTGATGGACGCGTATGAATGACATGACGCGTCAATGTGATTTTTTTCCGTAAATTATTGTCCGTACTTGATTTTGTAGGCTTGACAACATATGAATATTTGTTCCACGAGAGTCGTCAACGGTGACAAGGTGTCGACCAATCAAACTCCAGAGATGGGTAGGGGGGGGGGAAGAAATCAGCAGCAGCTGCAGCTAGGAAATTAACGGAGAAATTCCCGACAACTCATCCAAGTTGTGATGAGCTTCAATTCCTTCGAAGTTTCCGGCTAAGTCACCGGGACGCGTTCTTTGTTGACAAAACACATGCTTGCCTAAACGCGGGGATTCCACAATCAAGCAAAGAATATTTGAGTAAATAATTAATTTATAATTTTAAAATTATATTTTAATTTAAAATTCTAAAATATTAAATTTATGTATTTTTTATTGAAAATCTCGAAACTAGTCCCGCACCACGACCTGTAGGTCAAAGCCACGTCTAGATAAATGCTCGTTTACCTATTTTAGATTCTCAACTTTAGATGGGCATGCCGCTGGAGTTTTGGAGCTCTTTTAGGACTTCCAGATTCTCAATGGTTTTGTGTCTGCGGTCTGCAGTTAAAGATATAGTGGACCCGCGATGTATTCTCTGTGGACTTACAGAAACCCAATTGGTAATGATCTGCAAACGGAGTCGATCAAACCAAAATCTCCCACATATATATTGCAATCTGCAACCAATCAAAAATAGTTTTGGTGCTTGACCAATATCTACATATATATATATATATATATATATATCTCGAGAGAGAGAGAGAGAGAGAGTGCCGGTGACGCCAGTGCTTATAAGTCTACTGACAATTATCATTTTCTGATGTTAAAACCAAGCTTGTACTACTAAAACCGTGCAATCTACACTTTGATTATGTTCTGTTTTTTTTTTTTTCATTTTTTTTTTGTTTAATCCATTTATAGAGGGCGGTGAAGGGTAAGATGTGAACCCCATTAGTTGAATTGGTAAGAATCATACGGGAAAGTCGGTGTGTCCGATTTTTGCTGAGCAGGAAGCGATATGGCCCGGAAGACCACGGCTGTCATTACCGTAGAGCTGTTAAAAATGATGTATCTACCACCTCGTTATGTCCCTTTGCAGAAATTTGCCCCTTGGAATTGACTATTAGGTGCTACGAGATCGTGGCAACCTGGAGGAATCACCAATATTATATCATCTTTTCGATATTGGTTTCCAAAGAAAGATTAGGAAAAAGGTTGGATAGAGCTGTATCATTAATTTCTAGGTTTGGACTCACAACTCCAAGAGTTAAATCCTTTTTCTATAAAATAATAAAAGGATAGATGGCCAGAAAAAAATTGCGTGATATTATAACTAATTATGTTTTTCTTTTTAGAGTGTCTGTGTGTGTGTGTGTGTGTTTTTTTTTTTTGGTCTATAAAATGAGAAAATAAGAATGGCACTTTATAATTTTACTAAAACCAATTGTGAAACATCATAACTAATTTATTTTATTTTATTTTGTCAAAGTGATGTGGGGCGATATCATAACTAATTTTGTGCATTCTAAATTCGCCTTTTAAATCTAGTCAAATGATTTATTTATATCTGAATTACTAAATCACAAAAAATTGCTTTCTTGTAACACTATTCTAGCAATTAAAGTTTAATAAATAAGTAAATAGCAGTACAGCACATCACTTTGTTAGTAATCAAATAACCTTCGGGATACACGATTTTATATATATTGTCATTCTCACAGATAAGCTTTGACTTTTGGAAGGCAATGCGATCGACGTAATAATGCCTATTGCTAAATGTTTTGATTAAAGTGGTCTAAAAAGTTAAAAAAAAAAAAAAGAAAAAAATTTCAGAAAATGGTCATTTCTCTTGTAAAACTTTTGGCCTCTTGATCTTCTCAATATATATTGGAAAAAAACAAAAGGTAATTTCCCTTAAAATTTTAAGAAAGCAAAGGAACTTAAAATTAATCTTTAATGAAAAAAAGTACAATTCCAAGTGTCTCCTCGACGTTGTAACTTGTAAGACCTCGCTCATGGGCCCAAACCACGACATGGACCATCTGAGCAGGGATTAATCATGGCCCAAAACAACAAAAGATTGGTGAGAAGGGCAGACAGGTTGAAGGTTTTGAGTCTGGAGTTTAAGTTTCACTTGATGCTAATTAAACTGAAAAAAGAAAAAAGAAATAAGATCGGGACCTGTGTCTCTCCTTTCTACCAAGAAGAGACTAAAATAAGATTGGAGGCTGCTACTAACTATGAAATTTAATAAAAAGTTACTTAAAATTTTTATTTTAATTATAGGGTTTTACTTTTAATTTTCACAAATCTGAAAAAAATAAAAATCATTAAATATTGTGATTTAGTAATAAAAAAAATCGTTTGTTGCTATATTAAAAGTCATAAATTTAATTTTTTTGCTGAAACATTCAATAGGGTTCAGCGTACACTGAAAGAATTTGTTTCTCTTATGATCACAATTTCTTTGATGGAACTATAGAGTATAATTCTTATTTTCTTGACAAAAATTAAAAAAGAAATTAGATAGAGAGCACAAGGAAGAAGGAAGGATTGTAATACGAAGAGTATTTTCTCTCTCTACAATAGAAATATTATTGACCACTGTATTTCAGGGATGTTTCATTAGTTTAAAATTTTAGATTTTTATTTTAAAAATTTTAAATTTTAAATATCGAAAAAAATATAAAATTTATAAAAATAAAAAAATATATATTTTTTTATTATAGAAATTATCGTATAATAAATATTTTAATAAAAGGATAAAATAATTGACCTAAAATGGGCTGGTGGCCAATATGGTTAGGCATTCAGTAAACCATTCGGACCCCATTCCTGTAACAACCATAAAAGAACTGGGACCCCTCTTGAGAGAACCCTATTAGGTACACTGTCCATTCTCTGTCTTATTTGGACATGGATTGGACAATGCGTGTCCCTATTTACAAAGCAATTAACAATAATTAGGTTCATCTACATCTACATCTACATTTTGATTTGAACTAAAGTTTTCCCGGCTCTTGGACTTTTGACTTTCTAGTTGTCCGATGTGGATATTTAATCGGTCATATATATATTTTCTCAACAAAAATTTCTCACCAATATGTTATTTGTTATACATATAAATTAAAATTGAGAATTTTTTATTAATATTTTAATTATTTTTTTTTTGTAAAAAAATACATCATTTGAATAATGATAAATTTGAGTAAAATCTTATCACAGTTAACACATTAATTATTAAATAAAAAATATGTATATATAATTTAATCAAATCCTTTAAATCCATTTTTAAGGAGGACACCTAACCTAAACATATTTTAGCGAAGGGAGGCGAGATAGAACAGGAATTCGAACACAAATCAACTGCAAAAAAATACGTGTCAAATCATCATTCAAGCTCTCAGCTCGAGTGGTTCCGTCGTATATGTCTGGAGTTTTTATTGGTAGTGAACGTTATCATCTTTGTATATTTCCGTGGAACCACAAAGAACATCATCTTTGATATCTTGTCCTCGGGTTGGGTTAAAAGGATAAGACAAGTTGATGACATTCATTGCTTCTTCCGGATGCTGACTAAATTTCCAAGTTGAGCACGGCCATTCGCTTCCTTCTTTAGTTTTTTCCGCTGATCATAATGAGCTTCTGACTTAATCGCATAAGCTTAGACGTGCATTGTTGAAATTAGAGTGCTGCTGTGCTGCATATAGCAAAACCATACCTTGCCAGTTTACACAGCTATTCGTACACGGCTGAAGGACAGATCCTGGTGAGGGAAGTGAGCTATTGTTCACAATGTTTTCAAATTCGAACAGTTGAATTAGAAAAAAAAAATACAAAATTTAAAATTTAATTGATTTAACTAAAATTAAATTAACAAAATTAATATTTAATATATATTATATTTGAATAATTTAATTATATATTTATAATTTATATATAATAAGACTTAAAAATCAATTAATGTAATATATTAATAAATATAAGTGATTTAAATCAAATAAAAAGTATATTATAATTTATATATTTTTATTTTAAAGTGATTCATATATTTTTTAAAGATAAAATATTTTAATATAAAAAATTAAATTAAAAAATAAATATTAATATAATATAATATATAATTTTATATATTTTTGTTGAAATATAAATACATATATTCTATAAATATTTTTTTTTCTAATTTTGATAATTCATGATTTAAAAAAATTATAAAATGATACCACTTTTACTTTTAAAGACAGAAATTTAAAAAAAAAAATGATATCGTCATTCTTCATCCGGTAACAAAAAGATTATCATTTATTTTTCCTGCAATTTAAATTCAATATTTGTTATTTCTCTAATTTTTCACCAATTTTTAAAGACAATCTAACCCAAAAAAATTGTGATTAATTCATAATTTAACGGACTGATTAGTTTGACCGTTAATTTTTAAAATTAATAATTTTTGAAAAAAAAAAAGAACCGAAATAAATTTTAATTTTTCATTTTCTTAGTGCAGTCAATTTTAAAGACCTAACTCTCAACCTCACTGATTTTTTATAAATAGAGTGGTCGGTTAATGTCCCACTCAGTGGAAAGTGTTACTAGGGTTTTTTACTAGGTCTGGGGTTCGACTATTTGCGTAAGAGACATGCTTTGTATTTTTGCCAAATATTTTGCTCCCTCGTTTCTAAAGTTGTCTCACTAAATTTTTCTTAACCTCCTCTGATCGGCCCTGAATCCACAACAGGTTGAAATACGCTACATTTGTACATAACACACAGTATTTCATTGATTTGTTAAAAGACATTATCTTTTAAGAAAAAATGGTTTTCATGGTGTGGTTAGAGAATATATTAGATAATACCCTTGCCTCTGATAATATGAAATAAAACTATATATAAAAAAAAAGTTATGAAATACTTATGGGAAGAATAAAAATTATTTTGAATATCATTTAGGGAAAAATGCTGCAAAGTGAAAAATCATAGTTCTCAACGATTCCATCATTTTCTAACAACTCTCAGAACTTTTTGCTGAAATTCAAAGGTTAGGTGACCACCCTCATAAGCCGGATTTTAATTAACTCATTGGTGGAAAAACTTTAAACATAGCCACCCTCATAAGCCCCACTTTTCTTTTTTTTCTTTTTTTTTTGGTGTTATCTATTGACTCTACTGCCACATTGAAAGGTCAACAAAACCATTTTGACTTTGCAGCTCCTATGTCTCTCTCCCCTCCTTCCCTTCCCCGCCCCGCAAATTAGAAATCCATGTTAGAGAGAGAGAGTCATTCATCCCTCTGAGTTGCTCTTCAAATTACCATTATACCCATAGCACTGTCTTAGTTTTACAGTCTTTTTTTTATACAAATTAGTCACAATTCATTCTTTTGGCATATAATTGAATATAACCTGCTGGTTACTTTCCATGCCGAGCGGTCGAGTCCCTCACAAAACCTTTTTTTTTTTTTTTTGTCATAAGCTGAGTTTTCTTTTTCGGTTCTTACATGATTAAAATAAATGATCATTTTTTTCTTTGATTTTGCTGATTTAAACAATGATTATGTATTGGTCATGTGGTTTTGGTGGTTAATGAAGGCAGCAACAAATTGTTGAGACTTACTAATTAAATTAGATTAAACACAAAATTTATATATAATTTACAAGTTAAGTATTTTAGAATTATATATAACATTTTGATTATTAAGAGTAAAATTGGTATTACAATAAATATTATTTTTCTTTTTTCTATTTTTTACTCTTTCACAATCAAAGGATTTATTATTTTCCTTTTTTCACGTTACCCTTTTCCAAAATACAAGGAGGATGAAAAATTTTTAATTCTTCCACTGTTCATTCTTCTCACTTTCTTTTCTTTCATTTTCCTCTCCCAACTTTTGTATCCAAGAAAGAAAGGCATAAGTTTAGCTTGTAATTGATTAATTAGAAGTCTTCAAGATTAGTGATTTATGACTGTGTTAAATTAATTCATCTTTATTTCTCTGATGTTACACTTCAACTTGTTGCAATAACTAAGTAGATTTATTTAATTCAGTCATCTGTTCTTTAAAATATTAATACATCAGCATAAGCTATTTGATGGTAGATATAACTTTATTTATACAGTTGATAATGGAGCCCATAAAATTATAACTTGTATACTGTCCTTTTGCGAAAGCCATTCATTTATCCATTATCTATTCTTGTATTAAATTATATACCTGCTTTTGATCGCAATTGGCCGCCT
Source organism: Bruguiera gymnorhiza (assembly GCA_020883675.1). Lineage (NCBI taxonomy): Eukaryota > Viridiplantae > Streptophyta > Magnoliopsida > Malpighiales > Rhizophoraceae > Bruguiera > Bruguiera gymnorhiza. The sequence goes on along the minus strand of JAIRCJ010001047.1, from coordinate 2,010,586 downwards.
CTCATTGTCTGCATTATGTTGCTAGCTCACTCAAAATCTAATCAAAAAAGACTAGGAATCATAGCATAGTAAACCATGATATTAATACTTTTACTGCAAGTCTACAACTTCAATGACTTCCCACCAATCATGAACAGTAGGATGTTATAACCAAGACCGTACAACCAGCGAAAAGGAAGACGTAAGGTGTGAATACGTAAGGTTAATCTCCATAATTCTATAATTTTCTTTAATTCTTTTTCGTGGAAAACCTAAAAAAGAAAAAAAAAAAACATTTTCTTCAAACAGAGATCAGAAATTATTTTTTAATTTTGGGGTTGCGAGATTTTTTCCATCAAACAACTCAATTGTGCTAAGCGCTCTCGCAATAAGTCGTATAAAATTAAAATTACTTTTGATTTTTCTTTTGTCATAAGCAAAGATATTTTTTTTTTTTGCGTAAAACACTCAATTCACTTACGGGTTGTCAACAACATCATATTGATGTTTTCTTGATATACTGTTAGATTAGGAAATTGGAAAAAACTGGGTTCCAGTTTCCTATTTAGAGAAATAATGTAATTGAACTTTTCCTATCTTTCTAGAATTCTTTTTCCTGAAAAAATGGCTTTACTTGATTTGAATTTGAACATTTCTCGGAGAATCAGACAAACTCGCCGTCAAACTTTGAACTCCCAACGCATATAAAAATACGAAAAAAATTAGAGGTCAAAAATTTCCTGCTATAAGAGGTCATAGATTTTTTTATCTTTCTCCTCAAAACAAGTAAAAAATTAAAAAAGAGAGAGAGACAGAAAAAGAAGAAGAAAGATAAGAGAAAAGTAAGAGTTAATAGATTCCCTTATGGCGGGTCCTCTAATTAAATCCATGAAAATGTTGTGTACTATAGTCCCTCGACGAGAAAAAATGAAATAAAAAAGATGCTACATTGTTGGATGCTCATTAGATGCTTGCAGTCAACGACAGAGGTAAGCAATCTTCTTCCCCCCCCCCCATTGCGCTTCCATTCACATACAATTCTAGCGCTCTTAAATGACAATAATTTTCCTTTTGCCAAAAAGAAGAAGAAGAAGAAGAAGAAGAAGAAGAAGAAGGAGACTGCATTAATAATTAATCAGCTCCGGCGCCTCTGGGAGAGAGATCTGGGATGTTTTGCTTGTCGGGGTAGCGAAATAGGAATTTAGAATGCTACTGTACCTTACCATGTGGTTGTGGGGTTTCCACAAGTGGACTGCTGTCCGCTGAAAGTGCCGATGCATTAGGCATCAAATGGAAATGTTGTGTCCTAATCATTAGTCAGGGATGTCTTTCGCCTTCGAGTTTTGTTCCCCCAAATCCAATGTTAATAATAATAAACTAATTAGCTAAAACTTACTAGGATTAATTGTGAAGCTCCAATCTTTACTTTATGATCTGATTAACCAAGGATTACAATCATATGGCATTCAGCCATTTGATTTACAGCCTTTATATATGTGTATATATATATATATATATATATATATATATATATATATATATATATATATATATATATACATATGTTAAAAAGAAAGAAAAGTCGATACGTTAAAGTGGAGAATAAAGTAAAAGTAGATGGTCTAAGCCAATCCCCGAGAAATTCCGTATTAAAGCAGCACGCTTTTGCATGTAAAATTCAGTAAAATATTCTTAAAAACCCCACAGCACATTCAAAATTTTGACGCTTTTGATTGCTAATTTCGCTATCTCTCTCTCTCTCTCTCTCTCTCTCTCTCTCTCTCTCTCACACCCTCAAAAGCTGTAAAACAGTACACGCTTGCGGTGCCTTTAGACTTCTAAACGCACCGCTAAGCCCACTCCCTCTCTGTCTCCCATTGTAGGGTTGCAGAAATGGCTTTTGAATTGCCGGCATCGTTTGCTTACCTTCAACTCCTCCACTTCTCTCTTTTGCAAAGAAGAAGAAGAAGAAGTTGAACTCACCTGAATATGCATATAAATATATAGGTCTTAATTTATATGTACATATCATGGGGTATTATTTCTCTTGCAATGCAGAGTCGGCGATTGCCACTTGCGATCCTTACAACTGGGATCGCAAGAGAAGTAAAAACAGGCCCAGAAGAAACAAAGCCATTGCCGAGCCCACTAATATCAGGAAGTTCACTTACTCCGAGATTGTAAAAGCCACCAATGGTTTCTCCGTCGATAGTTTTCTCGGCAAGGGCAGCCACGGCGCCGTTTACAAGGCCAGTCTCGACGACGGCAAGCTCGTGGCTGCCGTCAAAAAGACCACCTTGACCCACCAACACCACAATAACTGCACCACTCCCGCCGACAACGAGATTGAGTTGCTCTCCAGAGTCCGACACCCACAACTCGTAAACCTTATCGGCTTCTGCGTTGACCCTAAGCCCAAGGATCGAAAGCTACTCGTTGTCGAGTACATGCCAAACGGGTCCTTATACGATCTTTTGCACTCCATTACCACCAGACCACCCGGTTGGACCAAGCGGGTCCGGTTCGCTTTGCAAGTAGCCAAAGCGGTTCAGGCTCTGCACTCCTCGAACCCGCCCGTCACCCACCGAGACATCAAGTCCTCCAATGTTTTAATCGACCAGAACTGGAATGCGAGGTTGGGGGACTTCGGGCTCGCATTGAGAGGACACGTGGAGGACGTTCGCGTCAAGTGCACGCCGCCGGCGGGGACGTTAGGCTACCTCGACCCGGCCTATCTTGAGCCAGGCGACGTAAGCGCCAAGAGCGATGTTTTTAGCTTCGGCATCTTGCTGTTAGAAATTATCAGCGGCAGAAACGCAATCGACGTTAACTACAGCCCTCCTTCCATCGTCGATTGGGCGGTTCCGTTGATAAAGCGCGGCGATTTCGCCGCGATTGGCGATCGCCGCGTCGGTACACCGGCCGACCCGAGAGTGATCAGGAATCTGGCCGTTCTGGCAGCCAGGTGCGTGAGATCCACGGCGGATAAGCGCCCGGGGATTTCGGAAGTGGTGGAGGGATTGGAGTGCATCCGGAAGAGACTCAACGCGACTCCGATATGGAGTCAATTAAGAAGGCGCGTGAAGCGCGTGGAAGAGGCCCACTCACTGGATGCGGTGGTTGATGAAAGTCAAGACGTCGTTGGCGTTAGCAAGACTATTAGAATGGGGAGCAGGAGAAACAGGAAAGTATCGACTGTCTCGAGCGCAGGGTACGCAAGCGAGCCGATTGGTTGGGTGGGGGACCGTGTAATCAGATCGAGATCCATCGGTTCATATGGTGACATGAAAATGGGGAGCGATTTAAGACCCAAGCAGACGGTAAAAATGCCCATAGTGAAGAAGCTGAGCAAGTCAAAGTCCACAGGTCGGCTTGTACATTACAGTAATAAAGAAACTCATTTTTGTCCGAAGAAGGAAAACGATGCCGCCATTGCCATGCCTGGTTTGTTGTTCATTGGCCTGGACGCCAAGTCCGAGAAAGAAATGCAAGAGAAGCCCCTGGTCTCAATCTGAACATTGTATCTTGGTAATTGTATTAATTCATACTTGTATACCAAATCTTGTTCTTAATTGAATTGTTTTTATCATTACTATATTGTTCCTTTATAATTTTATTAATTAACAAGGAATTTAGTTTTATGGCTACAAGATCCCCCGAAAAAGAAAAAAAAGAAAACAAAAAAAAGATTTCAACGTGGTTCTACCAAATAAATTTTTTTTTTTTTGCCCAAAATCAGTAAATTTGTAACCAAAACATTAAAATATGTAATAGATAAATTTTTTTTTGTAATGAGTTATAAAAATATTTAAATATATTTGATTATATATTGTATTAAACTAGTTTCATATTTACTAATTTTTAGCAAAAAGAAAAAATATAACTTCGAATTTTTTTAAAAAAACTTATAGATATATATATACATATAGTAAAGTTTACATTTTGGATATTCTTTGGTTGAACCTCTGCGGCCATAAGCCTTTTCTGTTCCAGCTATAGAAACGGCACGTGGCATCTGCAGACGAAACGAGAATTCTGAGGATCACGAAATCTAACGGCTCAGAAATTATGGAAGTCAAAAGTTAATTCCGAGGGCAAGAAGGGTCACGGACGGTTAGGTCAATTATTTCCAAACCGTACGAGTCACATCGGTACTCGGGTTCTAGCTCGGGTTAAACCGCAAAAATGATAATAGTGATACGGACATACTCTCTCTATGCTTCTTGTTTGGCTCATTAGTTGCTATCGTTGAAAATGATTCGTCTTCTATCGATGGCAGTTGTTAATGCTTGAACTTTAGCCATATGTTTTCGCTGCATCGTGATCGTCACGGTTTCTAGTAGGAGTTCGTCGGGACAAATTAATGGCTTATGAAGTTGCAGGGTTGGCTAGCTGTCCACACAACAAGGATAGAGGCAAATGGAGGGACTTACCGACCTGAACACTTTGATGCTTGAATCAGAAAACACGAGGATGATTGGAAAAAGTAAATTGAGGAGAAAATTTTTCTTTTTTTTTTTTTTTTTCGGCTTTCTTTACTACCACCGAGGAAGCTTAACACCAAACTACAAGAAAATTAAAAGAAATATTCACGGAACCATTAAATGCTAGACACATCCTGTTGAAGAAATTCAGCAGTTCCTCTAAAAGATTTGGCAATAAATAGAAACCCCAAGTGAGTAATTGAGCAAAATTAGTCATCCGGTTGGTCACGCGGTTTCTTTCTCAAAAGACGTGAGATATGCTGATATATCAGCTTCCTCTCAATACTTCCTTGCTGGAATGAATTAAATTGACATTAGGACGAGTTTCGGGAGTTTTATTTGTTAAGCAGTTTTCTGCAATCAATGAGTTAGATCCCAGCTAAATGAAAAAGGTTTTTCTCACCTTTGAGGACCTTGTCATTTATTGGGGCCAATACCCATTGGAAGCTCCCAATTGGTGAGTTTTAAGAAGATATGACTGGACAGGAGACGGGCTGGTCTTGACTTTTCCAAATAGTCCTACGAATTAATGTGGTTTCCATCGACTTATAAAGGATTTGATGGATGGTAGATGTGGTAGATCCATCCACCAAATGTTTCGTTTTCTTTTGCTTCCCTGATTTTCTCGCCGGCGAAGTAAGCACCTTGGAGAACTCAGAATCATACCCTTTTGTTGATCTGCCAATGGGCGTATTAACTGTGCCGACATCCCATTAAATAATCGCTCAGATTTTTTATTGAATAAATGAATTTGCCGTTAGACGCGTTCCTATCAAACACACACGCGCACACACGCAGAATTTTAAACTTGGATCAGTATCTTAAAAACGAAGATGTGATACGATCCCCAGATAAACTTCATCAAATATAGCCAGATTTCGTTTTACATATGAACATGAAACATCATACTCGAGAAATTTTGAATCGTTTCCATCTCCACGACACACCTTCTTTCTTGTCACTTTAGCCTTTTATTTTCTCGAACCAGGACCTATGCAATTCAAAGGACACCATTGTGATAAGGGGGGGGGGGCGTTCATCAAGCGCATGTTCAGGGTTTTTCGATTTTGATTACATAAATCATGGCCCTTGACTTCTTACTTCGTGGGTTGGATTTCTTTTGTTTTTGTTGACAGTTGGATTGAAAATTCTTTTTTTTGCTTCTCCGATTGGCTCAATAAAACACACCAAACCGTCAGTCGGTGGCTAAATTGCTGGTGGAACAACCACATGCTCAGGTGGACCTATTCCTGGTCACGGAACTACTCCAATACGAAATAAATGAAATACGGGAGAAACACTCGTACATTGCGCATTAAATTTAAATGCTCATATCCTCATCTTTTCCTTTTTTTTTTTTGTGACATTTAGATGATTATAATGACTACAAGGTGTTAGATGTTGGGGACAATGTAGGATTTTTTTTCTCTTTGGAACCACTATTGATATTCTCCGTTCCATCCCACTTGCCTCGGCTCCCCTAATCCAGTCTTATGTCAATTTTTTTATCCGATTGGTTAAGAATTGCGCTGATATTTATTGAATAGATACATGACAGAATAATAATTTAAAACTTTATCAATAATCATAGATAGGATTATTTGTTAAATATCATTATAAATTAATCTAGATGTTAAAAGAGAATTAACCAAAAACAAAATGTAACCTCGATTAGCTTAAGTGGATTTGGAATTTAATTACTAACATAACCTCAATCTTCAGCCTTCGGGTCTACAAGAGCCAGCGGATTTGAAGTTTAACCTATAATGCTCCACTCACGTTTTTGAATGGAAATACCATGCCGGCATGCCTGAGAATAGGGCTGTTTGACACTCATGCGACTGGTGTCCCCAAAGGCTCATCTCGGAACGCATCGCAGGTCACAACCAAACAGGCTTATTCATGGGCTGGGCGGATTGAGTTCAATACGAACCACCGTCCTTTCACGGAACCAACAAAATTCCAATATACTAGAAAAACGGCAAAGGTAAATTGGTAACACACTATGACGACTATCACCAGAATTCTCCAGGGGTTCCCAAGCGTCATTAAACATTTAGGCTAGGGCCGTAGCCAGAAACACTCAAATCATTTACAGCAGTAGGCATATTTGGGCGGACCCAAAAGGATCGTTTGTTTCACTTCATGGGCTACATCTGGTGATGTCTGCAAAGTTCACGTATTGACTTGGACTGGATCGCAACTTGACATAAACCATGTGGTCCACTATCCACGATGTTATCCAACCGTACAAGGTAAACTAGCAATTTCGAAGAAAATTGTGCATCTGTTCTGCTTTAATTACCGAGTTATGGGGCCTGCTGGGTGGTCTTGAACTTGTTTGGCAATGTGGGCACCGAAAGCTCCATGCGGAGTCCGATTCCGAAGTTGCTATGGAGTGTTTAGGGAGGGGCGTGCCGGATATCCACGATTCTAGCTCGTGTTCGTATTACCAAATTTTGTTAATTAAAGAAAAATTTTACCAATTATAATTCGAATTTTACAACATTTACACAGTTCCACACAATTGGTATTTTTTCTCTTGATAATTTTTTTTCTAATTTTTCAGGTAGGGGTATAAGTATTTTTTCAAGTATGTGTAATTTTTGTAACAAATATATAAGTCACAAGCTTTCGTTTTTACAAAAATTATGGGTGGACAATTGCCCCTTGTACGCTTGAATAAACCGTTTCAATTTTATTTTTTTTAATTTTTTGGGTACAACCACAAATCAAGCTTCAAAACATGTAATTGTTTATAATATTTAAGAAAATTTATGAAATGTCTCACAAGCAATCCATCCCATCAAAATTAGGATCAACTAAGCTGAGAGAGCACTAAAACACACCACGATATAAATAAATACACATGTTCTTTCATCCTCCTCACAAATCCATGCTATGGAGGGATTCCTAGGACAATAAGGGAGTTACATGCTGCCAATCCCTTCAAAAAGCACGACACGTAACCCTCAGTCACCGAAGTGACTAACAATCATCAGGCGAAGGCTTAGTTATTAACCGTCAAATGCAATCCATGAGCAATTAAGAAGCATGATAAGAATCAATAATGCTTTGCAATATCTCATTTGCCATGAATCGTGACAATGTCGATACTCGAGCATCAAAAGGCTACTCCATTTCAATCAAACATGGGACTGCTTAATACAAAGCCAAGTTAAACCAACCAACATGCAATTACACTTAAAAAAAAAACAAAAGTTATGTTGTGGGATAGACAAAAAAATTAAAAATACATAATTTTATTTTTATAAAACAAATTATTTTTGTAACTTGAACTTAAATAATTTTACCGTTTACACAAACCGGGCATAAGATTTTTTGTTTTGGGGAAGAGGACAAAGCCACAAACCCAAGACAATGATTATTATTTCTATAAATCAACCTTCATTAAGCCAAAAGGGCCGGTTTTGGTTTGCACTTTAGTTTTGGACTTCTGCATGCTATCTGATAACACCTGTCAAATGAAATTAGATTCTAAACTCGATGATTGTACCACAACAGGTCACTACAGAGGCATATGTAGTGTGGATAATAGAATTGCAAAAGGAAATACATTTTTTTTTTCTTTTAACGAGTAAATGCAATCTTTAGGCGAAGACACGAAAGCTTTGGACGAGAAGAAGGAAAGGTTGGGGTTTGGGGTTGGCGGTGAGACAGAAAAAAAAAAGGCTGCAAAAACAGCATGGAAATGGAAATCAATATCAGACATAGACCCTATCCTTACACACTCCCACTGCTTTTCCCCGTCTTGTCACCGTCCTTGTCCCCCCCACACCCCACTTCTTTTTCTCCCCATTTCTCTCAAGATCAACATGATTTAAAAAGAGAATCTCTATCAATTTCAAGAACGGTTGGACTAAGATGATGATATACAATTATGAACCTGAAACGGAACGGAAATTCAGAGAACGACCGTCACAACGCACGTGGCCTTCAGCGTTATGACCTAAGCTCCCACTGTCTCTCTCTCTCTCTCTCTCTTCTCTCTCTCTCTGAAAATGCAAACCAAAAAATTAACAAGAAAAGAAGAAAGAAAAAGAAGAAAGAAAAGGAGAAGAAAGAGAGAGGAGGGGGGGTTGAGTTGGTTTCCCGCCAGCTGACAAGAGAGTGACAAGAGGAGTACGGGGTCAGCGCGTCGCATCAGATTTACCGGATTCGCTTCCGCTTTGGATGGCTATCACATGACTCTGTCACTTCTCTCTCCCTCACTCTCCCAACCCCCACTTTGATTTTTTTTTTTTTTTTTGTTTAGACGAAATCATATAATATTTATATATTTAGCCAAGAAATTATACAACTTTGGATATATTTACGAGATTCGTTATTACATAATGCAATTTTGTTAGATGCCACGCGTATATAAGTGTGTCATGATTTATTTCTCCATAGGGCGTCTTTCTTTGTAGTATTATTCGTTTTTCTTTTTGGCCTCTTTCTAGTTTCCAACACTTTCAAGTCACAGAGCAAAGGTTTATTCTCGCTCCTCTGTCTCCCATACTTTCCCTCAAGAACATTTCCAATTTCCAATTGTAGCCCACACTCTCTATTACTTAGATAGAGTGCCTCTCCTGTTAAAATTAATATAATTTATTACATTACATAAATTTAAAATATATAATTTTAGAAACAACGCGGAAATCTAATAATAAATGTTAATTTTTAAAATTGTAGGTGGAAATCTAATTGTTTCAAGACAAATTTAAAAAGAGCAAACTAATTTATCTATTTTTTCGGGTACACTGCGGCTATAAAAAGGAAAAGCTTGTCTACCGAGGAGATACAAAAAATAAAAATATATATATGTATATATATGAAAGCGTAAACTCTGATTCTTGAGTTGTAATGATATGGTTTTTGGAAATGGGTCTTGTTCATGTGTTGTTGTTACATTAAAATTTCAATTATAAAGTGATTGAAACCGTTGGAAAGCTATCAAAAACGTTTAAAACATAAAGTTCCACGATCAATTTTGATGTTCTGCTCTCAAGGTATGAAGTGTTGCTTTCATGATAGTGGCTCTTGCATCTTCAGGTCGATTGTAACGTTTTCAATCTTTCCTTCTAAGGGTCAGGTAGCCCTAATTGGTTGAGCTAGAAATCCACTAACGTCGTCGGGAACCACTGAATCCAATGAGATGCCTCCCAGGACCTATTTGCAAAGTTTCGGAAATATAGGCTTAGTCTCACAATTTCACACAAATCATTATTATATATGCACTAATTCTACAACAAAGAGTTGCTAAGTGGCATATTTTTCCTACTTTGTTACTCATTTTTACCTCATTCCATGATTCATGCCACTTTTTATAATTTAAAAAAACTAGTTGCCTAACCCTTAGGAAGGCGCAAAAGGCCATAAGTACGTGTTTCCCTTCCCAAAAAGAACCAATCAGATTGCTTCATTTTTATTAATTTATCACATGATTGGTTTACCCACAAGCTTTCATCTCAGTGTGTGACTCTTGTCGCTACCTAAGCATCAGTCACGTAGTCTTGTTCTTTATAATTTATCCAACTTTTTAATTTCAATTATGAATTGAATTTTGCAATTCCACGCTTTGATTTATGACTTAACTCACTTTAACAAACAATAATATTTAATAATTACAAAACCCTAACAGCTATTCTTTTGACAACTAAAAGAACATTGATTTATATTCTTTTACCACCTAAATAATCTCTACTTTAGGTTCAACCATAAATTTCAATACATATCATTGGTCCAAATCCCATTCTTTAAGGGCACTCAATTTTTAGTGGATTATATTTAATAAATAATGATTATATAATTTATTCAAATTTCCAAGTTTTATGTTCTTGGAAAGAAGACATGTTTGACAAAAGGAGAAGGTGGGATGGAACCATGAAGGAGTTCATCCAGTTCTTCAAGTTGTTGAAAGCATTATTTGGAGACAAGTTTTATTTTGGAGGAGGTGGAGGAGACGTCTGGTTTTCTGGACGTTGCATTTATCTCGTTCCATACTTGTTTCAGTGTAAATGACAAATCGAAGAAGCGAGCATAGAGAATAAGTGTCAAAAGTAAAAGAAATGGGTCAAGAGGTGAAAATCCAAGTTAACCATTTTTAAAATTTTTGAGACAATCATCAATTTTATAATTATTGGTATACACCACTTCCTTTTCCCTATAATTTTTTCTTTTTATTGATTTGTATTTTGAATACTAATCAATTTCAATGTTAGTTTTACAGAAGGGAGTAAAAAGAAAGTTAGATCTTTGATCTTTTACAGGAACTAAAAGCCGCTAACAAGAGACATGAGACAAAGAATCTTCTTCAGAGACTTAGTAGTCAGAACACGAGATTTAAATATTTTGGTATTAAATTTATATTATTATCATAATCTTAAAAGCTTTGTTTGATATTTGTTTTTTTTATTTATATTTGTGACTTTAGAATTATATTTATTTATTTTTATTTACTAAATATAAATAAATAATTTTTTCTTTTTAAATAATTAACAAATAATATTTATTAAATTAAATAAAAATACCGCGCATAGCACGAGTGAGTAACTAGTTGATTAATTCATTTCATAAGGTCACAATGTCTAGCTGCTATTGATGGATGCTTGATAGATAGTCAATAGATATTCAGTCAGTCAACAATTGATTTCCGCTTTACTGAAGTGGCCATATATCTCAAGGACATCATAGGGAGCCAGAAAACCACTATAATCATCTCTTCTAAGTGTTTTACAGCGAAAACCTCGGGCTACCCTACAGTAGGAGGATTCATCTCTTTTTACTTTTTTTTTTTTTTTTGTTTTGGAAACCAAAAAGATCATGTATAGTCGCTGACTCCCTGCGAGATTCATTTGCAAATCAATATCGTAACACAACTAGGATTTAGATTGGGAAAGAGCATTAATTAATTTTGCCCCATGTACACCATCATGTATGTTATGGAGTTGTTGCACAAGAAATCAAACAATTAATCTATTTCGTGAAAGTGCTTTTAGGCCCCGTTTGTTTAAGTTGTTTGGAATATATGGGAGCTAATGTCCTCTCCCAACTGCTCTCAACTGCTGTTTAGTGTTTGGGTAATTCTTTTTCATGTAGCATTTTGTTAATATTTAATATATAATTATTTTTTAAGTTTATTTAATAATTTAAATTTTAAATTTGAAAAATTGTTAATATAGTATTAAAATTTTATAACTAAAAGGTCTGTATTTAAATTACTGTATCAACATTTCTATATAGAGTATTTTTTTTTTTGGGTGTGTTATAAAAAGAGAAAAAATTGATTATATTTATATATATAATTTTAAAATTAAATCAACTTGTTTGTTTTATTTTACCTATAATGTATAAATTATCTTTTTTATTAATTAGATCAAATTCTCTGTACTTATAGGAACACATTCGAAATATTTTAATATTCTTCTAGTCATTTAATTAGAAATTCATTACATTAATTAACAAGGAATTCTATATGGGACGCTATTGTAGAGCAACTGTTTAAACTTATTCTATATTGTTGGAAAATAGCATCTCTACAACTAGAGATGCTAGCTGCTTTTCGCGCCATATTTACTGTTTTGTCCCTTAAAGCACGCTCCCCGCACACGCTGACCCCTTTCTTTTCTCTCCACATTAACAAATAAGAAGAGAATCTTGAGTCACGATATTAACAATAAAAACCCGAGAAAAAAAACCTTTATACTTGATTAATTAGTCGTTGTTGATGTGTGGATCTAAAAATAAATCTAACACTTCCTATGTGGGACTAAAAATGTAATTTTTGTATCCAATCATGCTAAAAAATTTACCATCATGTTAAATATTATAAAAATTATAAGACAGCCATAACAATAATAAAAATCTAAACACACATAAATAACTTGCCTTCAATTTTATTTTACATTGCATCAACAACAGTCATCTATGTGTTCTGTATAATTATATGATACTAATTGCCAATCCAAACATACCATTTAATCTTAAGATTTTATAGTCCACTATTATCAACGTCATCTTATCCCCTAATTCACCCCATATCGATACAATGACACTTCCAATGATAATCTTTTATGGGTTGGCATACACAACATAGCGGTGGTGGCTTACGGTGATCTAGAATGAATGGGTTTGTAACCACTCCGGATTGTCCAAGTGGCTGTTTAACCAATAGTCTAGGGTTCCAATTTCAGCCCCCTCGTCTTCTTTCTACGGGCTAAATGTCTTGAAAAAAAAAAAAAGCTTTGTTGTTAGTGTCTGGAGAGGTCTGGTCAGAGACTCATCAGACGGGACAGGTGTCAAATTGTTGTTCGTCCCATTTTCCCAAACATTACCTTTCCCTTTCCTCATTACGTCACATTTTTTTAAACTACACGCTAACCCCCCTCTCACTCTGGCCTCTCTCTGCCATATGCGTTTTTAAGAGTAAATTTCCAGTCTTGCTTTTCACTTTTACTGCAATATTTCTCAATGGAAATTGGAAAAGAACCAGACAACAGTGCACGCCACAGTCACAAACAAACCTGTAACCTGTTCACTTCATTTCACAGCACATTTTTTTTTTATTTTTTATTTTTAAGAGATAAAAAAAAAGAAAGTGAAAATTGTAAATGAACCGGTAATTTTTGGGTTTATGGGTGCAAAGAAAAGAGAGAATGGAAAGCATACGAAAGGCTTTCGAGTAAGACACCTCATTTTTGTGCAGTCCGGAAATTGACGGCCACACCCTTCTTAACCTCTTATCTTCTCTTTTATGAGCTAATAAAAATTTTTATTATTTTTTTAATCTTTCGTTTTTTGTTTTTTTCCTGGGGTACTGTGGATTTCTTGGTAATACGCTAATAATTATTCTCTATATATAAACGAGGGCTTTTTATCACTGTTTTCACTGGTTATAGTGGCGGATCTGCTAAAAGAAACCGGCCATGTAGATTCTCTCTATCAAGAAAAAGTGGGGCGGAGATTGGAGAAGAAGAGAGGAAGATCAGAAGGAGAAAAAAAGGGAAAAAAATACAAAAAAAAGTAATGGATTTTGACGAGCAAGAAGACCAAGAAGAAGAAATGGGAATGGCGGTGCCACCGAGTTACGACTCAATTAGCAACTCGGGTCGGCCGAAAACGGGGGGAGAAGGTGCGCCAACGAGTGCTAGAAAACCCGTGAGATACAAAGAGTGCCTCAAGAACCACGCCGTCAGCATCGGCGGGCATGCGGTGGATGGTTGCGGAGAATTCATAGCGGCAGGCGACGAGGGCACCTTGGATGCACTTAAATGCGCCGCGTGCAACTGCCACCGGAATTTCCACCGAAAGGAGACGGACGGAGGAGGGGACGGAATATGTCACCAGCAGCAGCAGCAGCACCACCACCACCACCCGCAATTCTCTCCATACTATTGTCCGCCACCTCCTGCTGGGTATCTTCACCTGGCACCGCCGCCTCCGCAGCAGCATAGGCCTTTGGCCCTGCCTGCGGCATCTGGCGGGGGCGGAACTCCCGGAGGATCTGGTGGCCCAGGCGGTGGATACATGAGAGAAGAGGAGGACGTGTCTAATCCCAGTAGTAGTGGTGGCGGTGGCGGTGGTTGTGGAGGCGCCAGTGGGGGTTCAAAGAAGAGGTTTAGGACCAAGTTTACGCAGGAGCAGAAAGATAAGATGTTGGAGTTTGCTGAGAGGCTTGGGTGGAGGATCCAGAAGCATGAAGAGGCTGCTGTGGAGCAGTTTTGTGCGGAGAATGGTGTTAAACGGCATGTGCTCAAGGTCTGGATGCACAACAACAAGCACACTCTCGGTAAGAAACCCTAAATCTTTAGGCCACACAGAAAGCCCAAAAAGGACCAATATTAATATTAATTTGGATCCGCTTCCATCGTCCAGCTATTGCCAGAGATAATCAAGGAGACATCACATCGCATATTTGAGCAGTTTGAATGTCGAATTGTCAATTCATTAGGATATTCAGATTAGGGTTCTTACTGTTTTCCTCTTCTTCTTCTTTTTTTTTTTTTTTTTGAGATTTTCTTTTTGTTCTAGTTGAATTAAACTTTCGTTTAGTTTCTCTCCTTTTCCGTGTTGATTGTAGGATGAATGATGATGATCACTTCTTTGTTTCTGAAAACACCGTGCTGACGGGCCATTGCTCAAGTCAGCGCATCTTTTAATTGTGCAGCCTATAGTTTCTTTCTTCAACATAACCAAAAAAAAAAAAAAAACAAGAACTGCAGCATATTAAGAAACTGGTTCAACTCTATATGCTTTAGCTGGCGCTCTTGTTAAATTTTTTGTTTTTTTTTACTTGGTATAGATTGGAACGGCAGGAACTCGGAAACACCCAGTGGCATTGATTGAATCTCTGCATTTCAAAGTCTGTCAGTTCAGCTGTCTCTAGCTAGCTAGCTAGTTAACACTTCCTAGGTTAGCATCATGTGATGATGACGATGATCGTCATCACGATGATAATGAGGATCGATCGGAGAATTACGGGTCGAATCAAACGTGTTTAGCATGCAATGCTGTAGCGTTTTGTGCCCCATTTACAACTGTCAACTTCTCCTTCTTTTCTCTCCTGCTCACGGCCATAACTTTACCTCTCTCTCTCTCTCTCGCGCGCGCGCTCCCTTCTATCTCTCTCTGGTTTACTGTGACTTCACGCTGAACAAAGCTCAAAACCACCGAAAAAGGGCGTGGACAAATGTGCTCAATTGGAGGGGAAAGAGGGACCAGAAATGGAGGGAGCTGGCTGTTAGTACAAAAAATTGCATCCCATCACTGCTTTCCTTCCTGATACCTCGTCCTCCATTAATAGCTCTCTCTTCTCTCTCTCTCTCGCAGACGTTTCCCTCTATTAACGTTCTACTTTTTCTTTGTTTTTCTTTTTTGTCTTCGTCTTTCTCTTAGTTCTTTTCTGCAATAATTGTTGAGCTTTTCAATGTACTGGTAAACCAAAACAAAGCTCGGAGTGGTGATTAACGTAGCAGTGACGGACAGTCTTTACCAGTTTTTATGGCAGATTTGCAGACCTTGTGATTGTCATTTACTCATGGCACATGGAGAAGTTTAAACTTCAGCACATTTGAAACAGGCTTCCTTGCTTTCTGTTTTTCTTTTCTTTTTCTTTTTTTCTTTTTTTCTTTTTGAGGGGTTGTGAACGGTGCGCAGCGGTGAAATGAATTATAGAAGCAAATCCCTAAGTTATGCTCGAGTTTTAATTACAAATTCAAACATAATTGCGTGCATTGAAAAATGAAAGTTAATTAAGAAGCTAAACCCTAATTAATTAATTAATTAATTAGCCACAGACGCTCTCATATAAGAATCATTAGATCGTATATTGTGAAAAAGATGAGTAGGGTGCTTAGTGGGAAATTAAAGTGGAAATTAAGGATGCCAAGGGCAGAACCATGCAATAGACAAAGCGAGTAGATGTTGGAGAAAGGCAAGTAAAGTAAATGAACAGGCCTAACGCAGCGACGCCAGGGGGCAGTGGAAGCTGTCTATCGGAAAATTGATCTCTAAAGTTTGGTCTCATGTTATGTTGCTGCTTTTGTTCTGTTCCGTTGAAAGATGCGTGTGGGGGCTCTGTCCTGAAGAAAGAAAACGGAACAATGATAAATGCACTGACATTACAGCTAATGTGGGTTACGTCCTGGTGGTTGTCTCTCTATTAACTCCTAGCCAGAGTGTACCAAGACCCCAACCCAAAGCTCCTCTCATTGTTTCTCTAGACTGCATCATCTTTTGCACCCAAAATAAACTCTTTCTCTCCCACTCGCAAGGCCTGCTTTTGCAAACACTACTACTAATAATAATATGAGAAATGTATGCGAAAATGCTAATGGATCTGATTTGTAAAAATGTATATGCACATCTTCATGTGTCAAGTATAAAACAGAGTGTATAAGTGAGCGAGATTCTGCCATTGCAAAAATTGAAAATTAAATATACACAATCTTATTTTTGTGTTCACAATAATGATATAAGGCAAAGAAACTGACTGAATGCCAATGATGTAGGCAATGGCTATTTTTGGATTCCATGGATCATCCAACACACATAAAGAACTCGCTTCTCTCTCTCTCTCTCTAATATGGCAATTTTTGGTTTTTCCATTCATATTTTTTCTTTTGGTATATATCTTCAGTTGATATTCATCTTCGTCATAAATGGACGAGAATCTTTGGGGGAAAAAATATACATCAGCGGTTGCTCAATTTTCTTAATTAATTGACGATCCTTAACAGAGTTGTAGTAAATTAAAAGATAGTTTCGCACAAAAGCCTTAATTAGTTCGCAATGTTCATGATTCACAAAGTGTTATTAGTAGTCCTTCAGTCAAAGCAACATGTAGTACCCATATGAATTCTGACTTTAAGATAGACCTAAAATCAATACAAATTTTATTATCAAATGACATAAGTTATTGGGACAAAAGGGATTTTTTTTTCTTTGGAAAAAAAAAATTAAAGGTCCGTTGATATTGAGTCTTAAAGTTACAAACCGTGGCTTATCAATTTAAAAGGCATTTTCTATCAGCACATATTCAATAGCCGATAAATTTATGCAGCTAGATTCTTATTAGAAACACGAATAAGTTAGTAGTTATTATCTGAGCCGTTCGAATTTATATAAATTGCTAGGAACTATTATGAAAGTCTATCAATGCCACAAATATCATGATATATTGGTGTTTCAAATAAACTTTACTATGAAATATAGGAAAATTTTGGCGCTTGGGCATTTAATGCTACCAAATGGCAAATACTTATGCAATAAATGCCTTCATGCATGCAAGAGTACCTGTATATATATATATATATATATATATATATATATATTATTTTTTTCTGCATAGATTTCCTAAATATTTATTTTGATTTCAACACGATTGCGTTTACCTTAATCGAACTGAGGCATGGCCCGCAGACCAAGCCAAGCCATCATGGCTTTCTTGGTTGTTATCTTTTTAATAGGTGAACTATTCTCTTGTTTTGTTGTCCTTTTATATTGCCGTTGTTGACAAATTTTTGCCAAAAATAAGAATAAAATAAGATAGCTTACCCCGATAAGCTATTCAACAAGAAAAAAGTAGTGTTTTTAGAGAATATCTAATCGATAACACACCTAAGAGGTACAAAAAATATATATATATATATATCAATCACATATTTTTTACCCTTGTGAATAAATGAAATTAGAAATAAAAATATTTATTGTATTGTTCTCTTCTATTTACCTATGACTCAATAAGTGTTGTTATAAAGTGTTAATCTTGTTTTCATTTTTTATGACATGTCGAGTGAGGTTGAGGTAAGGGAACGAGCCATGTGTTGAACGCAGGCTGAATACATGCGGAGAAAACCAAATATCCAAGTAATCATAAAATCATAAATAATTTAAAAAAAATGAGGATCAAAAAAATTTTGATAATATAACCAAAAATTGATCCTTCTTCGAAATTATTGAAGAGGCGTGAATTATGATCCTTAATCAACTCTAAATTCAAAAAGGCAGATCAATGCTAAAATCAAAGCTACTATGGTGATGGTTAAAAAAAAAAAGAAAAAAAAAAGAGAGAGATAAGAATTAGTTTCATGAAGGAGAGGAACAATAATATTTCAGTGTACCCAAACGAAGGAAACAGCGAAAGAAAGAATCGGAAAAATTTCCTCTACTTCAGCAGCATGTCTTATGACCAATGCATATATATAATGTTGCGTTACAACTGAAAAAAAATAATACAATAGAGAACGATTATGTGGGTGTAAGTTAAAAAGACATAAGTATGAACAAAATTAAAAAAATAAATTAAAAAAAATGATTGGATACCTTATCTCGTGTATTCCTATGGCTCCTTAAGGTTAAGCCAACTAATTTTTTTTCAAAAATAAAAATCACAAGATAAAGAAAAGCTTACCAATCACGATCTAGTAACACCATAATCAGAGGCTATGATTATGCAGGCTAATAGTATACATGAACAAGACCTTGAGGGCGTTCGGTGTTTGGGTTCAGATCCTAACTTTTTCAAATTCTCACAAAAATGTAGGTTTAATTACAAAGCACCAAATATATATATATATCTTTATTTACCTTCCTTACTTTTTTTTATTTATTAAATTATAAATTATACAATAAAAGAGAGTTCTTCCTATTCTCACAAATTATATATTCATATTCAATATCACGAGAACTCAAAGATAGAAATTTAAAATGTTAATTATTGGGATATTTTTGAGTGAATTACTTATCTTTCTCACGATATGCACAATTTGGCAAGGACATAACATTCCTCTAAAGTTCATCAAATTCATTTCTTTGTTAGAGTGGATGAGATTAGTAAAATTAATTTTTGAAAGTTTCTTTCACATGCTCAAATTGGAGCTTAGAGACGACTCCAATGGAAACAAAACGGCCAAAACGAGGGACAAGAAACATTCAACTCCGGAAATATAAGATTCATAGGATGAACTTATACGAAAATTTACAAGTGCCCAAGAATCTCATGAACAAAAACAGTTGAAAAAAACAAATGAACCAAACACCCAATTTCAGTTCATTTTAAGGTCGAAAGGGTGGCCCAATGCCATGGATGAATATTTATAAGTGTTATCGGCCACTAACTCCAATCGCGTTATGTTCCCTCTCTTCAGATTGCCTGTTGGGATGCAGACAGACAGTTAAGCTGTCCTTAGCGACCTTTCAGAAACTGGGCCAATTCAAACCTCTTTTACTTGATATTCCGACATGTAGGCCTGCCCAGCCAGGTCTCAGCTTATTACATTTTCAACCAGGCCCCGGGGGGCCCAGATATACCAGTAAGGCTGGCTAGCCCTTTGCCTCGTTCCCAATTTCCGAAGTCTCGAAATTCACTTTCTCCAGCACATCGCAAGTGGTTTTTCTTTTTTCTTTTTTTTTTTCTAAAGAAAATTCAGCCATTTACGATAATATGATTCTTTTAACTTTTATATTCCATTACATCATACACGACTTAACGGACGGTATATTCTTAGCTTATCTTGGTACCATATATATATATATATATATATATATATATATATATATATATAGAGAGAGAGAGAGAGAGAGAGAGAGAGAGAGAGAGAGAGAGCTTCTTACCAATGGTTATTTACATATTTTATTAAATACAACAGGGATTAAAAGATAAAAGCTCTTTTTATGGACACAAGCCACTATGGTTGGTGAGATGAATCAATTATTACTCGGAATTCATTCCATAATTTGAGAAACGAAATTGTGCAGATTAAGAACAAGGCCTATATTAAGGCCCTCGAGAGAAACCTTGGTGGCTAAACTCTATCTTTGAAGTATGAATTTTAATCTTACGAATGAAGTATGAAACTTCTAAAAATAAAAAATATATATTTTTTAATATGTCTCAATTATTATTATTTAAAAAAAAAGAAACAAGGCCCATATCAACATAATGTAAATAGTAATGTCATAGATAATAACAATCACAGTAACCATAACAACTGTGCAAGTATTACGCAGTTTGAATGTGTATACAAATATATTTTACGATGAATGAGTTTCAATGGCAAAGGAATGTTATATTAACTTCACGACAAATATAGCATGCAATATTCCATTAATTCCCTATTCTGCACGTAAGATTTTACATAATGAGAAATTTTTGGCTCCGAGCATATCACGAGCTGGGTTGCAGCAATGCTCCTTTAAGACTTTTCACTGCATTATCATAGCATACGAAGCCCCTGAACCAGAACTCGTGGCTGCGGACGGAGATTATTTGGATGTCTTTTTCAGCCGGATTGACTTTGCTTGTTGATGGATTGACAGTCTTCACCTGGTGTAATGGAATAACAACCTTGGCACATGTAGGAATAAAAGAACAATGTAAGTGGCCAAAATATGGTGATCTTAACAAATGTGAAAAAAGGCCAAAGCAAAACACAAACAATGAAAGAGAGATAGGAAAGCTCTGAAAGGGAGGAGAAGACAGGAGGAGGAGAGGAAGAAGAAAGGCCTAAAAGGAATAAGGGAAGGATGATTTCGTACTTCGTAGTGCACAGAACAGTTGAAAAAGAACCCTAGTTTTAGTAAGTTCTTAGACAAGATTTTATTTAGATCAGTGACAATGAATTAGAGACAAACGACCTGCTCGACACTAACAAAGTATTACCGCAATGGTAAGGAAAGTATGACTGTCAGCTTGGTACCTTAAAACCTTAAGCTGGATTGGTCCGTTTGATTGTTAGTAAGACCCAATGTACGACCGCGGTGGTAAGTGCTCAAACTGATGGGTTAAACCATGGAATCCCAAGACAACAAGCATGAATCGGCACTCCGCAGAGCAGGATTTTCCCCGACATATCTGAAGCAAAGAATTCAATCATCAACACACTGCTCCATCGTACCTCAAACAGTTAACCACTCCAGTTATTTTATTCCTTCATTTTAGGTAAAGATGTTGCCTCATTCTTCTGAAAAGTATCGCTGATCTACTCGTCAAACCCCTCACCTAGCTAATTCCCTGTAAAGTTATCAACACCTCCAACTTTTACATTTCTGTTACCAATGCTCACCAAGAGATCCCATGTTCAGGAAAAAACATCAAGGTAGCACACTGGAACATCAACGTATTTGCTTTTGCTTCAAGGTACAAAATGATGGTAGGAGAGAAATCACAGGACTTTGACACAGATGATCTTGAGACAATTGAACTATCCGCTCTGCCAATTTGACATTTTAGATTCCATCGCACAAAAATATCCTTTAGTAGAGTGTCGCTAAAACAATGTTCCTCCAAGTTCATGAGGAAAAGAGCAAATGCTATCTGAGCATACATACTTCTGAACATATCTATATATTGTCACCTCATTTCAAGTATTGGGTTCCTAGCCCAGACAAAGAATGAAAAACATTCGAAAATGTTGACAGGCATGATCTGCATACCTTATAGTAGCTCCACTGCGTTTGATCACAAACTTTGTATGACAGAGGGTTGTCGCTACAAAATGCAAGCTTTGCTGTTGAAAAATACAATATTCCCATAACCGGACCAGCAAAAGTGGATAGGTAGCATGCATATGTTTTCACAAGCTTCTCCTCAGGAATGGTCTCGAAAGTTTGTGGGAAGACCTTCTCGTAACCACCTTCTGCAAGCACCTTAGCTCCTTGAGCAATTCTTCCCACAGCAGCATCAGCAAAACTGGGACCAGTTTTCACTAGACAAACGTAAAGAATAAAAGAAAAGGCTTGGATATTATAAATTAAAAAAATAAATCAATTTAACTTTTGGTAATCAAATCATCATCAGTGTAGAAATTATTACTTCCACTAGATTATAAATCCAATTAGCCATTAAAAGGGTAAAGGATTACATTTCACAAGTGCAGAGGAAGGGAAGCATAGATGTCATAGTCCTTGTCCCCTTGCTAGTCATTTGGAAAATGAATGAAGAGGCAGAAAACATAACTTCAACACCTAAATATCGCACAAAGTATACTAATCAAAAGACTTAAGACGTCGAGCCAGAAAGGGCAAATAAAAATTGCAGAAATTGCTCGATGAAACAATAGTCGCCAATGAGCCATGATAAAAGCAGAGAGCTCTTCATTAGTGATGCACAAAAACAAGCATTCTCTCTCTATAGTTCCTGCTGCGACACAATGGACCATTCATTTCTTACTCTCAGTGAAGGCGATTATGACATGGAAACCAGAAAACTAAAAAAAAAAAAAAAAAGCATATTTAAAGCTTAAACACCAACAAAAAAAGACAGAGAGAGAGAGAAAGAGAGAGAGAGAGGGAGAGAGAGAGAGAGAGAGAGACTCAAAAGACGAAATGCACAAAAGACCTACTGTGTTGCCACACGTTTCCAGCAAGATCCTCGGCCTTCTTGGTAGCCTCTGCTGCCTTTTTTCCCCATTTCCCTAAAGCGTCCTTCGCCACCTTCATCTTATTTACATAAAAATCAAATACCCCACATTCAAAATTTAATAAAAAAAATGTCAATTCAATTGAATCCAAATCAGTTCCAGTAAAAACAGAGACGCCTCAAGTGTCAAGCGTATGGTCAATGATGAACGTACTTTTGCTGGAGGGAGCCGAAGAGACGTAGGGATTGGACTCCGGTGGCATGGTAGTGACGGCGCTTCCGGGGATCGGGGCCGTGCACTGGTGGGCCGGAGGCTGGGAATGCTGGGGACCCGCGGTGACGTTGGACCACTTCCCAGGAGGAGGAGGAGCGTCGTCGTCTGGGTAGTCCGCGGTACTAGGATTCTGGTTCTGCTTTTCGTGCGAATCGTCTTCAGATGACTGCCATTTTGTAGTTGCAGTTGTTGTCGCGGCGTTGGATTGGTCGACCCCGACGTGCAAGGGGTGCTGACTTTGATTCATGTTTTGTTTTCGTTTTCCTTCTTCGCCAAGTATCTGTCTTTAAGACAAGACAAGACAAGACAAGAGACAAAAGAATTTGAAGTTTGAACGTACTAGATTCAAATTCAAGATGAGTTTCTTGTCTCTTTGTTTTAAGTTTAAACCTCTGAAGAAGAAATCAAAAATGTGATCAACGTTCACAATTACCGCTGGAAAACGGTTACGCGTGATGGATTTTCTATAATATTCTTTGGGGAATCTTTTCTTTTCTTTAACAAAAACAAGTTACAATATGTTCTTCGTCATCATCCACGCGTGACACAACATAATTTGCTATTTATTAGAAAGTAAACGATGATTAAAAGACTTAAATTTAAATTAATGTAAAAAAAATGAAAAAAAGGTGCACCACCGATAGTGTTCTTTTGGGAATCGAAAGCTTGAAAACCTGTAACTGAGATGTAACATTCTTGATCGATATCGATTTATAAGATAGGCCAAGATGAAGCCCAAAAGTTAGCGACAACTTGGATGCGTGGTAAAAGAAAGGCCCAAGGATGTTGTTTAACCTAGAGGCCTCGAGATGGGCTGGGGTGCCAACCTATCCATGCCCAAGTTGCGAAAGGAGTTCAACTCGAGCTAAGATTACTCATAGCTTGTCATGGTTCTCACTATTATTTATTTTTTTGTGTTGTAATAATCGATAATTATGAAGTGCTTTGGGCTGTTTGTTAAATGGAATCGTAGAAGTTTCACCCCATCACGCACCCGGTAGATGGTTGCAGGGGAGGTTCCAAAGGCGAAAGTCGAGTTCAATTATTGCATGCATACCGGGAGACTGATATGGTATTAAGGTGACGATTAGCTCTCTAAATATGTCTTTATGCATAAATTTGAGTATTCATAGTCTGGCTTAATCTCCAAATGGATCTTAAATGCTGACCAGTGGGATTAATTTAAGTCACAGTCATGTATTACCAAAAGATAAACAGCTCTAATGCAAGCTTATCGGCAATAATCATCAAGAATTGGTCTCGCAGAACTTGCATCCTACTATGATTTCCACTGTCATATTTTCCAGTTTTACACTTCCACTTCATATGTTATCTATCTGTAGAGTTTGAAGGGAGAGTTTTCTTCCAAAACTTTCCACATCTTATGAAGGTTGACAGTGATTTTTTGTCCCCTTGATGGTCTCTCGGCAGACGGCTCCTATCTGTTAGTGTCATATATAGCTAAAAAAAAAAAAGAAAAGGCTATGTGCACTCGAAAGAATGGCCTAAAGCTACAAGCTTTTCGGGTTATTCTTGTTCAGCTTTTAATCTTTGCTCTTCTTCCGCAAATCCCAGTAGCATAGTGGAAACCAGGCAAGAAAAGAGAAGGGTCTCTCTCTTTATCATAGACAAGGTACACCCTATTTTGTTGGAATCAGATGGCTTCCAAGAAAACTTCGAAATTAAATATTCAGACAGAGCATCAAGTAGTGGAAAGGTGTCTCACAAGTTTTGCATAATTCCTGTATTCAATGTAATGTCATGCTTATATTTTTTGAAAGGTAATGTCCCTCGTGCTCATTTATCCCAGGAAAGGAGACAAGAAGTAATCAAGGCCATGCCCTTGGTGGATCCAATCACAATTCACATTGTCCGTGTT
Organism: Bruguiera gymnorhiza; assembly: GCA_020883675.1. NCBI lineage: Eukaryota > Viridiplantae > Streptophyta > Magnoliopsida > Malpighiales > Rhizophoraceae > Bruguiera > Bruguiera gymnorhiza. The sequence goes on along the minus strand of JAIRCJ010001047.1, from coordinate 1,986,110 downwards.
TGTGCGAGGGAATTCCGTGATAAAAGTCATTGTCACAGGAATACCGATCCATCCACCTTGAATCTCGCATCTTTTTTATTTGACAATGTTGCTGCTGATAATTCTTCTTCAACTCTCAACAAGAAGAACCAAAAAAAAAAAAAAAAAAAAAAAGAGGACCCCAAATTGCTTAGATACAATTCGTTGCTTGGAATCCATTTATCAGTGCAACAAAACAAGGCACAAAAAAGAAGGATCAAATCCAAGCATGTCAGTCAAACTCCTGTGTTTGAATTAGGTCAGCGAACCCCTTTCTATTTGATATCTTTGAGCAATATGCTTGATTTAGCTCCCGTCTTATTAAGCATCTGACATATTTTTAAATATATAAATGTCACATTAGTAAAATATAATGGCCTAATCTAACTTATGATTTTGTTTTTTTTGACTTCATGATCAAATGACTTGATTTTTTAACCCGGTTTTTCCCACTGTTTTAATTAAATTTAGGATATGTGCATAAGAGTATTATTATATAGATGAAGTCTTTAAAATAGTCAAGCACAAGCTAATATTAAATCAATTGTCTATAATAATTTTCCCTGATATTATAACTGTGTTTATAATTTGTGTACTAAATATCCTGAAATAACGTCCTGGCGGTGCAAGTGAAACAATATACAGATTTCCAACGCCCCAACAGTTATTCCATTTCCTGAAAATCCGATGATCATGCTCCCTTCCTTTCAGTATTATTTCCCACATTTGGTGTGTACTCTTTTTAGTTGTTCGAAGAGTTTTTATTGTTGTAGATTAATTGAATCTAACATATTTTTTTTCTGACAACAAAGTAAGACATCATCCCTGTATTCTTATTTTTATAGACTAACATAATATATATATATATATATACTTATAATATCACACAAGAATCATCTAGATGTCAAAATTACTAAAAATTAAAAAGTAACTACATACGTACACCACATATAGCCAAATGGCTTTAATAGTAGCAATCCACGTCTAACAAACAAGTGCCTGATTTAGAGAAATTTTGCATTAATATGAGAGAGAGAGAGAGAGAGAGAGAGAGAGTGTGTGTGTGTGTGTCAGAATTAGATGCAATGAAGAACGAAGAATGGTGACAACCTCAACAAACACCTAATGAAAAATGGATAGCTCAATTTCATCATATCTTTATTTTTTTTTCCCTTTCGTTGTTATTATCACTCTATTTTATTTCATTTTATTTACCTCTATTTCGTTTTCTTTCTTTTTTTTTTTTCATTCCTCCGCTATCCAACAAACAAGAGACGGAAATTAAGTAAGGGGGGTTTTATTTTATTTTTACAAACTAGAAAAAAGCTGGACGGACTCGTGCTTTAGGTATTTAGCTGTGGCCCTATGCAACATCGTTAAAACAATAAAACTAGTCACGCGATTACACGGCGCGCGAACAACACTCGCCCGAATGCGCCACATCGGCCGTCTCAGCCATTCGCTCGATGCGAGCTACAGTTGCGAAACAACAGTGTACTCCTTTTCGATTGGATCGTGCTTTTACAATGTGATGCAATATAGGATAAGGAGAAATAATTAGCTTCTTGTTAATGCGAAATGATTTAAAGGAGTTACGAAATAATCATCAATTCTAAGTATGTTTTGTAGAATCATATGATATTTTTCCAATTTAATCACACTCTAGGAAGTGAAGGGTAAACAAAAAAAAAGTTGAAAAGTGAATACAAAATTACTAATAGCACACATTTCTCAAAATGATTGAGTATTTAGCCCATGGAGTTGATCTGGGAAAACACCTATCGTACTTTTTAAGGTACCAAAATGAAGAACTTTTTACCTTCCCGAATCACACAAATTTTTGGGTAAAATACTGTTTAATGAAGGTCAACCTGGTGAAATATTTAGTTTCTGCTAAAATATGACGACAATGTACTGCTAATAATCATGTTAATTTTTTTAACGCATCACTTAACAATATATATATCATTATTGCTGAGTAATTTTAGTGCTTGAATTTACATTATTAAAAATTAAACCCATTTTTACATATTTTAAAAATTAATTTTCACACTATTTATATAATAATTGATATTATTTTATTTCATAATATCTTAAGAGGTATTATTACATATATACATGTACTAATCTCATGACAAAGAATTAATACATAGTAGTCCTCTTTGACTTTTTTTTTCTTTTCTAAGTGTTTTGAAGATTTTTCAAAATAGATTAGTTTCATTTCCATATCGTCTCTTATGAACGAATAAGAACAGCAACCTCTTAATTGAAGTCTTTTAGTCGCGTTAGATTCTTCAACTTCCATAATCATTTGGTTATTAACTCACCAACTGTCACAAGTAACAGCCATCCAGAGAAACTAAAGAGACGATAGTTAAGTTCATATAAATTAAAAAATCAATCCATGTTGTTTCCCATTGTTCTTTGCAAGGCCAGGTATGGTTGAGGTTAGTACAACATTTGATCTGCTTCCACGGTGTTTAGGCTCTCGCGACATTTCCGTAAATTGTCACCAAGCTGTCTCTGTTCTTTTTTTTTTTTTTTCTTCTTGTAATTTTCTTCATTGTTTCTCCTTAAACAACAAACTTTTTATCGTGTCTTTGTAGGTTGCAAAAGATAAAGAAAGTTAAAGGATGAGATCAAGTAAATTGTTCTTTTGAATATGGTGTTTGGACTTGCTTAAAAAAAATAAAATAAAAAAGGGGGAGGTCTTTGTATAGCTTAGTAATATTATTTATCAATCAATTTTTGATTTATAGTTTTTGATATAAACATTACTTATATGTAGAATTTCAATTTTGATCTTTGGACAACTATAAACGATTTTTAGAGAAATCATGTGGCATCGGAAAAGATTAAGCTTTGTATTTCAATAAATGGGAAGAATACAATTTTTTTTTTTTTTGTATAGAATCTATCTTTTTGTTTGTACAATCAATCTCCTTTAATCTGATATAAATTCTCGGTATCAATTTTAATCATACGGGAATATATTACCAAGAAAACTAAAACTTCTTTATTATTATTATCAAGGAATTAAAAAAAATCTCAAAAAAAGGTACTTTGAAAAAGAATATATAAAATGAGAATATTAGTCACTGTTTATCACAATAATGAAGTGAAAATTTTAGAGGATATGTTTACATGTTATGTTTTTTCAGTGTTCCTCACTAATACTTATAGGTTCTTTTTTTTTTTCTCTCTCTTTAAATTAAATACCCAAAAAAATTAAAAAACAAAATAATAAGATAAAATTATTCATGCTTTGCGCGTAACCCGAATTAATAAAGCTAGATTGAATTAATAAGATAATGACAAGTGACCATGAGAATTAATTTCGTGGATTTCATTATCTTAACTAAACCCCATAGAAAAACTGTCATTTAGACGCGTGACAGTGACTTTATGTAAGTTTGCCATTGGGACGCTTATAAGTCAAACTCATCATTGATTCCATAACCAAACAGGTCCAAACAAGTGTTTTTGCAAATTACATAAACCGAGAGAGGCTTTTTTTGATATATAACAAAAAAAAAAGGTCAATAATTCTCTTTAAATACTTTAATAATTAAAAAATTAAAATTTTATTTAAAATTATCAAAATTTATTTAAAAAAATATAAAAATAAAAAATTACTCTAATAAATAAAAAAAAAAGTTGATGGTTGGAAAAAGATGAATAATTAAAAGACAAAAAAACAAAGCATGTAACAAAAATATTAAAACCCAAATAATGGAGGAGAAGTGTGGAGAGAGCCATTGGATATTTCAGATGAGAGAGAGAAAGTGGAGAGAGAGAGAGAGAGAGAGAGGGGGGGGGCATAAGAAAATCCCAATGCTCAGCCAGTCTTTCAGAACTTCTTGCCACCAAATAAATTATACTGAACTGATATCCTCTCCTCTCTTTCCCTCTAAAGGCCTCCCCTTTTATTTTCATGATCCAAAAAAATCATATATTCATTTGACCCCTCCAATCCAGAAGGGAAAAGAAGACAAAGAAAAGAAAAAAAAAAACAAGAAAAATAACTCATTTCCACTCTAGTTTTATGATTCTCAACAAGAAGCCCAGATCAGAGAGCGACCCTCAAACCCAAGATTTCTCCAGGGAGGATCGGGCTGAAATGTCCGAGGACGATGACCGATCTCCGACGCCGTCCGATTCAACTGCAAATGTTTCGTGTTCTGGAAAGATCCGAACTTGCAATTCCGGGTCCGGGTCGGGACCCAGCTCTGTCGTCCCTGAACCGGAAGCTCAGTACGCGGACCAGGTACTGGAGAACGTTCTCGAGAACGTGCTCTGTTTCTTGACGTCCAGGCGGGACCGGAGCGCGGCTTCATTGGTGTGCAGGTCGTGGTACCGCGTGGAGGCGCTGACCCGATCCGACCTCTTCATCGGCAATTGCTACGCCGTCTCTCCCCGCCGCGCCACGTCCCGGTTCACCCGAATCCGGTCCGTGACCCTGAAAGGGAGGCCCCGTTTCGCCGATTTCAACCTGATGCCGCTCAACTGGGGGGCCCACTTCAAGCCGTGGGTCTCTGCTCTAGCTGAGGCTTACCCGTGGCTCGAGAAGGTTCACCTGAAGCGCATGTCCGTCACCGACGATGATCTCGCGCTTCTTGCCGAGTCCTTTTCGGGGTTTAAAGAGATTGTTCTTGTGTGCTGTGATGGGTTCGGTACTGGTGGACTTGCAGTGGTTGCTGGCAGGTGCAGGTAATAGCAAATTAGATCTCATCATGGTGAGAATTTTTTTTTTTAATTTTTTTGGTGGCCGTCGCTATGTGGGGTTGATTTTAAAGCATAATGCTATACTAAGTTCTGTAAGTGAATTAAAACAGACTTAGCAGTATCACTTGCTGGGTTCCTGTTTTTCAAAAAGCAAGTTATAGATCTGTATCTATTGTGAAAAGGTCGAAGTTGGATACTTTGATGGAGCTGGGACTTTTGATGCTTTTTGTGATTTGTATTGTTGTTTGTTAAACTTTTAAACCAATGCAAACCTACATATTGCTTTCTTGAAATGCCTGGAATTTGCTCAACTTATTACGATTTTGCAATGAGAAAAGCTGCTTGATTGATGAACTTACAGTGTTTTCTGGTCTGCCATGTCCTATATACAGACAATTGAGAGTGCTTGATCTGATTGAATCTGAGGTATCTGATGATAAAGTCGATTGGATATCATGCTTTCCAGAGGGTGAGACGAGCCTTGAATCTCTGATTTTTGATTGTGTTGAATGCCACATTAATTTTGATGCATTGGAGAGGTTGGTTGCAAGGTCCCCTTCATTGAAGAAACTTAGGTTGAATCAGTTTGTGTCAATTGGGCAATTGTACCGCTTGATGGTCCGAGCTCCGCAACTTACACATCTAGGGACAGGCTCATTCAGCCCATCAGAGGATGCAGGTCAAGTAGAACAGGAACCAGATTACATTTCTGCATTTGCTGCTTGCAAATCTTTAGTTTGCCTATCTGGTTTTAGGGACATCACAGCAGATTATTTGCCGGCAATATACCCAGTTTGTGCCAATCTCACTTCTCTAAACTTTAGTTACGCAAATATAAGTCCAGAACAGCTCAAACCAATTATAAGCAATTGCCACAAACTGCAGATTTTCTGGGTATGTCTTCTTTCATTTTGTTTTTTATGGTTGATATGGGCAAATGTTTGAAGCCAATTTTAATTTTTATTCTCCAGGTCCTTGATTCAATATGTGACGAGGGACTTCAGGCCGTAGCTTCAACATGCAAAGAGCTCCGAGATCTTCGAGTTTTCCCTGTTGATGCACGGGAGGATTCTGAGGGCCCTGTCTCTGATGTTGGCTTCCTAGCAATTTCAGAGGGTTGTAGAAAGCTTCAATCTATATTGTTTTTTTGTCAGCAAATGACAAATGCAGCTGTAATTGCAATGTCAAAGAATTGCCCAGATCTTAAGGCATTTCGTCTCTGTATAATGGGGCGCCACAGGCCTGATTATGTTACTGGAGAACCTATGGATGAAGGATTTGGAGCCATTGCCATGAATTGTAAAAAGCTCACTCGGCTTGCTGTATCTGGTTTATTGACAGATAAAGCTTTTGATTACATTGGAAGATACGGGAAAATGGTAAGAACCCTGTCAGTTGCTTTTGCTGGAGACAGTGACATAGGCCTAAAGCATGTGCTTGAGGGTTGCTTTAGTCTACAGAAGCTTGAAATTAGAGATAGTCCATTTGGGGATGCAGCTCTGCTTTCTGGCTTGCACCACTATTACAAAATGAGATTTCTTTGGATGTCTTCTTGTAAGTTATCTCGTCATGGTTGCCAAGAGATTGCTCGAGCATTACCGCAACTGGTGGTAGAAGTTATTAAACATGAAGATGACAGGGACATGGATGAATATGTCGAGACACTATACATGTATAGGTCTCTTGAAGGGCCAAGAAATGATGTACGGGGATTTGTTTCCATCTTGTAGGAGTAATTTTTTCTAGCTGGAAGAAGTTGTATCAGCTTTCTTTAGTGGCTACTGGGCAAGTGACATTCTTTGCAGGAAAATAAAATTTGGCGGGTATCTTTTATATTACCTGCAAGATCCCTGTAATCCTTATCAGAGAATGTTGAATGAAATACCTGTGCCCTTATCATGTGCTGTTGCAGATGGCATTCAAAGCAAAAGCTATAAAGCAGCCCATTTCTTCTTTGCTTTGGTTCTTTGAAATAAGTTGTTGGTCAAGGATGGGTGATGCAGAATATTCATCACTATAAGGTATTTGGACCATTGGATCTTGCTGTATCAGTATGCTTCTAATTTTCTGTTCTTTCTGTTTTTTGTATTCATTTGTTCAAGAAAACGAGAAGGCTGCCAGAGAAAAGGGATGAGATGTCGAGGTGCAGAGCAGTCGTTCAATGGAACTATTGCTTATTATTTGATATGAAGAAGTGGAGATAAGTTGGAGGGTCAGAGGATTGGAAATGTTTAGTTACGGGTCTATTCTTTCATTGTTCTTGTGACCAACGGGGGAGGATTAAGAGCCGAATGCAAATACATCCACTGCTCACGGAAGTTAATCTGTCTGATTTTGACTCACACGGTAGCTAGACTGAAAAAGGCTGTAGCTGGTGAGAACTAAATGCTCAGAGACTGATGAATCTCTCCCACTCTCTTAATGTTTGTTTTTCTCTAATGTGTTGTTCTAGAATTTATTATTGTTATTGTCAGTCAATGTGAAATGGATAATAAATGCTGAGTATGCTTTTGCAAGTATCATATATTATGTATGTGTAACTTAAGCGTTCTGTCTTTTGCCTTCCTCTCGACATGTTGAATGATCAAATGACGGTGAGGTCCATTAATTGTGTGCGTGCGTGCAAGATATTATGCAATTAAACGTTGCAGCCCCCCTTTTTGACGACTCTTCGGAGGGGGGATCCAATTCATTCTCGAGGATATGGAGAACCGATGGATCTTTTCCTTTGTTTAGGCAGGCTGAAAAATCGGAAAAGGAGAACAGAATCGCATACAAAAACTAAAAAATTTTACTAAATGTGTCTTACTAAAAACACAATATATAAATGACTGATCATTTTACATGCCTCTCCAAGTTGTACCTTGGATTATCTGTGGCTCAGGGAACGGTTTAATTGGAGGAAAAAGTATATACTAAAGCTGCTTCTTGCTTCGTTGACAGCTTAATTGCACTCTTTTGTGCGGTCTGTCTTCTATCATGTTCACAGGCCTTTTCTTAGACCCGGGGTGGGGCTAAAATTTGGGTGACTTCTCACACCGCCGGAGTCTGCGTTACTAAGGAGCCAACTTCACCACCGATGCGCTCTCAATTATTGAGACGTGGGAGATTAATCTCTCTGCCATATTTGTCTGTATTCTTCCTGGCAAGCTCACCATCAAAGTGGAATCTGACCGTGCAACTGAAAGGTGATGGGAAGCAAAGCTAGACTTTCCAAATCATATGTGTTTTCTTCTTTCCATCAGCCCTGATCCAAATGGGCACCTCTCTTTCTCAATCTGGAATCATGAGTTTCACCTGGGGGGGTCCTAGTGGCTTACCAAGAAGGCAGTTTATCCAACGGTAAGGATAAGGGGATGGGTGTAATTGCGTGTGTGTGCGTGCCTTTTTTGGTGGGTTCAGCCTGCCTGGCTCCGGAGTCAGCTTATCCATATTGCTTTGCGAATAGTGCCCTGTATGACCCCTGCCAAAGAATGGCAGCCACTGCTTTTTGATTACATATCTTCGCCGTTCACGTTCTGTTCCTGAGCAATGCTGCCTTGTCCTAAAAAATAGAAAAGGTGAAAGAAAATAACAGATAATGACCTTATTCAAAGGACCAGGAAAATTTTAGCCCCATATACGTCAAGTGCACCCTCTTCGATGGACTTATCTTACCTACTAGACACACCTTATCTTGCCATCATTTGATAGATATAGAGACTTTTACTTAATTGAATGGCCATGATTGAACAAGCAAATCAAATCCCATTTTAGCTTTGCACATGCATTGCACTGTTGGCCTAAGCAGGTACAACATTATAATAAGTTACAATGACGAAGTTTAAGCTTCATAGGCACTGATTGGCGGATGCCCATCTCAAAGATATGCCCCACCACCTGATCAATGAATATGTGGGCCACGTGTACGGTATGGGAGATGGGATACATTAATGGGCTCGCTTGAGACATTACGAAAAGATAACTGACTTATTGGTATCATATAATCATCCATTTATATTTAATGATATCATCAGAGGCAGGAGAAAGCTAACGTACAAAGTAACAAACAACAAAACGTAACTAAATATGGCAGGTGATGACTCCACCTGTGAGTGGGCGATGGACTGGGTGCTTGTGGACAAAGTCGGTGAAGAAGCCACAAAAAAAAAAAAAAAAAGAGTTAGGTTTTTCTCGACTTTTTCCGGTTAAGCACATTCTTGGCTGAACCAAGCACGAGGTCAACCACTCAAGTATGCTCGCCTGTGTTGCTCCACTTATTTAATTTTCCTCCCGTATACATGTTCTTTAAAAAAAAAAAAATTAATTGCAAACGTTCTCATACAGTATAATATGCACTTGTAAATCTCATGTATTGCAACCCTTCCTCCCCTCGGCGCTAAGGATTGATCCTGCTCTAATTTGGCGACTCTGCCTTTGCCTTGTTTTATTTGAAAAACTGCTTTGCATATTCTTAACATAAAACATAAAATGATGCTTCGGGGGCTGCATCAAGAAATTCACTAGTATTATATCTATTTGGGACTGTTAGTAGGTCCATAAGATTGCAAGTTATAAAATAAGAAAACCTTTCAATAAAAATTTCAAAGTTTTAGGTTCTTGACTTCATAGTACTATCCCGTTATTAATTGAGTATTATCTATGTTCGGTATGTAATATTCGCATATGTAATTTTGTTCCTTTTTTTTTTTTAATTTCTTTACATTTTTTTGGCAGTTCCCTTATAAGCCAATGATTGGATGATAACTAGGGCCATTTTTTCTGTGAACATGTAAATTTTATTTCCAGTTTTCAATTGTCTTGTTATAGCAACCAGGTTTCAGTTGGCCACTTTGTAGATTTTGGCATCACACAATTTGGAACTGGAAAGGAAACATAACCTAGACTCTCTATTATAGACTACTGGAACATGGGATGCTTAATGCTTGATCATAAGCCAAGAAAATGACTACCTAACCCAACACATACAAACGAAACCCCTTTTTGACGCAAACCTAATCCTCTTGACTTCCCTCGGATGCCAATGCGTGTGGGGTTTTTTTTTTTCTTCTTTGAATTTGCCTGATAAAACACGATAGAGTGGCAGCATCCTCGGATTCATAACCTCAATTACATCGCATGTCTTTGCCTTAAAAATTTCCCCTTGAGGATCAAAAACGTCAAAATGAAATCTGGCTCTTTGATTTTTGCACCATTGCATTTAATTGCCACAAGTTCAAGGCCAGACTTCTGAACTTCAAAGAGCAGATTGGCAAAGGCCTTAAATATTTTGTTTGACAAATGAAGATGCTCTCTCTCTCTCTCTCCCTCTCTCTCTCTCTCTCTCCCTCTCTCTCCCCCGCCGTGTTCTATGCAGGCACGCAAACACACAAACCTAAAGTATTATTACCCCGTTACCAATATCTTTATTTGAAGGTCAAAAGGAGGACACATAAAGTTCGATTCGGGAATAAAATAGGGGCTGAGAGTTGAGACTTTCGATCGTTTACGGTTATGATGCCACGATAACTCCCTTTTTTAGGCTTATATAAAAGGCTAGAATTTTTATATATACAGAATAATTTATTTATCGAGTATTGAGATCCATGGTATCTTTGCCACTGGACCTCTTGCCTAATATTATAAATAAAGGGAGTGACACATTTATAACGAATCAGTTGATAGAATTTTCATTTGTATTTATTGAAAATAGACATTGTTTTCGAAAGCGAACAAATTTTCAAAAAAGCATAGTGTGTTTATCAGGACCACGTCTGGTGCAATTTGTAAATCTTTTGATTGCAGGAAACTGTTTAAAAGTGAAATCTGACAAGTCGTTGTTGTGGCTCCTATTTGATTCGGGATTCTCAAATTATCATCGATGATAAAAGGTTCTCGTTCGAATAAGCATAATTTACCTAGATGCATTGAGAGAGACAAGTGTAACTTGTCTGCTTTAGCAACATTTCCTGTCAACCAAGGAGGATGTCTCTATGGCCTGTTCCACACTCGGAAGATACGTTTTGGGGGGGGGGGGAGGGGGTCCTCATCCTTTTTCTTCAATTTTTATCTATTGGATTGATTGATAGGGACGCCATAATATTCTCTTGAAGAAAGATGGAAACCCACTTTGAATCTGCACCGTGGTCTTTTGTCCATTCAAAAAGGCACTGATTATTGAAAATGATGTTCAAAGCCATCCAACGGATCTTCCTCTGAGCGACCCCTCACCCACCAAACCGAAGACATACGTGAAGCTAATTTTTTTGGTGGAACAACATCGCGAACTTGCGATACGGAGAAACAATGAATCTAACTTATATATGCTTTCAATTGCTAACTTCGAGAATTTATCGAAAAAAGATTATGCCAAACTTATCCTCATAATCTCGTGTACGACACAACTTTTGTATCGTTTTGATTCTTAGGAACCTTGTTTGGACACGGAATCGGTGGGGTTCGGCACGCTGCCAATCATGTGCATCAAGGCAAAGAGCATACTTAGCAAACACCTTTCTATTAGAACATTCTTCAGGGAATCCCAGCTTGATCTGGAGGTGGCCACTTGCTGGTGAGCTCTTCTCGACAGTGAATGTTCTTTGGAGATGGCCTTCTAAATAAAGGGCCGTTGGGGTTTGGATATTCGGACGTATTGGTGTTGTGCAAGGAAACCAAACCTACGGCTTCTTGATACATTTCCATGTGTTATCGCGAGTTCTTATTTGAAAAAAAAAGAATTAAAAAGATTAAAAAAATAATAATAATAAGTAAACATTTATGTATTATAATTGTTAATTATACTTTATTACTATATTAAAAAATATATTAATTAAATTTAATCGTTATAATAAATTAATAATTTTTTTTTCTATTTCACGTGATAGAATTCTTCTTATTAATGTTACGCTACACCCCTACCAATCTCCACTGGAAAAAAGTGGTGTGGCCAGCAGCAATTGCGTCCAGGTGGCCTTTCAAGCAAAGAGGAAAAAAAAAAAACGAGTTCAACGTCAGAATTCGGCTTCAGCTGGTCAAAAGAAACCTGCAAAGAGGATAAGTTCTTTGATTTTCTTCCTTTTTATGGTGGAGCCCAGTTTGGCTAGGGTAGATGTCAATCTCCAACCGATATACCAAGGTCAGTCACGGACATCGAGCTTTACAGTTCATGAATGAAGCCCCTAAAAAGTTCTATATTGAATGCCATGATTTATCAAGCCGGTAGCATAGAAATTTGAGGTGCATATTCATGGCGAGTGGTTCAAATCCTCTACCAGTTCTTCAAGCTCGAAAAAAGGGAGCCTAAGCTTTTGCCTTTATCAGTCTACATGTAGAGAAGGGGTGGGGTGGGGATTGATAAAAGATTCCAAAGTTGACCGATGACCATCGAAAGAACAAGTTGTGACTTGCACATCAGAGCATCCCGTCAATCAACAATTATTTGCATCGACATGCAGCAATCAATGGTGTTCATCAGCACCCATGGAGCTGCAATATAAGGCAAGAAAGTCTAAGAAATCCACTAACACGATGACTAACTTCAAAATCTTCAAGACTTAGGAACCCTTGGCCGCACAATCTTCCAAAATGGAAGATATCATTACTATTAAGAGACGTCAAGTGAGAAGAAACTCCACATGGTTCTTTCTTTCTTCTTGTTTTTATTTTTATTTTTAAATGAACAGTGCATGCACCAAGAAGGGCTGTAATACCTTGCAAAACAAAATTGCGAATAATTAACGTCTCCACGAGCCTTGTCTTTGATTTTATCATACAAGAAAATGCTGCATCATGCTGCCCACTATTATCCTATGGCAAGCATTTATGGTTGTCATTCATAATCAGAGCTCCCATTAAACCGCATTACAGTCCTCACAATCCACCGGGCGTCATAAACCGAATTTCATCCAATAGATCTAAGATCCACAATCTCATCCAAGTGTTTATGCTTTCTCACCAGATTACAATTACCACTCTCATGTACAAATTTTCAGCATGCCACCAATAATATGAACCACTGGTTTTTGGGGGAAAAGAGAGAAACATCAGAAATTCTTTGTTTTCTTTTTGTTTTGGGGGTTCCTCATTGTTCACTGATGGACTTCACAACGAGGAAGTTGAAACTACTAGTCAGGGAGCCAACCTCACAATTCTCCACCCATGTCTCCCATTGATTTGCTGAGGGATGTACTGCAGCCTGTAAAAGAAATAAACACTCATCGGTGATGTGGCCAACTACAAAGAGAAGAGAAAGCACATTTTTCTGAAATCTCCTACTGCTTATAAATGACCCTTGCCAGTCTTCCATTTCAGAAAACATGAAGCAGAATTGTGTGCAAAACAACTTTTTTGTGAGTTCCAAAATTTCTCAGCCATGTCCTCGGTCAACTATCTTTGGATAACCTAGTGAAATAAGCATCCAGGTTATTCCTCAATCTGGATGCAAAAACACAATTTGCGAACACAACTCAGACAACAGGTAAACAAATGGGGGAATTATTTTCTTATAATTGGGGCACAGTGTGGGTCCAAGGCATGTGGGCTTTGGCCCAAAATCTGCATCATATTGGATTGGCTACGCCACAGCAGAAACCTATGTAGGAACAACCTCAAACTTGGTCATAAACATAAATTGACTGTCTATACTATCAGCACGGCCACAAGTTAAACGACGTGAGAGGATTTATTTGAGGTTTTGTGCACATTAACAGGCTGCAAAACCAGATCAAAACAAATTGGAACTCAGTCTCAACACCATACCCAATCCATATTCAACATAACCTCATTAAGTTCCAAAGGCCAAGACATATTAATATGCCATTTGACTAGCAAAGTAACCCAAACAATGCCATTCAATTTTTCCCCAGCGACATGATATTAAAGCAATAGAACAGGAGTGAAAATAACCTATCATGCAGGCGAGAATGCTGCCCTTGCCAAAATTCAAAAAGTTCTGGTTTGAGCCTGTAACCTCCCCAGTTTTTAGGCTTTGGAATCAAACTTCTGCACTCAGAAGAAATTGTGTTATAGTTAAAAAATACACATGTAAAAGTTGGCCATCTGACTGTAAGGAAATTTATAGGTACAGCTTACCCATCAGAGAACTTTTCCTCTAATTCTTTGAATTTTTCATGTAGGACATGCCTTCCAGAAATTACAGAACTCTGGATGAAGCCCCACACCCCCGCCCAAAAAAAAAAAAAAAAAATTTGAAGCATACAGAAACAATTGATTTGTTATGTCCAATAAAGCTTAAAAATCAGAAGTAACAGGAACCTTCTTTAACAAACCTGTTCACTAACCATCGCTCCAATTTGACTTCCTCGAGGACGACTATGGAAGTAATGCTCAGATTCCTCGGCAGAAACTTTCCGCACAGATCCTTGCACCCTTACCTAAAAAATTGCATTACAAAAATTAAGATAAGGGACATGCACCAGAAAAATACAAAAGCACAAAAGTTATCATCAATTGTTAACATTTCTGCTAGCTCCAATTTGATGTTTGATCATCTAGTTACATTTAAATGGAGAAGACATCTTTGCTCTGCGCTCTGCTCCCTCACCCCACTGGGCAATGTAATTATGATTTCTTCAACAATGCCATCAACATAAAAAGTGTATAAATGCACATCATACATTGTCCAGATTTCCAATGGATGTTAGCAAAACCACAATCTGAAAGAGCTAAAAAGTCCCTAATTTTGAAACCCTTGTCAGTCAATCTTATCCATTGTTAAATTAAATGCCTGCTTAAGTTATTTGCCAAATGAAATGCCTGGCTCGATTTCAACAAAGAGTGATTGGAACCTGTACACAGTCACAGCTAGATGAAGAAAACAAAAGTAAAAGTTAAGACGAGGGCATGAAGCATGCACTACCTGCCGATTAAGGTCTTCCCAATAGAAAAGAAGTGAGGCTTGAGGATTCTCAGATAATTCACGAGCCTTTTGACTTTCATAGTTGGTGTACCTACAGAGGGTAAAAAAATTCAGTAGGGTTGAATAACAGAAGTAGTTACAAAAAAGCCGAATCAATCTCATTGTTGACAAGAAAATAGGATAAGTAGACTAACCAGACAAACCCATCATGATCAAACCCTTTTAACAATACTTTTCTTGACGAGCTGTAAGAGAAAACAACATAATATATGATTGAATCATTGACTAGTCCTTGACATCTGAACAGAAAAATCAAACAAATGAGAATGCAAGAAATGCAAGTAAAGTTGCCGACATTGACCATATACTCATTTCTTGTTCTTCAAGGACTCAGATCATGACACAGAACAGATACACTTAGAAGGTATAACTCACAAAGGCCTTAATTTTGGCCCACTGGGAGGAGGGGCAGTAGGCTATGCATACACAATAGGGGGGCAACCCTTCCCTTCTGATATCTCTCCCATCCAAAGTTTAAGCAAGATTCAATCTTAGGTCGTATGGGACAACACAAGAGATCTTACCAACTAAACTAGGTGAGGTCTGCTAGGTACTAAACTATTTGAAAGGATGCGATAACAAATTTTTTCAGCCAATAGATAACAAAATGTAAGAAGCTTACGGTTTACCATCCTTCCCAACAGTTGACAAGCCCATAGCATTTGGTTCCCTTAGTCCAGCAGCCACTGCATCATCAAACCATTTGCGGAACTGCACGATAGGAGATAGCTTATACTTTTACAGTAGTTTAGTTATGCAATCTGCTTGAGACAAGGAACATAAAAGAGCATTCTAGTGCAGGAGATTTCTATGTTGCAGGGTCTTCTGCTTTTGTAGACAAAGGCTAGCTTGGTGACCTGAGCTTGTGCCTTCTGGCTCATAACCAAGCAATTATTGATCACAAGATTCAACCCCTAGTTATTGAGAGAATTAACAACCCTTCCCGGCTCCAAGATGGTTGCCACCATCTGCCCAGCTGGAGAAGGGGGGGGGGGAGGGGGGAGGGGGGAGGGGGGGAGTGCATGTGCACAGAGAGAGAGAGAGAGAGAGAGAGAGAGAGAGAGAGAGAGAGAGAGAGTTTACCAGTGCTCTTTGTCTCCTCTGAGGGTATGAATCAATATGAACAACTAGAAATGCCTCGAGTAAATACCTGGTCGATGGGATCAGCTGCCACCTGCTCCTCAAGGAATTCTGGTGAAATGTAGTTCTGTCTCAAAGATGATATGTCAATTTGTGGAGGCTTTCCAATTCGGACACACATGGAAGTACCAGGATATGGTGGAAGATGCAGCTTATATTTATTCACAATAAATGGTGGCACAAATCTACCTCCTAGAAAATGGTGGGAACCAGAAAATTTCTTTGCACACAACTTCGGAGCTGTCAAAGAAACCTAGGAAATATTGAACTAGATTAATAAGATGGCCTGCTACCTTAATTTCTTAAAATACCAAGCAGCTTTTTATTGTTACTTTAATTATCCCCCAACATGTAATTACCATAATTAAAAATATTAAGTCAGGTAAGTACTTAAGGATTCTGTTATAATCATACCAACATTTCAGGCTTGATTCCTTGACCAGTAACATCTCCTTCTTCAACATGCCATCCAGATGGTATATCTACAGATACAATGTGTGGTTTTTGGCAGGTTTGATCATAATTATGTAACTGAACCAGCTTTTGGATTATATCATCAAAAGGTGGTCTTGGGGCACCTGAAATATTTGAAAATTGTGAAGCTGGATTAAGTTAATATACGATTAAATGACTTGGCAGTAGAAACTTTTTACACAGATCAGATAAATACATGGAATAGATATTATTCTATGGAAACCAATAAAAGACTGGGTGAACTTACAGATGCTCTACCCCCTCTTCCCCTGTGGTATAATCTGTTGCTTTGTTTACAAACACCCCCGTTTCAGTTTGGCATTAGGATCCTTGTGGTTTAGAATTTATAATTTAAACCCATCCACTAACTGGCTAATGAAATCTCTTAAAGCAATGTTATTTTAAGTATATCTTTTACATATTTCATGGAAAAGTCTATTTTCATTTTTCCTTGAAAATAGTTTATAGTTTGGAACTAATCACTTGGACCTGATGTTCAAAGAAATATAATTCCAAGTCCTATACCTTTAGCCCAAGAACAATTGTATCACCATTATTTGAGAAAAGCTTCCAAAGCAGTAATCCAAGCTTCTCAAGTGGTAACAATAAAGCAAGGCCCAATTAAACATAACTCTAGCAATGTGACAAGACTTTCTATGCAACACATAAGATACTTCTAATTTCTAAACTGCAACTGTATGTTTCTGCATAAAACATTTTAAATGACATAGATAATGCAAAATCCTCTGTCCTCGTGATTTGCATACAAGACATCAATGTAAATAGACACATAAAGAGAGGAGAATAGCGAAGAAAAGGAATGATTACCATGAAACGAGAACCCAAACATTGCATCCACCAGAATATCAAAGTCCTCTGACAAGTCTGAAGGCAGATCTTCCACCGACAAGAAAGGCACTGACAATGATTCGAGCTACAACAAAACACGATGCAAGAATTAACATGCAATACAACATTCAATTGTTCATGATCACTTCAACTTAAGCCAATTTCCATACCTGTGTAACAAGGCCATTGTAGAGGGGTTTTGGAGTTCGTTTAGGATTGCAAACATAAGTTTTATACCCAAAATGATAAAGATGACGAGCTGCTACCAAACCATCACCACCATTGTTGCCAGGGCCGCAGATGACAAGAACACGATTGTACTCACTTGGTTTGTAGACCTGTCAGTAATACATTTTCACTTTACAGACATCAAACCTTAACAAAAGAAGAATAAAGAAAAAAAAAATCACTCAAATTCTCATTTCTACAACATATAAATTCCCGAAACACTCCGTGTTTTTCTGCGTTTGTCTGTTTTGTGAAAACAGAAAGATTCAGAGATTAAATAACAGATAGAACACTGATCATTACCTCGGCAATCGAAGTGGCAACGCTCAAACCGGCCAATTCCTGCAAGCAAAACAACAACAATATGGAAAATGAAATAGAATTGAGAGAGCGCGACCCAATAATCCTAAGTCCAAATCAAGCAAAAGAAATCAGAGAAAAGAGTTTAAAAATCCGACCATTAGCTGATCGACGCTAAACCCAAGAGAGCCCATGAGAATCTCGTCAATTTCAGCAGCTTCACGCTGCGATAGGTACGTTATGGATTCTGGATTCTGCATGCTTTGCAGGCCTCTTGTTTCTGAACAAATCGAACGGACTGGAGGACACAGATATCCCTATTAGGAACCGACGGTGAGTACGCTAGGGAGCCAATAATAGCTTCGAGAGGCAGAGAGCGTGTGTGTACGCGCTTACCCTGGAGATCTCTCTGGGGCGCTGGCTATGGCTGTGAAGAGAACGGAAATTGTCGAAAATGGCACAAGTGTTGTTGTTGTTGTTGTTGATGATGTTGTTGTTGTTGTGGTGGTGGTGAGTGAGGCTGAGAGGGATTATTTGGGTCAGAAATACGCATGTCATTGCTCTGCGACTCTTGGACGCCGTCGTTAGTTTCCACATTCTTCTTCGTTCTTTACCATTTTCCGTTTTGGTTTTTTCCGCTTTATTTCATCGCCGCACTTATTTGTACTTTCTCTCTTTTTTTTTAGAAGTTTATTGATATTATAAATTATATGATAAAAAATTTGATAATAAAAATTTAAATTTTTAATTAATAAAAAATCATTGAGAGACTATTTATACTCTTATTTTTTTAACTAATAATATGATTTTTTTATTTTTTTTGTTGAGTCCGTGGCCACCGGAGATTGAGAGTGACACATGGCAGCATGGGCCTCCGGGACAAGGCCCGTCAGAGGCGCAAAATTTTGGCCCATTTTATCCGCACTTTATCTTATGTTTAATCCCCATTTTCCCTCTCCCTTTACTTGTTATCAAACAAAGGGTTAAAGTTTACAATCATTGATGAAATCACACTGAGGCCGCCATTGATTGTTTCGTTGTTAAGGAGGGCTAGGAAGAAACCTCATTACATTTAAATATTAAAGAGTGTTTAAAGTACACATCACAAAAAGATATGACATTATGTGGTTATAAATATTTGTGAAGCTTGTACAATACAAGCAAGCATCATAGTCTAATCTAAATAGCACCGTGACCATTTCCTTCCTCCGCCACCACATTCTGCATCCTTTCAATGAAGCTCAGCATCGATTGCAAGCCCTCTTCATCTGCAAGAGAACAATTAATTCAGTAATGCACTTAACATTAGAAAAGCGAGCCAGCAAAGTACACGAATTTGCAAAAGAACACACGGGAAGGAATAAAAAAGTATTTGAGGGAGTACCTAGCCTGGGTATGGTATGGCCTTTTGGATGATGAATCACAACTGGGTCTACGCAGGATTCCAAGAGTTCCAATCCATATGGCTTCAAGAAGTCTGTCTCTCCTGCAAACAACAGATACCAAGGCTGTTAGTGAACATTGTGATTGGGGTTCCACTCTTTACTTTCCTTCCTTCCTCCCCCCCCCGCTATGCCACACTAAACAGAACGTAATCCACAACTCAGATAATAGTCCGAGAGACCAACCGGAAAAGGGAGGAAGAAAAAGAGAAAAGAAAAAAAAGTGAAAATACCTAAAAAGTGGAGGGACGGGCATTGGATAGGAGAAGCATATGCCTTCTCAGCCACTGATGGTGATTGAAACTTGGCCCCTCCAATTATAATCAGGAACTTTAATTTGGGTACTTCTGTTAAAGCCACACCCTGCCAACAACAACAACATGGAAGAACGAGGCCCCTCTTAAGACAGGCTACCAATCTCAAATTCCGAATATATATTAAATCATCTGACATTTTTCATCCAAAAGTCGATCAGAAAACAAATTTAATAACGTGCGACTTCAGCGCACCTTCGCTTGCAGCCCGGGCAGCGCAGCCGATAATATCGCCCCCTGCATCATTCCCATTCTTTCACACGTCAAAATCATCTTTACTTCGTTCATTTCAATTTGGTAAACTTTGGAAATTAAAATTTCAGGTAAAATAAAAATAAAAACCATGACAGAAACATGCGGGTTTCCTTTTCGTTGTACTTTCCCCATCATGTTCTCGAGAACCAAACAGAAAAATTTGAAAGAGATATGGGACGATCAGTTGGACACACCTGTGAAAAACCGAGGAGGCCATCAAAGGGTCCATGCTTAATCATGCAATCTTCAATGAAAGCCAGGCATTCGTCGAAGTTTGTGTACTCTGTAAACTCCTGATAGAGGGAGGACGAAAATTATAAAAAAAGAAAAAGAAAAGGAAAAAAGAAAGCCCTTTGAATTTGAGGTTATCGTTGGCCTGCCAAAAAAAAGAAAAACAAGGTACTCTGTACCTTGTTGAATTGGAACCACTCGTAATAGGGAGGGTCGAAGATCCCTTCAACATCGGACTTGCCTTTTGCCGGGTAGGGCCCGTCGACGAAGACAAGATCGAGTTTTTGGAGAACGGATTCAGGCCACTTGTGAAGCTGTTTCTTGAGAATCTCCCCGCCTGTTCTAAATCCGTGAAGGCATAGAAGCCTCGGTTTCCTTACAGCCTCCGCTGCGCCCTCTCCCATGTTTCCCAATCTGTCGGAAGACTTTGCTCGGTCCTCTTAGTTTTGTATTATAATTTATATTATATAAAATTATACTTAAAAAATAAATAAATAAATATAACAAGGGCGAGGGGTGGGGTTGCGCCTGTATATAATGCACCTGAATGTCCTGCGTAAATTTTGAACTGCGCACGCTCTGACCCAAGAGGAGCTGGGGTCAAAAGCCCCGTGCACGTTGTCTCAAATTTTCAATTTGATCCTCAAACTGTTTCCATAATTCTACGCCAAGATGTTTCCTTTTTGCATTCCTCTAGTTAAATCCTTTCATCCCCCCCTTCTTTTTTTTTTAACTTCCTGCTCAATTGAATCGAGTCAGAGGTCCTTTTTGGTTCCAAATATATATGTGTGTGTGTGTGTGTGTGTTTCTCTTAAACTTTTTATTGGAAGAGAATGATTGTTATTTTCTCACACAAAAAATTCATTTGAATTAAGAAAAAGCTCTCAACCGTTGAATTCGATGACGATTGAACGAAACGTAGAAGAAAGAATTTAGATTTCACGTAAAATACTGCGTTTAGGACTTTAGGACTAAATAAATGTATAAAAGTTGTAGACTTAACTGGAAGCAAAAGGAAAGTTTAATGACCATATTATAATTTTGGACACACTGGGAGTGTGAGGGTTAAAAATGGTTGAGGAGGATTTCTTTCTAGAATGTCAAAGCTATTAAAGGAGGAGCACGCGGGTTGGACTTTTCAAACGGTCATGATCCGCAGGCCAGGCCTATTATATAATGGCAGAACACCGCTAGTTTATTATTAATTAATATTTATAAAATCGAATTGGATATCGAACCAAACAAAAATTTAAATTTAAAATTTAATTGGTTTGATAATCCATAATTTAAACTAGTTGAACCGCTATTGAACAATTAATTGATTGAATTACAACTATAGAAAGATTACAATACAGAATTAAACTAACAGGATCATACCCATATTCTATAATTTCCACAATTGACCCGCTTCTTAATAGAAATTTGATTTATGATATTTATTAAAATCAAGATATTAGTTATTACATCAGCCTAATTTGATTTCGCCTTTTCAATTCATTATCTGCATCTCAATTAATTTTCTATTGATTTTACTATTTTAATTTGAATTAAATTAATTTGATGGTTTGCATAATTTCAATCTTAATAGCTTAAAATTCAAAAAAGAAAATTATAATTTTTTGATATGGAAGTCAAATCGTATTTAATTCGTTCGTGACATAACTCATCATGGCAGAAGACACCAAAATTGGGGTCGGGTCAGTTTTAATACCACTTATTATGAGATATTACTTTTTCTCCAAAGAATAACTTTTTAAAGTTTATAATATCTACACTTATATGATTCAAAATTTCTTTCTTCTTATCCGATATGAAAGTCAAGTTATATTTAACTCATTCGTAATATAATGCCTCATCATCTGTAATATAATCCGTGACATAACCCGTGGCACAAGGCACTTAAAAAAAAACAATTATGTTAATGTTACTTTGAAAGGAGCTTTTGAACTTTTTTGTTTTATGGGAGCTTTTAAAGAAATTAAGGAATGAAATGCATGAAAAAGAAAATCGTTGTAATCATGTCAACGTGATTGTTTCAAGAATCCAACCGGAAAAATTGAAAAATTGATCAATTTCTGCTTTGATTCAAGGATTAAAATAGAACAAATTAAAATTGATTCGACTTAAGTTAAGCTAAAACATGATAAAAATCCTAAAAAGTTTTCCGGTTCATGGTCTTATAGGTTTTTAAATTATCAAAAATTATAATTTTATCTCAAAATTTACTTAACTAATAATTGAATTTTAAATTTTTATTTAAATTTATAATTAACTCGTAAATTTTATTTAAAATTTTAATTTAATACTAAATTTAATAATTACTGATACATTAATTATTATATTTATAGATTTTTTTAAATATTATTGAATTTAAATAAATTAATTATAATATTAATAAATTTAAAATTTTATCATCTTAATAAAATTTTGTTACGAACATATGATAAATTTTATTCATTTGAATAAAATATAAATGAAAAAATTTAAATTCAGGCCATTACAAGAGGATAGCTACTGAATTATTACCATGCTATCACCTTTATCTAAGGTATATGTGAGTTTGTAGTCACATTGACCCGATGCACGCGGACTTCGATGATGAGATCACTGGTCTCCGTAGCCAGGTTAAGCAATTGAGGAATGTAAGCATCTATTCTTTTTTCTTCTGTTTCTTTTTTCTATATTTGGATTCTTTTAATTTGTTTTATTTTTTAGGAAATTATACAGTTTTGTGAAGTAAAAGAAATGGCAGATAATTAGGAAAGTGTTGTGTTGTTTGTGAGAATTCTAGCTGGTAATTACATGCTTGCCTGAATAATTGGGGTTCGATAACACGAGTTTGATCGTCTTGGATTTTTTTGCTTCTTAGCAGAGACGGGCTGATGTTGAGGGCCTCTAAAAGGATCGTTATTTGGTAATGTGGACATCAATCTTCCTATTTATTTGGTTGATGTGGCCGTGAAAATTAGAAAGAAACAAATGTGAAGTGGTTTAAGTGTTGTCCTTGATCGTTCATAATACGACACTTTCTTCGGGCTATTGTTGGGAGTTTCCCTTTTTGTGTGCAAGAGTTATAGACCCTTAATCGCTCTTAATATAACACTTTCTTCGGACAGCTGGTGGGAGTTCCCAGTTTTGTGTATCGGAGTTAGCATAAGACATTCAATGGCACACGTGAAGGTGCACAATTGAATGGATATGCATGGCATGTGGGAAAATTTGGCAGGCCCCTTGCTTGAAGATGCATGAACATTCTGTTATCGATGTATTTTTTATCGCTCAGTTGAATATATGTTGCAGGTGGCTCAGGATATGGGGACAGAAGCAAAATTTCAGAAGGATTTCCTAGATCAGCTGGTAATGTTGAATTTCCAAACTCTTGTTTGAATGCTTTTACCAATCTATTTAGCCAACATTGATTCAATTAAACCGTATTTCAGTTTTCTATTGGTTTTTTATTCTCACTGTACAGAGGTTTTATTTCTATTTCGCTATTTGGATCTCTACATGCAAAGCTTGGTTTCAAATTTGAAATAAATGTCTTTGGATGGTTAGGATGGAGTAAAGGACATTATGAGAAAGAATATTAGCATCATCTGTGTGCAAACAGTTTTAGATACTCTACTTTCTGATCAGTCAAAGCAACGGGGAACTGTTTCCATCGGGTAATATTTAGGAGCACAGACAGCAAATGTATTGTCGCTAGTTCAAGTGTAAACTACCATACATTATAGAACTTTCTACATGAGAAGCTAAAATTTTTTACAAGCTCTTAGCAATAGTGCCCTTGTTGCTGTTTTGTTTTGTTCAATAACACCAGAAAATGCTTTGGATTTCTCTTGTCACATAGATTAAAATTGTGACTACCAGTCAGTAGCACTTTGATTTTATTTCCTAACCGCAAAAGGCTGCAACTGCTTTTAAGGACTTGATTTTGTGACAGCAACTGACCATGATCAAAGCTCAAGCAGGTGTGAAAGACAACATAAGGAAATTGAACCAGAGCATTATCGAGAGTGGTGCAGACCATGTTGTCCGCGTGGTTCTGTTTGCCCCATTCTGTTCCTTTATTGTATACCTGTGGGTGCAAATATCTAGAAGATGATGTCTGGTAGCAGCAAAACATCAATGGCTTTCTTCAAGTAGACCAGGAATTACGATGCAGGTTACTGCTGTAGAATCTTTGCGCAACTTTAATGGTTTCAACCGGCACTTTGAAATTTTTTACCCTATTCCATATTTGAATGGAAGCCTTGGATCATATCTGAAAAGAGAGAACATCCTTGCTTTTTGAGGCTTGAGTAAAAGGTTTTACAAAAAAGTTGTCCCAATGCACGACAGTCCCAAACAAGATAGAGTTTGGAGAAGGATTAGATGTTAGATGTAAAGAGTTATCGCATCCCTTAATTTTGTATTGATACAATTGAGCACTACCAGCCTTTAAAATTGTGAATGATACAAAAATACTAGCACATGCATGCAGACGAGCTTGACTGTGGCTTCCTGCTATTTTGGATCATGATTATTTTTACCTGATTTAGAACATTTCTTGCCCACTCTGCAAAGTGGGTTTCATTGTGGCCAACCTTACCATCTTTGTAGAAATTAAAGCACTCTAGATCCCGTTGAGCAAATGGGCATTCCATTTTTCCCAGTGTTTCCCACCAGGCACCTCGATGGTTCATCCCAGATTGTTCTGCCATCCAATGATGTGCATACTGGCCTATTCCCGCAGGCTCCAGCCATCCTCTGGGGAAAAACTCCATTACACTGCTGTTTCTATCCATGATCAGCATGTTTGTCAATTGAGCACCATGTGGGGATGCAACAATATCAGTGCTGGTCATTAGTCTAACCTGGATGAACACATCCAATGTCGAGGAGTACATGAGAACATTGAAGGCCAACAATTTTGAATTTAATTGACGCTAGCAGCTTTCCAAGTTCATTTCTTTTGTATGACTTATGTTTCGTTTCATTACTTACTTTCGCATATGGCTTCTGTTTATGTGCATTCCTCGGAAGGATGTTTCTCTTTATTCTGTCCCACTCTGCTTTGGGAGAATATTTCTATTAAAGACTAAAATTATCTTCAAAGTTCCTGGGTTCTTGAGTTGCGCCATCAGTCTATGTTATTGTAGACGAAAGTTTATTTAGCTCAATTTTTTGAACAAACTCCGTTTCTAATTACTCCCTTTTTTATTGATCTTACGTTCCCAATCACACCTCACCATCTCCATTCGCTCCTAGCATTGACAATCATCTTGTTCAGTAGCAAGTGACGGAAAAAGTTCCAAGAAGTTGGTCTATGCAGACCAAGTTGGTTTTTCTTTATATTTTTCTTCGTCATGTGAGTGAGGAAGATAAACAAAGGTGGGAGAGCGAGAACCAGTAGAGTAGAGGCCACGAACCGGGTCGCAGAAGCTTAGATCCTCCGATTGGGCAAGTTTCAATACGCAACCTTCCACCTTAGAACATTCCTTAGCGAATATTTCTGTAACAGCCGTTGCATTCTTGAATGATCGTGAACCTCTCCTCATCAGCAATGTCAGCCTTATGGCTGGTTCCCCTCTTGCCTTGACTTCTTTCCCTTTGCCGGCTGGGTCTATCCCGCAAAATCTCCAAGCTTTGCATCTCAACAAATCGAACACTTGAAGCTTCTTTTCTTTCCCCATGCTGCCTTCGTTGTGCCTCATCACCACCGTCTTCTCAAAGCAGTAAGGTCCATTTCCCTTTTCAAATCTCTCCGTATTCACTTCTCCGAAGCCATGATCCCATTTTTTCTCTCATCTCCCCCCATTGAAAAAGCACCCACCTTGTCGGCCTTAAGCACTCATTCTTTATGGACCAACCAACAAAAGGAGCCATGGCAGTCAATCCGTGCCACAGATTCTCGTAATCATAATATGTATCCGAGACAAAAGTCAATCCCTTCATAAGCGTGGCTGAGTCTGGAAGAGCTTCTGGCCACGCCAAAGCATATGAATTCTTGGTGCCATCTCCCTTGTCCCATCCCTTAACGCATAGAATCCGTCCCTTGGATCCCTCTGAAGGGAAATACAAGTATTCAGCTTCGTTTTCCTCACGGGTGTCATTCAAGGAGCTCATAAACCAAGTGTTCCCTTCCATGGCCGTGCTGGCGAACCTCAGATCCTTTATGGGAAGGAAAGTGACCGATTCCCGGAGCTTTGAGACCAAACTGTCAGTGTTCTTGGAAGAAGAAGGTGGATCATCGACCTTGGTGGCTTCCCTTTTTCCCAAGAAAGACTTTGAAGCAGAAGTAGGAGGAGTAAATGCTTGGAAAGGGGAAGCTTGTAAATGGACCAGTATGAGAATTATCAGTAGTAAAAAGACAGACGTGATGATTTTGATTGAGCGATAAGAACCCATCATAAACGCCTTTTGGTAGGGCTCTTTCCGGCTTCTATAGTGGATAACTACTAAATTCAGGAATGGAATTGATGGAAAACTAGTGGGCTATCCATTGACGTTTTGTAAGTAGTTATTACCTTGAGAATGCATTGGCTATAAGATTAAACAAAACCGAAAAAAAGTTAATATGCCAAATATAATGACATTTTAGCTAAGGTTGAGAATCCATGTATAATGTATGATTAAAAAATTAAAGTCCAAACCAAAGGTGCTCAAAATCTGAGGTAAAGGCAATCCAGATCCTCATAACTGACTTTCGCTAGCCAAATAAAGTAAAACTCATTGCCTCCATCGCTAGCTATTCGAAAACGATCGATCTTCTTTTCTGGCGATGAGCAACTGAGCAGCAGTAATCGCGCAACTCCAGTTTCGTGCACTTTAACGTTCTTTAGGAGATTTTTTTTTTTTTTTTTAAAAATTGAATCTCGAGCTAGGATGCGCCATCAATGGCGTTACGCCCGGAAAATTTCAGTAATCAGACATGAAGCACCTTCAACTTACACCCCCAGTGCCTTTTTTCAGGACAGTCAACCCCAAGGCCATTAATTAATTAGCTATTTCTACATTGCTGCTCCGCTGCAGTTACGAGTCCAGCCAGAAGTCTCCCGCAGTCCACAATAACTTTACTACGAAGAAAAGCTTGCAGTTTTTGCGCCCAAAAACTTTGGAAAGCACTGGATCAGCGAAGAATAATGAAGTATTATAATGAGTATAGGCACACCCAGCAGGCAAGCTTTGAGATATTGGATGGAATCATTATACTAATTGTGAATCAGCCATGCACACTACAACATTTCCAGACAGAATGAATAAATGGATCAGAACGGCTCAGTAGCATTCTATTTACAGGTTCTGTACAAGTGGTTCCTCAGCTGACCAGGTCAGAACTATTATTATTAGGTTCGACCATGAACAGAAAAACCTAAAAATATTGCAGTCAATTTCATGGAAAAGTATGTGACGCTGTCACCAAACAAGGTTATGTTGCCCTGCAACCATGGCTCTACCGGAAATTGCACCATCGTGGGTTTATATGTGAATCCCCAGCTTAAAATACAGTGGGGATAACAAGTTTAGTGGTGTCAGTCTGTCAGCAACATCAGCAAGCTTTACAGAGATTATTAGCCGTCAGGTTAGATGAACATTGCTGCTCTATTGGGGCTGTTGGCACACAAAGTCTGCTTCTCTTTGGCTCAGAAATCTTCACATGGGAAACTGCAACTGTGAGTGCATCAATCAAACCACATTCATCCTGATCATCAGACTTGCAACTCAAATTATCAGATACAGATTGCTGATTGAAATACTCAGCAAGAGAACCTTCTCTGAACTTGCTTCGATATGACTCTGATACAGTTGCAATAGCACGTAGGCAGGGAGTTGCTGCCAATTGGGTTTTCAATTTTGACCTGATGGATAAAGTCTTCAGCGTGCGCTCTGTGTAGAACAAAAGCCATGGATGCCCTGAAACAACATCAAGCAGATTTGTAAATATAGAAGGCAAAGTATAAACAATAAACTGGCATTACAAGGGAATTCATTCAGCCATTACTAAGTCCAAGAATCAAAACCATGAGGTAACCATGCAAAAGAAACAATAAGAGAAATGAACTTGGAATGCCATCAGAGGAATCTTATCACCTCCGAAATCCAGAAGACTGACTAGCAATCCATGTTGGAGGAAAACACCATTATTCAAATACACATGATACAAGCACATTTGATAGTTTACTGAGGCATGCATGGTAATACGTCCTGCCACAACCGAAGAAACAAACACAGGCCTTTTTCTTATTCCTAAAAAGGCTTCAAAATATTAAATTATAAGAAGCTTACTTAGTACTTCATCTGCAGTTATCCTTGCCAAAACATCCCTAGTCAACATTCTTGCAAGTAGATCTCTTGCAGGTTTGGATACTGTCTCCCATATTCCTGTGTGGAAGTCAAGCTTTACATTCTTGATTGCCTCAAAAACAGCCTCTAAGGATTCTCCTTTAAATGGAAGACCACCAACCAAAAGAGTATGTAAGAGGACACCAGCACTCCAAATATCAACTTTCTCAGAATAATTTCCTGACAGAACTTCTGGGGCAACATATGCTGGACTTCCAGCTAAACCAGACAAGGTCTGACCTGTATCACAGTAAGAAGGCCATTCCATTGCATAAGTAATGAACAGACCTAGATTTCTAGAAAACATTCCCACATCTTTCATGTCTTTGGTTAGGAGTCTTTTGCAACTGCACTACTCTAATTTAAGTAGTCAAATTTTATTCTCTTACAATAAAAATTATGCGAAGTTACCTCTTCCAACAAAAGTTACTAGACTAATTTGCAAACATCATTCAGACACTGCCTGTTAAAGTTGACTTTTTTTTTAACTTTTTCGAAAAAAAGTCATATCTAAGAGACTGTCATCCGTCCCTCCTGCCCCATCACCAATGTGTCAGTTCACGTCCGGGATATGCTACTCCATGAGCTAAAAACTGTATAAATAACTTCAACAGAGATGAAGGTTTATCAAAGAAACCAAAGGGGAGTGAAAAAGAAAAACCTCTCACTTACCATTTGAAATTCTCATGGCCAAGCCAAAATCTGCAAGCTTTATTTTCCCTGAGCTCGTGAGAAGTATATTCTCTGGTTTTATATCTCTATGTACAACCCCCATATCGTGACAATACTTAATAACTAACATCACATCCTTGAATATATTAGCAGCACGCTGCTCTGAATAACGACCCTCCTCAACCATCTTATCAATCAAACGACCACCAGAGCACAACTCCATGACAAGATGAAAGCAGTCTGATTTTTCATACACAGCACGCAATGTTACAACCCCTGGATGACCAGACAAATGCTGCATGATCTCCACCTCCCTGTGCACAGTCTCCTCCCCCTTGTGCAAAGTCTTACAGGCAAATTCCACTCCAGTTGCTTTAGACCTACATAACCAAACAGACCCGAACTTACCACGGCCAATTGTGTCACCCGAAACATAGTCATCCTCAATCTTATTCTTTCTACCTGTCTGGGTCGCTGCATCTATGCATCCTATCTTTCTCTTAAGGCCTCTTCCAGGTGACACCAGAGAAGACGAAGCACCACAAGGAGGAGCAGTGGCAATCCCCGCAAGCCTATTTTTGCGAGAACCAAAGGTTTCAATGCCAGCATCCTCTTTGCACCTCTTGTTTAGCCTAAAATAATCTTCTAGCGAAAAATGAGACGTCAAGATAGATGATTCTGCCTCTCGGCCTGGTGTTAACTCATCTCCCAAATATTCACATGCATCAGTTTCACTCCCTTTCCTCTTCTTCCTCATGAAATAAAAATTAAGGGCAATTACAGCTCATGGAAGGGAAGACTAATAATCCAATAAGTAGAGCACAGCACAGCACAGCACTCCTGACTTTGTTCTAAAAAGCAATGAAGAACAATAATAAAATGAAATCAGAGTTGATTCATTCACTAATTCCACAATCGTCCAAAATCAAAGGAAAATCGGACAAAACATAATCTTCAAGAACAAAAAGCATAAATCTTTGAGGCCTCGCACCCCCACCCCCCACCCCCCCAAAAGAAAAAGCCACACGAAAAAACTAGTTTCAGCCCTCCTTGTTCCAGATAAACCCTAAAATCAAAACAATATTATTTCTTTATTACATTACAAGCAATCAAAGAAACTAACGAAAAAACTGAGTGCAAAGATCGAACATTTCCACCAACGGCCCTTCAGATCACCCCCAGTAAATCGAATACAATACTTGCGCAGAAACTAACGAAAAAACTGAGTGCAAAGATCGAACCTTTCCACCAACAGCCCTTTAGATCACCCCCAGTAAATCGAATACAATACTTGCGCAGAAACTAACGAAAAAACTGAGCAAAGATCGAATCTTTCCACCAACGTCCCTTTAGATCTACCCCAACAAATCGAGTACAATGCTTGCGCAGAAATTGGATAAGTAAATAGAGATCGAAGGCGCTGGAAGCAGCCAGCCTAAGAAAATAGGCATCAACGATTCTTGTTTCAGTTGGGGCCTCGCTCACGTAGATTGTATACGTCCCAGAACTGAAACACTCACAACCTTTGTTCGTGGTTTATAAGGGAAAAGTTCACGACCGAGAAAAAAAAATTTAAAAAAAAAAAAAAAAAAAACAGAGACACAGAGAGAGAGAGAGAGTTGTGGGTCCCAATCACAGAATCAACCGTTCATCATGATTCCATCTCATATCATCTTCGAAAAAATACGTCTTACCCTGTGCGCAACGACACCTGAGAAGTCGAAGGCGTAAACAGAGTCTGATTCATCCAAATTGTTGTGATTTTTCGCATTTTGCGTTTTGGTTTGCCACGTCATCAGAGTCAACGATCGCTTGACTTCGATCGGAACGGGATTCCACGTGTCGAGAGGCCTTCGGACACCTACAGAGGAAAGACGGCGAAAGCGACCGAGGAGCTGCTGCGGAGCACGTGATTCTGTGCAGGCGCATTGGGGCGCGCTTCTTGTCCGTTTTGCGGTTTACTTTTTTGTAGCTTAAGTAAAATATTAATATACAAATAAATCATAAATAATTTAATTTTTTGTGGAATTTTTTTTTAACCATAAATCTACCGCATCGATAACATATGTTAAACTGAATTTATTAGATTACATCTGCATTAGGTTTATTTGTAAAAATAGAACACATGATATGTCATATATTAAATTTTATTAAATACGAAAATTAAAAAATATATATCTTTCATATCCTAATTCCTCAAATTTGAAATCTGTGGAAAGATTTCTGGCCCTGATCCTTTTTTTTTTTTTTCTAAAGTTCTAGTCTTGAAATTGTCAAAGTCTCGAACTTCTCACTACAGTGTGCCCCTATCCTACATGCTACTTTTTCAAACCAATGTTCTGACCCAGTGAACCAAAATACAGAAGAATGGATCTTGAGGCAGAGAAACGAAAATGATTTCAGAATTTTAGTTATTAATTGTTTGATTGCTAAGAGAATAAAGAAAAGAAAGGAAAAATTTGAAGGAACAAGCATTTTGAGTTTTGAGTTTGGCTGCTAAGAAAATTAAGTATGAGCTTTTCCTTTACCTTCTCTTTCTCAGGGACTTTGATGATGGTAGAAATAAAGGGTGGAGGCGTCAGGGTTGAAGCTGATTTGGTGTTGACGCATTATTGGAGGAGACCAGCTTGAAGATCTGGTGGTGGCAAGGGTGGTTGGGCAAGTGTCGACCATCAATGCAACCCGCTGTCCCTCGTGAGCAACGACGGTGCCATTGATGCTAATTGTCGGACATAACAAACTCTCTAAAGAATCTGGTTTTGGTCTATACCAGTTTGTCAAATTGCTTCATTTTACACTTAATCCATTGAACAGCAGATTGACAGCAGGAAGGAGAGAGAGAGAGAAGGGTGGAAAGGAAAGAATTTTTTCTTTTTTAATTATTGTATTAAATAACAATATATATGTTTTATTTAAATAATATGTGATATGTTATTTAGTCCATATTTTATCATATATTTAATTTAATGAAATTTATTTATAGATGCTAACTAGATGTGTTCAGATTTTATAAAAATATGTAGAGTTAATAATTTATTTTTATATTAATCTTAAAATAAAATGTTGCAAATGCAAAGAAATGTTTGGTTTTACATCTGAAAATATTGGTGAGTATTTCCGATATAAGGTTTCCGCTACTCTTTTTGGATTGGCGGGTTCGTTTTACTTACTTCGGATGGAGAGATACCGGCCAATACGGGTCAACACCTATATGATTTATTCTGCCGTTCATGGAAGCTTGTAAAATGGCCCATTTTAGAATTATTTTGGCAAACTTTGGAGTCTAATAAAAACACAATGTTGAGTTCTACACAAAAAAAGAGAGCAGTACCTAATATACAAGCAGCATATAAAGAGACCAGAAAACCATCACTCCGTTAATCTATATATGTGACTGGGATTAGGAACTGATACGTCATTGTGGACGGCCTACAAAAATGGTGTTTGAATTTCTGCGGAAATGCCCTCCTGAATGGTTCAGTTTGTTATATCCAGACAATTATTATGCGATAGAGTGTCCCAATTTGTCATTTTGTTTATCCTTCTCTTTGTAAGTTTGCCACCATCAAATGTTGCTGACTGATCTATTAGTATGATATAGGCATGGTGAAAAACCACAAGCTACACGCAAATATACTCACCCCAACAACAAACTCTGCAGGTCATGATGCTCCTGTAACTCCATATGGGGCTGGTTCTACATTTCTATTTAAACCCAACTATTGTAGGGTAAGCCCCGTTGAAGTTCTAATAATATTCCTTGTGAAGTGATGTATGTGTTCGATTCATCCTCCGTGGCTGATAATATATGGTAGCATTGTTCTGGCCTTTTCTTGGTAATCTGCTTCATTATCCTAGCAGATAATTGAACAAGGCCGGATGTCTCAAGTTGATCAGGATCAAGCCAGTTGGAAAGCATTGAAGTCATTCGAGTATGGAAAGGTGACCTTAATATTCTTACAGTCGTACCTCCCGGACATGATTTTACCCAGGCACGATGGTTCAGAATCCATTCAGTGCAATGCTTTGATTAATTTTAAGATGTTTTTCTTTTTTAACCGATTCATTAATGCTTTGTTTCATGCAAACCATATAAATAGGTTCATCTGTTTTATCATTTGTGATGTGTGTAACCAGTAATGGAATCTTGAATTTTGTGCCCACAGACCAAAAGCCAAAAGCTTAGATAAGTCTTGCTGGAATTAGGAATTTCCTCGATGTTGCAAGCAACCCTGCATGGACTATATGTTCATAATCTAATTACAATTGGCATTATATACATACTGTTGGTTGTAGAGATTTCAACTTTGTGAGGTTACTTCAACTGGTTTGGGCCTCAAACATCGTTTTTTAAAATTTTTTATTTTTATTATCAAGTTTTGTTTTGGGAAAAAAGAATGTACATATAACTTTCATGATTTTGATTGCTTGATAGCTTTCAGCGTAGTGGTAAATAACGACGACTTATCTTAGGATATAACATGTGGCTTTGGAGCATGGGTTGACATCGGTAGACACCAAATACGGATTTGGAAAGGGCTCCGATGGTTCAGTTTTGTTTCTTGATGAGGTTTGAAATTAAGCTCACAGCGACATTCATTGCTCTCAGCCTCTTCTCTCATACCACACACATGCAGCCACTGCTGCAATTCTGCATTTCAAAAAATGAATATTCTGCTTAGTTTTTCTCGAGCGGATACTGGCTTGTTCCCTCGCACGAAGATAGCTTTCAGATTGTTCTTGAACCAGAATGTTGATAAAGCTGTGTTATTTAATATAAGCTTGTTTTTCGGTCTTCGTACATACATTTAGCCATGCTGTGCATGTATATGTCTATGCTACTGCTTGCGAATCATTTATTTTCTCTCAAAAGGTGGTGTATTATCATACTTAATTTTAGTTTTTAGTACTGTGACCATACGCGTGTGTACGTTAATTGCCCTCTCACAAGTCGAATAGGACTTACTTTAGAGTCAGGCATTTAATTTATAGATATTAAAGATTATTTTTTGATTTTTAATCCTCCCTATGGCCCATGCAGAGCCATATTTACTTGAGTAATAAATTCCCTTCGTAAAATTAAAAAAATAATAATAAATTAAGACAATAACAAATATTTTTCACCTTAAAATCGTATGATTAAGGACTAGCCTTCTTAGGATGTTCGTAAAGAATTGTTTGGGAGCTTGCTCGGCAGCGAGTTCTTTACTTACACCACTTTACCAACAGCATGTTTGTTGGGCCTTCGGACAGATGTTTTCCTAAGTTTATAGGGTAAATCTTCTCAAAATCAACATTTGGTATAAACCTCGACAGGTAAACTCTAGGAAAGATTCTCTTGCATGTTCAGCCATTCCGCTGCATAATTTTGGTCTCTTCATCCTTTGTGAGCTACGTTAAGCAACTTGCATGTTTCCTCTTCCATGTAGAGAGCACAAATAAGGCTTCTCATGTCTGTCTGTTAAATTATAGGATCCAAGCAGAAATGACAGTTGTATACGATTAATTGAGCTTGTGACAACTATTTAAAGTCCAGTTCACTTCTCATGCTATTCTTTGTAAATGTGATGCTATTCTATTAAGCAGTCTAAAAGAAGGGTAAGGCAGTCTGATAGAACAATCCCAGAGTGCTATGCTAATATACGTGCTATGCCGGTATTGAACATAGCCCACACAAGATAAAAGTCTACATGTATTTCCAAGCAACCAAACATAGTTTAGTACCAGGGATCGTAAATGGGAAAAAGCTATTACAGAGGCAGATTGAGTTATCAAATTGCAATAGTAAATGAATTTTGAATCTAGATATCGGAGGTAATAGTGCAGGAATTAATTGTTAAATGCAGATTCTTGCTCGTCGTGAGAGAGTTCAAATCTGATATTTTTGGAGTGGAAAGAGTAGAGACAGTCCACCTCTAGTAAAACACTAGGCACAGTCACAAAATACTGCAGGAATTACTAATTGCACAATAGAAATCAGGACTAAAGTTTATAATTAGTTCTTGCAACTGGGGCGGCCCTTTTAGATTCTTGAAACTGAAAATAAAAGAAATCTAGAAACCCAGTCCACCTCAAGCAGTCACAGACACAAATTGTAGAACTACCGAGTAGACCAATACAGCGGAAATACAAGTGATCAGCATTTCTGCTCAAATCAATAGGCATGGCAAATTCCAGGGTACGCTACCTAGAACTGAACAGAATAACAAGACCCAATATCAACACAGAACAAAGAGAAAAGCACAGATAGCTCATGGAACTGATTTAATAGCAAAATCTAAATACCTGAAGCATAACTACCCATCAGAATTCAGAACTAAGCTACAAGTCTTACTGACAAAAGTACCAACAAGAGAAAGGCATGGTAGCTAAGGACAGTTTCCAATCCCTCGAGAGAAAAACACAGAGATAGTTAAATACCAGGCATTTGGGGGTCTAGTAGAATCACTACCAATAAGACCGAAATGTAAAGAACGAACTAAGGCAAATGCAATTTGGGTCTCGGCTAGCTTACTTATTGTTTCTCCTCCCTCTCCCTGTTCCACTGCTCAATCCTAGCCCTTCGTTCCTCGCTGCCTTCCCTGATAGGGCTCCAGCTCCGCCGCGGGCTCCCATGCCTTCTCTTACCCACATCCCTCTCGTGTCTGTCTCCACTCCTTCGCCCATTTCCCCGATAATCCCGGTCTCGGTACTCCTTCTCGCGCCTGTAATCGTAATCGCGATCCCGATCCCGATCCCGTTCCCGATCCCTCCTGTTTCTAGGGCTGGCACTTCTGCTCCGGCTCCTACTCACTCGATATCCACGGTAGCTTCCGAACAATTTCCTCCTCAATTCCCTTCCAATAAGTTTGACATGCATGAAATTGCAGTAACCGCCCCGGTTACAATTATTCTCCTCAAACTGTCTGCAGGTGGCTTCACGGAAATCAGTGACGGGCGAGAAATCGGCGATGATCGGACGGCCTGAGTAGAAACGGCCCTGGAGGGCTTGCAAAGCGGCAGAGGCCTGGTCCTCCTCCTTGAACTGGACGTAGACGTTGCCGATCATGTGGTCGGCGAGGTTGTCGCAGACGTTGAGGCTCTCGATCTCGCCGAACTTGCCGAGCTCCTCGAAGATGTCTTCGTAGAAGTCCTCGAAGTGTTCCTGGATCTTGCGTGGGTCGATTGGCTGGCCCTGGGCGTCGACGCCCGGGGTTATCATGTCCGGCCGCTGGTACATGTTGGACAACAGGAGTGTCGGAGAGATTGTGGGGCGGTTGTGGAGACGGGAGCATCGATCCCCGTGGCGGCACGCTCCGATCTTGAAGTAGAACGGGCAGTTCACGCGGTCCTTCTCGGTTCCGAAAATCGAGGCCAAGTGCTCCGCCATGCCGGTCTGTAAGCCAGCTCGCTAGCCCCACTCCTTCCTTCCACTTTAGGGTTTCTTCCAGGGTCTCTGCACTGACTGCTCTTCGGGGCGTTGGATTTTTTGATTGAGAGCAAACGAGATCGTTTTACGTTTCTCTTTCTTTTCTCGTTTTTTCTTTTCTTTTCTTCTCTCTCTCTCTCTCTTTTTTAAATAATATCCTTTTTCATTTTAAGCGGAAGCCGAGAAACGAAATCTCGGCCGTCCCATCATATATGCGGGCCCCACATTTCTTTTGCCACCGACGGCCCAGACGGTGCCAAATTTCCGACGCAATTTCTTTCCCTCCTCCCCCCTCATTTACGGGATAATATAATATAAACTAATAGAGAAAAATAAAATAAAATAAAATAAAAAGGCTCTCTTAAAAATTTCATTTCCAATTTCTCCCACCAGCATAACATAATAAAACCACTGAGCAAACTTGAAAATGGCCGCCCAAGCGTGTGATGTGGAGTTACCTTAAACCCTGCCAAAACCCAATTCAAAGACACAAGCTTTCCCAGTACCCAATCCTTTGTTCTCTTCAGTATGCATCTTCCTTTTGAACCCGAATCCAGACAACCAAAATCAAACAACCATCCGAGATTCTCCGTGTCCCTGATGCAAAGAGATGACCAACCCCACCGCCAACAAAAATTGTCTCTTTGATGCCTTAACCAACGGAAGCCACCGAGGAGGCGGTCCTTGCCGCCGTCAAAGGGTCACTTTGTAATTGTCTTTCCCAGAGACCAATCTCCATTTGACGGTTCCTGGTCTCAAATCCAAGTCCAGATGCAAGATATCACCGGTTTCCATTTGCTGCCTTCAATTCCCCCTAAGTGAATCCCGAAACAGATTGCTCTGGTTAGTTGGCAATGCTAACTTTTTCTTGTTGACTATGTTTTGACTGCGAAATTGATGTAGCTGACGCGCATACTAGATTGAACTCGGAGGGAACTTTGCATGTTACTGAATGATGAAATTTTTCCAGGCTAACAAACTGGGTGTTGTTATTTTGCGTGGAAAAATTCCCAACCGGCATGATTCTATAGGTACGAAACACTTAACGACGCTGGGGAATATTTTGGTTTTGGTCACAACTGATAGGCAGAGTGCATTCGGTAGAGTTCTTGCTTTTATTCCCTTCGAAGGCCAGGTCTATTTCTTTATTGATTCTCCCTTTCCGACGAGTCCCTGTTGATTCATGTTTTGGCCATTGTTTAATTGTAACTATCTCAATCACAGGTTCTAGACAAGGTGAGTTTGTGGTGGTTTGATAGAACTCGAGACATAACTGCAAATGCTGTTGTATCAGATCCTGATGAAAATGTTGCAGTTGCAAAGAAATGCTCGGTTTTTGCCGTCAAATTTGTTGGTGAGTATTTCAGGTATAAGGTTTTAGCTACTCTATTCTGTTCAGCCTCATTCAAACTTTGGTTCGAAAAAATTTGGACAATTCAGCTGAACTACTATGTGATTTAATGCAGAGTTAAACAGAAGATTCTGAGATAATTTGTTAGAGTCCTTTTTTGAGACAAAGTTTGGTGTTTAAACCAAATTTTTTAAATTCCACATGGACCAGATAGTAGTAAATGTATATAACATGCATTTAGCATAAAGCTATAAAATGATCAACCGTTGATCGTTGTAGATTTTTGGTTTGTAGTTAGAGGACATGTGACTGGGAATACTGATACATCATTATGGATGGTCTACTAGAATGGCGTATGAAGTTACTGTGGAAACGCCCTACCAGACGGTGAAGTTCCCACACCGTTAGTTATTTATCTTTCTCTTGTACGTTGCTGTTTTATTTCTGATCTATTAAAATGAAGCAGGCATGGTGAAAAAACAAAACCTAGCAGCAAATATGCTCACTCTAACCACCAAGTCTGCAGATCATGATGTTCCTGTAACTCCAGAAGAGGTTGGTTATATTTTAAATTTGAACCTAAATAATCTATAGTATCATCATTGTTCTGATATTGTTTTCTAGGTTAAGTGGTCTACCTGCTGGTTTTCTCTTCTATTGCTGAAATTTAAGAACATTGTTCTACTCTTCCCTTGGCTGTTTAGTTAGGTTGTCTGCTTCAATTGCTTTGTAGATACTTGAATGGGGCCTGATGACCTGTGCTGATTGTGATGAAGCTAGTTGGAAAGCATTGGAGTTATTTGAGTATTGTCAGGTGACCTAAATACTATTTCTTAGTATTTCCTGGACATGATTATACTGAGGTGTTTTGGTTCAATGTACATCATGGTAAATGTATTGAGTAACCTTCAGATCCTTTTCATTTTTCAATGAATATATCGATACTTTCTTGCGCACAATGAATATATCAATGCTTTATTGCACACAAACCATCTAAATAGGCCCTTTGCAGTGGTTGGATTGAATTTCTCATTCATCAATTTTGTGTAACCGGTAATGGCAATTTTGAAATGGGATTTTCCTGGATTTTGAATTTTGTGTCTATCAACCAAAAGCCAAAAGCTTGTGGAAGTCTGACTGGAATTAGAAATCTTCTTGATGCTGCTGATTACCACATAATATGTGGACTATAAGTTGATAATCTGATAACAAAGGGATATGTTATATATTGTTAAATAGACAGAATTCCAGGTGGAAGGCTGATTCGTTGACTTATTGTCATGCTTTGGCTTGAGCTAGTTCTGGCTTCAAACATCACCATTTTTTTTTACCAATTGTGTTTTCTTTTGCCAAAAACTATTACTTTTGTGATATTGATTGCTTGATGGCTTTTAGTATAGTGATATGTATAGATAGTTTCATTGTAATATGGATTACAGAAAGTGGCTTTGGAGCATGGCTTGACATTAGTAGGCACAAAATATGAATTTGGAAAGGATTCTGATGGCACAGTTCTATTGCTTGGCAAGGTTTGAAAGTGCTGTCACTGTACCTTTCATTGCTCTCTCTCGTTTCTCCCACACTAAACACATACAACTGCTGCTACTCTGTATTTGGACGAATTTGTGTTCTATTAAGTGTTTTCTCTTGTGCTGCAAATCTAGGTGCATACACCTGACTCAGGCAGATACTGTATAGCCCACTCATACGAAGATCACTTTCAGAATGGTCTCGAACCTGAAAGTGTTGATTGGGTTCTGCTATTGATTTCACTTTTTCTTTCTCTGCCATGTGTGCATGTGCTTATGCATGCATGTGTTGATAGCCAGCTATCTGTGCATCACTTGTTACAGTTAGTTTTTATTTTTTCATGGTCTATTTTAACTTTCTGGCAGTGTGTACAACTGTGATATATTAGTCTTCTGAGATTGAAAAGCTGTGAAAATTTTAGGAGTTCTTGCAGTTGTGGATCAAAGATCACTTATCCCATATGAAGATGAGGCAAGTCCACTCACTGAGTTGCATTGAATTTTCTTTAAGATTTGTCCAACTAATTAAGCACTTGGTCTCATTTTCTGATGTGATTTTTAGATCCTTCCAGATGCTCCTGAAAAACTTGTTTGTGAGCTAGCTCCGCAGTGAGTCTTCTATGTCTCTTTATTCTGGGGATATTTACAAGAGTATCAAACATGGAAAGGGTTATGATTAGTTTAGTTTCCTTAGGATGAGATGGATATACGTGGTAAAGTCACAAGTACCTTTAAAACCTTAGTTTATGCTTCAAATTGTTTGGTGGGCAGTAGTGAAGATAAGATTGAGATGAATCTGCAATCATTTGAGATGCAACAAGGCTGTATTTGCTGCATATTTCTACTTCATGTTCATTAGGGAAAGATGGGTTCAATGTCCATGTTATATATTTTTTTAACTTGATGAAAGCCATGGCCTACATACATATACACATGTGTATATATGCACACACATATATATAATTGTCTAAGCCTTTTTTATAAGTGTTTAACTGATATTTTCATTTATTCATTTGATATTAAATATATCTTCTTGTACAAGAAAATAATGAAATCAAGATTTGAGATACCATTGATAGGATAATGTATATTGGCAAAGATTCTTTTGTGTATTATTTTTTGATTTTTGGAATACTGAGTTTTAGTATAACAGTAAGATTATTCTATTATAATTAGAAGGTTATGAATTCAAGTTATGAAAACAAATTCTGTGAAAATAAGAGTAAAATTGTATATATATAACTCTTTTTTAGATCTTATGATTTGAGAATATTGTGCATAGAACTCTTATTTTTCTTCATCCTTTGAGAACTACGTTAAGTGACACGTTCTCTTCATGTAGGAATGCTTCATGATTGGATCTCAAGAAATGTTGAACAAGCCTTATCATCATTAAGGTGACTCAAATTCTAAAGCTCCTCATGTTTCCATGGTTGAATCATAACAAAAAATCGACACCAATTCGTTTTCAATAAGATGAGTTGGTCTCTACTCTTTAGCTGTTGGAATAAACCCATTAATTTTCCTTGTTCGTCATAAAACAGCTGTGAGAGGTCATTGGCTGCACCGTAGGCTGGCATGGTAGCCAAATGAGTTTGGTCGCTAGTTCCATAACATGAAACTTGGTTTGTTACATTCCCAATTTCCCATGTTCATGGTGTATTCTTCTCAATCCAGGAACGATAGTTATGCACTTGTAATCCAACTAATTGAGCTTGTGCCTGTTCGGTATCCAATTGCCTGACTCATTGGCCTTGGCCAGGATCGCCCATCTCTACAATACGGTTTCAGATATGAGCTGATTTATCATTCGTTGAGTTCCCCTTCTCCCAAGCTTTCCGACTTTCAAATATTGAATGGTCCATCAACGCGGGGCTTGAGCTAATAGTAACTAAATTCGTATTACTCATTATTATGAACCCATTGACTTTTGTCGGCCTTTGTTGAAGTTGCAATTTTTATAGTGGTTGGCATCAATTCAACGCTTGAAATGGCGGTGCCAATGGGCCATCAATAGGCCTCGATACATAAGTGCGAGATGGGTCCCTCAGTGGCAAATAATATTCAGAAATCGTTTTCAAGTTGGACTCAAAACCCGTCCTCGTCGGCAAGCACTTCAATTTCTCGCCTCAGCACGTGAGAGTTTCTACTCTATCCGTTTCCCCTTTCATCCTTCTGAATCGGTATTAAATGCCAATGAGGTGACATTTTTACACTTATTGCGTCTAATTACGCGAATACAGAAAATAGGGGACCCTGGCTTGACCCGTCTGGTTATTTACTTACATTTTTTTTTTTTAGTATAATGCACACGTAAGCTTATCTTATAAATATATTTTATTATTCTTTTTATTTTCAATTGAGCTCTCCTCAAATTATTTGTTTTCCTTCAGTTAACTTAAGTGTTAAGTAAGTAAAATCAGACAATCTCTTGTAATACTCGCGTATACTTCTATTTTTGCGTGTAGGGCATAGAGAGAAATTGTAGGCATGACTTTCAGTTCGAGCTAGGGCTAGGCTCGAAGAGGACGAACTGTTTTTTTTATTTTTTTTTTGGTGGTTTGAACTGTATTCCATCCACGTCTTCGTTGTAGAACTTCAACTGCAATTAATATCAGGACTAAGGATCGAATAATACTAAATTCAGGGACTTCTTTTGTTTCTCTAATCCAAATTATGAGGAACTTAAATGTATATGTTACGATTTTCGGGAAAAATAGCAACCATTTTTTCTAAGATTGATGCAAGAAAGATAAACACAGGCCAATGAGAATGAGTCAGGCAATTGGATATACCAGTAATTATCTCATTCTCTTTAGAAAATAACGGCGAGGACCTCCGTTACTGGAAGGAGAGCAGCAATTGTAGTACCAGAGAAGAGCGAGGAGCTACAAAATACGACTCCTACGGCCCCGGCGTAGAAACACTGCCATATGATTACATTCGACGCCAGCACGACGTAATACCTTGCTTCTCCAATCCCAAACTGCCTCGCATCTCCAACAATGACCTATGAAACATCATGAGTACTTAATGAAATTAATGTCAATACTAGATATAAATCAGGCAAAACACTTTATGTTACCTTGGAATGACGCCTAAGAATGTTATGGCTGATATGACATATAAGTGTGATATTATTAATTGTTGATATGAACAAGTAGGATTATTGGTTGCCACTAACATTGGAACAATGCTCATAAAACAATACCATTAGAGTAGTGGAGATCTTCGTGTCATCCTTTGAGCAACAATTAGAAAATTAGTCAAACTCGAAAGAAATTGTCAATGAAAACCCACCAAGCTATACAGCTTGCTGTTGCCTGCTGGTAAATAAAGCATGCGAGAATCATGCTTTATATATATATATATATACCAGAGCTCAACTTAAAAGCATCCACGTGAACTAAATGCATCGTTTTATAAATCCCAGGGGAAGTTATATCGAGCATGTCGGCAGAGGGCACATTTGACCACAGTGATTATGTGAGCGAAACAGGACTCTACAAAGGCTTTTCTGGAAAGGAAGAGAGGAGCTCGCCACTTAATTCTTAAGAGAATGGAAGACATTGGTTTACGCTTAATA
Organism: Bruguiera gymnorhiza; assembly: GCA_020883675.1. Classification (NCBI taxonomy): domain Eukaryota; kingdom Viridiplantae; phylum Streptophyta; class Magnoliopsida; order Malpighiales; family Rhizophoraceae; genus Bruguiera; species Bruguiera gymnorhiza. Next base: position 1,943,347 of record JAIRCJ010001047.1, on the reverse strand, counting down.
TAATATAAAAATTAAAATATACCAATTATAAACATACAAAAATAATCTTGAAGCATAGCCCGAATTCTGTTTGCTCTTCAGTACGATGTTAAATCTTAAAATCAATATTCAACGAATTTAGCAGCGTAGCCCAAGATCTATCAACTCTTTAGCAAACAGGATAATGAGTCAACATTAGAGACAAACCAAGAAGAAAGACATCAGGATGATGAAAAATCAAGTGGAAAAATCATTTGTGACGTCACAAAACACCACCATCAGTCCTACTAATGCGGGAAAGAAGCGCAGAGAAAAAGAAATGCAGAAAAAAAGAATTACGAAAATCAACACTTAATTAAACTTTTAATTTTTTTTTCTGAAATTTACAAAAAGGAAATAACAACTCAAAAAAAAAAAAATCAAAATGTAGACTTCATTCTGACGCAGGTATGCTTACAATTTTCTGCTCTCTGTTTTTTTTTTTTGTTTTTCATTTTACGATTTTTTGAGATAAAAGAAGATAATTAGAATGAATCAAAATGTAAACTTTGAGTTTTTTTTTTTTTCTCTACCAGACCTAATTAGTACTTTAAGACCACGCAAAACAACTAGGTTCCAAAAGAAGCAATCAATACACCTCGGTGAATTTTATATTTAGGATTCTATCCATGAAGAGCTTCCAATCAATGCATTGCATTTTTTTTGGGGGGGGGGGGGGGCTTCTGATGCATGCAATAAGTGGGAATGAATTTTTTATATGTAATGAGATTGATAGGGCAATATCTAGATGAAGCCGAATTGATGAAAGTCTAAGTGCGGATATTAAAACTGAATCAGATCTGTGACCGACAAAACAAAAAGAAATTAAGGAGTGTTAGCATTCTAATATTTAAGTCAATAAGGTCGATAGGGTAATAGCCTACAAATAAGAAAATAATTAATATATATATATCTTAGAGATGATATTTATAGTCAATTTTAAGTGTTATTATATAGTTAGAGGAATAATTAAAGTGAAGTATGTGCGTAGAGTTCACAGGTGATGATGTGTTTGCCATAGAAAAATAGGGTTTTTATCAAGTTGAGCCGATGGAAAGTACACTGAATATTATTAGACCGGATTAAGGGTCCATAACCCGCAGTAATTCTCTTGTGAGAAATCAAATAGGACAATAAGACAATCGAAAGTCCATCGAGCCATTTAGACAAACACGTGCAATTGCAGTTTAACCAACCGAAAATCGTGTGCAATTGCGGCGGTCAACAAATGAAAAAGTGGTTCCCAACTAATGGCAACCCCCTACCGAACTTAGAGGTTCAATTAATTCGGCGGAAATTTCGTCTCGATCGCTCCAGAGATTCAATGAGTATGCTTGTTTGTAGGCCTTATGCAGTTTTTTCGCATGACCCACACACAAGAACATTTTCGATAATTACTAAAAAAAATTATTCTAGTAATTAAAAATGTAAGTTTTATATTTAAAATTTTGAATTTTAATAATAGAAAAAAGATATGAAGTTTTTGAAAAAATAATAATAATAATAATTATTGGGGCGACAGCCAATCGAACTAATAGGTTTTCTACGCCGTCAAAGCTACCATTTTGACTTGTAGATGAACAAGTTGCCTTTCACCCACCTAAAATTGTCCCATTCATTATTGCAGTGAATTTCATGGGTTGGTATGGCTGAAATAATTACCTCTAGAAAAGTGATCGTTGATCAATTCTAAGATTAATTTGATTTCTAGTATTTCACAAAAAATAAACGAATTATATATCACCTAAAAAAGGGGGAAAAGATTATGGAGTTGATAAAATATAATACCTGTAAATTGAATTAATCCACCCAAAAAAAAAAAAACACAAAAAAGCTCATTCAGTCATTAGTATTAGCTTAACAAAGTGTCTTGTACTACCTTTCTGCACAAGAGAATCCTAAAGCTCTTGCGATTACCTGGATCAATATTTAAGACACGTTACAGGACCTTCCATAGAGGCATAAATGTTCTTTCGAAATTAAAACAGAATCAAACTTTTAGACTGAAATATTTAAATTTAAGTCCATGAGAAAAAGAAAAAAAAAACTACTGAGAGCATTGTGATATTAAAAGAAAATAAAACATAAAAAAGGAATTTTTTGAGTGATTGCTTTCCACATTCAAAGATCGACAACTCCAATTAAAATAACAAAAATATTAATGAGCTGCGGAGTTGAACATAGATCCATTTAATTGCAATTTATTATGATATAGGAAAAAGCATATTAATTATTATTAATAATTACTTTGTGCGTATTTCTCATGTCTCTATAATGAAATTCTTAAACTAAATGACAATCAGATGGTAAAACTGGCTTACATGCCAGATATGACATAACTTACCCTCTTGCAAATAAACGTTAGAATCTCATAAATGAATACCCAAACCGTCTGTGGCATGGGCTGGTGCAATATTGGAACAAAATTGCAAAATCCAGATGGGAAGTTTGATTAGTATTACGCTTTCTGTAATTCAAACAAAATTAAAGTGAAAGGTTTCTTATTTTCATTTCTCTTATCCAACAAAACAAACAAAAAAAAGCAAAAAGAAAAAAAATAAAATATACGACCGGTGTTCTTGGATACATATACCTACAAGTAAATCAAAACCTAATTAAACCTCGGGGGGCGGGGCAAGGTTTTTTCCTTTTTTTTCTTTTTTTTTTTGTTTATTTAGTGATACATTTTCTAACATCTTTGAAATTAATGAAGCGTGACATTCAGACATTAGATGTTTGATTAGGAACAGTACAGGATTGAGGCGTCTCGGTTTCGAGATGATTATTATTCTTGTTCATCTTCTTCTGCTTCTTCATTTTTCTTGCCTCGCCGTAGAAGTAAGAAACGAAACCCCAAAGGGATAACCCTAAAGAAACACCCTTTTCTCCTGTGAACTTCTCTTGGTAGAAAATCACGGCGAGGACCTCCGTGATCGGAAGGAGAAAGGCCATTATGATGCCGGAGAGTAAAGAGGAGCCACAGAAGACGACCCCCACGGCTCCCATAAAGAAACATTGCCATATTATTGCACTCCACACCAGCACTACGTAAAACCTTGTTTCTCCCAGAGCAAAGGTTGTTGCCTCTCGCGCAATAGCCTGCTCAACACACAAAGTATAAATATCAATATAGAGAAAGAAAAATAAGAAAATTAAATACTTTTGCCTACTTTTTGGTCCCACATATCAGGTAAAAACAACATTTTTTAGTTGGTTCTTCGAAAATCAGGTAAAAATAATATAAATTTCGACATAACATAACATAGTTTGCGAAGTAGGTGATTTGTTTCTTAACAGAATTATATATATTTTGTGGTGTACAAAACTACACACATACACCCAAGAAGCTCCTTCTGGGTTTTGTTCGAGTTGTTGCTCAATAAAGTTTTCTTCTCCCCGGGATATATGTGTTGAGAGGAGAAAGAAATTGACCTGGAAATCATTGTTAACTATCATCCCGATAAGGCAAAAAAAGGAAGAAAAAAAACTCATAACCAAATTGATCTCCATCACAAGCGTAAGGGTAATCTCTTGCTTGGCCTTCATGTATGTAAGCTCAATCAACGGCAAAATAAGCCCATACAATAATGCAGCCCCCAGAGTCATGACAAATCCTAGGACGTATTGCTTGCTTGATTCACCTTCAGGCTTATCGCTATTCGAATGCAAAGCTAAGATTGCAGGCCCAACTGTCAACAGGGTGACCGCGTTTATTGAATAAGGAGTGAACTTCTGCTTCACCAAGACAAATGCAAAGGCAGCCGTGAAAGCCAACTGGGAAGCAATGATTAGAGAAGAAGTTGAAACGGGAAGACAAGCCAGACCATATGAATAAAGATAGTTGTCAAGACCAGTGAGCAAACCGATGATTGCAGCCCCAAAGAATGCAAGATATCTCATGCTGAGGACTTCAGCGTTGGGATCAGTGGCGCGGCGGTAGAAGTAGGATAGGGCGAGTACGATGAGGGAGATGGGCCAACCGGCGGATTGGAGGAAGCTGGCAAGCCAGATACGCTTGCCGCCATGTATGAAGTAGAGGCGCGTGATCAATGGGCCACCGGATCCACCTACGGAGAGGAGAATGCAGCTCAGGACTAGTAGCACCCTATTTAAGGTAATAGTGGTGCCAAGTATTTTAGGCCTCGTTTCTGATACTGTCTCCTGCGTAACTCCTGCCATCTCCAGCTGAATTTCCACTGCTTTCCCAATATCTGGTTCAAGAAACGGATTGTTAGGATTGTTTCCTGGAACAAAATTAAGAGATAGTCCGAACAGCTTGTTTCAAAGAAACAATATCGAAGAGTAGCTGCTGGCTGCTTCTTCTGTGTTGGTATAATGGGATAGAAGACGCAGTGGTTCAGATGGGATAGAAGAGGCTGTGGCTCACGTTTTAATTCAACATGTTAAGCAATGGGAGCAGGCAACTGCTTCCTTTGCACGCGTATCTGTTGTTGTTGTCTCTGCTTTCTACCGTCAACGGCCAAGGGCCAACTAGCGACTGGCGCAAATGCTCTGTCTTATTTTACTCGTGCCGAGGTCACTTTGTAATATACGTGTATATTAACTTCATATATGCCATATTTTGCATTTCCTCAGTATTGTATATACCTGAATACAAGGTAGGAATCAGGTATGGACGGTGAATTTCCCAAAAATAAAATAAAATAAATAAATAAAAATGAAATGGTCTTAACTGGCTGGCTAAACGACATCCCTTTAGTGTCTCAGCTGGGACGTGTGTGTGAGCCGATAGGTGAAGATCTCTAACTTGTCCTCAATTACTTGTTCTTTTAACATACGCATAAGAACCGAGTACTATACGTAATGGTCAAATACAAGAATACAGAAGGTTTAAAATATAATATAAAATGGAGCGGGTACGTACGACTAGGAGGAAAACTATAAACCAAACGGTCGTAGAAGAATAGCACCAACAACTAGTCAAAGACGAAAGCCGCTGGCAACTCGTGTTAATTATAATTAGATTTAGATTTAGAATATACGAAAATAATAGACCTTGGACAGAGTGGACGCAATGTAATTTGAACCATTAATTATATCTAATTATCATAATTTTTTAGTTTTTTAATTGTAATTAACAATTTAGATCGTGACAAATCTCGCATCCTCCTAATTGAGCTTTAGAATATACATAATGCTTTGTGCATTGCCCTTTAATTTACCACTTTACTTGAGGGAACGGTCTCGGGTCGGTCATTTAATTACCTTCAATCTCGCAAGCGCCAATTTCTGTTTAGAGTAATTTCAAACTTGTAATGGTATTAGTTTCATAATGAAATTCAGTTTAAATGAAACGTCATTATGGCATTCAATTGATTCGATTTGATCCATAAATTATTCTGTTGATATATGTACCTTGAAATGAAAAACTGATTCGCATGACCTATCAAAACAAGTTTATTTGAATTTTCTTCTTTGACAGAAAATGTTTTAATAGATAGAATTCAATTAATTATATAAATTCATCAAATTATTGGTACGTGCAATATTACCATATGTTGAATTAAGAGTGCTTTTTTTTCATAGTTTAATGACTTATCTAAATGAGCGATATATAAATTACGGGTTGTGGGAGACAAAAATTACCGTTTCAATCAATCAAAATCATTGGAATTTAATATTGCTGTTATTGCTGTTTTTTGCGCAGCAGTTGCGATCGCTTTTATATATCTATATATGTATTAAATTATAAATTATATAATACAAATAATTTTTTATTTTTATAAATTTTGTATTCTTTGTTAAGTTTTAAAATTTGAAATTTTAAAGATAGAAATTTAAATCTTTTAATTACTGGTATATACATGAAGAATTGAATATATTCAACTATAGGGACATTTTAACTTTTACAAAGATTTATGTTGAATTACGCATGTAGTTGCGACCTTTTATAATGAGATTGAGATGTAAGCTAATTGCGGTCCATATTTTCGTTGCGGCTTTCTCTCAACCTTACGTATAATTCTTTAAATTTTATTCAATTAGGAAAAACGTATATATGTATACACGAGTAAATTTAAAAATGGTTTGGCGGACAAAATGTTATGATGATGGATTCTTTATATGCAAAATGCTTTATAATCTTGATATAACAAATCCGATATTTAGTAGTAAGTTGTAAATTAGGAGATTTATTATATTTATGTATCTATTTATTAGTATAATTTATTTATAATTGTATATTATACAAATAAATTTTATTATCTTATTATTTTAAATAAATTTTATTTATTATTATGTGATATAAAATTATAAATTATATTTTAGAAATAAAAATGAAATCTCCATAAACTAAAACTCGTTTGAATCAAGCAATTCGCATCCGAACTTGGATGAGGCCCAATGTACCGTAAAATAAGACGAAAGACATGTGAAAACCTGGCAAATGATTCTTATCAATAGACGTGATGCTACAACTGGCACAAATTTTGGGCTGTCGCTGGTGCTTGCAGCTAACAGTTTCTTGGTCAATCTCTACCAGTCTACGCGAGGAAGTTGTAGATGGCTTACTGGCCCATGAACACGGGCCAACTTTATGAATACAACAATAATAGTAATTAGTAGAAGTAGTCATGCGTAAAGATGCCCTTTCCAACCGGCCGCAGGTCTCACCACCAGTGGCATTCATTATCAGGCAATCCATTTTCAAAACTCGTACGTTCATGCTGCCTTTTATGGCCATGGATCCTTGTGTGCACACGGGCACATAACTAGACCGACCCACGGCTGCTCCCTCAGCACTTTTATCTGATGGCTTCCAAAATATTTGTGATCGAACTACTACTAACAAATTGATCGTCTTCTTCCTTCGTATTTTATTTGCCTTCCAGTCTCCCACTAGCTAGTATGCCAGTCTCCAAGTGACGAGAAAAGTGTTCTTCTCAGGTTTTTGCCTTGAGCCTTCTTGAAATCTCGACCAGAAGTTGGTAATAGCAATTATAAGCAAAGGACAATCTTACGTTTCAATGGCCCTCAAATCATGTGCACTTCATTAGAATTGGAATTAAAATTATTAATGAATCTGGTGAATTATAGAAAGTGCTGCTGGTGGGTAAGGACCAAAACCTTATTATTAAAAAAAAAAAGGAACCAAAACCTTGATTCACACGGGGTTTTACATTGAATGGGCGCACTTGCATTCGCAAATAAATGTGTCTAAAACGTCGGTTACCATCCATAATTAAAGTTGAAACTTACATTGCAATGGCTTGAAATAAAGGTGGAAAAAAGGGTAGCAATTCCCTTTGAACATTCCAATTTAAGGCACCCTCCATACAGGCGCGAGGGTCAGCTATGGATCCCCTAAACTTTCTAGAGTCTAAATGATTCCCCACAGTTTTGATAGCCGTGACTCTTTTAATAATGCAAACTATCATTATTGATTGCCTCCTAGTTTTGCTATAAAGTGCTAATCCCCCCCCCCCTTCCTTTTTTTATGTGACTTTTATGATTAGAACTGCTCTCCAAGTATTGGTTTGTTCGTGTGAGAGAAAAAGAGAGGGCTATTATTGTGCCATAGTGAAGACAAGACGTGGGGATCATTCCCCTGCTGAAAAACATGAATCCCGCCAATCACTGTTGTGATTCATCTCTGACTGCAACTAACAATCAACAGGATCGACATTTTTTGTAATAGAATAACGTAATACCCAGGTAATTAATTACATTGATTCCTCTGTAGAGCCCAAACCGAAAAAAAAAAAAGGAAAAAGCAAGTAATATTTGATCGTCACCTCAGTCCTCTCTATCAATATATATTATTTTTCCTTCTCTGATTGACTCACAAAATGCTGTAATACACGTGATAAGTGGGGAAACTTGTATGTCACCATCACCCGAAACAGGGGTTATAGTAATTACTCAGGGTACTTTTTTCTGTATTGGTCTAGATTTAAGTGTGGTGTAAATTATATCGCACTTCACATGATCAATATTGCCCTTGTGTGAAACTTAGATCCCCTTCCCTTTCATCCAACATAATTAATAGAAGTAATTTTAAAACCCAAGCCAATCAATTTCTTAACTGGCTGGTGTTGGAGTTGTCTACCATAACTAGAGTCGCGAGTGCGAAATGCAATCAGGAGCAGAATCAATTAATTGATTAAAAAAATATTATCATGGAAGTCACATTGTAACAGTTCAAATTAACAAAGAAAATGATGTTTTGTAAAATTTTAGAGGGTCAATGACAAGAGTATAATTCAAAAAAATAAAGAAAACTTTCAATAATTTGTTGTGGGATATTTACTATTAAGAAATTATTAGGTACTAATTAAGGATAATGAAAGTTTCACTAAAGTTTGTAAATGTGTCATTTATAGATAAATTTGAAAACCATAATATTAAAAAGGAAGTTAGATTTGGGAGCGTATATTTGAATATTTAAATGAGTTATTTTTATGAATTTTTATTATTATTTAGTAGGTTAAACGAATTTTCTTAATAAACTCATCTTATTAGTATATAAAAAAAGGTGACTGATAGATTGGAGGAATTTTCTTAATAAGTTTATCTTATTAGTTAGGATTTTAGGAGAATTAGCATATAAAAAGGGTGGTTAGAGGGGAGGACGAAAGGATGAATGCACGAGTTATTTTCTCTAGTTCTTTGAGAATTAATTCTGAATGTTTATATTTAAGTATATTGGTTCAATAGACTTATATTCTTCAACGTTTTTATTATTGAGAGTGGTGTCTGAATCTTTAAATTCTGGTTTTTGGTTGTTTATAATCATTAGGTTAGAACTCCAAAATCGCTTAACTTTTATTAGAACGATCCTATACTAATATTAGTATTAAGTTTCGTTTACAAATAATCAGAATTCATATCACTTTATGCCCATTTTATGTCAACCCATCATAAACTATGCTACACTATGGGTAGACCTACATTTAACCGCCCACTAAATTTTGAAAAAAAAAACTATATTTATAATATGATTAATATTATGAAATTTCTCACTAGAAAAAAAAATCATAGAGGTTAATTTGCACACACATATAAATAAATAAAACATAATTTTTTGGTAAAAATCCAATGTTGCAGAAAAATAACAAATAATTAATTAACATTTTAGAGATCAGCTAATATCTAAAAGAAGACTTTGAGATCCGGTAGTCATAAAATTTCATAACAAGATTTATGTTGCTATATATATATATATTGATGACACTTAACAATAAATTGGAGTCTTTCATTGTTGATATGAAGTACTGAGAAGGAATCCGAGGAGTTTGGAGAATTGGTAGTTCTGAAAATAAACTTGAAAAAAAAAAAAACAAACTTGTTTAGTTAAAAGGAAATGTTATTTATCCGCTGATTTATTTGCTTTTAAAATTAGTACCCTGTTATGCACAGGAAAAAAAAACAAAAAAACGAAAAGGGTATCACCACAGTCAAGTCTTATATGCACAGACAAAAGCCGGTGGGGTTGAAGCCATTCAGACCACGCGTATTTTCTCCGAAAATTTCAAGTGAAAATGCTGTCTCTTCACTGCGTCTTATCACTGATGACAGCCCACCATAATAATGATTCCTAGGTGCTTTCATTTGCTCTATCCAATTTCAATATTTTTCTTTCTTATAAGCCTTGGAAAATAATTGTTGATCAATCAGTATTACATTGATCCTTTCTGTCAATTTCCACTTCTGTTTGTTTTCCCGGAAATGTTGCCTTCTTGGACCCGGATGCACGCGTGACAGTCCGCAATGTATGTTGCGATTTTGGACAATCGGATCGCTTATCCTCAATCGTAGGGCCACACCAGACATTGGACATATAGATAGTCAAAATGAACTGTACTATCGATATATGGAGATTGATAATTGTCATTTGTCATGAACATTTAAAAGTTTATTAAGGTGATAAGAAAAATTTATAAGATTTAAAATTTCAATTAGTATTTATTGGATAATTAAAAGTTATTAGTATATTTCAACTAAAAAATTATTATTATATTTTTATAAATTCATGTTTTTGACCCTTTTTTTATTTTCGTAACACTTTCGTTAATTAAAAGGCAATTGTTACCACACAAAAATGATGTCATTTTCTTATGTTACCATGGCAAGTAAAAATGCTTTAAATCACATATCTATGTCACATCAACATAATATGTTACCAAATTAACGATTTCCACTAAGAACATTTGACAGTGAAATAGATTTAATATAAAAAAAATCTTTCTAAGTTTAATTATTACTTTTTAAAAGTTAAAATGTATTTGTTATAAATTACAAAAATAAAATATTTTAGTATATAAACTTTTTCATAATTTAAATAATCACAGGTAAATTAGAGAATCGTACTGCAGCTTCCACTTTCGGGCTTCAAGAGTAAAAGTTGACAGACCACCCGGGCAGGGCAACAGGCGGTTGTCAGAAGATCATGAGTATTTTCTGAAGACCACCTGCATTCAGATTCATTAATTACTACTGGAAATTTCCAAAAGCTGTGACACGTCTAATAAAGTAAATATTAATTCATAATACATCCAAAACAATTAATCTAAAGTCAATAAACAATATAAGAGTTTGAAGAAAATGAAGAGAAAATAAGCTTGTCTACATGTAATTGAGAAAAATATTGGTAGACCGAGAAAAGTGTACAAAGAGACACTGAGGATCCTACATTTTGATTTTTTTTTCTGAGTTTTCAAAAATTTCTGTTATAATAAATTAAATGTACAATAAAAATAATATGAAGATCAACAAATATATATATATAAATATATATATATATAATAATTTTATTTATAAGTAAATTTCATATAACATTATATTTGTTATACCATTTATCGTTTTTGATGCGTATTGAGTAATTTTGGACGAAAAGTTTGAAATTTTAATAAAAAAATAATCTTTTAATACGAAATGGGATCTACGATATGACTTTTTTCTGTTAATTTTACTTGTTTAGTGTAATTGCGCATTATTAAAGTTTCACTAGAAGTGCACGTGATGCCTAACTTGTATCCACTGGTCTACCGTGCCTAAACCTTTTCGTTAAGACTATCACCGTCGACAATTCTATCGCCATTTTCATTTGGAACGTGTGAATTGAGAATGTGAGACAACGACGTCGCTCAATTAGCGCTGTTGTCATACCGTTCTGTTTCCAGAGTCAACAATTCCTCCTAATTAATGAAACACTGTTGTTTATATACACATTAAAAAAAGGTTAAGTAGATACCAAAATTTAAATACAATATTAACATTAATATTAATATTATTATCAATTATAGTTGTCATATTTTTTTGGTTGTAATTAACAATTATAATAAATTAATATTTATTGTATATCTAAATTTCATGTCTTTTTAATCAAGCTCTATGTATACATATATGTATTCCTACTTTTCTTTTTACTCCTTTTTACGAGTACGAAAAAAATTATCCCAACACTGTGACATTTAGTATTTCGTTCGTGAATAAATTCACGAGCATCAATTATTGAGGGGTTGACATAAATCTACTTCGAACTGCGCCTTTGTTTACACATTCGATCGTGACAAACATAACGCATAAAGTAAGCATTAACATTCAATTCCACAAATTCATTACGAAGAATAAAAGGACAACAAACCAAGATAACATTAACCTTTTTTTTTATTTTTTTATGGGTCCTAATATCATTCACCTTATTATGAAGTATGAACTAGCACTGATGGGGATGGCCTTGACCGTGCGTTGGGCTTGCCCGGCGCGACAATTGTCCTGGTTCACAAGAAGAGCCAGCCATGGCTGTGGCAGCACCTATAGCTACTCCATGATTTTGTCCGTCTTCCTCAATTAGCACCGTCACGGTCTCCTGTCCGCATGATCCAGTAGTGATTGTTTCTTGAATTGCTTCGTGTTCTTCGACGCAAACTGCACTTTCAGGGACATAAACTGGCTTCTTCTTTCTCTTAGCCAAACAAAACATACCGACCAAAAGGAATGCAAGGAAGAATGCCCCGCCAAGGGACGCGCAGACGGCGATGATAGTCGTGTGGTTGCTGCCACCTGGAGGCACCAGGACATTCGACGAAGACGGCGGTAATGATTTGAAAGGTGGAGGCCCCCCGTAAATCGGAGGAGGGGTCTGACCCTGAAATGGTGTTGAGGGTAGAGGGGGTAGGTTATGTGAAGGCGATATTGGAGGAGCAATTGGACCATTCGATGGGGTTAGCGGTGGTGGATACGGGTACCATTTTGTTGACGGAGCCGGACTAGGAGTATAGGTCCGCAGAGGTGGCTTATGGGGAGATGGCGTTGGTGCCAGGCCTCCAGGTGCTGGCTTTGGTGGTTGTGGAGCTGGAGAAGGACTGTGGCTTGGAGGAGAAGAGGGATTATGGGGAGATGGCGTTGGTGCCAGGCCTCCAGGTGCTGGCTTTGGTGGTTGTGGAGCTGGAGAAGGACTATGGCTTGGAGGAGAAGAGGGATTATGGGGAGATGGAGCCTGCACCGGGCCAGGGGGAGTTGGTGGTGTGGTGGAATAATGTGGAGGCGGCGGCAAGCTATATGATGATGGCGCATAAGTGGGGGGTTTTGGTGGTGGAAGTGGAGAATTTTGAGGTGGCGTCTTATTGTGAGCTGGAGGTGGCGGCTGCTCGCAGTAATTACATGGCGACTGTGGAGGCGGTGATTTTGGGCGGTGGTGTGCAGGCGGAATATGGTGTTTTTTTGGAGGCAAAATGGGATTACATGGAGCAGTTGGCGGTGGCGGGGAAGGCGAAGGGGGTGGAGGAGAATAGTAGGGGTAGGCCATGTTAGAGGAGAATTCAAACTCGTACTCGTGAGAAAGATGTATCTAATTGCTACTCTTGCTCTGACATATAAATCCAATAGTCAATGGAACCCCTATTTATACTAGTTAGGTGATGATAAAATATTCGAAATCATACCAAACAGACAAATAGTTCATATGGATTTTATTCACGTGCTTAAGAAAAAGATGTGGAAAATAAAATGATCTATGGAGTGTCCATGTTTCTTAAAGGATACTTTTGAATAAGGTGGCTACTTGCTTTTAAAATAATGATAATAAAATAATAGTTCGTTCTACCCCAAAAGATAGAATGAGTGTCGATGAAAAGAATACGATAAAGATCTATACTAGTAGGGGATTATAAAGCATTACAAGGTAGCACCTACTGAGTTAAGACTAATATTTATAGAAATACAAGAAATTGACATTGTTTGTACAGAGTCTACTTTATTTATAATTATTAATTATTATATATAAAAAACATAAAAACTACAATTAATTATCCTCGAAACATTTGTATTTAATCTTTAAGTCAAAAGATATCAATTACATGTTTTTTCTTCGTATCTGTGAAATTGAGACTTCTATCCTCCATCATTGCCCCCACATTTTGTGTGGGCGCAGACTCTGATTCTCGCAGTGTTCCTCATTGGCAACATTGTTTTGGCTTGAGAAAGCAAAGGCTTGCCCTGATCCTGAAATTTGTTGAGTTGTCTGGTCGCATATAAACCAGAGCAGCATCAATTTATCTGACTTCCGAATCATCGTTCTAAGGTCCATGTTTAAACTGTTGATGCATGAAGTCCCCTTGCTGTCTTTAGAATGGATGCATGGAATCAATATGGGCAAAAGTTTAGCCACGATTGCAAGCTTTAACACCAAAAATTAATGGAAGTAATCCCTCCTTGTCTAAAATGAAATAGCAAAACATCAAATTGCATAAAAATCAACTGGGGTTTTTTTTTTTCTCTCTTTTTTCCCGATAAGTCAAGGTAATGTTTTATAAAAGAAGAAGAGCTATTACAATAGATGGGTCGCCAAAGAAGGAGATCAACTGGATACAGTTATCACTACCTGTCCTTTTATCTCTGGTAATGGAAGAATATATTACTGTTTCGTTGTCCGTTGAAATCTACTATGTATTTTTCATACATAATCTGCTATATAACTTAAGTAGCACCTGCGTTGACACAACTTGTATGAAATCATGCTTGATATGTGTGTGCGCGCGGGCGCGCGCGAACTTGTGTGAACTTCCTTTTTCTTAATATCATTGTTTCAGTGTCCACGGGGTTGGTGGTATTGGTGGTAAAAAGACAAATGAATCGTAATGTTTTTTAGTTAAAATTAGATTTCAAAATTTTAGCCATACTTTGGAATGAATAAAAAATTCATTAACTAACAACTTAAATTTGAAAGAGAAATTAAAAAAAAATTGTAAGAAAAATTACGTAGTAGATAAATTAAAAAATATTAAAAAGAATAAAGAATTTTGACCATTGTTAACTCTAATATCATTAGAACTTGGATCATTCTTAGAATATAAGTTTAGTGAGAATCATTCTTTTCAATGATAGAATTTGGATGCTGACATCGTGGATATTGAACTTTAATCAATAACTTTTACTTCATTCAATTGATTTTATCTTTTTCTATTGGAATAAACTTTGATTGATTATAATATAATAAAATTATGGACAACTAAGCTTTGAATTGTTTGAAAATATAATAGATATGGATTGACTAGTTTTGAACAAGCAAGAGATCAATTTGAGTATGACGTGTACCCGAGAAACGAGTTGCAAATTGATAACGTGTCCATTAATTGCACGTCAAATGTGAGATTCCCATCAGGCAAGCAAAGTCGAGATACTTATTTTCCGAGCGAAAAGTTCATCAGAAATCAACTTTTGGGTGTTCTGTTTTTAAGAAGAAGAACTTGTCCGGAAGAAATGTTATGGCTAGTAAGATGGTCTCTTACGTCGGGAAATGCTGATATTGTCCAACCGCAGCATGCATTTTATTAACCAAAAAGCTGCTTTCACGGGGTCGGCGGTCATGAGGCTAAATCATGCTGTTCACAAAGCACTTAGAAACATTGAACCTAAAGGAGACGCTTAAACAGTGCTTACCCAGTTCTCAAATGGTCAACCATCTATAGCACCTTCTTCCATAAATGACAATGATTTTACCATACATGATCAATGGTAAATTATCTTGGGAAAACCAAGTGACATGACGTGGTATGAAGACCGTTGCCAAGGAGAAGTTTCCCCAAGGTGTTTTGAGATTACTTATCAGGGGCATTTGCTACTTGTAACAATTCTATTCTAATTAATAACAAATTCTGATTCATCTGGAAGGATAAAAAAGAGAGAGAGAGAGAGAAAAAGTTCGTTACCAAGACCAGTCTCGTCTTACGAATTAAATTAATCCGCCTATTTCAAAGCCTCAACAATATATAATTTTTCAAGCAATTGCTAAGAACCAAATGCGGTATACTTTAAGGGACTCAAAAAAGTCAATTATAGTTGACCAAAAAAAAAAAACTGTCAATTACAGATTCATAATAGCAACGTAGATTCCGTTAATTACTTTATTGGATAATTTTGGATCCTTACATGCCCACACCATGCGAAATAAAATAATAAAAAAAAAGTGGTTGAATTACAACTTTAATTAAAGAGCTTGAGTAGATAATACATAGAGTCAAAGACACGAAAATAAAAGGTTATTAAAATAAAATTAAATTGTGGAATGTTTACATCAAATTAAATATTAATTTTATTCTATTTGGTGTTTTTTATTTTTATGTTCACGAGTGTTTAAATCTTCTGTTTGTGAATCTTTTTTCTTAATTAAACAGGCGTTTTCTTTTTCATTTCCCCCCCGCATCCGTTGGAACAATCTTGCTTGCATCAGACCAAGAAAAGTGATCCTTGCTAGTGCACTTTATGCCTTAAGATCAATGGTCACTAGTCACACTGCAAATATAGAACCAGCACTTATTTATCATTGGACCGTGACATGTAGATTTACTTAGATGGTTTTATACCTTAAATAGCACGAGACAGGACATGCTTAATTATAACCTTGGTTGTACAATAAGTTCTGCAATAAAAACTCAAAGCCCGGAACTTAATTAGCTTGCCTTGCTGCAATTGGACCTTATTATCCCATTTGTTCCCGTAAGTGGGCTGAGATTTCCCATCTTAATCATGGCAGAGACGAAAGCATCTAAGAAAGCAGCAGAATCGGTGCTATAGCAGTTAACCAGAGAATCCGTGGACCCATTGTTGTAGAGCTGTTGATCCGAGTGCAAAAGGCCCTTCAGATTCTGCAAGTTCTTGTAGTAAGCATTGTCGAAGACTTCGGGAGTGCAGACGTCAAGAGGAGATAGATTGTCGTCGTCCAGACTTGGAGGGCACTCCCTCTTAAGCGATAATGCATAGGCAGGATCTATGTTGGTCTCGTTGTAAATTCGTGTCCTAAATGTGGTACATCTCGCCTGCCCTATGGTATGTGCCCCTACAAAATTGGACAGTCCAAAAAATTACTATAGGCTAAAGCAGAATCAGATTCAATTCAATTTTATTTAATAATCTCTTATTATAACGTTTTTATGGCAGTGTCCATTCTCGTGTCTGCGAATTATTTTTCGAAATAATTAATACACGGTTGGGTGAGTGGCGAAACCATTGAAAACTCACCTGATAGAGCCACCATATCCGTAACGCTGAGACCCTTCTTTGCAAAGGCAGCTATAATTGCAGGAAGATCAAAAGATGGGGCAGGCAGGTCGGTATTGGCAGCAGTAAGATTAGCTGTGACCGAATCTCTTCTGCCCAGTGCTACAGGCCAAGTAGGGCCACCTAGCTAATTTAGGAATATCCTGTAATTAGACTTCAATAGATATTTCTATACACACACACACACACACACACACAAATTCTATAATCTGAAAAAAAAAAAAAGGAAAAAAACTTCAGATTTTGACACCACAGTTGTTTCAGCCTAATACATAAGCACATAAAGATTTATGCTGAAAGTAATCATCAAAGCAGAACTATAGCTAACTAAAACTGAAAATTTGTAGAATCTTAACTATAGTCGAATTTCTATTTCTCAGCCCATTCTAAAGATCACAACTGGGTGGCTAATCTCAGGATTATTTTGGAAATTAGGAGTTATCCCTAATATAGTGGAATAATAAAATTGATTTAAGCATTTGCAAGGAGCACAATATGTATGTATGTGTATATATATTGCTTACCGCAACAACGGAGTCACGAGCTGCAACTGCTAGAATGTCTGCACAGGAGACTACTCGGGGACACAGATCTTCCACTCGAGATTTAATGAGGTCTATCACGTCGAATCCTCTCAAAGAGTGTGCATTTGGGAGTGCTGTCTTCTCCCCAGTGAAGGTTGCATTGTCATCCAAGCATACAGATGCATCGCAGCCCTGTCAAATGTAATTTGTCACCAAAAAAACAAAAGCGAATTGCAAATGACACATTGGCATTTATTGAAACGCATTTTTCCTTGAAAACAAAACAAAAACAAGAAGAAGAAAAAGGATAAAGTGTTGAATGGGTCCATTTTTCTCTAATACATTCATGGACCCCAAATCTGTCGTAAAGCTTTTTCCAAGATAGAATGAATGAGCACTGAAGTTCTCTTCACTTGCATTGACAAAGCAGTCGTGAAAGTGAAGGCGCAACAATGAGGCCCCCATGCGAGGCTCTGAATCCACCACATCCTTAATTGTTCTTCGTATCGTCGAAAGAGCCCGGGGGCAGGATTGTGCATAGAAGTCGGGGGATAATTGGGCATAGCCAACAACAACAAATAGGAACAACAAAATGGAGAAAGAAAGGGTTACAAACGCAGCCATGCTTTTCACTGATGAGAATTAGTAAGATATAAAGACGATCAACTCGCCTTTAATATATATAGCATTGCATGGTAGATTTAGCCTTACCATTAATTGGACTCCATAATGGTCAACATTTCTGCAGTGATTAAAAAAATGTAATGATGTTTTGGTATAAACCAAACTTTATTTTCTTGGATTCCGTAGTAAGCCGAAAGTGCTGTGCTTTGATTTGCAATTTGCTTTATTTGATCTCAACCCATCTAGCAATATTGACACGCCCTTATTGCCTCACTACCTGCTCACCTAGCAGCATGGCCCTAGAAAAAATTGGTACATCGGAGCAGCCCATTGAGAAAAACAAGGATTTAATCAGAGCTTTCAATACAAATGTTTATTTAAATGAAAAATTGCTTGCACTAAAATGATTATTTTTATCATTTTTTTTATTTTTGAAGATACAAAAATAAAAAATTAATATTATCAATTATAACAAATGCACAAACATATGCCTAGTAATTTGGATGAAAGAGGATGGAAGCAGGCTCTTTGGCCGCTAATGTATTTTAGAGTTTAAACTCATGCAATTAATTGCCTTACCAAAAGGCTCATATGTGTTAACAAATTACCATAGAAAACCCAGTACATCCAATGAATAACGTCATTTATAAATATAAATGAAACTCACATGTTACATAACAAATTATATTTTCTCCTTTTCTTCTGATTTATCCATGAAAAAATTACAAAATCTATTGGCAAAGTATGTGCCACATTTATTTACAAAAATTTTAGATGGTGTCACTTAAACATTTATTTTAAAATTTTGTTACATAGTTTTTAATCTGAAAGTAGAAAAATGAGAAAATTATGAGATTAAGGACACTGATCCATATAGACAAAAACAAGTCAAGCTTGTCTAGCGCAGATTTCTTTTTCTTATACTTTTTATTTTTCGGATAAGATGCAGTTGGCCATGTTGGCAAAACAGATTTTAAAAAGAAGAAGGAAAAAAAAAGTTGGGGAAAGGAAAACAGATATTTTCCTTGGTAAAACGATTTGATAAATTAATCAAGCTGATACATCTTCAACATGGCTGAACCAGGAGGCGTTGCGCCCCGCCCTATATGTAGCCCTCTGCCTTCCTGCTTCCTACCACCCCAGGAAGCCCAGAAGTTTGGCATAGCTTTGGTTTTTGAAAATTTTAAGGCTTTGGAATCTTGAATTACTGCAATGAACAGGGTACTGTATTAGTATATACCATTGAAAAGAATTGAATTAGGATGAGTATAAAACCATAAAGGGAAATATATACACCTAGGGCTGTTAAATGGCAATAGATTGGACACAAGGTTTGGTGATTTGCCATCGCCACTTTCGTTGAACCAACTCTAGTTAAGCTACTTAAATCAGTAATTAATCACGTGTCGTTGATATGCTGTAATGGACCAATTGTCACTAATTACTATAGTAATAAGCCTTATAAAGTCGTGGTCATTAATGTAGTTGACTTTTTTATTTTTTATTAGGAGAGTCGCACTCCTCTCTTTTCATAAATATTATACCCTTTTTTAGAATTTTAACCTAAAAAATTCTATATTTTTTAAATGTGCAACTAATCCTTAAGGTAATTCAACTCAACCTAAATCCACCAAATTTCATTGAATACAGTTCAAATTTAGTTTAGATAGAACACGACATGAAACGTTTTGAGGTCAAAACAATTTTGAAAGCAATTATCACAAAGTCCAAAATATCCTATTTTTGAAATCGATTGACAACTCGAGTCATTAACGATCTTCAGCCAGTCCAATTCCTTTCAGACTTTCAATTCGAGTCTCCTTGATTAGAGAGGTAACTAGTTTTTTCTGTCAAATGCCTCGGAAATTAGATTAGAGGAACATGTGAAGGACGGAAAACAAACTATAAGAAATGAGGTCAAAGCATTGGGCCACGGACTTACCTAATTTCGTTTTCTCTAATTTTGCTCTTACTTTTGAGATGAAAATTTTTGATAGGCTGAAGCCGTGGACTTATCTAGGGCCTCAGACTTCAACCGGCACAAAAGCGTTGGGCTTCAATGGCCCATATAAGATGGGCCCAACTAATATCCCAGAAATCTTCATCACATCTCTGTTACCTGCATGTGACTTCAAATTTTCAATAGGAAATTATATTTGTAATTAGAGCCAGAGTTGAAGCGGTATTATCTTGATGTTCCAGTTAGGCGTGGCGAGTGCATCGAAACGCTGCGTGGACAAGCTTTTGGAGCCAAACGGTAGCACACACCGGTCATCTACTTGCAACGTTCGTGGATTGTCTTATGTTTATATGTTCCATGTTGCTGCTTCCCGTGCTTCGGTTTGCGACTCCAATACTCGAGCTGATTGGACAGCCTACTAACGTCGCAGACCAGCCAGCTAGTTTGGCTAGCCACTCTTAGTAGGCTAGGGGTCTGGAGGGAGGGAGAGACGTGGGACCCCCTTTGTTTTGTTTGTGGTTTTTTTATTTTGTTTTATTTTTTTGAACTATAATGCAATTTATTTCATCGATTAAAACCGACTCCAAGTGATTGCACAGGGCAAGAAAAACCCCAAAACATCTCGTGCTTCCCCCTCGTACACCCAGGAACATTCCTTTAAAACGGAGGAATCGTACTGTTTGGCACTTTGCTGCTTCGAGGACCCTCGTGTCCTAGTTACCCAATTCCCCCACTAAATACCAACCACTCACTACTAATTAGTCTCCCCGAAAGTAAAAACAGTACGTGGGAGTTTAATGCACTGGAAGTTCACTTTTTTCTTTTTTGGTTCCGCATCTCTCTTTCAAATGTTCTTTCGTCTGAGCAGGGGATTCGGACTGGCATGATCACTAGAACTGTGGCTCAAACCTTGGTACTGATTATCATCTTCGAGAAATGTGGCTGGGTAAAGGAAGTGATTGTAATGCGATAACTGATTCCTAGCATATGAGTTTTATTTTTAGGTGGGAGTTGCTCATAGTCTGTTCCATACAGTTTGATTCTCAGGCAGAGAACAACCGTGCCCACCATCTAATGAAGCAGCTTCACATCTCTGTCATAATTGATGGGAAGCTAGTTAATTTTATTAAAAATTGATATATTTTAAAATTTTTAATTTATATATTGAATATTGAATAAGAGAATAATTATTAGACTAATTATTATATATATATATATTGTTAATGGTTATATATTATAATAATATTAACTATTTATTGTAATATAACATGTTAAGATTGCAAATAAAGACATGTTAGTCAACCTTTGAAGGCATGAAAAGTAAGGTATTATTTTGAATTATAAGTTTCATACTTATAAGTAATTACGATATATTTTACAGTAAATTTTTTATGCATTAAAAGAGTATAACAATATTAACTAAATTTTTAATTTTGATAAGATGTATTCACATTTAAATATAATATAGTGGTTTAAGAGTTTAATAAATAAATATTTTTTAATCAATCTATATAAAATTTGAGTTTGTATCCCTAAAGATGGTTAATGTAAAAAGAAATTGTCGAAAAAATTTTCTAATGAATATCTCATTATAAATGAAATTAACACTATAAATATCGATATATTATAATAATCAAGTTTTTGTTACTATGCTAAAAAGAAGTCATATAATAGAAAAAATATATATATTTGTTTAAAATATAACTTATTAAAAATAATTGAGTTATTATATTATAATTAATATTAAATAAGAAATTAATCATTATATAATTATTAAATTAATTATTATATATTTATTATTAGTCATAATATATTATAATAATATTAATAAGTTATTACTATTAAAATTTATATTTAATAATATTTATTTTTATAAATTATTAAATTATAATTAATATAAGTTATTTTTTTCTATTTTTAAAAGAAATTATTGTCAAAACAATTTATAGCATATTATTAATTTAATTAAAAATTTTAATTATTTTTATTATCTCATAATATAAAATACACGCTAATTAAAATACACATTCATTATATAAAATATTTATAAAAAATAATTGTTATAATTTATTATATTATACCAATTTATGTAAGAAAATAAAAATTATTCTAAAAAATAAAATTAAAAAATATATTTTTTATTAATTTATTTTTATTATATTATTATGTTATTTTATTAATTATTCATTTTACAAATTTTGTGGCTTATTCCATTATTTAATGAGGGCAATGCTAAGAATCCCATGCGTAGCTCGGATTGAGCAATGCTCGGGAGAACCTGCCATTATGTACCAGCATAGTGGAAGGTAATTTGGCGTTCAGCGATGGGCTTGTACATGTCCTTGTCGTTGTATTCACAGGCACAAAAGAAATGCTGACTGGACTTGAAAGCGAGTCATCGTATTACAATGATTCCCTGGCTGCTTCTGCAAGTTGTCAACCAATTTCAAGTCCGTGAAAATAATACTTAATCTTGTGCAGGGCTTGCCAGACACAAGGAGGGGTTACGGGGCCCCCTGTTGAGATATTTGCTTTCAAAATGTAACATTTTAAAAATACAGCATTTTAGGTGAGGTGCCGAGATTATTTTCTCATCCACATGGACGGTGGGTTAACCAGGTGATTTGTCCTGTCCCTGATGTCACAACAGTCTCGTCTTACTTGATTCCAATGCGAATAAGATTCCATTTTTAGCTGGCTGGATAATAATTTCACTTACCTGCAAACCACGTCAGCTAATTCGTACATTTACGTTGGGAGTACAAACCTGTGTTTTTTTCCAATGTAAAAAAGGACCACCTCAGTTGCCTCACATACCAGAAGGCCGGAGGCTACAACCGGAGGCTACAATGTCGCAACATTTTTTGTTTGAAAAACTTAAAAAATGTAGTACATTTTTTTGAACAATTGAATATTTACTTTAATGCGGTAGTTTTTTTTATTTTTTAAATTTACAATGGAATGTTTATTGTATTTTTTATCATATTAATTATTACGTATTAATATTATTAAAAAAATATTTAATCCAAAACTTTAAGATTAATTTTAAAATATATAAAATTCATTGTACATAATAAAAGTTTTTATTGTCAACATAATATACAATTATTTAGCAAAAAATTATAAATTATTACGTATATTTATTTCACTATTGACATTGAATAACATCATTTACAATTTTAAAAATGTTAATAACTTTTAATATATCTATTAACTTTATATATTTGAAAAAATAAAATTTAATAAAGTATGTCACATTATTTACAAACATAAGAAATAAATAGTAATTGCATTCACATTAATATTTATTTGTTTTCCTTTAAAAATAAAAGATAAGATGAAGACAATGACAACATTTATTACATTAAAAATTCATTGTGAAATCTTTTTTTAATTAAATATTATATAAACATGATATCAATATATATTTATCAAATAAAAATACTTACTATCCAAAAACACATAGTAATAAACTCATAATAAAGAATATCAATCTTTTTAAATTGCTTTGATAATGCAAAATTTTAATTGCATATGCATAGAAAAACTAAAAAAAACACATATGACACGTGGTGTTTCAATCCAACGAAACCGACAACTCTTGAAGTTTTGTTAACTTATCATCTTGTCGTTTCATGTATAAAGTAAAGAATCTTATATTATCGCTAGACACAAAAATAATATGACATTGCAAAAATTTTAGGAAGATTTGAAATCCCTTAAAGGCTTTAATTTGTCGATCAAAGGAAACATATAAAATTATGACATACATATAATATTTGATTGTAATTAATATATTTAAAAAATTAAACTCTGGTACCAAATAAAGGAAAATAGAAAAACTAAAAATTATAATTTAATTTAGTAGAAATTATATTTTTATTTGTGTTAATCAACAATTCATTACAACTATAAAAAAAGATTAAAGTAATTTTTTAGTCTATACCTTATATTTCTTGTGAAACATAATATTGATAATTTATATACTTTTTTATATAAAATAGGTTAAAGATTTTTTGTTACTACCTTATAGTTTTATCCCATCAACATAAGTTCTTCATATTCTCATAAAAAAATATTCAATTAGTTTAACTTAATGTTTTATTAAAAATAAATGAATTATAATTAACGATAATAATAATTTATTATTTTAAATATTATTAATAATAAATAATTACAAAATTATAAGTTAATTATTACGTTAAATAATATTTATTTTTTTCTATTTAAGAGATATTATTATCTTTAAAAAGATATTATAACATTCTATCCCAAATTTTTTATGAAAAAAAATAGAAAACCTTCATCTTAATTAGAACCGAGCAATCCAGATCGTGAACGTAGTCCTCCACGTAGTATGGACTTTAAAGCAATGACAGCACATAAAAATGTGAGTCTTATAGGGCTTTTTTTCCTTATAAATCATAAGGTCTCACAACTTTATATTCTAAATCCAGCTTGTATCGACATTCTGGAGAGTAGTCGTACGTGATGGGAGAAGCGGAGGCGCAGCGGATTATAAATAGCCCCAAAAAAAAAATTCCTCCCGCTTGCTTGAACCAGTGAGGAGATGATTGAATAATAAAAATGGCAATGCAGATAAACTACACAAGATAACACACTAATTTTTACATGGAAAACCCCTTCAAATCAAAGGAGGGGAAAAACCACGGACACTCTGAATCAGAGGTCAGCTCCACTATAATCAAGAGAGTAAAATAGAGGTACACAAACTCAATTACATCAAACAAATTGAATACAATTCAATTTGGATTAAACAAGAGACTTGTGAGTCAAGTAAGACAACTAACAACGTTCTGTTAACTACAACTCAACAAGTATACCTCAAGGCAGTAATCCAACCGTTCAAGATGAACCTCCAGATGTCCCCTACCAGCTGTCCAAAATTCAGCTCAATCGGACCACAGATCAATAATCATCAATACGATTTACCAATTCTGCCACAGATAAGAAAACAGACAGTTTCCAGAATTGAGAGGTTTCGGTTCAAATGGAAAACCTGACCTTTCAGTTCACAAAAAAACAATCCAACCGTTCACAAATAAGATCTATGTGTCCTCAAACTACTGACCAAAAATCAGCTAGATCGGACCACAAAAATCTTTCAATTATACGGTTGATCAAAACTGTCACAGATGAGAGAACAGAGAGTTACCAGAAACGAGAGACTTCGATTCTAATAGAAAACCTGACCTTTCAGTTTACAGAAATTAGATCCAACCGTTCACAATCAAGATCTATGTGTCCTTCAACTACTGACCAAAAATCAGTTAGATCGGACCACAAAAAGTCGTTCAATTATACGATTGATCAAAACTGCACATAAAAACTTGCCCAGAGAATAGACCTACGAAGGCTGAAGAGAAGTAGGACTTACAGTGCTTGAAATCCAATCTCCACCGTTCAAAAACAAGAACTAAACGTCCTCTTTCAACCAGCAAAATTTGAAGTCGATCGGACAAAGAAATCTCTTCCAAACGTAAGATCAAAGTCACTGTTTTTCTTCTTCTTTTCCTTTCTTTTTCTTCTCTCTCGGCGACGCTCTCCCTTCTCTCTTCTTTTCTTTTTTTTTTTTTTTGTTTTCTCCCTCTCTATGTTTTTACCGAACCACCGCACTCTCCCACTTTGTTTTCTTTTTATTATTTTTATTTTTTTTTTCTCTCTCTCACTCACTCACACGTGGTAGTCAACTAGTCCACATAGGAAGGGAACCCAACAGTACGCACCGTATTAAATCCTCCCGCCACTACCTTTAGAAGATGGACGTTTATATGTAACTGCTAGATATGTTATATGTTGACGCGTATCTTAATTACTTCCCATTCTCCCGGCACTTGCCACACACACACACACACACACATATACACACACACACACACACAACGCGAGAACTAACCGATTCCGCTCACTTCCCTTCATCCTTGTGAAAGATTTTCGTGATGGGTAGTACCAGAGATGATTATCTCAACGAAGCCTTGTTGCCAGAAAGTGGACTCAAACCTGATCAAGACACAAAGAAACTCCTTTCTTCAAGGCTACGGATCGAAACAAAGAAGCTATGGCAAATCGTGGGACCAGCTATATGCAGTAGGGTGGCTTCCTAATCTATGAACGTCATCACTCAAGCCTTTGCCGGCCATTTGGGTGATGTGCAGCTCGCTTCAATCTCCATAGCCAATACTGTCATCGTTGGCTTCAACTTTGGCCTTTTGGTAAGATACATCTAATAATTCTTCCCTTTGGATCCATCCCCCACCAATTATATTTATGAACATGCCACGTGCATATGCTAGTATTAATGACATGTCGCATCGCTGTTAGCCGGCGCCTTGTGTACTGGCAAAGAAAATAACCACTAATTTTTATATCATCTTTTTTTACCCTGTTAAATTTTTTTTTAATAACATCTCAGTATTTAAGAGCTTAAATTTCATTTTTAAAATTTTATATTCTAATCCTATAAGGAATTATACAATTTATAGAAAATAAGCAGAATTACCTATTATATTTACAGCTCATAAAATAGAAAAAAGAAATGGACTTCTATTCAAATAAAATTTAATTCAATTCTTCATTAATTGAACTTTAGTCTTAATTTCTTACTTGACATATATTTTTAAATTGAATGGTTGAATTGAATTTTATTTAACAGAGACATTTTTAAGTGTAAGATTTTATTAAATTAATTACGTAAGTAAAAATTAATAATTATATTTCACGGAAAATTCAATTGAATTCTTTTATTTCTAAAACTTTGATATAAAAAATACATAAATTAGATAAATTGAATTGAATTGAATTCTACAATTTTTATGATTCCATACAAGCTATTTCTTTCTTTTCTTTTGTGGCCATTTCCGTGTTGGACAATAATTGCGAATTTATATATGGTTGTTCTACCAATTATAGCTAGGAATGGCAAGCGCACTAGAGACGTTGTGTGGGCAAGCTTTTGGTGCCAAAAGATATCACATGTTAGGAATTTACATGCAAAGATCATGGACTGTGCTATTCTTCTGTTGCTTCTTGATGTTGCCATTTTACGTTTATGCCACTCCACTGCTGAAATGGATAGGCCAGCCCGACGACGTTGCAGAGCAATCCGGTGTAGTTGCTTTATGGCTCATACCATTACACTTCAGCTACGCATTTCAATTCCCCTTACACAGGTTCTTACAGAGCCAGCTGAGGAATCAGGTGATAGCGTGGGTTAATGTGGTGGGTCTAGGGGTCAACATTTTCACGAGCTGGCTATTGGTATATGTGTTGGACCTTGGGGTCATAGGTGCAGCCATTGCCTTGGACATTTCTTGGTGGTTTCTAGTGATTGCCATGGCAGCATATGTGTGGGGACGGTGCCCTTTGACTTGGACTGGCCTCTCTTCACAAGCCTTTTCTGGGCTTTGGGAATTTGTCAAGCTGTCGGCTGCTTCCGGGGTCATGCTTTGGTATTCCATCCCTCTCACGTTATTCTTTGATTGTAGTGTAGAAAAGCCAAACATAATAACCTACTTTTTTGCCACTTGAAGCTTGTCACTTGAATAAATAATTTTTATTTAATGTCAAGGACATCGACAGATTAAAAGATTTATTTGAGATTTTTCATATACTAGTTGGAAAAAAAAAAAAAAGACGCATTCATAAAACTTTTAAAACCCCTGTCATTGTTCTAGTTTTTGTCTTCCATACCTCCGATATGTGCCAAGTACAAAACATGTCATTCGCACATGCAAGCACAGAGGTTAACAAAAATATTAATAGCCTGCCATTATTGGCATGCATTTGCCAAAGAATAAAGATCATGTGATCGCTTTCTCTCTCCCTCGATGGAAATATAACCTCTGTTTTTTGGTTGGTCTTCTTTTCAGCTTGGAAAATTGGTACTACAGAATATTGATTTTGATGACCGGACAATTAAAGGATGCCACCCTCGCTGTGGATGCCTTGTCTATATGGTAATTTATAATCAAATACCTTTTATTTTCTTTCCTTTTTTGGAAAAATGAATTAATTGTTTTTTAAAAAGGACCGGAAATGCGCCAGACTGTAATTTATTTTCTAACAATTATGATTCATTTTTTGACTATACCAAATTAAATTGGTACCATACCAATTTATTTAGGGGAGGAATTGTTGTTTTCAATTTTTCTCTCTTTATCGGACTTATATTTTTACGATGACGCGAGACTGGTTGCACGTTCCGTTCTCATCAGATTCGTTACTAACTTCCAATGCCGGTTGGGAAATGTTGACTTTTGCAGCATGACAATCAACGGATGGGAATCAATGATTCCTTTGGCCTTCTTTGCAGCCACGGGGTACTCTTTCTCAAACCCCCATTTTTTCGATTTCTCTAATTGAATGGTATATATCCTCATGTACAATTTTCAAAATTGTCATCAAGCTCTTCTATTCTAATTTTTCAAAAAAAGAAAGTTATGGGATTTAAGAGAATTAACAAAAATTACTTTTATTATATAGTTTATTACGACCTCTAATAAAAATTTTAAAAAAAAATCAGCTCGGGTTGTTCTCTTGAACGCAGGCAGGGTCAGTTTTGCCTTTGGCCAAATATAAACTCAAGTAACTTACGAGTTCTGAAATTCAAGTTTTAACTCTTGACAATAATTACATAAACTAAAAGAAAAATTAAAAAAAAAAGGTTGGGGGGGGGGGAAGTTATGTTAATCAATTAATTAAGTATGTTGAAACGTGCAGAGTGAGGGTGGCTAATGAGTTAGGAGCTGGGAATGGCAAGGCAGCGATGTTTGCAACAAAGGTGTCAGTGATCCAATCAACTGTAATTGGACTCATCTTCTGTGTGCTTATTATGATCTTCCAGTATCAGTTCGCATTACTGTTCACGTCTAGCACAGATGTTCTCAACGAGGTTAAAAGCATGGCGTACCTTCTAGCCCTTTCTATTCTCCTTAACAGTGTCCAACCAGTTCTATCAGGTAACACTTCGTTTTAATTAATCTCTGTAATAGTCCTGTTAAAATGTATTAAAATGTAGACTCTGTCCAAACCTGTCCTGAGAGATTTGTTTTCCTTTTTTTTTTTAATTTGAAAGGAAAGTCATATTATTCATACGCATATAAGGAGAAGGGGACTAGAAGAGATAAGATCAAAACTCCTAGATAGTCAACCTAAAACTTTGTTTTTGTTTTCTTGTACCGATTGACAGGAGTCGCAGTTGGATCCGGATGGCAAGCCGAGGTTGCATACATAAACTTGGGCTGTTACTACATTATTGGACTCCCACTTGGGTTTCTAATGGGTTGGGTCTTTAAGTTGGGAGTTGAGGTAAATTTAACCCACCCTTGCTCTCTCTCTGTCTTTTCTTTTTCAAGGGAGTCCTCTGTCCTCCGTCCAATCTTTGTCTTCTTAATTCGAAAAAAATCGGGAGTAAAAGGCACATAGACCCCCAATCTTTAATTTAAAAAAAAAAACGAAAAAAGGAAAAAAAAAAAAAGGATGATTGGTTGCAAAATACAAATCGAGCTAATTGGTTTCTTCGGTGTTATCGTTGCTTTACTAGGGTATCTGGGGTGGGATGATATTTGGAGGAACTGCTGTTCAAACAGTAATTTTAGCGATCATAACAATTAAGTGCGACTGGGGAAAAGAGGTACGGCACATATCGCAATCAA
The DNA here is from genome assembly GCA_020883675.1 of Bruguiera gymnorhiza. Lineage (NCBI taxonomy): Eukaryota > Viridiplantae > Streptophyta > Magnoliopsida > Malpighiales > Rhizophoraceae > Bruguiera > Bruguiera gymnorhiza. The sequence goes on along the minus strand of JAIRCJ010001047.1, from coordinate 1,914,029 downwards.
ATGTACCGAGGTTTTACCTCAACACTCAACAGTAAAGAGAATAGTTTAGAGACTATCTTTACCCCTGAATCGGTAAATTTTGCAGGCTGAAAAGGCCGGCCACCGAGTTCAAAAATGGTCAAGCCCCGGCCCAGATGATCAAACAGAGGCCCAGCAGGAACAATAGTTCTTGCTGGTTTTGCCACGGCTGGACGCCTTTCATTCATCTATTTTTTGGCGGACAATAATTGTGTTACGGTTCGGTTACCGTTCATTCACTCTCCGCCCCCCACCTACGTATGCATGCAACTCTATTTTTTTTTAGAATTAATAAAATAATGATGGCATTTTGCATGGTAATTATGTCAAATAACAACAAACACACGGAGAAAAAAAAATTACAATAATAATTATAAAAAATAAGAAAAATAAAAAGAATTAAGAATAATATGTGTAAAATTAGAAATTGGAATGAACAACTAAGTCAAATGGACATTGTCAAATATAAATAATGTCTAAAACAACACATCACATAAATATTAGTAGCGGTTTGTTTGGTTTGGTTACAAATTCAAAGTGTCAAATCCGCAAACCGCAATCATATTTCAACTTGCAAATTTTCCAAATTACAATTTCATGTGGGTTTGAATTAAGGTGGTTTCTGGTTGAGTTAGACAGTGTAACTTGATGAGCACTCCTATAATTGATTGTTAAAATTTGGAGACACGCACATATTTAGCAAATGTAAACTGGACCAGCAAATAAAAGTGAAAAGGCAATACTAAGAGCAAGTTATTTGAGAAAGCAAAATTCAGTTTTCATTGAAAGAGATTTCTCTCATAAAACCGTGGAAACGGTTAAGGGAAAGTGGTCGAATCTGACCCATTCAGGGCCATAATTGAACCGGACCGACAGCCCCGACTCGGCAGACCGAGTCAACTCGCTGGAATCGTCCGTCGTTTCAATTTTCACCAAACTTTTTCCCTCTTCCTTCATGACCACTTCCATAATCTTAATCTTTGTCTCACCAATCAGTTCCCACAGTGCATCATTTCTTTTCCTATTCACAAACAACAAGCATAGCCTCTCCCTGCACTCCTCCATTTTCTTCAGAGAATCAAGAAATTGAGCCAACTCACCCAAGCTCAAGTCTGGAATTCTGTCCCCGAGTTCCGAAACTCGGACAGACATTTCACGCTGAACTTGCCCGTAATCTTCGCCGACCAATCTGACCACCTCGTAAATCAAATTATTCCTCTGAAGATGCAAAGATTCGGGGACTTCACTTATTCTTTCGACAAAATCTACAAGAACATCGATCTCTCCTAACAAATCTCTACTAAACAAGGTCACGACCCTCTCACCTTTATTTTCTTTGATATTATCATTAGGAAAAGAAGAAGATATGTGATAACCCAAAAATCTCGAAACCATCAAGTTTTGTTCTAGGACAGCCGCGTACCATCTCACCCATGAAGACATTTCCCACGATTCCGGGTCCGAATTGCGGTGAAACTTCGACAGGTTAAGGAAGTTTGTGCCACCGAAAAAGGGATAAATGGAGAGCTGATCTCTAAGAATGAAAGAGCCCTTCGCGATGATAGAATGGATTGTGAATAGGCATTTCATGGCAACACAAGCATTCTTCGTTCCATTCAGGCGGTCCATGAGAGCCACGATGCACGTGGATGCTGTGTGACGGGACCGGTGGCCGAGGTAGATGACGGTGGAGATGCGCTTATCAGACGGCAGGCTGTAAACGTCGTGTGCGGTGGCATGGACGACGGAGATGTGTATTTTGGCGGTGTTGTGTTTTGCCGACACGGTGGCTTTGACGATAGCGATCGCATCCTTGAGGATACCTGCGAGAGTTCTTTGTCTCGTCCGGTGGCCCATTGACCCTGTAAAGACAATAGCGAGCGAGCGAGCGAAAGAGAGAGATAAGAGAAGAGAAAACAAGTTGCATAAAAATGAATAAAGCAGGCTTGATTGTGCTTATTTATCTATAATTAAATGGGGCAACGGGGACGCTAATTAAATAGAATAGACAAATTAAGTAGCGTCTCCAAGGTCCGACGCCCATGTTTAACCATTGTTTAGTTCGGTCAATGTCAAAAAATCGTATTATACAGACGTGTTATTTGTCAAAGTTTAGGTTGGAATCCTCCAATTATGACTTTGGAAATACGCGGGGAAATTACATGACCATTCCTTAAGTGAGACGTAAACGTATTATTTCCCCCTCCCCCCCCCCTTTCTTTTTCCTTCCTAATGAATTTAAATGTATTTTTCTTTTGGGTGCTCCAATCATGACTTCGGAAGTCCGTGGAAAAATGCTTGGCCATTTCTTAAATTTATTATTTGTGTCCTATCAGCTTATGTGAGGTTGACTGAGATTCCAGATTATCATCATCTTATTTATCTACATTATCGACCCAGAGGTTTAAATCATTTGATATGTAAGACTATTCATAAACATTGTAAATCACGCAAAAGCCTGTGTCTATCGACATATGGGACTTTATACATACTCTCAATGAAAGAAAATGCGATTACAGATAAGTGAAACCTGTAACGTATACTGTAACATTAACCTATTCTTCCGGAAAATATTTTTGTTGTTTCAATTACAACTACGAGAGCGGAGATGACAATGGTGAAACCAGAGGATTCCAAGGCAGGCTTTTTAGTTTGCCTCATTATTTAGATAATTTGAGTTAATTCAATATGTGAATGGAAACAACAAATTTAAGTGTAATAGGATTTGCCGGTTTGTATGCAATAGGATTGGACCCTTTTTGTTCGGCATTGTTGAAAGAAGTCACTTAGGTAAAACTATCAAATAATTTATTCTAATGAAAAATTTCAACATTCGGCCTAAAATTAAAAGACTAAAACCATTGGTTTATTAATTTTATTAAAAAAAAATCAGCATTCAGCCTCAATTTTTCAACATCCTGAACTATGTCATTTATGAGCTCTGCTTCAGCTTGATGATTATTGAACCACCCTCCCCTGAGTCCCCTGCCAAGTGCTAGATTGCTTCCTCAAGGGTTGGTAGCCAAAGGGGAAATTCAAACCCCACCAATTTCACTTTTCTTTTTGTTGGCTACAAAAGTTAAATTAGGGGAAAACAATGCATATGGATCCAATTAGAGTGCAAGTACAAGTTAAACAGTCAACAACAACGCTCTCTACGCTGCCGTCCACTTACAGGCACAGTTGGCAGAGAAAAAATGACTTTCCGGGCATCCGGACCTCGTCTAAGTGATCGAAGGAGATGCGGTTCAAACCTCAAGTTTTCCAAAATGCTAGAGTTAAGAAAATTTTAGAGGAATAATTTTATCAAAACTTTGTATTTTGAAAGAAAATGAGTTTCATTTAGAAAATGATTTTTTAAAAAATATATATTGTGGATATTACAAATAAAATACTTTTAAAATCAAATTAAAGATTAAATTATATTTAAATATTTCAATTTTACATTTAATTTTTATATGTAACAAAATATTTTGATAAAATATTTTAAAATTTAAAATAAATCAGTGAAAAAAATTCGGGTCTAAATTATTAATTTGATTGAGTTTATTGATTTAATTTTTAAATCAATTTAGTCAATTCAAACCAATAATTTAACTAATTTTTTTTAATAAACTGAATGAATCTGAAATTCAAATCATTAATTCATCCGTCTAATTAATTAGTTTGAATTGAATTTAATAACTATATTCTCAGGCGATTTTAGAATAGTCTTGAATCAACTTATGAGTCCCTTTCAAACAATCTTAAAGGCTCGCTAGTCACTACCATATCAGCCCAGTGCAATTACCCCAAATCAGAATTCACATAATTACTTCCCACTGAATCTTAAAGTCTGGGGAGGATTTTAAAAATTGATATCTACAACTCTAAACGAGAGCTGCCAAGGATTTGGGTGTTCTTGTAAACGAAATAAATTATGAAACAAAACTTCAAAATTCCAAACAAAGGATACGGAAACACTGTACACAAAAACCAGGCGTGATCAAGGTTAGACCCCTTCAAAAGTGAACAGGCTACCGACCAATCTCTGCATTCTAAACGTGACTATCAGGCCTTAGTCTATCTGACGATCGTTCACCAAGATTATCGTTTTGATTGTTTCCGTCAGACATCTCGGAAAATAAACGATCAAACGGTGATCTGAGGGACCTGGAGAATTTTTGTAGCGTAGTTGCATTCCCCTCCTCACTTCCCGTGACGCTCGCCCCTTTAGTGGACCGAACGGACCCGGTTCTAGCGATAAAAGGCAGAATTACTGTGCAACCAAGATTGTAGGGCTGCCCTTCGTGGTCGAACCGCTCGTAGGGAAAATAGTTTCCAGTGCGCCCAATCCCAACACTTCTGCTCCTGTAACCTCTTCTGGAGCTGCTGGCTCTTGGAAAGACCCCCCAACTCTGTGCACGCTGCAAATGGGTGTTCAATAGTTGACTCCGTATCTCCTCCGGGACCCTTAGCGTAAACCGCTCCCAATTCTCCCCCGGTTGGACCAATGAGTGCCCCGTCGAGTGTGACCTGGGAAATAATCTGGCAAACTGCCACCCGGTTGACCATGACCGAGGCGGCCGGTTCTGTAAATTCACATGTGTTTCTGGTGCTTCTCTTTCCCCATCTGGATCAGTGTCATCATCGGCAACACGAATTGCAACCTCATCCCCTGTCTGGTCTGCTGTGATGGACTGCTGGTTTTCTTGAACCGAAACGTTGTCGGGTCCAACAACAAGAACCGAGTCCAAGGGTACATCACACGGTTTTGGAACCAAATTGGCGCGGCAGACCGGACAGGTTGTGTGAGCGGCCAGCCACTCGCCGATGCAATCCGGGTGAAACACGTGGTTGCATTCGGGGATTAAACGCAGCGTATCATCATCTTTAAACTCGTTTAGGCACACGGCGCATTCAAGCGAGCCCTCTCCGATACCGAGGCCTTTGACCGCCGAGTAGAGAAACGTCGGGAAGGTCTCGATGACCTGCTTCTCGAGCCCAAGCGGCGCCCTCTGTGACCTCCTGCTGCCACCCATGATGGAGGCAGCAGGAGGGATTAAGAACAGCCCGCTACTTCTGCGGCAGTAGCAGCGGCGAACATAAACAGAGAAAATGCCTATTATAAAGAAAACGCTGACAACAGCAACCATGATGATGGCCAATGGGGGATTGAAGTTTTGACCGAAACCAATTGGGTTGGTTGGTGGCGGTGGGGGCACCGGTGGTGGGAAGTTTTCCGGCTGTGCGTGAGTGAAAGGAAACGGCCGGAAAATAATAAATAATAAAATGAAAACGCCATGATTGAATCCGAGATCAACAATTTGAGATAATGAACAGCCCCGATTGATCACTCCGATTGTCATCGCTCATAACATCTCACACCACAGTTTACTCCATAAAAACTGAAAAATGGTTCTCTTTTTTTCTTTCTCTGTGTGGATATTATTATTTTTGTGTTGTTTGGATTGGTAGTGAAAACTGTAGCTCTGAAGCAAAGCAAAGCATAAAGAAGGAAAACAAAACAGGATTGTAGGTGCTAATACAGGAGAAAGCAGCAGAGAGATGAGAGAGGAAGGGAAATAAATATGAAGGCAGAAGGGGTGTGGTGGCTGAAGTGGGCGGGTCCACTTTTCCGCGGGACATGGGGTTTTCAACTCTCTGGACTGACGTTGGAAGGTAGAGGCGAAAATTCTTAGCACGTATTCTTTCTTAATTGGTCGGGTCTTTTTTTATTATTAAAAAGAAAAAGAAAAGGATAGAAAGAAAACAATTTCCACCATCAGAACATCCGTCGGCTGCGAGCTAGTAGGTATTATTATTATTATTATTATTATTATTATAAATTATATATTTATTTTTAAAATTAGATTTCGAGATTTATTTAAAAGAGTTCTAAGCTCAAGATGGTGGGATTTTAACCAAAAATAAATTGTGAGTTTGTCTCGGTTAACTTCGTTCTGTCATCCTTCCAGGATCAATAGCTGATGAGGTTGCAACACTGACAAGTTTTGTTTACAATGGATATAGAGTTGCCTTCTGGACTATGTTCCAAGACTTTAGCTTATTGCCGGCGCTACTTTTCATATTGCGACTTACACTAAACTGGATGGCATTGATAAGTGGGTTTCCGACCTTTAGTAAGTCTTATAAAAAAAAAAAAAAAAAACTCCAGCATCAAATCCAACATGAGAGTATTCGGATAACACCCTTTTCAAGACGTTCTGTGGACTAAATGTATATTCATAGAGTTTGCTCCACAATCATCCTTGGTAAGACGATAGGTTCTACCTGTATTTTCCCACTTTCCATTTTGTGTTAACGAAAAAAAAAAGTACTCCGGATAATGTTGGTTTCTATTCTTTGATGGTGATAATTTCAGGTTCGCTGAGTGTTCGTCACCTCTGGAGCAGTTTGTGACGACTGCAGCCATAGTAAGATACAAAAACATCATAAAAAGTTAGAAAGCTGATAGAAATAAGATTAATTAGCTCAAGTAGCCGACACATGGCTCTTGTTGAAGTTCAGAAAAAACAAATTTGATTGGACAACATCTATAGTCGACGGCGTATTGTTATGGAAGTCTTTCCTTATCACGTTAAACTGGTTGTTCATTGTGGCCGAGGGAAGAAGCTTCTGGTGTGCTTTTGATTTTGGAACGAGTCAATGCTTTCGTATTCCCAAACTCGAAATTGATTATTCCGCAATTCCTGATGCAAACAAAAGAATTTTCTCTTCCATTAGAATATTTCGATCTTATAGCCCGACAGGACGGCCAACGATTGCTACTTTTTTTCATGACCCTGGGGCAAAATGGGTTTTCAATTTTATTGGAAATATAGTATCATGGTACCAAAAACGTTCTTTTTAATTCAATTTCATATTCTGGAAGGATACTTGTACGAAGGCCATGAATTTAATGTAAAATTATTCTCCAACAGACTTTCATTGATCTGTATTTTTGCCTCTTCAATAAGCAAGTCCCTATCTAACATTTCGATAATAGATTAATTGTCCATTGGTTAATCATTTCGATTGGATAGTTGACTTATCTTGCTTCACGATCAATTGATGACGGAAGGAGTTTTCTTTTTTTTTTTGTTAATAAGTGATTTTTTTTTCTTTTAAGTAGAAGTGAATGAGCCTCAAACAGCTTTTGTGAACTGTGTTGATGAAATAAGCTGTGAGCTTTTATTTTAATTTTTTTGGCTGCCATTTTATGTCTAATGTTCTTCAAATGCTCATGCATGTACCTTTTAGTTAAACAATTTCCTTCATATCTATTTACTGTATGTTCAAACTTTACATTTCGTTTTTTTTTTTCTTATTTAATAAGAAGTTTCGCTTTTTTTTTCTTATAATTCTTATTAAATAATAAGAATTTCTAGGCCTTTTATAAAAATTAAAAAAAAAATTACTCCTGCCGCTTCTTTCTCCCTGCCCTTTCGCACGGCATTACGCCATTGTTAATTATATACCAAAAATTTTAAAAAATAATTAATTAAAAAAAAAAAAACACACACACACACACAAAGAAAACATGTAATGGCCTAAGTGCTGGCCGGGCCTTGTCTCGGATTCAATTGAGAAACACTGCAGAAGTTGGGATCTGTTGCACAAGAGAACGCTTCTTTTGTTTACTCCTGGGCCGACTTGTTGCATCATCGCAAATTCCAAAGCATGAGGCTTACACAAGATAAATGGCATTGATCCGGGAACAATGCCCAAAAGCAACAGTGACCTTAATACTAAAAAAATGAGTAGGCTTTGGTTAAGTTTTTTAATGATTTCATCATTCTGTTTGTCAGTCAACATTAGTTAAATCTTCAAACTGAAAAATATATTTTTAGACAAAATGATAAGAAAGTTTTTATAAGGAATGCAGAATTTTGACAAATGTTAGGTGGAATTCCATCGGTGGAAATTAGAACCTTTACGGAGATGTCTCAATTCATTAGAAATCTGATCAGATGGAGTAAAAGGAACATCAATTTCAATTGCCATTGTATGAGTATAAGAAATGCTTTTGACATTTTTTGAATTTATAATTTTAAAATATGGTAAGCGCGCCTGATATAATGTGAAAGAACTCCTTTAAAATATGAATCAATTTTCTTGTCGAGTAACATTTCACTAACGGATTATTAAAACAAATTCACAAAAATTTATCTTTATGCCACATTCTACAACATATTGCTAATAGGTTTAGAAATATGTACACTTGACCCACATCAGGTCACCACGGTGTGAGAATAGAATGTTGTAAAATGGACTACGAACATTAGATATATATATATATATATATATATATATATAAGTGTGACAAAACTAGTTGCAATTAAATAATGAAATATATGTAAAATCACAGCCGAAAATATATCGCTATATAAAATCGTGTCAAAATGTTGGGAAGAAAATTCATTGCTTCAAACCAAGCTTTTTAAGGAATTTGACCACGTGATCGCGGGGGAAGAATAAGTTATTATAAACGACTAACAAATATAAGTAGCGAATTATGTAACTTAAGAACACAAGAAGTATAGCTAGGTTGAGAAATAAATTTGCTAGGAGGTTTGGTGTGGTGGTGGTGGAAATAGGTCCGAGGAAGTGACATAACCGTACTTTTTTTAATTAATTGAGACTTAAATTTAAAATTTTTAATTTTAGAAGTGGCTGTAGCACCAATTGGGCTATATAGCTCATTGGCAAATGACGGAGGAATTGGAACGTCTATGGTCCATTTTTCAGAAGGCTGGCTAAGTCATGGCAAATGGGCCGTACCGAATACTATTCATACTGCGTCGCGGAAGACCAGGGCCCATTCTCTAATCAGACCCATTCAATCAGAGCTAGCATGCGCCGCCTGCGCGGTGTAGACAACTGTCGTTATATTGTATTTCCTTTTTAAGAGTCAAATGGCTGGCCGAAGCCTAACACAATAAAAGTCACTAGCAACAGCACTCGTGCAAGGCCAACGAACCCAACAGAATTACTCCACAATACTCTACCGTACAAATGGCGGTTCATGTAAACAATGGATCCCCACTTTCGGCTCAGTGCATAACTCGCTAAACAATGGACAATCTTGTCCCAAGCACAGTTTTCTTCAAGAAAAGGAAAATAAGTTATTGTCTCAAACATCGTGGCGATGATTGGACTAACACTTCAGCCTAAGTTCAAAAATTCAGGTTCACATTCAAGTCCAGTCGATTGTATGATTCAAAATTTTCAAGTTCATTAATTCTCGTAATTTACTGGTTTAAAAGAAATCATATTGACGATTTTGTTTTTAATTACAATTTTTTTTAATTTAATTAATATATATATATATATATATATGTGTGCATACACTCGCATGCATGTAAACTCTTCGTACATAATCATTTGACTGTCATTGGTCATGTGGTCTACCATGATCAAAATCTGGCGTTGACGAACCAGAGAAAAAAAAAGAAAACATTTTTCTCTTCCCTATTTATACACTTCTCAACATGATTTCTCAAGAGTTCAATTCTATCAGTATCGTAGAGGATCGTTTATCTTAATGTAAACCTCTATCTATCCTATGCACAATTTCTTGCATGTCACATTTAGACAATTTCTCAACTATTGTGTGCGGTGTTGTATATGAATGTATTGCAAACTCTGATTTGAGGCTTGCGACTTACGAGTGCCGCGAGTACGTATGACTCTGCACAGTCAAAAACATGGAAACTTCCACATAAAAAAGAAATTGGGAAAAATAAGTTGAGAATTGAGCTGCTGTGCCATGTGTGTTCGACTCCCAAGAAAGACAGCAAGGACGTGGGGTAAAACAAGTAAATTATTAGCAAAAGTGCGCCTGCATTTTTGATGCTATAAAGACGATCGAATAGCGGCCCGTGGTTTTTCCCTTTTACAGGTTGCTGCATATCGTTCCGATGCAATGGCCTCTTCGTGTGGGAGCCTAGGTGCCGGCACGGCTCGCAAAAGCCAACTTATTGCTTGTCTAATCATAACAGGCGATTCGAGATGTCCACATCAGGAATCATGCAAACAATCTATATAGATTCTTGTTCCCAGGCGAAATATTAGGGGCCTATATCATGCTTACAATTCCCTTTTGTTCTTTTGTGGATCAACTTGTAATAGGCAGTTATCAGGCTAATACAGCTTATTTTGGTCTCTGTAATTATTTGTCCAACAGCTTGGTTCATGTGGCCAATGTTAGCCAATGGCCACACGTACTGAATACAAAAGCCGAGGGAATTAACACCTCAGGAACTGGGCCCTTTCGGCAAAGACATATATTCTACGGAACAGGAGAATGGATACTGAATTCCTGCATCATGCATGAATAAACAAAAGAGTTCACACCCGAAGTTTGGATGCGTGATCGGACACACCGAACCATGTTACTCAATTATGACGTTTATTGTACATTTGTGGTCTACATTCAGTAGTTACAAAGACCCAAAAAAAAGTATAATCAAAGGTGGTCATTGTACGTATGTGGCCTACATCCAACACTTGCGTTCTTCTTTTTTCTATTTGTATTAAGTGAGTAGGAAGCAATCAATAGAGAAAGGCATTAAATTCTTATATGTTTGTTTTTAGCGGGCCAAGATATATCCTTGTATGTTGAGGGAATACAATCGCATTAATAGTTCATTAAAGTAGTTCGTCCTAGCTGGATTAATAATAAGCCTGTCCTCCTGGACTTAATCAAAGGAGTATCATCCTAGCTGGAAGAAGCACTCTTCAGAAGCTTTAAGATTAGTTAGCGTTTAAACAGTTCATTAAAGTGGCTAGCGAAAAGATACGTAGAAAGGTTGCGTACATAAATATTATTCATGGAAGACAGACAAGCTTTTTAACAAGTTTGACATTGTTTTCTTTTGTCCGCCTTTACGTGGAAATGTTTTGTCTCCAAATCGACCTCATTATTCTTGTCCATTGCATATTGAGATCGAGTTGAACAATGCGACAGCTTCGCAGCTTCATAATTGCTAGGAATATGATGTAACGAATACATAATTGCTGGCCCTCGGCTCCTCATCCGGTAATTAATACCAAAACCAAAAAAAAAACAAAAAAACAAAGAGTTAAAAAGATACATCAAAGAAATACGAAATATATATTATTTTATCATAATTATCAATTACAATTTATTATTATCTTTAAATAAATATATTAATTATAATTAACAGTCAATATTTATTTTACATACACCATTATTAGTACTATTATTGTATTTTATTGTTAAAAATATGTGTAAAAGAAATTTTTAAACCACCACAAAAATTAATTGATAAGTTAATTTCTTATCATTGATAATTAATATATAAAGGTTTAAGGTGCATTCCTCTTTAATTTCACCAAATCTCATATCAACACTCTTGTTAAAAAATTAGTTGTATTTTAACTTAATTCACAAAATCAACTGTAATTATTGTATTTAGGATGAAATTTTTAATATAATTATATTTAAATTTAATGTGTCTAAACTTATCATTATATATTTAATTAGAAATTTTTACTAGAGTTGCAATATAATTACGGTGTATAGAAAAAGTTGCAATAAAACTTTAATTAGTATTGTTATCGTTGCTTTAAAGAAACAATTACGAAGGGGCAGCCGGCCCCAGCCTCTTACCTCTTACATCATGGAATTTTGGGCTGATCCATCAGTTGTATCTTTGTGAGAAAAATGGGAATTTACGTTGGACCTATATGCGAAAAAATAAAAACAAGAGAACAAAAAACAGAATTGGCAGGTTGTAATCGCGCTTCGCTGGTGACGAAACCTGAACATTTAGATTTAAGTGGGCCTCTGGGCGTTAAAATCGTAAGTCACGTTTTTAACTTTTAGGGGCTCCGTTGCTGTTGCGTAGCTTTCCAAGGTTCTAATGAAGTACTATGTGATAAGGTTATGCTTCTTGGCATCTTTTCACGTTTGTATCTCAAAAACCAGAGGGAGAGGGAGAGAGAGGGGGCAGGGGGCCAAAAAAGACAGAGAGAAGAAAGTGTATCAAACGACATGATAAGGTTAAGAAAAACAGTATCATATTTCACCTTAAAGCCTTTTTTTCCTTATTTTCTTCTCTCTCTCTCTCTTTTTTTTTTTCCATTTTACTCTTAGATTCCAATATCCAAAATTAATTTCTCATCGGTTATCATACATTTTTCTTTATACCTTATTAGAAAAATGATTCAATAGTGAATTATATAATAAAGAATAATTCTTTTATTTATTCTAGATCTTTATTTTCAAAACGAATATCAAGTCTCTTAATTACTTATTTGTAGGATTTGTACTTTGATTTCCTACATTTTGTTTCCATTATAGTATCTAATTTATTTTTTGGGTTTTCAATTTTGTTATATTTTTTAGACTGCACGCAAGACTGGGTCTTTCTGGATCCCATGTGCGCGCAAATGTACGTAACATCAATTTGGAGAATAGCTTGCTTTTGTGGCAAGAAGATTCAACTAAAGACTATTCCGAATGTGAGTTTTATTAAAATAAACAAATTTTAAAATTTTATTTTTCCGTCCAAAATTTGATAAATTTGTAACTATAAGATTAAAATGTACAATAAATAAGGATTTTTTTTTTGTAACGAGTTACAAAAATATCAAAACATATTAATTACACGTTCTTTTTGTGTTTGGTGCGCACTTGATTAATTTCTTGTACATCTACGAAAATTAAATTTTTTTAAAAAATTATTTAATAAAATTTGCATTCTAGATACTTTTTATTAAATTTTTTAGTCACAAACGTTTTCTGTCCGGAAAAAACGGACTGACAAGCATATGCAGGCCGAAGCTGTGCAAAATGACCTTAATTTGAGGCTAGCCCATTAGTGATGGCCCTGCAGGGACGAGCAGGGCTTAATTACAAACGTGTATTTAGCACGCATTTATTGGTAATGGGAACCAATTGCAGCGATTATTTAGAGTTGGACCCTTTGCAAGAATCTAGTAGTGCAAGTTGCAGCAGACAAAATCCAAAAAATTGAAAAGAAAAAGGGAAGCGGTTTCCCCCACAATTTGAGGTGACAGCCTTGCGTTTGCTTGAGCAAGTCAACAAACCCAGTTTGCTAATATGGTTGTATCTATTAAATTAATCTAGATCTCCCATCTAATCAATAGTTTACTCTCTAGGGATGTGATTAATAAATCAGCCCACATGTACACAATTACCCTGATAGCATCGAGGTTAGAATTTATGCGTGGCGCACTTTGCGCTTGAACCACATGCTAAGGTCAAGATGAAAAAAATGATGATCTTAATTTGGTGTAATTTGTTGGGTGATGAATTGTGATTCATCGTTCCGATCAAGAATTATCTTGATAAAACACTAACATTTTTTTTTTTTATTTTTTTGTTGAACAAGATAATACATATCAATAGATTAATGAGTTAGATACTTAATGTACAAGAAGGGACCGACACATTAAATCTATTAGACTAATCTAAACAGATAACCCAAATTACTAACAAATATTAGTCTTTAGGAGTGGATTGTGAGATTTGATCTCCACCTTACCCCCTCCTAACCCTCGAAGGGCAAGGAGTATAATCACTCGGCCAAACCCATGTGGTTAGACACAAGCACATTCCCTAGGATTCATAGCCTAGAATAGACATGAAGAACACTACTATCATTTGACAGCAACATCAATGCCTACTGTTCGATTAGGACAACTCTGTATCTGTGCGGCCCCCGGGTATAGCCTCCAATTATAAAATTTTCATTTGAAAACCTTAAAAAGCCACCAAAAATCCACCCCCTTCCTTGTTCACTTTAGACATTACAAGAAATTATAAAATTAGCAACAAGAACTATGGACTACCTTCAAAGATTTAATTTTATGGCGTCAAGTTCGAAAGTTGATATCAATAAATTATTGCAGGAAACAGTTAATCGTAAAAAATCATGATCAGTTAAAATATGTCAGAATTTTTCCCAACATGCTATATCAAATTGCATTGCTGCCATAAGCTAAATTAGTAGTAAACTTAAAAAATTACCGCCAAAACCTGTGGCCACAATGCTTTCGCAGCAAAATGCAACAACCCAATTATTACTGTTATAAATTTATAGGATCAAGTTTAATGACAGCGAAAAAAGGCCTTGCTCCTACATGTCTTAATTTCTTGTAGTTGCATCATGGATTTTCTTAGGCAGTCTCCACTTGGCTGGCTATACATGGCACTTGTTGTGACCAACAGCACAGAGTTTGACCTTTCATTGATTCGTAAACTTATAAGCTAACTCAGAAGGAATCAGGCTTGCAAAGAAGAAAAAATTAGCCTATATATATGCTTTGTAATTTTCGAAAATTACAAACATATTTATTGAAGTATGGCGCCAAAAAGGCATACATTGGTCCGCCAAAATTTATCTTAATTTAAGTACCTTGGTCCCTGAATTTGCCTTACTCTATTGATCTGGTCCTTTTATTAAATCTTAAAACACTAGGCCAAAAAAGGATCAAATTGCCAAAAAAAAAAAAAAAAAGAACCACAAAAATACCCCAGAGGCTTGTTGTCGGTCTATTTTAGTCCTTATATTTTTATCTCTATTAATTCTATAGTTAACGCTGTCTAAAACTTAACTATAACTATTCAAAAGTAAAGTTTACTAGACCATGAAGCCGAAGTTCCTTTTGTTTTTAGTTGTTAATCTTTTGCAATTCATCCTATTCTTTGGGCACTAAAACATAAGGAATCCCATTAACAACAATAATAGGGATCACATATATGCGTAATACGTTCACTGGAATGCCGTTGAGCGTGGAATTGTGTTCTTTTGTTTTTTCAATTTTCTACCCTGAAGAATGGATTCTAAGGTATTAATACACATGCATATTGTATACAATAGTGAGAGTGCGAGACAAATTCACAGAATGACCATGTCCTTATAATTAAACTCCAAATAAAAAAGGCCTTTGCTGTACGCAATATTCCATTGAAGTACAAACCAAGAAAAGAAGGGAGGAAACTCAATCAAGAATGTCTTGTTGACTTGGTGTTAATTACTTTTATTATCAATAAAAATTCAGCTATTGGCAGTAAAAAATGTTGATTAATTTCTTAATAAGAGAACAATCGAGATAAGGAAACAGTAATAGTACAGAGTGGTATTGGGAAAGGTAGATGAACACATGATCTACACTAGTGTGATTGCAGAATGGCAATTTGTGTGGTCACATGGATTCCTGAATACGTCCAGACCCCAGAACTAGGCTGTTTGGCCCTCTCTTTCTCTCTCTCTCTATCTTATCTATGGACCGTGATGATCAGAATCTCTGGTTTATTATCAGCTTTTCGTCTTCTTCCTCTTTCCCCATGTCCAAAGCGTCCAAATTTACAGAATTGGTTAATTACCAAATGGAGCTATATTAATCTTCTAGTTAAGGACCAAGTTAGCCATCATCTTATTGCAGAAAACACTATTTGTCAAAGGAGATGACAGTCATTTAGGACGCCAATGATGATCTAGCTATGAACTGGAATATGCTTTTGTCACTATTTGGACCCACTTTTTTCTTGTTAATTTATCTGGGGCTTACTTCCAGCTTGTCAATAATTTCCAGCGCCAAGCAAGCAAGCAGTTGATAGTGTAATACTCGAGTGCCGAGAGAATCTCTCACGCTTTCTCCGGTCTAATGAGTAAGTCCACAATGCAATCTCACGTGCGAAACCCGCTGTAGCCATTGTAGGATTTGATTAAAGGGTCTTTAAAAGTCATTCGCCTTTCTTCAAAAAAGCCATTGATTGAGAAGGCGTATTTGTTTTGGTCTTTTGGTATGTTGTACTTTGGGGGGCTTATGTTGTTAACCGTTCCTCTCCTTTCAGTCCCTTACCAGAGTGCCTTTCTTTGTAATCTAGCTGGTGGCTTTGTCCAATCTTGATCTCTCCTCTCTTTCTGCTTGTCTGCCCGAGAAACAGACATAGAGATTAAGACAATACAGAAGTCTTCCCTCTCCTGTTTTTCCGTTTATCTCCAACACAAGAAAGGTGAATTTAGATATGGCACTAGAGGCAGTGGTGTACGCACAAGACCCATATAGCAATTATGGCCACAGGGATTGTTACTCACTTGGAGTGGGAGGAGGATCTTGGATCCCTGGCGACCACCCGTCCTTGCTACAACAAGAAGATAACAAGGATTTTATGGGGATTCTTGGGGACAATATCAACACTATAGAACAACAAGGTCTACATGCAAACTGGGATTCATCATCTCCTTCGGTGATGCAACATGCCAAAGATCAGTGGGATCCCAATTCCTCGTCACAAGAGGATTGTGCTGTTGACCAATCGCCTCTACCTGCTGGAACTTTGTTGCCTAGTACGGCAAAAATGGAGCCGCCGCTAATGACTATTGGCCGGAGAAAGCGAAGGCGAACAAAGAAAGCAAAGGACAGGGAGGAGATTGAGAACCAGAGGATGACTCACATTGCTGTTGAGCGAAACCGAAGGAAACAGATGAATGAGTATCTTGCAGTGATGAGGTCTTTGATGCCTCCTCCTTATGTCCAAAGGGTCGGTCCATAAATAATTATTGTGTTTCTGTTTCAAAGTAGAAATACGCAATATATTCCAGAGTCCTATATTTATCTTCTGTTAATAATTAGATGGAGGAGATCGTCCCATTGACGGGTCTTGTATCAGTTGTTCTGACACGAAGCTTTTACCAATATGTTGTTTTTGCTACAGGGCGACCAAGCATCCATAATTGGAGGCGCCATTAATTTTGTGAAGGAGCTAGAGCAGCTCTTGCAGACCATGGAATGCCACAAACGGACCAAGCAGCAAGCAGATGTTAACGGATTCTCTTCGCCATTGGCCGACTTCTTCTCCTTCCCTCAGTACTCAAGGCGTGCGACTCAGTCTTCGGCCAGGGCGGACGAGTCGGTGTCCGAGACCCATTTAAAGGCATCTGCAGACATAGAAGTGACCATGGTGGAGAGCCATGCCAATCTTAAAATACTTGCCGAGAAACGGCCCAGGCAGCTGTTGAAGATGGTGGCTGGTTTGCAAAGCTTAAGGCTCAGTATTCTGCACCTCAATGTCACCGCTGTTAATCAAATGGTTCTCTATTCAGTTAGTGTCAAGGTCAGCACAGCCGATAATTGATGCAGTCAAATCAGTCAACTTTTCCCTGTTGACTTCGCTTTTTCTTTCTTTTATTTCCTTCTGCATCTGGTCACACACTTTCTTAACTTTTATTTTTCCCTTTTCTCTTGCATGAGCCTCAAGAAGGTCTAAGAACTGCTAATTTGTCTAATGATGTGTTCTTTCAAATATCTTAGCAAATAAGTACTGAATGTATTTTTCCTTTATATTGTTTTGAAGAAAAAAAAAGTGTCTCAATTAATTTAAAAGTAATACACACCCATTTATGATACATCTTTTTCTCGGGCAACGGAGCAGGTCGAAGAAGGGTGTCATCTGACCACGGTGGATGAGATTGCAGCTGCAGTTAACGATCTGCTACACAGGATTGAAGTGGAGGCTGCTTCAGCATAAATTAATTTTAAAACCCTTTTGCGTTGTTTTCTCGTGTAATTAGTGGCGTACGTTAATTCTCATCTGCTATAAAGAATCTCTTTTTTCTTTTTTTTTGTATTAATTTCAGTTTTGGTCTCCTTTGGGATTATTTTTATATGACAATTTAGCCAATTACCCTTTGTGCTCCGCCAAGGATGTCCTAATCCTCTCGCAAAATTGTCAAGGATTTTATCATAAGTATATTTTTATTAAAGAAAACAGCAGCCATATTTAAACGTCTTACCACTCAACTGGTACCTAACTACTTTGAAAATTTATCTTCAGAGAATCTCGTGTTTTGAAATGAAGCAAGTAACCTAAATTTTGCTACTCAAGTCTTTGAGTTTCTGTTTCACTTCCATATTATTCTCAACATCAACATCTAGCATGCAATGAAATATTCATGCAAGATATCAATCATTTTATGATTAAATACAAGCCAAATTAATTCTATGTACCCATTAGTATGAATAATTTTTAATTTTTTTTTACAATTAATTAGAAACAGTCAAAACTAAGAAAATCACTTATATAAGTTTGTCTCGGTAAAAGGTGCAATTGAGTTCAATTTCCACTGTATCTTAAGTGTAAGACAATTAACTTTTACCACCCCGAGCTTGGAGCTTGGAAGGGGTCTGGTAGTAAGTTCCTATATAGCCACACATCTGGCCGAAGTTTGAACTCTTGCACAATACTTTATCCCTTCAGGTTGTAAAAAAATGTTTGAGATGCTGTGTGAAATTCAAGTCCAGCATTACTTGTGTCTTAATGTGGAGGAGACCATGTGGAGCCATCACTACTCTAATATATATATATTTTAATTCACGGAAGATTAAATCAAAACGTTAATAAGTAATTCTCAACTTAAGCTTATAAAAACTGTAATTAATATTCGTATAATGTCTATTTTTTTCATGTGTAAACAACTAGCTTTTATAAATAAGGCTATTCTTGGCCGATTAAATGGTGATTCAGTGTTCTCTCCATTGCGTGATCATTCCGCCCATGCCATAGTTAGTCAACACAACTAATTAATCATGCTTCTGTTTCTTATGACATCATTTTATGCATATCCGGCAAGATATGGACACCTCTGTAGACCATGCATCCCCAAAAAGGCAAAATAGGGAAAGAAAAAAATACAAGCTTTCTTTTCTCTCTATAATTATTAACTCAATCATGGGCGGAGAATTGAAAGTATTCGGCCCAAAATCAAGCTAACCCGTCATGTAGAGGATGTTTTGCCACCCAAACTTTAACGAAAATGACTACAAAGTGACCTCTCTGGAGACTTTAAGAGAACAAAACGATCCACTGAGTCAATTATAGATGAATCATTGGCTCAAGGAAGAGCCATTTGCGAATAATTTGGCCCACCGCAGACTTTACCTAAGTTGGGTTAACCCTTGTTCACATGTGAGAGTGAGACTTAAAATTTATGCAAGGGTCAGGAGTAACTACATATCCATCTGAAGACTCTCCTCCCAATTCTATTCCTATTCTTATTCCTCGTAAGTTAATTAATTACAAGTTTTTATGCTTACAGACTTGAATGTGCTCGTAATATTGTTAATCTAGCAGAATTTCTTGTTAATTCCCCTAAAAAGTCAGCAGCTAAAATTTGAATCTTAACAATCACATCGTAAGACATACGCAATGTAATAGGAAGCCTTTAATTCGAGAAATCAAACTCACTTCTGTTGGGGTTTTTCAATATATATATATATACATATATATATATATAATTCCAAGAGGCATGTTAATGCAAAATCACACAACTATTAATCTAATTACTTCAGATAATTATTTATTACACCAACCAACTAATAAATATAATTATAATAATTAATTATTTAATAATTAATTATTTTATTTATTATATTAAAATAAATAATAAATAATATATTTTTTAATATTTAAATTTGTGACTATTTAAATGAATAATTAAATTTTTAATTGTCAAATTAAAAGTATTTAATAACTAAAAATTATTGTCACTTTCTAAATACCACTTGTCTGAAATTCGTTTAACATATCAAAAAAAAAATTAGTATTTTTATTATTGTATCAAGAATATTTTTATTTATAATATTACTATAAAAATATTATAAATATTTTTAAAAATATAACAAAATTTTAAAAGTTTAACTTTATTAATATAACTTGTAATCAAAATGTATTTTTTTATTATATAAAAATTTACATAAATCTCTCTTACAAATTAATAAGATGAATTTTATTCTTAAAAAAGTAATATTAAATACATAATTTAATTTTTTTTCCCCGTTTTCGGTATAATCTAAATTTTTGTTCTACAACTTCGACCGGAGACACGAACATCGTGTCCCTTGATGTCCCCAAAATTGGAATACCAAAAAAGGTTACATTTTCATATATGTCTGAAATATGCAAAATAAGCATGACGATGACTGCTCACAAATCGGCTCCATCCCTGAAGACAGGAAAAAGGTTTTCTATGACAGCATTGGCACTGCCATGTTCATATTGGTTTCGAGTATCACTCTCACGCGGCAGCACTTCATTAGACATAACTTTTGCCGAAAGCATAAGCCTTCATTTGAAGAATTTACCATTCTTTCCTTGAGCGGGTTCCATGTTCCAATTCAAATTATTCAATGGATTTTCCTTTTGGATCATCCACGTATCTTTCTTATAATTTCCCACGATATCCACACTGATCCCTTTTGTTCTTGAGCAGTACCGGTGCTTTCACGTCTCTTTTTGCAGTCCCGCATGATGATATAATAAACTCGTGAACGATGCATTGTTTGTCTTGTCTTCATGAAAAGATGGTGCAAATGGCCCTGTTCCTGTTGTCCCTAGGGAATAGTAAAACATTGTTCTGCCTTTCTAGGCAACAAAGTGACCATAGATCCATTTCGGTCAAGTTACTTACAAAATACTATAACTTCGCAGTGGAAGAATTTTAATTGACATTTTAAGATGTTGGATTCTTGAAGAACCTTGATATCACTTCTAACTACAACTCATAAATATATACAGTCAACCCATAAATTTTTAGGTTCAGTCCATAACAAAAATGTTTAAGATCGATCAGATTTTCGTTCTCACTTCAGAAGAAAAAATGAGAGCCAGGAAAACGCTAGCTGGGGAGAAGAAAGAGAGACACTGTTGATGCCAGCACGAAAGCTTCAAAAAGAATCAGGCTTGTAGCTGGACTAACGCCTTCGCGGTCGGGGCTAGAAGGTGAATTTGTTCCTTGAAATTTTAACCTGATTTTAATACATGCTCTCTAAACTTATAATGTTTGAGTTAACTTCCATTTTGTGAGTTAATAAAATATTATTAAATATGATGACAAAGTTACATGAGTTCTTAGTTTCATATTTTAGGTTAAAACATCAAGTCTACAAACTTAATAAAAAAAGACCAAAAAAAAAAAAAAATTGATGGAAGGGTTGTGAGCCGCACTTGAGTAGCTCCCCACTAAATATAACATCCACCCATGTGATGGTCATCTGTTTATTATGTTTAAAATGGTAATTAACAAATTATTGATGGAAGGGCTTGATTGAATAGAGATCTAAGTACAAGCTAATTCTAACTCCAAGAATTGAAATAAGAACAAAAAATCAAAGATCAAATCAGAATTGAGAACAAAGTTAATGGGCCAAATTGGCCCCTTGGCTGATTGACAGGTTTCTTCAAATTTAAACAGTATTTGTAAATTATTTGGGAAAGATGCAACGTTCATGTCACATTAGGGGTCCCACAAATGTGGTAGAGTAAACATTATTTAGGTATTATCTGATTACAGACCAAAAAATAAATCTGGCTTGGATGTCCCTGCTAATTACAACGACAGGTTCACGGAACAATCGCCTGTCCACAGACGTTGCTTGTCCAAGGCTTCAAGAGATTCTTTGGCATTACAAAGCGAACTTTCCGTGGAATGTAAGATCTTTTTCGTGGATGGAATGATTGCCAGTGAAGAAAAAAAAAAAAATCACTGTGAGTGTGAAAGTAGAGTCAGCGTACAGGCCACGGAGAAGAAGAGAAAAGCGTACAGATTGCTCTCCATAATTTCGGACTTGATTATGGAAAAGCCAATAATTATAAAGCTTTTGGCTAATCACACGACAAATTACAAATGGAGAAAGATGATTATGTTTCCCCTCGCAGGGGTAAGTGCACGAATTCCACTAATGGATTTTAATTCATTTGTACTGAAGTCGTCTTTAATGCTAAAAATATGCACTTCAAGTTTTCTTTAGAGTTAATTAATAAAAAGAAAAAGAAAAAAAAAGGTGCATAAATTTGGGTCGGAGTTTAGCCTAAAGCGAGCCTTTCATGCTGAATTGGGCTTGGCTAATTATCTGGCCCCATGATGTTCGAACCAAAGCGGTATTTTCTTCAAATTGAACACAAAACTGAGCCCGATCTAAAGTAATAAGATGTATGGACCGTGGTCTGCCGAAGCTTCCTCAATGCGGACCCTGACTTGAAAGAATGGGACAGAGTGGCCGACTACAAGTCAACTTTCCTCTTTTCTGGTCAGTAATTGGAGTCCATTAATTAAACAGGCCTAAAAGTTTATGCGATGAACCACAATTTTTGAATTTTTTTCCTACTTCCCATAATTTTTTCTGATGCAGTAGCCAAAGGAAAAGGGAGCAAAAACCCAACAATTTTTTCTCTATGAGATAGTGCTATGCTTAGCAGTCAAGGAAGAAGAAGAAAAGATTAGAAGATCAAGTGGGTATTTCAGGTCATGAAAATGCACAAACCCTTGTAATTTTCCCTCTTTTCTGGGAATTGTAATATGATGGTATACCGATATTCTATGCATGTGGCACCAATCTCTTTCAATTAGATCAAAGGCGAGTTATCTACTCCGACTGAGGTTGGAGGATTCAAAACAAATTTCTCTTTGTGATATGGTCCTACCAATCATTCTTAATTGGTTTACAGAGTAGAAATCATACTTATTTTGCCATAATAAAAGAAGAAGAAGAAGAAGAAAAGGCCCAATTAAACTGACCCCTGGATTTGCTTTTCTCATCACACAATCCTTTCCTCTCTACTTGTTCTTCCGCGCAGCAAAACATCTGCATAGCCACCACTTTTCCAACTTTTAAAGAGTGGTAAGACCGTGAGAGCGACTTTCTACCTCATAAAAGCATTAGCCTCTCTACATGAAGATAACTCGAACCAGAGGGATTAAGGATCATTACCCTTTTAACTAAATGACCTTTAACTTGATATTCCAATTTCTTGACTTACAGAAAATAATTAAAATGTGTCCTTTGGGCACTAGCAATTTGGAAAAGGAAAAAACATTGTAATTGCTATATGCTAATCATTGGGAGTTTTCATATGTCACGGTTGTACATGAGTGTGTGTACTCAACAACTCGAATTTGGTAACGTTTTATATGCTTCGACTCCTCAATTATTGCTTTGGGTTAAGCACGATAAGTTATTCCCAATCCAGATTAGAGCACTCCCCAAACCAAATTAGTCGATTTATCTCAAAACATCTTTTACAAGCAAAAATCATATTGATCTCAAATTTGAGACACGTTATCTTATAAAATAAAAGTATTAAAAAATTGTCCTTGTGGTGACAAAGATTCCAAGCTCCTTTAAGGCATCAAAACGAATTACCATTTGCTGATGCAGCTTCTTAATCTGTGACTGCGATATATGTGCAGCTTCATCTGGTGCAGTCCCTTTGCCACATACGCTTCTCCCAGTGCTTCACCATCCCCTGAATGACTAGCTAGCTTTCTGTAGCTGCTGGATAAGGCTGAATTAGAGTTATCCACCTAATTAAATTTTCACAAGATTATAACCTTTTTGCACATACCGCATCTCAATTATATGTCCCAAAGAGTGAAACCTTTCCACTTACAAGGTGAGAAATCAGTTCCTGCCTTCGGTTTTGTCTCGATGAAAATAACCTTGACTAATATCCTGACGATCTTTTCATTGAAGCTGGACTATTGTGCCGGCAGTGTCTGATTGCTTGCTTCAAAACGACAGCTGAACCTGTTATCTCTCTCTTTTCTATTTGATTAACCAAAATACCCTTTGATTCAATTGGGCTATGATTGGCCAGATCAAGACGCATACTTGCATCTGTCAAATGATCCGTTGACAGAGACCTTCTCGTTGCTGTGTATCATCTCGTATCTCCTTATTGTCATCACCAGCGACACGAGTCAGCTGCTGATCGCCATTACTTTCAGAATGCACTTCCCCCTTTAAAATTGTCTAATCACGAACATCTAACTCGTCCCCAGATCCCACCATTTGGGAGCCACGTGCACTGGAATCCCTTTTATCACCAACATTTCGTACCTCACGTTCCTCCTCTGCTCCACCCCTTCCTTATCAAGCTTGATTCCTCTGCTGAGCATCACCCAATTCGACAACAGTCTCATGATCCTCCATCTGGGGGCCGACAATTGCATTCAAATGGTCAGGATTCCTATTCACGGAAATCAAGGGACCATCGACTACATCATCAACTATATGCGCGCGGCACAAGGGGCAGTTGGCATGAGACCTCAACCAGGTATTAATACAAGATATGTGGAACGCATGGTTGCATTTGGGCAAGAGCCTAAGAGTCTCATCTTCTTGAAACTCATTCAAGCAAACTGAACACTCAGTGCCTTCAATCAACCCTTCAACCTTCCTGTACTTAAGAACAGCAATGGAATTGATAGTTGACGGGTGCAAACCCGTTCTAGCGATGAACCCTATTGGATGAACGACGGTCCGGATCTCATCAAGAAACTCTTCGTCTCTATTGTCTGTTTGCGATTGTGGCTCCTGCCAATTACTCCTTGATCTGAACCAACCAGGCTGTGACTTCACTGCAAGAAGAAAAAAACTAGCAAGGAAAAGGATGGCTAGTATGATAAGAACAAGGATCACATATAGTGCTATGTTGGGGGTTCGGGATGAAAGATTTGGAGGTGGTAGTGGGGGAGACAGCTGGAAATTGTAGTCTGAGTAATTATAACAGTTATCAGCACAGGCTTCTTCACAGAAACCTTGGCAATTATCAGCCAGAGCTGGAAATAGTTTCCTGTGTCTCATTGTCATTGAAGAGAGACACAAGAGCTTCAGAAAATGTGAAACCGGCAAAGAAAGATGGATCAGCAACTACTTAATTGCGTAGGGTTATTCGTTTAGTTGTTCTCTTTCCTCCTTGTTCGAAAAGTTGTCTTTTCTTTTGCTTGATTTAAATGTGAAGTAATCCACAGGCTGAAGACAATTGATGTGTTTGGTAGGCTGGCACCGCTGTCTTCGCAAATTCGTGCCTTTGTCCTAAATCCTTCCCTCCTAATTTTATGTGAAATTTGGTTTACAGGGCGTTCTTGGGGTTTTGTATTTTTCCACTTTCACAGGCAAATAGGACAATTATAATACAATGTTTTAATATTGCGGTTAGGCTTAAAGGAGTTCAGTATTATGGTTCTACCTTTTTAAATAAAGATATTTAAGACATCAATGTTGGGAAAAAAATTTTACCAACAATTAAAACTTTATATCTCTACTTTCAGAATTTTAGTTTTTATATTAAAAAAAATATGAGATTTATGAATTAAAAAAAATTATTTATATAATAGTTCAATGAATTTGTTAATAAATTAAAAAATATTATAAATAAAGAAAAAGGACAATGTAGCGTGGAATAATTTAAACAATACGAAAAAAGTTAAATTAGAGAAAATAAATAAATAAGTGTTTTCAACTTAATAAAAGATAGTTAAACGTATATATTTACGAAGTTTTATATATCCTATATGAAATGTAAACTAAAGAAATTTTTCACCTTTTTACACTAACACGTGTAATGGAAGTACACAAGCAAAAGCTGGTACAACTAAAAAGGGAATTTTTCATTTGCTACTCAAATGGGATAATCAATTACTAGTAACCCGAAGGCTACTCCCATTGCCATGCGATGCAAGTTGTCAGAAAAGGATAGCATAATCGTTGCCAAGACAAAAGAAAAAAAGAAGAAAAAACAAAAACTGCATTCAGACGTATTCTGTTTCTTGGTTTCGTAGTTAATTTGTATCAGTGATGATAGATCTTTTTAAACTTTTGCTCTCTGTGTTTTGGTAGCAAGTCTCTATCATTACTAAGTTATTTCTTAAAGTTTGGTGCACCGTATGGTCTCTTACTAAATTTCCATGAAACTCAGAGGTCGGGTGAGATATAATATGAGATGAAATGGACTTCGTATTATTTACATATGAAGGGAAAACAAGTAACCAATATAAATGCAGAACCTCGGCAAAGCTGCACGCGAAGTATAAAAAATCTTTACTATGTGAACATTTCTAGTTCATGATACAAATTTGTAAGTTGGTTGTATGAATTAAGTGTATTTACAAATTTTTAATTTGATATTAATTTTTCATTCAAACTCTCAAATTAAATTAAAATTTGAGTGATATTTATTAGAATTTAATTACTTATTACTAATAAGTAACTGAATTCTAATAAAACTCAATAAATTGGTATCATAATTATAATTATTAGTTCTGATATATTATTAAAATTTAATTAATATTAGTATTATTATTAATAAATTATATAAATTATACTAAATAATTTTTAATATTATTAATCTCAAAATGTTACATAATAATTGATTTAAAAACACACCGATAATATACATCATGTCACTTTCACATAATAATAAATATTTAATTTTAATTAGTTATTAAAATTATATTAAATAAATATCAATTAACCTAAATTTTACTCAAATATTGACTAATTAATAAACTAAATTAACTTCAACAATCTCGAGATTGATCTAATTAACAAAGTGTGTATTTTTCTACCGGAATTGAATTTTTAGAGCATGATTACAAAATATATAATTTATCTTGAATTTTTTAATTTGGCTGTACTTTTTTTTTTTTTGGTAGACGCTTTGTTTTAGCTAAACGTTATCGTCTAATCAGTATTTATTTCTGGTTCACAACCATCTTGAGATTGCCAAACTTTGGAGCCTATTGCGCACACCCTGCGAGGAACATCTGTTTGGATGTGCGGCAGCAGTCATAATAAAGCTTCCAGTATCGTAATGATTATGCAGCTTGCCTGTGCTCTCTCCTCGGATAAGTCTTTTGG
Organism: Bruguiera gymnorhiza; assembly: GCA_020883675.1. Classification (NCBI taxonomy): domain Eukaryota; kingdom Viridiplantae; phylum Streptophyta; class Magnoliopsida; order Malpighiales; family Rhizophoraceae; genus Bruguiera; species Bruguiera gymnorhiza. The sequence continues at coordinate 1,887,335 of JAIRCJ010001047.1, read as the reverse complement.
AGTAAATGATGATAGAAAACAGAACCACAAATGCTCTGCGAAGATGTTAATGTTAATTACAATTTTGTTTGGCCTTCCCTGCCCTTCGAGTGTTTCTTAATCCTAGTTTTTGTTTTACCTTTGCAACTCTCAAATTCTGGCCTTTGCTTAAATCACTTAAAACACATTCCAAAACGAATAAACCATATTTTGGACCCTTTTGCCCCACCCAGATATGAGCGTCATGCAGTGGGGGTCTGTTCAAGACCATAGTCTACATTGGGCCATTATTGTCCCACTGAATTTATTATATATCTCATTCTTATCATGATTTTATACTACAATAAGCTGTAAAGTGGTCCGTGCAACGTTTGGTATGAAATCAGAGGAAAGTGACCATTTCTCTGCAAACCCAAGAGCGCTTTTCAACACGTACAAGGAAACTAGGAAACCTCCACAAAGTCTTGCAATTTTCCCTCAAGTTATATAATATTGCCTTGGTTTCTAATCCAACAAATGTGTGTTAGGTGGCAAACTTTTAATATATGGTTACAACTTACAAGATTCAACTTCTCCAAAGACATACAATATCTATATTTTTTTCCTTGCAAGCACACTCTGCATCATCCTCAACATCTTGATTCATTAGGATTGAGCAATTCTGTGATCGTGCCGGATTCGTTGATTACACTGGCCTAAAAGAAGTTAACAGTGGCAGACAGGATTATGCTGACAGGAAGTTCACTTGTGCCCCGGAATTTCAGTTGCGCTTATATCAGGGCCTGCGGGAGATCCGAAGCTAATCCTAATCTCAGACGTCCTCTGACATGCTTAAAATACAACCAGAAATGCCCATTCCTGGGGAATCAGATGTTGCAATTGTGCTGCACCAGGCTGGAACAGCAATATGCAAGCAATGCTAAGCTGTCAGCTTATTTTCATTTGCAAGGAATTTTTTGTTTCTAATATTTCTACTCGCAGCTTTGTGTTCTTATGCAAACCTAACGTACAAGTCCTGCAGGAATATTGCTGCCTGCTGTGGTATTGAATCAGGGCCTTCTCATCCTTCTTCTCTTGGTTCTTGGTGAGTGGACTTTATTTTTGGTCAGGTAGTGATATTCAATTGATATGAGGCACCATAACATTGTTTGACAAAAATGTTACGGTCATATACTAGCAGGATATGGATCCTGGGAATGGCAATTTCAGTAATCCTACCCTTTTTGAGAAACAAACTGTGGCCATTACAGCAGTTAAAAAGTAAGGACTGAAAAGAAAAAATTTTCCCATTCTCAATAAGAAAAACAAGTGTCAGCTCATTATGACTCCAAAAAAGTATGACCATACTTCATCTCTAAATGCGTTGCGTAGACAAAGTCCAATCAGTGGTGGAGACGGTGGAACATATTGCTGACATTGTAGAAGACGTGGCCGAGCAAGTGGAGAAGGTGGCCGATGATATTGCCGATCATCTGCCGGAAGGTGGGAAAATTAAAGAAGCCGTAGTGTTTGTGGAAAATGTGGCCAGAGAAACAGCGAAGAATGCTCACCTAGCAGGAGAAGTCATTGACAAGGTTGTTTGCCAAATGCATTTTGTTTTCTACCTTGGGCATTTTTGTCGTATGAAACCGACCACAGCGAACCGTTTAACTCTGGAAAATTTATTTTGTGTTTAATTATCACAAGTAATTACATGTCTTAAGTGAGGACCCGTTTTCCTAGAGCAGCTTATGATCCTTTTTCTTTTTCCAGAGGGTCACTTACAGTTTTTTTTCCACCTCTTTCTATCTGTAGTTGACTTGCACATGCGGTGTTCCCTAGATTTGATTAATTATATATTTCTTTTTCTTTAAATACAGGTGGAAGAAGTAGAAAAGGCGGTAGAGTCTTTGGTTGAGCCAGTGGCCGACAATGCAAATGCAATCCGCGAAGAATCAGAAGGCTGATTACTACTGTAGCAAATTGACCTGTAAATGACTGTAAATTTTAATTGGATTAGCGACATGGAACTTTTCTTTGTTAATTAATCTTACCTGGAAAAGCAATATTCTTTCCGACATAATAATTCTGAAAATAAATAAACATAAACTTGACAGGATAATAACGCGTAGAAATTTTCAGACTACGTCAAATTCGGTTCAAGGTCCCCACAGAGCACCCGTCCAAAGGGGTTTTTATTTTTCGGTAATCACTCTCATTCGCAGGACCACCCTTATTCCAATTGTAATTAATGCAAATCGATCTCCCCCCGCCCCTAGATTTAGCTCATCCAACGATTGAATTGAAGAGTAGAAAAGGAATAAAATGTGCCCAAAATAGATCCAAGAGTCAAAGAAGAGCAACTGGTATTTCCCAGAATCTGATACACACATTTCATGCAATTCTCATTACAGCATAAGTAGATATGGACAGCGGATCGGGAAAAGAATTTAGATGCGGAGGCGGTGAGCGTGAGGTTCGCGCGGATTTATGTGGTTTTTTTTTTTATTCTTTTGAAAAACATATATCACATTTACATAATTTAAATGCAATGCATAAATTGTTATTTAAAAATGTTAAATATACGTTATTATATATATTTATATATTTTATTGTTGTATATATATATATATATTATATATTTTAAAAAAAACACACACAAACACAAAATTTACATAAAATCCATATCCGTCACATCAGTCTCCAAGACACTCTGTCTCAGAGTCTTGTCCATGTTCGTTGCTGTACTCTTCACGTTAATCAACATCAACTATAATCGTTTTTGGCACCGATATCTTACGTGTGGTCAAGATTTAATCTATGGTACTGGCTGCCGTGGACTCGAACATAAATAAAAAACACAAAGTCCAATTATAGAGCAGAAAAAAGGTTTCTATTGAATTCGCACGCATAAATTATGAAACACGAACCGACATGCGAGTCTTGAGTGCATCGCTTGCACTAAAATGAGTCTGCGCGTGCGGGATTGGGTTTCTGCCTTATAGCTAAAAAGGGCTCTAAAGTATTACTCTTTACCGAAAAGTCCCTCTATGTTGTTAGAAACCACTCATGTTGGCAGGCCCTTCTTATTCTCCTCACTTTGCAGTCAGGGTTATGTATTAGAAAACATGGTTTGGTTTTGCTAGCAACTATAGGAAACTGGGAAACTTCATTGAAGTGTTGAAATTGGATCTAGCACTGTATTACACGGTGTACTAATCCACAGAGTCGTGTCTCCCAAGTGGGGAGAATTTAATAGTAACTCGAGTCAATTTTTTCCACGCGTATTCTTTACCAGAAATCACAAGTAGCAGCGATGTTGGCAACGGGACCGATCGCTCCCTACAATTTCACAACCCTTTGTCTTGGGAATACTCAGAGAGTTGAAGCTACCAGTCCTGATCTCAGATGTCCGCGGGCAACCTCAAAGCTCAACTACAAGCTCCAGCTCTTGGGGAAACAGAGGTTACAACTCTACACTGCTGTCGGCCTGAACCTGCAAAATGCTTGCAGGAAAAAGAAGTTTGTACATCTATTTCGTTTTGCAAGAATTTTTGAGTATGTGACCACCAAATAGCTGCCTGTTTCTATGACCTTCTGATCCAAAGATAAACGTGCAGGATCATGGCTGTCCCCAATGGTACTGAATCTGGATCTGGGTTTCATCTTCCTTTCGATCCATTTTCTGGTGGCTGGTGCGTTGACTTCACAAAACTGATTTTTATATGTATCAGATCACAAAGTTCTCTTCTATAATGGAAAAGATCATAGATGTTCTTTTCTTTCCGTTGTTTGTTATTTACAGGCCCATTAGTATATAAAATTCTTTTGCTGGCGTGTTGGCAGGAATGCTTGGATCCTAGGAATCTTAGTATCGATGATCATACCCTTTTCGAAAAACAAATGGTGGCCACTGTTAAAGATAAGAGGTAAAGGCCAAGAAGATCAATTCTCGATAAAAACGCACTTTATTTATTAGCATTAATTAAGGGTTTCATTTCACTGAATTTACGTAAACTTGGAATTGGGTTTGCAGACAAATTCGAAACGACGCTGGAATCGGCAGAAAATATTGCTGAGACCGTAGAAACGGTGGCCGAGGAAGTGGAGAAGATGACAGAGAAGATTGCCGACAATCTGCCTGAAGGTAGCAAACTCCAACAAGTAGTAACGTACGTTGAAACTGTCGCCAAAGAAGCAGATAAGGATGCTGAGCTTGTAGAGAGCTTCATCGAGAAGGTTTTTCAATTTACCCAATTACCTACTTTTGTTGTCTTGGTTGCAACTTGATTGGTAGTATCTGTAGTGTTGGTGATTTGCCCATTACTTCTACGCCGCCTAACCCTGCCGGTTCTTTGCTGCTTGCTCTTCGTTGCTTGCTTTCAAACCAACCACTATTCCTGCTTTACCCAAAAAGCTGAATTATGACTTTAAACCCGAAAAATTTTGACAAAATGTTAAACATAATTAAAATGATGGTTAATTTGATGCATAATTCAATCTGGTTTGGTAGCTCTTTCAAACCAACCAGCTGTCCCTCTTTGTCAGATAGTTGAATTATGCTTTAAAAAATCTCTCTGGTCTGCTCTATGTGGCCCAATAGCCCCGCCATTCACCGAATCTTCTGCAGCCTAGCTTTGTCCTTCTGCGCCCACCCGTCACGAGTAAAGCGACATTAAATGAACGTTCAGGCAATAATGAGGGGGGCAATGTTGAGGTTAAAAAAACATCTTTAGGGGGCAAGACTAAATTATTTGAAAATGTAAGCAAAAGATAGTTGTACTATTTTAGTTTTTAAAGTCCTGGGGATGCCCTGGCCCCTCAAGGTTACACCTAGTTCCGCCACTGCCCACAACGATGTCCACTAAACCTATGGCATGCATGTGATTCGCCATTGTATCTGAGAGGTCAGTTTGTAAATATTGTCAGAAGAAGAAAGAGGGAAAAAAAAAAAGAGTTCGTAATCCATTTTTCCTTGTGGAAATTATGTTGCTTAAAATGTTTCAGAATTCTTTGGATTGAAATGCAGGTAGAAGTGGTGGAAAAAGATGTGGCGTCCTTGATTGACCAAGCTACTGCCGCAACTGAAGAAAAGAAGACTAATTAACTATGTTAGTGTTCCATTTCGATGTGCATTATCTAATGATGATAACAGTCAAACAAGAATAAGATACATCGAAATAATTATTTCTGTGTTGTGCTTTGAAGTGTAGGGATTTTGGTTCTTCTTATGTTCTAGTTATCGGTTTAGATGAATCTAGGTCATTGATCTTAAAATTAAATCTTGAAATCTGAATTATAAAATCGTTGGGTCAGTTATTTATTGTTTTGCAAAGTTTATCGAAATGATTTTTTCTCAACTTTTTCTTCACCGTTGGAGTTTGGATGGTTACTACATATATCATAAAAGGTAACAAAGAAAGCATATTAATTTCTTTTTCAAAAAATTTCATAGGAATTACCACAAATTAGCTTACTTATCTACGCTGTAACCTAAATTATTTAAGATATTTATATTATTTTTTAAATTTGAGTACATCTTAAAATAATTAAATTAAAAACATACTGAGAAATATTTTTATTTGAAAAATTCAGCATCAATATTATTATTATTTTTTTTTAGTAAGGACTAAATTCTGCAGATATCTTACTCCCTGCCAAAGCTTTTTATTTTTCTCATATAACTTAAATACATGAATGTGCAATAAATATGTTTATTAAGAAAACCAATAATCAATACTATTCATTATCATTAATAAGGAAAGATAATTTAAGTAGTAGTAAGTCGATTTCCCTTGTCAACAGTCTTTTACGTCCGTCTCCCAAATTAGATAGATAAAAATATTTTTAATTTAAAAATCTCATTATTGGTGCTATTATTATTTCTGAATAAGTAAAGGAAAAGGAATGTTAAAGATGAAGAATATGAAATAGAAAATGAGAAAATGAGAAAGTTAAAAGAGTACAGTTCTACATAATTAATAAAATAAATTATCTACACATTCATTATTTTAAGGTAAAGAGAGTCTGGAGTAATAATAAAAACACTTAAAAGAAAGGCAGTAATGAGAGTTATCGGCATATTTCCACGGGGGGAAATGCAAACGGCGCTCGAAGAGACCCACATGCAGTTGAAATGGGCTGGGCCTCAGCCCACGAGCCCAATCCAAAACCAGTAATCTTACAAGTGCCATGAATGCTGGGCCCACACCAGATTTGCCTATAAAATGGAATTCTAACGGCTAGTGACATTCCCATCGATTTTGAATTCCGTAACGACCAAAGCCAGAGCACACACACACGCAGAAGAAAATTTTCTTACACCAAAACCCTTGTCAGAAAACTTTCTTTCTTGAAATTTCCCACAAACAGAACCCAAAAACCCTAAATATTATTCTCTCAGTGGCGTTCTTTTTTTTTTTTTTTGAGTAATTTTTGGAGACCTATAACAGTCAAACGGTTTAGGGTTTTCACTTTTCAAGATCATTTCTTTTTTCTTATTTGTGGATTAAACATCGAGAAATTTTAGGGTTTTTGTTCAATCAAGGTCAAAATATGGATTTCCCTCAAGAAATTGACGATTACATTAAAGAATCGATCGATGAAACCCTAGGCAAGCCGGTTTCTGCATCGACTCTCCAGTTAAAGCTTGGAGCCTCCGAGGACGCCCGTCACCGCCTCCGCCACCAGTACCTTCTCCTTCTCGAGAAGTTGCGCCAAAAAGACCAACTCATCGACCGGGTCAAGGTTCGTTTGCACGCATGCTCGCGCCCATTTCTGTGTGTATTTTAAGGCAGTTGCTTTAATTGGTCTCTGTTTGGTAATTGTTTGTGGTGTTTTAGGCCGAGGCGAATATGAACGCGGTGGCTGTGAAGAAGTTTGTGGAGGAGAATCAGAGATTGGTGGCGGAGTGCTCCAATTTGGTGAGTCGGTGCAGCAAGTGGGAGAAGGAGTGTTCACTTTATGACAATGACAGAGAGGCTTTAATGGATTTTGGGAACGAGGCGGACGAGAGGGCCAAAGAGGCAGAAATTAAGGTTCACCAATTGGAAGAAGATTTGTGGAAGTTAACGGAAGAATTGCAATTTTACAAACGTGAATATGAGACGCGAGGGGTAATTTCTTCTGTCTTTTCATTTCAACTGACACTTTGGTTTTTTGGGCTGACAATTAGAATTTTCAAGTGTACTTCAACAGAGGCATTTGGGCAGAAAATTTTGAACTCTGATACATGAGATTCTCTTTAAGGGTTGGCATGAACAGATGAAGGAAATTGTTTGGTGGGTTAACATGGGTGTGTAAGCTGTTAAAGGGAGAAAGAAGGAAATTAAAGATTTTGGAAGTTATGTCTGAAAGTGCTATTGTTTTGATTTTGGATCGGGATAGAGTCATTTCTAACATTAACAGGAAGTATTGGACCATTAAAATAGAAAGATCTCTATTGCATTGTCGTACCTAGCTGAACGTCAAATCTATTGCTTTTTTCAGTTGCTTCAACCAAGGGAGAAATAGCATAGAAAAGACATGGCCTTATCAGATGAAGGGACACTTTTATTGTCACCATATTGAATTCTTTTGCAAGAGTACTTCTAGTAGGAGGCAAAAGCCCAATACTATGCATGGACTTTTGACTAACAAAATTTATTATAACTGCCTAGCTATGTGAAGCCGTGTTCAATATTTTCTGATAGTGCCTTCAGTTGTAGCTGAACGTCAAATCTATTGCTTTTTTCAGTTGCTTCAACCAAGGGAGAAATAGCATAGAAAAGACATGGCCTTATCAGATGAAGGGACACTTTTATTGTCACCATATTGAATTCTTTTGCAAGAGTACTTCTAGTAGGAGGCAAAAGCCCAATACTATGCATGGACTTTTGACTAACAAAATTTATTATAACTGCCTAGCTATGTGAAGCCGTGTTCAATATTTTCTGATAGTGCCTTCAGTTGTAGCTGAACGTCAAATCTATTGCTTTTTTCAGTTGCTTCAACCAAGGGAGAAATAGCATAGAAAAGACATGGCCTTATCAGATGAAGGGACACTTTTATTGTCACCATATTGAATTCTTCTGCAAGAGTACTTCTAGTAGGAGGCAAAAGCCCAATACTATGCATGGACTTTTGACTAACAAAATTTATTATAACTGCCTAGCTATGTGAAGCCGTGTTCAATATTTTCTGATAGTGCCTTCAGTTGTTCATGCCTTCTTGAGTGATGTATCCTCTCTTCAACAATTTGCAATAGCTCTTGTGAATTAGGCAGTGCAACCTAATTTTTATATCTTGTAGGAAGTGACAAGCACATTTTTTTTGGTCATTTTGTAGGCTGATTCATCTGTTGAGTGCGCAGACATGGAAAAGAATTCACTTGATTCCCTTTTAGCCTCTTTGGTCTGTGAAGAAGAGCTTGAATCTGGTCATGCATTTCTGGAGGCAAACAGCAGGTCTGAATCATGTCGAAAGTTGCTGAAAATGAGGAACAGGTGAGGCATTTGCCATTGTTGTATTTGCTTTGTCATCATTTTGTAGTTTGGGAATGTGACAGTGCCATATGGTTGCAGAAAGTTAAGCTGAAGTTTGCCATTATGACATTGTGCTGCTGTATTTTGATTGCTACTTCTGTCAACTTGTTTGTGAGGATTCTTTCTTTTGCTGTGGCAGCCTGAGGCCATCAACTCTGAAGGTTTTAACACTAGCTGCTAAAGTGAAGGCTCTTCAAAAAGACAAGGAACTTCTCAGAATCAATCTTGCTAGGGCAGAAGCAGAGGTGAGAAAGCTAACTGGAACCCTCTGTTCTTCCATTGGTGACTCCAGGTTTCCCTTTTTGTTTTCCATAACTTATACAATGCACTTAAAATTTAAGGTCAAGTTGCTGTCTGATGAAAACAACATTTTGGACGAGGAGAACAAGAAATTGCTTAGGCAATGCCACAGCTCTGGTGGAAAACAAACCAGCAGTGCATCTGCCAAGGTAACAGTCTTTTCTTGTGCGCTTTGTGTTTGAGTACTCTTGTCCCTGTCTGTGCTGTCTTTGTATGCATGTGCATGTTTGTGCTGGATGTTTCCTTGCACTTACCTGGCCACATCTCTCTTGTTCTGTCCCAGCTCTGTGTGCTGGTATTTTCACCATTTAAGTTGTATAATTTGTCTGGTTCATTGCAGAGGAACAAGCAAAAATCGAGTCCCAAGATAGATAGCCCTATTGAAATGAAGATAGATTACAAAGACACAGATTCAGCGAGACAGCCACTCTCACCCTTGCGAAACAACTCCCCTGAAAGTAGGATGCATAAGAAGTGATATCAAATTCTTGGTGGGAAGATAGCTTTTACTTGAATAATGATTTGAAGGGAATTCTAACTAGCTCTAACTGGAGGGAGGGATCTTTTGGTTTTCCCTTTGGCCTTTTTTTTAAGCTGTTCTTTTTGCTTGTTCCATCTTTTGCAATGAAATTTGTATATCATCTGGATAATTAGAGGCAGAACTTTCTTATGTAATGGATTGAGAACAATGTACAGAAATTGGCAGAAGAATTTCATTGATGGCCATCGGTGCACTTTACGAAGTCATTCTGTATATTCGGCATAGGTTGTTCTTGTCCGAATGATTCTCATTTTGCTAACAAGATCGGTAGAGCAAAACAGAGACTTAGTAGGGAAAGATACATATCTTGTGGGGGCCCTTGGGTTGCAAGGGAACTCACTGTCGCTGCTCTTACTTATTAGTAGAATTCAGTTAGGGAAATTTGAACTTAATACGATGCACTTATCATAGTCATTTCAGATAAAAATACTTCACTCTAAAAAGAAAAGTAATAACAATAAGACGTTGGTTATCAACACATTACGCTGAATGATAGGGGCTCCTGGTCTTGCAGTCTGATTCTTATACTAAGCTGTGGGGATGGTCATCTAATTAAGAAAATGGCAAAATGATGTGGCTTTTTTCCAGAGGTAGTATTGAGTTTCGTCGTCTTTTACCCTTACTTTCGGTTCTATGGACTGCTTGATCAAGATGAAAGCATTACAATTACAAAACCTTTCCTCAAATGTCACCCCGGTTAGTGCATTCATATTTAATTATATATGATCAATGATGGGAATATACGGACCATTAGCCCAGTGATGGACCAAAGACAAAACAAATTGCTTGGAGGGCCCGGGAGAGCTAATTTCAAAGTGGTTCGCTCAATTATCACTTTCAGAAAATCATAATTTTTAATTATTGAAACATATAAATACTTTATCTTGTGCCATTCGTTATTTATGTATTACACTAATTTTTCTACACTACTCTCTCATTTATTATTTCCACCGAAGATATCTTGACGTGCAATATACGTGTGGGGTAGCCAGTTAATGCGGTAAAGCCAACATGGCGGAAGATAACATGTACTGAAAAAGTTTTACAAAATTGAAAAAAAAAAAAAAAAAAGATGGAAGCGTACATAGGAATTAGTTGTTACATGGGAAACAAGTTTTGGTATCGTATGCAACTTGAGTGCGACGGAATCTGTGTAGACTTACCAATCTTCAGATATTAGGGTGAAGTTGAAACAGAATGGGAACGAGTGGTTGTTATGACTTATGTCACAAAGATTCTGTTCTTTTTACGATCAGAAGATGTATTAAACAAAAATAAAGAAAAAAAGAAGGGTGTATTGGAATTGTGATAACGAATGTACCCTTAAGAAGTGGGGCAACAGGATCGTGGTTGGTAATGGTACATATAGAACCACGGGAGTTGTTGGCCTGAACCAAAAGGCAACCCAACAGTTCAACCGAAACCAAAAGCCACCGAACCCACCTCTTGAAAGCACCCAAAATCATAGACCCTTTCCAGAGTTTGGCATCTGCAGGTGGGGGTCAAGTTATCTGATCTGATTAATCATGCAAACGCTTTAATTAAATTCGGTGATTATTACTCATTATGTCGAAGATGACTTTTTAGTCGCTTGTTAGGTCCACTGTTCTGATCACAATAAATACATCCCAACTTTCTTTGAATGTATATTTTCATTGTATCGACGGGCACTGCAATCAACCTTGTGGGAAAAACCAAATACAATGACACAAGCTTCAGACAAATAGCCCCCTGGTGCTACGGATGAGGGAGTGAACATGAGTGGAGTGAGTTGTCCTTTTTTTTTTGGTTACTTAGAAATGAAGATAAACTTTGTCCTCATTATAGCTGTGAATATTACAAATCTCAAAGGACATCAACCGTCGGGTACGTCCAAAGCATTCTTCTATGCCATTGATTGGAACATTAATTCGATTTTTCACCAAAAGAAAGACTTTTGTGTAGAATTCTTATTGTTGCTTTGGGTTCTCATTGTAAAACTTTTTGCGTCTACTAGAATGCCATTTTGAGAAGTCATCCAGAAAGAACCAAACAAATGTGACTCAACCAGGCATTGGGGAGCATGGGATATCAGCTCGGTTCATGAATACCGATATAGTCCTATAAGCCCCAGGAGAAAACGACAGCTTTCCAAAAATCAATTTTCTTCCCTCTAATTAACTTGTAAACTACATTGAGTGTGTTTTAAGTATGTATAACAGCATTCTCAGATACCCTTTTTATCGGTAATTACGATGTAATGCCACTCTCTTGTCTCAAGTCTCTACTACTTTAGTAACAAACATTGTTCTTAAGTTTTCCTTCTTTTCACTCTACTTTTCCTCCCTCTTTTTTTTCTTAAGGGGCTATAAATAAACTTTATGTAAAAATAAAATTATAATATAAAAAGTACATTAAATAGATATTTTTTATTTATTATTATTTAAATATGTAAACTTTCAACAACATTATTTATCTTTAACAAAAATCAAATCAATGATGTATACAACTAACCACACCAAAGAATTCTTTATTCAAAACTTCATAATAGACACTTTCCTAACAACCATGTCAAAGTGAAGCAACCAGTATAAACGTGATAAATTTGGGCCCATTATTTTTCTTTTTCATTGCTTTATTTAAGGAGTATGGCTCAAGTCATCCTCATGGAATTAGTCCCTATGGCAATCTCCCAGTTCAAGAAAATCAAGTGGACCTAACCTTACTGACTCCATTTGCTCATATCTCTATATAAGAAACCCCTCTTAACAATTATCCCGACCCAAAAGCAACTCAACAACAATCCAAATATCTTCTCCTTTATTCCTCTTCGTTTTCTCTGTATCACTCAAAATGGCAGCTTTAGGTGCAGCGGCTACCTGTGCTGTCCTAGTCTGTATGGTGGTGCCAAGTTTGGCCACAGTTTACACTGTAGGTGACACAGCAGGCTGGGCATTAGGATCTGATTATAGCACTTGGACTAAGGACAAGACTTTTGCAGTAGGTGACAGCCTTGGTGAGTCGTCATCTTTTATCAAGTTGCTTGATCAAACACAGTACAATTAAGTATCAATACAGAGTAAATTGTTCTGCCAATTTTCCTTGACACTGTCCATCTGTTTGTGATAATAGTATTTAACTATGGAGGAGGCCACACAGTTGATGAAGTAAGTGCAAGCGACTACAAAGCATGCACAGTGGGCAATTCAATTACTTCAGATCAAAGCAGCCCCACCTCCATCACCCTCAAAACTGCTGGGACTCACTATTACATATGTGGGGCTGCTGGCCATTGTGGAAGTGGCATGAAGCTTGCAGTCACTGTTGCTGCGGGTGGACCAAGCAACTCTCCCTCAGCATCGTCAGGGACTCCTGTCTCTGGCACCACCACCACCACTTCTGGTGGCAATACGAGGCCAGAGTCTGACATACCCCAATCATCTTCAGGGGATGTTTCTCCATATTTGGCTGTAATCACTACTTGGGTTGCGTTCTGTTTGATGGCCTTCTCGTAAGTGCCCCAGCCAGGGTAGAGGCAGTGCTCAGTAGTCTTTCTAGCTTCTCTGTATGCAGGCATCAGGAGTATGTTAGTGCGCTAATGGTGTGTGATTTATTGGGTAATAAATGTGTGCTTAATTGGGATGTGGTGTTTAAATAATTGTTTTGTGGCCAGATTAGTATCCTGCATTTCCACTAGCCTGGGGGAAAACGGGTTGTAATTGGCACTCTTGGCGGTTGTTATGAGAAGTTATATTCATGCTGGATTGTTAGCAATTTAATTAAATAAGTTGTTAAATTAGTGTGCATCAATTCAAAGACAAAATGCTGCCACATGAGAACCTATAATTACGGATAAATCATCTTTAGATTTTTATAACTTAAATTAAGTGGTTTAGGACTCTTGTGGGACATCTGGGCCACGTTTGGTCCTTTGGGCAAATAGGCTAGTCTCTTTTCTTTCGGGCCACCGGACCTCCACAGAACCCAAAAGAAAACAAAAGTCTGTCAATAACAGCGCACAAGCACAATGCAAAAGAATAAAAGAAGACTCCCATTGGGCCTCCTCTGGCAGCTAGCATCCATGTCTGACCCACACGTGGCTAGAAAATTGATGGGCTGGGAAAAGAAGCTCGCAGTTCACAGCCCAATTCAGCAGGCCATTGTTATTGTCTCTGGCAAGAGTAAAACCTCGGCATACCCCAACTTTAATTAGCCAACCAAAAAAATTAACTAATAAAAACTCCTTCGACCCCAATTAAATGCTAGCTAATGGGAAAACGTTACACCAAATAAAGATGACGAACACAGCTAATGATACAATAATATATATATATATATATAGTAAACAAGTTTAATTTGATACTTGTTGAGAGATACCCTCAATCTAATTGTATTTTCAATTTTATTTTTTTCTTTTTTAATTACCGTAGAACCTTGGCTGAATGTTCGAGTACCCGATAACATGACATCCTTCTGTTCTCAACTTGTGAGTAGGGTTAGTTTTGTTATCTATAGATTTCGAGCCAACTACCTCAAGACAAATTAATTCACAAGTTGGGTTAGATGTTTCCATCTTAATTGTCTTAGAGCCACAATTTCTCATCCGTGGTCACGTTCCTTGATTGAGCATAATGCGTAGAGTGGTCAGAAAAATCTGAAACGTCTAAACAGTGTTCCTACAAGCCAAAACTGCTCGTAAGCCACCAATATCGGTTTGATAAGGTGTTCAACACGTACCCCAAAATAAATAAAAAAAAACGACGTAACTACGATTAGAGACAGAGAGAGGGAGAGAGAGAGAGGGGGGGGGGAGAAAGAGAGTTAAAACCGCGTTAATTAAGGAGCGCCAGGTTTCATTAAACTTAACACTGATGATGCATTCCATGGCAACCCAAGCCTTGTAGGTGCAAAGGCTCATGCAAGGCTCCGCCTTTAATATTGGGATTTGCTCTTTAGTTTGCGCAGAGTTACGAGCAATCTTCAGAGGATTGGAATTTGCACAGCAGCAGGGCCACAGGCGCTAATCGTTGAATTGGACTCGCACATAGCGGTTGATTGCCCAATGCCCCGTCAACAACTGGGCATTTGCAACATCCCTTTGAGACAATGTTGGAAATTACTAGATCGTGATAAGGAGGTTAATATATCACATGTATATTGGGAAGCAAAGCAATCAATACATTGACTGGCAAATTACAGCCTTAAACTTGAACTCGGTTACTGTCACTTTATTCTAACCTGCAGGAAATGGTACTTCAACTTCAAGCAGATGTCACAGGGCTCGGGTGATCCGAAAGAGTACTGAAATAGTAACTGGCATTGGGCTTGAAGCCTCCAAAGTGCCAAAAAAAAAAAAAAAAAAGGATTACTCGATTCATTATGCGTGCGAGAACCGTTGAATCGGATAACCGTGTTAAACACTGATCATAATGACTCGATGTGGCGATGATAGAGGCCAGGCAAAATATGAAAACAGTGCTATTAGTGATAAATGATAAGCGATTATCCCGACCTTTATATATTTGGACCTTATAATAAAAAGCTTGGGACCAAAAATGGTCAAAGATATAAAGAGTTGGAATGGAGGAGTTACAACATTTTTCTTTCATCTGGCGCACGTTTAGGAGCAGAAATCCACAATGGAAAAGTTTACCGTGCCACACACACACACACGACACAAGAAAAAGAGTCACATGGCGTGCCCCAATTTCAATGGCATGGAGTTGGCACCCCACCACTAGAAATGGATATTGTCGACAGTCATAATAATCGAACATATGCAAGTTGGCACCTTTGTGTTTTTTCTTCGTCGGTTTTTTCTTTTTAAAAGCTTCGGGGACCAACTACAGAAATCCCTCTTCGCCTTCACCGAACCCAGTGGTTACTGGCATGGCTCCGCATCAAGACCTTAATTTCACGATTAATGGAGACTCTAGATTCCATATTGGTATTATCCAGAGAAAAAAAAAATCGGTATTGAACTTTCAAAATTTGCTAGAATATCAGAGATTTGACTTGACGCAATCAAAACAAAAATCTAACAATCAATTAATATTAAAATAAAAGTATAGTATTATTGCAATATAATTATAACATCTTATTTTGATTATAATCCAATCTCTCATTATTGTAAGACTCTTTTAACAAGAGAAACAAATCAAGACTACACGAAATTACTCAACTTCAGGTCAAACCTCAACTCCCACCATCTGCTTTGCACTCTACCCACCCACTCTTTTCTCTGACGTTTTTCTTAATTCATCTGAAAATACTTTCTCTAATAATTTTATTAATTAAAAGAAGGCCCGGGAGGGGGGAGGGCATCCTTCCATCTCTCCCTAGCTGTCTAGGCTTTGAAAATCACGTGAGTGTCTGAAATTCAAGAGATGATTACAGCTGTGACCACGTGACAAACCCGTACAGCCCGGCCCAAAGCTGTTGTCTCTGTTCTTTTCTTTTTTAACTCATTTCCACCAGTACCAGATCAAAGTGAAAGAAGAAAACTTCAAAGTTACAGTCCTGGTTTGAGAAAGCAAAGGTCGGTGAAACTGAGAAAAGTACAAAGAAACAACAGAATTGCTGCTAGCTGTCCTCCTTACAATATCATAACTATCAACCCTTCCGCACAAAGACAAACAAAGAAAAAGAGAAAAAACCAAAGAAACCCTGAAAAGACTCCCGTGTGATCCATACTTTTCTATTGTCTGTATGAAGATCCACGTCAATCCTCTTCTTCCCCTCTTTTATTTGTACAGAGATCCAAACATGTATTAATGAAAATGTAAATATAAGGTCAAAATAAACGAGATGAATCTATAATCATCAGTAACTGATATCAATAAAAAATAAATGATAAATAATAATCAATCTCATTCGTCAAAGGAACCCAAGAGTCCAATCAAATAAACAAACGAGATTGGAAAAAAAATTAAAAAGAGATGCTCAAAATATCGATCCTACGGAATTCGAAACCTAGATAAGCGACATCCGATCAGATCTACATCAACAAAGCCGAGGCGCACAAAGCGGCTCCGAACACGTACACAAAAGCGACGCCCCTGTTCAAGGCGGCACCGTTTGGAGAAGATCCGCCGGGAGGAGGAGACCCGCCGGGAGGAGGAGACTCCACGGGAGGAGACCCGCCGGAAGGAGGAGACGCGCCTGGAGGAACGGCGGCGGGTGGTTGTGAGCTGGGAGCCGCAGGAGAAGGAGGAGAGCTGACTGGAGAGGTGGGAGGCGCCGGAGTAGGGGCAGAAACCGGTGGGCCGACGGTCGTAGAGGGAGAGGGAGCGGGAGCTTTCGTCATGACCGGAGCCGGCGCAGGAACAGAAGGGGACCGGGTCGGCGCTGCGGTTGGAGCGGCTCCCGGCGCCTGACCCAAAGCCGAGACGGCAAAGAGAGCCAAAACAAGCAAAGTCACCAAGCTT
Source organism: Bruguiera gymnorhiza (assembly GCA_020883675.1). NCBI lineage: Eukaryota > Viridiplantae > Streptophyta > Magnoliopsida > Malpighiales > Rhizophoraceae > Bruguiera > Bruguiera gymnorhiza. The sequence continues at coordinate 1,870,608 of JAIRCJ010001047.1, read as the reverse complement.
TTGCACGCCATGGTCAGAATTGGAAAAGAGAGGGGAAGAAGGAAAAACTGACCGCCCACTTCCGCGCAGAGAAGGTAGAGAGCGAGAGAAAATGAGCCGAACAGAAACAGAAGTAAATTGGTGTCGGTCGCCCTAGTGATGAACAGGCACACGGGTATTTATAGACCAGAAGATTTTTGGTGTTGGGTTTTAAGGTCGGGTCGGTCCAACTTATTTACGCGTCTGTTCGAAATTACCATTCGGTCCCTATCGTTATGGGCCTCGCACTCGTAAATCTCTCTCCATTCTTCCCTTAATCGATCAAATCGTTTACGGAAATAGAATAAATATAGGACATACCAAATAATAATAATAATAATAATAATATGTTATTATAATTAGATTACTTTTCACCTTAAAAAATTGGTATACAATTAATTTTAAAAATATAAAATTTAAATAAAAATATAAAAAAATATTTAAAATTCAATTATAAAAATCTATAAAAGTTCAGATATTTTTTTGGCATATCCCAAATAAATATAAAAGAGAACTCAACAAAAAAAAAAAGGAAAATGTATAAATTAAGAAAAGGATGATTTTCTTTGATCTGGGTGGCTTTTAATTGATTATGAGCAGAAATTCTAGCCGTCTTTTAAAGATAATTAACTTGTAGAAAGGTCTGGGGATTTGCACAGAGAAGACGTTATACATAATTACTTCATTGCTTGTCGAATTTTAGTCGGAAGAGTTGGTTACCACTCCCATATTACAGATATATACAGAACCAAAATGGACATTGGAAAGGATCTAGCCATTTGGGTTATCAAATCCCATCTGATAACTCCTTGTTTTATTTCAAAATCGCTTGTTTTGAATCAGTAAAGCATACGCTAAATGATAGCTTGTAGTTAAATTTACCTCGCATTCAGTAAAATTTTCATTAAGAATGTTATAAATTATTTTAAAGGAAATGTACAATTTCAATGTTATATGGGGCTGTTGGCCTGGATGCTGGTCAACACGCTTTACAAATATTAATCGAGTCCGAGTGACAGCTTGCAATACAAACAAGTTGTCAACCGGCCGCTTCACGGCTCCAGAGAGTTCCACATTGACGTCTGTTTTCGTTTCCACAGTTGGCGATATTACTGTCCCAATAAAAATGATCCGGCCACGATATCTTTGCCCCAGCTACTCCTTACGTGTATTCATCTTTTTTAGAATATCATTATCCTAAATTACATATTTTTTATTTACTTTTATATATAATATTAAATTGATTTTACTCACTCTTTTTAAAAACAGTCGAACTATATATCTCCCTTTAGCCTAACAATTCCCTGCTAAAAATACAAGATCGTGGGATATAAGTCATGCTCTGAAAACCTTGATGTTTCGTTGTATCTTAATCATCCGTTCCATTGTACCGGACAGTTCTTTGCAAACTTTTTCCAGACAACCCTTCTAATTATATGCATAGTTTAATTTTCTTATATAATAATTAAAAAAAAAATTGCTCAATGAGAATGCAAAGACATATTACATCATCTTTCTTGACCATTTAACAAAATTTATACATTGATGAACTAATAAAAAGATTGAAAATTTTATTATCCCTAAATATAAAATAATCTATAATTTGACAAATTTAATTTAGTGCATAATATAAATATATAATTATGTAAGTATTTTTATTTTCTGATATATTCAATTTAAACCATAGAGGCATCGATTTTTAGATCCAACATAAAAAAAAAAAATTGAGCTTATTAGTCCAAAGAGAGTTCTGATTTTATGAACAATCAATTTACTTCTTGGTAGAATTATATCATGAAATCCATTTTGTGTGACTGATTCCCACTAAATGATTTGTGAAGAGGGTGTTAATTCTACATCTAGGATTTGAAACCTAATATTTACAAACCAAAAAAAAAAAAAACAGAAACAAAAAAACTCACATTATTATCAGCGTCATACGTTAAAGAAGGTTTTAGGTTTCCATTTATGAATTACAGCCTAAAGAGGTGTGTTATCTAGAAGGAAAATTAGTCAGACCCATCAATCAAGGCTCAAAAGACGCGGATCGCTTATGTACTTCTCTATCCATGCTCGTTCACTAGAATAATTCGTAATTAAAGAGTGAATTAAAAATAAATAAATAAAAGAACTTATTGGCCTTTGCGCGTTATGAAGTGGTCTTCGGAAAGGTACAAATGGTATACGGTCAATGCTGCGGCCGTGTCAGTGCGTGGTGCAGGGGCAAGTTAGTCCTAGGGGTGTTTTTCTTTTTTTATTTTCTTTTTTAATTTTTGGAGAAACAGAGAAGAGGGGAGGGGGAGTCCATGACGGGATGACAAGGATTGTTTGCACATGGGAAGAAAGGCATTTCTTTGAGGCAAACTGGGATTATTGGCTGTCGGGGCGTGGGCGGGTCACAATCTGATTGTACTTGTAAGGTTTCATTGACCCGCAACGCCTGTCGGTGGTACCACACCACAAAATGATTTGCCCGGAACATACGATGGCTGCTTCGCCGCACCTGCCCTGTCACGGATTGTTTTCGAAAACAAAGAAACCCCGTCTGAATACATCTTCGTAGGATGCTTCCAGGCAAAACCTCAAAAAACCCGTCCAAATACATTAAGAAATTTTTAGTTTTAGTGTTTTTATTTTATATTAAATTGAAATGACTCACATCAACTAAAAAATTATTCCTATAGCTCCATCATATTGCCTAAAGGAAATATTTTTATTCTAAATAGAAAAGAAGTAGACACTTTAAAAAAATCGTACAATTCAATCATATTAATAAATCGAGATGGGTACTTTTATTTTAATAAAAATAATTATTTCGTAGAAACCTTTCCGTATCGATTGTCAGATTTTAACTACATTGGGGAAGCAAATAAACAATTATTGTCGATCAAAAAGGGTTTTTTAATGAGGGGTTACGAGTACAGACAATGCAACATAACGGAAGCGCGGAAAATGCTCTTATACCAATTAACGCAGTTCTAGTTTAATGTGTTTTTTTGTATCATTAAGTGTTAAATCGGTATTCAATATTATTTGATAAATTTAGAATTTGATTACTAATAAATGTGATAAATTTATTAATAATTAGATTTATGATGATCATCTATTTGATAAATTTAAAAAAAAAAGTTGAAAATTTATACAATTCTTATATTTTACTTATTAAAATTGTGAATATAAATTTAAAATTTAGAAATATATTAGCTTGTCCCTTCGATATTGTGAGCCAACTAACCGTTGTAAAAAGAGGAAACATAAATCTTTGCTGATGTTGCATTAAGCGATTTGATTAATTGTGTGTTAATAAAATTTTTAGTAATTATTCAGTGGATTCTATCAACTTAAAAGTGATATAAGAATTCTTTTGATTATTTATCTCTTGCGCTAAATTTTATTGATTTGAGGTGATTTAAGAATCTTGTTGATTATTTGATTGTTGTGCCAAATTTTGTTGATTTTATTAGGATGAAAAAATTTAATTAAAAATACGAGAATTGTTGATATAATAAATAATTATTTAAAAAAAATAAGTTCAAATTAAAAAAGAAATTGAAGATATGAATTTATTCACAACTCTTTTTTATGATATAAAAAATGTCAATTTTTTTAATTTTTAACTTAAAGACAAGCTTTCTTTTAGTAAAAAAATAAATAAATAAATTGACATAAGATATATTACAAAAACTATTCACTTCCATCCCGCTTCAGACAACATCCCAAAGGATAGAGAGGTTTCCGACGTGTCTAAAATTTAATTCCCCCAAAATGACCTTTCTCACACCATCCAACAATTGCAACGGTGCAGCCACAACCAAAACGTATGTTTGTGGTGCAAGCTGAATCAAAGATCAACTAGTATAACTATTGAAAGTCGCTCGCGTATCTTGTAAATCAGGCTAGCAATCATATGAACCTGGTATTCTGTCTGACCTTATTGAGTATGTTCATTTGGGGCAGCGAATTGCTCTCTTCAGCTATGACCGTGACGTGACCTGGATGCAATGGGAATTCTTGAATTTATACAAGCCTAATTGTCACACTCCGATCAACCAACCTACTGAGTCATGGGGAAGGTTGACTTTCGGCATTTCTTTTTGTTTCTATTTTCTTCTCATTTCTTCTCCACCGAGTCACCCTAATGTTCCTGTTGCCATTAATTAACCGTCGTAGATATTTGAATCGACAATGTACTTATTCATAGCATATGTGTGCAATATCCCTTCCTGCCTCAACCTGTAGCGCCCTTACCTGCTAAAATTATTTTTCAGCCAAAATTTTATTTTCCCATAGCGTCTTAAATCGACATGAGTAGATTACTAAAAAACAAAGTGCATTTCTAAATGTTATGTACCATGCCAATAAATTTTGTTGGATAACAAGTTATATTTCTTTTTTTTTTTTTTTTTGCAAAAAGCTTACGCAAAAGGAAAACCTTATTCAAAGGACAAACGACGCCACTGATCGACATTTCATGCATTTTCTGCCACCAAAATCTCGGGAACATAAAATTGATCCTACTTTGATTCAGCAGATTATATCATTTAAGACAAATACAACATTGCAGTTGGGAAAGTACATGGCCTACGATCCAGATATAATTCTTTATGATGGTTTCTGAAACTTCTCCACCACGTTCTGCAATTACCCCCTACCTGTAAACGCCTAAAAAATATTTATATGCAACTTCAAGTCAGGCGCTTAATGGAGAGACATGTACAAGCTGCATTTGAATGGACCTACATCCGCAGACGGTAAACCATCATTCTTTCTTGTTTCGTTGCATGGATTGACCCGGAGTAATCAGGTTCAGCCAAAGCCGTGACGTATTTAACCTGCATTCACAAAAGCAAAGATGGAACACTATTAATTAAGTTTTGCCTGGCTGGAAGAATGACAGCTCGCTTGTGAACCATACGAAAGAGAATCTCGTCAGAAAAAGGTGGATGAAAAAGAAATACAAACAACAATTATAAGCATCCATAACCAGAAGCTAAAAAGCATATGGAGATAGGAAGAGTAGTCACGGAAATTCCTTTTGGCCTCTACATGGTGCATATCAATCTCTATGTAAACAATTAAAAGAAAATGCTAGCTGCTTCAGCAAAAGAACCACAGTAATCACCTGCGCCAGTGGCCTAAAAGATAAAACAGGCAATCCAAATGATCATAATCGAGCTGATATAAGGGCCCAAACATTTGACTTCCTTTTAGATGGTAGAAAAATAGTCTTCTGACTGGTATAGCCAAGCAAAATTATAGCAGAAAACCTATTGAATCGCAGCAGAAACTGAGGCTGCTGCTGCCTCTCCAATTAAGGAAACTGGCTGGCGAGCCTGAAGGCAAGCACCTATGTCAAAAGGATGCAATTCAGCTCCATCAAAAATGAGATTGACACCAGGAAGCACTACTTCTCTACTATCAGCTTCATCAGGATCAGCTTTTGTAGTATTCATTAGTGGGGCTTCTTCAATGGGTCTGCAGGCAGCTTCATACACTGGAGCTGAAGCATAGGATCTGCAATATTATGCAACTATAAGTTTGGCTTTCTCAAAATGGTAATAATAAGACATTTAAAGTAATCATTATCAATATACAACAACAACAAAACCTTGATCCTAAATTCAATTGGGGCCAACTACATGAATCATCATCAATATATGGCAAGAATATAAATTTCTACATAAACTAATATCTTCAATTTCCGGAAAATTACTTTTGATTTTAATAACTGTTTGCAAGACAATCCCAACACTACATTTGTAAGCGTACATATGAACTTAAAATTGTTAGATAGCCTTTATCATTGGCTTTGTTTCCAGTTACTTGACTGCCAAATATGTCTGAGCTTAGAAATATTACCCACATATGAGCTGATGCCAACAAAAGCAGAGTAATGACATACAGAAAATTGGAGGAAGCAAACTAATGCAAACAATAAGATTGATGTAGACAAACCTCAGAATGCTACCATCAAAACTCAGAACTTCAGTCCGGCAACGTTGTCGACAGGCAAGTTTTAATCTCTGATGCTCACTCAGAGCTCCTGATATGGGAGAAGATGGGTCCACAAGGGGATTCCATCTTCCACTAGCATAGTTCATGAGTTGCCGGGACAAGTCCTTGGATTGCTCTTTCTGGTAAAGAAGCTTGGCAGCTGGACCTGTTGCTTGGTACTCTGCACAGACATCATGGAGCCTTTTTCGTAAGCCTTGCATTGCATCATGATGCTCAGTCAGTGAATCTGACTGAAGTAAACCTGAAGCAACAACCCTTCTACATATATTATCACACAATTTTGGACTGAAAAGGGGCACTCCAAATTCTACACTTAATGGTACCCATTCATATTTTCGGTCATCAGGTGCAAAGTGGTCTAAACAGCTTTAACAGCCGAATATAGCCCATCATTGGCAGTTCTATCTTGTTTGTTAGATAGATTAACAGTGACTTCAATTCCAAACTTTCTTCTTCACACAGACCCAATTCTTTCCCTATGCAAGCAACGGAACCATCAGAGTTCTTTAGGGGCAACGGTATATCTATAGTAACAACTCTTCCCGACTCATCAAGGTCATACCTACTGAAAGGTTGCACCAGGACAGCTGAATATTTGAGAAGGGAATTCAAACAATGTAACAGTATAGTTCCCTTCACCAAGTTCCCTTCAAACTTGCCCCCCAACCCTCCAATTGCAGAGCCATCCCAAGACCAGATCAGGGCTTTCTCGCAACCAGCCAATGGTGCAGGAAGCAAGCGTAAACATTGACCTTTCATTAAGACAACTGATAAAGGGCCACTAGTCACAGTTGAATAAAGCACCAATTTCATCCATGGTGTCAAGGATGCATGAGAAGGGGGACCGAAATGTATGGGCCCTTTTGGTCCAGGAAGAACAGCTGAATGTGGAAGGGGAACTATTGATGCAACAATATCATAGTCACGAAGAAACAGCCGGTCTAAGGTTGCTGGAGCCAGAGCAGCCAAGCTTTCACAGCGGAGAATATCCACACTGTACTTCCTTTTCCTCCTCGAAGATTCTTTTCCAAAATTGGTTCCATCAACAGGGATGGAATTCTCATCATCTTGGAAATTTTGGTCCAACATGGTGATCTCACTTACAGTATTACTGTTTTCAGATACCCCAGTAGATGTCAAGTCATCAGCTTCACTTTCAGAAACAAGTTCAGACAGTACAGGAACATCCTCAGGTAACCCTGTCTTTTTGGAATCACCAGAGTCCATTTTTGCTTCAGTGCTGTTGCTTGAAGTTAATGAGCCCATTTTATGGCAGAGTTCCTCCACTTCTAGATCAGCTACAACTCCACCTGACAGCAAGCACTCCAAAACACAACGGAGGCTGAAAGCATGATTTGCAAACTCCTGTAATTCACCCTCATATTTTACTCCCTCTAATGAACTCAGGTCCTGGCAAAGATCTCCAATACTAGTATGACCCAGCTTTCCTGCTTCATATAATGTTACAGCATGTGATTTCAATCCTGCAAACATGGGAAGCAACAACAAAATATTAGAAAAACATGTTGCAACATAATGCATGTGAAAAACCACACCAACTCTTTCATGTCCAATATCAAACTAAAGTCTACTTTGAGTGTAACTCAAACATAGTATATCTGAAGTTGTTATCTCCATTAATGTCAATATCAGCTACAAGTGACCAAGAATGTCTAACCAGGAGGACAAATTGGAATATGTAAACAAATGAACTCAAGAGGTCCTCCACCATATCATAGAAAAAGGAAAGAGAAAACATTGTGCCAAGCCAATAACCTCACTAACAATGGAACAATTCTCAAAGAACTATTAGTCAATCAGTGTACAGTCTTTAGATCCTGAACATGCCAACTCAGCTTTTCTCCAACTTGTTTCTGAAAGGGTAACACTGTAATTGAGGCCCAACTTTCGAAGTCATGTCATGAAATTGATATACTTATTTATAGTTTTTACACGCTACTCATATCCCTGTCATAATCTGCCTGCTCATAGCAATCAAACAGATGAAATTTAAGAAACCTTAAGTGACAGGGCATTGAGCTGTCTTTAGGTTTACTAATGAAAAGCCTTAATTGACCAATGCCCAAGTAGAAACATTACAAGCCAACAGCTAAAAGCAATGCTAATATTTGTCCCATTATTTAAGTAGTCACCTTGAATACCTATAATCACTTCAATTGTAATAGTTCTCACAATGCATCAAGATCGTCATAGAAATGCAATTAAGAAAGCTACCAAGCATATTCAAGACCTTGGAAGGGTGGATAAAATTTTAGACAGAAGTGAGTCATACATGGCCATGTGGCAAATATAGGGAGATATGATCATGCATGAGTGATATGTTGACCTAGCTTCTACATATTTCCAAGGGTGGATTAAAAGAAAAAAGAAACCTGGTGAAACAGATCCCATCATAAGATAGGATGTTATAGTCGCATCAACAACAAAAGCAACACGGGTGTGAAAGGAACGTGGCACATAGCTTTCTGTCCCTGAAAAGTCTCCTTGCTGAGCATCATCATCATCAGCTGACATGTGTGCAGATCTTATACAGGCATTAGCAGCATCTTCTTCATCACTAAGAATATTTTTTGGAGATCCAGGTATGATTGTATCTTGGAGAATGGATGCAGGATCAATCAGCTTCACTGCCCATCCCAGTCGACAAGCAAAAGATGCAGCAGCTTGCAGCTGAGAAAGGTTAGCTTGTAATGTCATTGCCAGTTCAGCAACAGTCGCATTCTCACTTGAAACAACAAAAACTGCATACAGTAACCTGGACAATTGACAGTGGCATAATGGTCCTGGTTTCGTTGATATTAATTTAAAAAATATAATAAAAAAATTTTTAAAAAAAAGATGAAGAGAGCACATCTATGTTTGGTAATAATTGTCTTACTCCTCAATAGGATCTTCATAAGATTGTTCCCTGTTGGAAACAAACCCTTCAAGCCGGGAAACTGCAACAAGCAAATTAGTAACATTAAGCCCTTTCCACAAAATGAAGAGGAAAAATGAAAGAGCAGTAAGAGAACATTTCTCCATTTATTTTCTCTATAAATTGATGACAAAAGATTCTGTTCAACACTTGTTACACAAAGCAAGGAAATACTGAAGCAGTCCAAATAAGTTCAGTCCTCCAAATAAAAGATAGGAAAGAATGGGAAAGCATTCCAGTGTATAATACACGGTGCCCAAAAAAGAGTCTTTTTGTAGAGGACAGGCACTTGCCATATCACATAATCCCGAGATTAATTTGAAATATCATTTAAACTGTTAGAGATTTGCTATTAATTTGAAATAATGTAGAATTAGACCAGCCCTTCCTTTCATTATTGCTTCCTTTCTTTCATTCACTCTTCATGTATTTTCAGCTGTAAACTATGAAAAATTGCCTTATTCCAACAATATTCAAACAATCAACTATAAATTATTTTTCTGTCCTATGGAAACCCAAAATTCCCTCTCATTATTCCTTCCTTTCTTTCATTCACTTTCAACCTATGCTCAAGTAACAAAGAAAGCTATTCTAAAGCAATTTCAAGCTGTCTAACAAGTTGAAGAGTCCAAAGTTGACCAACAGATAAACCTCAAATGAAGATCCTTTGATTTAATATACACATTAATCAACTGGTATATTGAATTTGTACAACCATCCCCATTTGTGTCAAACCAAAAAAGTTACGGAATCCTATTCCATAGAATAGTAACACTAAAATGCAAAGAGAATTCCTTGTTGCACAAAAAAGAAAAAAAAAATGCAGTAAAAACCAAAATCAATGCAAACCAATCAGGCAATTTCACATATCTGAATTTATAAGAGACAGAGATCCCCAAAAATAGACACAGATGTTTACCTTTAAAACGGTCATCAGGATACACAGGGACATCAAAGTAAATCAATCCTCGTTGGTATAAATCCTTTACAATGTTAGAATCAAATAGAATAAATGCATTAGCTTCCTCCTTACATATTTTGTCTATTGTTGCCATCTCTTCTTCAGAGAGTTTCTGGAAGGCAATGGAAAAGTAAGATTAGAATCTATGAATTGATCAGTCAGCACCAGAAATTCTAAATGTGTGTGTAAATATTAGATGTTTAGTGTTAGGTACCAGCAAGAAAAGGAAATTTGACCTTAAATTCTTCCAGTGTAAAGTTGACAAGACATACTCCCCACCATGGTTCAATTGCAAAGTCCACAGGTTGTGTAGGTAAAAGTTCCTTTGCAATTGACTTGTTCAGCTTCCACATAATTTTCTGAATAGCTCCAGAAGCACAAATGATGGTAAGATAACAACATTAACAACACCTCAGATGATAACTTGCAAACAAAAATCAACAAAAAAATAGGTTCACCTAACATTCATAATAATGGAGTAATGATGCCAGAAAAAAATTCATTAAGATTCCATGCAAGGGGACTAAAAGCTTGTCCATCCATGATTGAATCATCAAATGATTGTCATGAGTAAATAAAAAAAAGTATTACCTCGGACTAATGGCTTAAAAAGAGTGCAAATAGGTAAAACATCTTCAAGAAAAGGGTTAGCCTTTTCTTTTCTTTTATTTTCTTTTTTATTTTTTCCATTTTCCCTTCATAGGCTAGAGAGGCCCCTGGGTTCAGGAAGTGCATGCCAGGTTTGCTTCTTTGCTTTTCATTTTCAGGTGTTTTATTTTAAAAACAAGTCATGCAATCCAACATGCTGGGAAGTTCAAAAACACATCAGGTCAGCAAACAGGTGCATTGTTTCAGCAAACATAAATGCACATACACACATGCATCCACTGAATCTCAAAATATACAAGCAATCCAAATCCAGTACCTTAGATCTGCACTTGTTCATGATGTCAATAAATTCATTTCTTCCTATTCCTGTAAGTCGCAAGGCATCAGCAGCACTGAAATTTGGGATACTGTCATAGGGTTGCTCTGTAGAAGATATGGCATACATAAGAATCATTGGAGGTCTTGATGCAGGCCACGTGATTGATATGTTGAAGTTCATCAAATACAAGCTAACAAAAGTAGGGCATAAAATGGCCGAAAATTCAAAAACCCACTTAGGTTTGACAAAGAAGTAACTATTACCATTTCTCATAACCTCAAAAATCATATCACAGTAATATCTGAAAGGAGATATCCTCATCACACGGCAAACATACTCTGCAAGGTGATAGGGAAATAGCTGCAAGCAATGAAGTCAATAAGTAATCTGCAGAGATCCTGTGCAAAATGTAACAGCCTATAAGACTTTCTTCACGTTCTACTTTATATTTAATTATCCCATGGATCCTCTCCAACATGAATAAATGCTGGTTGACTCCAGCAAAAGTTTAGTAAACATTAGAATGCAAGACTGCAATGCTAGAAGTTTTGTGTGACCAGCAATGCACCCAAATTCTTGCATCCAAATAATAGAGTCCACCATGGGCCACCAAATATAAGCAAATCAATCTTTAAGAGGGAAAAAGACAATAGTTCTCCCTCAAAACCAACTGCTTCCCGGTCAATCCCTAGAGCAAGTATTAAAACATTTGTTTTAAGCAACATTAAACATGTGGATTACGGAATGGAAAAATAAATCTTGGGAATTCAAGCACACATTTGCATGACAGAAAAAGATTAAGATCTTCCTATACAGCACGCACTGCCAGATTGTTTCTCAAGTAACGCATCATGTCTTCATAATATTCTCCTTCCTTGCATACTTTGCACGCGAAACAAGTATTCCATTGCAATCTTTTCTTAATGCAATGTTCAGCTATCCTGTACAAATTCATCATACAAGCAGATACAAAAATAAGAATATGAAAAGCATATCTAAAGGCCTAGGGGAAAGGAAAAGATAAGTAAAATCTCGTGAAGGGAAGGGAGTCTATTGATTAATAGATGTAGATATCCATTAATATTAGACACATAAAACATCCACTTGAACACAAAAGAGATGCATTAAACTTTTACCCTTTCTATTTAAAATTTGAATAATCTTGCTTCTATATTGGATTGTGTAAACCCTATTATCCTTGACTTGCATTGTACAGTTAGAAAGGTATTATGCATTCTTACAATAGACTATCTACTACCTTAATCACAAATCTTGTCTTAAGCCCTGCATTCCACCAAAAAAGTAGAAAGCAGAAGTTATATGAACTATCCTCACTCCTAGAGAATTCCAGTTGTCACAATCTGTTAATCCAGACAGTAAGCCACCTTTTGTCCTTGAACTTCCACTTTTGAGTCCTAAAACAACCTGTTCATCAAGCACCAGTCCAACAGAAAGCACCATATGGACAGTGCACTTGAATATTATCTCCAATGTAGCACTGACTCTATCCTATTTCATCACACTATCATTTAGAAAACTGAAAAGGTAATGAATGGTGAAAAAAGCTGTTAAAAGACCTCTCTCTCTCTCTCTCTCTCTCTCTCTCTATGGATATGGACATGTTTGAAATGCTTGACGAGAAATCCATTTATTTGAAAAAACAATGTCTTTTGATTCTATAAAGTGAAATAATTTCACATGATCAATTCATTCTACTAATCTTTGTCATGAATAAAAAGCATCCTTTCTATTTCAATGTGCACAACTAACAAGTATAACATTTTTTTTTTGGGTCCTGGTAAGAATAAAAAACACTCAGTAATTGAAAAAGGACGACAGCAACTAGAAATGCAACTTAAACGGGGGGACAAAAAACAGGAAGCCAACTCTAACCTTCTGTGCCATTCTTCTTTAGAACTAAGAGTGGCTTGAAGCCTTTTGGGGAGATTCTCCCAGGGACATTGCTCCCTTATTGCTTTGAAAATCAGCTGCTCCTCAATTGACACCGCAGCGTGCTGCATATTAACAACTTACTCACTCTCCTTCCTGCAAAATTTAAATAAATAAATTTTAAATAATAAAAAAAAGAAGCTCAAAATTTTAAGCATCTCCCTTCCCAAAACCACTAAAAACAGTTAATTCAAGCTCGACAATAACTCCGACCGGAACACGTTTCTGCAAGATTAAACATACTCACTTTCATTAAGATGGTGAGATAGAGACCGTGAAAGAAACAAATCTAAGTGAATCATTCTTCTGTGTGTGTGTGTGTGTGTGCAATTCTCATCCAATATTTGCATCAAAAGTACCGAAACCAAGTACAAGATCCCACTCGCCAGACAATTAAGACACAAAACATGAGCAGAATTATAATACCACAAAGCAACCGAATGACGCTGAGAGCAGCGTAGAGCAGCTTGTTACCTGCCAATGCAATCCTGAGAAACAAGCTGTGGTTCGAACAAAAAATGACGAGAAGAGTTGGCGATTTAGCGGATCGGACTAGGGCTCGAACCGGAGCATGGGATCCGGGAAACTGAGGACCTTTGGGAGATGCGTGACATGACGCGCGTCTTTGTCGGATTAATCAATCCCATTTTACCGTTCCTATGCAGAATGCATCTTGAACTTCTTTATGTGGCCGAGGGCCCACTTAATTTGCTCTTCTGTGATGGGCTGGGCTGGGCTGGTCTTAAGGCAGAAGCTCGTACTCCAACCCAAAGGAATCCCCAGGAGTTTTGGTTGGATAGCCTGCAGCGTCACCGTCTCATATTCTACAATGAGATGGGCTGGGCAACTTTTGCTTTTTTTTTGTTTTTTCTGTTTTCTTTTTTCTTATATGTTCGAAGTTTTAACGCATAGATTCCTCTCTCCATGAAATCTAAGTCAGTAGTGTTAAATACAATCGTTTGCATAGTTGAAAGGTTTGAATTCGACATTCAATTAATTTAAGTGGATTAATATAAAAAAAATAAAAAGAATTCCTCCTCTCTCTCACTCTCCCAAACGCTACCCGCAAGAGCAAAGGTAAGTGATTGACGTTTCAAAGGCCTGCGGGAGAGGACGTTTTTATGGTGTGAAATTGTGAGTTCTTCTGTTGCCCCCCCCCCCCACAACAAAATCTCTCCCGATCCATCGATCGGATCGGAGGCTAGTAGCACCACCAGACCTTATGATTTCTGATTTTAGCTACCCTCTAGTAGGATTTCGCTGATTTCTCTAATGGCATTCAACCAAAATCACGTCATTCCAAATATGTTTAAATTTTTGAAACCAAACTTATAAAACTTAGTCGTTATTATTTTTACTAAAAAAAATTAAATTGATTTAAAACACATTGTTTTTGAATAAATTCTGTTAATGAAATTCTAATAAAGGGTCTCAATTGTTAAAAAAGAAATCACAAGGCGATAAAATACATTGCACCAAATTTGCTTAAATAGCTTTGTTTTTTTGTTTTTTAAATTCCCGAGTAAAATGTATGTTCATCGCTAAATTTGCACTGATGTGTAAAGTCACCGCTCCTAAAACATCAATTTAAGCCAAATTTTCCTTAGCGGACTAACCCTAAGCTCGCAATTAAAGCCATGTGCCTATGATCATCGTTGATGCGGATTGAGGTTGATATGATGTTAGATGGGATGTTATCAACTCTGCCCTGTGATGGTGCCCTCTGCCGTTGCTTTTTAATATGGGAAGTGAAAATGAACGTACATGGACAAAAAGCGGGCTCCATGTATATTAAAGCCTCGCCGTCTCTTGACATTTTGATTGCAACTTTACAAAAAGAGTCCATTAAAAAATCCGTGTCCATGTTTTTTGGTCAGCATAGTACGTTTACTGCTCTGCATAGCACAGCGAGGAATGTGGCCCAATGATGGGTAGTTGGAGCCTTGTTTGCACCACAAGGCTCGTCGACTTCACATCCGGCCGACATGTTTGAGCTTTGACAGGTGTCCAATTCTCGACTGCCGGTTGCTTGCTAGTCCATAGGTCGGTGCCAAAATTGCCCAGCTGTGGACGTCTTCGGAGTGAACCTTAAAAGGAAAACAAAAAAACAAAAAACAAAAAACAAAAAAAAAAACATTTTAACTGCATAGGGCTCGTACAAATAAATGAGATGGATATAATTTTATTTTTATTTTTATTTTTTTATAAATAAGTTATTTCTCGTGATTATTATGTCACAATGGAATAATCTTTAATGAAATCCCTTTTGGTTAAGGTTTTGGTCGGAAAATCGACATGATAATTCCCATTTGCACGGTGCACGTATAGCATCAGCATGTTCTCCGCGTAGTGAATCAATACCCTTTCACTTATCAATGTCTTGTTACTTATCAAGGAAGAGTCTTCACAGGCTCTTGCGAAAGATGTAGTAAGAAGCCTCAGCGTAAATGAAAAGTTTGAGTGCATCACGTGATCAAGGATGAAACAAAGACAGGTGAATTGATGGAACAGTCGTAGGCATAAGAGAAATGCAACAGTTGGTGCGGCATGGTCTTCGTTGAAAGACGTGTGGATTTGTGATTTTCTTCCTAATCTTGCACACCCTTTCATTATCACACAGTGCTGTCCTTATCAGCTTAGAGATTCCAAGACTGTCAATTACCAATTGATAGCTTTTGGATGACACTTGCAACTAATGACAGCTGATTTCCAAAGATTCCTTCTCCCACATGAATATTATGATAACTGCTTAATTAATTAAAAAAATATCATATAAATATATAAATTAAATATAAAAATTAAATCAAAATTTACATTACTTATTTTAATAGGTAGTTGTAATTAATTTATTAATTATCAAAAAATATCAATCGCAACCAATATTATGACTGGACTCTTCGGCTACTGCATGAACCTCCACCTCTTCAATTCAAGTTCTGATGTTACGTGTGGATGTAATGAATGAAATCTAGACCATTTTTTTGACTAACGATAGCAGGATTGATGCTTAAGCGACATGAATTTTCTTCTCTCTTGTCAATTGGCCAATCAAATTGCAGTTTCTGACTCGTGGTCATCTTTTAGGCAACATGGGGCCAAATGCTAAATCGGGGTCTATTGTACAAAACACACGCACCATCCATTTCGTGCATCTTTTCTCTTAGGACGGGGCTCTTGCTCAGCACCATTATCCAAAACCCCACCACCCCTGTTAGCCACGGTGGCCCTTCTCTGCAACTTTTCAGCGCCAACTCAAATGGCAGTCGCCTCGGAAAACCTTGGAAGATTCCATTCTTTAAAGCTTGGTGTAAATTTTTGACAACTTGAATCATCGTTGGAAATAAAAGCCATAACACAACTTCTTTATCGGATCAGAGGTTTGTAAAATCTGCAAGCGAATTCTAAATGATGAAGGATTCAGGGCATTTAAAATCGAACATCTTGGCTCTTCTTCCTGGAATAGGAGGACAGCAGGTCAAGATAGTCCTACTTTATAAGCTGAAGGTAACCTGGATAGGCAGTTTTACTCCAAATTTCCAAAATGCCGGAGAGGTACAGCAGGCAATCTTTATGGCTGTGAACCCGTTGGAAATCTAACCTGTAAAGCGCCACGACATTGTTTCCGCCTCGACATAGGTGCAATGAGTTGAGTTCTATTCAGATCTTCTAGCTCGAAATGTGGAGTAATTTTTAAAAGTAATTTTTGTTTTTTCGTTTAATTAGAAATCCAGGAGTCAAAATGTCATATTTGTCCGCCAGATAAAAAACAGACAAATCCACTGTCCTCTCACGTTGGAATTAATTGACAGTGCAACAACTCGCAACTTTCACTGTTCCCCCCTACCGATATAATAAGGCCACCAGCCCATGAAAGAGAGAGAAAATGATGCAGAGTCTCTGACTTTCCTAGAGTTGCCTATTTCATTGCTTGACTGATTAACATCTAAAATTTGAACGGGTAGGCACAAGATCGGATCGATATTTGTAGGAGTGCTCAATCATGTCCCGATAATTACGCCACGCTTTGACTTGACGGACCATCCCAGCAAAACATCCCAATATTTTCCATATTCCATAGATCTGCAATTTTCTAATCCAACACATGTGCATAAGAGTTCACGGGACTTGGGGTCATTAACATTAGGGTAAATGTTGGTGCAGGGGAGACAGAAAGGAAATAGTCCGTTCCACACTTTGAAAAAAATTCTTTTTAATATAATTTTAAAATTTTCACTTAAAAAAATAATATTTTAAGCTTTGAAATCAAATATTCTGACTAAAAAATAATGTTTTACAATATAAAACTCACATATCAATCACTTTTTTTTCTGTCTAATGTTTGGGATGAGGGATTTTTATAATTATAATTAATAATAATAATAGATTAATGTCTATTTTATATTTATTTTTTTATAATAGGACGCTCGATCCAAATAATTTCCAAAGTGTTGGCAATCCAGTTTTGCGGTTGAAAACCGAAAACAAATTAGCACGGTGAGCATGGAACGTCGCTTTCTTATTTCATTTGCCGAGTTCATCTATATATTAAGGGGGGAAAAAAAAAAAAGCAAATAGCTTCCACAGGAATAGGTACATAAAAATATTCTCTCTTTTCAATAATTTAAATTTGAGATCTCTAAAATTAATGTCCAAACCATTAAACAGGATGTCTCATCATACTGGAACATATTTACACAAGTTTTTTTCATACCGAAAAGCAATTTACTGACAATTTAAAAAGTTGCGATTTAAAACTCTAGTCTCCTCGAGAGCTTGCTCTCGTGATCTAATTGGTTAGCCTCGTTGCTCTCTTTTAAACTCTAGTATTGATGAGATGAGACAAAGAAACGAGGGCGACGACAAAGTCTACGCTCTGACAAGAATGCGCTCAACGCCGTTTAAGTAACACTAGTTAAGGTTGGCAAGGAGCTCAAATCCCTATAAATCATAGAGCATGTGATTCACGTCCGCCCAACAAATATCAATTAAATATTAAAAATTAATTTCACCTATTCTATTTAAATATATTTTAATATATTAATTTTATTAATTAAATTTAATTTATATTAAAACATTTTAATTAATTATTATCACATTATAAAAATATTAATATGATATTTTTAAAATCTTATGATAAAATATTATACAATTTATTAAAATAATATTTATTAAATATTTAAAATTTTAAAAATATAATTATAATATTTCAATTTTTTAAAAAAATAAAATTAATAATATATTAATAATTTTAATAGCGCTAAATATATAAAATTGTATTTGACATATATTATAATATATATATAATTATTATTTGATAATATTTAATAAAAAATTAATATAAAATAAATTTAATTAATAAAAATAATATAATTTTTTTAAAAAAAATATGATTATAAAAATATTTAAAATCATGATGTATAAAATTAATTTTGAATTTTAAAAAAAATAAAGAAATTTATGAATTTATGTGAGTTTTCCGTCACTTTCGCTGCCCACAATGGTAAAAGGCTAATGACTTTATATAGCGCCTGAGCGGATAGCGGGCTCGCTGTCTCTTCTTCTGAGTTATCTCACTCCTCTCCTCTCTTTCTTATGCACTTGCATGATTAAATAATAATAATAACGACAGTAATAATTAACTAGATGCTATAAAGCTTGCTTATTCTTGATTTGCAGAAATGGGGTTTGGAAAGTGAGCGAAATTAGTGAGACTTGAAAGGGCATATTCTAAATTTTCCCTTCTGCTCATCAGTTAGTCTCTGTTTCTTGGTTAAGTTGGGAATTTACTTGAACTGATTCATCTGCTTAGATTCTTAGTTCATTTCAGCCATGAAGCGATTCAGCTCCTCGGATTCTTTGGCTGCTTTAATATCCATCTCAGGTCAGCAAAAATCCCACATTTCTATGTCTATTTCTCGCTTTAATCCTACTAAGCATGAATTCTTAATGTTTTATGTGTATCCAGAAGTGGAGAACCAAAAGGCCAACCAAGGTTACAGCAAAGAATTTCAAGCAATGTTAGATAGTCTAGAAGAAGAAGACTGCGCAGAAGAAGGCAGCCATGTCATTGGGAAGAAACGAAGGTTGACCGTGGATCAGGTTAAGGCCTTGGAGAAGAATTTCGAGGTGGAAAACAAGCTTGAGCCAGAGAGAAAGCTGAAATTAGCAGAAGAGTTAGGCCTGCAACCGAGACAAGTGGCCATTTGGTTCCAGAACCGCCGTGCCCGTTGGAAGACTAAGCACTTGGAGAGAGAGTACGGCAACCTTAAAGCCGATTATGAAGCTCTTAAGCTTGATTACAATAATCTTGAAAAAGGGAACGAAGCTCTAGTTCTAAAGGTTTGTACAAGTAAAAAAAGCCATTTTTATGATATCACGTAGTAGTCAAGGTTCAATTCTGATGGATTGCAGTTTTTCTCGGCGATTTGTTCTCTGAATGTATTGATTTGGTGCTTGAATTTCAGCTCAAAGAATTGAAAACTAAGCTGAGGGAAGAAAATGCAGAGAGCAGTCAATCTGTTAAAGAAGAGTACCCTCTCTCAGAGTCTGAAAACAATGTTTCAGGGCAGAGTCAGAATCATGATTTCAACGAAAATAACAACTCCCATGAAATCATTGCAGACCACAGCAATGCTTCATCTGCCCATGGATTAACGAATTGGATTCAGTTTTCTGACCCAATAACCATTTTGGGGAACGGGTGTCAAGTAAACCTGCAACCCCATCATGTGAAAGTAGAAGAGCTGAATTTGTTTAGCACAGAGGATTCCTGCAATTTCTTTTCAGTTGATCAAGCTCCCACACTTCATTGGTACTCTCCTCAGCATCAGAATTAAATTAAGCCCAAGACAATGTTCAGATATTAGAAATGAATAAGTTGATCTTAGAGGATTATGTAACCTGAGGTTCCTTCCCACCCAACGTCTCCCCCCCCCCCCCCCAAAAAAAAGAAGCAATGAGGGAATTGTGAAATTTGCCACTTCCTATTGATGTAGAATTCATAGGATTCAGCAACCAATACAATCATTGTTGCTAAGTCGCTGTCCAAACACCAACTTCTAAATGTGTTTGCTTTGCCCATCGGTACTGAAATTAACTTTTTTGGTATGGAAAATTACTTGCAGCCCCATATAACGGGCGAAATTCCTGGGTACCGAGGGGCAACTGAGCCATCCATAAAGTGTAACGGATCTGGTAAAATGTTGACATTGCCAAAACATTGGTAAGTTCTGAACGAGAGACGTTAAATTTAATCGGCTAAATGAACAGTAACATTTAACTATGTATTCTGTATAAGGCACGGAGTATTCAATAGTGCAGAAGGTTCTGCACACCGATTTCTTCTTAGGACAAATTAAAAAACTGGGAGGTCCTAGAACGTCTTTATTTAAAGCTGCTATGGCTGAGGACCGATAACGCGATTCACAATGAACATAAGCCCAAAACACAGGAAACAAAAGGCGAAACCCAACCATGTGGTCCAAGGTTTCTTTTTCGTGATTTTCTTCTTGCGTAGGAGTCCTGACGAGCACTCATCAAGCCGTGCACGTGGTTGGTAAAAATGTAGATCCCGACTCATAGCCAACAATATTCAATGGCAAGACTATACTAGCCACACTTACTGCTTCTAGAGTCCTTAGCTCTGCCTAAAACTATAGGCCGTCACCAAATTCCCGAAAGAACATTGTCGTCAAACCGTAATCTGGGTTTGAAAAACCATACTCCAATCAAGTGTTAGGTTTGTCGCTGTTAGGGTCCATTTCGAATAAAAACAGAAAGATTACGGTATTTAAATGCCCAAATATAAAACTAGTCAAATCCTTGCAATATGAATCATCCAAGTAATTTCGTTCAAGTGTTCTTTATTTACAACGCGCTACATTAGTTGGCTGATTCGTGCAATCATGGACATTTAGATTTAAAATTATAATGAGTTTCTTTTCTTTTCTTTTCTTTTCTGGTGTGTGATACTTAGCTAACCCATTTATGGTTTGCGGTCAAAAGAACAGTTAGATAACAGTTTAGCCTGAAACTTCTGAGTAGTTTACTTGCTGTTCTCGTCTACTGAACAACCCCAGAGGCCCATTAGTCTATATTTGCCCGACATTGATGCTTGATCTAATCGAATTAATACTACTTTTGTTTTTGGAACATTCAATTAATACTAATTTCCGTTTACATCAAACCTTCAATAAAAAAAAAAAAACATAATTTGGATCGCCATCAGAACTCTACTTTCGCCGGGAACATCTTTTTGTGGGAGTTTTAGGCCAACCAACGTCTTTTGAATGCGGGAGGGAGGAGCGGAGAGACGTCGTTTTCCGAGTTTTCCTTTGTATGGGCATGAAAGAGACACACCCAGAAGCTGCTGCAACTCTTATCTCCTCAATTTCTTGTCGTGTCAGAGCCCCTGGGACCCACAACGTCACCACTCATTTGACTGTTTACGCTCTACGGGAATCTAGCTTAGCCAGATTGTCATGACGTTTTGTGTGGGCAATCCCTACAAACCCCACCCACTCTCTCTCTCTCTCTCTCTCTCTTCAGTCTTCACTACTTTTCACTCCTCATTTCCGTGTCAGAGAGCTTGACGCTGACACCTCTTACGGAAATAACGAAAAAACCAATGAGCAGTCAAGCAAGCAAGCAAACAGAGAAACATATAGTTAAAAAGAATTCAAATTCAAAAGTGAAAACTTTAAATAAAGATAATTAATTTTTATATTATATTAAAATTATTTTATGTATAATATAAAAATTAATTATATTTATTTAAATTTATTATTTCTAAAACCCCGTATATTTTCCAAATTTCAAAATCAAAACTCAGACCAGGGAACATAGGATCTTGACTGCATCCATTCTTGGTGAATTGTCCTAGACTTTTGTGCCTTTTATATTCTTACATAAACAAATCCTCACATTTTAATTAATTTCAATTCTAAAAAGACTAAACAGTAGGTAAACGAGGACTTACCACGAAACTGGACGCTAAAGAACCGAGTGAGGGCCAATCCTGAGAGGTTGGATTGGTGTTCCTCCTCTGGCTGTCCCCACATCAACCGATATTTATATAAACAAGCGTCGGAAATACGGACTTTTGCTTTTTCTAAGTCGGCGCTTTTGGGGGAAGAGGGAATCTGCCTTTCAATTTTGTTGCTTCAATTTGGATAGTGACATTTCATATTTGAGCAAGAAGAGGTAAAAGGAAGGAGTCCTCCTGAGAGCCCGTTGGTTGACATGCCTTAACCGGTTTTGACACTGAGCCAATAGCCCAATTGTGCATTGGGTATCCGTCCCACGATTGAGGAATGGAGGGGCAATCAAGAATTGGAACTCCCATTTCTCCATCTTTTCTCAAAAAAAAAAAAAAAAAGTCAATTTTAAAAAAATAAAAAATTAAAAAAAAAGAAAAAGAGAAAGAAAATCTTATAACTGAAACTAATAATTCAAATTACTCTACACCAAACTACGCAGCTAGTGAATGCACATGTTCCTTTGAAGAGACCTGTTGACAAAGCCATTACCCAGCTCTCAATGATTTTGAACCAACCCAACTTGCTGGACCCACCAGGAGGCCCATCTAAAGCTTCTACTGGCCCAGCTAATTGGGCCTTAACTCCGGTTCCCCTTAGCATATTTTTGTTTTTTTTTTATTATTTTTTTTATTAAGCAAGAAATACCTCAAAAGGCCAAGCCCGCCTGTGCCAAACCCACCAAGATTTCCAGTTATGCAGTCCTAGAAACCGGCGGCCGAACAAGATCAAATGTCCCTGCGCAGTTAATTGTATTATTTATTTATCTTTTTTTTTTTTTTTGGGTTGTTTAGTTGCGGAGGCAGACAGATTGATTTAGGGTGGTGGTGGTGGCTGCTTGAAAATGCCACTGGGTCTGATCCTGGGGATAGGAAGGGCGGCTTTTAGGAGGAAGAGAACGTCGTCGCTTGACATTCTGTCGTCGAAACGTGCCCCTCGTGATTACTACAAGGGCAAGAATTGCAAGCCCACCGGTTTCCACACTCGTAAAGGTCTCATTCCCTTCTTCTCTGTTGTAATGGCGTTTTGTGCCTTTTTATGCCGATCAAGTGTTTGCTTCAATTCCTCACCGAAAATTTTAACTTTAATACGTCCAATTCCCTGATTATTATTATTTTTTTGTTGGATTTCTTCGGAGCACTCAAATATTGGGTTAGAATTGGCTAGCTTGATTGTTGAAGGTTGTGATTGGATACAAAGCATGGCCATATTGAGATAGAAGAGTTAATTATAACTGTTCTAAAGGTTCCAAATAAGGTTATTTGAGGCGAAATATCAAAGCATAACGTTTATGGTTCATTCATATGAGTTTAGACATTTGGCATATTGTGCCCCTTTTAGGATCTCAAACCTTGGCAGAAGTAAATTACAAGTGAGAGCTTTATAAAGTCTTTTATTTTAATTATTGGGAATTCATATGCAAATAAATAGCGAGGTGAAGAATGGCGTGCAAGAGGTGCTAATAGTGAAGTTATACAGGTGGATATGTCGTTGTACCAGAGAAGTTGCCCAATTACCTAGTTCCTGATTTGATGGACTTCAAGGTATTGTGCTTTTACTTTACTCTATTGTGAACTGCAGTTACTGTTATTCATATGGAAGAATATATGAATGATATCGTTGATGATGAGGTGCTAAAGTTACATAAAGTTCATAGGACATATTTGTTGAGAGTTTGTTCTTAAGTCACCTACAAAGAAAAAAGTTCCTAGTCCTTAACTGGTGGGAAAATGCGCTGGTCCCTTTTTCTTCCTTGTCTTCAAGAAGTTAATTTGCTACTTGAAAATGTGGCATGACGGTTTATAAAGTAGAAATTTAAGTAATCCAAATTTGGTTTGGAGTCAAATTAATGTTTATTGCTTCTGAACGATATCTCAACATTGTCAAGGATTTTCCTTCCATTGAGTGTACAACAAGAGGACTAGTGGATACTGGTATGTGCATTCAGCTCATCATCCTGGCATAAACAAGCCTGCATTTGTACTTGGAGATCAGGGCAGATAAAAAATCCTGTGAATACATAGGAAATGTGGCACCTAAGATTGGGAAATTCCCCCTTTAATATAAGTGGATCTCTCATTCTAGTGATTTTCTTAATGATAAAGCTTATTGCATCTTTGCCTGACCGAGTTTGTTTCACTCTGCTCTCAGCTCAAACCATATGTGTCCCAATGTCCAAGAGAAGTTAAAACAATGGAATCTTCTGAACCAGCCAAATAAAGAAATGGAATGAGATGAAATATTTCATTCTTTGCTGGATTGTCGGCTGACTGCTGGTCAAACTTGAGTTGGATGTACTGGCACGGTGCTGATATATAAAGTTTCTGAAAGGGGCTGGAAAACATGTTGGTTGAAGTTCGTGTTCGTGTATGTTGAACTCATGAGTTTTTTAAATTCCTTGTTAAGTTTAGTAGCTTGTAATTTATCATCTGCAACTATATTTTAATTTAACTACTGGTAAATTGGTCTACCATTGTACGTTGACCCTATGAATCTTTAGTTTCCTTTAAAGTTTAGTAGAATGAAGTTTATCATTGGCGTGCAGTTTTTTAAAAAATCTTCTGTGTGAATTATGGATGTCTGTGATTCGTGATAGGAAAGACATGCAAGATTGAAATGTATACTAGTACCTTTCTCTTCCCTTGATGGCCGTTACTCTCTTTGCTTGATATTTGTGTGTGTGTGTGTGTGTGTGTGTGTGTGTGTTTTATATTTAAATATCGTCCTGGATTTTGGTGGATGGCAGAAAACTATTCAACCAAAGCCCAAATGAGTCCATCACCGCTGGGCTTTTGCGCGGCCTATTTAAGTCCTGTCCAAGATTTTTAGACAAGCTGTTGTCTCAAGTTTCAACCAAACTCTACTTCTGGTTTTGGCATTTGTCCTCTCACTCTATAACTTTTATCTGTTGGCTTCAGTTGGCTGGTAGCTAAAAATCTTGTAAGACTTCGAGCTTTCGACTCTCTGGCGTCGTATTGTGTAACCGAAAGAAGAAAGTGGGACTAAAAGGCAAGGTTTGGTGTAACCGTTGCATTATTTCATTGTGATATGTTGAAAAAGAAATAGGAATATATTAGTAAAATCAAAAATTAAAAAAATAAATAAAAGACATCTTATGTCTTACATAGCTTTAGATAAATGACTCATTTAAAAATTATAAATACAGTTATGTATATGATATATAAATAATAATTATTGCTATTTGTTTAGTTGTCCCAAAATTAAGTCGTTTGTCTAATAATCATCCCATTCCACAAATTTAATTACCAATTTGAAATTCAATTTCTTAGTAGAGTTTAATCCTCCTGAACAACCCTTCACATTTTCACTGAATTGTTCCGCATCAGAACAATTTTCTGGAATCAAGGGGGGGTAAATATTCAGATATTGGCCAAAAAGATAAAGAAAGCAGAAAAATGATCATATATTTTTCTTCTTCTTTATTTAGCGTTTGACACGGCATGAGCTAATTTATTGGGTTGTTCGGGGCACCTTTTTTATTGGTGCTCCGAACGCATGCGGCGCCCACTCCACGGACTAAAGGCACTTGTTATTTTCTCCGTACCTTCTTTGTACTAAACGCGCCGTTTCGTTCGTTGTCCACCCTCGTCTATCGTATATATCGAGAAAAAGAGCTGCTCCACGTGGGTTTTCCACGCCGCCCTCTGGAGAATTTTATTTGTTGGCATTCCGTAGCATTTCCTCCACGCAAACGCATCACAGCCACCGACTCGTCGGACCCCATAAATCTATCTTTCCATCACAACCGTGAGTCAAGTCCGACAGCCAACTCGTCAATTCCGCACGCAAACCGTCAAAAAAGAAATTTTAAAGAAGTCTCCAGGAAACCTCCCGAGAACTATCATGGAAAAAGCACTACGTTATACATCTATAAAGATCCCCGTGAGCCCTCCGGTTTTCCAAAAGATGAGCTC
Source organism: Bruguiera gymnorhiza (assembly GCA_020883675.1). NCBI lineage: Eukaryota > Viridiplantae > Streptophyta > Magnoliopsida > Malpighiales > Rhizophoraceae > Bruguiera > Bruguiera gymnorhiza. The sequence goes on along the minus strand of JAIRCJ010001047.1, from coordinate 1,844,828 downwards.
AATTAGGAGATCAAAGCTGGAGCCAACGGGAGATCGTTCAAGGCCCGACGGCAGGTGCAAGAAGCACCCCAAACACCAGCAATCTTCAGGCGTTTGCTCCCTTTGCTTAAGCGAAAGGCTCTCTCAGATTTTAGCTGCAAGCTCCCGTGGTGCACCTTCTGCCAGGGGTCACTGCTCTTCTTCTTCACCCTCTTCATTGTCCTCCAATTATTCATCTTCTTCAGCTTCTTCTTTGTCGTCTCCAATGCACAGGCATCGAGGGAAGGGATCTTTGTCCTTCTTGTCCAGCGGCAAGAATGTGCTCACTAAGAGCAGATCGATAGCTTTTCTTTCAAGAACAAGAGGTAATAAAGAACGTAGTGATGAGAAGAAGAAAGGTGGCCTATTGTCCAAGTTCCTACCTCCAAGAAATGAGAGGACAGAGGAAAAATTGGCTCACTCTAGGACCATGAGGGAGAGGGTAATAGTCACCAATTAGGGTTTGATAGGTTGATTTTTTTTCTTTTTCTTTTTTTTTCTCTTTATTTCTTGTGCTCTTTGTGTATATTAGAATTGTTGTTAAACAATACAAAGAAGTGAATGGATCAAAGAATATTATTGAACTAATATTAATATATTGAATTATCCACACGTTGTTTTATACATATATAAATCGTGTGGTCAAAGATTCAAAATTTTTATTAGGTCGTCTTTTGGCTAGAGTAACTTACAAATTGTGGGTCAGATTTATATTGAATGGCAATTTCTATGGAATACATAGTGCTTACAAACAAATTATACAAATAAACAATAGATTTGGCTAAAAAAACATAAACAATATGTAGGCGCTTCGCATTAATTATGACATGATTTAGTTGAGTGAATCACATTTGTGTTTTCTATCTGTAAATTTTGCTAATATAAATAATACTTTCTTAAAAATAGCTTGCGTCAACATTTGGGATTCTTTATGGTTGTTTGCATATTGGTTGGGAAGTACCTATTAATTGATATAAGCCTATTAATTGGACAAGGTCAGGCACATAGAAAATGGATACAGTTAAAAATATAAAAATAAAAAGTTACTGAAACATCAAATTATTAATCAAATAATAATTTAATTCTATTTAATATTTTTCACTCAAGTGTTGTGCCGATCAAACTTCCTCCTAATTGGCCATCCATGAAATTACGAATTAGTGTAATAAATTCGTATTTTACACTAATTTCTGTACAGATCTATTGTCGCCCTTGAATTTTCTCATGGGAACGCTGGGTATTATGTATGTATACCGCGTCTTGTTTCATACTTGTCGTGTAGGAGTTGCTTAGGAATTATGAGGATAGTTGTCTAAAATTTTAAAATCCAAAGAGAATTTTGTCTAAATCTGTGTCTATATCAATGGGACAAAACTTCAGGATGTAACAAGGAAACATGCTGGAATTTCAGGCTGATGCCGCTCTATTTGAAGCCAAGGACCCTGAGAGTCACCCCCTCCCCCCCCCCCCGGCGGGGTCCCGGGAAATTTCTCAAGACCTCAAGTTCAAACTTCAACCAGTTTACTCTGATGGTGTAGACTTTGACTTGCCAATCAAATCTTTATAACCCACGTGACAGCTGGGAGGAGTTGTACCCAGCTTCAACGCAGCTTCCGCTTAGCCGAAAAGTTCAAAGCTCTTAGCGCAGCGAGAATTTTGAGATCTGTTGTCGGTTAACGATTTTTTTTTATTTTATTTTAATACATACTCGATCCGAAATTTTCGGGTAATGGAAAATAAACTTTTTTTTCTTGACAACAAAATTTATAAACATATAACCTTTTCGTAAGAGGACTAATATCTAAATAGGTTTTTTTTTTTAATATTAATAAATTTAAATTTTAATATTATATACTTAATATAAATTTTTATTTTATACATAAGAGCAATTAACAATAAAAAAACTTAAAATTAAATTAATACAACAAAAATCAAATTATTAATTAAACTATTATATTAAATAATAAAAAATTCTTCGGAAGTACGTGGATGTAAACTTTTTCATGATAGAGGCAAGTGGGTAGAGAACGGGGCAAACTACAATTCTCCTGCTGTAGCTTAGTTGTAGGGGGAATTACAGACATAACAAATACAGGCAAACTTTGGATTTGCTTCTATAACTTAGTTTAGAGACTGAAAACTCTAGTTGCCTCTAAATAACACATTTGTTGTGGTGCTAGTCATATATTTTCTTTCCCTTTTTTTTTTTTTTATTTACACATATTGACAAGTTAGGTACATTAGGCATAGCCAATTACTAAGTATGATTTAGTATTTATAAAATATAAAATTTAAGAGGAAAATATAGACTTAAACCTTATAGTTTATTAATAGTTAAATCTCCTCTTTTAAATCCAATTAGGTGAAAAAAAAAGGTATTATTATCATTCTGTTTTTCCATGACACAGTCGATGAAGGTTATAGTTTTGAACCCATTCTAACGGGCTGGTAGAGAATGCTTTTGAATATTAATTATTAAAGGGTTAATCCCCCCCCCCCAAAAGAAAATCCTGAAATTTTTAATTTTTTTAAATATATTACGAATATTTTTGTTCTATAAATATATCATAAACCCATCAATTAGTTCTAATTTCTATCAAATTTAACTAATGAATGTCGATAACTTTCTAATGCCTAATAAAGTGTAAATTTGATATATATTTTTAAAAAGAAATGACCAAAACGGCTTCGTAATCATGAGATGAGTATTGCCTTTGTTAATACCATTTGCTTTTTGACTTTTTTTTTAAAAAAAATATATATATTCAATTTACACTCAACTATATAATAATTTTATGTGACATTGTGTACCATCTCAATTTTCTATATCAAAAGATTAACAAAATTTATTAATTACACTTATGATAAATTTAGAACTAATATAAAAGTTCATGATATATTAAAAAGAAAAAAGAAAGAAAAGTTCTAAATATATTTTTTTAAAAAAAAGCACAAAAATTTCATGATTTTTTATTTTTTTTGAAAGATTTTTCCAGTATTAAACGAGGTTTGGCGTACCTATTCTATGTTATCACAAGGGAGGCCACATAGAATTTGGTGTTTGAAACCATATGTGTCGATTGGGTGTTGATCGCTTCCGTTTTTAGCTTCTCCTACTCTCCGCTAATCACTATATCATTTTGGTCCATATGGAATATACCTACGACCCGCGGTATCCCATGAAGATTTGGAGAATTGAACACGAACAAACGAAACGAAAGCTATTCGATTGTATGTTGTTCATTTTACATAGGAATCAAAACACGTTGTTTAACATGCCCTGTCAAACGATCCTACAGCACCTTCGGCCCGTTTGGCGTTACATCCAAGCTTGGGCCCATCCTTCGCATTTACAATGGGCCAGACTTTTGTCAAATCCACCAAGCCCACTTGCTCTGTAAACCTTTTACTTACGCTTACACTGAAGAATTAGTGCCACTCTCTTATATTTGGATTTGAATTTGAAATCCACTGAGTTCCAAATCCTTAAGCCCATGTATCCGGTATGGCTCGTAAGTCGGAGACCAACCTTAACAACAGTATTTTCTCATTCTTTTCTTTTCCGCAGTTTGAATCTGATTTGAAAAAATGAGTATGATTCGAAGAGAAATATAATAATATTAATGATGTTATATATTAGTTTCTATATAATAAATAATCCAAATACATAAGAAAAAAAATCAAGAAATTCATTTAATAATAAAATCAAAATTGACAATAAATTCGTAACATATTATTTAAAAATCATATAAATAAAATTTTATCTTAATAGTAATTAGTTGGATTAGTTTTATTACATGTATGTTTTTTCGGCTAAATTTAACTCAACTGCTCTATAAATTATGTTGATAAATTTGTGTAACCCCTTTTTTCAAAAAAAAAAACACATTTTTATCTGTAATTTCAAAATAATTGATGTTGTCAAAAAAAAAAAAAAGATATCTTAATTTTTCTCGCATTATTTTTATCAACAATTTTGTTCTTGAGTTCTAAAAACTAATCGTGGATTTAATAATTTTATATTCTTACTATTGTATATTATTTTTTCGCATAATTTAGAGTTATCATAATTACAATATTGATATTAATTTTCTAATCATATCTGATAAATTGATAACGTCCATCAAAAAAAGAAAAGGTCGGCAAGTAGAGCAGGCAACATCTGGCATGTAAATATTAATGGCTGATGTTTTATCTACAATTTAGACTTGGTCGGTTCAAAGACCAGACACAATCAAAAGTAGACTTTCCTTCATCGAAAACGAAATTAAATGAACCCCACTTCCCACGCCAGCATATTAAGGTTCCCCAGAAAAGTCATATCCCAGTCGATCTCTCTCTCTCTCTCTCTCTCTCTCTCTCTCTCTCTCTCTCTCTCTCTCTCTCTTTTTTCTCTTTCTTTTGTATCTCTCCTCCCTCTATCGGTGTCCTCTTTAATCGGTTTTATCTTTCCCTCCAATTGGTGTCTTCCTCAATCTGTTTACAATTGGTTAAATTACTTGGTGCTTGGGGTTAGGCAAGGACAATGTCGCGAGGTCTAGCCACCTCAACATATGCGCAATCATGATCCCAAGAATCTGTTTGCGTTGCGCAAGCTTTTTGTGTTTTCCCTAGTGACATCCATGATTAATGAGTCGAATCATCCATCTGAAGACCAACACCTCCAGCACTTGCAATTGTTCCAATTTCCAACCAACAGCTCCTGTCCACCCAAAGAAAAATTGAGCATAGAATCTCAAACCCGAGGCCCCGCCATACACGCTTATTGCGCACCATTAGTTAGGCCCTGCTCTTGAGTACTGTTCAAGCAATTTTTACGCCCTAAATTGAAGTAGTGTCATCCCACACTAAAGTTTTGATGCCAAGAAGTCCATGCTAGTGGGCAGAAATTGGTTGTAATATTCAAGCCTAACGGAGGATGACAAAAACGATGAAAAGCCCAATAGGAAACACCAGTTAGGGATTTACCAATCAGCTCCACCTATTAATATAAGTAATGGGGAGGACAGGAAAAGAGAACAAAAAAAAAAAAACCTACAACTTTTGCTCCTTTCCTCCCCTCGATTCCTCTTCGCGTCACTTTCCCCAACCTCAAAAATTTCCAAGGGTAGCATTATTCTATTGGAGACCACAGTGCGTCCATTCTCCCCGCTTAGAGGTCTTAATCCATAATATGATATTGCTGCACTCAACGTCGAAGTCCTCAAGCTGTGCGCACGACAGAACTTGACCAAGAGTCGTCGGCGTAGTTGACGGCCCAATCAACGTCAATCCACCATTTATTTTATCATCTCCGTCAACACACCATTTATGATCTAAAACTAGGATAGTGAACTTCAACCAGAATTTGAAATCAATTGAAGGGTGTCGGGTGACGTGTACGGTTATACCCTATCCAACTATGGACACCCTTTGAAGACTTTGAACTCGAACGGGGGACTTTGAACTAAAAAGATATAGATTACAATTTAATAGTAGTGCAATAATTTAGATGTATTTAATTTTATTTATTAATAAAATAAATGAGATGTGTTTAATTTATTTATTTTTAATTATTATATTATTTCCTAAATGTTATTTCATTGATCGCATTGTAGTGTACGCGGAGAGAGAGCAAAAAGCACCCGGGGGGGTCACGAGACCAGGGAAAGGGACGCGGCCGCAAGCCCAAGATGCATAAATGGGGATGGAACCAGACCGAAAAAGCTTTCGTACTTTTTTTTGTCCTCCTATGGAGTGTGTTCTGTACTAATTAATGTCATTTGACCTCATCCACCAAAACTGCTTGGATCTCTCCGAACGGTGAAACTGACCCGACAATCTTAAATTTTAGCGCTGATTGGGCCATTGGTTCGGGTTCAACCCGACATTCCTATCAGCCCTCTTCACGTGACAGGCCCCGCGCCCTCCCCCCGCGCCCACCCCCTCCTTTCCCCCGCCGGGCTCCTCCTCCTCTCTTTCCCTCGTATCTTCCCTTTTTGCGACAGCCAATTTTGTTCGGTTTTCAGTTAAACAACAACAACTAAAACAATTATTACATTTGCTTACGTATCACAAAATGTTAATTAATACTATTTGTTTGGGTGATGTTGGTTTTGGGGTTTAAAATTAGAGTTATGTATTAGAAGAGCATGAAAAATTTTTAATTTGATTCGTGTAAAATATCAATAATGAGTAAAATATTAAAAAAATAATAACTCACAGTGAAGTAAAAAGAGAATAAAGGTTAAAGGAATAATATGAAATAAAATGAACAGTAACGGTGGGGTAAATATCAATAGAGTAAACAAAAGATTATACGGTCAATTTTCATTAACTTTTAGGATTTTTTTTTTTAAATAAAAAAACGAACAAAAATCATAAAAGTCAATTTTCAATAATTTTTAAAAAAGTTAACATGAGACAACCTTTTATCCGATACTTCTTAAGAAAAAGAAGAAATATCAACAATTTATTATCCTATCTTTTTTCTATTCGTTTAAACCTCCTTAATTATCCTTTTTTTTAACCCTTTTCTTTAACCTCAAATCCAAACAAAATCAAGCATTAAACGAATATGAGATTAAAACCATTATACTCAAAACAAAGTTAATAACAATTATGAATACAGAGGTAATCCTTTAATCCAAAAACAAAAATGTTTAGTGGTTACACCAGTGACTATTAGCTTTATATTACTGGAAAACATAGACAACCTTAATCTATGTCGGCATCGGAACATTAGATTCAACCGTACCAAAAAAATAAAAATAAAAGGAAAAGAGAAATTGAATGTATGGAATGAACGTTGGAAGAGCTACCTTAGTAAATGTAGTTCAAGTGTGCACGCTGCTGCCTTCATAAATCCCGTGCACATGCAGTGCTATCTGCCCGTTCGATGCAAGCCACCCCGAGATCCGCACTATATTATGATGGACGAAAGGAAAACAAAAGAAATTGTTTAAGAAAACAAGTGAAATGAGCAGCAAATAAATATATTAGACATAACCCTGATGCTGATACTGACTCCTAGACATTTTTTGGGCAGCGAATTTAATGAAACATATCAATTCCCGCAAGCATTGGGCTTAGAGATCACCAGTTTTCATTGCACTTAACGGACGGTGGTACATCCAATCCGTTGGCATTACCGATAAATGAAAATTAAACAAGGTGAGAGTTACCTTGTCACCGCGTTTTTTAATGCTACGGACTTTCGTGCCTCTTTCAACAATTTTATTCATACGTCAAAAGTCTCTCTCTTGGTTAACTTTGACAACAACATTTAAGGCTTAGAGTATTGGCGAAGAAAAAGACATTAAGGTAAATGCATAATTTTCATGAATTCATGAAAATGCAAAGTTGCTTGTTATGTAATTTTCCTCAGCTTCTAGGAAACCCGAGACAGGACGACAATTTCTTTACATGAATAGTCAAAATTAAAAAAGTCATCCAGAAAATTAAATTGGCTTCGATGAAATACATAACCGCCCAATTTCATGAATTCGTGGCTGGAGAGGAAATTTAAGCGATTATATCAAGTAATCGGGCGGCCCCACCAACCACTCTTTTGTTATATTATACTATTTCATAAAAACAAATGAATTTGGAATTTCAATTCCACCAGTTTCCCTCTATAGAGAGTTCTATATATATATATATATATATATATATATATATATATATATATATATATATATATATATATATATATATATATATATGGTATTCCCTCTGCTTTCTCGCTTAGAAAATATTTACTCCTTATCCTCTGGACTCTCGTTGTTGAGCTCTCTTACTAAAGGAGTGCTTGAACAAGTAAACGGGCGAGAAGCAACTGAAATCAAAATCAGGTGACCAGGTCTAATTCCAGTACGAAACCCAAACAGCGAATAAAAGACCCCAAAAAAAAGAAAGAGAGAGAGAGCGAGAGAGAGAGAGAATGTCACGAAGCACGCAATACATTGCTTGGTTTCTCGTGCCTCTTCCTTTCCGCTTTCTTCTTCAATGCCGCCTGTTTCGTTTCCCACTTGCTCCTTATTTTGCTCCCTTCAATTAATATCGTTGGGTCAGGCCCCTTTCTACGGCAATAATATATATATATATATATAGAGAGAGAGAGAGAGAGAGGGGGGGGAGGAGGCGGAAGGCGGAAAGTGGAAGGATGCAGCAGAAGCGGCGGCGGAGGGCGGTGGTGGTTTTGAGGGAGATGCTGACGTGCGCCATATGCGTAATAGCGATTATGGCACTGACGTCCATACACATCCACGTTTTCCCTTCTTCCAGAGTGCCGGACTTCCCCAACTCTTACATCCTCCCCGCTACCACCACCACCGCCACTACTACTACTACTACTGTATCTATCTCTCTCTCTCTCGGAGATTATTTTTTAAATTATTTTTATTCCCAATTTTTCTGTGTTATGATCTTCTACTCGTAGTCGATTCAGTGTGCGTAAATTTTGAAATTTGAATTATCTTTTTTTTTGGCTAAAACTTAGATATATATTTGCTTATTTATTGAAAGAAATGAATAATTAGATATTATTTATTTATTTATGTATTTATTTTTCAGAATTCGTTTCTCATTCTGTTTTTTTTTTTTAATGATAATTTTCTTATTTTATTCAAATCGAGATTGATGAACTGTGTGGCAAATGGATTGAAATAGCAGAGCATCAGGACTGTGACGGAGGAAGGGCAACGGTTGAGCAAGGAGCTTACTCCGCCCAATAAATCCAAAGGGCCTCTCGCTTCTCACAAGGTCTGATTACCTATGCCAATCCTTCTTTTAAGTGATTTCCATATCTCATTGTTTGCGGCTTGTTAAGTACAGTACCGCAATGAATGACGAGTTTCACTAGAATTAAACATAATAATGACTGAATTTTGATTCATATTTGCCATGAGATTATGTCTATTGTCATGGTCAAGTTTGGTTGCGGAGACAGTTTGATGTGGGTTGTGTCTCATTTTTTATACAAAGCAGTCATGTATCTTTCATGTTTTCACCCCTTTAGATTTGCAGTTGCATAATGCTGTTGGGAGTACGGATTTTGCTGCACTATGGAAGCCTCCACAAAATCGTGGATTCATGCCCTGTATAGAGCCTAGTCCTAATTATACTTGTAAGTTCTAATTATGAATTTCATTTTGTTCTAGTTATTGTAGACCATCTGGACTTCATTTTCCTAACCTTTCGCAGCTTCTGGAGAGTCAAGAGGCTACCTTCTTGTTCATGCAAATGGTGGTCTCAATCAGATGCGATCTGGGGTCTGTATCTACTCTTCTCCATCTGTGAAATTTTTAAGTTTTAATATCCCTTCCTGCTTCTGTCAAATGAATTCTAGTTGATGAAATAGTATTTGTTAATTTACCTTGCATTATTGGGTTTGAAGAGAGTGCTGATCCTGAACACAGATATGCGACATGGTGGCTGTTGCCCGTATCACAAATGCCACTCTTGTAGTTCCAGAGCTGGATAAAAGATCATTTTGGCAGGATTCAAGGTAATTTGTTTATGTCTAATTTATAGAATGTCCTATCTCTGTATTTCAGGTCTTAATTTATTTGTCTGCTTGATTTGCAGCAATTTCTCTGATGTTTTTGACGAAGATCATTTTATCAGTAGTCTAGCTAATGACGTGAAGGTCATAAAAAAGCTTCCTAAGGAAATGGCTACAGCTCCGAAGGCGGTTATGCATTTTAGAAGCTGGTCTGGTTTAGACTACTACCAGGAGGCAATAGCAAGCATGTGGGAGAATTATAAGGTTTATCAATTTAAATGCCTCAGTCTGTTTCTTGAGGGTTCTGTATTTCATACTCTAATTTTAAATTTTTCCAAAGGTGATTCGAGCTGCTAAGTCTGACTCTCGCCTTGCAAATAACAATCTCCCTCCTGATATTCAGAAGCTTCGTTGTCGTGCTTGCTATGAAGCCCTTCGTTTTGCGCCTAAAATTGAAGCAATGGGAAAGGTACTCTTTATGAATTATGGAGTGAGCATTATCTCTCTTGCAGTGTATTCAATGAATCTAATTGAGATTTTTACTTATGTCTCTGTTGTAGCTGCTGGTGGATCGTATGAGGTCCTATGGTCCTTATATTGCTCTTCATCTACGATATGAGAAGGATGTGCTGGCATTTAGCGGATGCACCCATGGTTTATTGCCTGCCGAAGCTGATGAACTTAAGAAGATCAGGTGCTACGCGGTTATATAGTGTGCTCCTTAAGAATGATCAGTATCCAAGCTTGTAGTGTAAGTAATTTGTTTGACCTGCAGAGAAGAAACTGATCATTGGAGAGTGAAGGAGATTGATCCCAGAGAGCAGAGATTTAAAGGTGCTTGTCCCCTAACACCAAAGGAGGTTGCAATGTTTCTGACTGCTCTTGGTTACCCATCAGACACTCCCATATATATTGCTGCAGGAGAGATGTACGGAGGAGACTCTCACATGACCGATCTACAGTCCCATTATCCCATCTTGATGAGTAAGGTACGCTTGTGAGATTACTTTTCAGTGTGAATATGCTTTGATTTTCTGCTTGCATGTTACTCTTTTAATTGTTAGTTGAAGCAACTATTGCCTAGGATAAAGGATTTTCTTTCGTATGTCTCTTGTGAGCATGATCTGAAATTTCAAGCTTCAGAAAAGCCACATTATTGGGAAAAAAAATTGTATTTTAAAATGACATGCATTTTGTATTGTATTTTCTTGTCATCATCGGTTCTGAAATTTACCGGCAATGACTTGTGTTCAGAAGCCAATTATTAATGGCATAGAAAATTTTGAGCCAGAAGGTGCCTGCACATTGTTCAAATGAATCCCAGTCATAGAGCAGCCCCAGGTACTAAGATTTCCATCAAGGAAATCTAACTTGTGGAAGTTTAAGTTGATAATCAAGCTCCTTCATGGTGCTGATATATTTACAGCCCTCTGACTTGTGCCAACAATATCTCTGTTATCTTTACTTTCTTGCATCCAGGCTTCAGACAGAACTTAGTTCATGGATATATTGCTACAAATCAACAACAAAAAGCAATCTCTCTGTTTTCAATATTTTATTTTGTGAGAATGGGTCAAAGCTGCTAATCATGTGATTATTTTCAGGAAAAGTTGGCATCTGTTGAGGAACTTGAACCATTTGCTGATCATGCATCTCAAATGGCGGCACTTGACTATATTGTTTCTGTTGAGAGTGATGTGTTCATTCCATCATACTCTGGGAACATGGCAAGAGCAGCTGAAGGACATCGCCGATTTCTGGGGCACAGAAAAACGATTTCTCCAGATAGGTATGAGAATTTCCCTTTTCCTGAATGCACACTACCATTGGCTGCTCTCTGTTGAAATTTGTCTCTAAATTGTTTCTGTTTCCTCCATTAGGAAACAACTCACTTATCTGTTTGATAAAGTTGAGCGGGGAATGCTGAAAGAAGGCAAAAAGTTATCAGATTGGATTATCAAAATTCACAAAAAACGGTATGTGATTATGAGCCATAACGAACATGAGACGGTTAGTAGAATATCTTTACATGATCAAATCGGTTTTCTGTCAATTGGGTAGTTGAACATGACTGTCCACTGATGGTTACAAGCAGATATTGTGCCACTTAAATTCTTAGACTGAGATCCTTTCTAGCACTCTTCATAACCGGGTTGTTTCTTTTTAAAGTGTTGCTACTCCTTTTAATTGTTTTGAATTGTCCGAGTTCATTGATAGATATGAGGTTTCTGAACCTGAGGAGACACCTTTTATTCACCCTGACCTTTGTATTAATATCATTGTTCTTCCCACATTTTACAAGCTGGTAACTTCTTCTTTAGTTTATTTATGCTAAACACAACATTCAAGAAGCACTGGGCATCTTTAAGACACTAGCTTGAACTTCTGTTGGTAGAGCTGCCAGTGTATAGCACCAGGTCACATGGATGGTGGTAGGTAGGAGGCACTCATAGGTGGGGTGTCATTGTTTTTTAACCAAACTGATAGGAATTTCAAAATAAATGACTATACTACAGGGAAGAGGTTAAATTCCCTCTGTTTCTCGAACTGGCATAATTTTCTGGATCATGAATTTTCTAATGTATGGTCTTTTCATGCCTCGGCTTTATAGGCAAGGGTCCCCAAGGAGACGAAAAGGCCCCATATCGGGAACAAAGGGAATGAATAGGTTTCGAACAGAAGAAGCCTTTTATGTAAATCCTTTGCCAGATTGTCTATGTCAGAGAATAACCTCAAGTCTGAACTCTTCTCTCGGAACCAAGTAGTTTCCACGATGCAATTGTCTCTTAACGACAAGATCTCCATAGTGGCGAAGATTGTGGCAAATTTGACGGGTCATTATGCATTGAAGCTATTGGAGCCAGTTGTGCGTTGGTGGGTTAGTGGGTCAGGGGACACGGATTTTGTACCTATATGTTTGAGAGTTAACATGGCCACCGGCTTATACAGAGATATAGATGAAAAGGACAATGAGATTGGGTGCAGGAAAGGGATAGGCTAACCGGAAGCCCGGAATTCCGAACAGTGAATGTAAGGGATTCGTCGGGTATACTTTATTTGATCGACAACTTTCATTTCAGAAATTTTCTTCTGGAACGTACTTGATTCGTGGTAACACAATGCAATAAAATTCACAAAATCATTTTTGCATGCACTTTTCCATTTTTCTGGTCTTTATCATCCGACAGTCTGTTTAATTCTGGCATGAAAAGTTGTTCGGCTTACGTATGTTGGTTCAGTCATATGGAACGGTTGGGTAGAATTTAGGCAATTGGCAGAGATGGCTATTTAATACGTGTTCGTATTATAGTCCGTCTGGGGCCTGCCCGCGTGGGATCGCGCAACTCGATACGGGCAAGAGCTTCTCAACATTGGGTGGGCTAGCCTTAACTCAAAGCGAGATGTCCAATGGGCTAGCCTTCACCGCATGCCTCTACCCCCATTTGCTTCCAAAATGCTTCTTATGGAGATCGACCGATTTTATTACTCGGCTTTGGGAGATGATGGGTGATATACAGTGGTTTAATGTAATGCAAGCACAAAATGGAGAAGAGACCTATTTTCTTCCCTCTTTTTTTTTTTTTTTAATCTTTTTTCGTTCTTTCATTTTCCTTTTTGTTTTTGCATTATTGATTGGGTTACCATGCAACTTGAAAGCGGTACTATTGGTGACGGTGGTCCACCACACAAAGATGCGAAATGCCTTGCTAGCATTGGCATGGTACGAGAAATTACCCCTTGGCGTTTCGTCTGTTTACTTTTAGTATTAGTCCTAGTCTTTTCGTTTATAATTATAAATGTGATTGACTGCTTATCATAAAATGTGTACAATTTTAGGGAGATGGCCTCTCGTATGTAGCATGTGCCCAAGGGACCCCGATATAACATATGTACGACTACCAAATTTCCCTAGCCAGCAAGAGTAACAATGGTGATGGGCTATATTTTTGAACTTCTATTTGTAAGCAAGCCCATCTATGGTGCCTACTTGCCATTCATTTTAATGAGGCAAACACTCAACGTAACTTAAATGAATATGCAATCCTCAGAATGAGGATTGAGAGTTTTACCCAGGCAGAATGCTAAAAGGATAAAGAAACAAAAGCAGATCGTTTGTTCCAAAATCACAATTAGATTTTGTTTTATTATTTTAATGCTTATGATTGACTCTAATTAAACTTTAAACTAATTTTTTTTATTGTTATCGTCGTACAGAATTTTTTTTTTTCCATTTGTATATCCATGATTGTCTCATTTTTGGTGTCTGTCAATCTTTTTCCCCAGGATAATGCTTTTATTTCTTTTTAGTCATATCCATTACATCGCAAAGAAGTTCTTGGCCAACAAAAATTTAAAGCCTAAATATAAGGCGCCCAAGAATTTCTTTAGCTTTTGTTGAAGCAAGGAAAATTAACCCAACAATAAAAAACCAAGTATGCTTTTTTTTTTTTTTATGAGTAGTTATATCATATAAATTTAATTTATTACATATTATAAGATCATAGCAAATTATACTGAAAAAAAAAGAAAAAAAGATAAAAAACCCTCATTTTATAAATAGCCTCCAAACGGTAACCCACAGAAACAAGCCCCGCCTCAACTCAAGCATAAGAATCCGATTATCCTTTTATAGATTTCGGAACTATAAGCTCCAGTCCACCCATGAATGGCCTCAATGGCTCAGGAATAATGACAGAGCCATCTTCTTGCTGGTAGTTTTCTAACAAGCATATTATCATCCGCGGAACCGCACAGGCTGTGGCATTTAAGGTGTGGACAAACTGAGTTGGAGCGAGGTCGCCTTTTCCCTTTTTAGGATTTACTGGTGTTGGTTCTGATGGACGATACCGGATTCCAAGTCGGCGACTCTGGTAGTCTCTACAATTTGATGCACTTGAAATCTGAGCATTCAGATAAAATAAAACATTCCTCAAAGTTCAGCCATTAAAGAGTTTAAGTTATTGAAGTTGGTGACCAAATACAAAATCTATAACTTACAAACATATAACATGCAAAGTTTCACTACCTCGCCATACCGTCCCAAACCAGGCATCCATGCCTCCACATCAAACTTGCGGTAAGCAGGTGCACCTAAATCCCCAGAGGCCATATCCAAAGTTCTGCAAAGTGCAAAAAACTTAATGCCACAACAGATGAATGGAAATATAGCAGGGTAACAAATCACTGATAATAAAGAAGCACCAACTTATAATGGAATCCAAGGGATGAGAAGAGGTCTTCTTCGATCTCGATGAGCTCCTTGTGGAAGGACTCACTCGCCTCGGGTCTGCAAAATATGAACATCTCCACCTTACTGAACTGGTGGACTCGATAAAGGCCCCTGTCCAAAAATGCCAATGCATCATTCAACGTGAAATTTTCCTAAGCAGCACGGATTTTGATATAAATAAGTGAAATGTACATCAACATAGAAAGAAAAGACTGTGTTCCAAACACTTGGGACCAAGAGGCAAATGTTCTAGGCCGCAGAAGGAGGGAAAACAGAAGGTATCAATGGCACATTAGCCTAACAGGATATTGCCAACTGAAATAGATTGAGAAAACAATCATGAATATATAGAAGAATTTGTTCTCAAAAGTAAGCAAGCCTATGCACTGTAGCTCGTACAGAGAGATTTGCTAAAAATTAAATCATTAAAAGGCCATGCAGAAGTCTAACAGTTTTTATAGAAGAGAGATGGTGAGTGCAAAAACATCTCAAATGTAGGCACCACACCAGGTGAGAATTTGACGCTCATGGTTGCCAATATCTCATTGAGATTTTTTTTTTGGTGAGGGTACAGTTAAAAGTTAAGACATGACCATTCTCATGATGACTGTAAGCCTCCAACATGATCCTACATGGTATGGAATAAAGTCTTGGCAGCAAGCTCTTAATACAAACTAGATAATTCTGAAGAATAAAAATAATGCTCAGATATATTACCTCACTGCTGTACCTGCGGCACCTGCCTCTGTACGGAAGCAATGCGAAAAAGCTACATACTTCAAAGGCAACAATGACTCAGGAAGGATTGAGTCCATATGAATTCCGCCCACGGGAATCTCTGCAGTACCAATGAGGCATTGATCACTATCCTCGATAGAATAAACCTGTTGAGTCTCTAAAAATAAGTACTTGACATCATTTAGACAGCTCATAGAAAAACAGAGAAAAGCAACAGGGAACCTGGGTGTTATCTCCACGAGGCTGAAAGCCACATTTTTCAACAACTGACGATCTTACAATTTCTGGGGTTGTCAGAGGTGTGAAGCCCCTTTTCATGACTTCTGAGAGAGTCCAGTTGATCAATGCCATCTCCAGCATAACTGCTTCATTCTTCAGATAGTAGAATTTTGATCCACTGACCTGGCAAGCATGCAAAATATAGAGGTTTTACATCATTTTACTGATGGAAAGCACACTCAGAGAGACTTATATGCCTTCCAGCCATTATATGCTTCAAAGCCAAGAAAATTCTCGTCTTTCAGTAAGATCTCTTGTTCATATGCATATAGAAGAAAACTTAATCTTATCCTTCTTAAATGGAAATCTAACCACTAAAAAGTAAAATGCTGTTCAGGGTTTTGACCAAAGGGATGAAACCTGCAAACCTCACCATAACCCTATTACATTTATCTGCAATTGTTGAAAATCAATGCTGCTGTAAATACATATAGTAGGGATGAGGCCACACTAATGAGTTCTGATGAACATCAAACAAAGCCAAAGAAGACAGTTAAACTATGCAGAGGCTAAGTCAGTAATCCTTATTGGCCCAGTAAAACTAAACTAAATGTTGACCTTCTGATTGGAGGCCAACTGAACTTCAAACAAGAATATGACGTTTGCCTCATAAACCTATATGGTTAAACTGTTCATAAAAGGATGCATTCATGGCCAATTTCATTATTCTCCTTAATGTGGAAACTGTGATGGTTTTAACCAGATTGATAAACAGAGCTTATCAGTTTTATCGTCGAAGGGCACATTTCCTTTCAATAAACATGGTCATTTAAATGAGAAATCAAGAAAAATGTCAATGTTCTTGTTGTGAATGTGACCTATAAAGACCTATAAGAAATGCTTTAATAACTTGGGTCAAACAAAAGCAATACCTCTGCAGCTGAATCAAAGTCAAAGAGACCTAGCTCTTTCCCAAGTCGAAGATGGTCCTTGACAGGGAAGCTAAACTCATGTGGGCTACCCACCTGTAACAGAACACACAGAGAGAAAAATGAAAGGAAATAAAGTAACTGAAGCTGCAATTTAGCCTGTGCATCCTCACTCTCCAACATTCACATGCAGAAACATGAAAAAGGAACAGAATTACGAGAATCGCAGAAGCAAGCTTACCATTTTTCTCACTGTGGAACAATCTTCATCACCGATTGGAACATCTGGATGAGTCATGTTGGGTATGCATTGTGCTTCTTGCTGAAGCTCATCCGTAAGCTTAAGCAAGTCTTCTTCTAATGTTGCAAGCCCTTCCTTCAAGTTCTTTCCTGAATGCATAAATGGGAAAATAAAAAAAACAAAGTCATTCCCAGTTATGATTCCACTGGAAAACAAGAGAGTGACTAAGCATGATTAATTCTACCAACATACCTTCCTCTATGAGTTTTTGACGCTCTGATGGTTCAAGTTTTCCTTTCATCTTATTTGCCACTACATTTCTTTCACCTCGAAGCTGTTCAACTTCCTGCTATCTGGGAGTAAACATCAGATAATACCAAGAACCAAACTAGCTTTATTTTCCACTCCAATTATTTGTTCATGCATAATGCGAATTGAACACATTTAATGCTCTAGTACTGCTTCTTGCTTAGAACACACTTGTGCATTGGGCACTAACTAACAGAGGAAAGCATCACTGACACTGCTTTACATCTCTAGTAAAAAAAAAATAAAGTAACTTAGCTCAGCATTTTCAAATCTACACTAAACTAGCATTACTGAGACCAATGAGAAGCAACATAAAGTGACCAGCATTACATGTAGCATCAGGAAAGCATGTGCCATGGTATCGTTGTCAAATAACAACTTCGAAACTCAAATCCACCTAAAAGCTCAAGCTTGTAGACGCCGAAGGTCATGTGAGGTCATTGTACTATAGCGATGTGGAATTTACACTCTTTAACAATCATTTGCTTGAATGACGCACAAAATTCTCCGCAATAAACTAAATATAGTCAAAAATTTCAGGAAAATGATACACAATTGGGCAAAAAATAAATTGAAACCTGACCTTTTGAAGAGCTAACATTTTCTCATAGAGCTCAAGAACAAGCTCCAAATTGGCATTGGAGTTCCTGTTCTTTATATTCCGAGCAACTTCATCCTTATTTTCCCTTATCCACTTGAAATCTATCGCGGCTTTCCATTGCGGCTTCACCGCTGTAATCCAAAATCCAGACGACGCCATTTAAATTAAAGACATAATAATAACAAACTGGAAAATCAACTAAAACCAGCAAGCAAGCAAAAATTAAAAAAAGGAAAAAAAAATCACCTTCTTTAGCAAGTATCCTATCCGCCGCGGGTGCTGTTTGGACAGCCGCTGAGGTAGAGAGAGCTCTGACTATGGCCAGGAGTGAAAATGGAAGTCTCCGGGGATTATGATTTCCACGGCGGGGAAAGAAATTAAAGGTTAGGGTTTTCGATATTGGCTTCAAAATTAAGCACGACGAAGAAGACGAAGCAGGAATCGCCGCCAGCTTTAGGGTTTGGATGGCCGTCCCGCCCAAACAGCACTGCAAGCCCATGGCTGTTATTTTCTTCACACAAGCTCTCTCTTTCTCTCTCTCTCACGCTAGCCTCCTGCTGTTTAGTTTATTATTTATCAAACGGATTTTCCAATTTTTTTCTTTAAAAAGAAAAATCTCAGTAAATTGTCTTATTGGGCTTCAGATTTGGATCGGCCCCAATTGGCCCATGTAGGAGGGCTGGCCGTGTACATGACGTTCCGTTACGAGTGAGTTAACTCGAGCCAATAGGAAGCGAGAGTTTTAGCTCCGCAATCCGACACGCATACTGAGCTCGAGCGCATCCTGACCGTCAATCTGACCTGAGAAAAACAAAAGAAAAAATAACGCAAGGTGACAACCATCCAACCGTACGATTGAGCGCCGAAAAAGCACAGTGCGAGCTAATCGTGGCCGTACGTAGGTCTCGCTGCGTGCATGAAATCGCCTATAAATGGCCCAGCGGCCATTGTGCTAAGAATCCAACACCTGAGCTTATTGGTTTCTCCTGTCGTTTTCTCGTTTGAAGATATTTCGGGGTACGAGTTAATCCTTCCTCTCTTCTTCTTCTTCTTCTTCTTCAAGTTACACAGAAATGCATGCCATTGTTTTTGCAAGAAAATATAGTAACGCCATTGTTAATGTTCACGATGGTGTTATTGCTGCGTGTTGTTTTTTAGAAGAATGGCCCGTACCAAGCAAACTGCTCGCAAGTCCACTGGAGGCAAGGCTCCAAGGAAGGAACTCGCTCGCAAGGCACTGCCTTCTGCACACGACTGAAGAGCTTCTTTCAGCTTCTTTGTATTGTTTATTTTTTGGCTTTGGGAGCTGAAAGTTGCTTGTGTATCGCTTTGATTTTATTTGCTGGTAACGTCTTCTCCAGGCTGCAGGCAAAGGCAAGAAGCTCCAGCCCTCAGCAGGAGGTGTGAAGAAGCCTCGCAGATTCCGTCCTGGAACCGTCGCTCTTCGGTATAAAATCGCTGCCTTCTTAGGACTGGGATGTTGCTTTTGATGATGATGAATTTGACGTAATTGTGTTAATTAATGTTCTGGCTCAGGGAGATCCGAAAGTATCAGAAGACCACTGAACTGCTGATCAAGAGGCTTCCATTCCAGAGGCTTGTTCGTGAAATTGCCCAAGATTTCAAGGTATATAACTTTATATATATACGGTGCTGTTTTGTTTCTTTGTTCTTCCTCTTTTTGAGTTTATGCGTTTGGCATGTTATCAATTCATTATTGATTGCATGAAGCCGAGGCAACCCCTCCTTTTTTTTTTTTTTTTGTAATTTGATTTCGATACTAATTAAATGGGTGCGTGCGCTGTATTGCTTTTGGATGCAGGCTGATCTACGATTCCAAAGCCATGCAATCTGGGCATTGCAGGAGGCAACCGAAGCTTACATGGTTGGACTGTTTGAGGATGCTTTTCTCTGTGCCATCCATGCCAGGCGGGTGACCATCATGTCCAAAGATATTCAGCTTGCTAGGAGGATCCGCGGGGAAAGGGCCTGATCAAGCTACTCCTGTGCGTCTGCTATGACCTGACAGTGAGATGCTTTAGCAGCTGGGCCTGATGAAGATTCTTGATGATTTGAATACTCGCTAGGAACTTTAATTAGATATTTTGGAGATTTCTCCATTTTCAGTGCTAGTTCTCGTTTTATATGGTTTTAATTGAGCATCATATTGGGACTCTCATTAGGTCAGGAATGGCTTACCTTGAATAGCTCAATGATGTAAGACTGCGATTAAACGCTCGTCAATTCCACCTATCTCTGTTTGTTAAAAAGATGTTCACACTTTTTGTTGCCTTTGCGTTGCTTTCTCTTTCTTAACCGGCTCGAATATTCCGTATTGTGAGGATTTTCTTTTTAATTGTTTGGATGTACTGGAGGGGACAAGCCGAGAGAGAGAGGAGGGGGGAAGTTTTTTCATGGTCGTCATCGCTCTATGAGTGTGCCTGTGGCTACCTTGCATTGCATGAGTTGTATCTTTCTGGAATGTATCCATGGGACTCATGGGAGCATGCTGAACATTACATATAAATTTGAAATTTTCTTTGCAATTACCTAATACACTAATTAATTAGATGCCCTCCTGAGCTAGCATGCATAATATTAAGTTCTCCTAACTTTGGCCATTACTTCTATGTTGGTGTTGCTTTCTGGCGACGTACACCAGATTTCTTCTGGTGACAATTTCACTGGACAATAAAAGCTTGTGAATATGTGCACTGTATCGGTGGGCACCTGCCAAATGTAGCAATTGACATTGAGGCATATGTCCTCTCCATCTCAAGTATGCCTGGACGCTGGCCGTCCTCTGCCACCCTAATTCATTATTTGGTTTCAGAGGTTGAGTCTAACTTGCTCAGAAGGCAACGGGGCGTGAGGATTTTGTGAATGGGTATAGCCATGGGCCGTACGAAAATCGGGCTTAACATTTAAGCGGGCCACACTGGACCAGTCTTGGAAAATGCTTTCAGGATGGACGCAATTTTTAGTTAGGCCTTGCCCCCTAAAAACTAAGCCCAGCCCCACCATTATTACGTAATTTAGATACGCAATACACGAACACACCAAAACTCGAATGCAAGCTTACAGTTGACTTCGTTCATGCAAAAGATCTTGACTTTCTTTAAGACTTAAACGTGATTAAGGCGCAGTAGACCTTTATTATGCAACAAACAGTGCTACAGTTGTCCATTGGGTTCCGGCCAATTATCAACAACTCTCCACAGAATAGAGAAAGATGGGGGAAAATTTGTCATAAGTCTTCATCTTACAGATGACTGATGACAGGCAGCATCTGTCACATGAATAATACATTCTATATTGAAATTTGGACTAGTTTTAATGGCGCTCCAAAATTTCTTATTAACTCTTTCGTTCAAATAAGACATTCCCTGAGAATACACTTCTCTTCCAAAACACTCGTGAGGTGAGAGACTTGGATTTAGTTGTTGAAGGCATGCTCCGAATGGGTCTTCAAAAGGACACCATCTACAGGGGACCTGGAAAGGTGCCATTCTCCCTTTGCTCATTCCATCTCTCTATCTGGCATCCATTAACAAAAAAAATAACAATCAACATAATCAATTCAGGCTACTGATGAAACCGATGCTAGTAATCAATTCCAGAAAGCTGACTTTATACTTAAGGATGGGGAATACCTTGTTTAATATCCCACTCAAAGCAGAAGGAAAAAGATTAAACAATTTTTTAATTTGCAAAATGAATGATCGCTTATATTTGGACTGCACGTAAATGACAATCTTAACCATAGTTCCAGGAGATCAGATGTATAAGCCAGAACAAGAAGGTACAACAAAATTGGACTTGATAAGGTTGCCTCAAAACCAACTATGCTAATTAATCTGTTTCCTAGTTAAAGCTCAACAAAATCAGCAACTCAACCCCTCCAAAAAAACATCAACACAATCTCCATGTCACACAAGTGTGCGTTCATAAAACCTTTGTGATGACGCAGAAACAGTCCCTTCATTTGGTAGCTATATCTCAATTAAAATCTGATGAAAAACAGATATATATCCAACAACATCATAGTCACAAAACATAGATTTTTTGTCAGATTCGTAAGCACTTTTCTTTTTAGCACACTGGAAAAGGAAACAACAAACTAACTACAGGCTAAATCCAACCCAGACTAATCTGCTTCCCAAATAGAACCCAGGAACGTGGGACATAAAGTCCAGATTTGCAAGAACTTTGAACATCTTTAATTAAATGTTTCCCAATCAATGTACTTGGATAGCAGAACACATTATCAACTTTTAGAGTATGGAAGAATGTGTGAATACATACCCATTCGCCAGGGCAAAGGGCACGATAATATTTTGCGAACCTGTCGCACTCTTCAGCACCTTCGCCCTTAGCAGCAGTACACCTGGATAAACATCAGAAGCAATATTATTGATCAAAGAAAGTGCCAATGTTAAGGATAAAGCAAGAAACACACAAAATTGTAGAAAAATCATAGAAAGTTTGACTTACCGGTGATACTCAATGTATCGTGTAAAGCAGTGCCTAGTTTGATTTGTGGTTGGAAAACGAAAATCAGCAGGTGCAGTCTCAAGCTGGATGCCAACCAGGCAAACCCCGACACAAAAGTTAAGAAATAGTACATATAAAACTGGAAGTTGCACTTCTGTGAGGAAGTTACAGTGTTAAACCATCCACACTAAATTCTAAGAAAAATAGCAGTACCTTTATCTCTGGTTCCTCTTCGGAGACTTCCTCTTCACCAGATTGTTCCTCTTCAGTTGTTTCGTTGCTTTCCCCAGTGGAAGCAGGAACAGCATCACTGTTATCTTCAGCAGAAGCAGGATGAGTTTCCGTGCTTTCTTCAGAGGCAGCAGGACTATCATCAGTTTTTACTTCAGAAACAGCTTCTGATATTTCCTCTGCCTTTGCTGCAGCAACTTCCTCCGGAGCAGCATTCACTGGATTTACTTCTTCATTTGCTTCAGTGGGTTTTAAATCCACATCTGGCTTCTCCTCTTTTTGCTTCAATAAATATTGCTACATGTGGGAACAGAAGACTATATAAGAATTACCACATATTGCTAGGGAAAACCTAGCTTCTTTTGCTATCAAAGAGGAAAGAACAAGAATGTTTGAAAATTCTGAATCGTAAATTCTTGAAGGTCTAAACAGCAATTGCTTTAAATAGTATGTGGGCCTTCTATGCATTTCTAGTAGTAATAGAAACTTTTAACAGTTAGCTGGAAAGCTAACCACTGGAACAAAGTCATATTCATGCCGAAGAGAAGTTTAAAAGAATTATGAGCACAGAGAGTCAAACACATCCTCAGAAACCAATCTATAAAAAAAGAGGTCGCACCAGAGCTGAAAATTTCCAGTTAGAATATAAAGAAAGCAAGAAGCCATGTTCAAACTTATTGACACTAACTCCTATTTTCATTCCATTTGACCCAGCTCAAAAAAACTCAGAGGATACTATAGAGAACTAACGATTTTATCACATCAGAATCCTACTTATAGTCTTATGCAAAAATTGCTTGGTGTGTGATTCTTTTAGCAGCTTGTTTTCAATTTGAAGTTCCTTGATCAAGTCACAGACTCACAGATGCCCAAATGAGCTGTTCATAGGCATCAAAATCAAACTCCTAGTAAGAGCCTGGACCAGTCAGAATTTAAACCAGTGACACTGGTTTGCTTGTTGTTCAATCAGATGGGGAAATAGTTCATTAACTCGCAACAAACCACCAGTTTCTAAACAATTTTGGATTCACTCAACAGATTTAAGTATCAATTTGACAAGGTCAATGCATCTGCGGCCCTCATAATTATAACACAGAAACGAAACGAAACAAAAATGGAACATACGTGCCAAAAACGCAGATCATGTTTAGAGCAGTGCACCAAATTCGATACCTTTTTACATTGCAATTCACTTCTTTCCTATTCTTAATCACTTCTTATTGTTATACGTGTCGTCTTGGAGTCGCATCGCTCCGAATTCTCAGGAATTTTCTTTTTTCCTTTGAGAAAAACGTATCAACAGCAGGATTTGCATTTTAAAACAGGAACCGATCTGATATCCATTAAAAGAAAAGAAACGACGAAGATTCGAACTATTCCGAAACGCGGAAAAACCAAAGAAATGGAAGAACGGAAAAGATCGGAGCAGAGTAAAATAGATAGATAGATAGATAGATAGATAGATAGATAAATAGATAGAGAGAAGGTACCTCATGGAGGGTGAGGGTGGGCTTGTCGGCGGCGGCTTCCGCCATTAGTCAGAGGAAGAAGCGATCTGCTTGCTCGCTGGTTCCAGACGGGGGGGCGGCCTTTTCTCGGTCGTCCCTATCACACTGCCGAGAAATGATAAAAGAGGAGGAAGATGGCTTTGCCTTTTGACTGTTTAGCTTTTAGGTTAGGACTTAGGGGAGCAGTGCTTTTTTTTTTTTTTAATTTTTTTCATATACCTTTTACTGACTTACCGTAGAGATTAAAGAGAAAAAAAAAAAAAGTAATAATGAGCAACGCATCAGATCCGTGAGCCACGTAACGTTTCGTGTTTTTGGTTTGGTGAGAGATGGGTTAATTTTTGGAGGAGTTGCTGGCCGCTATCCCATCCATTAATCTGACGTCTGAGTCCAACAGGAAACAATTGCTTTTCGGTTTGCTTTTTCTGGTCCATTGGTCAGTACAGCAGGGCCTAAGGCCCAGAAGCTATAAAACAAAAAGGCACCCCGTCTGGGCTGAGCACCCCAATTGTTATCTTCCAGTAGCCAGGAAACCACCCCATCTATCTGGCGGGAGGCCCAGGCAGTTGATGTAACCCAAGTGGCAAAGTGAAGGCAAAATTAGAAACCCAAATCGGGTATTTTGTTCCCTCCTCTATACACATTCACCCCAAATGTTTTTGTTACTGATGTCAAATCTCAAAAATCACAACTTGCCCATACGAGAAAGGATGTTGTTATTTATATAATGAAAAAAGTTTCGAGTAGACGATGATGGGACGGAGCTAATGTCGTTGTAGCTAGTGGACGTCATTCTGCCAATAAGAATCTCGAAGGGGTTCAGACTCGGGGGCTCTCCGTGCATTTCTACTCCTGCTGTCACTGTCTTGCCCCAACCCTGACCTCTCCAAAAAGCAAACAATGTCACGTTGATGGTTTAAGAGGGAAAAATCATATTAGCCATTAGGCCATATATTACATACGCGCAAGAACAAATGAAAAAGGGCTGAATTAAACCCGACGGCCTCGCATCCCAAGATTCTTAGAAAGGCTGAAGGAGGTCCCTGGAGGAGGAACAATAAGGAAATCGAAATTACAATGAAATGGGCATACATAATAGCAGAAGAGTTAGATGAATTGGCCTAGTGCTTACTTCACTCATTTTCCGGAAGGTCATGTCGGTTTGACAGAGGGATGTGCACAGAATCTTAATGCGAACTCCCCAAGCTTTCGGTGGGTCAACTTCGATTTCCTCTATCTCTAATGTCTCTCCGGGGATTTCTGCATATTGCAGCTGTTTGTATCGAGGCACGGGAACATAAAAAAACAAGTAGTAAGTCCTCAGCTCACATGATGATCGAGGTATGTTCAAAAGAAGAAAACCTGATACTATACGTTGCTCCATAACAGAAAGTAATGATAACTAAAAGAGATTACAAATTGAAGGGAAATTTAGAGAGAGCCCGATTTGATTCGGATCCTGGAGATGCATGTGCGTATAATATGTACCGGGGGAGATGCATGTAGCTCCTGTCTACTGATCTAGTGGTCATGAAATGTGAATGAGAGAAGAATTCTACCGAACGAGTTTATTGAAGAAACATAAATTGAATTCTAATATGTTTCTTCTTAAACATATATATTTAAAATAAAAAAAAAATTGATGAGGACCACGATAAGCCACATTGTCCAGGTACTTACTTGGCAAGGAGTGGAACCTCAAATTTGGGCTTCAAACCTCCAACAACTGTACCAGCAAGGCTCCTACCTTTAAGAATCTCGCAGCGCCTTGGATTAGGCTGTCACATACACGCAAGAACGAATGAAAAAGGGCTAGCTTTCAGAAGTCTAATGATCAAGAAAATGCCCAGCATTCTCCAACCCCTACAGAAAAGAAACCCATTGGACCACATCATGGGAAACCCATAAGCGAATTCCTTTGAGCCCACCATGCCTAACAAGGCCCATTCAAAAAGCCCACCGAGGTCCTTTGATGACGTGGTGAAGGGATTTAGTTTCAAACTACAGAAGACTACCGTCCAACCTTTGATGCATTACACACCAGGCACTGCAAAATAAAAGGCAGTCAAAGATGAGATGGAGGTGGAAAACAAATAATGAGACATTTCAGCCTCAGGAGCATAGAATATTCAACTCCGCCGTATTAGTGCTTGTTCTTTTTCTCCGGGAAAAGGACAAAAAATAAAATTAAAGAAGTTGGACTGGTGCTATCTTGTACAGCTGGGCGTACTCAACAAGGCCAAGTGGTCAAGGTATTGTCTCGCTAACAATTGATCCGTCGAGGTTACGGAGTTTCCGGGCAAGGCTATAAATTTCAATGGAATGGACCGAATAAAAAAAAAAAAAAAACAAAGAAATTTCAGTTGACGGGAACACCGCACCCCTTTGAATTTCCAGTTAAACCTTCTAGTATAAATTAATTTACTTAAATTTAATTTATATTTTATTATTTAAATATTTATTATTATTATATATAATAATTCACTATTTATATTATTATGTATATTTTTTTATAACATTGCGTGAATTTGTCCAGATTAATAAAATTACATTATTTTATAATTGTCTAACTTATTGCGACTTAACAAGGGAAGTGTGCGGAATTACATTTTAGTATAATAAGACTCGATCGTTTATCCTTAGGTTGAAACTTTTTTATTCGATATCATTTGATACGACATGGATCTTACTGTTAGAGCTCTCGGATCCTCTTACTTAATCTACTATTATATATAGATCATTGACTGAAAAAATAAATTAGTACAATAATAAAATTATTTTATTGTGATTATATTTGAGTCAGGAAAATATTATTTTTATAAAATATATGGGTGAGCCAGTTTGGTGTCTTGGGCACTTAAAAAAAAAAAAAACTCTTTTATGGATTAAAAAAACTCTCCACCGTGAAATTAAAAATAAATATTCTAAATGCACTTAATTTTACAGGTCATATTCACTACAGAGTGAGAGGCATCCCGTCACATTGTACATGGGGAGCGAGGGTCGTAAAGGTCTGAAATTTGAACTCCGGTACTCTAGACGATTTCATTAGCTGCAAATGTCTCTAAAACCTGCTACTACAAAAGATATTACTTGAAAACAAGACTCCCGGACAGTTAATTCTTCGCTTTTCCTTAAAATTCATTTAAACTCGAAAAGAAAAAGGTTGTGAAAGGTTCTACGACCTGAGTTGCAATCTAGAGGTGCCGAGGACATGACAAATTCTTTCGGACAGAAAAAGAAAAAAAAAAGAAAATTACTTGATTATATAACAATATAGTGAAAATATATATAAGATACATGTAATTTATTTTACGACTCATAATTATATATTAAATTATATTATATTAATGTACACGTTATTTTTACTGTGTCATTATTAAATTAAAAGATTAAAAGAAAAGAAAAAAACAAAAAAGCCAGTAAAGCTATGAGGATAAGTAACGGAAGTTTGACCAGAAGGGAAAATTGGAGAGAAAAAAAAAAAAGAGCAATCCTATTATTATTATTATTACAAGTAATTACGGAATTAAAGACGATAACATTAAGCAAAAATAACAAAAGCCTCGATACCTTATCCCTCAATAATCCCATATTCAATTTGCATGCCTCCCAATCACGCGAGCATCTTGGTTATGATGTCCAAAAAAAAAAAAAAGAAAGAAAGAACACCTTATTTATAGAAACAAATAAAAAAGCACTATGATTGGGTTGTTTATTATTCCGGTAATATGCGAGGGAATTTAAGAGCTGTACAATTAGTGTTTTTTGTCCCTAAACGAGAAGAAGATTATTTTCAAGTTATTGTTTAAAGAAAAACTCTCCTGACACGGTCACTGCAAACGCAAGAAAGAAAGAGAAACAGACAGATTTTTACAGGGACAAAGCACCTGATGATCTTCTACTCTAATAAAGCAAAAGATAAGATAGATTGGAGGGGCAGAGAGGGGCAAGTGGGTTTATTTTTGTAGGCCCATGCCCTTTCCTTCTTTTAAGCATCAATAATCCTACGAGAGTATTAAAATTAAATATAAAAATATTTATTTAAATTTATTAAAATATAAATAGTAAATTTTTTAATTAAAAATTGGGGAAAAAATTAATTTTAATTTATAAATATAAATAATTAAATATTTGTACTGTACACTCTCTGTTTATTGAAAAAGAAAAAACATTCAGCAAAAAGCAGGGAACAACAATATTCAGCAAAAAGCAGAGAGGGCCAAGAGCAAAGCATTTGAAACTAAAACAGGCACAGAAATATTCGACCTTTTTCTACCTTTGTATTTTTCTTTTTTTTCTCCTCTCCCTCTCTTTCCCCTTCTCTCTCTGTCTTGAAATACTGGTATCTAACAAAGACTCCAGCTTTAACTTCACAATTATTAATATTCCATTATTCACACACACACACACACTCACTCTCTCTCTCTCTCTCTTTCTCGATCTCGATAATGTGGGGTGACCCTACAGGGCAATCCGGAGGCAGGTATCCCCACCACACAAAAAAACAATCGAACGAACAAACGGAATTAGATGTAGAGACTAGTGGATGATCATTAGATTGTAGATCTAAAAGAGAAAGAAAGAGAAGAAGTGGGAAGGCGCGTTCTTTGGCTACCATAATGGATAAAAGCTGTCAATACTCTGGCGACTCGACCATCACCAGTAGTAGTAGCAGCAGCATCCACGGCAACAACAACAACAACAACAATAGCAGCAGTAGCAACGACAACAGAGATCAGTATCTCAAGCATCTCAACAAGCTCTCCCACAAGATCTCCAAGCCCATCATCCCCAAGAAACCAGCTTTTGGTCAGACCTTAAATATTGACCATCAGCTGCAGCAGCAGCAGCAGCAGGCACCTCAACATCAATCGCAGCAGCAGAATCTGCAGAACCACCAGCAGCAGCAGAGTCTGCAGGCCCAGCAACAGCAGCAGCAGCAGCACCAGCCGCCGGTGTACAATATAAACAAGAGTGATTTCAGGGACGTGGTCCAGAAGCTCACGGGATCCCCGGCCCACGAGAGGATCTCCAGCGCTCCTCCACCAATACATACACCGAAGCCTCCTAGCTCCCGCTTGCAACGCATCCGTCCTCCTCCCCTGGCGCATGTTAGTAACCGCCCGCCTCCCTCGCTAAACAGCACCATCCCCCCTCAACAACCTCCAGTTCCACTCGACGCCCCGCTTAATCCCATCCCAATCGCCAACAGTTTCCTCCAACGGCCACCGGCGCCTCTTTCGCCCCTACCGCCATTTCCTGCGGTTCACACGGCCGCAGAGTCACCGGTTTCTGCTTACTTGCGGTACCTCCAGAACTCGATGTCCACCGTCGATCCTAACAAGCAGTTCTCGGGATTCTCTCCGTTGACCCCTCTGGTTTCTCCGCGCTGGAACAGTCTCGCTGCCTCGCAACAACAGCAGCAAAATAATCAACAAGAGTTGGCAGCACCGCCGCAGCAGGCGATGATTCCTCCATCACAACCGCCGTTCCAGCTGCCAGCGTCGCCGACTCTGCCATTCGGGTGCCTGAACTCGCCGAGGTCACCGTATCCTTTACTTTCTCCTAGTCTTTTGCTCTCGCCTTCTTCATTTCCGCTCTCGCCGACTCTGCCGGTTCCAAGCCCCACATGGAGAGGTCTTTAAATCTTTTCTTCTTCCTCCTCAGGTAAGTTCTACAAAACGTTGTCGTTTCATTGTTTTAATTTGGGTGTAAGCGCTAGGGTTTCTTAGGATTTTAATTACACAGTTTTTGTACATATCGGAAGTTGATTGGATTACCGGTGGTTGGATTGGGCAAGTGTCTGACTCTGGTTAATTAGACTTTCTTTGTTTTTGGTATATGGAAAACGTGTATGAAGAAGACAGGGACATGTGAAATAGCAAAATTCCAGATCTGATTTCATGTTTATGTTGTGATTAAAGTTACGGAATTATAATTGGATGGTGATGATGACGATGATGATTATGGTGTTAGCTTTTGGAATTTCGTAATGTTTGGATTTAATTTGGCTGCATTGCTATGTGAGGCTATGCATGTAGAGTAATTTGCTACCTTAAAGTGGTCTGTTGGTCAGAATCGTTTGTTTTGGGTGGTAATGCTGTTAATGGTCCGTGAATCTACCACTCAAACAAGCACATATTTTTGGAAAAAAGTCCATTAGGAGGTTCAATCTGGTGTATCTTGCAAGGAATACCATTGGTTTATCGCTCGTTTTTTTCATGTGTTCTGTAGCCTTATGCCACTCAACATTATGTTTGCTAATGTGTACAGCTTTGGTCAAATTTGGATTAGTATGTTATTAAAGGATCTCATCACGATCATCTCTATGTTGAAATGTGGGGAATCGTAGTTTAGTGGGAAAAACTTGGGTGGACCGGGTCCAACATTGACCTTGTGAAAAAGTGGTGGTCCACTCAAGAATGGTTCTTAGTGGTTATATCTATTAAGCTGAGTGCTTTAATTCAACGTTGAAGTTGAAAATTAATTATGAGACACATTGCTGGGGTCCTCTGGGATGCTTCTAAGATTTGTTGGATGCACACTTTAAGGTCTTTAAAAGAGAAATGCTATTTGGTCCTCTCCTTGTAGCAAAGCTTTGCCAAACATGGTTTTAGGAACATTTGTGTGGTTTGGGAGTAAGCTGTGTGGCTTTCTGGTTTTTGTAGCTAATCAAGTCTCTCACAATAGCTATTGGTGTTGTACTTCAACAATGCTTAGCTTATTAGAAAAGTTCCAAATGTGCCTTGATACTTGAAGGACTAACATCCAGCAGCTTAGCTTTCCAGTTTCAATGGTAAAATCACTTCCAACATGTCTTCTTATATAATTCTTCTTTGATTGTCATTTGGAGTCGTAATTTCAGCAATATCAACCAGATTTTACCGTGTGTAAAATGAAATTTCCATTTTTTGGTTCCTAGTGGCTGTACCCATAAATCTTACATTACATAATTATTCTTCCTCATACAACTGTTGTTACATTGAGATTTGATGGTTGAAGAACATTTGTGTGGTTTGGTGGGTTTTCCATAGAAGCTCTTTCTTTTCCTTTTTTTTTTTTTTCAATTGAAAAATCTGCTGAGACTTTAGAAATACCATGGCATGGCTCAATGTAATGTTGAGAACCAGTTTTCCCTATATTCCTCCATGTTGAGTGAATACCCACTATGCTGGTGTATCTGCATAGCAGATTCACTGGAGTAGGTTCACTTTGATCAGGGAGCACCAATTAAGAAGCTGCTGAAGGCTGATCTTGGAGCCGTATAACGTGCTGTAATCTGTAGACCATGATGGGTAGTGGCTTTAGTCTCCATATCAATAGAGCAGAGCAGCATGAGACTCTTTGAAGGTTGAACTGGTGCTAGATTGTGCTATGAAGAATCCCAAAAGTTGGCCACCTTTATATTATTTTTTTGGTGTCTTGGGCTGCCTTTAGTTCTGCGGATCCATTTCAAGTAGACGAGGGAGCATCCATGGATGATGTTTCCTTGCTACTTGACTATTCCAGGCAGTGTCAGGCATTCATTCTACCTTGCTTGCTGATATTTTTAGAAATGTTAATTTTGTTGCACCTTCTCCAGGCGAACAAGCAGCTCGGCCTTAATACCCTAATATGGACCGTGCTTCATCTTATCCTCACGCTTTCCGTTAGTAGTCATGGTTTCTGCCGATTGTACCAACGGTTTAGCCTTATCTACACTTCCAACTTCTGAAGAGGGCGGGGGGTATTGCTAAGGTCTCGTCCTTGTTCTTAAATCAGTATGACATGGGCAATTGCATGGTGGGCTTTGTGCATTGATCTAATGCAATGGTACGTGATAAAGCGGTCTAATATGGGACGTCCTGCGATGAAAAACTGGTATGGTCCGAATCCGCCTACACTTTTTCGTGTCAGAAACCACGAAAATTATGAGCTAAATGAAAACATGCCGCGACTGAAGCCATAAGCCTTCCATTCGAAGCGTCAAAGTTAACCAACAAAGTTCCCTTTTCGAACCAAGTTTCGTGTGTGCGCGAGCGCGCGCGAGGGAGAGAGACGAAGAACAACTGTTAAATTTGGTAACCAGCATTTATTAAGAGGAAGATGCAGGAAATTCTTGTCACCACGATATTTGTTAGGAATAATTATACGTACAGGAATCCTGAGGTTCGTACCGGAGGCCAATGGCGCAGAACAGAAAAGTGATGGTGACTCGCGATGATTCGGAATCCAGAGGAGGATTGGGCAATCCTAGGAAATTCTAATTTTCTTTTTTATTAAAAATTTTTTTGTGCCGGCGGCGGAAAAATTAGTCGAATTTTATCGATTCATGTTGTCGCCCGCCGTGCATCCAGTGAAAAATGAGGGTAAAATGAATAAAGTCCGATAATTGCCACTCTCACTTGTTTCTGTGTCCTGTTTGTATACGCGCTCTCCATTGAATCCTATCATAGAAGGGCGCGGGACGGGAGAGAGCGCTTAGCGGATTCCGGGCTAACGGAAGTGTTATCAAGAAGTTTTACTCATTTAAATTCGCAACTTTTTTAACAATTACAGTACTTTTTCTCGATTATACAATATATTTTTAAAAAATATAATGCTTTGGTTGAAAATTCAATACTTCTGATTTTTGCAAAAACATAAAATCGTAACAAGAAATGAAATGCATAGTCTTATTAAGTAGATATGTAAAATGAACTAAAATTATTTATGAATTCGTAACAATTAGTTATAATTAATATTTTTAATTTTATATTTATTGCACGTGAATTGGCAACTTTCTTGCAATAAATATTTCGAGAAATCTACATTTTTTTTCAACAAAAAATCTATATAATATACTATTTTTAAAGGAAGAAAGATTACACAAAATATTTTATATTATGTTGAGAATCTTTGATACAATATATAAAACATCTTTATAATTTTATATTATTTTAATATATATATATATATATATATATATATATATATATAATTTACATATAATATATTATTTATAAAATATAAAATATTATATATGTAATATAAAAACATTTTATATCTGTTTATTTCTAAGAAATTTTATCCGTTTACTTCTATAAAAACCTGGTACAATTTGTTTCTAAATGAAATTTTTGTTTTTTTGGCAAAAATAAAAAAGGACTTCTAATCAAACATCAACATGTAACACTACAGAGAAATATAGCCTTCGACGAACGTTAACATGCGTCGCTTGAAAAGGGATTGACGACGAGTCGGCGACAAACAAAATGACTGAAAAGAAGTGACGACGAAACTACGAATCTCCGATTAAGTATCAGTCATCGCAATTCGAGTCTGCAATCCCCATCGATGCGTTCAGCCTAGAGCCACCCGCGTTTCCTTCATTTTTCTGAAGCATCAATGACTAGAAGCCCTCAACTTAATTGAAAACCCGATGATCAAGTACTCAATATATTTTTGCTGCGAATTCGTTGTATGCCCTTACCTGCTGTGATTAAGGTTCATCTAATTCAAGATGCAAAAGCTCATAAGTCAGTTTTGAGCAGAAAAAGCTTTAGCATCATCATTCATCAAGAAGATAAGTTGCATTCTGAAACACAAATCGATGTGACAAACTAAAAGTGGGGGGAAAAAAGAAGGAAAAACCAAAAAAAAAAAAGAAAAAAGAAAAAAAAAGAAGCATAACATGTTCAACATTTATTACCAAGACAATAGTACCTAAGAACTTGGAATGACAAGCAAATTAGCAAACAAGCACCTTCTCCTATTAAAAACTTATAGAGAAGTTCAACTACTAAACCACAGCATCCTCACTGTTGCTCCTCACCAGGTTTGGGAGCAGCTTCTTTAATCTCATCAGTTCCATCGTCCTAAAACACAAATTATACATAATCAATGTCTTGGAAAAGAACGGAAGATAGCAAAGCAGAAAGTAATGGGACCCAATTAACTACCTGCATATCAGAGGTCCAAAGAGTGAGATTGTCACGAAGAAGTTGCATGATCAAGGTGCTATCCTTGTATGATTCCTCGCCCAAGGTATCCAACTCAGC
Source organism: Bruguiera gymnorhiza (assembly GCA_020883675.1). NCBI lineage: Eukaryota > Viridiplantae > Streptophyta > Magnoliopsida > Malpighiales > Rhizophoraceae > Bruguiera > Bruguiera gymnorhiza. Next base: position 1,810,804 of record JAIRCJ010001047.1, on the reverse strand, counting down.
AATTGCTTCATCAAAGGCCTGAACGTTTAAGAGAACACAATATGAAAAGTTTAATTTCTTAAAATTAGTAGAAATTGTTAAACACGTGAACAGAGATAAATTATACTGATAAGTCATGTCCATAAGGCATTTTGAAATTGGAGGCCAAACACCAAGGCCCTTGCACTCAATTTTCTCATCAGCATTCAGCAACATTCACAGGCTCAGTTATTTTGAACATGCCATGACTAGAGCTTACAGAGGTGAGTTTCATAGTAACCTGTTTAGCAAGACTGCAAGCACGATCAGGAGAACTCAGAATCTCATAGTAGAACACAGAGAAGTTGAGAGCCAATCCAAGACGGATTGGGTGTGTTGGAGCCAGCTCTGCATTTGCAATGTCCTACGAGTAGAAATCAACAATAGAATCAGACATATAGAATAGAATAGAATAGAATATCCAAAAAGGGTTCACAGTTAAATTGATGCAATGGCACTCCACCTCGATACCAACACACGAAAATACACTGTAAAACGGATATGGAACAAAACACTCAAAAGATCTGATTAAGTCACATAGATTCCCAAGTAGGTAACACCAATCCATAACCACAATTTTTCACAATTTACAATTCATACGGCCACATGATCAAACTAATTCAAACACTTGAAAAAGAGAAAAATAAAAAAAAAATCTGACCAGAAAAAAGATGAGTCTAGCAAACATCCAAAAGTTCTCAGAGAAATATAAGCTAAACAGCAACTAACAAAGAGAGAGAGAGAGAGAGAGGCTATGCGAACTTTACATACAGAAAAAAGAACAAATCTAGAAAAAAGAAGAAAAGGCCAAACCTGAGCAGATTTGTAAGCGGAGAGGGTGCTCTCGGCCGCCTCCTTCCTCTCAGCTCCAGTCTTGAACTCGGCTAGATACCTGTGGTAATCCCCCTTCATCTTCAGGTAGAAGACCTTGGAATCGCCGGAGGAGGCGGAAGGAATAAGCCTGGAGTCAAGCAACTTCAAGATCCCCTCGCAGATCGTGGATAGCTCCTTCTCGATCTTAGCTCTGTAGTCACGGATCACGGAGACGTGGTCCTCGTTGCCGCGGCTCTCCTCCTTCTGCTCGATAGAGGAAATGATCCGCCAGGAGGCGCGTCGGGCTCCGATCACGTTCTTGTAGGCCACGGAGAGAAGGTTGCGCTCCTCGACCGTGAGCTCCTCGTTGTCGACGGCCGCCGAGACCTTCTCCATGAATTCAACCATCTCCTCGTAGCGCTCCGCCTGCTCGGCCAGCTTCGCCATGTATACACTCTCCTCGCGTGCCGATGTTGCCACTGCCATTGTTAGCCTGACAGAGGTAAGATCTGGTTCTTGGAATGGAGACGGACCGGGTGTGTGTGAGAGCTAGAGAGAGAGAGAGAGAGAGAGAGAGGGGGTGGCTAATTTTGATTCCGAAGGAGTGGCGTTGCTAATTTTTGGGGCTAGTGCGTGGGTGTGGGGATGAGGAGGGGCAATGATTGTGTTGGGGGAAGAATGGCGGAGGGTATCGTAGGATCATGGGATCTGGACCGTTGGATTAGAATTTAGAAAATGGGCAGGATGAAAAAATAAAAAAGAAAGGCAGCTGGCAGCACACGGGGATTGGTTGAGCTCCAGACTGAGAAAGGCGCGCCCCTTTTCGCTTCCCATCTGAGAGATCCGTCCAGTTGCGGTTTGAATTTTGAAAATGGATTGATGGGCCTCCCGTAGATATGTGGGCTTTCGAGTCTCTTGTCTCGAGATATGGGCTGATGTTTGGGCCTCTCTGGCCTTGTCAAGAGCACTAAAAAAGGATCGTAGCAAGGGCTCCATTTCTTGTAATTCTTTTTTTTTTTTTTTTGTTTTTACTACTTTTTGAAGGCAGAGACTTGAGACCGAGGATGCTCTCACCCTGCTAGAGGCTAGGGAGTGGCCATTGTTTTAAGATGATGTTCTAACAATTAATGGCCATCAATTCTTGTAGCAGCTGGAATCATGTCGACTATATTACTTTAAAGGTTTTTGTATTTATAGAATTTAATCATATACTATTAACAAAAATTCTAACTTGAAACTGTGTAATTTTAATCAACTCCACTACACTATTTTTATTTTTTTTATTTTGGGTATCATACACACCATTTTTACTTCAAGGGGTTATATAAGTTGCTATGTTAATTTTTAATTAATTTTTTATTGTTTGTACAAAAAAAATTATCAATCATGATAAAATCATTCACCAGAGGAGATATAAAGTTTGTTATGCTATTAAGGTCAAGCTGTGAACAAAGTTAGGTCTTGCAAAAAATAATAAAAATAATTATATGTTTTAGAAACATTATAATGAGGGAGTTTTAATAATAATGTAAAAAGCTCGACCCTAAAAGAATGGGCCAGGAAGGGCGCTGACCGTTAGGCTCATGACTGGAATATCTAAGAGACCTCCACTTCACCGGTGGGTCGCTGAGGAGAGGGCGTTTAAAACCCGCGAGTCGCTTCGCCGCCTCAGTGCCGCTGCGCCCTTCTGGTTTTAATTTTGGATTGGACCTAATAATTGCGCTTGGCCTCCTTATAACATTCAAGAAATGACAGCATCCAGAGCAAAAGCATAACACATCGTTATCGCGATGGTTTTTTTTTTTTTTTTGGGGGGGGAGGGGGGGCGTCCATCAAGGATTCTTATCAAAATTATTTATTTTTTTTTTTTTTGGGTTTTTGTGAAGTATCATTTTTTGCCCTACCCTACAGGATCCTTTTCTTTCATTTTTTGTTTTCCCTATATTAAACGATTGCTTTTAGCAATACCCTGAAACTCGAGTACAATTGAACCAACGTACCCACGATGTTGATGGACCTTCTTCTAATTTCATTGTATTTAGAGAAAAAAAAATATTATTATTATTATTATTATTTTTTTTTGAATAACTTCTTAGGAAGTCCTAAATTTTAGAGAATTTTTGTAATTGAATTTAAATTCTTTTTTATTTTCCAAACGAGTCATAAATATTTAGTCTTTAGTCCATTCAAGTCTTTTCTTTAAGAGAATTGGTCAAACTGTCATGTATCAAAATACCCAAATACACCCCCAAAAACCCAGAAATAAGGAACAGGTCAGGGGTCAGTTTGTGTTCCTGAAATGTAGTTTCTTGAAGCGATTAGTGCCACTTCGTGCTTAGTCACTCGGTTTCTTTCGTGACCGTGTGCAACAGAACTTTCTGTTCTTCCCCAGAGGGACCCCTCCGCGCCGAACTAACAAATATCACCAGCTTGTGTTTGCTTTTACTTTGCTTTTTTCTTTTTCTTTTCCTTTGCTCGATCAAAAGCTCAGCCAACCCAGATTCTCAAGCTTTTTGTATCTTTATTTTATTTTATTTTATTTTATTTCCAGCTCTCTATCTGGCAAGAAAAAAACACTTAGTTGAACTTAATTCACTAATATAGGGTAAAAAATATTTATGTGTACTTACTAGAAAATTTCTTGTCTTGACACCAAAATCTCATCTTTCATCATTCTATACACTTGTTTATACTCCTGTCTGACATTTCTATAACTGCAGTCGACCCATCCACCTTTCTTCCATGCAATACTTTTTATATCGCAAAAGTCCCCGGCTTATCCTTTATTTGTTTATACGTAGATTTTGTAGGATGAGGAGGTGGATACATAGGTGTAACTGTTATTGGGATTGTCGCGGTTTTCCGATGGAGCGTTATGAGATTGTGAAGGATATTGGGCCTGGGAACTTTCGGGTGGCCACGCTGGTTAGAGATAAATGGACTTTACTGAGAGAGGCCGAAAGGTCTTGTTTTTGTTTCCATTTTAACTCCTCAATCTCTCTGTCTTTTTTTTTTTTTTTGGCTCTTATGAAAGTTGCCTTCTGAGCTTGTTTTTGCCATCTGGCTCATGACCTATTGTCAAGTTGTTGTTGGGTTGATTGATGGTTGCTTCTCTGATTTTGTAGATTGTTGAACACGTGGTCAGAGAAATCATGAACCACGGCCCATTGAAGCATCCGAATATAGTTAGATTCAAAGAGGTTTGTTATTGAGCATCTGGTCTGCTTTGTGTCAGGATTGTTGAATGCCGCAGTAGGCAAAAAAATTTTGCTCAGTAAGTAGGATAAGTTGCTAAGTAAGGTTATTTGAGGACCAAACTCACGTTCTTATTTCTTTTTACTTTCTTGATAAGCTAATAGCAGTTTAGAGTTGCCATTGGCAGTTTCTAATTATTGAAAACTAAGTAGTGAATGCGGATTTAGTGAAATAATCACTTCATTTGAGATGCTCTCTTTACCGGTCCTGTTGGCATCTACTCATCCAGCTATAGCCATGGAATATGCTGCATCAGGGGAGCTGTTTGAGAGAACATGCATTGTATTTAATGAAGTCAAGGTTAAGCACAGAAGAAATTTTAATCTGAAATAGCTTAGGAACATTAAATAGAATTAATTAAAGTAGCAAATTGGCACTATGAATCTAACATTTTCAACGGGAGAATTGTATTTATCAGCGCAACATTTGATCGATTGTCATGCATTTGATCAGGCAAGGTTTTTCTTCCAGCAGTTTATATCAGGAGTTAGCCACAGCCATTCTATGGTACAACCTCCAATCCTCTGGAATTACAGATTTGATTCATGATCGTTGATAACATAGTTTTGCTTTTTGCGGCAAATCTTTCCTAAAGATCTTAAACTTGAAAATACGCTCCTTGATGGCAGCACAGCACCATGCGATTTTGGCTATTTAAAAGCAAGTTTAAACTCAGGCTAAGTATAATTTGTGGGCATCAAGTTTCGTAAATGTCCAATTACTAATTGTTTTGCTTTATTGCCTACTCAGTTGTGTTTCATTCTCAACCAAAATCTGCAGTAGGAACACTAGCTTATGTTGCACCCGAGGTCCTGTCAAATAAAGTAATATGACAGGAAGGTGATTCTTTATAATTCTTTTTGTTTACATGCTATTTTCATCTGTTCAGAAGCCAACTATAATCCATCTGATCTTCAAGATTCATGGATTGCAAATGTTTGGTCTTTAGGAGTTACCCTATATGTGATGCTAGTGAAGATCCTCGTGATCCCAAAAACTTCAAAAAGACAATTGGGGTGAGTAAAGCTAATACTTGATCATCCCCTTATTAGTGGCAGGCATACTTTATTGTTGAGTTACTGTAAAATTATTGTTAATTCTGTAACTTATTACCGTTGTTCAATGCATAGGATCCTCACTATCCACCATGCAATTCCTGATTACGTACGAGTTTCTGTGGGGTGCAAGCATCTTCTATCTCAAATATTTGTAGCAAACCCTCAAAGGGTGCAACTCCATTTGAACAGAAGTGTATGAGATGTGTCACCCGCTACTACACACATGTGATTTAAATACAGCCCGTTCCTTTTCATTTAAAAGCCTTACTATTTGGCAATGGCTTATTTGTCTACTATTTTCAACATGACAATGCAAGCTCTTAAGATTGAATGATTGTGATAAAGGAAAATATTGCCTATTTTAACTCTTCAGATTAAATACGAATGATGTCATCAAATTTGCAATCCTGTTGCCCTCACCATGAACATGAGACATTTTGACGTGCCAATTCTGATGCAACATCTCTCCACAACCTTCAATGAGATTATGCTGCGGATGCGTTATGGAGACTCCGCAGCAGAGATCTTGCAGCAAAGTTTGAGAATCTAATTCAAGCCATATCTTCCTATACCTCGAATTCCAAGCCAATTGTAGCCCTTCTCGGACTCCCCAAAGCTCAGCTACAAAAGAACTACAGGAGCCAATATAATAGCTAATTAAAGGGATTTATTCGATGTATACAATTAGTCCACCAAATGATTTAAGTCTCCTAAGATTTCCCTTAAATTTAGTTTCGAAAGTCGTCCAATCGAAGGAAGTTGAGGTTGGCTATGGTTGGGCTTAGGTCGTTCAGTCGTCAAGTGAATGCATCAAACTCGACCTGAAAGCCCATTTGACAAAGGAGCTGAGCCCGAACCTGCTGGGAGTGGCCCATGCCCTTGCAATTCTGCCCACCATGCCACTGTCTTCAGCTAATCATCAACCCCAAATACGACTAATCGCAAAATGTCCAGTCCATCTATCCAAAGAAAGATAAAAAAATAAAAAAATAAAAGCCCAAAATGTTCAGTACACGTGTACGGCGGATATGCTGCAGAAACAGTGATATCCAATATAAAATTCCCTTTAAATATGAGTGAGTGAACCCCAGCCGAAAAACCCTAAGCAGGCCTAAGGCAGAAGGACTGAGGCAGGGTTTCTCTCATTTAAACGTTCTCGCGCAGCCGCTCCTGCCCGAAGAGCAGTAACGAACATGAAGGTTCGGCTTCTTTTTCAAATAAAATAAAGATCCTGATTTGATTGATTTCAACTCAAAAACAAAACCAAACCCAGATTTCATTTTCATGATTCTCTGAATCTAATTCTCGTTTATTTATTTATTTTAATTTTTTTTTCCTTTTATACTTGGCGAGCAGTTCAATATCGCGAATCCCACTACGGGATGCCAAAAAAAACTCGAAATCGATGATGACCAGAAGCTGTAAGCTCTTTTTTCTTGCTGAAGTTATTTGTTTCTATGGATGTGTTGTGTGGGGTTTACTCACTCGTTTACGTGAAGCTGCGTGGGCTTTCTATTTGCATTCTTTTGGGGTTTCTGCCATGAACTTGTTTGATTAATGCCTCCTATGTGGAAACCGGTAGTTGTATCCATCCATATGTGTTGATAAATATGGCACTTAGGCTTTTGGGTCTTGCAATTGTTAGCATTGAAGATGACAACCTAGTTTAAAATTTTTTCCAAATAAATGGTTGTGTGAAAGAGAAGAATTGGAGTCGCTAGCAGCAATTTTCTCTTTGTCTAATAGATAAGCTACTGTCGTCTGTCTCTTCTCTAAGGCATTTTCAGTGCACGAGGCTCTGACACTGTGGGGCCTAGGGAAGGGTTGACGTTTATTGAGCATGCCATGCTTTTTCCTCTGATGATCTAATCTAATCACTTCGCTTGTGTAATTAGCTGCACTTATTTTAGCCTATTGCACTTCATTTTAATGACAAATATGTTGTGGACTTATATTGAGAATAGAGAAGTAGTTTTGTTGGCTTAGTGGCTCCAAATGTTTGTGGCAGTCATTTATACATTGAGCATAACTCTTTAATCCAGATTTTTGTGCTTGTTTTTTAAATCATGACAGCCATTAAGAGGATACTATAAATTGTCAATTTGCTGACCTTACTGGGTTATTTCATCATCAGTTTCTTGCCCTTTATTTTACATGCTTCTCACCTCTTACTATTTGATTCTGTAGCCGGGCTTTTTTTGACAAGAGAATCTCGCAGGAGGTCAGTGGAGATGCTCTTGGAGAGGTAATGCATATCATGTGATCCTACTCTATATCAAGATCTTAAATGGCACTTGTTTAACTTTCATTTACTTGGTATTTTTGATAGGAGTTCAAGGGGTATGTTTTCAAAATCATGGGAGGTTGTGACAAGCAAGGGTTTCCCATGAAGCAGGGAGTGTTAACCCCTGGCCGTGTCCGCCTTCTGCTTCACAGAGGTTGGTGAATAACTTTTGTTGTTTTAGACCTTGTTAGGTTATTTCTTAAATCCTCATCAGTCTTCTTAGCTTATACTGCAAATTAGATAATTAACTCAGGTGTTCTGTCTTCTTGACCTAAGGCAAAATTCATTCATTTTTGTCTGCACAGGAACCCCCTGCTTCAGAGGCTATGGAAGGCGCGATGGAGAGCGTAGGAGGAAGTCTGTGCGTGGTTGCATTGTCAGCCCAGACCTTTCTGTTCTGAACTTGGTGATTGTGAAGAAGGGTGAGAATGATTTGCCTGGATTAACTGACATGGAGAAGCCAAGAATGAGGGGTCCTAAGAGGGCATCTAAGATCCGCAAGCTCTTCAATCTCTCTAAGGATGATGATGTCCGGAAATATGTGAACACTTACCGTAGATCATTTACAACAAAATCAGGTAAATGTTTTCATATGCTCATCTGCCTTCTCTATCTCTAATTGTAGGGAGGGATGAGTTGGGGAAGTGGCTGTCCAATTTTTATTTCTTCTAAAACTTTGGCCCATTTGCCCTTGCATTACCATTCGGCACTGGGATTCTGTGTTACAGGAAAGAAGGTTAGTAAAGCTCCTAAAATTCAGAGGTTGGTGACACCATTGACTTTGCAAAGGAAGCGAGCAAGAATTGCGGAGAAAAAGAAGAGAATTGCCAAGGCTAAGGCGGAGGCTGCTGAGTACCAGAAGCTCCTCGCCACAAGATTGAAAGAGCAGAGAGAGCGTCGTAGCGAGAGCATAGCCAAGAGAAGGTCTAGGCTGTCTGCTGCATCTAAGCCATCTGTTGCAGCTTAGGTCAATACTCCCTCAAAGTCATTGAGTTTTGACAGCGAGATGAATGTGTGATTTTTATTAACTTTTCATATTTTGAGGGGTTCCAGGAATGTTCTGAAGGTGTTTTTAACAGTTGTTTATTTGAGTGTTTCACATGGCTATTTGACATTGTCAGATTTTAAATGACTTGCTATGTTATTTTTCGGTTGCACTAGGATTCATTTCATTCTTCAATAACATGGGTACGCATACTGGCATATGGAATTTAGTCTCAATTATTATGATCTGGACTAGCGACACAATTGAGATGGTTGCGTTTGTACTTGGAATGTGGTTATTATAGGTTCAGATCATTTTGGCTTGTCGTGAACAAGCTCAAGAAGCAGAATTAGTTGCATTCTGGATGAAGAAAGTTCAGAATTTTGTGCTTTAGGAGCAGGACGTTGCCGCAGGTCTAGGCTGGAACTATTTCTGCACGTTTCGCGCCGTTCTACTCTGCCGTGTCCGACTCCTAAGTTTGCACGGATGTAAGTTGAAATCAACTTATTGTTTCAATTTGCAATGCCAACTAAGTTACCGTTGTTGGGACACTAATATCTCTATTTATTGATTCTTATTCCATGGAGTGGGGTAAATCTAAGTTCTTTTTAGCAACGGCGAAGCAAGGTCTAAGGTCGAATGAAATGAAACTCCATGATAAATTTCTGAACCGTTTAACCGAAAAAACAATGCAGTATGGTTGAAGAAATAAATAAAAGATGAATGGAGCGTCAGGTACTCAAAATCTAAACTGACGGTGACGGTCCAACCGAATTACGTTTGTATTTCTACGCAAACAAATCTCATGAAACATGCACGATTCCATATTTAGAATAGCCATTTAGGCCCTAGCTGTAGGCCTACAGCTGCGGTCCTGGGATCACGAGATCCCAAGTGCCGCTTTTGCGTGGGTTTGCAATTTGAGTGATGGTTTATTTTGTATTAGTTAAATTTATTCTTACATGTAGACATGAGATCCTTTTTCGGTATATCATAAGATCCTACTCTAGTGGACTAGACTACGTGCTGGACCCTGATAGCAAAGAATAAATTTAGAATTTCACCTAGATCTATTATTCATGTGGAGTATTCTACCGCTAACAGTTTAATGGTAATGATAGAACCAATAGATTTCAGGTTCAATTGGACACATCTGCTAGTATCTCTTTCCAAGGAAAGAAAATGGAATTTCTGCAAGAGCAAAATCTTACTGCAAACCGAGCAGCAGGAATTTTGATGGAGAAGTTTATGATCCCTCTTGCGGCTTGCTTGCATGTTTAAAAAGGTAATAAGTTGGACGAAACACATAAGGCCGTTTCATGCGTTTTTTACCTTCTTTCAATTTTTTTTTTCCCTGAAAGCTGTTGCTGCCATATGGCATTGACGCTGTCACGTCTGGGCAGCAGGAGTTTTCCTGCCGCTGGATTGCTCATCTGCTATTTTGTTCGTTCTGCAAGGCACAAGACCAATGGTTAATGCCATGATGGATACTCCTGGTTTATCACAATGAAATGTTAGAAGGCATTATGATTTGTGTGCTCCAGTTTGGATCTTTGTCCGTATAGGTCCAGACAACAAATACCTGAGAACTACAAAGACAAGTCACAAATATGGAGCGCCGCCCCTATAATTATTAAGTTCTCCCCAGACTGACAGCTCGACTTCTTCCCATGAACTCGCTGTTCTGAGTTCTTTCCATATGCTGAAAATGGCGCCAAGGATGTTCTCCTCGTGTAGAATACAGTAACACCTGCAGACACACAACTATATAGATGAAACATACTGCCTAAAATGCTTGCACTGCCCAATGGTTTTCCCTTTTTCATTTTTGGACCAGGTACCCAATCATGGCTTCTAAAAGTATAAAATGCCGAAGCAGTCCACTAAGTTTGTAGTAGAATGGAAAGTGTGATACATGTCCAGAGTAACAGTCTTTTCTGGTGTATCCATCATTGATGGCTCAGTTAAGTAATCAACCAAAAGGTCTCTCAGATGGGCATTCATTGATCAAATTATAATTCCTGCAGATTCCTTGAATCCAATAACCCATCAAACCTGCAGCTTGCTTTGAGGGAAAAATGGGAGAGGGTGAGAGGGGAGAGAAGATGCAGGGGGCTGTGTGAGGCATACGGCATCAATAAGTAAGAAGGGCAACTATTCGTCCCAATACAAGCATGCGTCTTTGCAGGATCTCACTTAAATCTTTTTTTCATTTAGGTGCAAGACCAATAAATGTGCCACAAAATCAGGTAAGGAAAAAGATCCATGCAATATTCTGTTATCATGAGATGAACCAAATCCTTTCATAATGCAGTCTGATGGTTAAAAATTCATCCACAATTCCTCTAAAATGCCAGCACTCCTAAAAATTAAGGCACTACAACAGCACACAAGCATGGCCCGGCCCCTAGGCCACAGCAAATTGCTTCTTGGCTTTCATCTGGATCCAAGGGCCGTCATTAAATAACTTCACCAAGCTACCCACGGAAGCACCCTAGTCTCAATATGGACAACCAACATTGCAGCTTCCTAATTTATATTTCTCCAGGACACATAGAGGTCATACTGAGTAATTTCAGGCATCAAACTAGACACAGATCTTCGTCCCTTGCGCCTCATCAAAAAAATAAAATAAAATCCACATTCTGTTGCCTTTCATAGAATTTCTCACTCTAATTTAACACATTTACTTTTCTAGATATTCATTCGCTGTGCCAGACATCACTTAGATATTTGCACATAGGAACTGTTAATGTCACCAAAACAGTGTGGCAACCTGATATTTTAGAACCAATGCTAATATTTCAGGCCTATCTAGACTCAGAAAAAAAAAAAAATGAAAGAAAAGAAAAATAACAGAGAGAAAAAAAAAGATACAATCATTTACTTACATGGCATGGTATGAAAGTCTCATGTACTTCTCACCATCATCTATGAGTCCGTGCTTTCTTCTTAGTAAAGGTAATCTGTAGTTTTCTAAAAAATGCTTGAAGAGATTGGAATCACCTCTAAAGACATCCAAGTATATGGGTATCAGATCATAAATCCGGTCACCTGTGCAATTAGATGATTTTAGAATGCTCCAATTTTTAAGGCGAAAACATAACACGCAAATTCTCATGATTGACTAAGACCAACCAATTAATCATCAAAATGACACTGGGCCACTGTGCTCAAGAACAAAATATTTTGTTTATTGCACTAAATAGAATGTGGCATTAGCTAAGCCATGATAATTACAGTTTCGGAAAAATTCATTGCTCTTTTTTTTCCTTTGCTAATTGTCAGCAGTGTTAATTTCATTGCTTTGTTGCAGCAGATAAAGATATATCTATTGAAGATTTTCATGACTCAACTGGTGTTTTATACACATTCAAGACCAAATGAAGATAAAGACCATATCAAATCAAGGCCAGCCAATGTTAACAAAATAACTACATGGAGTGTAGAAAGGGTAAATGAAAAGGTGCTAACCAATGGAAAGGTCACTAAAATCCAGAATGTAGCTAGGATGCCAGGATTTGTCATTTCCATCATCACTGAAGCCATTTGCAGAACGATTTTCCATCAGATGAGCATCTGCAACATTTCCACTCAAGCAATAACCAACCGTATCTGGTTCCATGTAAATATTGTCATCCATAATATCCGAGTGTAACCAGGAGCAATCTTTACAGATTTTGTTCAGGCCATTCTCGTCCTGAGATTAAAGTAAGTAAGATGCCAAAAATTGTTGAAGACTGCATATGCATATGCTACATGAGTTTTAACAAGGGATATGTTGACAGAACAATCAAAATCAGAGATAACTGGATCTAGAGGAAACCTGGTATGCACCAAATAACTTTGTTAAATCATCAGGGATATATTCATCAACTTTCTGTATCAGTGCTTTAGGAATTGGATCCCCCCTGCATTGTACAAATAGTAAATTTATACCTCAGATAAGCATAAAAAATTTTGTCACATGAAGCTTTTGAATGCTCCAAATTGTTACCAGCATTAAGAATAGACATACCAATTTATCAAGCGGCTTTTAACATTTCTCTTCCTTGCAGTCAGAGTACTGATGAAAATTTCCCACTCTCGTGGAATTTCTGACTCACTGGGAGTATCTCCCATGCCACCGTTAGGAAAGGAAAATTTCACTCTTTGTGCAGGATCACAGAAACTTTGCATATCAAGAGGTGGATAAGGTAAGAGATGAAGTTTATGCAGCTGCTTTCCAAGAAAGGAAGCCAAGTCAAGAGCACCTTCCCAAGACAGTGCATCTCGTCTGCCAAGAGAACAGATATGAATTGGTACCGAAGGGACCACTCCAATGCTAATTCTAGCACAACTAGAAGTGAGAACTTGTGCTTTTAACTACAATAACCTATCATGATTATGAAAACTTACAGTTCAGCAAATATTTTCCCTTTGCATCGCTTCGTGATGATGAAAGGCCATATGGTTGTGCATCCAGCTGAATTCATGCGTTCATTTATTGACGACCCTGCTGTTCTCCATTCAAATTGTTCCTTTCTCCATACCCCGAAGGAGAAACCATCTTCATTGCCCTTCTCTGTGATCAGATTGCATGTTCTAATCACCCTGGGCACTCCTTTGCCATCCCAAGGAATGATTTTATGAGTTCCATTCTCAAGATAAAGAATCCCACTTGCTAAAACTTCAGGAATGTGATTTTTCAGAGGTGACTTAGATGTGTGAAGTATGCTATAGAACTCCAACTGTAACAAAAAATTCAAAAGTTGACAGATGAGAGCCAACAAAATAGTGAACAAGGAAAAGCTAAAAATATATACAAAAAAATAAAAATAAAATAAAATAAAAATAATAATATATATATATACCTCAGTGCCTAAACTGTACATTGAAGCTTCTCGCCCTCCTTCAACAAAGATTTTAACCGCACAATCAGCAAGGAGATAAACCTGTTATGAATAGGACATTAATCACATTTAGCAAGCAAAAGCAACTTTCAAGTTACCAAAAAACTAGCATTTTTGGGGAGCACATTAGCATCTTGCCAAGAATGATAATTCAGAAAGTTCGTTTGAGTCAAATAATTTCCATGTAAATTTTAATAAAACTCAAGAACCACAGCCAACAAATGTGCATATGTCAGTACTTGTTGAGCACAATTTTTTATTCTCTCTCCATTGATGAATTCGTCATCCTTTTCTCAAGTATCTCTTGTTTACCATACTTCAGGAAATAAACAACAGCAGATAAAGTGGTGGGTTCGACCATAAAGGTGGACATTTCAAACAGTAGAAGGAAAAAAGAAGTTTCATAACGCTCAACATCCACTCCTTATTAGAAAAAATGATAAACACACTTACAGGATTGCTACCCGTGCCAACAGGAAGCCTCTCATCATCCGTTGGAGGAGGCAAGTTGTGGAAGGAACAAATTTCTACCAGGCAATCCAGCCATTTTTCTGCATTCAGTGCTAGGCATGCTCCCTCCAACAATTTAGTCAAGGAGTTAGATTCATATGACCATAAACCTTGGAACCTCAACTATAAAGCAAGAAAAATATATAACCATGTGTGCAGCTCAAGTGTCTCAAATTTAGAGCTTACAAAGGTCATCTCATAGGCCAACAGAGTTTACTTCTTTGTTTGTTATTGGACAAATAGGAGACATATATTAGAAGGCCAACAATAAGAGACTAGTACCTTCCAGATAAGCTCTCTGATTCCTGGTTTTCCAACCCAAAGTCTGGATAGCCAACCTCTCATTTCTCGTTGTCCAATACAATTGCCTGAGCTCCAAGGAAAATTGTAGTGGTCTCTCTCTTTGTCCAAAAAAGTGGATAAGAATTCTATATCATAAGAAAAACCTTGCTTTTGCAAATTATAACCTCTAGTGGCACCATTATTAATGGTTTTGTGATCTGAAGCTTCTGTAGGTTTATGCATTTTGACCCTCTTCTCTTTCCTTGTCAGGTCAGGGTAGCTCAAGTCCTCTGCATCACAGATTCTATTCATTTGAATGTCTTGAAAACTATCTTCATCAAGAGCCAGCAATCCAGCACGACAAACTCCTTTATGACAATAACCAGGTGCCATATCCAAACATACATATTCAAAGTTTTTGGAATTTACAAAATTTTGTGTAACAGCAACAGTTGTTTCAATATTCAGAACACAGTGCCACCATCCACTAGGAACAAAAATTGTCTCCCCAGGTAGTTGAGTACATTCGATTGGCTTGTCTCCATCTGCAAGAAGTGGATAAAAATCGAGCCACCACTGTGCACACAGGACAAAGCATGTAAATATGATTCTAAAAAATTTCAGAACATACAAGAGAATCACAAAGAACTAGGATGTCTCCATCAAAAACCTGCAATGATGATGGAGTTTCAATATGGACATCACCGTCTTCTTCATTTACATGTACTGTAACACCTGAAGGAACTCTTCCAGGAGGATACAAAGCCCACCTATTCAAACATGTTTTGTGCCACGAAGTCAACTTTTTCAACTACCGAAAATCAATACAGAAAAGAAGCAAAATTGGAAGGCTGGAAACACAACACAACACAACAATCATAATAGCAAACAGTAACAAATTTAACTGAACCACAAAACTTTGCCCATTTAACAGACAACTCTGTTTATTGCTTATCCAATATGCTCACATTGAGGCACAATATGATTAGGTGAAATCCAAAATTTCCAAACAACCCATAAAAGTCTTCATGTATTCAGTGAATAGTTCACCTTAGTCAAATACCATTCACTGTTTTCCTCATTCTAACAGTTCATATTTCTGCCAGTTACACAATATAGACCTAAGTGTGTGAGGTGTTTGAAACAAAGTCCATGACAACAATCAGAAATACTATCAACAAGGTATATGAAAAGTAGGATCTATGTGAGGCCAAAATGAAAATGAAAGATGAAAGGAAGCCAGTTGCAACAGTTGAGAATTGGAATAGCAGTTGTTTCCTGATAACCAGGGAGCTCTATGTAGATGCAGGTAAGAAGGGTAGAGGGAAGATGATGGAGCTGCACATGGCTATGCATATGAGCATAGACAACTTGAAGAGCAAACATTCACCAATAAGAAAGTGAGCAATATACCAGCACAGCCCCGAACTCACGGGCTAAACTGTAAGACAAACCCAATGCCGAGAGTAGAGGGAAGATGATGGAGCGGCACATGGCTATGCAAACGAACATAGACAACTTGAAGACCAAAAATTCACCAGTAAGAAAGTGAGCAATATACCAGCACAGCCCCAAACTCACGGGCTAAACTGTAAGACAACTCCAATGCCACATAGAAAATTCAAGGAGTGAACAAACCTGGCAGAGCCTTAGATTTCAAGCAGAAAAATCAGTTTGGTTGAGAAAGGAAATCAGTTTGTTAGGCTTAATCCCGCATCATGTTTCATGAATTTTATCAATCACAAGAGTTTCCAGAAAAAGGCTCAACCAATGGAAGAACAGAAGACAACTGAATGGACAACTCACATGCATAGAGCTTTATTTTATGTTAGTCACCATCAGGAACAAGTTCTAAAGAATTTAATTGTGTGGCACAGGGAAATGTTTAAAGTCAGTGCCAGACAGTGATTTAAAAATGATATATACCTCTTGCGGCCACATAGAAGAGTATTCCAGGCACTGGTGAGTGCTGGATCAACATGCCAAGAGGCGCCAGACCTCTCAGGCCCAATAATAATCCATCTAAAGGGTGGTCGTTCTTCTCTATTTAAGACCTCAAAGAAGTCTTCCTGAAATTGATGGGGCACGTTGTAATCGTTCAACAAGCTGGGTGCAGTTTCCCCAAACTGCATAAAAAGAAAGTCAGCTAATTTGAGTTTTTTCTTTCTTTCTTTCTTTTTTATTATTATTATTCTTTTTTTTATTTGGAGTGGTTGGGGGAATAGACCATCACCTTGTCATCAAAAATGTATAAGGGGTCTTCATCATGCTGAAGGTTCATATAGGAGACGTAATCCCTGAATTTCATTGATATTTTCTTAGGGCTCCTCTGTGAAATTCTAAAAGCTGTATCGCCATATTTAATTGATAGTTGGTCAATTGTCCACGTCCTCCTTGCTGGCCAAGTATCAGCCAATCCAGTAAGTAAAACCTGATATGTCATTTGGCAATTCACTCTATGAACAAAAAGTCAAAAAATTTTAAACTGTAATAGACTAATAACTCTAGTGAGTGAAACCTGATACACAGGAGCATGTGCAATAATTAAAAAAGAAAAGAAAAAAAAGGACTTAAAGCAACAACACATGCACATAATAACTTGTAGCAGGAGAAAAATATAAAGACAAAAAAAATCCAGAAATCAATTCTTTTTCACATACAGGTTTTCTCCCATCACACTGATCGTAGAACTCTTTCAAGGAAATATGCTCCTTTCTTTCCACATTACCGCTGTCAAAAGAAAATCCACCTAATGTGGTATAGCACCTATATAATCTTCTGTATAAGAACAATGAGTTGAATCCTGCAGAGACAACAAACAAGCTTGAGCAAAATAACAGTCCCTAGAAATAACTATCACAATACAAAAACAAAGAAATGCCCGATAATAATCTACCATCAAAATGCAGTGATTTTCTACACCCTTCTTTGAGTTCGTCGGGTACATTCTCTCTGCAAATCAAAAACAGAAAACAAGTACGCACCAGGAGTTAAGTGAAAAAAAAAAAAAAAGAAGTCAATGAATAGAACTACAACAAAAGTCCTCTAGTTTAGGATCCTAGCAAACAATGTCAAGAATAGCCGAATCTGAAATTCTGAATTCAGACACATACAAGTGCAGCGTAGTTTTCTTCCAAGAGCCTTCATATTGAAGCGGACCTTCTGCTCTGTTAAGACATAGACTCATCCAGAGCGGTTCCTCATTGCAGAATATGTACATCACACTGCAAACCAAGCAAATAGAAATGAAAAACGAAAAGATTATCCATCACCATAGACACCTGAACCTGAAAATTATCTCAATATTCTGTGCAAATATATACGTCAACGGTAAAAGTAGGGTTTCTGAGAATCGAAAGTGTAAACTAAACTAAAATAATCTATTGCGGTAGCCACTCGAATACATTTCCAGAAATTAAACGAAAGTAAAATCAAAAAACAAATGTAGAAAATCAACTTTCAGTGTCAAAGGAGATTCACCGCATAAACAACATTACGATAGTTAATTGATTTTTTTTTTTTTACAAAAAAAATGAAAAAAGAAAGAAAAGAAGAATCAAAAGAAAGCGAACCTGCTAACGCAAGCGAGACGAGCGACGTCCCGCGGATAGAGGTACTCCAAGATAGCGCATATGAGTTCGTCGGGAAGGACTTTCAGGCTACCTAGGCCATCCGGCCGGCCATATCTCATGGCGGAAGCCTGAGCTTGAGGATTCTCCATTGGGTAACAGAAAGTTTGTATGCCTCCGCAGTTGGGACGTTTTATAGTGGTTTTGCTCGCAGGCGTAGCGGGCGGACGCAGGAGGATGTCTACTTCTTGTATGCGTGTTGCGTGAAATTACGCTCTCAGTTGGCGCGTGGATTCTGTTTCTCTTGAGTCGGTTACTTAAACCGTGTGCGCGCGCGCAGGATCCACGCCACACGCGTTTACGTAATTGCTTATCGATTTCCTTCGGCTCCTAAAGTTGGGTATCACAGGTGAAAGTGTTAAAATCTCAATTCAGGTCTGGAAGATTTAAACCGCGGTTAAAATCATTTTAAGATAAAATTTTAATAGAATCTCGATTTAAATTTTAATTCTTTGTTTTTTTTTCTTATTTTTTCTTATTTTGGTCTAGTTTTGTTTCTTCTTCTTCTTGTTGTTTTTTTTTTTTTGAAATTTTGAATAGATAAAATTTATGTACATCATTATATTAAAAAAAATTAATTGTTGATTCAATTTTTTTATTTTATTAGTTTATTTTATAATAAAAAAACTGACAGTTTCACCAACGGTTTACGGTTATTGATAAGGTGAAACCTTAATCGGAAACCATCTCAATCTGGATCAGCAAATTCCAATTTAGTTTCGATGTCAGATCGATTTGCTTCCAGTTCAGTTCGCGGTCATGTCTAGTTCGAGGGATGGATGATTCGAGGATTGCCCGTGTGTTTCGATTTTGCATACAAATACATCTGAATTTTCAGATTCCATTTCCCTCGCATCTTACACAATTTTCATCTAAATGGTAAATGCCACTGCGCCTAATATTCAATCTCTCACGGGTGGCCGTGCCTGCCAGTCATCCGTGAGGTTAGTCGGGTGGATTCAGGCGTGCTCGAGGAGTTGGTGCGATTCCTTAGCAAAGGCAGGTTAAAGATCAGCCTGAATAGTTTTGCCGATCATTTTATATTAACGCAACTCACCAAACTCACAAGCTGTAAATTTAAATATGCAGTCTTTAATTTATTCCTTTGGTTCCTCAAAAGTCTGAAGCCATACTTGTCGTCCGGTACAAGCATACAACAGATGCCCCCCACTAAGGCAAATTTACGAGACAACCATCAAATAGGCACTGATAACTTGGTAAAAAGAACAAAACATATTTGCAGGGGCATTCGCAGCCATTCTAAAGCCCTTTGGAGGCAATAGCGGGTTGAGATCTGATCCTGCTCTTTCTAAGGCGCTCAGCTATGATGAAGGCGAGCTCGAGAGATTGTGAAGCATTGAGCCTAGGGTCGCAGTGTGTGTGATAGCGCGAACTCAAATCATCGAATGTCACTGTACGTGACCCACCGATGCACTCTGTCACATTCTGGCCAGTCATCTCTAGATGAACCCCTCCTGCGTGGCTTCCTTCTTGTTCATGCACATCAAAGAATGCTCTCACCTCCGCCTGCCCAATTAACATACATGGTTGGTTAACACTTTCCATAACGATGAACAGGCCACGTGATTTTGTCATGGAAAATTAACTGATGTGGGAAAAAGTATACACAGGAAGTCAAGAACAGTAGCAACAATGAGGTTGATCTTAAAACCAACCACTGCCGTCAACCTGACCTAGTCATCTGGGTTGTGGCTGTAGCATAAAGCAACGCTTGAGGAACATGTTATTTTTCATATAATAAAATGGATTTGAAAGCTGTCTTCACCAACTACCTATCAAAGTTGTATCACGAACAATCGCATTGAAAATATGCTTATGCAAATCTCATTCGGTAGGCCTACCCCCAAGACCTCTCAGAATCAGAGCTATTTTGCCACCTACCACACCTAATTTATGTTATCTCTATGCTATTCATTTTCCAAAAACTCCGTTTTATAATTGTACATCTATTGTCCTACCTATCTTTGATTTAAAACTTTCTTTCTGGATAGATTAGACCAATGAATGAAACCCACTAATGATTCATAACTCAAATCATTATATCCACTGATAATCCTAGAGTGCAGTTTATAAAAGGGCATTGCCAGCAAGCAAAATTGATGAGAATGTTGCATTTACCAGTATGCAATAGTTGACTTTTGACAGAAAATTAATTCTACGGCCAAAGAGAAGACAATCTAAGAAAAAAAATTTACAAGAAAAGATATGATGATAAATATATCAATGGGAAACTAGGAACTATTCCACCTTCCTTAAATGCTGCTAATTTATTAACGATTCCAACTTACAAAGCAAATAGGAAAGTGAGTATCATACCCTGATGGAATCAAATGGACGAGTTTTCAGACCACAAGGTGCCTTTATGGTGTTTCCATGCATGGGATCGCTGACCCATGTGACAATTTGTCCTGCTCTCCGGATGGCCCTAATGAGATGGGGCAGCTTCACTCTCATGTTCTCAGCTCCCATTCTTGTGATGATGGTTATTCGTCCTGCCTTGTTCTGAGGATTTAAAATCTCAATGAGCTTAACTAGCTCATTTGGATCCATCTTATCACTCACCTGCAGCACACAAGCCAAAGCGCTTAAGGTAAGCAAGCATAGGCATCTCCGTGGAACTTAGAATTGTAAGTGCCAACTACTCCAATTGAAGTTCAGTGGTTGGCAAGTTCAAATTTAGATGCCATTTACGTAACTAAGGGAAAGAAAGTTCTGTCTGTGTAATTATCATCAACCAGCTTGACCCAAAAACTCATAACAATGCTTTAATTGTTTTGTAAGGTAAATTCCACACAATCCGTCTTCAGTTTACAGCCAAGTATGTGTTTAACAAGAACAACCAGTCGAGAAACAAAATAAAATAAAAAATTATGCCAGAAATCCAGCCTGGGCAAAGATTTGTTAAGGTTTTGTTTGTGGCAATATGTGGTAAATGTGCATAAAAATTGGCCAAATTATTAGATGATGATGATGACGATAATAACTGAATCAGAAAGTATAATGTCAATATACCTTAATGCCTAAGGGATTGGCAACTCCTCTAAGAAACTCAACGTGAGCACCATCCAGCTGTCTAGTGCGTTCCCCAACCCAGAGAAAATGGGCAGAGCAATCATAGTAGAGGCCAGAAGTTGAATCCAGCCTGGTGAGTGATTGCTCATATGGTAAAAGCAAGCATTCATGGGATGTCCAGAACTCAGTTGTTGTCATGATGGGATGGTCAATAGTGAGACCAGCTGCGGCCATGAATCCAAGGGCCTCATCGACCCGGTGGGCAAGTTCTCGGTACCTACCATACAACACAAAGTAACGTGTATTACATCTAACACCTAATTTGGCCAAGGGGAAGCAGAAGCTTAAAGTATAAATCAATGATGAACGCAACCTATTTTCATTTGAGATGCAATTAGATAATTCTTCAATTTATTATTACTAGCAAAAGTGAAAGATTAAAGAGCATTTAGAGCAACCAAAAGATGGTTACTTAGAAGGCAACATGTCCAACACATGCGATTGTCCAAGGATTCACCAGTTACAACCATCATGCACATTGTAATCATGAAAAGATGTAACTTTCCCTAGATACGGGTAATTAATTGGATAACATTGTGGACATAGACAGCAATCACTTCTCCAAAACATAAAACTATTTAAACGAGAGTATATTGACAAGCATACACAATGAAGTGCCCATAATTTCTAGAAATGCAGATTCTTAAAGATCAATCACATTAATTCTGATGTGCTGATAGAAAAAGATCAATCACAGCCAAACAAGTTTAGGGATTTTCAATATGTTATACATGCTTGAGGTGGAATTTTTGGGCAAAAACCCTGCCTGTAATTCTTGATATGTTGAGTTATTTGATCAATAGATAGCCATACGGCCCACATCACATATCCTAATCAATCCAACTTAAAACTGCAGACAAACATAAAATCTAAGAACTAATATTTGTTCAAAAGGAGCTCTCAGCCAGCAAAGTTCAAATAAATAATAATCTAAATTTAGCTCAAGCGAATAAGAACATAAAATATGATTTGCTTGTTATGAATTATACCTATCACCCTGCTCACTGTGCTCAGTGAAATCCAAATTCCACTGCGTCACTCTCTGCATGGCAGCATAACCACCAGTAGCAAAAGCCCTGAGAAGATTCAAGGTAGCTGCTGCCTGACAGTAGGCCCTGATCATCCTCTGTGGATCCGGGATCCTTGACTTCTCATTAAAAGCATCTCCATTCACATTATCCCCTCTGTAACTTGGTAACTTCACACCATTCTTTTCCTCAAAAGGATCTGATCTGGGCTTAGCAAACTGGCCGGCCATTCTCCCCACCTATAAGAACAAACAAAAACCTCCATCAATTTATCCAAATTCCTGAATCAGTCAAACAACTCAACAACAAATTATTAAAAAAAAGAAAGAAACAAGAATAATATCCAAACAGAAAATAAAAGGACAAATCGGATGAAGAACAATGTGCATGCATTTGTCGCCTGTGATCAAAATCGTTTTCTGCCAAAGAGGGTGGTGAGTGTGTCAAATAAACGAACCTTGATAACGGGCATTTGGCCACCGAACATCAAAACGGCACCCATTTGAAGGAGAATCCTGAAGGTGTCTCTGATGTTATTGGCATTGAACTCCTTAAAACTCTCTGCACAATCTCCCCCCTGCAAAAGGAAACCCTTGCCTACAGCAGCCTCCGCAAGCCGCTCCTCCAATTTCCTGGCCTCACCAGCGAAAACGATCGGAGGGAAAGTGTCAAGCGTCTGGAGCACCGATCCGAGCTCATCCTGATCCGGGTATTCCGGGAGCTGCAAGGCCTTCTTCGACTTCCAGCTCTCCAGGCTCCATTTCCCGGAATCCACGTCGGAAGTCGAAACGGCCTTCGTCGTCGTCGGCGTGGGCGTAGTCGTTGTTGCTGCCGCTTTCGCGGTCGTTACTACAGGAGGTTGTTGGTGGGTCTGTTTCCCAGAGACAATGGGGTTCTTGGCGGGCTCGGCGGCGTGGACGGCGCATATGTGGATGACAGATCTGGGCTTGCCGTTGACGACATGCTGGGGTTTGTTGGAATGAACGAAAGACTTGGCAGGAACGATGGAAGCGCCAGCCACAGACATTTTTTTCTTCTTTCTCCTTTTCCTTTTTTTTTTTTTTTTGCAGCGATTCTTGTCTGGCCGCCTCACCCACCTCTCTCTCTGTCTTCTTTGTTTTGCTTTCAATCTGAAACGGAACTCCTCCAACCAGTTTCTCTCAGGATGTCCCTGCGGAGACCGAGAGAGATGCGAGTAGGGGGTTTTATAACGTAAGAATTTAAGAAGGGGACATGGGGCCCAGTCGGTGTGTTTCTGGTGGAGTTCTTGAAACTTTGAGAGACGTGGGTGGTGGTAGTTGGGGAAAAGGGTACTTCTGGAAATTCGCCTCGGAAAAATAGTTCCTTTTTTCATTGCCGTGTCCTCCTTATATGGGAGTGGACGTCTAACTAACTCTCGTTAGGTTTATTTACTAGATTATTCCCTTCACCTACCAATTTGCCACTTATCAGAGCCCGACCAGATTCGCCCACCAGCCAAATAATTTCCACGTACACCCAATATCTCTGTTTCCGCTGCCCTCAAAAATATGACTCATCCCCCCCCCCATATTTACTGCCAAACTTAATTTCCACCCCGAATTTACACGTACGTCGATCGATATGCCCCCCCCGTCCGAAAATATCGTATAAAAAAATTTATAAAATATAATTAAACTACCATACACACATTAAATTAAATAGTACTTTATTTTGCCTATTTTTTTATATTTTTTGTGCCCGGATTTTTTTCTTTTAAAAAAATAATAACCACAGCGAAAAATACGAAATAATCCATACTCAAATGATCCGTTATTTTTAGTATTAATTTCATTTTAAATTTTCATATTATAGTAAAAATAAATTCAAGAGTTTAAAAATATAATAGATAATTTTAGATTTATTAATATTAAAATTATATATAATTAAATTTAATAATATTTAAATAATATACAGTAATATTAAATAAATAAATAAATAATTTTAATTTATTTAATATCCAGGGAATACTTTTTCGTTGTTAACAAAAAAAAAACGGCGAAGCAAAGCCGCCGCGCGAAGAAGAGGTCACCGAACTGGGTTAGTCGCTGCCTGTCAAAGTCTAGGAAGATGGTTGTTAAAGTGAGAAATGCCGCGGAAGCATGCAGTGCAATTACAAGCAGACCCTGGCATTGTCAAGCCGTCAAGAAAGCTCGTGTGGGCCAATTGTTTAAATGGCATTATTCATTTATTGTGCAGAAAAGGGGCGAGCCCAAGTCAGCCACACCTACCCTCCTCCCCTTCATGCACTGCCCTTCCTCTCCTACCCACCGCCCCCCCCCCGCTCCCCTCCCCCACCCACCTGTGCAAAAACTGTTTGGAACTGTTTCTCTTCAACACAAGTGTCCGTTATTTTTGACGTCGGAAGAGAAGGAGGGAAGACTTAGTTATTTCCAAATATAGAAATGCTTTTTTATTGTTTCTAATGATGAGTTAAATATAGAAATGTTAAATAATAATAAAGCGTCAAATTCAAGTACTCGACTTAGTGGTACGACCAGTAATGGACAAGATTTTGAGCTATAAGATTCTCATAAATATTTCACAATTTAAGAATTATTTGTATTATTCAAAAATTTTATAAATTATTTAATATTTTTCAATTTAATTAAAATTTTTAAAATTATATGGGTAAATTTAAAGGTTAAAATTATTTAACATTCTAATATCTCATTATTCTAATATCCTACTAAATTATTAATATATATATATTTAAAAAAAAAATTGTTATCTTACGGTTCCATCCTTCGTCACTATAAAAGCCCTTAATGGGCGGCCAACTCGACTGCCTGGCTTTGGCACAATACTTTGGCATATTCTTTTCATCGTTTGGCCGAAATTGCCGAAGACTCGAGCTCGGATTCAGGATTTCTCAGGTTTGCTGCCAATTGCATGACGACTAGATGAGGTCGAGCTCAAGCATCCTGAGCATATATACTGCTCTTAAATTAGAAAATTTTATATTGCATCTTTATTAGACCTGTTGAATATTTGGGCTCACCTGAGCTTGGGCTACGCCTGGTAGGATTGATTTTTTTTTTTTTTCTCCTCACCTAAGTTTTTCTGCATCCTAACTTATATTCAAAACCCAAAAAAAAAAACAAAAAGTTTTTAGAATCCTGACAGCTGGTCGGTGGCGATATGACAAGTTTTGCTATAAATTATTGAGAACCGTACGAAAGTTTTTTTAAAAACAAAAAATTCTCTTGACTCCTATTTTATTTTGAAGTATCTGTTATTTGTTTTTTTCTTTTTTTGGATTCGCAAGAAATGGTAAAGATTAGTTGCCAAAAATTCTAGTTAAAAGATATGGTCAGAGTGTGGTCTTATTGAATTAATTTGTTTTTTTTAATTTTAATGTTTTACTTTAAATAACTAAATGTACAATTACAACTACAAAATGTATAATCAACAAAACTAGTTGAATGTTTAATTACTAAATCCGAAATCCCATACTTTGTTTTTTGGAACCTAAATCTGAAATCTCCATTGCAAATATTTAATGACTAGAGCATCTTCTTGTAGACAAATTTGATTATAATTCAAAATGACAGTTTGTGCAGGGTAAAAAGGAAAACTTCCATTAGAGTAGTTGTTGCGTTCTGTGGTTGGCGTTCGCGAGGGGTCGGGGTTAGCGAGTGGCGAAGCTGACCAAGCGAACAGTGAATAGTATTTAATGAAATTTGGTGCAGGAATGGACAAATGGCAGATAGAGTTGAACCAATACACATTATACTAGTTCACCTGATACCATTTATAAAAATTAATCAAAACATCTTTGTAACTAAGTATTGTCCGAGTAGTTTAAATCTCAAGTTTCAATACTGGGATGTTGATTTTTATTTATTTATTTATTTGGTGCCGACCTAGGATGTTGAATTTTTGTTTATACAGAATATGACCGAATACTAAGCCTTCAACAAAGGGCTGCTTCGCTTGTGCAGACGGGCCACGTGGCTCAGATCTAAAGCCACCCATATCTACTTGTTGCAAGCCTCTTAAAAGGGGTTAGAGCCCAAGCATTCACCATTTCTCTCTTCTGTACGGTGAATGGCGATGGTTCATTGGGGAATTGCAAGTGTAAATTTGACATTACTAATCAATCAGCTGTATTGAGTTTTGTGCTTATAACACAACTGGTTGGACACTTTCGTAGAACCTTGATCCTGTATTTGAGTCCTAAGGACCTTTTAGCCTCCTCCCACAACCAAAAAAACTGAACACAAAAACTAGAATATTGATTTACGAGACGAGGAGCCACGAAACATGTGCGCGAGGGCCTACCGGAGTACCGATTTATGAACGTTCTTTCAAGTGAGATTGTTGCCATTAAATCGTTTGCAGTTTGAACCACCTTTAATGGAGTGAAAGACAGATTGTTTATTTTCTGGCCAAATGAACACGTTCTAGCAACCATCACCCAAAGGCGCCACAGTCACCTTCATGCCCTCCAAATAGGAGATTCGAACCCTCATCCTTTCTATTGGATCCCCTATCATTTCTGGAAGACCCATGAAAGAATATCGCTATGGTATATGCCTATTTTTCTGTCTTGAACTCACCGGGCTTGCCGGTTTAGCTTACGGCTCCAATGAAAAAGACATAGCACGTACCTACTACTGGGCCCTCAACCATTTAAATCATTTGTTGAATCAGATCGCGTGCCATTGCTCCAGGGCCCAGGCTGTTCAAAAGTTCCTATCAAGAGCCGGATACACGAGACGCTCCCACCATTCCAAAGGTGAAACGTACACTTAACTTTGGCCCACTTATCGTCCTAAATGGGCCCTTCCGATTGAGGAGTTCCGATCCTTCTGCAAAGGAACAATACAATACTGCAATTCTCCAATAAACGATGATTCCATTGTCTGATTTCTGACAGCCACATGGCTTGATTTGAATCCGTCCATAGCGTCGTGCCTAAATGATGTTGGCCCATCAAAAAAAATTCCAGGCTCAAGTTGGACCCAATTTGGTCCGTACTTCATTCCATCTCCTCTCACACTTTCTTTTTGTTAAATGAATATAGCCCCCAAGGTATTCCCTCACTTTTGTTCTGGTATGAACAATTCCAATTAAATTTCAGATTAAGTAGAGTTGAGTATTCGGAATCTGAGCTTTGAGTTAAAAGGACAAGAGTTAATATTAGCCTTGAGGCCCAATAAGTGCTCTCGGGGTCAGTTTAGATCTCTCTAGCTACCGTGCTATGCTAATCTTTGGTCTTTCTTCTGGCTCCCCCACAATGTTCTTCAACGGGTTCAACATGCTTCTTTGGTTCTTGGGAAACTAATGAAACAAAGAGAAAGGAGCAAACGAATCTTCTCGATTACTGATTGCGTCTTGTCTTTAAAAGAGAGAGGGACCAATGTGAAATATGCTCAGAATGGGCCCCCTTTATGCAGGACGCAATTACATATCTACAGGTACCCATTTTCCTACAACTTAAACTTTGAAAACAGGAGGAAAAAAGGTAAACAGAAGTGATGCCAAGTTGCACAATTTTTATCCTTGCTCACTGATCAATTGCATGTGTAATTTGTTCTGTTCCTTCAAGTTGGCAGGGCAAATATACTATAATATATGCAGGGGTGTTGTGTCATACACGTGGATGGGGAATTGTAGGTGCAGAGAGGAGGGGGGGGACCAGTATCTGTTTATCATGAAGCATTATGGGCCATCCCAGAATAGCAAGAAGGCCCACATGCCAATGTATTTATTCGCTCACTTGCCTTGGGAAGGGACAAACACCCAAAACAAAATTTGAAGTTTTTTCTTTTCTTTTGTTCTAAAGTCATAAAATAATTCAGACAACCATATTCTGCATTTGACATAATGATTAGACATGGTGAGTCGAAACTTTCACGAGATATCTACGGTGCATATGGGTTCAAATCCTTGCTTATTCGAATTTTGAGTGTTCATTGAAATGCTGACAAATGATATTATAATATACCTGTATTTAGTCAAATGGAATGAACTTGCTTCACACATAAGTAAAAAGTACAGTTAGGCACAATTAACAAAATAATATATATATTGAAATAATACAAAAAGTGAGTTAACAACTTTTATTATTATTTCATTAATTATATCAGTCTATGTTTATATAGTTATTTTCATATTTAAAAATCAAAAATATTAGCAGTCATCTAAAATGGTAATGCTAAAGCACATGATCCAAAGAGAGGGAGACAAACCAATGGCATGTGATCATGTGACTAACTAGGAAACCGCTCGAAAGTAGATATCCCCTACCGATTGGTTTACATAACTCGGGCTCATTAAAAAAATATATATATTTTTAAAAATTTAAAATTAAAAATTTATATGATTCTATTACTTGACTTTATAATTAGCATCCTTGAACACATAAAATATACAAACATCTCTTGATAGGCAAAGGACATCCCTAATTACATTTTATTCCCAATTACACACACACACACGCACATATAAATGCCGAATAAAAAAAGGGGGGGTTAGATATTATAGTAAATTTATGGTCTAATTATTCTTTTTTTTTTCTTTCTTTCTTTTTTAAAGAGAAGATTACTTGGAAATGGATTGAGAAAGATTGGCTATGCGAATCCATTTCCCAACATCTAGTTCTAGGTCTCCTATGAAAATCATTTTGTATTTTTCAAATACAAAATTGGGAAGCAAAAACATGAAAAGTGAAAGGGTTTGATCGTCGGATTTGTTTATGGCATACGATGGGTTGTTTTTTCTATTTTATTTGGCACGCTTAGTATTTGTTTAGTTGGACCGGCTATCAAGATTCCCACTCTAAAGAGGACAAGAGGAATGAGTAGGGCCACAACCCGATACTCATATTATTTGACTGATGTCTACAGGTTTTTTTTTTTTTTGAGATTTATTCTTTTTTTTATAAAAAAAAAAGCCAAACTCTTTCGTTATCGCCCCCCTTCCCCCAACTTTTTTTGGGGGGGGGGGGGTTATTGTGGTTTCTTCCTTATTCGGCGTAATGTTTGCAGGTTTATTATGAGCGAAACACAAAAAACCATATGCATTGGTATGCAAGGCAAGAAGGTATTTCTGGCACTCCTAAATCTTTTTATCTTTAAACCAAAAAAAAAAAAAAAATCTCGTGCAATCAACGTTTTGCCAAGATATGGAAAAACGTTTGCGATTGCATGGGAGGGAAAATTGGTGCTTTTTAAAAAATGTCAGGCGGACGCAGGTGGCATGACAAATGTGTATCAAAATAGTAGTATTTATTTATGCATTCAATTGATGCAGATTGTATAACCAAGAGTCCTAGAAGCATTACTCTAATGCTAATTCAAAATGCTTGGAAAATGTACAACGAAAAATGATAATTAGGAATACAAGCATAAACGTTATATATATATATATATATATAAAATAAGTGTGTGTGTGTGTGTGTGTGTGTGCACACCTATTTTTTAACGTCTCACATGTATGAACAGCTCGCCAAACTCTTGTAGAACTCTAAATATTTTGACTTCAGG
This sequence comes from Bruguiera gymnorhiza, assembly GCA_020883675.1. Taxonomy (NCBI): domain Eukaryota; kingdom Viridiplantae; phylum Streptophyta; class Magnoliopsida; order Malpighiales; family Rhizophoraceae; genus Bruguiera; species Bruguiera gymnorhiza. The sequence goes on along the minus strand of JAIRCJ010001047.1, from coordinate 1,781,446 downwards.
GGACGGCCCTCCTCAAATTGAACCCAATCTTTGCCTTATACTCTTTTTTTTTTAATAAATAAACTCATAAAATATCTCTCTTTTTTAAATTTCCATTAAATTCAATTTTAATTTTTTATTTTTTATATATAATATTAAATTAACTAATTTAATTATTATTTTTTAAAAAAGTAAATTAAAAATCTCTTTCACTTTTGGCTCCGGGTGGGCTAGGAAAGAAAGTTACGGGGCTTTACTTTTTTTTTTTTTGAAAAAAAAAATAACCCCTTTTCTCTTGAGTTCTTAAACGCGGAATCAATTAGAAAAAACGAAAGGGAAAGGCCCGAGCAAATGTTAAAAGTATATCGGCCTAAAGAAGAAAGCCGAAGGATTGTCAAGTGATCATCGAGGAGTGATCATCGAGGAGAGCAAAGACAAAGCCAATACGCTTGCCAGAAATTTGATGACATCATTTAGTCGAAAGGTTTTGAATCCAAGCTGTTGGGTAGGTGGCTAGCAGCCTGTCCCGAAGTCAGCAACGAGACAGACCCATCAACAAATCCAACATCATTCCTCCCTCAGAAAATCACAGTGCGGGCCACTTTTCCTGTTCCAAATTTGGTTGCGCAACTTTTGGTGCAAAAGCCGATGACACGAGAGAAAAAAAGAGAAGCCCACCTCATCCCCACCCACTTGACGTCTGGCTGTTTATCATTGTATCAGTAGGTGATTGTGGAGGACCATCTCTTCAGAGTGACCTGTGCTTGCTTCACTTGGTTACAGGAACCTTTATTTTATTCGAGTCACAACATTACACATAAAAGCAACACAATTCCTGAACACATGCATCCACATACAGCACCCAGCATGCTCAACAGGGTTAGATGCATCCAGTGCTAGAAAGAGAAAAAGTGAACTGAGCCCACGAGCCAGATAGAAAACAGGGACTAGAGAGATTGAGGCCAACCGTATAATCTAGCATCTTCAATTCCCTCGTAGAACCTGAGCTCAAGCTCCTCCAGCCTCTGCTCATCATCCCACATCTCATCATAACTGTTGTCGTCGTCATCAAAGTCCCCGACATCACCAGCTAAAAATTCCCAGGGCTCGTAATCAGAGGAATCCGAGTATGCCAGCGAGCAGTCGTCGTCACAGTCTTCCATATGGTCCGTTACTAGGGGCCCCAAAATTTTCAACCTTGGGAACTTGTCCTTTAAGGTGAAATCAATCTTTACATCCCAGCATCCTCTCAAATCCAAGTATTCAAGTTCGGGGCAGCCCGAAAGGATCGACAGAGCACCACTGGTGCTAATAAGAAGGTAAGCCACCTCTAAGTGCTTCAACTTAGGCATCGTGTCGGCAATGGCATAAGCCTCGTCATCTTGTGTGACCTTATGTACTGTATCCGATGGGTGCATATTCCGGCACAGACGCACGAGCAATTTGCAATGCTTTCCAATGGCCATTAAAGCACCACCACTAATTTTACTACAGTAGCTCAAATCCAAGAATGTGATAGTTGAGAGCTTTCCAGCAATCTGTTCTACCATTGAATTACTCATCTCACTTCTTGGCAAACGCAGTGTGTGAAGGGATCCAGCACTTGTGAAATCAAAAAAATAAAAAAAAAAATTATAATGCGTCCATAAGTTATGAGCAACAGTAGCACCCGGACCATTGAGGATTTAAGTCCGTGATTGTCGTGTAGACTCTAATAAATGAGATTACTTTTCCCTATTTCATTGGTAAATTGTAAATGCACGAAGAAAGACAACCAACATTAAACTATAATTACTATGCTAATTTTTCCGTGAAAACTAGTGACCCACAATCAAGTCACCGGGTCTCAAGATAAGTTTTGCAATTGAAATGGGGTTTGAAAGAGAATGTATAGCTCAGCTTACTGCTCTGCGATAAATGAGAAAATAGTGTCGTTATGGAGGCTGGAGACACAGAGCTTGCGAAGTGATCCACAGCTCCTTGTGATCAACATTCTAAGCATGCGGTCGAGTAGGTCAGGCCGGCAATGCTTACTCCATTCCTCAATATCAATCTCCTGCCAACAGAATGGCCCAGCCACTGCTCTGTTCCATGCTTTGCAAACTCTGGGCACCACTGTTAGCTTATCTTGCAGCGAAGCATTCCTAAAGATTAGCCCGAGGACGTCTGGAATGAGATCATCCCAACGGCGGTACTCACTCTCACCATCCATGTAATCTGCTTCACACAATGAAACACAAATAAAAGATCAAGAAATTTATGGTCAGAACAATTCTGCAAGCATGAAATAGATAGTAGGTGAGTCTCATTTCATTTATGCAAATTCACACAAAGAGGGCCGAGGACATGAGTGGCAAACGTACGAAAGTCAATAATCTTTATAGCTAGTTTCCATTGATATCTTCCTAAAGTTGCAAAATACCCTCAAACAAAAAAACAAAAAAAAAAAGAAAAAGAAAAGGCAATCGGCAATTGGAGAACCAGAATCGTTGGCATAAAGTGTGAATATAATTAACAGAAGTGTAGAGACTTAAGAGTACATGTAAAATAGAGATCGGAGATTATCGAAAGAAGAAAGAACGGTCGAGGAGTCAGCCTATCATCAAAATGTGACAAAAAAAAAAAAAAAACAAAAGGGCATTACGATTATAACAAAGCAACGAACAATTTGAGAGCAAATCAAAACAAATGACAAAAAGAAAAAACAAAAACCAAAGAGTCTGGAGAAATAAATAAATAAATAAGACCAAACAATTAAGAATCCAAAAATCAAAGCAGAAATGAGACACGTAAATGCAACCCCATAACAGATCCATTAAGCCAAAGACACCACGACAAGAAAACTGCTTGGAAATATAGAAAAGTGAATTCAAGAAAGCCAAACAATTGCAGGTACAATAGGGAAACTAATGCCACCAAAAACTTTCCATACACCATAGATGTGCTAAAGCAAAACGAACAGTTTCTCCCCGAATTCACACGGCAGGCAAATACTTCTCGCTTTTTTTTACTCTGTTTTCTCGGTAGCCAAACGACAAAGATAAAAGAAAAAAAAAAAAGAAAAGAAAACAGAAAAAGTAAGGTATATTTTGCAGACCCACCTGGGAAAAACCGCCAGAAACGCCAGGAAGAGAAACAAAGAAAGAGGGAGAGAGAGAGCGAGAGAGCGAGAAAGAACTCAACCCATCTACCCACCCAACAGAGCAAGAAATATTGAATGAAAAACTGTGAAAAGCAAAGACGGATGAGGAGCCGAGAACTTGGGGGGAAGGCAAAATGAGAGGAGAGAGTGAAAAAAAAAAAAAAAGGAGTTTTTCAGTTATTTATTTATTTATTTTGCATAGTAAAAAGGATCAAGACTCGTGAGGCTAATCGGCAGTCCCTTCTTTAACATGTACGTAGTTTTTCTATACATGCCAAACCATAGAGGAAAATCTCCAAAAGTAACTCTGCATAATTGCAGATTACGTTGAACAACGCCACGTGTTAGATTAATCCGTACGCTTGCTTACCCAAAAGCGTTTTGGTTTCGGAAGCAAATAATAAATGTTTTACGTCTGTGTTGAAAAAACTGTTTTTAGACGTGATTTTTCTGGGAGGGGGGCTACAACATTAGTGGACACTTACAGTTCAGACTTCAAGACACGGAAGTTCCCGATGGGCCCTCGTGTTCCGGGGCACCGCCGTGCACCGACACCAGAGTTGTGAATGTCTAGAAGGGCCCCCCCCCCCGTGTGGACTGGCTTCGGTCCTTAATGGAAAGGAAACAGACGAGAAGCAATCGAGCACAACGGAGTTTGCTTTTCAACTCTGAGCTCGAGTTCACAGACTGCTGTGCGCCTCTCTTTTTTTATTCCGACCGACCACCACATCAACGGTGGCCTCATACACGACGGAGGTATTTATCGGGATAAGCACCGCGTTGGTCCTGTGCGTTTTGGGATTTTTTCAACAACTTGGCTTGTTGCATTGCATGTTAAATTTACCTGAGGTGGGGTCTGCAGTTTCAATCAAATTTAATCCAATCCAATCCAATCTCGCGATTTGATTGAGTTTATTGGTCTTTAGTTGGATCAATGGAGATTTGTCATTAATGTCCACTTGCGTTAAAGCCAGCTTAGATGTGATTTCTTCCTTTGATCGTTCTGTCTCCTTCGCGCGGAGTTAAATTACCAAATTACCAAGCGGCAACTAACGTTACGACAATTATTTTTTTTATTTTATAAATTATATTATAATTTTTATTTTATTGTATCTTAGTTGAATTAATAATTTTAATTAAATTATATTCAGTAATTATTTTTATTTTTATTTAATTAAAATATTTTTAATTAATTATTAAAATTTTTTATTTAAATTAGAGTATTTTATAAGTTAGTTAAATAATTTTACCTAGAATAAAATTAATGATTAAATAATTCAGTAATCTAATAATTCAATATTTTAATAAAATTTTAACATAAATATATGTTTTTTAAAGTTGATATCTTATCTAGTAAATTTTAAAAATATTTTTAAAAATTCAACCTAGTTAGTAAATTTCATAAACGTTTTTTTCAAAATTCAATCAAGTAGTAATTTCTATTATACTCTTTTCACACTTTTCGTCGTGTCTAAGTGGCGTCAAAGTTTATATTTACCTTCCTTAATATTATCCCAACGTCTTCATATTTCATCTTCATACTTCTATTTCGTACTATTCTTGTGTATTTCAAACTCCAATATGTTATCACTAATTAGTAAAATAATATTTAATATTATTAATTTAAATTTAATAAATTAAAAATTTAATGATAGATAAATATAAAAAATTTATTAATATTTAAATTTTATAATAATAATAAATTTAAAGAAATTTTAGATTGAAGCAATTCAATTTTTAATTTTTTTTAATACTCCTTACACTATAAATATCAATTAGAAAATTGTTGATCAAAAGGCAATAGGTTCAAAAAAAAAGAGAGAAAGAGAGAGAAAATATTGATTGTTGATGATGTTATGATTAAACAAATTGATTTCTTGTATCATGGTGAAAATTTCAATTACGAACATCAAGTAATCATCTTATAATTAATAAATTTTACCAATAATCTCATAACCACAACTCCCAAAATCTTGTTAATCTATTTATTGATTTTCTTGGTGTAGACAATTAAACAAAAAAAATTTTGATTTGTCATTATTATTAGTTAATATATTATTTATAATATATTTCACCAAAAAAACTATTAGTTTCTATTGAAAATATTAATTTATTTTAAATATTTATTTTTTATCATGAAAATGTTAATTTCGTATTATTAATTTGATGATGAGTTTTTTTTTTAATTTAAACATTCTAATATAAAATATATTATAAAAATTATTTTTTATCATATTATAAATTATATTGTAATTTTTATTTTATAATTTATTTATTTATTTATTTTATAGTATTTTAGTTTGATTAAAAATTTTAATTAGATTATTTAGGAGGTAGTGTAAATTATTTAAGAATTATTTTTATTTTTTATTTAGTTAAAATATTTTTTCAGTTAATCATTAATTATTTTTTTATTTAAGTTAAATTATTTTTTAGTTAATTAGATAATTTTATTTACAAATAAGTGTATAAAATTAAAGATTAAATAATATAATAATTTAATAATTCAATAATTTAGTACCTCAATATCTTAATATTTTAATAAATTTTGAATGTAAATATCCTTATGAAGATTGATGTTTTTTGATGAATTTGAAATTTTTAATTGAGTAAGCGGCAAATTTGAACAGCGCATGAAGAATCTTTGATCTTTACAGGCGGCTGGAGATGGAGCAGTGGCAACGGGGTACCAAGTCAGGCATCCATAAGCTAAATATATTAAAAAGGCCATGTTGCATGTTGGTCCTTTTATTCCACTTGGGTTTCTTACCTTTGCAGGATTTACAGGGTTAAAACTAAAAATACGGCATTTTGGAGTTCAGGACGTAATAAGTCTGTTAACAATACATAAATAAATCACTGTAGTGCATTTCTAAATACTATCAATTTGCATAAACTGCCTCGATTCCGATGTAATTCACCTGAAAGAACTCAATTCGCTGAATCCAAATGTTTGTTTCAGACATCCCAAATCGAATCTCTTTAACGGGGAACAAAAGATTCACCAAATACTGAGATCTACCTCTAATTGGAAAAACAAAGATGAACATTAAAAAGAGACCATGAAAATGTTTGTTGCGTCCAGTCTCCTCTAGATCTCGGGGATGACAAAAAGCGACTCAGTGGAGACAGTTGGGCGTGCCCGAGATACTTCACAGCAATACTTGCAACCATTAATATGTCAGTACAGAGCCATTAACACGTCAGTACAGTTTACGCTAGTGGGTCAAAAAGACCAAGAAAATGTTTGTTTGCTATGATTCATTCTGAAATATTAATATCGCCATATTGACAATGCAACAAATAATTTTTAACATGAGACACAATGTTCTATAAAGAAAATGGCGGAAAATTGCATGAGCGACCTATTGTCATGGAAGGAATCAGAAAACAAAAATTGGGTTTAGGGGGAATGAGGATGGGGTTGAGGGGGCGGTGGGGAGAGAGGGGAGGCCGGGTTGATGAGGGAGGTTAAAGAGAATAGTTGCATAGCGATTTGCAATCTGAGGTGAAACCAGGTGGAACATGGATCTGCTTCATTCCACTGCACATGCGCATATAGCTGATAATTATATAGATACTTCGCAGGAAATGGAGATTGGCAAAGTGAATCCAGCGGAGACAAGGAAATAGTCATCATCATTACCATCTCTGTCATGCAGCACACAGAGACCTCTATTCAGTAACATCTCGCAAAGAACAAATTGATGCATCAAAGAAGGGACCAATGAGAGGACCATTTTAATTCCATTCTTAGACAAACAAAACTAGGAACTTCCAATGGCTGGTAACCGACTGAAGACCGAGTTGTCGGTCGGTCTGCGGTTTGGGCAGAACATTGTAAAAAAGGGCATTCCAATTACAAACCTCCACCAGGCAAAGATGAACACGGAGAAGTCTATCGCCACTGCCATCTCGTGGAATCTTGCAATCTCTGAAAATAAATAAGCACCCAAATCACTTCAAACAAGCAACCAAAAATACACTAAACGATCTAAGCTGAAAAAGGAAGCCAGACTGTCTTCAGGCGTGTCACCAGTCTTTGCAACAACCCGAGGACCATATCCCGCTTAAAAACATGAGAGTTCTAAAGCTAAACTTCATGTTGATCTCATTTTTTTCTTCAAGCAATGAATTTAAACTTTCAATATCATTAACACATTCAGTTTCATCTATATGTACATATGCAGCGCCAATCAACCTGTTCCTTTCATCCGAGAATGAAATTATATGGGCTCAACAATCGGACTTGCTACCATGGGTTTTCAAATCGTGCATGGTTTTTCAGAGAATGAAATTATGTGGGCTCTTCTGCCCAAACACAACTAGACCCCTGAAGTGCACACGCCAAGATAAGATAAATAGAAACTGCTATCCTATACTTCTCGAACAATTGGTTGGAACACTCGTATTAAAATTTTTTAGTTTTATATTCGAATTTGAGTGACTTTATTCTCCCTTACTTTTGGCCTCCTTGTAACTAAAACGATAGATAGATAAATAAATAAATAGAGACTGTTAGCAGTTACTTCGAAAGAAAATCAACTTGTATCTTTTTTGATTCAAATCCATCTACTAAGTTTGTAAGACCAGGAAAACTGGATCGAGTTTCGAGATCTCTCGGAAAAATAACGCGTCGGTTGGGCCGACTGTACTGAAATTATGTAACTTTGATCATCGGATATCACGTTTTGGACAATTAGTTTCAGTCCACATGAGCCCACAAACCCAATCTCCGAGCGAAACTTAATCCCCCACCGTTGGGTATCAAAATGGCTGCTCAATCTCGCTTTATTTTTTTCTTGATATTAAAAAAAAAAATTCCAATTTGTCAAAGACAGTAATTTTGTGTCCGGAAATTGCCGCATTGGCATTTGAAAATCTCCTTTTTTTTTTTCTTTTTTTTTGAATTTGAACAACCCATTTCAAAATCTCTGAACCCCCAAGATTTCCCAACCCGTCATGGAAGACCCGGCTGAACAGGGAAACAAAAAAGAAAAGAAAAACTTGACCCAAAAAAAAACAAGTAGAGGAAATCCACGTTGCATGGCTATTATCGAGATGGTCTTTAAATATCGCTTGTCTGTCTAACGATAGAATCACTGTTCAATGGATTGAATTACAGAAAAGTGTCTCTCTTGGTTCATTATTTCCTTTTGGTTTTGGCTCCAGTTTGCACCCTTGTAATTTCTTGCTTTAAGTTACGAGATAATGGCGAAATCAAGAAAGCTTCCAACGGCAAAGAAAAGGGCTACTAGTTTCAGCAGGAGGCGTCAGGGTTTGTTAAACAAGGCCTCGGAAATTTCCATGCTCTGTGATACTCGTGGTGCTGTTTTAGTCTCATCCTTACCTTCTTTGAAACAGAAGTTTTATTCTTTTGGGTATCCTCCTGTTGATGTTGTCTTTAATACTTTTCTTGAACATCGTGTTCTTGATGATGAACTAGATCATGATAAAACTAAGAATTTGGCCTTTTCTCTGTAGGAAGCAATAATGGAGCTTGAAAATTGTACCCACGAGATCAACAGGATTAGGAACAGATTTCCTGAAGGGTTTCATATGGATCTTGAAGAGCTGGAGAAATCAAACGAAGTTCAGGAGATGCAGGCGCTAGCTAAGGCATTAGCGAATTTGAAGGATAAAGCTATAACCAAGATGCAGATGCAGTGGCCCCAGTTTCAGGGTTCTTATGGTTCTACTTCTGCCGCTACTACCGCTACTTCCGCTGCTACTACCGCTATTGCTGTCAACAATGAGAACTATAAATTAGACGCTGATAATTGGCAATTGGATTATGCTGTTATTGATGGAACTAGATTCCCTGATCATGCTCCTTCTATCTTAACTGTTAATAAGTCTATGGTTCCAAAAATTAAGCCAGCTCCAGGCAAAACCCATTATTGTCACAATTTCAATATGCTTCATTCTGTCACTGCTATCGAAACTCGAAACAATTTTACAGAGGAAGATGTTGGAAGTGGGGATTCAATTTTTGATTTTAATTTCTTGACTGAGGGTGTCAAGATCGACGATAATGGGGCTTCTATATCTTCTGGTTGCGGTGAGGCAATTGATGATTACGGCCACCTGGGCATTCCAGTAGTGGTGGTACCGTCTTTGAAGACCTGTTCTTAGATGGGGATTGGCTTTCTTGTTAGTTATGGCAGTCTCTCTGTATTTTTTTCTTGCTCTTAATGTCGTTTTGATAATGTTAATGTTGTGTTGCCATGTCTTAATTAAGAAACTGGAAATCTATGTGTGAATTTCTTCGTGGCTTTAAAATATCGAAAAATCCCTCTTAAAAGCTTTTTCTTTTGATCATTCCAAGTGGAAGTTCCCAATTTCACGGCCCAAGCTAACGCACTCCACACGGCATTTTTAGTTTCGAGAGAGCGGACAATTTTCTCGTCCACCAACCAATAATTAAACTGTTGTTCATCTCCAGGTACCATCAATTTGCACAAATTGACTCGTTTCCCACGGAATTCGCCGACTGCTCCAAATGTCTGTAGTCGAAATTTCGGACATCCAAAATCGAAACCTCTAATACGAGATAAAAGGATCCATTGTATACGGAGATCTACTACTGCTTACTGAAAAGAGAAGATAAACAGAGATAATATATAATGCTGCTCGTCTAATCTCCTCTATATTTCAGGATAGCAAAAGCGACTCACTCTTTAACCCCGATTAAATACAAATGATTAGCTGTCATTTTATATAGAGGAGCGTATCCATAAACGGCAGAGAGTAATCTTTTCGGCTATTCCCCTAAAACCTCATTTTGCGACCATTTTGCACAAATCGTTTACCTTTTGCTTGAACATAGTGGACAAATGACTCCTATTATTCACCTACTAATGTTCCAATGAAGTACAAGGCCATAGCGTTCCCTCTCCTTTTTATCTTCCCCCGAATAAAACAGCGAGTTACTAACATCAGTCGTTTTTCTTTTTGTCAATATTTTGACCTTTTCACTTCGCAAGGCATCCTAAGATTGAAAAAAGGAAAAGTTTCAGTAAACTCGATCGAGTACGACTCATTATAGAAAAAGAATACAATTCTAGTACGCGAGAGGGAGCAGAGATCAAGGCTGCATTTATCAGAACATTACAATAAACATGCAGGCTGATTCCTATGAAACAGACTCTGAGTGCCATGAGAGCATCAGTCAAAGTCCTCGCAGTTGCACAAGACAATGCTACAACCAAACGTAGATATTATTATGGGCAAAGTTGGGCGATGCTGAGATACTTTACAGCAATACTTGGAATTATTAACATATCAGTACAGTTTACCGCAGTGGATCAAAACACCATCTTACTCTTGATTCACGCTGAAATATTAATATCATCCTATTGACAATGCAACTTTTAACATGGGACACAGTGTTCTATAAAGAAAAGGCAGACACTAGTGTAAAATTGCATGAGTGACCCATTATCATGGAAGGAATCAGAAAACAAAAATTGGGTTTGGGGGACTAGGGGTTGGGCGGAGGGGGCGAGGGAGGGAGGGGAGGAGAGAGGGCCGTTAAAGGGTATATATGCATAGCAATTTGCAATCTGAGATGAAACCAGGTGGAAGATGGATCCACTTCATTCGGCAGCACAAAAGACACTACTCCCTGCATGCAAAAGTGAACCGTAAAACTCATTGAAAAAATTGCAATATAGCTACAACCGAAAATTTAAGCCAACCCGAGTAGCACGGAGCATTCAAAGCAATTTCACTTGATGGTGCAAAGACTATCTTGCTACTTTTTGAAAGTCATTCTGATGGTGAATGCAAGAATATTATTACATGAAAAAGTCTCTTTAAGTGTCGTCAGAGCAAAGAACTATATACAAAGTTAAAAACAACAATTTTGATGCACACATCGAGAGAACTCCTATGAATTTTCTTAAAAGCTCCACCCAAATGATTCCCTTGTTTTTTGAACTTGACAATACAACACCGAATAAAACTGATTCATTCCATTATAGGCAATTACCAGATTTCACATACATGTGACCTGAAGCATTCCAGAGTATATACTACGAAGGAAATGGAGATTTCAAAAGTGAAGGCAATAGAGATGGGGAATATCATTATTGTCTCTGTCATACAGCACAGAGAACTCTATTCGGTAACATCCTATGAGAACAAATAGATGCATCATAGAAGGCACAAATGAAAGGACCATTTTAATTCCATTCTTAAGCAAACAAAACTAGGAACTCCCAATGGCAGGTAACGACTCAAGACCAAGTTATCAGTCCATGGTTTGGGCAGAACAATGTAAACAGGGTATTCCAATCATAAATCTCTAGCAGGAAAGAACGAACATGGGAAATCTATTGCTACTGCCATCTCATGGAATCTTGCTATCTCTGAAAATAAAAAAGTACACAAAGGATGACTCTAATGACCCTACTAAATTACCGTGCTAAGCCAATGACTTCAAACAGGCAACTAAAATTACCCTAAATGCTCTAAGCTTAAAGAGGCGGCCACTATTTTCGGGCATGCCACCAATCTGGCAACATCCCATGTACCATATCTCACTTAAAAAAGGTGGGTTCTAAAACTAATCTTCATGTTGATTTCACACATTCAGTTTCAAATTTATGGGCGGCCTTTAGTTGGGCAGCCACACATAACACAGTCAATTTCAAAAGTGGTAATTTGTTGAGCAAGATAACAAGAAAAGAGTTTCTGAACTCCTCTTCCAACAATGTAACATTCTCTTGGGATGGCAGGGGTGCCAGCAGCAGGAGGTACGGCAGGACAAATTCCATAGTAGTTAGCTGGAAATAAAAGTCCACATTCTCAGCTGCTCGAATCTGCAGTTTGTCACCCTGGAATTCCTTCAGGAGTGCCAGCAGCTGCAAGTGCATCAAGCACAGCAGTGTCGTCTGTATATCCAATGGTCATTGCTAGTCTGAAAGGGGTTAAAAGCAGGGTTTTGATTCAGAATGAATGTGCGGATGGCATCATAATGGGTCTAGTGTGGGGGTGAACAGTCCCTACAGTGTCAAGTAACCCTCAGAGAATTTCCATATCAGAAGTAGTCCAGAATGAGCCAAAGGTCATTCCTGGATTAATTGGAGAGCAGTGGACTCCAACATGCTTGAGGCCAGTGATGATCCTGTTATATCTCCCGTCAATCAGCAGCTGAGCAGCCCCCGTCCAAAGTTATTTCCTGTGTTGGGAGGTGGAGCATATAACAACCGCATGCCAGTGGCACCATCAAGAATCCTGAGTGGTCCAATTGATTGTAACAGAGATGAGATAAAACTTGGAAACTCCATCTTTGAGGAGCATGGAGCTTTTGGGTTTACCCTCCCTGTGTGGGTGGTAAAAGAGTAGCATTCAGTGACATAGCTCAAACGGTTGTAGCAGCACCAAAGGGCAAAGGCATGTGACTTGCATCTTCCTGGATCTGCTGAGTAATGTTAATCCCCGACCCACTGTACCACTCCCTTAGAGTCTCAAAGGTGATCAGAAGGTCTAGATTGACTGTACAAAGGGACGACTTGATGTCTCCCATCCGCGATCAAGTCCTTAATTTGTTCGGGTCTAGCCATCTTTGAGATGATACTCATAATAAGAAAATAAAAAAGGACACTTTGTAGACAAACGCTTCGTTATACAAATTGAACACAATTAATAGAGCAATTATTTTATTACTAAAACTACAATATAATGTAAAATACCATTTAATCCTTTTCTTGATTTTTGTGCTTTTCTTTATTAATTATGTATAATGTTCCTAACAAAAAAGTGTATCTACCTAATGCCAAAAAGAGGACTTAACCTCGGTACTCCAATCACTGTTTGTTTCACAACCAATGCTCAACAAACTAAGACATGTAAGATAATTTAACCTGAATATTAGATTTCCAAGAATTATCGGTAATTGAATCAAAATGGAACAAATCAAATGTCCCCAATAGCAAAGCAAGCAAAATAACAGAGAACATAACATACCACTTAATGAGCCAGCCAAACAGAAAATGCTGCATGATGGGTACTTTCTCCAGAACCTCCACCTTGTACATCTTCAGCAACCCACTGTTCACCTTATTCCAATTAGGCACCACAGTGATATCATCCAACATTGGCGAATGCTCGGCGAAAACCCCTTTCTTCACCTTCTTAATAAACGCAATGCACGAGAGATACATGAACTCGTGAGAAAAATTCTCCGGTATCTCGTCATTGTGAATTGACTTGGGCTTTATATACTTGTGATCAATCAACTGGGACGATCCAAATATAAACGGCAGAAAATGGCAGTCGTCGAGCCCCCACACACCGTGAGACCCTGCAGGCTCCAGGGAATAAACCATTTGCATTTTCCTCATTAGCTCTAAATACTTGACAAACACTCTGGCCACAACGGCATGGTAGTCCTCCTCCTTAATAATCCCCATCCTCGCCAGGCAGTACAGCCACGCTGCAAAATTGGTCTCGTGGCCCGTACCGTAATCGATCCGGCTCGAATTGCCAAAACTGTCGGAGAAATAGGGAACAATCTCGATCTTTGAAGCCTTGAATTCATCAGGCAAAATTTGAAGCATCAACAATTCACTATTTTCTATCAAACGCTCGTGCCAGGTTCGATAAGCGATGTTACCGTAACGAGACGCTTGTTCAATCGGGGGGATTTCGCCGACCCATCGAATTAGGGTTTCGATCACGGACACGATGGTATTTAAAGTTGGGGACTCGTGGCAGGGATCGGAGATTTTGTGGCCGCCGACGGAATTGGAGAGGGCCACGACGAAGCCGAGGAAGTTCTTCCCAGAATCGGAGTCGTGGAAGCGGCGGATGTCGTCCGGAGATTTGATTCTCTTGGATGGGGCTTGGAAGTTGTAAGGCGAGGAAATGGCGGGGACCTTTTGAGCCTGAGGGACGGGAGCAAGGATTATGTCTCGGGAACTGTGGGTGGGGGCGACGTTGATGGCCGGAGCGCGGATTGGACGGGAGAAAGTGGGCGGAGAGATTCCCGACCACGACGCCCGTGGCGGCGTTGCGAACTTAGGGAATGTGGTTGGTCCGTCGCAGTTGCTACATGTGTTGGCGGTGCACGACGGCGGAGGGTTTGAGGGGGAATTCGGCGAGATGCGGTGCTCCATTTCGGTGCTTTCGGAGTACGGAGTGATCATCGGTGATCGAACGGGGAGCGAGAGACCGAGAGGATGGCAGTTTCGACTTTTTGGAGAGAAGGCTTAGTGTATAATTATAATAAATTAACACATACAAGATACACAACAAAGGCAAAATGATGCTAATGTCTTTTCTCTCTTATAATGGGTAATTTTCATTGTTAGTTTGATAAAAGTAGAAAATTCAATCTTATTCACTAACGGATAGAAATCAAATTTCGAACATATGGGTATTCATTACCATACTCATATATTCAAGTTTTTGTCGGACTCGATTTAAAAAAAAAAAAATTGACACACTCTTTTGTTTTTTTGAAAGAATAAGTTGGGGTTGTCGGATGCTTTAAAGAGAGGAGGATGAGATACATGGAATAATTTCTCCCAATGGAAGAAAAATACTTATTTTACGGTGTTAGCATTTGATTTAGTATTTAACTTATACACAGGAGGTAAAAAGGCTCAAACACAGTTTGATCACAAATTACAATCAAAGTCATGCGTGCAGTGAGTGCAGAGAAAGAGACACGACTTGCATATTATTTTTTTTTGTTATGAATCAATGAAGAAGCTCAATTATCTAGATCTTCCGATGTTGAAAGGATTATCTGTAACATATTATGGTTGCTTTAACTTTGATCCGGCTAACGGTGCCTTGAAGGGAACACTCCTAAATAACAAACAATCAAGTTTTACAGAATTGTTTGTCTAACCCTGGCAAGAAAAGTAATCAGCATATCAAGTCATCACAGTATCGGCCGTTTTACCCCAATTTTGATATTGATACTCCTTGTTTTGCCCATGAAGTTTTGTTTTCTGTTTGGATATTAATAGTGTTATCTTGTAAAATAATTTTAAAAAAAATCGTGCTGCCCAATCATCACTTTTTTTTTTATTGTTTTCTCTGCTTGTTGCTTTGACCAGAGCTTGTTAGGGAGGCTTGGAGGGTTGGGTGTATTGGAGGGTCCGGCTTACGCTGGCAGATCGTTTGATAACGCTGCGGATCCAAGATTTTTCACCTGCACACCATAAGTACAAGAAAGTACTCGTCACATTTTCCCTCAATACGATCGGAGAGGCAACAAGAACAAGAAAGAGAAAAGGGCCTTTTTAACCGGGACTAGGGGCACACCCATGACGGTAAATAGTTGTCCAGCTGCCAGAGCACTGGGGGTCACAGGCATATAAATTTTCCCAACGCTGAAATTGGCTCTCTCAACTAAAATCCATGGTGAGTAGGGGGTAGAGTTGAAAAATCTGAAAAGCGCTTCACGTCTCAAGAAAGCAGAGCTGCTACGCATTCGCTGACAATAAACTGACAGGCTGACAAAGTTCATTTTTTGAATAAAAAGCAAACCAGAGTGGTGGTTTGCTTCTATATTATTACTCGGGACAAGGCAAAAAGTCTAACAAATGAATAAAGTACAGCTTCAACTACCCTTACATTATTATGAAGTATACAATCCACTAATCTCCTCCTTTCTATGATAAATCTAACCATTGTCCCAACAATTTTAGATCAAAGTCGAACAGGAAGAAGTAGAAGGATCGTATAAAGCAGGGAGCAGGTACTTCCGGCCATTAACGCCGTATGCATTGTAGCTAGCCCCAGTAGTAGAATCCAGTAAGAGGTTACCGGCATAACCTGGATAAGCCCCTTTCCCATAGACACCAGTACAAGCCGATGCAGCCTCTAAGGGTGCCTTTTGTGGACCTTGAAAGTAGCCGTTTCCGAATGGGTTTGTGGCAGTCCCTGCCAAAAGGCTAGCCACGTTGATCACCATACCGTCAAGGCCCACGTCGTTGTTAGGAGCGACCAAGGGTGGGCTCTGTGGTCCCTGGATTGGCTGGTGGAATGGCCACGCGCAGTAACCAGGGCACTGAGTCTCCGAGTTGCCAACCCAGATGTAGGCAAATTTGTAGTTCTTGCTCGTCACTCGGCCAGTTTTGGACCCCAAAGCGGATCCATGAGTCCCACATCTGTTCAAACAAAACCCATCAACGGTAACATCCGAGGACGTCAGTACAACATTGATGGCATTTTTCTGGTCGCCCTTTGAGGCCAACTCTACAATCTGCATGTTTGTGAGTGATTTCCCAAGAGAATATGTTTCATCGAGAATTTGCTTGCCCAGATTAAGCGAAAGGGCGGATTTTTTGGAGGTGAGGTGGTAGTATTTCTCAATGATCTCCCACCAGTTGGCTACAGAGGGAGGGCTGGTTTGGGATGGTGATGAAGCTGAAAGTGAGGTTATGAAGTCTGAGATGATAGCTCTCTGGGACGGCTTGAAATTGCCATACCATATCATGTTGATTGTGATTTTACCAGAAAGTAGAGGACCACTGTGGTACCTCAGCAGCTGGGGCTGGTCTTGGACTAGCTCATTGAGCTTCCTAGCAGCAAATGAGATCTGAAGGATAGACATTACAAGGAGTAATTGCACAAAACATTGGGAAGCAAAAGAAGCCATCTTTTTCTTTTATTTTTTGTTCGCCTTTGTCACAAGGAGAAGAGAAGGATGATTGATAGAAAGAAAGAAGACTTGCTGGCAAGGAGAGATGAAAGAAAGCAAAGCTGAGATAGCTTCCGATCCTTTCTGTGTTAAGATGACTGGTCTACCTTACTTGTAATGGGAGAAGAGGCTATTTTTATACTACTGGTACGAGAGGTCACTTTGGGCGAGAGAGTAACAGGAACCTGCTCAGAAAAAGACAATAAAGTCGAAGATATGGATTTTTTTTTTTTTTTTTTCCATGTTCGAGTTACGTTACGTCCATCTAGCTTTTGGCCAGCAAGAAAACATAGCTAAGAGCACCACCCACAGGCGCGTATTGTATTCAAAAAAAAAAAAAAGAGGATGGCACCGTTCCAGCTTGCGATAAGCTCCAACCACTCTTCTATTTGTATACACTAAATCTGGAGCGTGCAAATCACACATGGAAAAACACGTGTCAGTGAACAGAAAAGTCTTCGAAACGATACGGAGGCGCGTCACAGTTGCTTTTACGTTTTGTAAGTTGCCGAAAATACCCTGACATTTGTTCGAGGGAAGGGCACGGGGGTGAGGCTAGAAGAAGGAAAGAAAGAGGGAGTGACAGGCTGGGCGTGCATTTCTGTTGGGAAGTGTGGGGCCAGCCAGCTGGCTTTCATCGCATGGCCATCTGGGCTATTTCAAAGGGGGTGGACCGGAGAACAGTCTAGCCTTCTAGGAGAGTTGGCCGCCTTGACAATAACATTAAACGCTCGACTTCGGATAGTTTTTTTTTTTTTTTTTTTGGGGGGGGGTCCTATCTTCGGATAGTTTGAACTTGGATACTTGACATTGGATCCAAGTAATCGGTTTGACGGTAATCTCAATTGTGACTTTGTGGTGAATCTTGTGATGGCAACGCTCTTGATCTCCTCCTTTCTGATCGTTGGATCATAAGGAAAGTCACATAGCTAACCTTCCTTTATTCATCGGTAACGATGTACAAACATACAACGATTGCATATGCTCCATTAAACAAAAACGTAACCCCAACTAATAAAAAGCTTTTGTCATCCTACCTAAAGCCTTAACTCAAGAGCTTGGTCCTGTTATGTATACAAAATATCTGTCACCCAGCATTCACGAGGCAGTCCTGCAAATGTCCTTAATAACTTAATTCTGAGATGATTGTTCCTTTCAACCTAAAATAATAATTTAGTGTATTTATTTTTATATTAATTTGACTTCGAGTTCTTTTATTATTGTATATCTTTAAAATTTAAATTTTATATTAACTCGTTAATACAAAATCAAACGTAAAAAAATTAATTCGAATCAACAATAATTTAGCACTTTCAAAAATAAAATATTTGAAAACTTAAAAATGAGAAAAAGGGCAAAAAAATTATATATATAAGAATTTGAACATTATTAGCTCTATAATTATACTTAATTTTTACTATTTTATTAATTTTCAATTAAATAATAATTTTTTATATAAAAATGTAAAAATCTTTATATAAAAATAATTACATATTTATTTTTATATAATATTAATTATATTTTACTTTTATGATAAAATATTAATTTTGTTATAAAAAATTAAATAAAAATATGAATAAATGACATTTAACCTTTAACTTATAAGTGCAGTGATTATGCTATTTACAATGATTTATTTTCATTTTAAAAGAAGAAAAAGATGGTTGTTTCTTTGGGCGACAAGTTATTTAATGCAGGGCAATAAGTCCACTTACAATGGCCTGTGTTTCCGCTGGTCAAAATAGAGAATTCTCGTCATGTCTAATTGAGATTTCATCAATTGGGTTGTGGCTTCCCTGTCTTGTTTCATGCTTGCAGACGTGACAAATAAGTTTATTACGATTCTAATAGCTTGCTTGAATGACGTTTAATGAGCTTTGCCTACTGTGTAGCCGGAAGCTTTAAACATATTAACACAACAACAGGTGTAATGTTAAGACATTCAAAAAATTGACCCAATTTCCCAAGCATCACGGATTCCTCCTGTCCCCTCCTGTCTGCTGCGAAATTTATTCTCTAGTAGTCGTTTTTTTAATACAATCATTTTGTAGCAACAAACATGTAACCTATAAGTACACTTGGATCATTGGGGGTTGCTTATCTATGTTTTAATTATATTTTTAATCTATCATGGCAACGACTTATTATTTTGTTCATTGCTAAGGCAAAGATAAGAAAAACGAGGAAAAGAAAAATAAAATTGTGCAATGTTTCAATGTCTTAGATATATGCTTACCGCATAGCTGCTTGGGTGTCACGCTGCCGCGCATTACATGGTCTCGGTGGACGGACAACCCAGCATCAAGATGTGACCCTTTTCGTTTCGTTTCTTTCTGCCAATGCAGCCTGCTTTTTCGATTTCTCATGGAAACGAGCATTAGTTTCAATACCAAAATCAAAGAAGACTAGACGAACTGGAGAGTTTAGTTTGCTATGTTTCTTTGCTGCATCTTTGACCGTCACTTATTGGCCTTTTGGGCTTCGGAATATCATTTGTTTCCCTCGCTGCTCTTTAGACTTCAAATTGTTGATAAAAGGATCACATTCAATGCATTGACAGGGCAAATGCTATAATTTCATCTTGAATTTTCCGGCTTCCAAGCTTCCAACAGCTAATATTCGAAATTGTTTTGACAGTGAGAAGTCTAAACAACTATCGGTACAAGACAATCTTAATCCATTCCTCTAATTCATTCATTGTCAATTGTCACCTTTACCAACTCATAAACCCACATGAAATTTTTTGTTCGTTATTTATTTTGATGACAAATATAGTTGCTTTTGCGATATGGTTTTGTCATATGTTTCCGTCCTTAAATAAACATCACAAACAATACAATATATATATATATATTGGGGGGGAAGAATAATAAAAACACAAGATTTGAATTTCTATCTTTTTCCTTAGTACAAGATTCGTAAATCAACTGTTCAAAACATGTAATCTCTCAAGCAATAGGATATTAATTCAATGTTAAGGATGCAAAATCATTTACAGATTACTAAAGTGAGGAATGGCCATAACTGAGTCATAGATCTAAT
The DNA here is from genome assembly GCA_020883675.1 of Bruguiera gymnorhiza. Lineage (NCBI taxonomy): Eukaryota > Viridiplantae > Streptophyta > Magnoliopsida > Malpighiales > Rhizophoraceae > Bruguiera > Bruguiera gymnorhiza. The sequence continues at coordinate 1,761,620 of JAIRCJ010001047.1, read as the reverse complement.
CGGGAGGCTAGATTTCTGCATTTTGATTGGTAATAAAATCACACAACTGGCTCGACCACAATGTCAATTGGCTTCGCCTAGATCAACCTGGAATCTCTAAGAATTGATTATGTCATATATGGTAGCTATCGCAGACAATAGCAATTCAAATAGCCCACTCCATTAAAAAAATAATACCCAGAGCTAGCCTTACGGTCAAAGCTTTTACGCGTTGTAAGTTTATAGAAACATGGATGTAGCTGTTAAAACAGTGGATAATAAGAAATGCACGGCTAAATACATACTTATATTCTTTCCTTTTTTTTTTTTTCTTAATTAGATTACTGCATTCATCCTTTGAAAATATTTCTAACACAGTATTACATTCCACCACTAGGCTCTATCCACCGGTTCCCTCAGTCACCTTGGATGCCAAGCAAGTCCAATGAACTCGGGCAGAGCATCCAGGCTGTGCCAATGCTGAGAGCTTCTTGTGTTCCCTTGCTTGCGAACATAACCATGCCGGATCTTGTCTAGTTTAAACTTGCACGAGTGGTCCTTACTCTGATACAGTGTTATAAAATTGGGCCTCACTTGCACGAAAGATTCGGTCAACGCTACAATCAGTGAATCAGTAGTTGATTTAGTGTGTAAATGATATTTGATTTTTTTATAATATATATATATATATATTTATCACATTTAATATAATTATATGACTTAAATAAAGTCAAATACCAAATTCAATGATTGTCAATTTTTCCCTCTTTTCTTCCACCCTAAACTCGATTGGTACATTTTACTACAACCTAAAACTATGACACATTGCGAAGAAAAGAAGCAGCCATCTTTGTTTTGTTGAAAAGTCTAACATTTTTCAGTTCTCTCTCTCCTCCTTTCCTCACTTTGTCCAGCCTAATGCCACGAATTCTTATTTCCAATCAGAGAGTTCAATTTTTGATGAAATTTTAGGAAAATATAGGCTAATATAATTGACTAAGGTTAGATTTGAAAGAAACCTGAAAAAATCAGAATTTCTAATTGTGATATTTGACTTTGTTTAGAAAGAGAAAAATAGATAAAAAATATGGTTTAATTTGATATTTTTATTTATATTTTTAATCCAATAGTCAAATAGTTAAACTCAATTAACATCTAATTGTAATGTTCGGAATTAAATTAAAATTATAAAAATATTTAGAATTACATTAAGAAATTAAAAAAATTAAAACTAAAAGTATAATTATCCAAATACATATCCTTTGGTTTCTAGCCAAATTTTATCGAAAACCAAGCTGTAATGCGTCAATCGTTGTGGGTGATATTGTTGCCCATGCTTGCAGTTTCCAATGCCTCGAAAGCAATTCTGGATCCTTACTGCGAGAAGCAATTAATATCAGTGTTCAGTGTTTCAGAGCACTTGAAAGCCCAAGAAAGGAAGTTATCATTACATGGCGTTGACGGGTGAGCGTATGGAGAACTCATAGCTCGAATTTATCCTTCTTGCCATCTACTCGATTTAATTCACTGAAACCTCCATAAACTCTGCTTTCTTGAAGGAAATTGATTAACTGAGGAAAACTTAATGACCAAGGATAACTGCTCTATTGAATAGTCTACTGCCACCAATGAACTTTGTAATGGACCCAAAAAAAAAAGGTTTTTTTTTTTTTGGTTTTTCAAAATAAACGTGTTTTATAAGTTTTCAGTTTCTTTTTTCTAATTCCGTCCTAAATCTTCTCCTTGTTCAATTGATTCCTAGATCATTAATTGGAATAAGTCTTCGGATTGGTGTTTCACCTGGTTTCAACTATTCCATTATTGTATGGTCTAACCCACAATAAACATCCTGATTGACTAGTAAAAATAAGTTTTTCTTTTTTAAATTTTCAAAATAAACTTGTTTTCTAGTTTTTCTTTTCTTTTCTTTTAATTGAGTCAAAAACCATATTCCTTCCTCATTTAAGTCATACGTCATTAATTCGATCAGAGTGTTAAAAGAAAGTGATACTTGTTGTAAAGCTTGTTTGCGACTTCTAAATTTAATCTGTAGTTATCGTACATGTTCTGAATTGTATGACAAAAATTTGAACCAATGAAAACAAAAAATCATAAATAAGAATGAAAATGTATAAGTTATAATACTTTTTTTTTATAATTTTTAAAAATATATTATATTTATATTAATTATCATAATTATAAATTAAATTTGAGAGTTATTTGTTATTATTTTTATTTAATTTTTTGTAAAAATTTTATTTTATGTATCTAAATATATAAATTTATTTTATTAAACTGACTTGCAAGACAAAAATTTAAATTTAATTTGATATTAAAATAAATATATTAAATTATTAATGTTCAAGCTGATGGCGTTAAACTAGTATTTTGTTTTAAAAAAAATACAGAAAAAATTAAGCAGGTAGCTTTTGGACGTTAATGGCGAACTTACCTATAATTTTCCCAAAAATAAAAAGGGATGGCAAGGGACCCCACAAGCACGGGGGACTTTTTAGATATGCTCTTTCCTGGGAGAGCATGCAAAAGTCTCGGAATCCCATGGTGTGCAGGTGCACTGCACTTTTGCAGAGCAGAGTATAAACTGGACGACGGAGGAACCAAACTCCACGTGGGGATGTAATATGTGTACAGATTCTACGGCACATTTATTAAAAACCGCGAAGATACAGAAGAAAATGTCCTCGAGCCCTTCCTAAACTTATAATTAACGGTTAATTAATGCATTTTGTTGCTGCTAATGGTGACGTTCTCAATTCTCTATCCACGAGGTCCCCCGGTTTTATAAGCTTAACGAGAGACTAACATGAGCACCGAGATTCTTGAGACATGTAATAAATTAAAGCAGCCACTGCATTCAGGGGCTTAAGGCATAATCACGACTAAATGCAAACATAGATGAGATCCAATATTGGCGTGGACCTGGGAATTCGGAATTGCCTTGAAAGGAGCTTTGAACGTATGCAGCCCATGGTCCATTAATAATTCAATTCAATTTTGAACCTTCTTTTGCAAGCAGCCATTTCTGCTTGCCAGGAAAACCAATGCGGGCCTAGCACCCCGAGCCTCCTACCCACCACGTGCTCAGTGCTCGCACCGTCCACTTAACAAAATTTTGAGTGTTTGTTGCTTAGTTGTCATCGCGAGTCCTTCTCAATTTGCCAAAAAAAGTTCACTTTTCTTTGTCATTTTCCTCCTAAGAGCCAACACGAGCCTAGGCGCGAGAAAGCTAACTGTACTGTGCTAACCTCCACCCATTCTCAAAAAGAAAGAAAGAAAGAAAGAAAAAAACAATACAACAGATAGAGTTGCCCCTTATTTTCCGGGTTTCAACGCACGCAAGAATGGACTTTTAACCTTGCTAATCGTTATTTTATTTTTACCGGACAGCATTGTAGATCAAATTTCAAATTCAAGGGGTCTATTTTTGGACGGCAGATTTGAATACAAAGCCGTGTTTACAATTTTGTACGCCAATGCCTTCCGAATTTCTCGTTGAGAAGAGAACGAAGCGGAAGACGTCCCCGGATCCCGCATGGCCCCACTTAACGCCGTGATGCCAATAGCGACGCAGTTGTTATCACATGGTCCGAAAAGGGAAGGCAAAGCAGACATTCGCGCTAAAAATAAGGTGCACAACGTGAAAGCCCACTTGCCTATTGATGTGCGAAAGGCTTTCAGGCAGCGAGAGGCAAACCGAATGCCAGTCTCGAGATCGGGACGCCAAAAAGGCAAGGATTGCGTCTCTAACTGCCTTATTTTAAAGAAAGGATAGGCCTCCCGTCGCTTATTTACCAATTAAGTCAGAGAGGGATGGGGGAACATTAGTTTGTTAAATTTGCTTGCTTTTGACAGGGGCAAAAATATAAGATTTTGTCTATAATTTTAAGTTATTTTGCGATTTTTGTTCATAATTTTTATTTTTAAAATCTTTTTTTTTTTTGCATTTTCTTTGTTACATTTTTTCACTCTTTTTCGTTATTAGTGCCACGTGATAGTCTATGTGACACTACGTCATCTAAATTTTACTAAGTTAAAAGTCCTATTAATAATTTTGTACTAGTATGGTAATAAATTATTTTTAAAAATTAAAAAATAATTTTAAAAATTATAAATTAATTTAAAAAAAAGATAATTTTTTTTGAAAAATTAAAATTTAATTTAGAGGGCTACAAATAACTTCTAGATTAATTTCTAAAAATAGAAAAAAATTATAAAAAATATAAATTAATTTTGAAAAATTATTAAAAATTAGAAATTAATTTTAAAAAATCAAAATAAATTTTAAATTAATTTTTTTTATTTATAAAAAGTAGGGCAACAATGTTATCCTAGAAGTTGTGTGAGTAGGAGTAGAGAGTGCCTGTCAAGTAGATATTATGTTAGAGTTTGCAATAATGGGTTAAATATCAAGATTTTTCAAAATTAATTTCTATTTGTCATAATTTTTTTAAAATTAATTTCTTTTTTCAAAATTATTTTAAATTTTTTTCATAACTTTTCAAAATTAATTTCTTTTTTGAAATTTTATATTTTTAAAAATTATTTCTATTGATTAAAATTAATTTCTAATTTTCATAATTTTTTCTATTTTAAGAATTTTTTTAGAATCTTTAGAATTTTTAAAAAATAATTTATTATTACATAAGTACAAAATTATTGACATGACCTTTTATTTAGTAAAATTGATATGGCGTGACATTGATAACGAATAACTAACTGTTATAGGTAGAAAAAAGTGATAAGACAAATATGAAAGGTTAATTCTTAAAAAAAAAGAAAAAAGGATGGGTGAAAGTTCCAATACGACATATAATTGTTGGTGAAAACTTGTGTTTTTTCCTTTTAACAAGGGAAGATTAGTTTTTAGGTAATCTAACTTATCAATGTGGTTATAAATTTAGTAATCAAAGAAGTGTTACATTTGTTAAAATTTGATATAAAGAAATTCAAATGATATACATTTAAAATTGTTACACATCACATATAATAGAATTTTATTAGTATGGATCATATATATGTTGAAAATTAATATATTTTAAAAGATTTAATTAATGTATTAAATAAGTGACTAACTATTATATATTGATTATTAACTATTATGTGTCAATTACTAATTAGTATATACTAGAATAAATTTAATTATTTATAGTTTATAAGTTATTAAGATAGAATTATTAATAATAATTTGTTTTTTAAGTAGAAGATACTATTTTTAACAATTTATAACCTATTAATAGGTTAATTAAAAGATTGAATTATTCTTATTATTTTATTATATTAAATGCACACTAATGAAAAATTTTGTCATATCTTGAAAAAATAATTATTATAACCTCTTGCATTGAGATGATTTATGTATGAGTGTGAAAACTATTCTTAAAAATAATGTTTAACATATTTAAAAAATAATATATTTTTTATTAATATATTTTATTACAATGTTATATTATTTTATTCATTATTTTTCTACATTCTTAAAGATAATTTTCTTATTTTTCATGACTAATCCTAGTTATAGATCCATCCTCAATAGGATTATAAATTTTCATGTCATTTTATTGTTAATAACTTATGTGGCTACTTCTATACTTTATATCTTATAACTTGTAATCTTCTTTTATATACTAGTTAGTGGTCTTTCAAATTGTATACAAATGTCTTTTTTTTAATTTCAAATAGATTGTAATTCACATGTCAATTTGCTTTAGATTTTAAGTATATCAAAGGGATTATTCTGAGTATATTAAAGAGATTATTTTAATGTTAATGTTATGTGTAAATACTTATAGATATGTTAGTTATCATATGCACATATAAAGATATAATTATATGTTTTATTAAATTTTGAATTAAACATGCTTTAGATTTCATTATAAGATACAAATTCTTATTGCTTATTAGCCTTTGTATGTTCTTTTCTCTATTAGATAACATATATGATATTATAGAATGATAATTTGCATTGAATCCAATAATATCATGTTATTTGAAAACAATAATATTCCAAATATTTTATTATTGATATATTTTATTGTTAATAATAATAATTTTGATGGGATGATAATACTCCTTGTTAGATAACTAATTACAATGTTGGCTTCCCTAAATAATTTGCTAAACTTGCAAGAATGTTTAGCAACAAGTTAAAGTTTGAGTGTTAGATGCTTTCTAATTCAAATAAAAGAGAGTCAAAGAAATAAATTTATATCATATAAGGAATTGACCTATATACCATTATTATCTTAAACTTTATATATATAAAGGTCAATAAAATCATATCCATATTTTTAAGTTAATGGATTCTCGTATTTAAGTATATGAGTTGGATAGGTCATACTAGTTTTATGACATTTTTGATCAAGTTTAAATTAGTTGTCATTCATTTGTTAAACTAATTCCAATCCATTAAAAAAGGGTTTTACAAGTTATTAATGGTTAATAAGATTGATTTAAAAGTGAAAATTTCAATTCCATGAGATTATATTATTCTAATCTCAGTACTTTTTAAAATCTATGTTAAATGCATGAAAAATATTTTGAAAATAAGTATAATGTTTGGTGAACTCATAGTTGGAATATTACTATATATTTTATAGTGAATTATCCATTGTATGAAAAATGTATAGTCATACTAACTAAATTTTTAATTTAAAAGGGATATGTTCACTTTTAAAAGTGGAACAATGACTTAAAAATATATGAAACAAATAATTATTATTTGGTTCACCATAATTTTTGAATTTATGGCTATAAAAATGACTAATGTTAAAAAAAAATAACTAAATTTTTTCTAATAAATATTTCATTACGGGTAAAACCAACACTATAATTTGATATATTATGATGGTTAAATCTTTATTGTTTATATTAAAAGTAAGTTATATGATAAAAATAAATAAATATATTTGTCTATAATATAAATTATTAAAAAAAGTTAAATAAGTAATATCACTTGATTTTGTATGATTAAAGATGAATTTGATTGATTTTCTAACTAAAATACTAAGTAAAAAAGCTACTGAAAAATTGCATTAAGGGAAATGAGAGTAATGCATATATAGAATAGTTAAAAGTGATGAAAATTCAATTTACATGATATGAGATCCTTTAAAATATGTTTATACGAGTAATAACAAGTCACTTACTGATTTGATATAAATTATTAAAATTATAAGTCCCTTTATATGGTAAAAATAATGTAACAATTTTAATGTTTAAGGTTGAATTATATTTTCAATGGATTCTATAACTTTTATAATTTATGTATTATTGAAATGCACACTCAATAAAGTTAATTATATGGGTATAGAGTGAGTATACTTTTATAAGATTTTGAATAAGATTTCTAAAACTCTCAAATGTACAAATAGTATGATAACACTTAACTATGTTAAACAACATAATCTTAAATTATATAATATGGAAGACAAATTTACTAATATTTATAAAAAAAAATTTATTAATAAAAATTTTTATTTTTTTGAACATTAAAATTTGTACTCTTAATTTTTGGTTCATATTTTCAATGGCATCAAATATGATATTTCATATTCTCATTATTTAATCTAGCATAATAAGACTTTTAAAATAATGGAAGATTATTGTAAATTAATATATTTGAAAAGGTTTAATTCATATATTGAATAAAAGACTATCCATTATATATCTATTATTACTTATTATGTGTTTATTGCTAATAGTTATTTATTATAATAACATTAGTCATTTATTATTATTGTAATTTATGTTTCATATTATATTATTTATAAGTTATTAAGTTAGAATTATTATAAATAATTTTTTTCTTTTTTAGTAGAAGAAAATATTTTTAACAATTTATAGCCTATTACTAGGTTAATTAAAAAATTAAACTATTCTTGTTGTCTCGCTAAGTGAAGTGCACATTAATTAGAAAGTCTATTATATTATGAAAAAATAATTATTATAACATGTTATACTAAATACAAAAGTGTAAATTATTTTTCAAAACAATATTTAATACGTTTTAAATACAATATTTTTTATTAATTTATTTATATTATAATATTATATTATTTTATTTTTTTTACAATATAATACAAATTGTTAATTACAAGGGTTAACATGATTTACATAATTTGCTAATATACCTACCTATATAGATTTGTATTGTTTTACCATAATAAAATTCCATAATTAGGATTCTCTTAACATACCTTTGTACACAATGATATATTAAATGTAAAAATTTTGATGTACCACTCATAATAAACTGTTCACTTTAGATTTTATATCACAAGACACAAATTATTAGCTAATTTTTATTATCTATAGAATCTAGTAGTAAAATTATATGAATTCTTAATTTCAAATATAGAGTTAGATTCCTAATTCTTAAAAAAGAAAAAAAAAATTACGAGTTAGAATGCAAACATGAACTGATGCGATTATCTCATCTTTGAGCAGTATAGGTTGGCTTAGAATGCAATGGTAACACAAGAGAGAGCCTGTCGTATGCCAACAACCGTGATCTCAGAGCAAAAGAAGACTTCCATGAAGGCAAAATAGATGAAGGTTGTAGAAAATCTTTTGGGGGTTTTGACAACTATAAGTGAACCAAATCTTGTGAGCACTAATATGAAGTTTGGTCATTGGGATGAATCAATGGATATGCTTGAAAATCTCCATAACGATTCCATAAACCCACGTCGACATCCTTGAGAAGAACGACACTTCAAGTGTCATTTGTAGTCATAAACAATATTTCCACGTGTCATTTTGCCGAAATAATTTTGGGCAGACGACAAGTCGTTACCATCTGTCACACGTAGAAAGAAAAGTAAACTGGAAATTAGAACGCCGAAAATTGTGGTCCTAATTCACACGTCGGCCCCGAGGGACATTGTAATCAATTCCCATTCTGTTGGGTAATCCGGCAGTGCAAAAACTGATTAGTGGAAAACAACGCGGAGTCGCGCCCGCCCTTCTTTACTTGTGCATTATCTTAAAGCTTCTTGCTCTTCTTGTCTTCATTTCATCGTATTTTTGTTATTTTCAGCCGCCTCTTAATCTTTTGTGTCTAATCAAATTCACACTTGAATGCAATTATTAGGCTATCGCCAACCCTTGTTTAATAAACGAGACGTTTATTGATTGCCGGCCTCTGTTGACCTACATAGCCTTCAAAGTGTTTTGACTTCGGTGCTATCGCTTATAAAATGCTCGTCATCCAAGAGCCAAAGACCATCCAGTTGTGATTAATTTGAGTTCCCGAAGAAAGACACAAAACTGTTAACACAGAAGAAAAATGGATTCATTTGGGGTTGCTAAAAAGCCTCACGCAGTCTGCATCCCCTACCCGGCTCAAGGCCACATAAACCCCATGCTAAAGCTAGCCAAACTACTCCACTGCAGGGGTTTCCATATCACCTTTGTTAACACGGAATACAACCACAAGCGCCTCCTTAAATCAAGAGGCCCCAATTCTCTGGATGGCGTGCCTGCCTTTCAGTTCAAAACCATTCCTGACGGACTCTCTGATCAGACTGTTCCCGATGCCACTCAGGACATTCCATCCCTCTGTTCTTCCACCATGAAAACCTGTTTAGCCCCTTTCAGAAATCTCCTTTCTGAGCTTAATGACACGCCTTCATCCAACGTTCCTCCTGTGAGTTGCATAGTTTCAGATGGGGCCATGACCTTCACTCTTGACGCAGCACAGGAGTTGGGTGTCCCTGAAGTCATTCTTTGGACAACCAGTGCATGTGGCTTTCTGGCATATGCTCACTATCGCAATTTAGTTGACAAGGGTTACACGCCACTCAAAGGTATATCTTTTAAGACACCCAAACAAACTATCTAGCTAGCTTTCCATTTTCCAAAGTTTAACAGTTCTGTTTTCCAGCTCATCGAACAAATGCAAATTCCTCAGTTTTCAATACCCTTATCGGCTATAATTAAGCATCATAGTTCTGTCCAGAGTGACCGAATTACTTTTATAGTCAGCTCGTTTCAATTAAAACTATTCATTACTTATTGTCGTCAATGATGGTGGTATACATTCTCGTTTTTGCAGATGAGACTTACTTGACAAATGGTTATTTGGATACAATTATTGATTGGATACCAGGCATGAAAGATATTCGTCTAAGGGATATCCCAAATTTTATTAGAACTACAGATCCTGACGACTTTATGCTGCATTACCTAATTAGAGAGGCTGAAAGAGCTAAAAAGGCCTCTGCAATTCTCTTAAATACATTTGATGCCTTAGAGCATGAAGCATTAGCTGGACTTAATTCAATATATCGAAGCATATACTCAATTGGTCCTCTTCATCATCTCGTGAATCATGAGGCTGCTTGTTGTGAATTGAAGTCCATTGGATCAAACTTATGGAGGGAAGAATCCGAGTGCATTGAATGGCTCGACTCAAAACATCCCAAATCGGTTGTTTACGTGAATTTTGGAAGCATAACTGTCATGACAAGCGATCAATTAATTGAATTCGCGTGGGGGCTTGCCAACAGCAATCTAACCTTTTTGTGGGTCATCAGGTCCGACCTTGTCGCTGGTGATAAGGCTCTTCTACCTCCAGAATTCATAACAGGGACCAAAGACAGAGGTCTTTTAGCAAGTTGGTGTCCTCAGGAGCAAGTATTAAGCCACCCTTCAATAGGATGCTTTTTGACACACAGTGGGTGGAATTCCACAATCGAAAGTATCTCTACAGGGGTGCCTGTTATCTGTTGGCCCTTTTTCGCCGAGCAACAAACCAATTGCAGGTACTCTTGCATAGAATGGGGCATAGGCATGGAGATAAATAATAATGTCAAGAGAGACGACATTGAGATCCTTGTGAGAGAGTTAATGGAAGGAGAAAAGGGCAAGGAAATGAAGAAAAAGGCCATGGAGTGGAAGACATTGGCGGAAGACGCCACTACTTGCCCCACAGGTTCATCTTACGTGAATTTGGATCACATGATTACTCGGGTGCTCCTATCTCCATGAGATTAGGATTTCATTGAAAACTGTTGCTTTGCTCTTATCATTTATAATTAATGAACTAATTAGGATGCAATAAAGGCTAGTGAGCCTTTCAAATCTTAATTTCCTGAATCCATTTGTTGTTGAAACTTGATGTTGATGTAAAAGATTATTGACAAGGAAGAAAAAGGCGCTTTTGAGGAGACTCAAATAGTCGCCTTTCAAACCTTTTAAATATTCTCTGGAGACTACTAACAAATGCAAAAATGCTCAAATGGGGAATAGGAGACTCAAGCTTATGCCCCCTGTGTAATACTTCTGTGGAGTCCATCTCTCATGTGATGTGGGACTGCAGTGAAGCAGCCAGCCTTTAGAATCAAATTGTGGCACCAGGGAAAAAGGCGTTGTTCTTCCAGCTATCTGGCCAAGTCTGGATGGAGGAAAATCTTAGGCGAAAGTTTGGGAAGGCAGGAACAGGGACATGGCTTGTTACGTATGCTGTTTACCTGTTGGTAGCTATGGAAGTGGCGTTGACTATATTTAACATGCTGTCATGGGCCCAGATCTAGCTAGCTTTGTGTTATGCTAAGGATTATAATAATTATTGGCAGGAGCAGCACATCAACAGCAATAAACGAACCAAAAATGAAGTATTGATTGCATGGAGCAAGCCCTTGCATGAATGGATGAAACTTAATACGGATGGAACCTCTAAAGGGAATCCGGGACTAGCGGCAGCAAGAGGAGTATTTAGAGACTCTCGGGGCTCCTGGGTGGCTGGATTTATGAAGAAAGTTGGGAGTTGTTCTGCCTTTACAGCCGAGCTTTGGGGTGCCTTCTGTGGTCTTACACTTGCATGGGAAACTGGTTTCAAAAGAGTAATTTTACAAGTGGATTCTCTGCTGGTCAGAGAGGCCCTTTTGTAACAGCGTTGCTACAATTCATCCCCACTCCAATTTGATTAAGGGGTGCCATCAACTGATCGATCGGAGCTGGGAACTCTACATACAACATTCCTATTGTGAAGCCAATCGAGTGGCTCACTTTCTAGCCATTACTGCTCTCGCTCAAGCTGAAGACTTTGTTGTTCTCCCCAGCCCCCCAATTAGGGCTTTGAGCTTGGTTCTGGAAGTTACTTGTTGGGGTCTCGTTCCCCCGTTTCATAGCCTTGTAGGCCGGGACTTATTTTCTCCTTCACACTGAAAAAAAAATGTATAATCTTTTGTTTTCTAATTTCTATTCGTTTGGTGCATATTCCTCCCTTATATAAATATCTCATCACATCCATAAACTATTAATCCTTAATTGATAACTCTCTAGAAATTTTTTCCCTTCAAAAGACACGTAAGTAATTAAAAAATTAAATTTTTATTCTTAAAATATGAGTTCTACTACTAAAAAAAGAGTAAAAATTTTATAAAAATAAAAAAAATTATTTTTATTACATAATTTACAATCTAATAAATTTTTTAATAACAAAAAAAATCTTTTCTAATTAGATAAAAATAGAATTCTATTGGTACTAAGCCATTCACAATTGTCTAACTTTATTGTATTAATTGTGCGAGCCATAATGATATTTATATAAAAGAATTAATATAAACATTTGTAACTAATTGAATCAGATTTGATTTGTTGGATAAATTATTATATTTTGTTACATTTAATTTGCATGTTTTGTGAAAATGATATTTATGTAGATCTATGACAAAGGATGGAAGTGCAATAAACAAGATAAAAAAAAGATTAATATTTGACTAAATTTTTATAAAATTTGTGATAATCTCTTTAATTTATAGTATATTCAATTCACAATAACATAATTTATAACAATATGTCTTATATTAGATTTCTCAATATGAAATAAATTCAACATTAAGTTGATAATGAAAAATTATTATCTTTCATACTCAAAGAACAAGTAATATTAATTTATAATTTTAATTAAAATAAAATATAAATTAAATTGAATTTTAATACTTTTTAATGTCTCATCAAATATATCATTAATATAAAATTAAAATACCAATAAATTTATTATATTTATTTAAAAAAGTTAAACTTATTATAATTTAATCAATAATATTAAAACTCATTCAACTAACTAACTATACAATTTTAAATTTTAAGATATATAAGTTTCATCTTTTACTCTTTTTAAATATTATTATATTTAAAATAAGAATCAAATTTAGTTAATTATTTCATAAAATTTTTAATAAAAAATTTCTATTAAAGGCAATAATATTTTCAAAATAAAAAATGTATCAATAAAGAGAAACAAAGGTGGCATAGCGATATTTAGATATAATAATTAATATAAGCATTTGCAATTGGATGAAATAGACTTGAGTTGTGGGATATATTATCATATTTTATCACATCCAATTTGCCTGTGTTGTAATGATGTATTTATGTGGATTTTTGCATGACACCGGACAGAAGCGTAATAAATAAAATAACAAAAAATTGACACCCAATTAAATTTTTACAAAAATTTTTATGGTTTCTTCGATTCATAAAATATTCGACCAATGATAATGTGACCCATAACGACACGTCATAAATCTATGCGGGACCCAACTACCGCCTCACCGTTTATTTTCTGATGAGATTGGGACGTCCGACAGTCACGGGCCGCTTTTGTACGGATCCTCAATAATTCGTTGGTGTCCTAGCCTTCCCAATATCTCATTTACCTGCATTAGCCTTTGTTCTCAATAAAATACTAAAAGTCATCTAAATTAACAATTGATCATAAAAGTTATCTAAATTTTTATTTTAATCATTAAAATTAAAATTTAATGTATAAAATAAATTTTCTGTAATTTTTTCTTGTCGATTACTTTTAAATTTAATTATCAAAAATGATTGTTTACTAAAATATATTGTATATAAGTGTTATTCTTTATTTTTGTTCAATTCCTAATGGGTAAATATTTATAATTTTATACATTTATGATTTGTAGCTTATCACAAATAGCTAATCATTTGTAATAATTAATGAAAACGTATATTTTAATTAAATCTCAGTTCGACTTTTGTTGAACTGACTAAAACATTTTAGATCTATAACCGTAGAATTTTGACAGCATTTCTGGCTGAGCAGTTCACAAGATGTACATCATCACGTACCTTCCAAACTCCAATCAATCGGAGTGAGCCAACGACACCGTTCTAGGCAAAATTTTCTGTTTCTCAGTGGACTACGGCGCCCGACGTGGTAAAAGCAAATCGTGGTTCACAATCATCGATCCTGTCGTGATGTCCAGTCATTGGCCTTTGTGCTTGGTGCCAACGTACCTGATATTTTATCGGCCAAAGTTCACCATGGTGGTTGCCATGAACAATTAAAAAAATAAAAATAAAAATATATATAGACCTTGATTTGTATTGATTATGTTTGATTGGAAATGGCAAAAAAAAAAAAAGGACATGATAATTTGATTCTTATAGTAATTCACACCATCACCGAACTACATTAAGTAAATAAATAAACGAACGAAATGCAAGTGGAAACACCACTTTTGTTTCTTGAGCAAAGATGGTAGGAAAAGAGATAGGTAGAGGTCCTGTCCCCTCCTTATCTGGCACAGATCCAAGTATCCAAGTTTCTTGGGGGAGTATGCCTGAGGTTCTACAATATTTTTTCTATCAACAAAAATAATAAAAGAAGAAACGACCTATTTATTAGTTTTCAACCTATAAATGTTATGATCAAATAAATAATATCATAAATTAAATTATTAAGTTTACAGTTTCTAGTTTGTTCAAGTAGTTCATTCGCCTTTTTTTTTTTTTCTTTTTTGAAGAAGAAGCGAATAATTCACGTAGGAATATCTTAAAAAAATTATCTCCTTATATCCTAATTTTAAAAATCAAATTATGGTCAACAAGATGAGAAGTATGCCTACTTGTTTGAAAAGTCAATCAAATCTTAGATGGATGATCTTTTCCTTTAATTGAAAGATCCTTATTGGGCTTGAATTCAAGATTTATGTATAGTTTCAGTTTGAAAAACTCCATTGCTCTTCTGGCTTCTAGTCTTTGAGTGTCAAACATTTCCACCACCTTCAATGTACCACTTCTGGCAACTGCCTCATTCATTTTTCACCAATTACAAAATAAAGTCATGATCGCCTGATTTTGACTCGTCGTAGGCCGATGCTCTCGTTTTGACTTTAGCCGTTTCGTTGTAGCAGAGCCACAGAGATGAGACTGTCCTCTTACACCCCACATCAATCAATTAAAATAGAATAAATACTCTTGCCAACTGCCCCATTCATTTGCTACCCTTTCCAACTGAACCTAACTTTACTCGCGACGAAGTCATTGTGTGGTGGGAGCAATGTGCCAGCCATTTTTGGGTGACAACCATCCGAAAAACATTGCACATTAATATTTATTAAAATAATTTTTTATATTTGATTTTTTTATTTGTTATATTATATAAAATATGATTAGTCTATATATTCTCTTGTTTTCATATATTTTTTTCTCAATATTGATACGTAAGTTTTCTCAAACCAGTAAGTTGATTCTTTAGTACAACCACACGTACGCCAATCTCATTGGTCTCAACCCTCGGTAGATTTATACCGAATAGGGTTGATATTGGCTTGAATTGCACTTGAAATTACAAAATATGAATACGTATCACTTAATTATAATTATTATTCATAATTGTTAATTATTTTACAAAAAAAAAAATCTTAGTAACTGTAACTATTGTACGTTTGGGGCCCCGTTTTTCTGTAATTTTTTCTATTGGCATCACTTTTAGGCTAAGTACGGGACACGCGGATGCACCCAAAAAAGGCAAAAGGTCGGCTTTTTCGGCGTCAGTGACAATAATTGCAATTTTTTTTTCCTTCTAATCATTTAGCTAAGCTTTCTTTAGAAAAGAAAATTCCGTTTTCTCCAGGGAAGCGTCTTCTAAAATAAAATGCAACATAATAGCTTAGAGCACTCGAAGATCTAACCAACCATTTCGGGTTGTCAAGACAGCGTAGAGCACTCATAATGCCCAGGGTTAGAATCCCACCAGGGTTAATTGTTCTTTCTTGGAAATACTTCCTCAAACCATTAGAGACTAACAGCTCACTATTATCAGAGTCAAGGAATTAAGAAAAAAAATCAACTCTCGAAGATATTGTTCAGAAATCTAGAAATTCCAAATTATGGTGCACAAAAGCACCAGGATTCATGTTGGTTGAGAGCTGGCAACATTTAGCTTCTCAAGCCATGAGCACCTTACTAATCAGGGTCTCCAAGTTCGAGCAAGAAGACCCACAAGGAATAGAAGTAGCCTCCTCTGCCATTTTTTTCCAGTGCATTGCTCTCTTCTTCATTGCTTTCCCTTTGTCTCCCTCCATCAATTCAATCACAAGGCTCTCAATTTCATTTCTTTTCACATCATTGTTTATTTCCGCTCCCGTGCCCCACTTACTACAACAGAGCCAACAGTTTGTCTGCTGCTCGGCAAAGAAAGGCCAACAAATCATGGGCACACCACCACACAGGCTCTCTATCATTGAGTTCCATCCGCAATGTGTCAGGAATACTGAGATTGAAGGGTGCCTCAGAACTTTTTCTTGTGGACACCTGCCGGCCAACAGACCCCTTTCTTTGGTTTCCGCCAGAAAATCTGGTGGCACTATTGCTGTCTCGCCTATGACAAGGTCAGGTCTAATCACCCATAAAAATGAGCGCTTGCAATTAGCTAGGCCCCAAGAGAATTCAATCAGCTGTTGGGGCGACATGACCGTGACGCTACCAAAATTGACGTAAACAACCGAACCAGTTGCTTTTGAGTCCAGCCACTGGAGACATTCAGGCTGGTCTTTCCATAGATTGGACCCTATAGAATCCAAAGCATGGTCCTGGACCTGATCTTGGAGTAGATGAAGAGGACCGAGAGTGTAGATTGGAGGCAGGATGGAAGAAAGGCTCTTTAAAACCCCATGCTCCAATTCATCAAACGTGTTGAAAATTACTGCCGAAGCATTACGAGCACTCTCTACTTGCTCAATGGCATAGTGAACCATAAAATCTTCGGGGTTTGTGGTCCTTATAAAGCTTGGAAAATCTTTCAGTCGTATGCCTTCCAGAGCAGGTATCCAATCAATAACGCTGTCCAGGTATCCATTTGTCAGGTAACTTGGATCTGCATGTTACACAAAGCTAGGAATCAAAAACTAATTTTTACAATAACTGGAGAAAAGAGTATGATGATACCTTTAAGTGGCACAAAGCCCTTATCAATGAGACTACGATAATGCCTGTAGCCCATGTAGCCACAGGCACTGGCAGTCCAAAAACTTACACTAGGAAGGCCCAGTTCGCGAGAAGCTTTGAGGGCGAAGCTCATGATGCAATCGGAAAATATGCAAGTGACTGGAGGAACACCGGACAAAGAAGTATTGTTGAGCTTGGAAAGAAGCTCTCTGAAGGGAGCCAAGCAATTGATCCTGGTGGAGTAGCAGAGGGATGGCACGTCTTGGGTGGAGTCTGCGTCCGACGGCGGAAGCCCATCGGGAATGGTTTCGAACCGGAAGTTAGGAAGGCCGATGAGGGAGTCCTGGCCTCTTGATCTCAGGAGGCGTCTGTAGTTGAACTCTGAGTGAACAAAGGTTATGTGGAAACCCTTTTGGTGAAGAAGCTTTGCTAGTTTCATCATTGGGTTTATGTGGCCTTGGGCTGGGTATGGGATGCATACAGCATGAGGCCGAGTCTTTTCTGTATCCATGGTGTCTCTCTCTCCCTCGTTCTGCTCCTTCCCTGCGTCTATGAGCAAGCAATGCTTCTTTTATAGAAAGAACTGCTCGGATAGCGCATCCTCTTGTTAATTCCCTATTCCCAAAAACAAAAACAAAAAAACATTGTCACGTACTGCATAAAATGACTGTCTAGTTATAGCCACGCGACACTTACTTCGCTGCTGTTCCAGACGCATTGGTTACGATTGTCCTTTCGAGGGGTCGGTTGCATTGGTCATTGCAATCCAAGTACACGAGAGCCTTTATGAATTCCAACCAAAAAGAGACTCTAGAAATGACTAAGAATGAGCATTAGGACTCCGTGGCACTTATCATTAACAGCAAATATTGTGTATTATGCGCTAAAAAACTGATAAATATCCTTCAAAAACAACTTAAGAGTTAAGAATTTAAATATTTATTTTTAAGATATTGAGTTATAATCCTGAAAATAGATATAGAGTTTATAAAAATAATAAAATTTATTCTTATTATATAATTTAGATTTAATAAAATTTTAATACAAAAATATAATAATAAATCCTACGTATTAAGGAAAATCGAAGAATGCAATAATTATTTCTGTAGGCCCAAGACGGAAGTCGAACACTTGAAGTCTTGAACCCTTGTGGCCCAAAAAGCAAAAAGAAGAGCAATTGTGGCGCCTCCCCACGATGGCAAGCAAAGACTGTGGACCTCAGCTGGGGATTTGGATTCTACCGTGACGTGTAACAGTCCGGAGAGCTCTTTCACACAACTAAATCTGACCCAAGGGTTCTTCTGGACTCGACTAATTTTCAAGTATGCTAGTCGTCTTGGGCTATAATGGCTATAAATTGGCCCATTTCTCTGCTACATTTTCCCCACTTCACGGATGCTCCGACATTATAATTATCTTGGTTGTAAGCAAAATTGCATGATTTGAACCACTGTTATTGAAGATTTTAGACTCGAATTGTGGGGATCTTCGTTGTGTGAGTTACACAACAATGATTGTTTTTCTCCTCGAACTCAGAAATCTAAGAGATAAATTAGACTTATAATTTAGAAATCGATTATATTATGTATATTTTTTCATATGTATAATTGAATATTAAAATTATAGATAACATATAAAATTATATAATTCAAGTAATAATATTTCTTCGTAAACTCGTTATAATGATTTGTAATTGAAATATTTAATTTATAATTACAAAAATATATATTTTTAAAAAAAGATAATAATATTTATTATTATTAAAATTTTTGATTTTTATCGATTATATTATATGAAAAATTAAAAACGTATTTTTGTATTTTAATTTCTAGAATTTTTTATTATTATAATTATTTTTCACATAAAATAGGTATTTAAATTGAGAAAATTGAGTAGTATTAATATATCATTACTCATAAACAAAATGCAAATTTAACTGCATAAAATATAGTTTGTAACCAATATATAATTTAATTTAGTCTTCATACGAAATCTCAAACGCTGCTTGCTTGATGAATTTGCTCTTATTACTATGTTTTGTCGTTTCTTTTTGGTCCGTTCTAGGGCTTTCGCCTGATGCACATACTGATGAACTAATCAATTGAAACCATCCTGGACCATCTCACCCCAACATCGTAGTGAAAGACCAACAACGATTAACAGGGCATCGCCGTGAAAAACCAACAATGAGTTTTTTTTTTTTTTTAAGCACTCGCAAACCAATTACATCCAATGTTAAGCTGCTAAGATATTCTACAAAGATGGTTTCTCTAGACAGATGTAACTGAAGAACTGAAGATGATTTAGTGCTTAACAGTGGCAATGAGTCGGTCGCTACTAATATTAATTAAGAGGAGAGTCAGTATCCTCGAGAAGATCGGCTTCAGCCCCATCTTCAAATGAAGGAGGCAGAACAGGGCCATGTCCCAACCCAAATGCTTTGATGTGATCTTTGAGCGATCTCTTGTGCTTGAAGTCAGAACCGCAGACGCAAAGCCAACGTTTGCCGCAATTTTTCTCATGGGTTCGCCAATCGCCTTTCACAGCCAAGAACTCGCCACACTTGCGGCACATGAAGGGTTTGACTCCATGCTTTCGTTTATAATGAGTTTGCAGGGTCCGAAAGTCTTTCAGAGGCTTTGCTTTTGGGTGTTCTATGTTGTTCTTGCACCCTTCTCCACAGCAGTAGCATGGAATGCCCGAGAGAGGTCGTGGCTGGGTTCCCCTCAAGGATTCGGGTCCTTTCCGGTACTGCGATCCATGACCCCACATGTGCATCTGCCATATATATAATTAATATAGACCATGAAATTTCACAATGTTATTTTCAAAAAAAGAGAAAGAAAAAACAGTAATATTAACATAGACACATTAATGGACTTGATGAACCTGAAGATTATTGTAGCGGTTGAAGGTCTTAGAGCAGACTTGGCAAGAAAAATTGGTAAAGCCCATCATGATCTGTTCATGAGTTGGTATCCAATATTGTCCAGGTGCTATATTGCTATTGTCCCTTGCACTTGGGTTGGGGAAGCCATGAGAGTCATCCGGAAGGCCTATGTGCAAGGCCACAGCAACATCGTCTTCGTCCTCGGCTCCCGCTCCAAGGTTTTCAGTGGGTGAAGCCCCCTTTAAGCCAACTGACGACCTCGACGTCGGCATAGGCTCAAAATGATCAAGAGAATCGTGACAATTAGCCCCTGGGAAAAGATCAAGCGGCTCGATATCAAAGTGGCCAGTGGATGAAGAAGCTAAGGGACCAGAGTTGCACGAAGTCTCTGAAGTCTCCATGTCTTACGATGAGGCATCTATTTGACATAAACGCAGGTTTATATATAATGAGATTGTCGCCGAGATCGATTGGCGATGCGTCAGGGAGAGTGCCAGAGTTAACGCTGGCTGGAGAACTATTTTAGTTGAATGGAAGGGACCATCGGCAGGGGGGCTCATAACTCTACTCTGATTGTTCTGTTATCCCACAATTGGGATGGAAAGAGAAAATACGTTAATTTCTATGGCCCATGGCTGCTGAATTCGGGAAGAATTGCAATACAGAAAGTTGGAATCCAAAGGCAGTGGGTCAATATATATAATTGGATTCACTCTCAAGAGTCAGCACCGTGTTCGACGTTTCACTCAAATTGAAGCAATCTGGAGACAACTAATATACGCATTGCAGAGTTGTGGTGTTTTATTTCCAATTCTGGACGTCCGTGTGGACCATCCCATTCAGATTTTGCCCTTCTCTCACCAAATTAAACTATATATAAATTAACACCCACAGTTATTATTATTGATGAAGAATACTTTTAGTTTCGTGTTCACACAGAAATTATCCGCGTATAAGAACGAATATGAAGACGTAATTCTTTTTAATCACCGTAGCTATATGTTTACTAACTAACTAATTAATGAAACCAATTAATATTGATCATGTTATTGATGTAATTGATATTGGAGCCACAAGAAGCAATAGAAATAATCCCTTTCGAATCTATTAACACCCCATCATCTCAATTTTCCTCCTCTAAACTAGAAACTCAATTCTACTCAGACTTGGCGTTGTTACATCACCCCTTGGATATTTCTTTCTCATGCCATTTCAGTTAAATTCCCAATAGAAAGATACTTGTGCATGTAATATTGTATTTATTGGGACATAATATAGATGAAAAGAATGATTTGAACATCATGGAACTGGTAATAATAACTCAACCATGTAGTTCATTGATAATCATCAAGTCATATTTAAAAGCCAAACAAAGTTATTATTTAGGAATAGAAAAGAAAAGAAAAAAAATCATTTTGTTCTACCTGAGCAAGGGCATTCCGAATTTACATTTTATTATTGATGTTGGTTGACTCATTTTTTCTTTTATCTGATCAAGATAGAGCCATAGCAATGAAAAAAATGAAATGGGCCATCGTAATGGGGAAACCTATTTAATAGCATTGAAAAATGTTTTACGAACAACAAGGGGAAAGAGAAGATTACTGGTCATTGAGGTATGAGTTACTTATGTGGGACTTATATTGAGGACTAAAAATCAATAATTTATGTGTGTGTATATATATATATATATATATATATTATTTATTTATTTGTTTATTTATTTATTTATTTATTTTTCAGATTTCACTAACTCTTCCAATTTGAAGCCCAAAAGACGACGTACAAACATCGCGCCTGCGGGATTGGGCTTGACAGCCTGCATATAGGTGAAGGCCCAATTGCTTGTGTTTTAGGAACCGTGGGTTATACCCTTGGTGAGACCAAACTAAAGACATTTGAATTTCGTTCAAATGTCGAAGAAATTTCTGAACATTGTCAAGCCATTTACTAAATACAATTTATTCGGTATATATATAAGTATAACTCATACTGCAAGCGATCATCTTCACATAATTTTTTTTTAAATAATATTGATGCCTATGACAAATAAATATTACAATTGTTTCCTTCAAATTTTTATAGTTTAAAATTCTAGAATAATTTTTTTTTAAATTTTTATACTATTAAATATATCTTATTTTATATAAATAACCATTAAATATGACTTAATTTTAATATCTTAAGCATTTAGTATTATTAAAAAACAAATGAGTTAAGATTTTTCTTATAGATCCTGTAGGGTCTCTAGTATATACCCACTTTTGACAGTTGAAAATAAATATTATTAATTTACATACAAACTCCCTGAAAAATAAAATTTACAGATTTTTTCCCTCTTTTTCTTTTTTATTTTTTTATCAATAATTTACTATTAAAAAAATAATAATACTTTTGAAATGAGTATGAAGTAGATTTAAAATAAAATTAAAAAAAAAGAGAACATATTAGATTTAAAATAGGAAAAAGGTTATACGAATAGTTTTAAAAAATTATGAGAAAAAAAATTTAATGGGGCACCATAAATTGATGGGGAAAAAAACGAATTTAGGAAAATATTTTCTACAAATTTATACACAAAAAAAATATATATATATATGCCCCACCTTCATCCATCCTTGACTAAATGCTCATACAACCGGAAAAGATGATGAGCTGTTCTTCACCTCCCAAGAATGATCAAAGTCAAACAATTGGACAAAAATAATTAGCATCAAATTTCGTTTTTCTTTTCTTTTTTTTTTTCCCTCTTTCTTTCGAAGTTAAAGAGAATAGGAGTAAATTTAATAAAAGATCTGCATAAGGTTGTTAAATAGTCCATGTTTCCAGGCTGCACCTCTAGTCCATGGAGGATGCTGGATCGTTTCTTTGAAGCGATAGTACTCACCCAAATGCTGCAGCTTTGGACCCAAAGAAAAAATATAAATCAAATCAGATTGCAGAGCTTGAAGATGTGAAGTGGAGATTATACACAAAATGGTGTTTTTCACCGAAGCATGTGTATGTTGATTATTTCTTCTTCTTCTTCTCTCGGTATCAAGTACTTGGACTTTCTGAAGTAGCGGCCCCAGATTCTGTTCCCGTGTTGGTCTGTTGATGGGTCTGTGAATCTAAACCCAAACATGAATACATGTAACAGTTAATGCATTTCGCACAAGTCAACACATAACAGACAATTGCAGCCTACAACGGTAGATTAGAGGTGAAAAAAGCTCACCGGATCCAAATTTACATATCTCTTCCGAAATCCAACACAACACTAAGGACTGAAAAAGCTAATGACCTATACTTAGAAATATTGATACAAAAATAGCTTAAAATATCTAAACCTAAAATGAGCCAAAACCTTGTTTACATAAAATTTAAATAATTTGAATATAAAAATTGTGTTACTCATAATTTAATATATTAAAAATTCAATATACCTAAAATTCAATATATTTGAATTCAAATAATCAGAAAACCGACCGAATCTAACTCAACTTGATCCACCAATTTGCTACCTTTACTATATATATAATTTACTCGCAGAGAAACGAACAAATTTTTGTCTTGCGTCAAAATCTCGTTTTGTCCAATTATGACAATTAATCACCAAAACATGAAGTGAAATAATTTACGCAAATTTAAGGGTCCTCAAAAGATTTATTATTATTATTATTTTATTTACTTTTTCAATTTCAACTCTAAACAATGGAACCGGTTCCTAGTCTGTTCCAACATCCAAGCATCGCAATAAATTGCCGTCCACTACTTGTGGGGAAGCCTTAAAGCAATGAAATTTATGTTTCTGACTCAAAGGTTGGCTTAGTTCAACTACAGAACATAAATCGGATAGACCTACTCGGTTTTTAAGGTTCAAGCGATTTAGTCATGCCAAGCACATCAAGCGAAGTCATGATGCATAGCAGTCTAATTGGATTTACATAAAATGGCGTCTATCTTATTTGGCCTAATCACATCCAAAATATCCTGCAATTATTGTTTTTCCAGAGAATAGCCAAATAAAATGTCTAAGGTTTCTGATAAAAATCATTAAATAATTTGGGGACGCCTCTGATCCTTTCCTGCAGTAGTCTACAATTGTCGTCACTGCCAAAACTGATACTTGTCACTTAATGAATTTACGTAAAACCAGGGCAGCTTATATAACATGCTAGATGATGCAGTGGGCCTTCCCTCTCATCCACTTGGATGGCTGTTTTCAGAATCAACCATCATCTTGACACTGAAACCACATGCATCCACTTTTTATTTAGACAATGGATGCCTCTCTGGCATCACTCTACACAATAGACCCATGATCTGGATCATAACAATAACTATACAGCTCATCCACGTGGTTGAGGTTGCCCATGTGGCCCCCCGTGGCTCCCATGAATGATATCCAAACTCTTTTATGTGTTCAACAATATCTATTTATGACCAAAGTGTTGCATCGAGCCTAATGAGAATAACAATAAATAAATAAAAGGAGGGAAGGAATTACCAGAAGAAGAGGCTGGGAATGGATGTCTCGTTGTGGGTTGAAGAGGTTGGGAAGGAAATGTGGAGAAGGACCCCTCCGGAGAGCCTGGATAGTAAAAATAGGAGGGTCCTGCGGGTAGGCGATGCCCCTGAGCTGCAGACATTGGTCCCCTTGGACTTGGGACTTGCCAATTGTAGCCAAAGTAGTATGGGGAGGCCATGGTGGATGATGATGATGATGCTCCGTACACTTGCTGCTGAAAGAATTGAGGCTGTTGAACTTGTGGGTTATAAAGAACCTGCAAGCTCACCAAATAATAATAATGTCACATTTTTGTTGTTATTGTTTTTCACAATTAACTCATTTCCAGAGAGAAGAGAGAGTGAGAGTAACCTGATGATACCCATAGTCAGGAATATAAGGAGGATATCTGCAAAAGTAGAACTAAATAATTATTTTTAATGAGATAATTTCTTTGAAATAAGTTAATTGTAAATAATCAAACTTAATTATTCCCTTCCTATCCATGAACCCCATAATTCTCATAATAATGCATTCATTTTATTTCAAGCTTTTAATCCATGTTGTCTTTATGTGTCATTTTCATATAGCCGCTCATCTAACTGTAAATAATTTAGATAAATTTAGTATGGTACTTAAATTTTTTTCTAAAAAATATTTCGAGAGTACATGAGGCTCTCAATAATTAATAAAATTTTGGCATGATCAATTAGCAATTTTGAATTATATGCATGAAGCTTTTCGTTATCATTTTTTTTATTGACTACGCATAGAAACACGGGAGATGAAAAAAAAAAAAAAAGAGCCAATCAAGATAAACATTTAAACTTCTCTGCCGAGCCAGAGAAAAAAAATTTTAGCAAACACCCTTTGGCTTTCAATGAAGCGAGCTGGAGTACATAATAAATGCGCAGTGCTACGTTCGTTATCCAGATTAGAGTAATTGACTCGGGACCACCGGAAAGGACGGCAAGGCAGGGAACAAACTACGTCTTATTATAAGCCACGATCTACATTCAAGTGATGTGAGGTATTATAAATTGAAATTAAGCTCATCCAATTAAACTATATTCAATTACAATCAAAGTTAGATATATGTTTCTGCAGTTGTTTTTTTTGGTTTTCTGTTTCTTGACTCAACATATGTTTAGTGAGATAGAAGATGTAGCTGTCATAAAGTCTATATGTCTCAAGCTTGTGCCCTCCCGGGAGAAAGCATTGCAAGTGCAAGCCACCCCAGATTCCATTACTGTGTATAGATATCGATTCTGTTTCTGTTTGCTTAATTTTTTTGTGGTGGCACGTTACCGAGTCATATGTTTGATAGCATTGTTTGCACGCTGACGCCAACTGTAACGAGGGACAAAACTGTGGCCTAGAAAACTGCGTCCAGCACTTTTTGTGGTGTGGACCATTTTCATCGCTGGGACTTGCAATAAAGAAGCAGATATGATACAGGCCCGTTAGAGTAACGGCATTTCCGTTTCCTAATTGTGTACGATAAACTGCTTCAGTAAAGAAGAAGGAAACAAACTAACCCGTAATGTGGATACATGACAGGAGGTGGTGGGGGCGGCGGTGGTAATGGTGTTGCCCCTCCTCTGTAAGCCTGTGGTGGTGCACCCGGCGGCGCATTTCCTTGGTATTGGTTGCCACTTTGGGGTCTTCCTCCTGCACGATAAGAAACCGTTGTCGTCGTCGCTATATGTGTTCATTAGTCCAGAAGAATTATACTAATTTAACATTTTACTATGTTACATTATATTATTTTATATTAGTTTTTGTTCTAACGCTATGTTACAGTCTGTCGAAAAAACAAAAACTGATTGGACCTCGTGGCGGTGAAGGTCTGGGCCGGCCAAGTGAAGCAATATTACAATTTGCTCTTCTTCCATCGATTACAGGGTTTGGATCAGCACAAGCCCTTCTTGCCGATTCGGGGTCCCGAAAAGTAACCTATTGATAACGATCAGGATGGTGATGAAAAATATAGAGACCTCAAGAACAATGTACAACAATTTTAGCGATTGAAAGAAATTTACTTACAAATCCGTAGCCTTTAGATTTGCCTGTATTCTTATCTGTGATGATCACTGCCTCGAGAATCTCTCCGAACTGCCCAAAATACCTGCGCATTTCTTCAGTTGGGGTCTCCCAAGCTAGCCCCCCAACAAACACTTTAGTAAACGTTGTGTCTCCGAACTGGGATCGATAATGTGGATAAGCCATGGCATGCAAATCATCAACTCCTAATCAATGCATCATTCCCATAATCAACTCATTGCATCGATCTTCTCGCAATTCCCCTGCCCATTGACTCTGCCATGCCATCTCCTCTGTGTGTGCCCCTACTACCATCTCATTCGTTTTGGTCGCCAATCACCTGAAAAGGGATCATTGCAGGATAGTGGAGAGGAAGAAAGTGATAGATAAAATGCTAGTAGTTACTTGATATCATGGTAAGCAAGTATGGGTGGGTTTGTTAATTAAAAAGGAAAGGGCAAAATGGCACGGAGAGGGAGAAAGAGAGAGGGAGAAAGAGAGAGAGAGATTCCACAGCTGCAAACTCTGAATTGCTGTCTGACAGAGAGAAGGGGGTGGGGGTGTGCTTTGTCATATCGAATGACAGCTGCGTGGGTGAATGAATAAGCACTTGCAACCTGTCCTCCCCGTCACTGCATTAATATACTCTCCCACCCTCCAATCAATGGTCTTTCCCTATATTATCTCTCTTCTCTCTATTTTTCCTTCCTTCCCTCGCCTTTTGCCTTCGGGGTCAGGGGTTAGTCCTTAATTTGACTATTGTTGCTTGTCTCTTTGCTACCAACAATTTGATTTTCTCCTGTTTTTGAGCTGTACCAACACTTGTGCCAAACTGGTTCCCTGTGAGCAATCAAAATGGACTTATTTTGCATCGTTGACAGAAATGATTAATATGAGAGGCCCCGGCATAATGATATTTTGCTAACTAGTGGGAATGAGACATTTATTTCATTTATCCCATTCCAGTGGGCACGGTTCATCTTGTAACCTTTTACATGAACCTTATTAACTCTCGTAATTTTTTTTTCTGTCAAAAGTAAAAAATAGAAATAATATTTCACAATTTTGTAAATTTTATTACCATGACTTAGGCCTTCTAAACTATAGTTACAGAATAACAAATCTTATGATTTTTAGTTAAAGTTGTCAGTTACTTTCATAACTGTGCAAAATAAAAAACACATTATTTTTATCTAATATTTTCAAAAAATTTTAACCCATAATCTACATAATACAAACAAAATTTTTAATTATTAGGTTGTAACGAGAGAGTGATGGCAGCTCCCGACACCTACATATAGATACAAAGGGCAAAATGGCCAAATTAAGAAGAAAAAAAAGAAAAAAAGGTGACACAGCAGACACACATATGTGCAAGAGATGTGACGGGAGACAACTACTCATGTTTCGAGGCCATATCTTGTAGCTGGAATTTGGTTCCTATGTTACTTGGGGATTACGAGGCAATATCTTGTTGCAGCACCATCCAAATATTTGCACGGCTATTTTGCGGTTGATGTTCGAGGCAATGTTGTCGAGGCTCAGGGTGAATTAAGCTAGTGGAAAGCCCACCGATCCCCAAAGTAGTTGTCGAGACGGGTAACATGCACGCAGAATTGAATCACCACTAGGCATTTAAACGAAGCTAGCTAGGATTGCAAGTGATGGTTTTGTAGGGGGGACATCCTCTGCGGATCAGTTCCTAGCGAAACATGTGAAGTTGGCAGCATACACTGTAACACAACACATGTGCTGGCAAAACAGGCTTGTCTTATGGATGAAATCTTGCTAATGATGTATGACTTTTTGCCTGTGCAAATGTAATAATAAAGTGGTTTCAGTCGTTTTACGAGAAAAAGAAAGGAAGGAAGGGAAAAAGAGCAGGTTAGAAAACGATGCCTCATGCATGCCCTACCGACCCAAGTCACAAATATAATCAAACCCTCAGATCAATTAGATGTCATTCAGATAAATGGTCAAAGGAAGAGAAAAAAAAAAAAAAAAGCATTCTGATAACTCTGCAATTTTATTCGTTTCATGAGTCATAACAATGCCGAATTTCCTTCTCATGAACGTCGAGAGGAGTCAACAAGTCGCAATACCACCCCTCTATCCATAAACAAAAGCATTGATTCTGATTTTAAGCAGTCGGCCAATTCCTTCATGATTTTGATGTACCGCACTCATAGAAGAACACTCGGATATGGGCCCTTAGGGCCTCAATTATGCCAAAAGAAACATAAAAAACTGGTTTTGATTGTGTTGGGTCTTCACAACACAATTCGGGCCAGAAATCAACGTAAAATTCCAGGCACAAGTCAAGAGCTTCAATTGATGGAAAGTAACTATGTATTTGGACCATGTAATCCTGTCACTACATAAACTTCCATTGGACCAATTGGACCAGCTAATCGTGTGTCTCGCAACTTTCCCTTTGCCCCCCCCCCTCTTTTTTTCTTGGCACTTCCAAACTTTGAAGTTTGAACTCCTAATTTAATTGGCAATATAAAAAGTAAGCACGTAAGTTTGCCACGTGCAATCTAGTCGACTTATTCTTCCAACGGACACCCTCTGACCATGATAAGTGAAGAAGCCAACTTCGAAACGAATAAAAACAGTTGTCTAGTATCAGATAAACGTATCAATTTGTAAAAGGGTTTTGAGCAATATGTTGCTATGATAGCAAATCACGTGCAACTACGCGATGGAGCCATAATGACAAAAACGAAAGCACAACTGTTAGTTTATATCCATTGCAGTCCAAACATTAAAATATGTCAATGGCAATCCAATACTGGGCTATTGATTTTTTGTGCTTAATGGCAGACAATACGTTGAATGATAGGTTGGAAAAAGCACTCTCCTTATGATTAAAGTTGCTCTTGTTACATGTGTATGTGCCCGAGCCGTGCACCTTAATTAACTTCCACAGCTCCACTCCCATCGATAAGTAAACCTTTCAGGTATCAACGGTAGCTAGGAACGTCAAAAAACCATAAAGCTCTATAAACTTAAGAATATGACCACAACCGTATGTTTAAATTTCTTCAAAAACGAATGGTCAAGCATATATATAAATAATGGACGGCGGCTATTGAACAAAAGAATTGCCGTTGCAATTGACGATGACAGTAAAAACTAGCCAGGGGCGGCAGCTAAAACAAGCGAATGTGGATGGCATTTATATAAATTTATTATTTCATTAATAACATTCACAATTAAGTCAATCATGTGGGAGGATTTTAACCACCATGGGCAACAAGAGGGACAACCAAATAATAATAATAATAATAATAATAATAATAAATACAATTACAATTACTGAGGAGAATAATAGCATAATTAGATACAACAATCATCCATATAGTTTTTCGCCTGAAATAATACTATTAAATTAAGGTCTACTATTATGTATGGTCCAAAACATTCCCACTAGGAAGTCACACAGTGGGCATCATGACTTTGAAGGATTCTCCCGCAGTATCCTAGTTGGACATGTACCTTTGTCATCTCCATGTCGCAGAAGTCTAATCTCTGAACAATACAATACATTTGTACTTAGTAGCTTTCCTGTAACTCGAGGCCACTAGAGGGCAGGGGGGGCAATTTCATCCCTTCTCCTAAATATAGACGTGCTCTTTGTATAATTTTTTAAAATTATTCTATAGATTTTCTAATTATCCCCGCACCCTGTTTTTTTTTTTTTTTAAATATCTCATATCTTTTTCAAAGTCATTAGTCTCCACAAAATCTTTCTGGTTTTTATTTTTATTTTTTTAATAAATTTGTCCCCGAAATAATTTTCTTGATGGAGGACATCCAGTGTTATGCTGAACTGTACAAGTCCGTGAACTGGCAGTTCCACCGCACGTTGGGGTCCTATCACTCTTCGACAACAATGAGCTGGATTTCCACCTGCTTTCTTTTGCACCCAAGGGCAGCTCGCTCTCTCTGTCTCCCTCACGGTTTCCTTAGTCTTCATGGATACGGGTGACTCACCTGCTTAGGTCCATCAAAACAAACATCGCTCAGTCCACTCATCTGTCTGTCCATTTAAAGCTATGCCCTCTCTCTCTCTTTTTTTTTTAGGTTGGTAAGCTATGCCCTCTCTAGTTTCTATGGAGGTTGACTTTGTGGCTGAAATGTACCCCAAAAAAATTTCGTGGCTAAAATAAGAATGACCAGGGAAAACAAAAGACATCCCTCTAATATATGTTTTTCATTAAATTCTCCTATCGATGATACTACTTATTTTCCAGTTCTTGAAAGATGTCGGTAAAGAGCTACTATCCATTGCTATATTAGTGTTGTTAGTTGATTACTATCATCTTTTTCTTAACAATGGTATCATGAGATCTGCAGGACATTACCATTAACAATAATTATAACCCACAACTATAGTCAGACTAATGGGATTGTGGTAACCTGGTGGGCCTAAATGTCCATAACGTCTTAGTCCATATGCTTAAGTATCAAGCTTGGCATAACGAGAAGGCTTAATCACTCGTATCTGCCAGAGAAGAGAGGATACAGCAGCTAAAATCTCCAACGGACAATCGATCCAACCATTGTGATGCTCATGTCTGGTGCTTACATACGCACCTATATACAAAATCAATTTCATTGTCAATGAGTTTTACAGGCCATTCGCCAATTTGAAGAAGCATACTGCACATTTTTCAATTGGCCGAAAGAGGACAATGCGGCTTGTAGGTAAATTGGACAATAAAGCTGTAACATACTCGACGGTACTTCTAAGAGCGCCTTTTTTTTTATTTTTATTTTTTATTCTTTAAGCCTGAGCGAAATTTGTCAAATAACCAATTTATAGTTGGATGAGGCTATTTACACTATAGAAATGGCTTTATACATGCAAGCTTAAGTCATTGGATTTTTGTCTTCATTTATTCTATTTGCGTGCATGGAGTCATTCTTGCGTGTAAATAACATCAACCTTTATAGTTGCTTGCCAATGTATTTTCGTGTCATGTAGCATCCCGTATTGGATTGAGCCTGAACATGTTCAATGGGCTAATTGAAGCATAAGCCCAGGGTCCAAGAGTCACAGCTCAGTTATCCTGAGGCCCCTACTATATTTTTATTTCTTCATTTTGCTGTTTTTCTTGTGTGTTTTTCTTCCGCTAATGTGGTATTGGTGTATTAATTCGATTTTACTTCCGTCTGTACGTGGCAGTTGGGCAATATCTGCCCTATGTCTCATATATTTATATTCTTGCTGGTGGAGGTGAAGCCACGTTGTCTCCATGATGAATAGGGAGATAATCGATCGGTGTGCATTCAATGAAACCCATTGCCCGTCATTTTCTTTGAATATTTGGTAAACGTTTCCCATTTCCAACTCTGATGGCTAGACTGGTAAGGCATGAACTGACCCCATTTCCACATGCCTAACAGAAGACGTTTGGGCATGCCATGAATCGATGAGACTGTATATTTATGAAAATTTAGCCTGGCCTCTGTATCCACGTGATTATCCACGTGATGTTATTTATCACGTAGAGAGGAAAGAATTAAATGGTATTTATTGTTCGAACATTTATAGCACCAAAGGCGGAATATGTGAATTAGGTACGGTTCTCTCTCTGCTAACTCCTTAACGAAATTACTACTTTTCACCTTTCCTCGCGTGCACCGCTCAGCATAAATGGCCTAAATGAAGTGTTAGTAAGGCAAAAAACTTTCTGTCACAATTGCACATTCATGGTATGTGTATTAAGGAGGTTTTGAGCTCCGAATAAGAAACTCTAGAGAAGAACCTTGGGATGAATGCATGTTAAAGCAATATCTCGATTCAGTGGAATTATCTATTGGATTTCACATTAAATATTTATGCGGTCGTTATTTATATGCAGAGAAAAAAAAAAAAAACACTTCGTGCATGCAAACACAAAGCTCTGGGGGTCTCATTTTGCTTTGTTACTGTGTGTATGAAGCGAATTCTTTCGTGTAAGTAACAATTGCCTAAATGTTGATGAAATTTTAGATTTACAGGTGAATTTTCTTATTTTAAAAAAATATTGGGGGAGACGTACCCCCTACGTTTCTCCATGAGTGTGGAGCTTTTTTTATGAGAAAAAATCGTGAAATCCTACGCACGTGTGCAGGTTTGATCTCTGAAATCTTAATTCTGCGAAGGCACAATCTGACCATTCGTGCAGTTACTGGGAGCTTCAGGCAGGTTCCAAGTTGACATTGCATTGGACAGCGTCAATAACTTCCTTGTTCCAGATGAAGTTTAAAAGGCAACCTTGCTTCTAAATTGCAGTTGGCTGGTCTAACTCGCGCTGCAATGTTAACGGTGATACATTATTCACAAGGAAAAAAGTTAGGGGTGCGGGACCGGGGTAATGGGTGCCGTGTGGATTCTACGTTTGTTTTTTATTTTTATTTTTATTTTAACATATAATACACATGCAGTTAAAACAAAATATGTAAATAAATAAATTAAAATGTACATACAATTATAAAAAATTCTATATACACAAAATTTATATATATATATATATATATATATATATATATATATATATATATATATCTTATTTGTATATTCATCGCCTTTTTTTTTTTTTTTTTGAGAATATGAACAATGTGGAGAACCCTGTCTTCGCATCTGTCTCTTTCCTTTTTAATATTTTTTCTTCCTCTCCCTCTCCTCGGCTGGACCTGTCTACAGGGACAGGTCCCTGACTTGCACTGAATCTATCGCTTCACCGCCACTAAATACTGATCAATTGATTTCAATCTTGAACCCCGAATAATATGAAAGAAATCGTTTTTTCTTTTTTTTGAAAAAATAAAATTTCATTTTAGCTTCTATTAAAAGGGTAGTTTAGATTGTAAAATCGAACCGACAATTGCAATCCCAAACTCGTACCAGTTCAGGCAAATCCAAGAAAGCAAGTTGTTCTAAAGTCACATGCCATATATGCACAAGAAGTGATGGATCGCATTCTGCACTGCCGCAAAGGCGATGGACTTGCATTAATTCAATGGCCCCCACACCTTCGTTGGTTGTACAGGCTAACTTTCTCCCCATTAGTGTAAGCTCCCCCATGCATTGAACTTGGATGTTATAGTTTAGGAACATTTCTGGCGGTGAAATTCTCCATACGTAGAACCAAGAACGTTCCAGTTAATTGCTCTAGTGGCAGTTCAAACTTTCCTTATTTCTTTCAGAAATGTCAAAGGTTATTATATTATGCATTACTCCTGAAAAAAATTGTCATTTTCTTAGGAATGATCGGGTTAGGTGAAATCAAATTATTTCCTAGTTTTTATAGGCAGTGGATTAATTACTCCTGCTTGAAATATGCCCAAGAATTCGGGAAATTTCTTTTTTTTTCTTCTTTTTTTATTCTTGGTCTGCAACGTACGCTTCATTCATAGCATCCCATAGACAAGGGACAATCATCCAAGAGCCTATACATGTGTTCTTCTGCCAAAAAACAGAATTCGTGAAATTTCAACATCCATTTGTCTCGATTCTAATCGTGTATTTTTTATTAAATTTGAGTGAATGTTAACTTCTGATTGTCGATTATTATTCTCTATTAATGGTTATCAAACTAATTGGAACAAGGCTTAAAAGAGTTTCACTTAACTTACAGGTGGTTCTTATTGGTTACTTCGAATTTATAATGTCACCCCATTTAAATGATCATTCAAGTGGGCTTGTGGCCCTTTGCAGGGGCGGACGTGAGTAGGGCATATAGACAAAAAAAAAAAAAGATTTTTTCCTCTTGACAATGAAGGGGTATGGGACGGGACTCTCGCTTACAGAAAACACTTCAGATGGTAGGGTAACAAATGCTCACATTGAAGCGAATCACATGCAATGTGGCATTCACACGCTGCAGTTGTGTAGGTAAAGGGGCCCCAATCCTGAATCACGCATGGTTTGATTCCCACAACCGGCATTATTGTTGTGTGGCAATGGAAAATGACAAAACTTTGGCAACTTCAATTATCTATGAAGCAAGGGCGCTGCACATGTCCTTGATTTGATGATGCAGTATTGTGGTCATGAAATATCACATTCCTGATCATCCGCAATCTAGGTAGCACCGACATTTTAAAAAAGATGCATATTAAAGTGTAATACGACACTTGATTAATCTATTTTTTAATATATATATATAACATAATATGTAAGAAATTATAATTTAAAATAGTCAATATAATTAATAAATAAAATAGAAGAACATTTCTTACATATTATGTTATATATATATATATATATATATATATGCTTGTAGTATATTTATATGTTAATTTTTTTAAAATTAATATCTCATGATATCCGTATTATATCATCTCTGTGTTGCTATATCTGTACTTCCTACTCAACAGTGACTAAAATTTCAGCAACAATTTGCATATGTGGCCATGTGAAGGTCCTTCACCGTCACATCCTGTGGAGTCGGTAATCGATCAGCTTCCATTGGCTGTAGGATATCTCTCTACATAAGTAACAGACAAGTTGAACCTTCAAACTCAAGCCACTGAATGTGTGAAAAAAAGAAAAAAAAAAAAAAAGAAACTCAAGTAACTCACCTAATTATGTGAGGCATAAAATTATATATATGTTACATTAAAAAAATGAATAGTATAATAAACACTCGTTACGTATTATTGAATCTAGCAGTCCTAATTGGATGATCCCTAATTATTCTTTTATTCTTCACTTACAATAAAGAAAGTTCTTTTATTCATCGGGAGAGAGGGAAATGTTGGAAATCTTGACGAGCAATTTACTTATCCTCCGTTGTTCTGTCAACGGTAAGTGGAAGGCTCTTTCTGTTTTCTTCTTTGTGGATCTTTTGGACGTGGATTTCAACTGAAAAATATGTAATGATCTCCTGAATGTTACGCAAGAGAACATTAAACCGTCACATGGCCTTCTGATGGGTCCGCCGTAGAGGGTGTGGCACTGAGTGAACCCATTAATCAGAGCAACGGGCTTTTGTTGTTTCTTTTCTAGGATCCCAGGACAAGTCCCCGTTACTTTGTCTTTTTCTTTGTCCTGTAATTCGGCATGCTTGTCCCCCCTCCCCTCTCAGGATATTATTCTCTCTGAATTGAGGCCTCTTCCAATGGTCGTTAACTGGGGTTATTTTTATTTTTATTTTTGTTTCATAATAGTGTTGAAAAGTGTGTGTGTATGTATATATATATATATATAATATCCTGTCAATTATTAATTTTCTTTATGTGAATTTGAAAGAGTTGAGATTTTAATCCTAAACCTGAACTTTACTCTCACGGCCAATTACGCTACAATTGGTTGGTTAGTTACTAACTTGGTTCATCCTCGACTTTTAAACAATATCAAAATTTAAAAGCCTTTTGTGGACTCTTTTCCTCAGTCGTACGTTAGAGAGAGAACCTGGTGACCGCCGGGAAGATCAAGCTATAAAAGAAAATAACCAATCATATGAAGACCCAAAAGGGGCCTCCATACTAGTGGAGGGCAAGCATAAAATATTGACTATATTGAAAATAAATAAATAAATAAATAAAACAGTGCATGATTCCACATGCCACTAGATAAATAAAAGGCATTACATCATTTTGATGATTCCGATGTTATCATAATTCTTTTTCTTTTTTTTGTTAACCTTTGGATTGACGAATATACCCCGTTAAAACGGACCAGGGAGGGGGGCAGGTGGCCTCAGAATTTGCCATTGTGTGAGATTTTTATCAACATTTCTCTACCATATGAATTAGAAAATCTCTTATTATGGTGATTATCAATAATTAGTACCATGTGCCAATTAGAAAGAGTATTCCAGCCATTGCAACTGTGGTATTCCTCTTTAAGTATTACAAAAGAAAAAAAAAAAAGAAAAAAACAGGTCGTTATCCACAACCTTAGTACTACCTAGTAAAGGTTTTCACAGTAGTTTGTTTGGTCTAGACTGTTATTCACTATAGTCATGTGCGTGACAAATTAAATTACGCTATATATCAGACCAAGGAACTATGTTCTTCGTGTGGGTCAGTCTAATTTCAATTTTGCCTGCTATATTATTGCTAGATTCACAGAACAATGACATAAAATGTGTGCGAATTTATGATAGATGGGGGCGAATTTAGGGGGTATTGAGAGGGGGGGGCAGTTGCCTCCCTTAACCCCACTTGATGTTATATATATGCACTCAAATATATTTAAATTATCATTTAATTTAGTGATAGAAAAACTTTTATTCCTTCTGAAGTCTTAAATTTGGAATCAAAGCCTACTGAGTTTTTTTTTTTTTTTTGACCTCATTCATAAATTGTGTCCCTCTGAAAATTTGTTAATAAATTTTGTCTTCATTGTCAGTCCATGACTTGTAGGTTAGGGTTAGATCTAACATTTAATAGGTTTGGAAATTGTGATAACAAAATTGATGCAAATCCAACTTTCATGTGAATTGACACCTCATGAAGTACTTTGACTTTTTTCACCAAAGAGTCAAATTAGAATTTATTATTATTATTATTATTATTATTTTAAATCAGCACCCATGTTGCCAAATTAATTGCAGTTATAATTTCGTTCAAGGTCCATTCATTAGGTTTTGGTTTTTGTGATATGTGAACATAAGTTCGGTATGGGTATAGGATATGCACTCACTTTGAGATATTAATCATGAATTGTTATGGGTCCTCTCAATCAAATTTATTGCCTTACCTTGAATGGAGAAACAAACAAGGGAGAATTTTCTTTCTTTTTTTTTTCAACATTCATGACCCTAAACCTCTCTACTGGGGATTTTAATCTTCTTATACAATCCCAAGAAAAGGGTTTTACGGTGTGTTCCTCAACCATAATGTCATCGTAAGAATCTAAGAATTTTAAGTGATAATGAACTTTATAATAGGAAATATATGATATGTGTCAAGGAATTGAGAAGAGATAAAAGAACAATAAAATGCAATGCGTGACCAAGACCGTAAGGGGAATCAGAGAGAACAATTTGCACCCGTGTTGTTTATAACGAAAGAAAATAAAGGACGCGAAAGACTTTGATGGAAAAAAAAAAAAAGAAAAAAACATGATAGATTAATATTATTAGAGCTCAATTTTAGTTCCTGTATGAGCCTGTATAAAGCAGGCTATGATACCGTATTGTTATGCTGTTATTATTTTAAAAAAAATAATTTATTAAAATATATAATATATATATTTATATAATTTAAAATTTTTTTATTTTATTTAGTATAATAATCGAATTGTATATAATTTGTTAGATTAAAGGAAAAAAATAAAATAAAAGAAAGAAACGGAATCAGCAGACTGCAAAAGGCAACCCCACAGTTGCAGCTTTCAAGGTGGGTTTCTTTGGAACAATCCTATCATGCAAATCGGATATTTCAATTATTTGTGAGCCATCGTGTTACAAAATTTTTGTACGGAGGTAAATGCTGTTGGTAGATTCGGCGGACTGCCATACGTGGGTCCAGAACACAAGTTGCACTCCTGGATAACGTAGGATCTGAACTTTCCCATAAGGATATAAACTATTGCAGGGCACGTATCACCCACGTGAATGCCAATTCTCCTGCAAATATAGATACCTCCGTCCAGGTTATACGGTGATTTTCATTTTAATTTTTTGAAAAATATAATATATTTACTATCTTACATTATATAATACAAATTTTATTCAAAATAAGAATAATAAAATAAATATATACGACATAAAATTATAAATAACTTATATTAAATATATATAGTAAATACTTAAATATAAAATAATTAATTAATGCAAGCAACCCCACTTACCAAAAATTCATTTCCTTTATTTTTCTACTTGTCTTTGGCTAGGAAACCGAGAGTGGCATAAATAAATTAACAAGACTAGATACTGAAATGCCTAGCATTAAGATAGTAGCCCTCAAAAATCAAAAAATTAATAAGAAATAGTGCACGGCCTTCAACTACGACGCAATGGTCAATTTTGTTAGACAATGGAGGGCGGGTAAGAGTGGATGGTAGTCGTAGGGTCTTAGTAGAGAAGTAAAGAATTGCCCGTGCCATAACCCTTGGAGATTACTGTTTGACTTAGAACAGTGTTCTTTTGTATTCCTCGTTGCGAATAAATTATGGACGGCTACATCTTCTATGTAGTTGCAATCAAATAATTATTTTGAGCATTCGATGTGAAACAGATCGTATTATTATGGTTATTAAACATGTAATTATATTTTTTTATTAATTATAATATATAATATATAATTATAATAATAAATATATAAATTTGTATTTATTTTACGTCCACTTACTCACCTTCATGTAACATTTGCAAGATGAGAAATCGAACGCCTGATATTACAAATTTGAGTTGGGAGTGGGCTCAAAAACTAATCTGACACAGTCGAGACACCGAGCTAGAAGATAAGCCGAATACTTCAATTCATTCATAAACCTTTAGCGAAATATAAGATCCTCTTGAATACATTGAATTGGATCCCACGCGGTGGACCGAGGTTTCAATTCGTTAGAAGGGGCAGGGCAACAAGTAGGAATTCATGCTTCAAACCAAACTAAACCTAGAAACGTATAAGCTAAATTAGAGCAAAATGCACTTAAAGTTGGTTTACACAAAAAGAAAAATATTTGAAATCTTTATTTTCTTAGAAAAATCTCAGTCACTATCGCGAAATTTGATCCATTGGTTCAAATGGGACTCTAACTCTGTCCCGAACGAAAGCTACTGGTGGGTTTCTCACCTTTTTGTTTTTGTCACCATGACGTAGTGCAGTCCATCGCCATGTGTGAAAGGCTCTTGTGTCTTCAACCTCCAGTTGGTTCCGCATTTACAGTTACGCCACCACGCACCCATCATTTTTTTTTCTTTTTTTTTCTTTTTTTTCAGCCACGCATCGAAAACACGAACAAACAACATACAAGTCTTCAAAAACATGGCGAAAGGAAGCCCTGATCCTATGCAAGTGCAACGCACGGACTCAGAGCTCGTCAACGTTACACATCGCACGTCAGCGATTTGGTCCACCGATACAAAGCGCGGCATGCAGTGTAGAGCTTATTAAGATTTTCACGCTCAAAATTTTATATTAAAATAAAATAACAAATAATATATAAACATAAAAAATTATAATTTTAATATAAATTTTAAATTAAATTATAATATTAAATTTATAAATTTATTATTTAATTTAAATTTCTCCTAATTTTATATTTTTATAAACGTAATATATATTTTTTCGTCATTATTCTTAAAGGAAGAAAAGAGATGAATTATATTTCTAAAAAATAATTATACTTATCAAAAATAAAATTTAAATAAAATTATAAAATTTGATTTTATTTTATAAAAAATTTAATAAAAAATATTGAATATTTTAAGTGTAATATATGTAATTAAAAATTTTTTAAAATTAAAATATAATATTAAATTTATAGATCAATTAATTATTTAAATTTTACTCAATTTTTTTAATTTTAAATTTTGATCAAATTTATTTTAATTTTAAATTATCATATTTTCCGTTAAACCTTGAGAACAATTTATGGGCACGTATGATTTTTAACTCTCGTTTCCCATGTCATTTAGGCATGCGATTCTTTTTCGGAGCATAACATTGGGTGTCAAGACTTAAAGATTATGAACTAAAATAATATGTTTATTATCAATGAGCAACAGTTTACTAATATTAAAATTAATTTTAAAATTAAAAGTCTCAAATTTAAATTTAAATTAATATTAATTTTAAAAAAAGTATTTACTCACCCATTCACTCAAGCTATTCTTTGAGAAAATCATTGGCTCTTTATTTTCCTATCTATAATTATTTATTTTTTCTGGAAAAATAATTGCCTGAATCAAACGCTAGCAAAAACAACCCACCGATATCATAAAAAAATGCAACCAAATTATCTCCCTGACCCTTGATCTATCTTTTTTTTTTTTTTTGCAGTATCATAAAAAGACGACTCAAATTGAGATTTGTTAACAATAAAAAAATAAATATTATAAAAAAATTAATTATTTGAACGTATAAATAAAATAATTTAGTAATAATAATATTATTATAGTGATGCATTAGATATTAATGTATTGTGTTGAGAATTATGATTTTATAATGTAAGAGTAATATTTTATTCCATATTTAAGATAGTCAGTTGTATGAAAGACATTGCATATTTATATAATTAGAGTAACTTTTAATACTGATCATACTGCAAACTGTACTATAGAAGAATTAATTTATTTATATAATTTTTTATTTCAAGTACAAATGAGTTTATAAAAATTCAGTCCAAGAAGGAATTTATCGGTCAGTCGAAGAATTTTCCTTTATCTTTTATTTTTAAATTGTTTCACTTCTCTCTCTCTCTCTCTCTCTCTCTCTCTGAATTTGCTTTCATTGTGTTAAGCCGAAAAAATTGGCAAAACTGAGAACCGCTGTTCTGCCATTTGGAAGCTGGCACCTTGGACAGTGCACTTGATCCGGACGTCGGCATGATTATCGTCCGCAATTACGGTCGAAAATCTGTCTAGCCTTTTGGGGCCCAAGAAGACCATTATTTCGTTGAAAACATCATCATCCTAAGATAGGATCATCTTTGTTTTAATCATAATTCTACATTTTGTTGCTCACAAACAAAAAAAAAAAAAACATAACTATACATTTTATCATCTCGAGCTATTCTTTCATGAAAACTGCTTCAGTGGACATTTGGAGCAGTCCTTTGATACGTGTGAATATATGTATCTATAATCAAATTGTTTTATTTTTTTCCATTTTCTAAACGTTAAAACAAATTTTTTAGTCTTTTTTTTTTTTTTAATTTCTAGAAATTTGAACCATAGGAAGGACTCGAGTCAAATTGCAAACTGAAATCAAATGGCAATAACGTCTGTAGGTTTCATTGGCATTCTCTATAACAGATTCATCGGCTGCAACGAATTATAAAGCAATGAATTAAATAATTACACACTATTGTCGAATGAATCTGGAAGTAAAGCCAATTTTAAGGAAAAAAAAAAAAACCATTTTGTGCGTTGATTGACCGGCAATTCCGGGGCAAGTCAAAACATGAACTCATAACACAAGCCAGAAGCGCAGCTACGTCAATTATTTACAACATTAATTAATTAAAACATATATTCCTGTCTAAAAATCTAACGTTTGTTTGGCTTCCTGTTTGCTGTCCTTCAGATCTACACACGTCCATGGTAAATTCCGTTTGCTTCCAGTCCCATTACTCCCTAGGCTTTCGTTCAAATTACCAAAACCCCATCCTCACAATCAGCTTAGATTAGATCCCGAAAAAAATGTTACGGAGAGAGAGAGGGCGGCCAGCCAGATATTGAAGCCTGAAGGTGAACGCCAGTGGCCTCAGGTTTCACAACCGGACAGTGGTGGTGGGAGAGAAGAAAGATGGTAACTTTACTGGGGGAAGCCTCTTCCCAGTGCATGACCCAATTGAGAAAGACAAGTCTTTTTTGCAGAATTACAGTTGGGGTCATAATCTTCTGGTTGGGGGGAGCGCGTTGATTAGCCGGGGACACTGTTTAAGTAGGGAGAGTGAATTAAACACAAACATCAATTATAAACTGCTAATGTGCTGTATTTTATATCATAAACTGTTACACTTTATGAAGTATTTGTGCGTCCTTATTTCGAGTCTCAGAGAAAGTAG
The DNA here is from genome assembly GCA_020883675.1 of Bruguiera gymnorhiza. Lineage (NCBI taxonomy): Eukaryota > Viridiplantae > Streptophyta > Magnoliopsida > Malpighiales > Rhizophoraceae > Bruguiera > Bruguiera gymnorhiza. The sequence continues at coordinate 1,719,314 of JAIRCJ010001047.1, read as the reverse complement.
TGTATAAGAGGGACAGCATTCTGTACTCACTTCTCACGAGAGTCCTGTCTTGATTGAATCGGTACAAAATCTCTCTCCCTCTCTCTCTACCTCGCAGAGTGTGTAGTATCAGGGAAAAGTTGAAGTGTTAGGGGGAGAAAATTAAGTTAACCACAGATGAGCAAAGACAATAAAAATAACAAGAGATGCTGCTTGTGGGTGCAACAGAGTCATCCATGAATTGTTTCTGATTTTCTGGGTTGTTTTTGTATTTTGGGCTCCCCGTCTCCCACATCGCTCCTAGTCGTCCTGGTGCCCTCAGAAGGTAGTAAAGGTGGTGTTTTTGCTCTTTTCTTCGCTCCTTCACCTCCCTTTCTCCTGTGCTAAGATTTGATTGGATTGTGAAATGATGGCCTTTCTCTCTTTCTCCTGTTATCTGCTTGACTGATCGTTATAAATACTTTCATGTTTACCCTAGATTATGGTGTCATGTATTGTAATTTTGGAAAAATGAACTTCTGGAGATGTCATGTATTGTAATTTTGTAAAAATGAACTTCTGGAGATGTCATGTATTGTAATTTTGTAAAAATGAACTTCTTCCAGTCAAGGATTTCACTAAAACTGATTCTGTTACTTTCTTTTCTTAACCCGAAATGTATTCTTTACTTGCCCTTTACCTCCCTATTTGAATCTCATTCTTTTTGTTTTTTTGTTTACCTTTCTCTGCTTTGTTGGAGGATTATCTCCACAGTTTGTTATTTTGGGTTCTTTGTTTTTTTTTTTTTGGGTTCTTTTTCCCTCTTAATGTTTTTTATTCTGCTCCGTTTTGGATCTAGCATCGCCAATTGACAATTGATCATCGACTGGGATACCATTTTTTTGTCAACCCTATACTTTTGCCTGTTTCAGCTCAGTTTTCCGAATAGAAATGTCGTCCGTTTGGCTTGATCCTACTTTTTAGCTTGGTATCTTGTTTAGGATTCGGCTCGCTCGTGAGAACAATATTTCTGGGTATTTATATTTTCAGTCTTTTAGCTTGTCCGAAGAGAATTTTGTCAGGATTTTTAATCTGTTTCTCTGTTTTTTTCATGGAAAATATTGTCTGATCAAGGACTTCTGTTTGCAGTTATGTAATATTTTTTTGTTGTGTTTTGCAGGTCGGAAAATGTCCAGGCCTCTGCATCGGGGCATATCAGGGACACGGATCTCTGCGAACAGCCATGATTTATGGGATTCCCAAATGAAAGATAAAACCGAAAGGGAAGATTTTGATAGGACCTGTTCTTCTGATCAAAGTTATTTCACGCTAAGGTTTCCTTTTCAGGTGCTTTTTCCTGATAATAATTCTCCCTCCAAGTATGGTATTAGTGAAAACGGCTACGCATCTGATACAGTCAGCATTGGAACTGTGAGGAGCCAGCCCAAACTGGCATTGCTACTTTTGAAGTTAAGCTTAGTTCTGATTATCGTTCTTGCTCTTATTGGATCTTTCTGGTGGACTATCTCAATTTCAACTTTGTCAAGAGGTCAAATAGTGCATAATTACAGGAGACTGCAAGAACAACTTGTTTCAGACCTTAGGGATATCGGTGAGCTGTCTCTTGGTTCCTCAAGGTCAAAAGAAGTGGAGTTCTGTACTGAGGAGTCTGAAAATTATGTTCCTTGCTTCAATTCTTCCGATAATCTTGCCTCCGGTGATTCAAATATTAATGAGAATGACCGTTATTGTGGGCAAGGGTCAAAGCAAAGCTGTTTGGTGCTTCCACCAGTAAATTATAAGATCCCTCTTCGATGGCCTTCTGGAAGAGATGTCATCTGGGTTGCAAATGTCAAAATTACTGCACAGGAGGTACTTTCCTCCGGTAGTTTGACCAAGAGGTGTGCAACCATTTCCTCATTTAACAGACTTTATGGTAATATGATATAATTATCTTGATGTTCTTGCATTGATTCTTCTGTTTGATATGTTTCTCAGGATGATGATGTTGGATGAAGAGCAGATTTCCTTTCGTTCGGCCTCCCTCATGTTTGATGGTGTTGAAGATTACTCACATCAGATTGCTGAAATGATTGGTCTGCGAAATGAATCTAATTTTATTCAAGCTGGGGTTAGTGGACATCTGGCTCTTTGTTTCTAAAACTGAGATGCAAAATTCTGTCTCACAGTTTACGATTCTACCCTGCACATTGCAGTGTAATAAATTGCCCCCCAGATACAAAACAACTCTGTTTAGAATTAAAGAAAACCAGGATACTGATGTGGTTGATGTTTGCATTGATCTTCTTACCAAAAACATAACTCTGGCAATATGCAAGCCACATTCATTTATTTCTTGTGCTGGTTGATTTGAGCAAGAATGGTTCTGCTGCCGTATAACAAAGATATGCCTCTGTTAAATGATGTCGGTGGTTTTAAAAATCCAGTATTGGTCCAAAACATCTTTAATCAGTGGCAGTTCCCTTTATCAAAATTTTATGATGATTGATATTGACAGCTCCCAGAGTTAGAAATTATGATTCTACCATAACACTCTGCAGCTATCGGTGTGATTTGTAACTGGCTTTGGATTCCTGATGTTTGCAGATAAGAACCATTTTGGATATTGGTTGTGGTTATGGTAGCTTTGGAGCACATCTATTCTCTAAACAACTCTTAACAATGTGCATTGCTAACTACGAGGCTTCAGGCAGCCAAGTTCAACTTACGCTTGAAAGAGGCCTTCCTGCAATGATTGGTTCTTTTACTTTGAAGCAGTTGCCTTATCCATCTCTTTCCTTTGATATGTTGCACTGTTCACGATGTGGCATTGATTGGGACCAAAAAGGTACTAATTCTTGATTAAGTATTGACTCATAAAAAAATGCTTTATCTTTTCTCCCTGATTTAGTGGTTAAAGCAATAATCAAACTAATGGCGTGTATATTGACAAGTTAATGCTCATCAAATTCTTAAGCACATCTTCTGTTCAACTCTGGTTTGCTCGTCATGCATTTGTTGCTAGAAATTTGTCAACATTACTAACTGGATAGTTGTGTTACACAATACAGACGGTATTTTCTTGATTGAAGTAGATAGAGTTTTGAAGCCGGGTGGATATTTTGTCTGGACTTCACCACTTACCTATGCTCGCAACAAAGATAATCAAAAGAGATGGAATTTTGTTCAAGATTATGCCAAGAATCTCTGTTGGGAAATGATGTCACAACAAGATGAAACTGTAGCATGGAAAAAGACTAGTAAAAGAAATTGCTATAGTTCCCGGTAAGGTTACTGGAAGAAGGATTGTGTTTGTTTTCCATATTAAATACTGATGCAGTGATTAATTTTATAATATAGAAAATTTTTACTGTCTACATGAGTATAATACTTGACATAAACTTCTTTGTTTCCAGGAAGTCGGGCTCAGGCCCTTCTCTCTGCAATAAAGGACATGATGTTGAAACTCCTTATTATCGGCCACTTGAAGCATGTATAGCAGGAACAAACAGTCGCCGGTGGATTCCTATTGAAGAAAGGAGAACCTGGCCTGCTAGGTCTCACTTTAACAAAAATGAGCTTGCAATATATGGTAATCATCATTTGAACAATTAGAAACCTAGGACACAAATGTTTGCCCGATGCATCCTTGCCCTACCTTTTATCTTCTGGTTTTCTACATTTTGCCAGGTCTGCATCCAGAAGAGTTTGCCGAGGATTCTGACAACTGGAAAGCAGCTGTCACTAATTATTGGTCTCTTCTTTCGCCCTTGATATTCTCTGATCATCCAAAGAGACCTGGCCAAGAGGATCCTCTTCCACCTTATAACATGCTCAGAAATGTGCTAGACATGAATGCTCATTTTGGTGGTTTTAATTCTGCACTACTGGAAACTGGCAAGTCTGTTTGGGTTATGAATGTGGTGCCGACAATTGGACCAAACCATCTTCCCTTAATCATTGACAGGGGCTTTGTTGGTGTATTTCATGACTGGTAATTCTATCATCAAACTGCTTTTCTTTTCAGTTTGTGCATCCATAGGTGATCATTTCTGCATGGGCGTTCCTTGATCTGCATAGCTTTGGACATTAAATTCATCAGAAAAATCAATATCTTCCTTTCTTTTTATAAGAGAAACAATCAGTCACTTATTTCTTTTTCTTGTCATTAGAACATATTAGAGCAATTGGCTTTTTTTTGTTCCATTGGTAAATTTTGGGTGTCAGTTCCTTTTGTAGAACCATTTATAAACAATAAAGTTGTACTGCAAAAGGCTAGCTTTCTCAGTTGAGGAAAGTCTCCCATGCAAAAGGCTGTCTTTGTCCACAGTCCACACCCTACCACCTCCTCGTCTTTCAATTGCATGATCTTTTCCTGTCAGAGTGTTAGTCTGAGTAGAATCAAGAAATATTTTAAATTGTAGACCTTGTTATGAATAAAGCTTGCTATGAGGACTAATTATAGAAGCTGTTTGGTGATTACTGAGGGTAAATTATAAGAATTGTACTATGCTATAAACTTCACAAAAATTTTAGCGAGAAAAGGTCAGGAGCTCATCCTCATTATGAGAAAGAGATGATTAAGCTCATCATTTACTTCTCCATGCACTCATTTTTGTGCATTCTAAATTTCTAATGTTTTATGCTATAGTCTTGTATATCTTCAGTAATGTACTGAATGAGTATTTCCTTTGTCAGGTGTGAAGCGTTCCCGACATACCCCAGAACTTATGATTTGGTGCATGCGGAAGGAATTTTCTCCCTTGAAACTGCTCAGCATCGTAGGTGCACCATGCTGGATATATTCACTGAGGTTGATCGCGTACTTCGTCCAGAGGTACCCAATTCAATTTGTTAACTTTGTGAATCTTGGCTCTCTCATGGTTGTGGTTTTATTAAGCTACGAGCCAAATGTTTCTTACGTGTTGTTCAGCTTGGATGATCATGAGCTACCTTATAAACAATTGCTTTAACACCTTAGTTAAATTACCGACAAGCTGCTATGGTTCTCTGGCTGGCTTTGCAATCTTTTGTGCCTCTATTGGATGGATATCATATGATTCAATGTGTACTAAATTCTGATGAATTATTAATGGTAGATTCAAGAAATTGTAGGACCCGAGATAAGAGTTCTATGGGGCTATATGCAATGTTGCAAATGCAGAAAGATGAATATGGCATCTGCTATTCCTGCTTGCATCCGCCCAGGGCAGGCCAATGCTTTTGTGGATCTGTTTTGTAACAGAAATTTTCAACTTTCATTTGTGTGGTTCCAATCATAGTGAAAATGGACATTGTTAATTAGTTCTTTCCAATGCTGCAATCATAGCCTTCCAAGCAGCCCCCTTCACTGATCATATGCAATAGTATACCTTGGAAGCATTTGCAGGAGTCCTCCTAAACCGTCGACTTTACATTTGTTTGTTTTCCATTCTCTTTTGCTGCTAAGCCTAGAACTTTATGAGCTGATGCAAACACTTTCTGTTGTATAAACAAACGAATTCCTGTTTTGGCAAAATTAAGTTAAATAGTTAAAACACCACGGAACTGTGATTTTGCAAAGTTGACCATTTTTTACTGGTTGATTGATATTGATTAGCTGGTGCAGGGTTGGGTGATAATCCGCGACACAATCCCATTCATAGAATCAGCAAGAGCTCTAACCACGCGGCTGAGGTGGGAGGCACGGGTCACCGAAATCGAGAGCAACAACGAAGAGAGACTCCTTATTTGCCAAAAGCCATTCTCGAAGAGACAAGCAAGCTAAATAATTGATGCGAGAGAAGTTAGATCGTACTATTCATATTCTCTTTTTTTGTTTTGTTTTTGGGGTTACTTTGATTGATGTCATGAAGCTCAGCCATAGAAAAGCAGAGCCAGAGATTTTGAACAGGAAGCAAAGGAGAGGCAGCAAGAGAATACTGGTGGAACCAGCTACTGAGGCCTGCAAAGCCGTAAGGCTTGTTGCACAGGGCCATTGTAATTACTCAGTTGAGGGAGGCGCAGAGCAAACAAGAAGAATAGAATTAAGAGTTAATTTTCAAGTTCCGCATTATGTTGAAAATTATAACAATACGACCCCCACATGATTAAGGTTGTTAAGATCATTACAGAATAAGCATGTCACTCATTGGTGTTGTAGCTGTTTTTCAAAATTCAAGATTTCGAATTTGAGTTCCAATAAATAAAAAAAAGAAAAAAAAAGAAGAAAGAAAATATCAATGCATCGGAAACGGATGGTCAAATTATCGTTTTAGTCTGATGCTCATTCATCAACCGACGGTTCAAATTATCCTTTTTCTAGTAGAAAACAGGAAAGCCAGAGAAGTGAATGGCTCGGCTTCATTTCATCACTTTTCTCACTCCCTGGCAGTCTCACCAAAGTTGAAAGTGCATGGCTTGGCGCGTTTTCCTGTCCAGAATCACCGACTGGAAAGCCCTAACTGCACCGCCACTCCTCCAAAACGTCGCTGCCGTCGCCGCCCCCTACTCCACATCCTTCCTCGTCACCAAAATCCCCAAAAAGTTCAGGAAAAAACGCAAAAAGCCCGAATCCGCACGCACCCGACCCGTACAGCACCCGTCGACCCAGAACACCCATTTCGAATCCCTCGTTCGTCGCGACTCCTACTTTCGATTCCTAACCAGGTCCAAGCTCTTCCTCTCCCAAGAGCCCCAACGCATCCTCCGCCTCGACGACGCCGGGAAGCTCCACCGCGAGCTCGGATTCCCCCGTGGCCGCAAGATCGCCCGGTTCCTTCGCCGCCATCCGCTCATCTTCCAGACTTATCGCCACACCGACAACAAGATGTGGCTCGGATTCACAGATTTCATGGAAGACTTGCGCGAGGAGGAGGCATCCATCGCGGATTCAATGGAGAGCGATCGCGTTGACAAGGTGCGTAAGTTGTTAATGATGTCCAAAGACAAGCGGATTCCTTTGAGTAAGATTCACCATTGTCGGTTATTATTCGGCATTCCCGATGATTTTAGAGATAGAGTAGTTAAATATCCTGATTACTTTAAAATTGTGGTCGAAAACGATGGCAAGAGAGTGCTGGAATTAGTGCATTGGCATTCTAATTTGGCGGTGAGCCAACTCGAGAGAGAGTTTATGATTAACGAGGATAGAGCTAAAAGGGCGTTCAAGTTTCCGGTGAAGCATGCGAAGCATCTGGATTTGGATCATGACGATTTGAGGAGATTGAATTTGTTGAATACTTTACCGTTGGTTTCGCCTTATAGTGATGGCCACAAGTTGGATATTTGGAGTTTGGAGGCTGAGAAGTATAGACTTGGGATTTTACATGAGTTTTTGAGCTTGACTTTGGAGAAGAGAGCATCCATACACCATATTGTTGAGTTTAAGGAAGAGTTTTGCTTGACCAAGCATACGTATGATATGCTTAAGAGACAACCCCGCACTTTTTATCTTGCAGGGACTGAAATGAACTGGGTCGTGTTCTTGAAGGATGGTTATGATGAGAACGGGAATTTGATTCATAAGGATCCGCAGGTGGTTTTTAATGAGAAGCTGTATAAGTATGCTCAAATGAAGGAAGGAGAATTGAATTGTAGTCTATGAGTGAAATGGTGCAGAGCTTGACTTTTTCTTTGTGCTGTGATTGATCTGTTATACACAGCCAAAGGTTTTAGATGAATGGGAGATTAAAGCTGCTGGTGGGACTGAAATGTGGACCATTTCCTGGCTGGTTGGGTGGTTTGGATGAATTCATTTCTCCATATGAAGCCAATGGCAAGTAAGTAGGATTCATTATGCATTAGACCATTTTTGAGAATATTGCATATGGTGCCTAAAAAAGATACTGACGATGTCTTGTTAATTTGGACAAAGTGGATATAGTGCTTGCCGTCTTGTCTTATATGTTATTATTTTTATCATCATTGCTATAATTTTTATCTTATACACTTGTTCTAATTCCAAGAACCAAATATTGTACTATCATTTTCTCTTATTAACATTTAGATTTTGATGTTACATATTATACCTCATAAGTCTATGCCTTTCTTCATTTGTCTGGCAGTTATGACAAATTATGTTTGTAAAACATCTAAACGTGATAGCCTGAAGAATCAATTGTCCACTTATGAAATGTTCTTCACTGCAGCACCCGAGACATAGGTTGGGTGGACGGGTGGGATTGAGTAGGAGTGGGATAGGAGAGATCATAATGGGTACTAGGTGTCATATGGTTGGGGCAAAATTTCTTCACAGGGCTATGTGGTGTACAGACTTTGGATTTTGTGGTTTTGCAATTTCATGGTCATACTATACTCATTTCAAGCTTCAGGTTCAGAAGTAGTCTAAAAGCCTTAAGTTTAAACATCATGGAGCTGCATGTGAAGAAAGGTCCAATTACATCTTAATTACTCTCCCTCCCTTATCGCTACATTGTTATTGCAAAAGCTGTTGCTTGTCTTTCAGTACTAATTTATCTGGCTATCGGTGTAAGATGACCTGTTTCCTTTCATCACCATAGCATATCTGGGAACTTTCTTTGAACCAGTTGTAGTCCTTGTTATGGGTTTGCTGGTAACAGCAGTTGAATTGAATATTGATTGTGTCCACGGTGCTTGGTAGTGCTCATTGTGGCCGGGTTAAATCATATCAAACTTGGAAATGCTACACGTAGACTGCCCCTAGAAAGAAGAGTTCTATCAGGAAAACAAAAGAATCGCTGCGACAGGCTACAACATATAGCACAGTGGGTCCTCTTTCACTATATTTGCTCGTACCAATTTTCAAGCCTTCTCTTGTTTCCGACTATAATCGAAAACGTTCAAAAGCATATCGACTATTCTTTCAAGACACAAATGAGGCATCCCATGTTTCACTTGATTGCTTATCGTAGATGGGCAATCTTCACTTGGATATTTGTTCGCCTGAGGAAGTAAGAAAAGCTGTCTTTTTATTTGTAAAGTCTTATAACATGAATCCCCAGAGTAGCCATTGGAATCCTGCAATCGGCTTTTCTAGTTTTTGTAAATCTTGGTACATAATCATTCCAAATTCCTTCTATTTTGGCTATTGCAGTCACGCTCTACGCCGGGAGTATTGCAATTAGAATTTGGTACCAAACTAAGCAGACTGACGGTAAACTGTAAAGTCCAGGGATTCCAGGTTATAAAACTTCCCACTCTTCTTGGCGCACAGCTGACCGCTCTCTCAAAATTCATGGACCCAGTTAGTGTATAAAATGCAGTCTTAACGTCATGCCCTATTTTAGAGAAAATTATAGTGTGCTTTATCATTTTCTTTTTGTTAAAGGTTATCTACGTGCTGTGCGAATAACAGGGGAAAAAACTACTCATAGTTAAAAGCACCCATCAGCACCAGTCGGGCCGCGTGCACCATGTCCAAGCATTAAAAAATGAAACATAAACCACACGCCAATGTTTACTTGCATATAACATCTAGAATTTCATTTTATTTTTATATCAGGAAATTTACTAGGCCACTGTTACCAAGTAACACAAAGTGCAGCCAAAAAAGAAAAGATATTCACGGATGTACCAAAAACAAACAAAAAAAAAAAAAGGAGAAGAAATACCTTGTGGAGCGCAGGAAATTTTACGCTTTCAAGGTGATGGTAGAAAACGTGGAGGCATTCCCACCACTACAAACGCAAATCAGAAAATTGAGAAATCTATTATCGGGATGAAAAAGCATGTGCAGATGACATTGTCTTTGGACGATTAGTGCGGCTCTTTGACCCGTTCCTGCTTTTATGAACAGCACCAATACTTCCCCTGTGAACATTGGAGGCTGAGCTGCTGGAGCTCACTCTCTTTGCTGATTTTCTGGGACAGGAATATTTGTTGCTGGTCCCCAGAGCAGCTTTGGCGACACTATCTGTGATAATCTCTCTTGCTCTCTGCAGTTTGATGGGCTGCTTATTCAAGTACGCTAGCTTTGGGAGGAGACCACAGACTGCCTTCTGAAGCTGCTCATTGCTGATGTTGCTCTGGATTGGGTTGCCCAACAAATTCAGAGCTTGCAATGAGTTGTAGTTGGCAACAAGCTGGCCCAAAGCTTTGGCTGTTGTTATCTTGTTAAAGCTCAAGTCCAAGACTGTAAGCTTCAGAAGCCTATGCAGCCCCTCAACGTCACTTACCTTGTTTCCGGCAAGATATAGTTCCTTGATTACCGAACAGTTTGACAGCCCTGACATCATGCAAATCAGAAGAGGGGTGCAATGTTAATTCTCGGAAAAAAATTAATCAAAAGATTTGATAATTACTCGGCTTACAATCAAATGCAACACCTTGTCCAATGCGACAAATGCGATTGTAACTGAGGTGTACTACTCGCAACCGAGTAAGTTCTCTCAGTCCTTCAATAGCATTGATCTTATTTCTTGACAAGTTGAGTATTTGAAGGCCCCTTGGCAATGATCCTGAGGCAATGCACACTGCAAAGCAAGTAAAAGTAGCAACAGGTGACTCTTCATATTGATAATCATCGTTATTAGTACTTATTGATGCAAAGGTTTTACACATAGTACAAGTACTTTAATATTTGCTCCGAAAATTGAAAAAAAGAAATAATGATAATGGAATCTTTAACCATTAGGCATCTTTTGCTTCAGCTAAAGAGCATACCTATAGAGTTATTTGATACGTTAATTGATCGAAGGCTGGAAAAATGTGACATGGTGGGAATAGCTTGTAGGCCAATACCCGAGATGTGGGCCACTGTTGAGGAAGAATTCAGGGACTGGATCACATTATTGGCAAGTAAAATATCCTCCATGAGATTAGTATCAGAACGACGAGTCTGGAGGGCTGTGCTTCTTGGGGGTGATCTGCCATTCTCAGGAGAGGGTGTGAAGACAATGCCCTCAATACTGCTACCATCATCCGTATCAGAAGGTGGGGGCTGAGACTCGAGATCTTTGACCCACTCATCAACTCTTAAAAAGGAGGATGATTCCATTGGGAAAGCAACCCACTGGTTTGGGGGGCACAAGCCAGAAAAACCATGTTGAAGATCATCCCAGCTCTGATTAATATCCCTATCTTCATTATGGCTGTTCTTCAAAGGTTTTCCAGTAACTGACCCAAGGGATTGTGGTGGGCTCAATTCCACAGCTCTGTTTCGTTCAACTGTATCAGAATGATACCCACCTTGTTGGTTCAAAGCATTACTTACAGGTTGTGGTGGCAGTTTTACAGTCCACTGGTGCTTGTTTCTGTGGCTCCAGAGGAACAATTTCCACCACAGCTTTCTGCACCTGGAAGGTAAAACCTGGCTTGCAGAATGCTTCCTCAGCATCACTCTGTCAGCACTGCAATGGCTTCTCACAGATGCAGGGCTGCCTGTTCCCCTCCATTTCTCCAGTATTTCCTGTGATTCACAGGAATAGAGAGATTTTGGCAGGGGCAACCTACCTGCCATTTCCTTTAGCACTTTGCTTGTTTCCAAATTAGAACAAGACCGCTTAAGCTTAAGTGAGCCCCAGGTCTCAGTTTTTCCAATCCCAGGATCACTAACATGTCCACTTTGCATCACATCAGCAACGCCCTTTCCATTGTCCTTATCAGATTTCTTTGCATAATGTTCAGTCACCTCAGTTTCAAATGAATCTGAGTAGCCCAAACTTTTGCTTACTGGAGTAAACTGACATTCACCTAAGTTGGCCACGTGGGAATGGAGGTCAAAGTCAGATAAGTCCCTCTTCATTGAGGCATTCTCTTCATGTTCATCTTCCCCTTCGTAGGCTACCTCTGCTGCTTCATTCCCAACAGCAGTCCCATGGCTTATCAGGTTGGCACTTGAGAAATCTTTCTGGGTGAAAACAGGCGCTGACTCACTGAAAGATACTGTTTTCAACTCATAACCTGCAATAGTTCTCACCGTGTCTTCAGGCCTGACCTTCAGTGATCTAACCACCTTGTTAAAGTCAGCAGATCTTAATGATTCCTTGTCAACCTAAAATCAAATGAAAGAGAAGTTGGAGCAAGTTTATCAGAAGATGCAATAACTTCAAAAAGAAAAATCATGTGTAATCCCATTTATGGTTGATTCTCACCTCTTTATCCTTCTTTCTCCCCATCAACCCAAGGCACAAACCAAGTTTCACCATCTCAAACAATGAACAAAACTAAATTTCTCAAAAGGAGCCCAAATAAGACACTCTTTTATCTTTCAATCTACTTATTCTCTCAGGCTCTTCTCATGTCCTCGGATATGGTTTACATCTCTAAATGAGGCTGACTGGGACAATTTCTTGAGCAGATGGTTCAATCAAAAGTTAGCCATAATCTGTGGGAAGACGCAGAACCAATGAATGAGTGCAATAGACTAATGATGATGATGACCGATAACCGGAAAACAAAAGGCCAATGCCCGTTCCGGTACTAGCAAATATCACCAAAATGTTGGCCAGAATTGTACGAGCAGCAGCTTCTATCCAGATGCTTCAAACAAAGTGTCTTCAAAAGCTTCCCGCCATAAATGGAGCATATATTGTGAATACACACATAAGAAACAATTCCAGATCCAACTAAACCAAATTGAGGGTTCTGACAGCCTGATCCAAACGAAGTCCCGAACACCATTAGCTGAAAATTATTTACTCAAAGGGGACATTAATTCCACGAGAGAATCAGTGGGAAAAAAACAAAAAAAAGAACCCATTTCCGGAAATCAATAGACAAAACTGTCCCACAATCAGATTTTTAAAGAACTCATTTTTAGTCGACACTCTTCATAATGTTGGAAACAAGATTCTGCAGACATCAAATATATGTAAGCCATTGCATCACGAGCAAAAGAAAAAAACAACAATTAAGAAAATGTTAGAAAACGTATACCGCAGAGCAGGTCTTAGATGATTCTACAGCCGCGTCTTCTTTGTGGGTATGCGTGTTCTTGTGTATAGAGAAAAAAATAAGAGAGAGAGAGAGAGAGAGGGAGCGAAGCCGGAGATGGTTTACGGTGGCGGCAAGAGCTGCCCTGTGGGCGAGGAGGGACTTGATCAGATGAATACGGAGCTAATCGCTGGCTGAGTAGAATCGAAAGCCCATGCGCCCATGGTACTCTCGCTTTCTTTATGTAAGCCCACCTACTGCCATGCTCGTGTACTCTTCTCGTTCTGACATCTTCGACCTCGTCGGTTTCATCTTTTTTCAACCACTCAATAATGTAATGTTGTTTGATGGTGAAAAAATTTGTTTATCCACAAATTAACAGTCTCAAGAATTCAAATTTTCGTCGAAATGTGCGGTAAAATTCAACATATATTCATAGAGAATATATATATTTCTTGGAGTTTTCGTGATGCCCTCTTTAGATGTAACATATTTATATCCACCTGTTGTTGTGTAGATTACTTGATATTAAAAAAAAAAAAAAAAAAGAAAAAAAGAAAAAGGGAATTGACCTCCCAAACGACAGCGTTTTAAGCTATGCCTTGCAAAATTAATCAGCGCAACTGAAAACGCGGCGTCTTGGCTAAATCCTCTCAAACTTCGCTCCCTCCTCCTTCCTCTTGCCCGCCCACTGTTGTTTTAATCTCTAAAGTGAGTACAAAAAACACAGGGTTAATTGACTTTTATAGAAAGCAAAGTTACCTGGTAAAAGCGATATAATTAATTTCTTATTATTAAAAAAAGGTACAGCTGTATAAACTCAAAATTTTCTAAATATAAAATAATTTTATATTATATATTAACTATTTTATACAACAACAATAATATTTTATATGACATAAAAAAATTTATATTTTTATATTATTTTATTGTAATTCTTTTATATATTATATAAATTGTTATTTATGATATATATATATATATTTTACATTTATCAATGTTCATGAGATGTTTGTTTGAAAAAAAAAGAGGTTTTTTAGTTGGACAACAAAGCTTGGACATTTACCTCATGTAATGTAAGTATTACGTATGCATTTTGTACGTGTCATCCAAAGAAGTACTACATAATTACATTGTTTTCCCCGGAAAAAAAAAAAAAAAAGAAAAAGAGGAAAGGCAAAAAGGGGAATCCGAGGGCTTCTGCCAAATTTCCACGAGCTGGTGGGACCCTACCGCATCGCTGTCAACCAACCCCATCGGACAGCCGTAATTGGTCTTGCCAGTCAACATCACTCTCCATGTTGCCACCGAAAAATTCGCATCTAGCGGCCGGATTTCCTCGAAAACGCATTCTGAACCGTCGATCATACTCCTAAAATACAACGACCTGAAACCAAATCCAACGGTCCGTCTCCAAAGCACCAGCGCATCTCATTCTCATAGCAGTTGACCGGCTTCCAAAATCCCTCTTCTCAGACGCGCAAAGGCACACAAAGAGATATAGACGGAGAGAGAAAAAGAGAGAGAGAGAGAGAGAGAGAGAGAGAGGCGATGGAGAGGGAGAGAGAGCAACTGGTTTATTCGGCGAGGCTGGCAGAGCAAGCCGAGAGATACGATGGTACTGACCGCTCTCCTTATGTTCACATTAATCTAAAATATCTTTGAATTTTTTTTTTATTAGTCTGAAATGGGTGAATATGCTTCTTGGTTGATTTCTTATCCGTGCAATATTTCAAGGAGTGGTTACTTTTTCGTTGATTTATAGGTTAAGGACTGTTAGTTTTATTGTAATTGTTTTTAGACAACGAACATGGGGTTTTGTCTTGTTGGGTTTATGTTTATGTTTATGGTCTCTTATGGCTTAAATATTTTTTGATGCTTCTCGTGTTTCCAAATGGCATAATCAGGATGAAATGTTTTTACGGTTTCTTTCTATTTTTATTTTAGTGGCTGGCTTTTGTCTCAGAAGAAAATAAAAATTATGGGAAGTAGTGAAGTCATGTAGAAGTACTTCAAAAATGTTGACAAGGTGGACTTTTGATTCATTGTCGTGGTGGTTCACATAGCAAATGGAACAATAGATTCGCGTCTTTTTAGGGACTGTTAGAATCTTACACATGACTCTCGCAGTCTAAGGCGCACTGTGCACGCACAATATTATGCATCTCAATATCAGACAATTCTATTCCTTGGATACCCAAAGCATTTTCTTGTTTCCCCAATCTCCTTACAATTGCCTTTGATGGATTAAGTTCAAATGTGCCTGTTGCAGAGATGGTTGAAGCAATGAAGAAAGTTGCCAAGTTGGATGTGGAGCTGACTGTTGAGGAGAGGAATTTGGTCTCGGTCGGTTACAAAAATGTCATTGGGGCAAGAAGGGCTTCATGGCGAATATTGTCTTCCATTGAACAGAAGGAGGAGGCCAAAGGGAATGAGCACCATGTGAAGAGTATAAAGGATTATAGGCAGAGAGTTGAAGATGAACTTTCAAAGATATGCTTTGACATATTATCTGTAATCGATCAGCATCTTCTTCCCTCCTCCTCAACAGGGGAATCAACTGTATTTTACCATAAGATGTGAGATTCATCTGACCATGCTATTCCCTTGTTTAACTGTTGTGTTGTTTTAAGGGTGAAAAAGGTAAGGCTTTTAAGGGTTGTTAGAATAGTATCTATTTTTGTTACATATGATCCAAATTCTCTTAATCACTTTATCAGATTACTACCAACATTTGCATGCCTGTTACATATTTTGATATTGAGTAATTGCTTCTCTGTGCTTGTAAGTGATTCTCTTATTTTCTATTTTGGGCAGGAAAGGAGACTATTACCGTTATTTGGCCGAGTTTAAATCTGGTAATGATCGTAAGGAAGCTGCAGATCAGTCACTAAAGGCTTATGAGGTCACCAAAATTCTTCCTCTTCTATTTGATAGTTGCTCCCTCTCCCATTTTTATTAAGTTTGAGTCTTTGAATGTTGAGATAATTGTTCATTTAATTGAGCTTCTAGTTGTGTTGCCCTTTGTTCTGCAGGCTGCCACTTCTACTGCAACCTCAGATCTGCCACCAACTCATCCAATCAGACTCGGTCTAGCTCTGAACTTCTCTGTTTTCTACTATGAGATTTTGAACTCTCCTGAAAGGTAAAGATGCTGCTTCCCTCAAAACTCCCACTATTTGTTTCTCTACCCTGTGGATGCATATTGGAACTTGCTTCTTTTTTTCCCTTTTTTGTGATGTCTACATGTTTTGCAATGGCTACATTTTTTGCAATTCCAAATTTAACCACTATTGCCCAGGGCCTGCCACTTGGCTAAGCAAGCATTTGATGAAGCTATAGCAGAACTTGACAGCCTAAATGAAGAATCCTACAAGGATAGCACACTCATCATGCAACTTCTTAGGGATAATCTCACTTTATGGACCTCAGATCTGCCAGAGGAGGGAGGTAACTGCATTTCTTTCTTTCTTTCTTTGAAGAGCATTAATCAGAGGACTTTGAAATGTTTGTGAGGAGAAAATTGTTCTTTGGTCTATGGAACATAGCTTAAGTTTGCTCTACTTGGGTTTTAGTCCTTCTAAGGAGTAACAATATTAAGCACATAGACAAGACAAATTTTGCAATTATAAATCTACTTTGATGGCATATGTGACCCTGTTAGATGCTTTTTCAAGTCAACCTTATCTTGTTTCTGTATAGAGATTAGTGGACAATCATAGTTTTGAAATTTACTTGGGTTTAAAATGTCCTTAGCTCTGGTAATTTATCTAATTTACTGGCTTATGAGGTGTCTTGTCCTCTAATGAAAGCTTCAGAGCAGGATTGGTGCTTCCATCAGGTAAATTTATTGGGTACCACAAAGTGAGTAATACAGGATGCTCAGTGAAAATGCTGGAAGTTGCAGTAAACATGCAACAGTTTTTCACTGATTAGTTCTTTTTGACCTTCCTTTTCTTTTCCCTGCAAAATGGCTCACACCATTGGTCTTGTTCTTCTGTTATAAGGGAAGAAGTGGTGCCTTGAGCATTTTGTCCTTATTCTGTAAAATGAAGTGACTGGTGCCCTTTTTTCTTTGGGTGTACGGGGTTCAGGTTTTTTTTTTTTTTTGGGCACTGTACTTGATGAAGTAATTACACACGGTTCCCCAGGCTCATTGACTTTCATATGTGATTTCTACTAAAGCCCTTTTAAAATTTTTTACTTCTGGTGGCAGGTGAGCACTTTAAAGGTGATGAACCCCAAGTAGAGGTAAGTGAAATTTGAGGTTTGGCAATATACAACAGCATGCATGTAATGATACATAGGTATATACAGAACTGTCTCTAAAGATGGAGATTGGTGGTGAAAGGTGAACATATTGATGATCAGGGAGTCTTACTTGTAGTTTGACTAATAATCTTTACAGTAAAGGTTTTCATGACATTTCTGGCAGATTCTACAAAAAATGGTGTTAATTAGTACCCTAGGAGCAACAAAAATCTTTAACCGATTCAACCCTGGTGTATAGATACTAGATAGAGAGCCCAGTGGAGTGGAATTTCATGCTGGCCAACAACTTTAGTCATTTGATTTGTCAATAATAGCCCCACTGATGTCACCAGCTATAGTTTTGATCCGAAATGTATTTTCCCGCGTAGTTGTTACCTTGGCTTTAATTTTGAACGTGTCAACAGATCTTCCAGGCATGTTTTAATTGTGTGTTCTGTTTATTGGTGTTGCAGAATTAGTCGGGGGCAGAAGAAAGGGAGTGTCGAAGACGGTTTGGTTAGGAAGGGGAAAACGAGCTAGTAGTTACCTTTTCAGTAGGAGTCCGTGGGGCATGGACCATTCTTATCCCTTCTTTCTCCTCGAACATAATTTAACTTGCTACTTTGATTGCTGTCGTCTGTTTGAAATCCGTAGTTTCGATCCCTTTTGGTCTTGTGATTTGTGAAATGTACTCGGTTGTGTCTTTGTTTTCAGAACCTACACAAATATTCTTGATATTTAGCCGGCACTGCGTTTTGTAGGCCAACGGTGGCGTGGCATGTTGGATTATGATTTGGCAACTGGCACTCGCCTATTGGGTGTTAAATCGTTTTCTGTTGTCGTCTTTTAATTTTCACTCAACGCCTTGAAAGGAAAAAAGGGGAAAGCGGATTGCCGTGGCCGCAATAACTATCGCTTGTGATTCGAGGTTTCTGACAGCCGAGCTCCGACTGCGAAATTAACCTCGATTAATCTTTACGTCAACAAAAGGGGGGCAAAGAAAGAGGCTAGAATGAATTGAATACGAATGACATTTCAGATCAGATGAACTGAGAGCGGTAGACCGAATTTATTGCCTTTGGAAAGGCCATTGCCGTACGAAAAACTGGTTTTGTCACTCAAGGATGCTCCAATTACCATAGATCGAACCTATTCAATTTTTACAATGCGATGGCTGACGGTTATGCTCATAGCTGTGCTGTGACTACCGTGTCCTTTCTGGGGCCAATAACCTAAATCGAAATAATCCTCTAAAGCCATGACAGAACCAATCCTGACCGGACAAAATGTAGAACTGAATAGTTTCAGTCATTACTGGGCGTCATTGCTCATCTCTGTACTTCTTGTTTTTTTTTTTTCTAATTATTTCTTCAAATGAATAGGTAAAAATAGAATAGTAGAATAATAAATAAGAGCCCCAGTTCTCTTATCCCATCCTAAGTTTCAAGTAAGCTTGACTGCAGTCGAGCCAGTTATGGTCACCGTTCGTTCGATTCCGATTTGATTTGGTTCACAATTCTTTCTTTCTTTTTTTTTCCTAAATTTGCGAAACATTTTATAACTTTTATTAGAAAAAATTAATATGAAAATTATTAACCTTGAGGGGGAGACTACTCAGCAAAATATGAAAATACAGAAAAAAAGTAGAATAAAATAAAATAAGAGGGAATATTTATAAAAATCAGAATAAGAAAGAGGGACAGTTCCCAGACAGGTTTGCGGCCTATTCTTGAAAAATAGCAATCGCGACCCGCACGGTCTGGTTCGGACCAGAATGCATTTCGCCAAATTCCCCGAGGAAGTTCAGCTCAAAAAAGGAAAAAAAAGAGTGTACCAAAATCAGGGGGGAGCCAGAAAAGGCATGCTTAAATGCAAATAATCTGAAAAACGCCCCCTTAAGATTGAAAAACTTAATATATGCCTCCAGAACAAAGCCGCCAAGAAATTGATCTTCAGATCTCAGCCCTTGCAGCCGAAAGGAGAGGCCAATAACACGTAATAGATTTTTTTTTTTTTTAAGAAAAGAAAAAAAAATACAGAGATTTCATAAGCAAACTAGGTTGTTGCCAGAAAGCAAAACAGAGGAGAGAGAGAGAGAGGGAAAAAGTAGTCCGACGCATGGGGGCACCGGAATTTGAGAATCGGGAACAGACATGAAATCAAAAGCCGGGGGTGGTGGGGGGGGATGGGAGCACTCAGACGTAGGCTCATCTATCTATCTATATATAAAGAACCGATAAACCCTAAGAATTAACTAATCTGCTTGCTAGTTGGGCTTGAGCCCATTTTGGGCTTGAATCACTATTCTCTACTTAAATTACAATACGACAGGCGGTTTGTTTTCAAGAACACAATGCCTGCAGATGTCTGTCATCCCATCATCGAACCGGGCAGGATGAGTCCGCTGTAAGAATCCTACTAGGCTACAAAATAATCCCTTCATATCATTTTTTATTTTTTTTTGTTATAAACCTTTTTATATTTATTAAGAGACTCGTTAAATTAAATTGTGAACTATATAATAAATAACTCGAGGGGCTTTCTTTATGATTCTGCTTTGTCGAATGGGGTCGACCTGGTTAATGTCAGGTGTCGCCCCAAAACCGCATTTCAGGGAGCAGCAGAGACATGCTGTTTGAGAGTAGATTGCAGAAATATTAGTAAACAACATTAGCTAGATGCAATGGGACATGTGATGCCCTTCAACTTCTAGTTTCATCCAACTTGAACTTGTCCGAGTGTTTCTATGATGGCAATCAAAACCACATCTCCAATCTCCATTAACAAAGACACATGTTCTTCTGCGCAGAGCAAAAGCCGACATATACCAGATCTCTAATTTACTTCCATGAAGGAATCAAACAAATATCAAACACCAAAGCCTAACGAATATCATAAATTTACAAGTGAAGAACCCCTCCCATTCTTTCAACTCCTTGGACATGTCCCAAACTGCCGCAGAGAGCCGGAGGAATACCCCATCCATCCCCCTTACGTATTTGTTGTTTTCCTAACCCACAAATTGGCAACCCGTATAGAAAGCTCTTATAGTGTATATATATATATATACTGGCACCTGGGAAGAATAATAGCGCTGCAACGATTTTATTCCCTAAATCTAACAACAACGCAAGAGATATCATCTTTACTGTCTCTTTTTAAAGCCTCGGCTGTTAGCTGCTTGGCTGCTTTCATTGGATCTTTAATCCTTCTTGCAATATCAACAACCTCTTGATTTGACATCACCTGCATTGCCCTCGAGAAAAATGGAAAAACGAATGAGGAGACGTTGATGGATCTCTTTCAATGTTAGCACCATTACATCAGACAGTTCGTAGCAGTCCGATGGTGACTCAAGAGAAGATGGCTAATAATCTCATGTGACTCACCTTCCAAAGACCATCACTCGCAAGAATTAGGATTTCCATATTGTCATCGATGACTATATCTCGAATGTCCGGGTCTGATCGCAGATGTGATTTCAGGCTCTTGTCGCCAAAAGCACGAGACACGGCCAGCTGACCATTGACTCTAGGGACGTCTCCTGTCAAAAAATTGCAAAAGAAGGTCTACTCAATGCCATTGGCAAAGTATTAGCCTGTTAAACCTACTGTCAACTTTCTCAGGCAACAACAGCAAGATCACCCAATCAATATTTGGAAAGCACACACCACAAAGCATTTACTGCTCAACAAAGCATACGTCAACAGCAAACTCTTCATGTAGAGCACATACAGATGTTGCATCATTAGAGAGAAAAAGTAAATTACAACAATTAATGCAATTGTTTTGAGGCCTTCATGCATGCAAGAAATCAGCTCTGCTGACCATATTTCCGTTTTTTTTTTATATATATAATTTAGTCCTAAAATTATTTTCTTTTGTGATCATTGATGAGGTGAATATTCGATGTTAATTCTTTTATATAGTATGTTATCTACACGTAGCTAACTAAAATGAAAAAGCTTGCAATTTGTTCTGCTCGCTTAAGAGACAAAGCAAGTGGGTAAGAACTTATATATGAGAATTTAACTAGCATCCCGTGGAATTGGCTGTCTACCATTATCAATGCAGCATCAGTGAGACAAGGGCTAAATGCAGAAAAATGAATTATTTGAGGACAGTGGTTTGTCGTCTGTTCAAGATGACAGCAAGGTGGTGTAAGATAGAAGAAAATGATGCAGGTAACAGCAATCAGGAATGGTCCTGAAAATAAACAGAATAATGCAGTCCAGCCTACCCATCTCCAAATGGTCCTTGAGGCTAAAACATTAATCAATTCCTGGGGAAGGCTTTCAAGTCCCAGAAATTGCAATCTAAGGTAACCAGTTCACTCTATTTCAAAGATTATCATTTTAACCCTCATTGCAACCTAATCTGATTGCGTATCAGCCACCGCTTTGATTATATTTCACTGAGGCTTCAGTTGCACAGAAATTCAAGGCAACTCCTTGTCATGTTCAACATCCCAAGCTTGTAAATCAAAGCTCATGCCTTGTCAAGGGATTGAAAATGAATATAAGACACAGTACCCGGGACACAAGAGTGCCTTACAGGAAGGTGAAAGACTTTCACTTGAGTCAGAAGTGCGTGCAACATTATCCTGGGGTTATGAGGACTAATTAAATATAAATTCACATCCTCCTTCTGAAGCAACCTCATCCTAAGAGCTGTACCCACCGGCTGTATGCAGCCAATTTGCCTTCCAAGACAACTATAAAACAACATGAAATCTATAGAGATATCTTCGGTCTTCAAAGTTAAGGAGTAGGATAAGGAAACTTCACTGTACCCATCGAATTTAGATAACTCTACCAAAAATCCAAATTATAGAGAATAAGATCATCAATGCAAATATTAACACAGGAATTCAGAAAAGGAGGATGAGAAGCTGGCATGCTCTTAATGCTCAGAGTAGAAATGAAACTGATCACTCCACCATACATAGAAACGTAAAAAAAAATTCCCATCAGCACATCAAGCAGATCAAAGTGAACTAGCATTAATCCAACCATCAATTGTCCACTACAGAATGTGAGCTACCTTAATTCTTGACAAGCTTAGGTATTCGGCGATCTCATAGCTAATTCAATAACTTCAACAATTTCAAATTATTGACAAATGATCATAGATGAAACTCAAGGGATGTTATGAGGAACTTTAGTTCATAACACCATACCAGAAACAATGACCAGTTCTAAGATACTTAAAGCTGCTTTTCATTGTGATGATGATTAACAAATTTCAGTTACTATCATTTGTAATGGAAACTATCCACCTCCATAAACCTCCATATAGCCAGATATTCTACCAAAGATTTATTGAAAAAGGTAGTTCTGAAAAACCTGGCATGTTTGAGACAAAGCCACCTCTGTTCTCTATGCTCCCTCTTTCAGTATTAGGTTCATGATCTGTAGTCATCTGCATTGCTTGTCCTCCTCTTGAAAGGACAGCTCTTGAGTCTCCCACATTAGCTACCCACAATCTTCGATTTTTCAAGATTGCAGTCACAGCTGTTGACCCACCTCGCCCCAAGTCAGAACTGTGAGAGAGGATAGCCTGGTCTGTCCTCTCATAGGCTTTGGAAATAGATCTGTTTGGGTCAACCCAAAACTCTTCCTAGAATGTTCAAATGATCAACTGTTAAAAACATATCCTTTCCAAATGATTATGCAACTAAACCAAAATAAACTTAGGCTGTCCGTCCCAGTTTTGAAGGTAACTACCACACCTCCTTTAGGATATTGGAAAACAGATGCTTCTGTAGGTACGCAGGAACACCATCTCCCAAATGGCCATCATAAATGGCAAAAAGCCCTATTTCATGTCCTTTAATCTGCACAAACTTTGCAACGTGATAATCCTCCATGGGATGGTTAGCTTTCCCTTTTACCAGGCTAAAACCATACTTGACAAAACCCCTGTGGCTTTTTCCCCTACCAGCACTGGATGATGAACGCCCCCCTACAAGCTACATAGGGAGAAATCTCACATGATTTGGAGGCAGATATGTTGATTAAGCAAGCAAAAATACGCTCTAATCCCCAAAAGACTAGAATTAGACAGAGGCAATAAAAATACAGAACAGATATTTAGTAACATGATTCTGCATGCAATACAAATGAAGCATAAGAAATTATATCATAATGGTAACTAAACGAAATAAGGAAACCTGAAGACGTGCCTGGTTCAAATAATAAATTCACTCCTAGATTCATCTAAAGTTGGAGAAAAATTTTACTGACATGGCATATAATTCTTATATCCAAAAAAATGCTAGTAGAACAGAGTAAATAAGCAGGTAAAATCTCCAGGGCACAAGGCAGTGGATTGACCAAATAAACTAGAAGTACTGCCTCTAAATAGGTAGGAAACTCTAAAAGATCAACACAGAATTGCCCATCCATTTGAAACCCCCACTCCTCATATAAATAATCAATTCAATACATATAGATCATCTTATGCATATGCAGTAGCATCCCATATTTCATCTCAAATCAGCCAATCATAAATTGCAGTTCCCATGTTTTGCATAGCCACATGTTTATTTATTAGTTTAAAAGCCTAATAATGAAGCAAGCTTCTAAACTAATAAAAATAAGAATCCACCCAGTAGACAAATCACAAACAATTACTGAGAAGAAAAGGGAATTCTTGTCCTTACCTGGGAGTAGGAGGAATTAAAACAACATAGCTTATCCATAGAAGCTAAGCTATGTACAACACCTCCAGCTCCCTCAATTAAATTCCCACCATCCACCTGTATATACACCTCAAATTTCAAAACTTTAAGCTAAACCCACCTCTCCAAATCCACAATCTGCAGCGTCAAAATACAGACTTGGTCACAGAACGCCAAGGGAGAAAAAATAAAAGGCAAAAACCCTACGGAATAAAATAGAACCCTAAAACCTCAGGAAATTCAATACAAGAAAGAAAACCCGAAAAAGAAAGCCAACAAACAAGCGAAAAAACGAACTGGGTGGTACCAATCCAATAAAGAAGTAAAATTGGGTCTAGCTTGCTTTGTACTTAACGATTGGTGAAGGGGCGTTTCTCCTGTTTCCTTTTCTGCTTTTTTTTCTCTCTCTCTCTCTCTCGGTGCTTATTAGTTTGAACAAGCAGTGGAATAAAGAAACAATGATTTGAAAAAAAAAAAACAGAGAGACAGAGAGAGAGAGAGAGAGAGAATTGTTTTTTTTTTCCCAAAGGGAAAAAAATGGTGTATTATGAATTTATGATTATAAATATTTTGTTATTAAGTTAAGTACTCAAGGCAGTGTGGACTGGTTATCTACGGCCTATCACAGTTATAGATAATCGTGTAACCGTTTTGGGAGTCCTTTTGACTCTTGCGCAGAGAGAGAGCGAGAGAGAGAGAGAGAGGTTTTCTTGTCTTAATGAGTGGCATTGGTAATAAATAAAGAAAAGAAAAAGGCTGCCCCTCCAGAGCAGACTTCTCTGGTTCTGGGGTTGACTGAGTCTCTTGGTTTGGTGGGCTGGTTTCTTGGATTTACCCTTTTGTCCTTTTTTATTTTATTTTATTTTTTCTTCCTCTTTACAAAATTACTGGAGTGATGTGCCAAAAACAGCTTTGTCTTTACTTTTACCATAAATAATTTTCTTTTTTTTATTCTTTCTGTTCTTCTTGATTTTTTGCCATTTCCTTCAAAGAGAGGCCCTTTTCCGGGAAAATCCTGTTAAAAAAGGAAAAACAGCTAATCGTATATTTTGCTGATGCATGTCATAATTTATGAAATTATGGGGGACATTGACCGTGTTATGGTTGACGAAAATAAATTTAAAAAATATTGGAAATATTTAGAATTGGATCAAAACCTACTTCCTAATGCAACTCTCCAAACTGCTGGACACCAGAAAACCATTATGGTGGCTCACTCAATGCAATTTTTATTGGTCTACCGCTTCTAATTTATCCAGAACAGGGAAAGTGGTAATTTATCGTTCACTTGAAAACAAATGAACAAGAAAATAAACAAAAAAGAAAGAAAGAAAGAAAGAGAAGGCCTTCTGCTTTTAAAGGGTTTGAAAAAAAAAACAAACTGTTATATAACAACACGTAAAAATTAATATGAGGACAACAAAAAAATAATTTAATAATTTGTTTACATTAAATTTTATTTATTTGTAGAATTAATTGAAATATAACTAATTTTTATTTTTATTATTATCATATTATTTTTTAAATATAATAATAATTATTATTATTATTTAAATGGAAGCACGACAAAAAAGCATTCTCGGATTAGGCATGATTTTTATTGCATCATTGGTATTGGTGTTTTCGTTGACCGTGTCTCGGCAAGCTTTGGTTGACCAAGAGCATGCATTTCCGTGTCTGTACTATGTAGCATGTGGTACATCTTATGTCATTTTAGGACCATTTGGTCCACATTCGGACCCGAGATTGCTTGATCCCACCCCATGCAATCTGATTTTTAAATTATTGTATTTTTTTTTTTTTCGTTCAAAGCATTCGGGACGGTAACCTAAAATGCCTTCTTATATATACATAGAACAAAAGGTATCCTTAGAAAAATATGTAGTGCGGTACTAAAATAATCAGTGTATGGTATTGAAAATTAGAAAAAAAAATGCTAATACAAGGATTAGGAAGAATAAATTATAATTTTTAGTTGTTTGAGTATAATATTATTTGTAGATTATATCTCGAATATAAACAGATTAAATATAATTCAATTTTTACATCTCACGTAAAATAAAAAAAAAATTATAAATTATATAAATATGAGTATTATATATTTTAATAAATTATTTTTAAAAAAAATAATAATAAATATGTGCAATAAATTCTTTTATATATTTGTAATATAGCTTTTTTATATTGAACATAATTATTTTAGTGAGACGCAGCATACTTGATCTTTTATTATTACGTGCGTGCAGAGAACCATTCGGCAGATGTGTAGTATCCGTCGCGAAACTATAAGCCAATCTAAAGAGTGGATGTGCAATTACATACCGTTCCCAGGCTTGGATGTATTTTTATTTGCATTGATCTGCATTTTGAGCTTTTTTTTTATTATCGTTAATTTTTTAATAAATAAAGAACTATATTAAAGATATAATATTAAATTCTAAATTCATTGATATTATTTTAATATTAATTTTTTTATAAAAATTAAATGAATATAACGATAAATAAATTTAATTTTAAATTATAAATATAATAATTAATATTTTTGTAATATTATTTTTTTGATTGAAAAAAAGAAAAATCTAATGTGATTACCACGGACCCGCGAAAACTTCATATACCTGAATGGTGGTTTTGCACCCACGCCGGCTAACAAAGTGGTCCCTTAAAACTGACGGTGAGATCTGCATCAACCGAGGCAAGCGGAGAGACTCTCCAACTCCAAGTTAACGACGCAGGGGGGCTGGACTATGGCCTTTTCACAATCATATTCATCGTGAAGATTTTAATTAATTAATAAAAATATTTATATAGTCACAAAATTAATCATCATAAATAATTATAAAATTTTTATATTATATATAAATTATTTTATATTATATTAATTTTTTGTATATAATATAAAATACATTATATATATTATAAAAATTCTTTAAAATTAGTGAGTACATGATTTTTAAATTTATATAAATTATTGATAATTTGTAAAATTTAGATAGACTTAAAAATAGAGAATTCAAGTGGAAGTATATAATTTTTAAATTATATGTAAAATATTTTATATGTAGTATAAAAATTAATTATCCATTCGAATTCAATATTTTTAAATTGACTTGATCGAACTTTGACCCTTTTCTTAATCCTATTCGTACGGAAATAAACAACCCAAAAAGAAGATTTTATGATTAAGATGTCTTAACCAATAGTTAATTCTACGACAGGTTCAATGTGCAGCACAATGCTACGCAGAAAGTGACGAGAAATTGTCTCGTGGATTGCATGAAAATTACTCACCAACCCTTTGAATATGTATTGCAAGAGACAATATATAATAATTATGATAAACTCATATCAAATTGTACGTGTATTTCACATTGATTCCATGATCTTTTTTTTTTTTTTTTGTACATGAAATTCTCGGCAAGAGAATAACTATTGTCATTGGCTAGTGGCTATGCAAAACTTTGAGTTGCTTGCTAACAAATCTGAATTATATTCGCAAGCCCGAAAGGAGCAATTACTCTAAAAGCCCAACGAGAGTAACAAAAGAGTGTGCTGCGCTGGCGGACATCAATTATCATTGTCAAACTAGATGATCGACTGGCAGAATGGATAGGTCCACAGTTTCGACCCTGCTAGAGAACCAGCAGGAAAACAAGCGATCAACAGTATAATCTGACGTGAGAATTAGGTATGATGTACACCATTTGTAACCTACTCATACTTATCAGTCTTTTCTCATTGTAGCACCTTTTTTTTTTTGTTCTTGGTTCATAATTGGATCAAAGCAGGATTACAATTATCTAAAAATGTTAAGAAAACCTCTCTCTTTTCTAATATACGAAGGAAAAAGAGGCTCTTGATCACTATAACGAATAATGGTTCATGTTAAGATCAATTACACATTCTTAATTTTGTTGTAATCTACGCGAGTCATGGACGATCAGGAATTATTACATGACAAAGAAGGGGGTTATCCTGATTTGTGAAGATCAGGCGCACCAAGAAAGAATGTAAAATAAAAGTTAAATTTCTGTCCTTAATTGGCTTCTCTCTCTCGCTTTCTCTTTTTCTGTGCGATGGAATCGTTAAGTGGCTCGAGGACACATCATCACACTAATATCTTCGATTATCTCCTGTTTTGCTTTGGAAAGTCAAGTTTGTTGGTTCAGCAATGACATTCCATAATTGACGGGGCCCTCTTTTTGTGCAATGGGACTTGTTTAAAATTGATATTGCCTTCATATCTGCCTCATTTATTCCAATCCTAATGCATTGGGCACGGTGTTTCCCAAATCATTGGCATTTGTCTTCGTCCCTGCAAATTCTTTACAAAGAAAGCGTGTTGACTTATGCAGTGGTCCTGAACTGAATCCAATGCTTTTGCCCCTCAAAAAATTTGCTGCACTCTCTAAAATGAATCTGATCTCCCCAACAAGCACCCCCTTTTGGTGGTTCTCTTCAGAATAGAAAACTGAAAATGGCCATAATTCGTATAATTAATTAAGGGTGAAGCAGACATAGGCTTTACAAGCCATAAAAGTTCCAAGGCTTCGCATCTTATTCCACGATTCTTATTCTTCTGCTTCTTAGTGTGGCACCAAAAGATTGTAAGAACCACCAAAAGAACGATCCGGCATCGAGTATGTGAAAGCAAAAACGTATCGCCATCTTTAAAAAACTGAAGATTGGCATCTTGATCACGCTTGGGATGTAACAGATATCTCATGTAGCCTGACGATCAGAGCAGATTGGATTCCAACCAACCCCAAAAAACAGTATATCATAAGTATGCAAAGTCATTGTACCAAGAGACTGAGATGGGGGAGTTGTCCGTTACTTATCATCATTCAACTTCTCTAGAGGAAAAACACGTTATCAGAATACTATTGAGTTTGAATAGAATTTTTTTCGCACTCGACTGTGGTACTGATGAGTCTGAAACTCCTTTTCTTGCACCACAAATCACCTGAATTTATTGAATTTGCCAAGGTGAGCCTAAAGGGATACGGTACAGAATTTATTCATAGCAAGTCCAGAATGGGTGTAACCAGACCTCTGTGGATCACCATTTCACCATGGGCACCACCAATACTCTTGCCACCGTTCATGCTCAACTATTTAAATTCATTATTGTAGGAGAAAAAATTTACCACCACTACTAAAGTTGAAGTATACCACATCTCACTCACATTTTAAAATTTTGAATTTATCGATTTTTTTTATTTATATCTTTTTCTCGCCTCTCTTTTCTAAAACAGAACTCTTAACTACATACTGACATTACGGGAACCTTGAGAAAGGTAATAAAAATAAAAATAAAAAAAAAAGGAAACAAAGACTTGGGGAGCCATGGGCTGACATGTTCCCGAAAGCAATGATGCTCATTGAGACTCCCTTGAGGCTTATCCCGGACAACCATTTACGCCAAACGTTGAGACAATCATTTCCATAGATACTCAATATGACAAGTGCCCAACCTCCATGGTCCACAATGCTTTTCTCATTCTCAAGCTCCACTTTGACTCTACAAACTAGCTTCTGCCCGTTATTGCTCTTGCTTTATACTGTTTTCTCAGTTGCATCTATTTTCTCTGAACATTTTCAATAGCGATAAAATATAAGAATTGAAAGCATTGGTCCAATTAATCAAATTTGTTGGATCGGCAAATTCGCAATACTACCAAAGAAGCTAACGGATATCCAAGACGTTCGAAAGAAGAGCGGGGAAGGGAAAATGAAAATTTTAACCGTCTACGTATCATTATTGTCAGAGTCATAAAAGAAATATGAATAATAAACATGAGTTACAGTAAATTATACACCTAATCGGTTACATAACAAGGCACAAGCACGATTTATTGGAGATCTATGCATTTCCACCATCCCTCTCGTCTCTCATCTGAAACTATACAGCAAAGCTATGTATGTGGTACGAGAACTGAAATGGGTGGCAGAGGAGCTCCCCGAATCCTTTCTGAGGATCTTTCACAATGGAGCTTAAGACATGGAACAGATCAGAAAGTCGAGAAAAGCAAACAACAATTATATAAAAAGGATTATGATTTGTCAATCCAGTTGACTTGATCACAGGGTTGAGCATCACACGCCATCAACTGCCTAATCCTTCAGTTTGGCATATTTTCACCTGTAACAACGAATAGAGAAATTCTAAAGTTATCAAAATTGCCTGCAAATGCAAATAACCATCACTATATTTCAGATTTACTTCTTCTTATGTACACTAAAGCTGACAGAGTGGGTAGCACGTCCCAATAAAGAGACTTTAAAACCCAACATTAGTCATAAAGCAG
The DNA here is from genome assembly GCA_020883675.1 of Bruguiera gymnorhiza. Lineage (NCBI taxonomy): Eukaryota > Viridiplantae > Streptophyta > Magnoliopsida > Malpighiales > Rhizophoraceae > Bruguiera > Bruguiera gymnorhiza. Next base: position 1,689,278 of record JAIRCJ010001047.1, on the reverse strand, counting down.
CTATAAAACCCAGTATTTGAATTGGCACAAATTTCCGGTTCAAAAAGAGTTAGTAATAGTAAGAATTTGTGGGACACAGAAAGACTACTCCAGTTAACAACTATGCAATCTAGATATTCAATCTTCGTCGAAGGAAAAAAATAAAAAACAAGTTTAAACTCTTGGGTGTGGTCCTATTTTTTTATAGGTTTTGATTTGATATCATATCAAAGAACCACCAAAACCAACATCTTTTTTGTTGGATGAGGTCGGGATTGGATCACACATTAATCTTTCAAGGAGTTTTTACCCTGTTTGAGAGAGCCGCCTCCAATTTATTATCTGGTGAGACTGTGGATGTCTCTGCAAGTAAGAACTTGTGCCAATTCTATTTTCATCACCAGAATACTGCTCTGGGTAGCTAGAAGTTGAAGGAGACCAAACTGGAACTACGCCTCCATCCCTCTCTCTCCTGCTGCTACTTGAAGACTCTGCTGTGGAGTCTTCAGAATCTCCTAGACCTCTCATCATGTTCAAAGGTGGAAAGGAGTTGTTACTATGAACATTAGGTGTAACATTGTGGTTTGAGTTGTCTCTTCTTGGTTCTTGATTTGCATTTATGTTTCTTGGTACTTCTGCTCTATTATCTTCCACGATATTTTGGACATCCAAAGAAGTCTCTTCCTCTTCAACTCTCGCCAAAGAAGAATTCATGCTCGGGACCATCTGATCCTCATAAAGCCGAGTTACAGCCGGAGGGTTGTTCCTCACAGGTTCTTGGTGTTCCTCCATCAGTATGTCCTGAGGGAATGCAATTGTGGCTGATTCTGAAGAGTCTCCAAGCCCTTCCTCAGTCCCATTCTCGACTGCAGCTCTTGAAGCTGCTTCTTGCTGCCACATTTCTGAGAGTGCTCGTTGCAATCTGACCTTTGCAGCATCTATCCCCACAATGGGGAGTGGGTAATTTGATCCTAGCTCAACTCCAGCTGCTTGTAGGACATATTCAGGTGCATTCCATGGATGGTGTATCCATTCAGTTGGTAGCCGGGCCAGTTCTGGAAGCCACCGGCGTACATATTCTCCATTGGGATCAAACTTGTATCCCTCAAACTATAAGATATTAATAAATGAATGAGATTTTTTCCTGGCAGGTTCAAGCTGTAGATGACATGTGTATGTAGATACTTGAAATGCAGCGTTAAAACTTATGTAGATACTGAAATTGCTTCCAGAGAAAGGAGAAATTGGCATTAGAAGATCTATTGAGAAAAACAAGTAATATGTAATTAGCAGATTATCATCAAATTGTTTTCTGCAAAGCTTTTAACGCTGAGGGCACAACAGCTGTTCAAGGTTAGATCTGTATGTATAGATTATCACAATTGCTGGAGATGCAAATATAAAATCTACAGGCGTGTGCTCATAATTACAAACAATAGGAAGAGAGAAAGAGAGTGCAGTGACCAACAGTCAAATTTGTTTCCAAATATAATTCACATGGCATGAAAAATTATTGACCTGAATAAAATTAAATTCAAAGCCTGGAAATGTATTAAAGGTGTAAAATAGAATCTAGCTACTAAATGTTATGAAAATATTATGCATGACCAAAATGTATGCTGTATGAGGGTATGCACTATGTTCATTTAACAGAATCAAGATGTACAAAAGCACGTGAAAGGCACTGTCCACACCTGTGGATGATCAATGCGATCAAATTCACGACCATCAGGGAGAGTGCCAGATATGTATTGCCAACCAAGGGCATCACTCTCTAAATCAGCATCTAAGAGGGTATCCCAGAAATATTTCATTCCCCATCTCCATGGAAGCTGTAGAACCTTCACAAAAAAACTAGAAACAACAACTCGTATCCGGTCATGCAGCCAACCAGTGGCCCACAACTCTCTCATCCCAGCATCAACTAATGGATAACCTGTTCTACCTTGTCTCCATGCCTTGAAATAGCCTTCATCTACAACCCAAGGAAAGAACTTAAGGTGCCCAAGAAGGGGCCTTTCATGACTTTGTGGATGGTTAAAACTCATGTACCTTGAATATTCCCTAAGACCGATGGATTTAAGAAATAAATTCACACTCTCTTCACCAGCCATGTTCCCTTCATTGGCCCACAGAACCTGCTTAATGCGAACAAGATGGAAAACTTTTCTCACACTAACCTCCCCAAAATGCAAGTGGGGAGACAGAAATGAGGTTGTAGCACTATCAGCCTTCCTACAATTCTTAGAGTACTCAATTAGTGGTCCATTAAGGAATGTGGACAAAGCCTTATCAGCATTGCTCCACCCAGGTGACCATGCTCGAGCAAGAAGTGCATTGCTTCCCTTTTCTAATTCATCTTCAAATATTAATGTGTCTGAAGGGCATTTAGATACATCACCTGGAATAAGTTGAGCAATGTTTGAATGTGGATTTCAAATGATATAAGTTATGCTGAAAATGAGGGGAAAAAGCTATCTTGTGGAAATAACACATTACACATATTATAAACAACAGAGAAAATAATAGAAACTAGGAAGCCATCAAATGGTTTCTCCATTGTGTAATGGTAAGATTGTGACTTGGAGGCTACAGGTTAGAGTTGTGGAAAAAAATCTTTTTGTGAAAACAAAGGTAAAACTGCATATATTTAAACTTTCCCCCTCATGCACTGAGACACCTTCTAAATTATGCCAGTGACAAACACAGTGCTGATCACAAAAGGTAAGTATTCTGGCAGGTGGTGAGAGTAACTACCGGGACTGGCTAGGACCCCATTCAGATGTCTTAAGTCTCTGTATATTTTCTACAAGTAGTTCTGCTACAAAAATCTAAAGCCTTCTGCAAGCATAAATTCAAAACATTTTCATGTTTTAGATACTGCCATGCTACTAGAGAACCTGCAAAAATGAAATTGTTACTTTTTCTTCTAGTGAATGCTACTAAGATATAATTGTATGCATGTTATTATATTTCATTTTCAAGTCTCCTTGGATTAATGTTTGTGACAAGCTATAATGCATACAGTCCCTCAATTATACAACTGCACGCACATGAAGATCAGTAAACTGATCCAAGGGGCAAAAAGATAGAAACAAAGTTGGAGTAAGGCAAACCTGAAATAATTCTCTTAGGTGGGAGAAGAGGAGCCTCTGGGTCATAAGACATGCTAAGGCATCTTTCCCAGAAAGCAGTAAAGGTTGTGAAGGGGTGACCTTGGGCATCATTAACATCCCATGGTTCATAAAGCAAATCTGCATTAAAGGATCTTACAGCTATGCCATGTGCAGTTAAAACCTCCTTTGCCTGGTGATCTCTAACCAGCGACAATGGATCTGGAAAACAATAAATTGTCAATGAACGTTGACATATAAAGCTCTCTTCATGCCTTCCTGGACTATGTAATGCGAATTTTAGGAACTCAAAACTGCAGAAAGATTTTCTTTACTAAAACTGGGCTAGCAAGCTTCCCTGATTGTCAATTGTCAGATGTGTATGATCGTTGAAAATGTATCATAGGAAAGAGACTCATAGATAGACATAAGAATTATATAGGCTGCGATAGCACTAGGTCAATACTAACATCACTCAATTGCAGCAAGGTTATGACAAGGTCAGAGGCGAAACTACAAATCTAAGTAACAGTAACAAGACGGAGTATGAGATTCTTGAACCCCAAATTTACTTTAAGTTAATGTAAAGCAAATTATCAGATAATAGCAGCACTCACTGAATAATCAATCAGCTACTTAGATAACCAGAATTTTTATCCAGTACACAAATTATCACGATATTTTCAAGCAAAATCCAACAACTTTCAGAATTGGGCCACTTGAAATGAAAGGTAAACTAAAATGAAGACACCAAAAAGGCAAAGCAAAGAAGAGAAGCTCAAACTAACAGAACATCAATGACATGAAGCTCAACCGAACATATTTCATGATCTCCTTGCAAACGAATAATAATTACTATGATTTTGAGTTATTAAAGTGGATGAGAAAGATCTGAAAAAAAAAAAAAAAAAAGAAAACGAATATAAATTCGGCTGACCATATAAGTGGTTGAAGAAGAGCTGAGTGGCACCAGTGGATTTGACAACCTCAAGGAGAGCAGAAACAGTATCAGTTGACCTCTTGGTGACGAGGGAAGTGCCAAGGCTCCTCAAAGAAGAGTCAAGATAGGTCAAACTGTGCTTGAGCCACCACCTTGAGACCCTTCCAGGATAGTAGTGGCCTTCCTCTTCAGGAGCCCACACATAGACAGCAACAACAGCACCAGCTCTGACACCAGCTGCAAGTGCTGGGTTATCCTCCACCCTCAGATCTCTCCTGAACCAAACTATACTGCACCCACCACCAGACATCTCTCAAAAGGGGAACTCAGCCAGCCGTTGCCTGTTGCTTCAAATTTCAGCTAAAGTTCGACTCTTTCTTTCTCCTCTCTCTCTTTTTGAGGCTTCTCCCCATGGACTTGGTAATAAAAAATATTCTATCTTTTTCCTTTCCGCTTTGCCTATACCTACTTTTTGGGTTTCATGACAGCGGGGCAACTAGGAGCTTCATACGATCTTGGTAGGTGAGTGACAGACTTAGCAATTTTCTTTTTGCTTCATTTGCTTTGTATATATTCTATTTATTAGGGATATTTCTCCAAATTTATTGGGTGATAACTGCTGACTCTTGTTGCAACGAAATAAACTTGGGCACTCACTCTCTAGGCCTTCTACTATGGTTGCAGCCACAAAGTCCCTGGGTTCTCAGAGAGGAGAGAAATGGTAAGGTACCGGAGAGATGGGCTTTGGATGGTTAGAGAGCAGGACAGCTGAAAGAGTAGTGGGGAACAGAACAAAATTGATAGGCAATTTGCAGCCACAACTTTTGTTTTCTAGATTTCTATTTTTCATCTTATCCCATTAAATTCAACAAGTCGTCCCCCACACCACCCCCCTCTCCAGTTCCTTCCCCAATCCTCTTCCTTTGACGAGGTGGATGTGTCATTTTGTGAAGTGAAAGGTGGGCTAATTACCCACAAGGAATTTCTTGTTCTTATTTTCTGTTTCAAAGTCATCTTAGAGGCCTAAAATTGCGCGGCGGGCAGAGCACAGAAAGGAACATATGTGTCACTATCAAAACCAGGGCCTTGAGACTACTGGAACAGGGGCAAGGGCGAAGTGGGGTTTTAATTTGTGCAGAATTTGCGCTTGCATCCGACTCTGCTCATGGGTTTTTGTTATTTAGGCGTATTATTATATTAGAGATTTCTGTAATCTCAATTTGGGACTGAATTGGAAGCTCAGGGCTTGGAAGGGGACAGCAAAGAATGGGCGGAGAGATTGGCATGATGACTAGATGGATTGGCCTTTTCCTCCTGAAGTAGCCATTGTCCTCTCTATATCTCTCTCAAGGCATTTAGGATTGGTCGGATTATACTAAGCATGGTCATATAATGTCAGTGGAAGGAGTTCTCTTTAAGTACTTAATATGTAACGAAGTATCAATGTTTAATGTAGCTTTATTTTATTTTATTTTTTATTTTTTGTGATAATTCCATCATTGGTAATATTAAATTCTTCTTAAATTCTTTTCACAATAACTGCAGCATTCAAACAGGGGTTAGTTGCACAAATTTGGTCGGAGTTATGCCGTAATACAATTCGTTAGGTGCAACTGCAATGACACATTTGACAACGCCCCTTCTCAGCAAAATGCATGAACAACAGTTATTCGTCTCGGAAGATGCCAAATTTATGAACAGGGCCCATGGAATGAACCACCCTTGATTTTTTTTTTTTTTTTGTACTTGATTAAAGTAACAAGGTGAGGTTGTACAAAAAGAAAATGAAAAATTTGTAAAACATGAGATACCATCAAATTATGTTTAATTTTCCATTTCGCGAAGAATAAGACTTTCCTTCATAATTAAGTCTCAGGAGATACAGCACGACGGCTCACTAGATATGAAATAACTATATTACCTCCTGGTGGGAAATAATTTCTTGTTTAAGTGCCATAATGAAAGCATAATTCAACAACAGGAGATATGGTATCCCAATAGTTAGAAAAATTCACATCCCAGTAGATTTATTCGATGCATAGAATCTTGCTAAGCTTTGTCGAAATAAACTTTAGGCGAAAGGACAATATGGAAGGAACATTTCTGCCCATAAAAGAAAAAGCAAAAGAAAATATGAAAGGAACATTTATTTCCTATTTGGTTTCATTGATTTTTTTTTTTTCAGTTTATCAAGAGGTTCATTAATTTTTTCAATTTTTTGAGAAATTCATTGACTGTAATTTATACAATAGAATAATTTCTTATTCTCATAAATCATATATACTTTTAAAAAAAAAAAAATACTTTTCATGCTTAAAATTAAGAATTCAAGTAGGCCTTAATTGACATTATATGAAGCCATTTCTATTGAAAAGAAGAAAACTTAATTGTAACTCTTTTAAGTAGTAATTACTCGAGGGTTTATTTGAAACTAACCAAGGGCCATCACCTGCATAAATGAATTGCTCTCGAAATAATTAGTTCGAGGAGGTACCAGATTGAATGGCTACCTAACAGAAACCCATTACTTAAACAAGCTTAATTATTATATATTTTTTTTTATCTCGTCTCATTTCATTGACCAATAGCATGCCGGTTTATCATTTTCATTCTTGTAACGAAGCACAGTCACCATACAACATGATCTCATGGCTCTTCTTCCCCTACCTACATGCTATTCGTAAATAAGCCTAAAATATCCAGCAATATATATGTCCCGGCCTTTACCGCTTGTGATTTTATGTGCATAGTGGGACATACTATTTTTCTTTTTATCTAATTGAATTAAGGATGGAAATTGACTACAAATGAGGTTTGAGATTTAAATTTTAAATTTTAACTCAAACTTTATATTGGGTGATTACTAAATTATACCTAATAATTGACACATTATCTTCATTATTTTGTCTTAAACGCTTGGTGCTCGTATCTACTGTAAGACTCCATAATGTCATGCAATGGTCCAACTCTTTGATAGTAATTCTACCGAGAACAGCTCGAAAGTCCCTCTTAACGAGGTTAGTATTGGAAAAGGACGTCGATATTTTTGTGTATTTCTCAATTAATTATTGTATGATATTTTTTAATTAATAAAATCAAAAAAAAAATTATATAATTAATTAACAGTGTACCCACTTTCATATCTTCCAAATCTTTTCATCAAGTAACCAATTTTAGCTTAATTTGGTCTGTCATAAGAATAAAATCTTTGTAACCACTTTAGTGATTCAAACTCCACCTCTTTTAAATTCTCACAATTTAAGGTCTAATTCCCATGAAAAAAAAAAAAAACATGCTTTCATCGAGTGCCTAGTTTAATTGTTTTTAAATTGCACTTGCCCATCTACATCAAGAAAAATAATTCACCACCATCTTAACTTAAAATGTTCCCCCAACTCTTTAAATACTAGCATAATAGCATGTCAATTGAACGACGAGATGGAAGGCTTGGAGAACCGAATAAGGGTTGTAGAGTATCTTTTTTTCATTTGCTAAATTTTCCAACATATAGTTTTGGAGAAAGGGAAACCTTTTAGTTACCTTTAAACTAAAGCAACCTTTTTGTCAAAATTTTAAGAACCATTCATATACTACGCTATATATGAGAGAGATTGTGAGTTCAAAAAAGATGAAAGAGATTAGGGTCTCCTCACTTCTTTATTGAAGGTCGCACTAAACGCATCAAGATTTGATAAGTTTTCTCTCACACCATGTCCTGGGATTTTTTTTTATTTTTTTTTTATTTTGAGCAACGATGTGGAAGCTTGGAGGCCCGAGTTTGGAGATTCAGAAGTCCAAACCCGGCAGCTCCTTCTCTCCAGCAAGAATGAAGCAGAAACTAGCAAGTTCCATGGCAACTAAATGTTACGGATTCTGTGAAAGATGGTTCTAGTCTTTTGTACTTGTTTAATATTTGATTAGACATGAAAATCATATAAGAGACTTAACTTTACTAGAGTTTAATCCTATGAATCTAATTGAATCGAAGATCAGATTTCTTGTGAGTGAAGGGTACATAAAGTCAGCCGTCACATTGCAGAAGAGTGAATGGAAGAATTTACAAGTTTTACAACTCAAACGTCTCTCTCACTCTCTCGGTGTCTCTCAATTCTCTCCATTAATTGCCAAATCAAATGAACAAACTAACTTTAACAGTAATATAGAATTATCGAGAACGTAAACACACTACAAAAAATTTTTTATCTGTGAAAAAAAAAAAAAACGCTATATAAGGTAAATAGTCAAAGATTATCTAGCAAAATTTTTTCGAAGACCGAATTTCCCAAGTTGCGTGGAGTCGTGTTTTCCAATATGATTGGTCACAATTAGAACAATGCAACTTCCGACGATTATTTCGCGGACATTTAGAAAATCACAAGATTACGTTGAGGATAAGGTGCACGGCCAACGACAAAGGGTTTTCTGTACGAACTGTGCACTAGATTGCGATGGTTGATCGGCCTTCTCGAATTCCAAAGTTCTGACAGCACACAGACTCAAGCTCTCCGGGAAAAGAAATACCAGGTCCCCGTAGGAATAGCCCAGACTACCCGATATAGCATTGACACGTTCTCCTGGAAGGAAACCAAGGCAGGAGCTTAAAATCTTCTCGTCTGATCGCCGACACATTTTACGGTGAAAATTATGCTGACCCAAAAAATTAAGTGGCTTAGAATTATGGTTGGGGCTTAATCCATAGATACTCATCCAAGGAAGCCACTGTACACAAAAATAGAAGGCACAATGACGAATGAGTCTAAGTATGACAAATGATAGAATCTTACGGATTGCTATTTTTAGTAGTAGTATACAAATTAAGGATAACAAGAAGCAACTATACAAAAATAGAAAGTACAATTAATAAAATAATATAAATATTATTATAATAATATAAAAATAAATTAATGGAACAAAATAATATCTGTAAAATTTCATTATTTTATTCATCATGTCCGGTAGTGTCCATCACTTCTAAATACAATCAACGTTCTCCATACTAAATTACATTGATACAGCCTTTGATCGAAAGGGTTTTTCTTCCTAATCTCTAATCCATAAAATTCCTGTTTAATCATGAATTATTTTTTGGGTATGGTATTTACTCATGTGTTATTGAATCTGAAGCTAAAATTTGAACAGAACCAATACATAAGATTACTTGCGCTTACAAATATAAGATTTTTTTTTTTTTTTTGGTGGAAAGACATTAAAAAGCTGCACCTGGGGTAAAACTAGAGATACCAAACAAGTAGTCAAGCAATCATACCCACTTTTGTGAGCACAAAAGGGGATCAAAAACATGTTCCAACAAGAAGATAAAGGCATTGGCATTTATGCCATGCAAAGGACTAATGGTAATAGCCAGAATTACACATTACATGTGGGGAGTGGCCCGTCTTAGTTGTTGGCAACTTGCAAGCTAGCTATATTGTATACCTCTGCCAATTCCATGGTGGTCTAATATTGGTCCCCCTCTTAATGCCCCCTCCTCTGAAAGCGCCACCAACAATTTGTCAATAAAACCAATTCTCTAAAAGATACACACACACACACACACACACACACTCTCTCTCTCTCTCTCTCTCTCTCTCTCTATCTGGCACAGCACATCCGCTTCCCTGCTTTAAGTATATGGATACAATGCATACAAGTACGCACAAGCATACAAACGGAAAAAGTCGAGAGAAGTGCTGCAAGATGGACTGTGCTGTGATTGTGGTGGGTACAACTCAGGCCACAACTGCCATGTTTTCTGCTTAAAGTGATCTGAAATGAATCTTCTGGTTGAATCAAAAATCGCCGTAGAAATTTCACTAATGGAGAGAGAGAGAGAGAGAGGGAGAGAGTCGTGACATTGACAAGTGGGTGTCACTGCCCTCATCATGGTCAAGTTGAATCAGAGGTACCCCCCATGTGAGTGCCAGTCCCAGATTTGCACATGGCTTTGCATTTTGTATCCCTAATTCCGTCGTACGTAATCAAGGTTAACAAATTTGAAATTTTTCTTGAAATTTAAAGAATCTCAGAGTACCCAGGTCCTAAGCCTTATCTCCATATATGTCAACCCAGAATTCTTAAGCCTCAAAACCTTAGATGAAGCCTCCCAAATGTGATCTTAAATTTTTCTTTGGTACAACGGAAAAGTCGAGATGTGAATTCTGAGATTCGCCCGCAATGGTCAAAAAGTAAGGTGATAATGGAGAATATAAGCATTGAAGCTTGAGAAGGGAAAAAGGCGAACCAGTTGATAGTGTGTTGTCAATGGAACCGAGAAAGAGGTCAAATTCTTCGAACCGATAAACGGTTCGGAATCATGAACTTGCTGAGAGAATATCATTACCTTTCTTTTGATAATTCGTTAACTTTTTTTTTTTTTTTTTTAAATTTAAACAAGCAACCATTAGCTCAAGGGAAAATTTTGGTGTACATAAAAATAGTGTACACAAGGAATAACAAAAAAAAAAAATTATATATATATATATATATATATATATATATTCATAATATAAAAATATCTATAATTATTTATATATATCACTTTTATGTACACTTAACGGTTCTCCCAGCACAAAGATGTAAGCCATGATTAATGGCAGATCTTTAATAATTATTTCGGGTGTTCCAAAAATAAAAATAAAAATAAAAAAAGAAATGGTCTTTAACGATAAACCCACTGGCTATTACTGTTAGGAAGTGACAGAAATGGCAAACAAAAAGAAAGAAAAAAATAAAAAGGCAAGGTAATTGAAGCGCATATACGCATACAGGAATGGTTGCGGTTGCTTGCGTTTGTAGCAAAACAAGAAAATCGGCCACATTAAATTATCTTTTACAGAGGCTCATTTGATATCCAGAACTTGCTCAGCAGCAACCGTCGGACGAGCGATATACCGGACCTGGTGGCCCAAAGGGAGAGGGAAGTGCTTGTCTGGGTGTAACTAATTTTGAGCCTATACTCTATTCTGGGCCACTTGAACCCTTTCACTAAACCCAGGACTGACATATCCGGCAGTATTGTTATGTTGGGCTTCGATGCTCTTTGTCTGCGACGATTGGTGTCATAGTTCCACCAGCACCTCTTCAAGTGAACCGCTTCGAGAGATTCTGCTGCATCTGTCTTTGCATGAATCTACATGAGAGTGCGTTAGATTGCCTTCTGTAGTTTTAACTTTTGTATATTCCCCGCACGACTCCTGGCTTCTCCCCACCACCCATGTATAATAACCTAATAACCAGTTTTTGATACTAACAAGAAAAAAGATTTCTACATAAAAGTTTCCCAGTTGAATTTTTCTTTCTGAACTAATTAACTAAAACTAAAAGAAAGGAAAAAACAAAAGCAAGCTGAAGGATTAAAATCGTTGAATAATTTTTCAGAGACCTCTTCGTTCGCGTCATTCCTTGATTGAAAATTGTATACTCGAGTGTCTAATGTGTAGAACCTGATCTTCCATACAATTTCCCTCTCCAATCACCAAACCATGTTATAGACAAGGAATTAAAGCATGTAATTATGACAGCCTTAAATACCACACGAGTTCTCCAACTACCAAACGTGCGCGATAACCCCCAAAGCCGCTGTGAGCATCATCTCCACAACAGCCGCCAGCCCGCCATTAATGCTTCCATGTCATTACATGACTTTTGTTACTGCCACTGGTGGTAATTGTTAGAGTCAATACCAAATAGATGCATACTCCAAATTCCGCAATTATTGATATCCTTGTTATATCAGCCTTGCCGACTCAACCAACTGAACAAATATCATACTAGTCTTATTATGGCCAATGATGCAGCCCTCAGGACCTCTCTGGTCTGGTTGGCCGCGGTTATGGTGGTGTTGTGGATATATACAGAGTCATTCAAGAAGATGGTGGTGACCTATGTTGTGGGTGTGCTTGGAATTGCTGGGGTGCTTTTGCCTGATTGGGATTTTTTTGATAGAGATTACTCAAGGTGGTTTTCTCCTGTCAGTGAAGAAGAGAAGAAGGCTTTGGCTCAAAGATCTGGGCTAATGTTCGTTTCTCTATTTCTTGCCTTCTCTTTTACTTTTTATGCTCTGCCTATTAATGGCTTTTCTGAATTAAGATGCCACTCCCTTCTTTAATTTGAGGATACATTGTTGTTAACCAATCGCAAAGAATTTTTGAGACCACTGAAAAGTGAAAGAAGAACACTTGAAAACGGGAATTCACTTGAAAGAAGAACCTGCCTGAATTGTAGAATTTACCTCCAATCTGTAATGAAAGTGTGAAAGTGAAACTGTTTCCAAGTCCAATCCCCAGTGTCTGTTTAGTCAACCGCTGCTTGCAGGTGGCCTTTGGCAGCTGCTATCATAAATCTTTGCTCTGAGTCTTGTGCCCTGATATTTAATCTGCCTGTGCAGGAATAGGATATCTCCTCTAAGGTTGGTTGCTTACACCACCATTTATGGCTATGCCTTGTACAAGTGGTGGATGTATGTATCGAATTGAACAAGTGGTGGGATTATCAAGGTGGCTTTGAAGATATCTGATCAACTGTTCTTGGGGTTTTTTCAGGTTCACTTTTCATGTTTTGTGACCATTAATTGAAGATATTGCTCTTCATGGCTGATGCCATGGTCCTATATGCTACTGTAAACCAGCCATGTACACGTACACGAATTACAGAGTTAGTGACTGTTGTTGATCACATGTAATTTGATTCAGTATCGTTGCTCTACTGGAAAACTGGAGCTACCTAAACAAAAGGGAACCTTGCAGCAAGATTTGTTACAGAAGATATGCTTCTGTGAACTTAAGTGCTCTTGCTTGGGGTCTCGATGTTCTCTTGCTGTTACTAGGACAACTAAAAACTTAAGCTACATTGCATGGTAAGAATTAGAATTTCCTGTTCCTGCTCTGAGAAATTCTCTTATTTCATTGAATTCTTATACGAGACTTTCAATTTGAGATCTCAGATTGTCAATTGTTTTGCATGCCATATTCTCAATTGTTACCGTACCTGTTTTAAAACCGATTTGCAAATTCTGCAAGCCGAGGGAGAGTCGTTGTATAGGAAATGAGATGACTAAGATACAGCTCGAGAGAGAACGTCGATAATTGCAATGTTTTTTATTTATTTCTTTCTTTTATAAACGTGTAGATCTTATTAGGCCAGTTCACTAATGGGAATATATAAAACAAAAATTAGTCTTAAATTTTTATAATTAAATTCTCAAAATTTTTATATTTTTATTTAAATTTTATATTTTTTAAAATTTATTCCAAATTAATCTTTTTTAAATAAAAATAATTAAAATTATTAAAAATTGTACATTAAAATAAATAAAGATTATTAATTAATTGACCACTGTCTAAGAAGATGGATTTGAAATTAATTTTAAAAATATATAATTTAAATAAAAATATAAGAAATTAATAGATTTATAATTCTTTTGGCATTTTTTGTTCACCGATGATAATAGACTTATTGTTGGACATTTCAATACTAATTTTGTTAGACAAGTAAGTAATATATCATTCAGACATAAAAAAAAAAAATTAAGTGGAAGAAATTTTAAATATAAGTAAGGTTGAGGATTCGAATTTTACATCTTATTTTGCGTTTTAAATAAAACTGTGAAGATGACTTTTTATTTTTATTATTTAATAATTATTATTTTTTAAAGAGGGTGAGAGATTGAGCTAACAAAGTCGAGAACCCTATAGCCGCAGCACCCTCTTCTCCGTACCAAGCCTCCGCTTCTGGTCTCCTCCGTCCGTCGGGCAGCCGCATCGCTCTCCTTTCTCCAACGAAATCCCGAACCTCTCTTGCTGCCCCCCACATTAAACTTCCTCCAGACTCCTGAAGGTAACTAAAAGATCTTTGTTGTTTAAGTTTCTTCAATTTCTTAATCCTGTTAAGAAAGCACAAAATATCGTTTTCTAGACAGAGTCAACTAATAGTCTGGGGTTTTGTTACATTCGGAGAGAAGGATGAGACTGCTTACCCACAACATGCTGTCCTCGAATATCAAGGGAGTGTCCAACGGCTTTCCTCTCCGGATTGAGGCGGAGAAAGTAATAGAGAAGCAAGTTGACTTCAACCTCGATTTTCTCAAAAACATGTTTTCCAAGGTTGAGTGGAAAGCCCTTGTTGATGCTGCCCGAACATTGGGCTATGCTGAGCTTCCTGATGAGGTTGACTCTTCGATGCTTGGCTCCGAGGAGTTTCTGAGAAGGTTTCACCATGCACTTCTAGAGCTCCACCTTGAGGAAGGTGCTTTGGTTTGTCCGGAGACAGGTCGCAAGTTTCCGGTTAACAAGGGGATTCCCAATATGCTTCTTCATGAAGACGAGGTCTAGCAAGCACGTCCAAACTTTCATTGTTATTCCGTAGGTGCTTGGTTTTGAGGGATTTGTGTTTTGGGTCCTAGGTGCACATAGCAAACTCTCATACGGGTTGATTTGGGAATGTCAAACATTGTGAATTTTGATGTTTGCGTTTTGAGTTTAATCTGCAGTTGACTTGAATGTTAGAATTTTCTGGTTGGTTTAGTTGGGGTTCTCTACCCTTCTCGTTTAGTGTTCGTAAGTGGTGGATGGAGCTTTTAACTGCTTCCCATTTTTCTCGTTTGCCCAACACGGATTAATCAGTAGGATTGTGCCGGAAAGGCAACCATATTTTGCTGTAATAACATTACGCGTTTAATTAAAGCATGCCCACAACTTATATAGTGGGAAACGCGGAGGGATGGGTAAAGACCAATGTAAACCATCATATTTAGTTCGAAATTGAAGCTCTCGATAAGGTTTATACTCAATCGTCGACACGGCATGGGTTAACCCGCATCGTTCGTAGGGATCTAGTAAGTAAAGATGTAAAATGTCGGGTACACACATTTCCTTTATAATTCTGTGGAAGACTCTGAATGGCAGGAATTTAAAGTCTTCCATGAATCTGGAAGGCCCAAGGAACTCTTTTTCAACTATCTTTCTTGCGTGGGGTTTCATCGGGAGGAGGAGGAATACCGAAGACCCAATCTAAAACATTAAGATACTTGGACCGAAACACTTCCCTCTCTTGTGCGTAGCAATGCATTATTATAGCTGTTGAGATACTAAAAATCACTACATCTGCTCTCTTCAATTTCTTGGACTGTGGCAAATACCCACTGTCAGTCATGCATGTGAAGAAGCTCTCAATTGCGCGTGCAAGACAGTAGAGTGATATCTCGATTCGCCTGCTCTTCTTCTCTATAGCCAGGGCCAGGCCAGTTGGAAACTGCATAATTCACAAACGGTTGCATGAAAAGAAAAGACAATCTTGCTTGGTTACTTAAACAAATTGTTGAACAGGGTTCTATACCGTTCCCATTGCCACTAGTGGAATACTACATCTCTTGAAGAGTCTAAAGAGCAAGCATGTCCACATCCTGAACAACAGACAGCTTTTCAGTACAGAAAGTTCTTGTTTTTGGATAAAATTGAGGCCAACAGATGTTTTCAGTGATCAGCTTCAAAGTAACAGAGGCAATGCAAGCCAAACATCAATGGAAAATATTGGACCGGACACTAACCAGGCAGATGAGCAATAGGCAGACAGAAACAAGCTTGATCTTGCAGTTCCAAAAAGACCCTTTGCCAATATGGTGTAAGGCCTGCACCAGATCAAAAGACCAAAAAACATAAGAAACATCCAACTGCAGTGGATAGAGAATCACTATTTATGCAAAATATAAGGCAGGACAGTTTTATGGTTTAATTAAAGTCTGAAGCAATCAAATTACAGGTACTCATTACTCCATCTGACTTGTGAGATGGCCAAGAGCTGCCCATATTAGGACTCAGAAAGACTTGTGAAGGATAATTAAATTAGCTTATGGTTGAAAAATATTTTAGATTCAATTACCCATATTATGGAACTCGCTAAATATAGACAGAACATCACAGGTTACTGGTTTAGTCATCTATCCATGCAATTGTATCGGGTACTTCAATACCCATTCCAACTTGGAACTCACAATAGCAATACCACCTGACAATCAATTGACCTGAAACCACATTTGTCAAAATTCTCTGCCAAGAAAATTCATGCCAACCACATGGTAATTGAACAACTTACTTACAATTTCAACCACACACCAGTAGTTATAACATGTCCTCATGTACAGATGAGAATTGACACTACTACGAGTGATAGTAGCCTGGCCTACTGAGTTACCTTTTCAAGAGGTCTTGACGATGAACAATCAGAGCAGGGATTAAATATACAGGAAGGTATACTGGCAATGCTCTTTTATATGCTTCAACGAAAAAAGAACGAAGATGTGCGCTGCACGACAGGTTTCCGTGTATTATCTGCACAGAGCTTCAAAACTTAGCAAGAATTCTCAGAAGAAATTGCTTTGAGTGTTATTTAAGTAACAGCTGCATGAACAATAGAGCCATTAGCTTCAGCACATATCCCATTCTAGAACAATGTTATACACAGCAATTGCAACGAGAATAGTTAAGCATCAAATTTCTTCACATTATACAGCATTTACGATGAGAATATTTAATCATCAAATTTCTTTACAACAAGTCACATGCATATATAATGCATAAAAATGGAAAAACATGCATGGGTGGAATAGCTTGGGTAATTCTTAAAACAAATCAGCAGAGCTGGGAAAAAGGTTAAGGACAGACTTAGGCTGATGTATTCTGCCAACATGGGTCAAATGTGCACTTAGTTTTTAATTATAGGATCCAGTATCCCTGCATATTTTTCCTTTGTATTCTTCTTACTCTTCTTTGAGGCTTCTGTCTAAAGCAACAAAAATTACTTTAAAATGTACACTGATGAATATAAAGTATTTGAATATTTAAAACAAAAGTTTCAAAAAAGAAAAGGGGAAAAAAAAACTGAAGCAACAAGCTCAACATGGCTAAGAAATTTGTTTTCCAACTTTATTTTCTCTCTCAAGCAGATTTGAGTTTCAACATGATTCCAGCCTGCATGTATAGTTTTATACTTCTTATCCTCATGTTTAGGACCACAAAATCTCTACTAAACACAAGAACACCAGTAGTGAATAACAGAATAAATAAAAGTAGATACATGAACGTCATACCAATGCTTGCCCTTTGAAATAAGAAACAAGAAAAACTTGATGATGAAGATACAGAAGACATGTGAAAAGGATGAAAAACTTGATGCTTTTTTAACAAAATTTATGAGAAAACAGTATATCATACCGAGCAGGGGATTTTCATTTCTGGATCAAGTTTAACATCAATGCCTGTGGACTTGTAATATTTCTCTATTGACTCCAAGTTTGTGAAGGGCAAGCTGCTTACAATCTCTTTCACACCTTGCAAGATGGCAAGATCCTTTCCACCATGTTTGTTCAGAAAGGACTTGTATGATGGAGGCAAACTCTCCTGCCTCAGTATGTAAGCAGACCTGTAAAGTGCACTTTCTGCTTAAGTAATACTCTGAGTCAGTTGAAGGTAACTAAACCTTAAAAAGTAACTCTGAACAGAAATAATGGTGGGCTCAAGTCCTGAAGTGGGTGAAGTAAACCAAAGAACCCAATCCCCTAGGGTACAACAATCTCTCATCTAAAATTGAATTCATAAAATAGTGTACAACATTTTACCATAATGGTAAAAAAATGCAAGAAACAAACTAAAGGGCACAACACCAAGTATAATTTAGAACCACAAATGACATTAAAAGAAAAAAAAAAAAAAACCGGTAATTAGGAACCAAAAACTGGTAAGCTAACAACTTGCTTTGGCAGAATCGGAGCACATACAAAATTTCAGAAGAGGAGAGACACATTAGGAATACGTCGCCATGCTTCCAAGTGAGAGGTTTACAAATTTTTCCAAACCGCTTGCTTTTGATCCCACAGCGTGACGCTAAAACAGCAGCTCTCATAAGCATGTAGATTGCCAAGCTTGTGTGCTGGGTGTTTGGGCCCGTAAGAAGCATGGAAGGACCAGCAATCAAGCCTGCAAACAAAGCTCTCCATCTCGCAGTCCTATAAGAAGGATAGCAACAACTTCACTGAACCAAAGCTCCAATTCACACGGTTTCTAAACAAGATTAAAGATTAAAAATGAATGAAAAATTGGCTAATATACCTACGGTGGCCGGCCAAAGAAGCTATAATTTCATCTACGGAAGCAAATGTGCCGGCAAAGGTTCCAAGGAACAGCCCATATCTTAGTGTCTCCTTTATGGCTAAAGTGATAGCTTCGCTATTCGAAAACATCTCGACTTTCCTAAATTCACCGAATGGAAACCAACTTTATTCCCGAATATAACGGACGCAAAATCAAAGATTAAGAAAAGTAGAGAATAAAAAGGCGATGCACCACCTGGAGGATGATGATGATCTGGCGCGGCGACGCAGCCTGGCGAGAATGGAAAACAAAGCAAGGCCGCCTTTGAGACCAGCTCCTATAGAGAATCCTTTCGCCGAAGCAATAACAATGCGCCGTAGCTTCTCCGAGTCCGTCAATGGAATCGAGTCGGATCCTGAAAAAGAAGAACACGAGATAGAAAGACGATCGGATCCCCTGCAATGCGCACCCTCCGTTAGGGCGAGGGATCTGTCATCGCCGTCGCCGTCAACGCCACCATTCTCGACGGAAAAGCCCGATACACCGGCTGCGGAAGATGCGTCTCCGTCGCCTGGCGGCGGCGACATGGAGGAAGTAGGAGTTTTGAAACCAGCGGCTGGTGAAGCGAGAGAGAAGATTGAGAGGTGGCGGAGACACAGAAAATTAAAATAAAAAAAAAATAAAAAGAAGAAAACTTGGTGGGAATCCTTTTTGAAAGAATGAGAGAGAAGACGAGTGGGCTTTGGCTTTGAGGTTATCGAAAGGCCAATAGGTGGGAAACACGTGTAAGGGGAAAGAGTCTCTCTTCACTCGGCTTCTTTAGGGGGCGGGGCATTTTTGGAATGTTGCGCCAAAACATGGAAGTAAAAAGATTCCCCCCCCCCCGACTGACCGCATTCCCAACATTTGTGTACGAACTGCGTAAAAAATGGCTGCTTTTGTCGGAAGCAGTAAAAACTAAAAGCGAACGAAGACTTGCAAAGCTGAAATTGGCAATTTGGGGCTTCTGAAAGTTAGTAAGAACCCAAAAGGGGCTTCAGGATGTATATATGTATATTGCGAACTATATCAGTAGCCCAAAAAAGAAAATCTAAAATCATTCGAATGGCGTACATCTCCAACAATAAGGATTAAATTCTATTAGGATCATCTTGTTCTCTTTATTTCTTGTTTTATGTAATATGGCAGGAAACTTCAACCATTAACTTCTTCGTATTCAACAGACTAACGTCTTTTTCTTGCCGCAACTAACAGGTGGAAGTTTAGCACAATACCACCCCCGTTGCGATATTTTCTGCCTGTTCGTCGAGGACGGGCCATGCTGGCTGATGAGAATTTGGAACAACTAATTCCACTGAGCATTAAAACCATTAATACTGCCAACGCCATGGTTGTAGGTTGAAAGCAACGGCGAAGCTAAAGGCAGAATCCGACGCGTTTCTGAAGACATCCAAGGCACAATGGAGGCCCAGTGGTCCCCACTATATCAGGGTAGTTTTAACGCACACGGCATCCACGGTCAGATTCAAAGTCGGCAAAACCATATTTTCTTTTTTCTGGGCATTTTTTGCATACCCAAGATTTTAATGTAGAGAGGTCAAAACTTGCACGGTGATCAAGCAAAGAAGGGGCAATATACTGATAAAGTTCTCCATTCCGTTCCCTTGAAGCCCACAAGGGAACAACACTCCACAAAGATGTTTAATTTGAGTTGTGCTGACTATCATTGTTCTTTAATTTAGCTCAAAGGTATGCCCAAAAAATAAAACGGAAGATTTATTATCGGTAAACCAGAAACGATCTGCTTTCCAGTGAACAAACAAAAGGTGTCGAGTGAAACGAAAAAGTCGAAACGAATGGAGTCGAGATTTAATTGCAGTTTGAATTAAGATCCAATTAAGCAACAAGAGGCCCGTGAGGTCAATGGGTTAATAAATCAGTCTATCTGGGCCCATCATGTCCTCGCGGAGGATTCTTTTACCGAGAAAAAACAGAAGGTGCAAACTCGAAGCAAAAGGATTCTACTGACGTGGTGGATTCGATGGGGGCATAGCCTTTAGCCATTCATCAAAGGGCCTCTTCCTAAGACTATTAGCCCAATAAGTAGAAAACCCCTCAGAGGCCTCTGACTGTGTAATGACGATCCTGCACCCCATAGGCCATCTGGCTGGGCTATGTAGGGGAATGGAAAGCTGCCCAATCCACGGCATTCCCACTAAGTTAGCCCTTTTTCTTTTGAGAAATACTTTACCCTGCTGCAAGCAACAGCAGCTCCCGGCAATTTTTTTTTTTTAACAAAAGAAAAAAAAAATGCTTTCAATATATCAATTATTATACTTACAAAAAGAGAGACCACTTACTGATATTTTTATTCAATTTATTTATCCTAATTTTGGTATTAATGAATTTGAAATTAATACTATATATATTTGAGATAAATTTATTAAAAAAATAAATAATTAATATGTAAAAACACACACACACACACACGAGGCTTGGCAATTAAATGTTGTAATTTCCCAAAGCCCACATAGAAACCGACATGTTATTTCCCCTGAAATTGGTTGTTTTACCATTTTGGACGTATCTTGCTTCCCTTTATCTTTGGCTACGAGTGAAAACCTCACGAAGGTGGATTTACTATTAGCTCCGACCCTATCATACGTTCCAATATATAATATGGAATGGCATTAAGAAGCTTACGGACATGTCTAATCATAAATAACGTTATGTTCTCTTAACTGTACAGTGCATGAAACACATATATAAAACTTGCGCCCCACTAGCGCATTTGCATGAGGGAATAAACAACTTCATCACGTGTCACTCTGGATGGATTGATGTCACGTACTGAAAACTTGGGCTTTGATTTGGTGTTTCCTCTGACATCAGTATCTAATGTTAATTCTAGCACAGGAGGCTAAGCTAAGCCTTTTGCTTGAACAGCTTAGGAGGGCTCTGGTCTGGCGGGTGCAAGAATTTGCAGTTAGGACAAGCAGGAGAGGACTTGCAAAGCATCACCAACAAGTGGCACTTTGTGCACACTGTTGCTACCATCTCTTGTTCATCCGTCTCCATCTCAAATGCCAACCACGAAGGGCACGGCGGCTTTAGGCCTCCCCCTGAAATCTTATTCCCTGCTTTGCTAGAATCCATGAAGAAATCACCCAAAGCCGGCGCTGGCCTCGTTGATCTACTGGAATTATGGTTTGTAACAGGGTTGTTTACTTGATCTTTCCTCTGTGCACCACATGTTAAGTTTAGCTCAAGGTCTAAGCTCATATGATTATGAACAGGACTCGGCGGCTCCGGGCTTCTCCTGGGATCCCTCAATGTTCTCTCGTGGGCCCTTGTATTATAGAAGTGTATCTGACCTGCCTGCATGCAACAGAAAATGGAACGCCGAAGCAGCCATGAGCACGCTTTCTTTGTTCCTCTTGCTTTATACATATGTAATTAGACATACATGCGTTTGTGAATTGCGTAGAGTATATGTACACAAAATGGTGATTTGATACAAAATATTACCTGAACATCCAGGCAACGTTGCCACTCCAAAGGCAATGGAGTGTCAAGGTGTAGCTCAATGTCAAAGATGGGAGCGGTACCTGCTGTGAAACTGTTTGATGTCTTCTCAAGAGAGTCTTCAGTTTTCGGCGCTTCCCACTTTCTCTTCTTTGATGAATTATCAAGCTCTGTGGTTTGTTTCCTCCCATTTGGAGATGGGCAAGGGGTTGCTTGAAAAGAAACCATAGAATTGAATTCAGATCAGAGGTAGGGGGACTAAAGAAAACTGTTTCTGTCACTCCCCCTCTGTCCGTTTCTCTCCCTTAAAAATTCACTGAGTGGAAGCAGCGATCAATATTATAGAAGTCACATAACGTTGGGGCAGTTATATAGGCTGAGGCCGATCCGAGTGGTCAGGCACATAACTGCAAGGAAGGATCTAATTAATGGAGCAACTTTGAAGGCAAAAGGCGCCACCTATGCATGACGTGCTATTTAACTTGGCTCTTCAATTTACCTCACACGCAGCTCCAAGCTAAACTTAAAGGCCTATATTGATGATTGTCAACAACCTGACTGACTCTTCTTGGTCAAGTTCTATCTAAACACAACTGACATTTTCGTAGAATAATGCTAAAGATACGAAAAATTTTATTAAAAATCTCTTATTAGATGATGTGTAATATTTTTCAATTAATCCATTCCATGAATATTAATATAGTCTATCTTATGGCTATTGGTCCTCGCTACTTGTTACATAATTTAGTAAATCCCTAGTCCCTAGAGTCAAATGAAACCGAACAATTCTTCATTGAATCCACTTATGGCGAGGCTCTCTCACATAGAGTGAGTCCTACGTGCTTGTGTGACTCATCTTCATGTGATAGAGAGGCTGACCATGGACCAGAAGCTTGTGAGATATTTTTTTCCATGAAATAGTACTCCTTTTGTGACACCGGTATAATCACAGATATGCGGAAGCTAAAAAGTGTTGGTTTCAAACGGGCCAGGAGTGTAAATAAAATCAATTGAGGCTTAGCATAATTATTTATTTAAAATTTTAAAATATTAAATTATAAATTTGTAACCACTTATATATTGTCTATTTATTTATTTATTTTTTTCTTTTTTTGAATATGAGACTCAGCACTTGTTATAGTAGACTTGCTTCTGTTTCAGCTATCCCAATTGCGCTCAGTTTTTCCTCGAACGAGTTAACATAGCTACATCACCCAACCTGACCTTCTCAAAGGCCGCATCTCTCTTTTCTCAGGTCCTTAAGATCATTTTTGTTCTGATATCATTTATTGGTTTTAAACGTGTTATTAACAATTGGGTTTACGAACAAACATCTATTAAGTTTTGACACAATCTCTTACAAAAAAAAAAAAAAAGAAAGTTCTTAAGATAGTAGATTATGGATCTTTAGTCACTTACATATTGTTTGTTTGTTATTTTTCTTTTCAAGGTGAGATTCAATACTTATTATATTTCAATAGAAAGGCGTATTTATCTTGGTATGCTATTTAATTAGAGGCGGTGAGAGAGAGGAAGAGGAAGAAGTGCGGAAGGGTCATTAAATGTTTAGTGGTCTGGATACAGTTGAAGAAGGTCTTCAATACTTATGGATATTTAAGAGACCATAACTCCAACTTCCACAATTGGTTCACTCAACAGAACTACCAACTTTTAAAGCTCTTCAACACAAGCCCCACCATTAACACAACATGCAACATCCCATGAACTATATCCTATATTATTCTTCTCTCTCTCTCTCTCTTTTCCCCCCACAATTGCCCTTTTGTTCTAACCCCTTACCCATAGTCTTTTTATCTTCTTCGACCAACAAATTAAACACCCCAATTACTTATTTGAGTCATTATTCGAATAACAGCAACTTCTTTCATGGGCTTTTATAAGTGTTCTCAATGAACATTCATGTGCATGGATTTATAAGAGTCCCTGTTGTTCTTTTTTTTTGTTTTTTGTTCGGTCTGTTAAAGTTGAGTCACGTAAATAAAATAGCTGGTTCTTTCCTAAAACTCCCTTGTTTTAGGAATGGGGAAATATGTGATCCTAACAAATCTCGGAAAGTTATCTCCAACGTACTGATTGGTGGAACTAATGCGTGTCGTTCAACCAATGGACTCTTTTCTGAATCGTACAGAGACCCTTGGATTGGATGACCTTCATTGGTTCTGCTATGTCACCACCAAAACGGAAAATGTGTTTGTCTATGTTCATTTTCCTAATCACGCACGCTCCACGAACTCTCGATTTATCTATAGCGATAGTAAAAGGCCAAACCAAAATGCTTTCTTTCCTGATATCTAGCAGTTGTTAATTTGTCATAGTTATTTATTCATTTATTTTGTCTGAGGGAGAAGGGAGAAGATATATGACAAAGGCGAAATTCGAATTTATGTTTTTTCTCTCGTCCGTGACAAGAGATCCATATTCACTTTCAATAAAAGATGTGAAGAAAACAACAAAAAGAAAATTAAATTCATAGAGACGTAAGTTACTTTGTTTGAGAACAAATATGTTCATCTGCATGGAAAGGAGTGTTTTAAGTTTTGCCCTCAACGGAAATTCATCAACCAAATGGAAATTGATGAGGGATACCAAAATAGACCACTCAACAAGATCACATAAATACCAACCTATTTCATTGCTACCAGTCAATAGAGTAGGGCAAATAAAAGCGTTTGTTTCCAAAACATGGGCATTCGTTTAGGTGCTCACTACACATAGACATTGTTTTTGAAGAATACTAATGATAAAAATGAACCACAAGTAAACAAGAATATATATATATATGTGTGTGTGTGTGTGGAGCTAAATAAATAAAAAGGGCCGAATGTATTAAAGACATTGATAGAGAAAGAGCGCTTCAAGCAAGTCTACCTGCTTTCATTAACTCATCTTGAATTCCCATGAATGCAGACTTCGAGGATGACCATTAAATTGAAACACCAACACCGATCTTTCTTCAACCTCTTTCCTCGTCGCTCTCCTGTGTAAATGCTCTCAACCCACCGCTCCTCTTCATTTATTTCTATGTCTCCCTCTCTGTTTCAAAGTTTTATTCACTTAAATAGCGTATAAAAGTAACTGTCACAACCTACTTGTATCACCAAACACTTAATTACCTTTAAAATTCTTCCAAAAGCAAAATGCGATTTGCATCCTAGGTTAAAGTGTACTAGTAACAGTAAAATTAAATTAAGAATTGATTTGAACTTATTATGGGTTGGACGACAATTGGGTTAGAATTATTTGAGGTATATGAATTATTTTGACGATTCCAAACTCTGTCTTTCAAAATTGTATTCGTTATTTGCTCAAAAAAAAAAAAGTATTGGTTATTACAAATAAAGAAAAGTGTTATTAATTACTTTAACTAGCCTGAATGGCCACGCATACCGAGGTGAAATTCTCTTTTAGGTTGGAGGTAAGGGTCCAGAATTTGCCCCTTATCAGAAAAAAAAAGGGGGGGGGGTCAAAAATTATTGCCATCAATGCTATTTTGTGGGATTTTTCATGCTCAACATCAATAATCTTCAATTTTCATCTCATTCCAAATGCATTGACATCTGGCTATTTCCAGCAATCCTCAATCACTAAATAATTACATAACAAAAACAGGGACCTAAGTTTGTGATCTCGTATCACATGTGAAGAACAAGCTAGTCATCTGAACAATTTTAGCAAATGGGCATTACATGAGATATTAGAGTGGTTCGAAAATAGGAAAAGTATTCTAGAGAGATTCTACATTTCTATACGAAACAAATTGCTAGATAAATTGAATTCTAGCGAGACCAACTTTTTAGTTGAACAAATCAAACTGATTTGTTGAAAAGACGCCGATCAGTTCAAAGTAGCCAGCCTCACAACTCACAAACAAGAACGCAAGGGTCTCACAAACAAGAACGCAAGGGCACTTGCAGCACTTTATCAAGACTAACAAACTTCGATAACGATTATCAAACCTACTATGCCCGATAATTCAAGAACTTGTATGTTTTGTAGAGGGGAACAACCAACAGAAGAATTAACTGAAATAAAGTTCAATTGAATTATACTTTTTAAAATTTATAAATACTAAATTTTTAAAATGATTTGTACGTTAATTGTAATATAATTATCTTTTAAGTATTATTTAATTTTTTAATATTATTTTTAAAACATATTTTAAAATGTTAATACTAAAAAAACGTATAAAATTTATAAAAATTAAGATAATTATCTTATATGTATAATATATAATTTAATAAATTTTTTAATATATAAAACAAAAAAGTTATTTGATCGTTTTATGCGAATAGAAACAAGGTCTTCGATCCTAGAACATATACGTCAACATTTTTTGAGTTGCGAAACGGATGATCACGACCTTGACGCCGTACGCCAGATAAAGGTGGATTCCTAAAGTTATTACTTATTAGCTTCCTCCATGTTGCCAGGGAACAACAAATTAATAAAGTAATTACTTCATTGTGACTTTTTTGTTTTAATTTTTTTCTGATTTTTCTTACTTCCTGGTATCACATTTACATTTTTCGTTTTTAGTTTCTCCTAAATCATATTTTTATATGCCACCCAATTCTGTCAGCCAATCTTCCCGGAGATCTATTTTTAAGGATCGGTTATCATAAATTTTGGGTTCTCTGTTTGAGGCACTGTGGAGAGAGTGGATGGTTATTCTGTTCATCATTAACTTCTCTTATCACTTTATTTGAGTAATTATCTCATTTTGTATGTTTCTTTCTTTATCCTTGTACGACAAATGCTTTTCATTCAGTTAACCCAATCTATGTGATTCAGGTGAAGTCCGATTTTTGTTGAGCAAATGTGAAGTTTGTAAGCCCTGTCCGCTTAAACACATGAATCAAGGAAATGAGCCGATAGGGTGTAAAAAAAGAAAAAAAACGTACACGCACATAAACGAGGAAATGGGTCCATCTAAAGAGTCAAGGCGTTAGAGAATGTTCAGCTGCTGACATACATAAGAAAAAGATGAAGCCCAACCCGAAGATTGCAGTGGGTCCCGGGAATTGGATGCAAGTGTGACACATTGGAAAAGTGTAGGTTTCTCTCCAACTTGCGGTCCACAACACAGCTGCTAGTGCGTATACGAGTTATTCCAATGTAACATGATCTTGACCCGCATAACATAGCAGACCGTTTGGTGCCAGAGCCACACAACATCCAATCCAAAATCTGCCTATCGCTGCCCTCTAACGAATCGTTGCCAATACCAGTGCCGTTCCCACACTGCATTCATCGAGTCCAGCGGAATTCCCTTTGTCTCGGGCAAGAAAAATACAATAAAGATCGTCATCACCGCGATCCAACCGGCATAGAATAGGAATGTGCCAAATTTGAAGTGGCATAGCATGGTCAAGAACGTCTGTGATAGCACAAATGTGGTAGCAAAATTGATAGCCACACTTATGCTTTGCCCCGTGGGCCGGATTTTCATGGGAAAGATTTCACTTGGAATGAGCCAACTTAGGGGGCCCCAGGACCAACCAAAACCAGCAGCATAGATGCACATCAAAACGAGCACTAGTATCGCAAAGCCCTTTGATATTTGCTTGTTTCCTGAGACTCCTGTTGAAGAAGCGAGCACTACAGCCACAGCAACCTACGAAAAATTTGCAACGTTAAAAAATTTTACAAGTGAAGCGTTCCAATTGCTTTGAACCAATTTGTTACCTGGCAGACGAACATTAGAATCCCACCGAATATGAACAAAAGTCTTCGGCCATAACGATCAACCACGCCGGTAGAAACAAGAATTGAACCAAGATTGACCACGCCTAGTATAATAGCTGCTATTAGAGCTGAATCATTTCCAAAGCCAACTGATTGAAAAAGGACCGGCGCATAGAAAGCAATTATGTTAATCCCTGTAACTTGTTGGAAGAAGGGGATGGCAATTGACATCACTAGGTGCGGCCTGTACTGCCTCTCCAATATGGTCACAAAAGGTTCCTGATGGGCAGCTTTGGCCACTTCACTGTACTTGACAAGGTCAGCGAGCTCTCCATCCACATTGTTCCCAATTCCTCGGGCTTTGGTCAGGGATTGTCGAGCTTGCTCGATCTTGCCACGTTCCACAAGGCTACTGGGGGTGTCGGAGATGACGAGTGCCCCCGTTGTCATAATAGCAGCAGGCACCGTGGCAAGGCCAAGGGAAAGACGCCAACCCCAGCTGTGTTTAGCCGTGGCAAAATTTATGCAATTGGCTGCCACTACTCCTGTGCCGATGAAAAACTGGAAGCCTGTATTAAATGCACCACGCCATTTAGGTGGCGCCACCTCTGATAGGTAAACTGGAGTTGCCTGCATTGCATTATGCATAACATCAGCAAAATGTGAGACGTTTTTCTCTGCCGAAGGGAATGGTCACAGTAAGGAATGAGTTTCTGCAAAAATTACTACTGAGCTCTATAATCTAAGAGGACCCACTGACCTGATTAGTGAAACCAACCCCAAAACCAAGCAAGATACGGCCTAGGATAAGCATGGCAATATTGGCAGCGGCGCCATTGATGGCTGCACCAGCAAGGAAAGTGCAGCCACCTAGCAGCATTGTGTTTTTCCTTCCCACCGCTACAGTCAGGCGGCTAGCTACAAGGGATGCAGCCAACCCTGCTATGTAAAGTGATGATGTAAATGCTGTCAGAACCTGGCTATCATATACGCAGTAGATGTTTGTTTTGGCCTCTGATGACTTTCTTAGTATTGATGGGAAGAATTTCTTGAGAAATGGTATCATTGTTGTAACACCCCCTGTGATTAAATTGATGGGACCATAGTGAGAATTTAGAAGCACAAAAAGCAGGAGTCTATGGTGAGCTCCGCCAGAAACTTTCATGCCTTAGCAAGTTGAATTATTGCATGACCCCCGAGGAGCAAATAGATAAGATCATAATAGATCAATTCAAGTGGACAGGAGCATAAATGAGTTGGTTCCAGTTTTACTGGTCCTTAAAATGATTAATATTTATATTGAAAAAAAAAAAAAAAAACGAAGGAGCTCAGGATAAAGTATGATAAATTTTCTCTAGACAAATTTCACTTGTACTAACCAATTGCCAAGGAAGGAATCACATGTTTCAACTGGTTGTATGGCCTAGAATAATGTTCTTTCGGCTCATCTCTTTTCATTTTTTAATCTAAAAGGAGGCTCTTCCTCTCTTTTTTTTTTTTTATTATTTAAATTACGTATAAATGGGGCCTGAAGCCCAAAACTGCGAGACACACTGACACAAACTCTGGCGAAGTGAGATTTCAAAAATCATCAGAAGACTACTGTACTTTGGTCCAATTTTGAGCCCAAAGGCACGTTTGACGGTCCAAAAAGGTTGCCAATCGGGCCTCACCCATCAGAAACAATCAGGTAGCCCGGTAAAATTACTAAATCCCGATTTTACCAAAAATAATGACGATGGTTATAATAATGAAATAAATAAATAAAGTAAACGAGTCCAATTTTTCAAGTACCGACAGACATGCATCTACCGGATATAATATAAGGTCAATGATTGGTTAAATTTTAAATGCAAGAGGATCAAATTGATGCGGGAAACAGCTGGTGAGCACAAGCCCCAAAGAGGAAGTTTCCTTGGATTGAGCTTCGCCATTTAGTGTGGTATTAAGTCACTCATGTTCTATGATTTATGTTGCTATTATCTAAAAGCTCTTGTTTTTACTTTTTTTTTTCCCCCTTTGCCCAGTGACGCTTGTGAGGCCATCGCCTACCAACCAGGCTCGCGGATTCTGAAAATTCTAAATGAGACGTATCAAAAGATACAAAGAACAAAAGTTGCAGCCAAAGCCGATCTTTTCCATCTAACTTCAATTCTCAGCCCTTCCATTGAAACCTTGAATTTTCAGTTAATTATATTAATGGATTTCTATCCATCAACGGCCGTACAAGTCCAAAAGATTAATTTAGACCGCTTATTTAGAATAGTTACTCATTATATCTTGTGTTGAGAAAAAAACAAAAAAAAAAAAAAATCAAATCCTAACTTCTTCACCTCGCTCCTTCTATAAATGTATGACTCTTCTTTTAGACACAAAAAAAAAAAAAAAAGATGCATTTAATTGCTGCCGCTAAGACTCTCCGACGCTACTAAAAAGACGTGGGTACGGGCGTTCCATTTCTAGCCTTTACGCTCCAGCTAATTAATGGAAATTAACGAAGCTAATAAATTACTTAAAACAGGAATCAGCTGGCAAGTTTCACTTTATCTATCAAAAAGCAGCAGTTCAAGAAATTTAGAGCTCAGTAATATTAACTCACGGAACAAAACTCTGCTAATTAAAACAGTTTCAGGATCAGGGGCCCGAAGATAATTTAGACGAGAGGGATGGCAGCTGCGATACCTGAAATTCCGATGTCATATCCAAAAATGAGGCCACTTGTTGCAGCAACGATGCATGTAATCACCACTGAGACCGTGATCTTGCCATTCAAGCCGCCGGCCGGCCTGTCATCAACCTGAAAACTGCCCACGGCCATCTTCTGTTTGCTCAAGTGAAGGGAGAAGCGTGGCCGGAGAGAGAGGAAAAGAGCTTACTTTTGTCTTTTTCAGTCCCAGAGGCTCAACTACCAAGAAACTTGGGGGTTTGACTTATAATTGGATTGTGTGTGAAGAATAAGAATTTAGATTTTTATATATAGAAATGAATGGAATTATTTTTATTTATAATTCAATCAGTTTTTTAATTAAAAAAAGATTAGTAACGGACTTCAATGAAACTTTGAAGTTTAAAATATTTTTTTATTCAGTCTATCAAATAATAAATTATATAATAAAATATATATTTTTTATTTTTATAAATTTTAAAAAAAAATTAAAAGAAAATAAAAATAAAAATAATTCCAAAAAATATACATGGTATAATCAATAAATAAATATTAAAGTTATCCGCGGCAGTAATCAATAAGTAGATTAGCTCCACCTTTTCTCAAAATAACACAGGTATCATCTAACATCAATAACTCAGCGTAGTACATGTGTTAGTAGAAAATGAATGATATAATAATAATAATAATAATAACAACAATAACAATAATAATTTCAACCTCGTTATTTAATTTAGAGCCTCTTTTGAGGTTATTATCGGGTTTTATAATTGTAATTAACAAATTGATAATTTTGAAATTTATTCTTAAAAAATATAATTAATTGTTTAAAAATTTAGTTAAAAAAAAACTATAACGAAAGAAAATAATTTTTAAAAATATTTAATAAATTTTAAATTAAATAGTTATTATAGTAAATAATGAATTTAAAGAACATTATTGTTTGTGATATATTATTGTAGAAGTTAGTTAAGTATTAGTTCATCTAACAAATTCTTAATATGTTATTAAATACTTACTCATTATTGTATAAAAATTGAAAAAAAGATAAATTATACAAAGTTAAATTAGTAAAAAAAAAAAACCCTCATATTTTATAATTTAAGATTTATGCAGATATAAAAGTAAAATGAATTTATAAAATACATAAGATTTATTTTAGTATATCTTGTACAAATTAAAAAAATCTATTATGAAATAAGATTGTTCATGTATAAAAATAAAAAAAAGGAGAAAATTTTAAATGAATTTCATGTAATTATCTAATAAATTTGGTGAATTTTTTTGTCCTAAATAAAAAAAAAAAGGTGTCTAAAGACATTTTGCAGCCGGTTTAAATTCTTCCACCTTGCAAACCCAAGTTTAGGTGATAAATCGCGGTGCGGTGTTTGGTGTTTTGGTGTTCACCGAACACCTTGATAATTGCGTTTTGCTCCAAAGTCAGTTCTACAAACGCTAACGCAATCCCAAACGGGGCCCTTAACTAATCAAATGTATGTCTCATTCACACTGTTTTTGATTATTGTCTTAACGCTATCGCAGAGCAGTTTTAAATAAAACTATATTTTTCATTCTTGTCTGTGGGTTCTTCGTCATACAAACGAGTCCCCAAGCAGAGTGGACTTTAGTGCCAAATCGAATAAGATATTGTGTTTTAGTTGGCAGTTCACGTCTGTGGCAAGAGCGGATATATACATTGTCAATCATGTAAACAAAACATTTCCATACATAAACCTACCTTCTGGTGGGACTTTGAAGAAGAGATGCAATCAGGATTCCTCGTGGCCAACGACCCCGTTGCTCACCTAATGTAGTCAGCAAATCATTTGTAAGAAAGCTTAAAATTTTAAATGTATGTATACCTATATATGTATTAACTACGAATCACTTTAAACTTTATGAAATGGGACAAAGTTAAGTCATTTCGTGTTTGACCAAAATATATTCTTATTCAAGGCCTAAATTTTTGTTCCCAATAAAACATATAATATACGAATCATTTGTATAATAATGCATTTCTACAGGTTGTAATTAGATAGAATCCCTAATATGTATCTGTACAGTGCATTTATCAAAAAAAAAAAAAAATCGTCTCGAGCTTTTCATCAAAATATCAGTTCCGCACTTACTTTGAATATAAAACTTAATAATACTAAAAGAAGAAAAAGAAAAAAAAAAGATAATTGACATTTGTGAATTTTGCTGAGTGTATAAAAATTTGCCGCGTGTTGCTCTTAGGTGGCCAGCCTTCGGATCAGCAACTGCAATGAAGAGTTGATTCCTTGATCGGGGTTGTACTACTTTCTCTCCGTCCGACCCTCCTGCCTTCTTAAAATAGCTAGTCCGAACAACTAGACAATTCGTGGTGGTGCTTAGAAAGAGACTTGTTCAAACTCGAGGAAAAATAATAATAATAATAATAAAAAGTAATATCTCTTTTCGGCAAGAATATATTAGGATAATTGAATTTGACTTTTCTTTAACCCAAAAAAGGACAAACTTGTGAAAAATACTACACCGATAAATATAGCAATTGTGCCGTTGGTGACCCTTCTTCCTCTCGGAGAAAATTTCTCTCCAAAGTACAATTAATTTTTGGTAATTGATATATTTATTTATATTTTTTGTAAATACAATTTATTCATGACTTTATATCACATAAATTTATTTTTTTTATTTTAAATAAATTATACTTATTTTATATATAGTATAAAAAATGAAAATTCACAATAAAAATCTCTTTTTTGCTATGTACTGTCCGTTTCTTTTTTCCTTTGCACAAAAAAAAAAAAAAAAAATTCCTGTTAAGTTTTCCAGAGGACCAGCTACGCCTTAACACCATTCTATTGGCAGTGAATCTTGATTTTTATTTTTTTTTCCTTCTCTCCACAAATCTATTAACCTCGTTGTATATTTGTAGCTCAAAAATTTTACTTCATTATTACGGTTTTTGAGGTGATTCGTATTCAATTACACCCTCTTTCGTTCAAAGGTGGATCTTCTTCAGTTCTACATTCTCTGAAAACGATGCAACGAACAAAACGATTGGGCGTTTTGTTCTGGTATAATTTTTGTTGCTTTTTAAAAAAAAATAAAATAAAATAAAAAGAGGTTGCTGAAAATTGCTGTATTTAATTTCATCCAAAAGGGCAACCAAAGTTCCCCAGAGAAAGAAGGAACGGGAGGCGGCTGACAGCTTCTATTTGGTAACCATATTAGTCTCTTTTTTTTTTTTTTTTGTTTTTGATTTATTCGCTTTGCCAAAGTGTAATGGCTTCTAATATTCTAGTTTCTTTGCGCCCCCCCCCCGCCAAAAAAAAAAAGCAAAAAATAAAATCAACAGTGGAAAATATAGGAAAATTAAGAAATAGATGACTAAAACTAATCTTATGTAGTTGCGCAATGGCAGACGTTGAATTCTTCCCGATTCAACTCTGATCGAAATCTATTAAGTACCGTCTATTACCCATAAGTATTAGTTAATAAACTTAAGGGTAATCTCAGAGAAATATAAATTCTAGTAACTGAACAGCAACTGCAGGCTTGAAAAGTTAAACTGAATACCCTTAATCAAAAGAAAATGATATCCGAGATTAATAGTTAGAAGACTTAAAACTTACCCATAATTCCGCTGTGATTTTTATAGTTGACAGCTGATCGAGAAGACTTGAACACAAAAAGTTCGATTAGCTCTTTCCGTCTTAAGCCTTGACTTTGACCAAGTTCTACGTGGGCTCCGATAAAGAATGGACCAAATGGCTGACCAACCTCCCGTTGGCTTGGATGGAAAGGTCACGGTGTCGGTGGTGGTCACATGCATTGTCGCCGCAACAAGTGGTCTCATTTTCGGGTATGACATCGGTATTTCAGGTACTACTTTGTTAGCCATCAAAAAATGTTGTGCAACACAGTACGAGGCAATCTCAGCGTCCAATCAATTAGGCACAGCCTATAAAATTAGTTTGGGAAAGACCACTTATAAAAACGTTTTTATTATTATTATTATTTTTTTTTTCATTCATCAAAGTCTTATGCAGCAGAATAATAAAATAGCATTTCACCCTTTGGTCGGGTGATATTTAAGTTATTTATCAAAACATGAACATATAAAAATGAATTGGATTCTCCATGTCAATCACCTCAAATGAAAAGAAATGTAACATAATTTTAAAATTTTTAGTTATTTCATTGTTCTCAACGTGCTTCGACTAAATACATACAGGTGGTGTTACGACCATGGCACCGTTTCTCCAGAAATTCTTCCCATCGGTTCTGAAGAAAGCAGCAGAGGCCAAAATGAGCATATACTGTCTCTACGATAGCCAGCTTTTGACCGCATTTACATCATCGTTGTACTTAGCCGGACTAGTCTCGTCACTTGCGGCTGGCCGGCTGACTGCTGCATTGGGCCGCAAGAACACCATGGTGCTTGGTGGCTGCACATTCTTCGTTGGCGCTGCCCTCAATGGTTTTGCTACCAACATTGTCATGCTCATATTAGGCCGTCTTTTGCTGGGTTTCGGGGTTGGTTTCACTACCCAGGTCTGTGGATTGACTATTGATTCCTTTCTTATATCTTCGATGAATAAAGAACCCACAATCATGGTCAATTGGACATAAAAATTTTAAATATAAATGCCAATTGGATCACAATTTTATGCATATATATGTATTAATTATGCAGGCAACTCCAATCTACCTATCAGAGATGGCGCCGCCAAAATGGCGTGGCTCATGCAACACAGGCTTCCAACTTTTCATGGGCGTTGGGGTGGTCTTGGCCACTTGCGTAAACTTTTCTGTGGCCAAGTACAGTAGAGGATGGCGTTTCGCCCTCGGCTTCGCCATGGTACCGGCTGCTATCATGACAATAGGCGCGCTCCTCATCTCGGACACGCCTAGCAGCCTGGTAGAACGAGGCAAGACCGAACAAGCGAGAAAGTCTCTTGCCAACATTCGGGGAACCGACAATGTGGATGCTGAGCTTGATGATCTTATTAAGACGAGCGAATTGGCCGCAGCTGCAAACCAAGAACGATCTTTTAAGACATTGTTGCAGAGGCGGTATAGGCCTCATCTTGTGATGGCATTCGCGATTCCATTTTTCCAACAAATTACTGGGATTAACGTAGTTGCTTTCTATGCCCCTGTTCTTTTCCAATCTGTTGGCTTTGGAAATGGCGGAGCTTTACTGGCAGCCATAATCCTAGGTTTAGTTAATGTCTTTTCCATCTTTGTGTCCACGGCCCTGGTTGATCGGCGCGGTCGAAGATTCCTGTTCGTACTTGGTGGCACACAAATGTTCGTCTGTGAGGTATGCACCTATCCAAACCGGAGGCTTTTATACGAAAATATTAGAATTAAATCTATATTTTATTTAATTTAAAAATTAAACTTATTAAATGAGATTCAATATAAAAGATTATATATTAAATTTTAGTTTTTTTTTTCATAGAAATTCCTAGTTCTCTCAAATTGGAAGTGTGAATAAATATAATTTTTTTTAATATTTAAAAATTTACAATTAAATATATAAAAAAATATAAATTTTAGAGAATGTAGTAATAAAAATAATTAGTATAAATATTTTTAAAATAATCTCCTATCATTTAGTATGAAATGATACAAAATTGATGAGATAAAAATATTAAATTATTTTATTTTAAAAAAATATTAAGAATATAATTGAATAATATAGTCAATTTTTTTGGATCATCATATGACATTTTATTTTGGAACTTGTGATCATTTGTTGATCAACTTTATGTTGTTGCGCATGTTATGAAGCTTGCGATGGCTTGGTTGATGGCAGCTACGACTGGTGTCACGGGCAGCAATCCAATGTCCAAGGAGTATGCAGTACTAATGCTCATACTTATGTGCATCTATGCTGCGGGCTTTGGTTGGTCTTGGGGCCCGCTGGGCTGGCTCGTTCCCAGTGAAATTTTCCCAATGAATATCCGACCCATGGGCCAAAGTATAAGCGTGGCTGTACATTTTGGCACCACGTTTGTGCTGTCGCAGTCATTCTTGGCCATGCTATGCCACTTGAAGTATGGTACTTTCTTGTTCTATGGCTGCTGGATTGCCACAATGACCATCTTTGTCGTGGTTCTCTTGCCGGAGACAAAGGGAATTGCATTGGACTCCATGGATGCTGTGTGGGAGAACCACTGGTTTTGGCAACGCTTTGTTCAGGACAGCCCGAAGCCAAAAACCAATATAAAGAATTTTTTTTGTTTTTAATGGCGATATGAGTTATATAAGACATACAATATTTTTACAGCTTTGGGGTGTTGGCACTGGAAGTCGTCAGAGTCGAGCATCCAGCAGACGCGATGTCTGCACTGCTGGTCCTATGTGGTAACATGGAGATGGCATGGAATGATATGCACGATCGACGGCTATTAACTACCCCAACTGAAGTTCA
This sequence comes from Bruguiera gymnorhiza, assembly GCA_020883675.1. Taxonomy (NCBI): domain Eukaryota; kingdom Viridiplantae; phylum Streptophyta; class Magnoliopsida; order Malpighiales; family Rhizophoraceae; genus Bruguiera; species Bruguiera gymnorhiza. The sequence continues at coordinate 1,652,839 of JAIRCJ010001047.1, read as the reverse complement.
AGCCGACTTGGCATTCATCATAAATGTGGCAATGGCATGCATACGTTCTCATCCACAATCTATGCTGATGGTTTCTCATTTTTATTAAACTACTACTAGCTTTCCTTTCCACGGCCATCAGCACCATTCGTAGTTCGAATGCTACATTTCGAGACGGAAAATAATGCCCTTTATGTAAAATCGATTAGTCTTTTGTTAGCATCTTCACACTACGTAGATGGACTAATTTTTATGCTGTTTCTACGTTATTATTGTGCGACATATTAGCTCGAATGCTTCAAAGGACTGGCAAAAAGCGGCAAAAAAATGCCCCAAAGCTCGGCTCGCTCAAACCCATATTCTCAGAGCCAGATTGATTTTTGACTCTCGGGGAGACGCTTCAAAAATTGAAATTGGAAATCTGAATAATCTGCCGTGCTTGCAGGAAACTTCTTAGTGCCAAGTTTCTGGTGCATGACTTGATTAGGGAGCAAACAGTCCTTTATGTTCTTAAACCTTAGCTTTAAAGTACATTATTAATATGTGCCTCGTTTTAACTGCATTTCGCAATCCACGCCGATATATAGGATCAGAAATGTTTTAGCAAAAGAGGAACAGTTTATTTACCCAAAAAAAAAAAAGAAAAAGAAAAACTTTAGTAACCAATTACTTTCACCTCATGCACGTAATTGCACGTTAATAACTTCACTACTAGTAGTTAGGAAATTTTATTTCTATCAGTATATATATATATATATTCAAATTTTTATCAAAATATTTGATGAAATTAAATGTATATTTAATTATTTATAATTATAGAAATAACTGGTAATTATTATTAGATAATATAAAATTTAATTTTTTATAAATTTAATGCAATTATACAGCTCATTATAGATTATAAATCTAAACCATTTTTTTCGAACATGATTATGGAACATTACTCTTTTTTTATTATTATTTTTAAGATAAAAACACCCATACATATGCATACTCCTCTCTTCTTAAGAAGCCTTCTGCCATTCTCATCTCACAGTCAGCTTATTTTTTCCGGTCAACTCATCCTAAACCGACCGTTTATTCGACTAAAGTTACCTGATTGATCGAACGGCGAACAAATGACTCGATGTTGAACGGTCGAATAAATGTCTCGAATTATTTTTTAAAATTTCATATCAAAATATTTTTTTCTGTAAAAATACCTAAATACAAAGTTAAAATATTTAAAATTTGAATTAATTTTTAAAATTTATTTTATTTATAACATATCAAAATATACATATTCGCGCTTTATATTAAAAATAATTAACTTATAAAAAAATCAACAAAATAAGTGTAATTTTATTTATATAATAAAAAATACTTACATTTATTTAGAGTCATTAAATTAGTTTACATGGAAAAAAATAAATTATAATATAACAATAAATATTATAAAATATTAAATATCATAAATTTATTAGTTCAAGATTTACTCATCTGCATTGAATACCATATTTATTGTCACTTAAGTTTCTTAAATGAATTAATATTAAAATTGTGCATAAAAAAACTAATTTAAGAATACACACTATTAAATTTTAAATTTATTAATATTAAAATTAAATATATAGTATTTAAATGATAAAAAATAAAATAAAATATTAACAAATAATTTTAATTTTAATTTTAATTTATAACTATAATAATTAATATATTTTACGAAATAATTTTTTTTGTGAAAAAAAAAGAAAAAAAGAAAAGAAAGGAAAGAAGAAGTACTTGTTAAATGATGTGCTGTTATGACACTTTTAATTTTTATTATTAATGTCGAAAATTGAAGGGCGAAAATATTTTCTTAGACTAGAGACCGTTCTCTTTTTTTAAGTGTTCAACTGAGGGTGTGGCGCTGACGTTCTCTTGGTCCTCATCATTATTGCTAAATCTTGCTAAACAGGTAAACAATATCTTTGGTGATTATTGCAACTCCACAATTGCTAGTCTTATTTACTGTATAATGAATGATGCCCGGATTGTAACGTACAATTACACAAATTACAAAAACGCCGTGTCCCCGCGGTGAAATGCGCATAGATGCCCCTCGAAACCCATACACTGTATTAATTTAAATTTAAATTCTTTTACTGACTCTCGTCTTAATAAATTTAAATTTTTTTTTAAAAAAAAAGTTATATTAAATTTTAAATTTATCAATATTAAAATTAAAATATGCAAAATTTTATTTAAATTTAATAATAAATTTTTATTACAAATATTATGTTATATATATATATATATATATATATATCGTTAATACACTTTTTTTATTTTTTTTATTAAAAAAAAAAGGACCCCTTCAACATCCACCGCTGGCAAATCCGCCAGTCTCACCGTTAAATAAGGGCCCCTTCCCTTTCCTTTTTCGTTTCTATATGGCAAAAAAGTCAAAAAAAAATAAAAAGGTGACGGGCCACATACCATCCACTGCCATTTTTTCAGACAGAGGAGAAACAGAGGAGGGAGAAGCAGAGAGAACCGTTCCAGCCAGCCAAAACAACAAAACAAAACAAAAAAGAAAAAGAAAAAAAAGAAGAAATGGCCACTTTGAGAGTTCCTCAGCCTGTTCCACCCGTAGCCGATGACTGTGAGCAGCTCAGAAAAGCCTTTGCAGGTTCCTTGTTCTTTCTCTTTCTTTCTTCCTCAGATGTTTTTTTTTTTTGTTTTTTTAATAAAAAAGAAAAGAAGAAAAACGAAAAGGATCATCTTGTTCGTACATTTATGCATGTGTTTATTTGGATCGTGCTGTTTTTCCCTTCTTTTGAAGAAGAAATTCTTGTGAATCCTTTTCGCCCGATCGGGTCGTCATTACAATCTTCAGTTATATTTGAGTGACTAATCACTGTCTCTCTTGGCTAAGGTTGTCGTCGATGCTGACTTCTTCTTTTCAGTTTGATCTTTTTAAGGTTAATGTAAAGGTTTTTTTTTTTTTTTTAATTCAATTTTCTGATTTTGCCCCTCTTCTCTTTTCTTTTTTGATATTTTTAAAGATGATCCGCTAATGTTGGTGATTATTGATGGTGCTGTGTTGCGATGATCTTGATCTTCAAGTTACCGGGTCTCGATTTTTGAGTTACAGTGTTGTAAAGTGTAAATATAATTGTTTGAAGCTGCTTTCCGGGACTCCGTTCTTTGAGATCATGATCAAAATGAGGAATTGTCGGTTTTTTTTTTTTTTTCCTTTTAAAACCTGATCAAACTTTATATGCATATGAATTTCAGTGTATAAAGAACTTACATTTGTCAATGCACTGCGTTTCTGCCTAGGAACCTTGTGTCTGTTTAATCATTCCTAGAAATGTTATTTCAGGATGGGGGACAAATGAAGGGTTGATCGTATCCATATTGGGCCACAGGAATGCTTTGCAACGCAAGCTGATTCGAGAGACCTATGCTGATACTTATGGAGAGGATCTTCTCAAGGCACTGGACAAGGAACTCACAAATGATTTTGAGGTCAGGCTCTGATTATCCATTGTCGGTTTGTGACGATAAGATTGTTTTTCATCATTACCTTCCAAGTTCCAAACGATAACCAAAAATGACTTTGCAATGAACAGAAGAAAGGCGCACATTATGATATGTGATTCCTGTGATCTCAATTTTATCAGTGACTTTTGGGATGTTGGAAAAATTTTATGTAGCTAACGAGTATACTTTCCCAAATTATTCTCCTTAGAGGCTTGTGATGCTTTGGACACTTGAACCTGCTGAACGTGATGCTTTCTTGGCCAATGAGGCAACAAAAAGATGGACTTTGAGCAATCGGGTTCTTGTGGAAATTGCCTGCACAAGGTCTTCACAAGAACTCCATCTGGCAAAGCTGGCTTACCATGCTCGCTATAAGAAGTCACTTGAAGAGGATGTTGCCCAGCACACAACTGGGGACTTCCGAAAGGTACAGCCTCTACACTTCTAGGCCTAGCAACAGCCGATTGAAGTTTCATTTCTCTAATCTATGCACACCCTTTTGTTTCTTAGAAAAAAATTCAAAAAGATTTTCAAAGCAGAGCTTCGACATTTGTTCCTAAGTTGCTACCATCTCAATTTAGTAGCACCCTTGCTGGGAAATTAAAGCATTTATTTGCTTTTGTACCCAGCTTTTGTTTCCTCTTGTAACATCATTCCGGTACGAGGGAGATGAGGTGAACATGACCCTGGCAAAATCAGAAGCAAAGATACTCCAGGAGAAGATTGAAAAGAAGGCTTATAATGATGAGGACTTCATCAGGATTTTGGCTACGAGAAGCAAAGCACAGGTTAATGCTACTCTGAATCATTACAAGAATGAATTTGGAAATGACATCAACAAGGTATGCAAGAAATGAGCTTTGTTGTGAAATAATCTGAAATTCCAGTTTTCCAAGATAGCGACTCCTTACATATGGTTTCTGTCAATTATCATGCATTGATATTTTATTCTTGAATGGACTCTTCCATGTGAAGGATTTGAAAACTGACCCAAAGGATGAGTACCTAGCCCTACTGAGGGCCACTGTTAAGTGCTTGACGCGCCCAGAAAAGTATTTTGAAAAAGTTCTTCGCCTGGCAATCAACAAAAGGGGAACCGATGAAGGGGCTTTGACTAGAGTTGTTGCCACCAGGGCTGAGGTTGACATGAAGATCATAGCAGATGAATACCAACGAAGAAACAGTCGTACTCTGGACCATGCCATTGGCAAGGACACCCATGGCGACTATGAAAACATGCTGCTAGCACTTGTAGGGCACGAGGATGCCTGATATGATTAACTTTTCCCAAGACATGGTTTTTGTTAAAAGATGCAATCTGTTACCTATCTATGAGTGTTGACCTATATTTGGTTTGGCTTGTCTCGTGTGGATTGTGGGTTTCTTGCGTTTGGGTTGCTTGTATTTTGCTATGAGTATTTTTCAGTCATTGGTTATGCTAGTCTTGTATCTGAAAACTTTACCCAACGCTATAATGTTCCTTGTGCTTGAATAATCCTGTATAATTTGGAATGCATCTCTTTTTACTTTTATCTTTTCTTTTGCTTTTAGTGGTAAGATATGATACGGTTGGGATCATTACCATCAACTCTTCGAAGACAGCCGAACAGCTGCCATTTCTTTTTTTAAACGATCAAAAGTCGAACATAAAAGTGAACCCGTAAAGGAAGTCGTTTGAGTCGCCGTAGGTGTCATTACGCTTTGTCCCTGTCATTATGGTGCTTAAACTGTCTATTTGAGTTTCACAGTCGAAAAGGACATAGCTAAGAGAGAAATTCAGGAATAACACATTACAAAACTTTGGTCTTTGAAGCGGACATTGAAGGTCTGTCCAAGTGAAACGTGATACAATGCATAATAAAGTTTAGATGAACAAGACAACAGGACAACAAAATATTACATGCGTCTGCGTGATAAACCGGTTAGAACAAAATTCTCTTCACGGTCCTCATGGTCATCCAAAATGCAGAGAAGCCTAGCTTGTAACTTCTGATTGCAATATCTGAAGCCAATTCTGATCTGATAAGACATACTACGTCTAATGTTCTACGATAGATGGCAAATTTATTTGTGGTGAACAAGGTTGTCAATTCCGGAACAACAGCAACACTTCTTGCCACAGAGAATATACATCATTTTCTCAATAAGTTCCTTGAGAAGATCCTCTTGCAATATGGGCTGGTGCGCAACATTATGTGAGGTCGAACTGCTTCAACGAGGGAATCGTGAAGAGGACCCTGTATTAGAGAGGAGGAATATGAGAGCAGTAGAGTGAGATTTGTCTATATAACAATAATATGGAAGTACGAAACCGTAGAAGTGAAGTTTAAGCTGGTCTTAGTTCCAGACCCTGGTAACTGCTAAAGCAGATTGAATGACATAATTGGCATAGGGATCTTGCAGCAGTTGTTCAAAGTGAGACACTGAGAGCAATTCATGAATGATTTGTGACCGGCTGTCTCCAAAATGTTTGAGGCACTTTTCAACCACATGGCTGCTAAATTTCTGCGTGGAGAGCTGTACATAGTTCCCTTTAAATTGAGAAAGCAAGTTGGCAGCGGCAGTTGGGCTCTTTAGCTCTATAATATATTGAACAACATAATTTCTGGGACACAAAAGGATTCGGAGTCAGAAAGCTAGACTAAGTTGTTCAACTTCTTGGATAATCCCATATAAATGATTAAAAGAGACCACTTCTGACATTAAATTTTTACTTATCATATGGATAACAGAATAAAGCATTCAGGCTTAGTTTCATATGCATGAATATATTACTTTCACAATAAATTTTCAATCCCCATCAACTGTCATACGGTTAAAGCAAATAAAAATCTGTCTCTAACAATATACTTGACATTGTGACACGATAGCATTTGGTACCTAATGCTCAGACTTGTCAACACATCTAATTTGCATTCCAGTTGTAACACATCTGCAGATACTTAAAAATTTAAGACAGCATGCAAACAGGGAAAAAGATTTAACACATTTATTCACAGCAGGGAAGAATAATGCAAATGCATAATGCCCTTGACATCAGAACGAACACTGTTGATGAACACGCTGGTTTCCGTATCAACATATAACCATGAACATGTGCTTTACTGTCCCACATAGCATGTAAAAAACAATAAATGTCCCCCATAGCATGTAAGAAACAGAAAATATTAAAGGACATTGTAATAAGCAGATTGGTTATATGGACTTCAAGCTTTTGAGCCAAATCCACCACTTCATTAAACAATATTGTTAGATATCCGAAGTGGCAAAAACACAGTAGCATAAGCATTTTTGCTACATTGTAAAAATGAAAGATCATCACCTTTGTCTTAAAATAGTAGTTTTGCAAAAACCAATTACATCAGCAAATGAAAGAGATAAGAAATTTGCACAAGTGAAGGACTTAAAGTGAGTTACCCGAAAGGATCTTGAGCAAGCAGAAGTGCATTTTCAGAAATTCCAGTTATTATCCTCTCTTTATGTTTTCCCGTGGAATGTGCGATACATTTTTGCATTACACAGCATCCATGTCGATGAGTTGCAATCTCGACACAAAACTTTGCAGCAGCATCAAAAATAAACTGTAAAACAAGATCAGCAAGTAAGGACCGAGCAAGTTCAGATTCTTTGAGCTAATATTTAGATAAGCTAGATGGCTTCAAAGTGCAAAGTTTTGACGCTTGACGGCTGATCCTCCACATGGAATTGAAAAGTTTTGAAAATCCCAATTCTATGAATAATTTGAGGTCAGGATACTTTCCTTAGGCAATCTCAGATATATATGCTTATGTAGCCATTGTTGACAATTGACTTTTCATGCCAGAGCTACATGGATGCATAATATGACAACAAGAACTTAGAATCTATTCTCACATATTGTCTGCGTAGTGGTAAAGTACATTTCACCATAACATCGAAGCTATTCACACATGTTGTCTGCATAGTGGTAAAGTAAATTTCACCATTTTTAAAGGTACAATTTAAAATCCATTCACTAGTTAAAACCAGCAAGATGAGCCAACCACCTGAAGCATTCTCCAACTCAAATTCATGCTCTAGCAGTTCTATAGAAATCCGGTAAATTGGTGTGATTAGAACGATTTGATGGCCAAGATGGATGGCCTACAATAGACGATGCTGCCTACGAGTGCTTGACCAAAGGCTGGTGCTAAGCAGGCCTTCAGTTGCCAGCCTCAGTAGCTAGAAACAGTGCTTCCCTCAGTTGATTAAAGCCAGTCTTCATAAACATGTAAAACTTCCAAAATAACAAAATTAAAATGGAGCAATCATATGGTCAACCTGGAGCACTTCAACACCCCACCCTTGAGCTTTAACACAAGTGATAAGAGAATGATCATTTCCTTCGTTGGGTCCTAGGCTTGAACATTTCTAATTCCAAAGTGAAAAGGGAAAAATTGGAAATGCAAACGCCAATACCTTGAAGGTGAAGTTACATTATGTAACGCTTATTTATAGGTAGGAATTATGCACAAAAAACTTTTCCACATCAGAAATTTCTACTTTCTCAATGTCGGGGGAAAACAGTACAAAATCTCCTCAGAAAATAGTAGCAGCAAAACTGTATTTTCAAAGAGTTAATGGTATGACAAAAAGGAGACCGAGGTAAAGGGTGGACCTTATTTTCTTCATTGCTAAGGCATTGTAAGCACCGCTGTATGACATGATTTCCATTCTGATCCTTAGTAAGGTCCAGAAAACCTGGTTTCAGGGCTGACACTACAAGTGAAATCTGCTGCCTGGTCTTCAGAGTCTCGATCAACTTCTGTACCACTCGTGTACTGTGTCATAATACAAAAACAATTAAAAAAAAAAATCAGCGATTAGTATCAAAACTTATGACTTACGAATAATGAGAGGAGCCATCAAGGACAGAGAACTTACCCGTATGTGTTCAAGCAGATGCTAATGAGCCGTCCTGGTTCTTTGGTCACCATAAGCACAATCTGATATTTTTGTTCCTCATTGCACACGTCCAACAACTTCTGGATGACATAATTGCCAAATGGCTTCAGCGTGAGTTCAACAACATGAGCAATGATCTCTTCAAATATTATCTGAATATCCAGGCTTGTTCCCTCCTCAAAAACCCTTTGCAAGAACCGGCAACCATTCTGATCTTGTGCCATTAAGTATAAGTAGCCCTGAGTCTCAGGCAAGGAGCTAATACTTCGAATAGCTGGCAGTGGGTTGTAATAACTGACTCTCTCACCATTTTCATAAATTCCTCCCTCAAACGTATAACTATCTTGTTTAATGCTTTTCCCTCGCAAGTTTTGTGCAGTGATATGATTGGAAGAATTCTTTTTGGGACATGTTGAAAGGCCAAGTCCTTTGTTGTTAAGACGATTCAAACCTGTTTCCTGCATGATTAAACCATCCACAAAGTCAGTGGCTTCCATATCTCCAGCACCCTCCACGGACAAAAGCGATTGAGGAACCCCATTGCTTCTGGTTGCTCTAGTCCTTTCTTTTAAAATCAAACTCTTAGATAATTGATTGCAAATATTCAAATCTGGTGTGGGATGCATTAATTGAAGGGAACCAAGTGGATCTATGATGCGCCTGCCTCCAATGTGATCCATTTTGTAACCTTGAGAGCACACAAAATCCTCATTCATGTGAGGGCAACTACCAGATGGCTCTTGCTTTTGAATCCCTCTGTTGATCCAGGTCCTCCCCTGCTCCTTCAGCTCCAATAGATTATCACTTTGGTTGCTGTACCAGCCAAAGCCAGAATAAGCATCATTGGACTGATTATCAGCAAGAAACGATCCCATTGGGTCCCAGACACCCTTTTCAAATCCACCTTTCAAACCGTTCACATTTTCATCAGCACCCAAAGAGACTCTATGAGGAGAAGTTTGAAAAACGTCATTATCAGAAACCCAAGCGTTAAAACAACCATATGGACCATATTTTCTAGCATCATGTTGTACACTTCCACCCACCAGAGAATCACCACCAAAGCCAATCCCAAAACCATCTGGGTCCATCAGATATCCCTTCATTTTGGTGCCAGCCCCAGCCTGTTCATCTCTAACATTCATCCTACACAGATTTTCGACCAACCCCATTTCGTCCACCAACTTGCCATGGAAATTACGGCCATCATGAAGTGATCCGGGATCCAAACACAGTCCATTCAAATAATGGGAACTTGGGGTTTGATACCGAGGAGCTTCCTCAAATGCACAAGCTCTATTCGGTGAGCCATCCTCAGATGAGCAAAACCCATTTGAGAAAGAACTTGAAGAAGGAGAGTCCTCCGATGAAAGCAGAGAGACTCTACTGACAGGACAGCCATTCAAAAGAGTCTTAGGCTTTTGTTGATTAAGAAGCCTCAGATATGGGACATTTGCAGCCTCGTTCAACAACTCCTCACTCCTCTTCATGTTTTCTACAATCCTCTTCTTCTCTTTCTCGCCTAGTTTAAACATTGATCAAACAAAACACGAAACTACAAACCCACAGACACACACATATGTTTATATAAATATTTATAGCTACGTATACAGAGTCACAGACAACTAACAAGGAAAAGATTTAAGAAAACAGAACCCCCTTTATAAAAAAAAAACAGAAAACCCACAACACAAATCGATTTGGGGAGACAGAATGTGCCTTGGAAGAGTACAAGGTGGTCTTTTCTTTATTATTATTATTTTTTTAAAATTTTTTGAGGCTTTTAAGGATGACGACGGAATGTTGGTGTGGTAGAGGAATTTAAGGTTGGCGATGGCATTTTTTTTTAATCTGTTTTGGGATTTGGGTATTATGGTGACTTGTTGGGAAGGATTCAAGACAAAAGGGATGGAATAGGATATGTACAGACAAAAGGGTTTTTGTGACTTTTTCTTTCTTTTTTTTTTTTTTGGGGGTTTTCTTCCTGTACAGTTTTTGGTTTTGGAGTGAGTCGGTGGTGTACGGGTTCTGTCACTTACTGTTCACCCTCTCACGCCTTCCCAATGAAGTTGAGTCGGCACCCCACACACACACACACACACACACACACACAGTTCACAGAAACCCGTCGAGAGAGAGAGAGAGAGAGAGAGTTTTTGAGAGAGTTATTTTCGGCAAAAGTTAGCATTTGCTTTTATTACTAATTATTTGATTTTCAAGGATTTTACTAATAAATATGTTGATTTTTCCCTTATCTGTTTGTTAACAGTATCTTTTAAGTAAAACAGATCGCCTTGATTTTCTCACTGGATGTTGACTTTGTTTCAAGATCAACAACTTCCACTGGACGTCCCCCCCCCCACACACGCACACACATACTTTTTTTCCTTAGGTTTTTTTTTTCTTCTTTTCACCAAGAAACTGTTGTCGAGTTATGTTCAAACTCATAAAAGATAAACATAGATAATAATATAATTACATTCCAAACGATCAGATGCTTTGCTGTATAAAAGGATCATGTGCCAATCTTGTTTCTCAATTCTTAGACAAAAGAAAGAATAAGTTGGCGTTTTTTCGTTTCCATTAGATTACTTAAATGGCATTTTTGAATATCCTGATTTGTATGTTTTGGGGTTTTACGGGGAAGTTCACATTATATGGGGAGTTCTCATGAGAGGAGATTGGCAATTTAAAAAATAATGGACGTGTATAGAAAGATAGATGCACACCTTTTCTTGTTGCTCAAGTAAGAAGCCAAATATGACTTTTTCTCTGGTGTCGCGTTGCGGCTGAGCCACTAGAAATTTGGGCAACTCTGTTTTTTTTTTCTTTTTTAAAATTTGTATTCCATTTGTATTTTAGCATTTACTTTTTCGTTAGTCAAACTAATACCGCATAAGGGGAGACAGTGATGGTGCCCGGACAGCGAAGACGGCCCAACAATTCTTATTTTTGTTTCCTTTTTTTTTTATTATTTTGGTTCGAACCTAGCCCTTTACGTTATAAATGCTTCACATCCGTGTTGAGGCATTGGTCCCGGTGCTGGACATTATGTGGGTAACGCTGGTCATTAGCCATGGTGATTAACCATAACCAAACAATCCTTGATTGACATAATAGGCAGAGAAGAATGAGACAGATACCACAGTGCATCATTGAATTGAGCTTTTCCATTTTCTCAAAACTTGATTAGGCGACGATTGTATGCACTTTGGCACAACGAAACCCGGCTTCAATCTTTTCAACGAATTGCATTTGGAAATTCGAGATCGAAACTTAATGGCCGAGGCTCCGCTGCTGCTGCTACTGTAATAGCACTTTTGCGTTGCTTTAACCCTCGCCATTTGGACATTCTATTTCGTAGTCTCATTAGCAAGCATTCAGCTCTTCAAAAAGGAACCTAATTGAAGAACAAAATTGACGGACACTAGTAATATCTAATTGAAATTTCGGCAAAAATTAAAAGCAAAAATAGAACTCAGGAATGCAATAAGGGCACGTGGCACAACCAAGATCGAGTTTATCACAGCATAAGGGGGCTATATGTGAAATAATAATAACAAAAATGTGGCCAAGGAAAGAAAATAAAACTTGTGGACAGTCCAAGCATTTTGCTGAAGCAAGAACTGAAAATACACAAGAGTGTGGACATAAACTCCAATTAGCAGGCAGTCCATGGTACTGATTGACACGTTAAAACCTACAACATGACTCCCAAAGCCCAATACACGGTCAAATTTATATAATAACACGTCTCTACTAGGAATGCGAAACCAGACAGACTGATGACAAGAGTTAGACCTAAGAGGTTAAACCAAGGCAATGGTGCTCTCACCGCCAGGAGGCTTGCGTACACCGCCTAGGTAGTCTCGAGACTCTACCTTCCCATCAGCGAAGATGTCGTTGCCACTCATCTCCCGCAATTTTGCCATGCTTAGTTGTTTCTCAGCAGATGATGGAGGAACATCGCCCTTAAATATGTCATTTCCGGAGAGCTCAGAGAATTTCTTGTTATAAATTTTCTTGGCTGTCTTGTTCACAGTTAGCTTGCTAGACGTCTCAGCAGGCTATGAAATTCAACCAAACACAAATTGGATGAAATATTCAAATTCAAGTTAAGGGAACATTTGACATCACATGTCTTGATGGACAGATAATGTATAAAAAACAGAGCAAGTCCAACACCCAAAACAAAACAGGCAGTAAGCACATTGCAAATATAACCAGAGATGTCAACAAATGACATGCAGTGCAATGGTAACACCAGGAAAACAAAGCACAGTTGTTAATAAATTTATTTTATCCTGGACCATAATCTAAAATGCAAGCCCCAGTATGCTGGATTATAATATCATCCCACATGCTAATATACGCCCAAGTTCCCATTTAGAAACATGGGTTATGGAGGACATCACGATAACATCAGTTCAGCAAATTTATCCTTTACTACACCCATGACAACCACTGCAACGTCTGTCTCAGTCCCAAAATTCTCATCCCATTGCTTGTTCACTCCCCCACTCCTTCTCTCTCACACACTCGAGAATGTCCAAACACACACAACCAAAGGCACATAAGCTGGGATTTGTTCATGCAAACCACACAACCCATGTTAAAGAATTTTACGGAAGTGCTTACATTATGTGAAACAGGCTCTCCCAATTCAATGCTTTCTTTCAAAGCCAAAGCACGCACAGTTGTTGGCCGTGGTAAAATTTCTGGAGGAGGTGCAAATATGTCATGTCCGCTAAGCTCCTTGCACTTAGCATCAGAAAGCTGTTTCTTCAACTTAGCCTCTGACTCACTTTCTAATGTCCCGCTTAATTCACGCTGCTTTGCCACCTCAGGCAGAGTAGCAGGTTTTTTGGGAGAAAGATTCTCTTCTTCTCCAAATGAGATATGACTGATTCCAGCAAGGGCTTGCTGTGAATCCAAAATATTGAAGAATCGGTTACCAAATCCAGTCTCTGTACAAGAAATTGCACTAAATAGCCTTATCCCATGAAATTCAAAATGTTCAATACCTGGTACATGCGTACTCCAGTTTTGCTGTTTGGAGTGGGGTCAGATTCAGATGTGTCATCTTCTCCATCGCCCGCAAAAATGCCACTGCCAGTCATCTCTTTCATTTTATATCCAGAACAAGGCTTCCTGAAAATAGAAAATTTTTTAGAGGTAATTTAAATTAAAAGTCAAAAGACCAAAACAGAGAATAACATTAAATGACAGCTTTGTGGTCATACTTCATAACATTTTTTTTTCTACAATATAGATCTGCTTCTAACCATAGTGTTCCCAATTAAATTTGAGGATAAAATCACAAGAACATAAACCCAGTGCTCCCTATGAGGATCAACTTGCACGGGTACAGAGAAACAACAAATGGTTAGCCATGAGTAAAAGACCAAATCTTAGCAAGTCACTAAGAGAAACCTTGCCAAAATGTAACTCAAACCCTAAAAAATCTGATAGCAAGAAAGAACACTACTCCATGGAGCTGGAATAGGAAACTATTTGGGTGCATACTAAAAGGAAGTATACAAATAAATTTCAGAATGCTGCAATTCACGGACATGAAATTGAATCACTTTCATAAAACATGTGCATTGCCTAATGATTAACAGAGAGCTGTTAAATTTGTGCTCCCCACAAGAACAGAGACGATGAACCGATGATGAGCAGTCAGAAAAATAGATTCTAATACAAGTAAAAGGCCCTCAGTCAGAAAAATATCCCATACTGACTCTAACAAGTGATGGAACTTTCATTGGAGAAGATTCCACCAAATCTTTCCTAACGGATCTAAATGCAGCAAAAGGAATTAGTAAGGCTAATCACCACAGAAACTTCACCGAACCACATAGCTGTGGGAATGAAGAAAACCCAAGTGAGATCTGCTCGTCTGAGCTAAAGGGATCAAAATAATATTTAGTTTTGGGAAAGAGGCAAATTATCCTTCCACTATCTTCTTTCACGAATGCAAATTTAGAAGGTTCATAACTGGAAGAGAAGAATATATATATATATTTTTTTAACAAATGTAAGTTATTGTCCATAACTATCAACCAAATGAGGTGGATCAAACAAAAAAAAAAAAAACAAAAAAAAGAAACAACGCCAAACTTGTTGGGGAAATTAAAGAGAACTGTCTGAAATATCAGGTCACAAGTGAACAAAACAAAGGAAAAGACAAGAAATTTAAAAAAATCCCCGAAATGTAAGCAGACAAAAGTAATTTGAAACAACACCAATCAAAAATAAATAAATAAACAGTAAAGAGAAAAAAAAAATCATCTAGTAAGTCCGTTCCTGTTTGTTATTTTACAGCCTGAGAAAGCAGATCTCACCGTTTGTTTAAGCTCTCAGCTTCCTCATCCGTTACTTGACCTCCAAACACCACCTTTCTGATCCCATCAGACGGCTAAAAATCAACGAAAAGAGCACTCAATCAGCTACAAAATAAACGTTCTTCGGAAAGAAGAAAAAAAAAAGAGAGAGAGAGAAAAGAAAAATAACAAAATGAAGGTACCTGGTGGGACCGAGCAGCGGAGCGAGGAGCAGAGGAAACGGCGGGAGAATCAGCCGGCGGATTCTCAGTCCAAGTGAGCAGATCTGCCGTTGACGTGTGTGGTTTCCTCACCGGAGTGCTCCTCTCCATCTTCCAGCTATGATTTCCTCCCTTTTTTGTTTTTTTTCTTCCTCACTTCCAGGGAACACGCAAGCCTTCTTGAATTGGCCAAGACACAGTAAGAGCTATAAGAGACAGAGAGACGGAGAGAAAATAGTCAGGGAGGGGGTAAGGCTTGAGTAGTCTTTTCCTTCTTCTACTCTTTTGATTGCGCTACAAGTGTCTATAAAGAGCAGAGAGAGAGAGTGTGTGTGGGTGTTCGGGGAAGTGGAAGGACGGTTGCTGGCTTTATTTTATCCCTCTTTTATTTTTTTATATATTGGAAGTGGACGAAGGGTGGATTGGATATGGAGGAAAATGACGAAAATATCCCTCTACCGATCCTGGGATGGATTTTTGATCTGGAAGTTTCTGTCTTTAATTGCCGGGGTTGCTTTTCAGAGGAGATTTTGATTTTTGACAGAGCGAGAGAGCGAGAGAGAGAGTAGCTGAGCAGGCACTCTTTTGGATTCCAAAGGTTTTTGCTCTGTTTTAAAAGCAAAGAAACGAACAACAAAATAAAAATTGAAGGAAAGCGCTTTTCTTTTTTTAATTTATTTTAAATCTGAGTAGGTAGACATATTATTTAATCAATATAATATATTTTATTTTATTTATATAAGTTTTACATAAAATTGTATTATGTGATATTAAATATTATTCATATAATATTCAATTATATTTATATTGTATGGCTGTATATTATATTTAGTTAGTTGGGTCTATAAAATATTTTTGTTTTTAAATATATGGAGCAACGAGTGAGCCAGTGCCCCCCCGCGGATTTGAATTCTCGTGCCGCCCTTTACGAGTCTTATCATGCCGTTAGATGTGCGTTAAAAATGGCTGGCAGCAGGTCACGGTTTTACTTTTATTTTTTAAAACATTTTTTAATTTCCTTTTTGTGTAAAATATTTCTTTTCTTTTCTTCTCTTTTTCTTTTTACATGCATTGGATAGCCAGAAATGTGGGAACATTAACATATGGCTACCATGAGCTTTACTTAAGTCATGAAAGGGAAATTTGTATCTTTAACTTATATATAAATGAGATTTTAAATTCGTGTGATAACTCTAAAAAATTAAAACCCCGAAAAAGTATCTAATAAAAAATAATTTTTAAGTGGTATTTAATAGATTCGGGTAATTTAGACCGTAGAACATATTACTTGGAAATTTGTAACTATAAATAAAGGCGCAAAATAATCTCTATAATTAATTTTATAGTTTTAACCGAACTCATCTTTGCTTCCATCTCATTTAACTAAATCTTGAACTTGAATTTAGCGATTCCAAACCCTTGTGATACAAGGTTTGTGGCAAACAAAGATATTCTAAATGCCTTGACATTATAATTTGGCATTCACAGTTGAAAAATTCCAAAAAAAAAAGAAAAAAAAGAAAAAGGAGAAACCTCGTTTGTATGCTGCTGTCGATTGTCTAACATTCAAGTTTGCACCAATATATTTTTATCCAAAACAAAGCGTGTACCATATGACTCACACACGGAGCGCTGAGAGTTAACCAGTAGCGCTATTATTGATAGCAACGTTGTCACATTTTTCCAAAACGATACGCAAGCAAGGGGGAAAATGCAGCCACCACCGCACAGGCTCCGTTGTCTCTATTCGCCCTTCTTCTTCTTCTTCTTCTTCTTCTTCTTCCTCCTCTTCACATGATAAAGTTGTACTCGTGATCTCAATGCCAAAGAAGTCAAAACTCGAGGGGAGACATCTCACTGTTGCTCAAGGGCGAGGAGATTGGTGGCAGTGCAATGACAACTCAGCCGGGCAATTGATATTTTTTTTGGAGAACCTCGCTCCTTTTGCCACAAAAAAAGCACACTTACACTTTACCCGCCCCATGTGAGTAATCAGAATTTGTGAACCTTTCAACGCTCGACGCCGAATCATTTCGTGGAGTCATTGTGCAAAAGCTTCACGTGGATGAGGCAACCCATTTGCGCCAATAGACCATCATCTATCACCATTTAGCTCTCTCTCTCTCTCTAATCTAAGTAGGCAATTAACTACCCTTTTCCATATTCTCTTTTCCTTCCTTCTGAACTTTTTCTCTTTTAATATTTGTTTTAGTAAAAGTATTTTCCATCGCGTTTATTTATTGTGTTTGTGTATCCAAACTCGTGTTTTGAATTAGAGAAAATATGGTTGAAGATATTTGTTGAAGCACAGGAAAGACACAGGATATATGTATCAATCACACTTTTTCCATCATCACAAATAAATAAAATTTTAAATAGTGTCTTAATAGTTGTCATATGTAACAGTGATATTTTAATTAAAGAAGCAATTATACATACACAAAAGTAAAAGATATAAGTACGCAAAAATAATAAAATAGAACAATTTTTTTGTTTATTTTTTATTAATACCTTTATAATAATAATAATAATACTTATATATTATTTTATTAATTACATCAATTATTTGTGTGTTGGGAAAGTGTTTTCCTTGACTCGAAGCAAGCCGGACCAGTGGATAGATTGAGTGCTATTTCGTCGTACAAATTATTGATATATATATATATATATAACCAACAACAAATGATTGATTTTGATCGTGGATCATTCATTCACGTGTACTTGTACGGTTGACGTGATAAAAAAGCTATCCGTTGGACAAGAAAATCTCTGCCCGCTTCTAGCCAAAGCCCCAAAAGCATGGAATTCCAATACGGGAATCCGGAATTTAAGCTATTCTTAAAATTTAATTTGTGGTTATAACGGCTAAAAATTTCCCTTTTCTTTTCCGGGCCTAGCCGAAGACACATTTTCTATAGAAAAGTTTGCATATGTGCCTGTTAAATCATTACCATCCAAAAAGTGGGAGGTACGTTGATGAATTCCACTGGGCCGGGCACATTTCAATGAACTTTTTGAACCCCCATATCATCACAGCTTTGTTTTAATACTGAAGCATTTAAATTGATTGCCAAAAAGATTAAACAATTCAATGAGTTGGAGCCTTCTCCAGCGAAATAGAACAGAATTTTTTTTTCCCCTTCTGTATGGGGGTCTCCAAAGCGAAGTTTCATCAACTGGTACAAAATAAACGATAATATATGAATGGAAATTAAGCAAAATACATATATGATACATACAAGACGATATTGATAAATTATCTAACAAAAGCAGTAAATTGATATAAATAAAATTACACTTAGAATTACTTGAATATCCCCACAGTAATCCCATGGTAATCTCACATTTCTATGGAAATGGAAATGGTTGCGTGAGATTCCCAGAAACGAAGATTACTGCACCATATTCTATTTAAACACAAAAATGTGAGATTATGACCACATCCTCGGAAATGTGGATGAAAATATTATACTTTAAATGACCATCTTTGCAAATATATTTGCCACGGCCATTTAATGATTAGATTTTTTGGCTAAATAGGGTAAGCCTAACTAATTAGTTACTTCATTGAAATTCTTTTTCGGATAAATTGGCTCAAACTAAGATACAAACTTGAGATTTTCATATAGCTTAAAGAGACAAAATTGAGCAAGGACACGCTTTAAAGTTGGAGAAGACACATAAACCATAGGAATGATAATTATAAGCTGTAAACATTGATGGTGGCATCAAGAAAAAATATATAGTTTAGGTAAGATGTGGTTTACTTGGTACATAACTCTGTCTCCGGGCTTCACCCATTACCATTTACCATCCTTTAGGATTCAGCAAGAAAACAAAATGAATTTTGAGCTTGTGAAGCGGTAGTACGTGGACCCGGACGCGCAACAATGATAACGTGTCCCACATTACCATGTAACCTAACTTCGCAACATATACTTTTTTTTTAATTAAAAAAATATATTAATTATTATTATATTTATAAATTAAAATAAAAATACATTTTAACATTATTGTTAAATTTAAATAATTTTTTTATTGTGTTTAATTTTAATATTAATAAATTTGAAGCCATAAAACAACTAATGTTTCTATCGCGTGGGACTCGGAACATATACCCAACCGACAAAATTTGAGATTCCTTAAAGAAGCCATAAAACAACTTTACTCGGTTGTTTCTACTTCCTTTATAATGTCCTTACAGTATGTATGGCTTGGCCCCAAAATTCAGAAGTATTATTTGAAGAAGACTCTCCGTCCAACAATACCTCATTGACAGTATCTGTAATTTTTTTTTTCCTGAAATTCTTTTTATTTCCTTTTGCTTCGCACGCGTGAGAAGTAATTGAAAATTCGATCCGTGACCCTCTTTGCAAGCGTCTGGATTCACCTTAACACGTTCGATAGCTCGACTCGCAGGCTTCCCACCAAGCTCTTGCTCTTTTAGCTGTAGTAAATTTTGAGTGTTCTTTAGTATTCATTAAGAGGGTTCGTGAAGTTTTTGACCGTCCATCAAAAAAGAAAAAAAGTTTGATCTATTTTTACATTACAAAATGTCATGTCAAGTGTTTATTTGCCCTTTGATTTGGTCACTAGATTGCATATAGGGAGATCAATTGAAAAAAAGGGAGCTTGCTGGTGTTGCAGTCATTCTTAAGATTAAATTCAGAAGGTATGAAATATAAGTCTCATGGTTAAAATAAAATAAAATAAAAAGAAAATTAAAATGCCTCCTCCTCTCACTCAAGGGTGACATCAACATTGTTAAATTAGAAAGCAACGAGACGTTATCGATCAAATTGATCACTAGAAATCAGTAACATCAAACCGTCGATTTTGTTGGGTCTAGAAAAGTTCAAACCTGTGTACGCATCGAAACAACAAAAAGGCTGGTCGGCCGGAAATGAAGATTAATAGTTCTGAATATGCCCAAAGAAGAACAAAAAAATAAAAAAAAAATCAAAATCTGATTTGGTCCTCTACGATTTATTATTTTATAGTTTTGGGGCACAATTCTTTTTTTCAAATTTGATTTCCAACGTTTTCTTTGTTAATAATTTAAGTTGTTTTTCGTTAATTTATCATTAAATGAATTAGGTCAGCAACTCAGCGTTACCTAGACCAAACGAGATTTTTTGGTCTGTCGACATTAATTTCTCAATTTGGCAAACTTAGCCGTCAAAGTTAGGGCCATCGGAGACCATGCCAGTTTGCACCCGACCACGGGCAGGTAATGAATTATACTCCAACATTGTCGGTCCATGCCAGGCACAAATAGAGTCTTAGAACACAATGTTTTCTTTGTTTCCCTTTATTATTATTTTTTTCTCCATTGAAACGAGGAGCTTAAGTGGTTCATGTACGTACCCCACAACGACAAAAACTAAAAGAGTTGTTCCAACCAACTCCTCTCATCTCCTACCTACGCTTGAACCTTGCCATTGCCAAGTACTTCATTTTGATGCTTGAGAGCATGCAAGAAATCTCTCTTCCCCAAACACCCATTGGACACATCATGGCATTAATTTGACATTATTCCCTCTGAGGACTGGGCCACACCGCCATTGATGAAGGGGAAAAGCAAGTGAAAAGAATTGCCAATAACCATTTAAGTTGTATTCTGTCTGACGTGGAAAAACATGCTTTTTTTTTTCTTTTTAAATTTGACTTAACGTCTGACCACCGGATCAATAATCAGACCGATAACCCCCAAAAAAAGAAAAAAGATATTTTTTTTTGAATTAAAGTCCGACTCGATTTTAAAAACTATCAAAAATAACTTAAACACACCTCTCTATCCTATGTTCATCCGGAGCTGCTTCTAGAAACCGAGCCACCAACTCAGAAAAGCCCGGCCCAATAGAAGAACAAGCCCAACAAGAAAAGTTACCCAACGGCGAGAACTTCCCTCAGTCTCACAGCAAAAACCGACATGCCACTTTCACGCCGGCTTGTGCCCAACACCGCTCAACAGAACGCAAGCCAACAAACCGAATCATCCATTTCGCATGACAACAAAAAGAACAAACTCAGCACACATATTTAAGCTGTTCATAACAACTTATAATAATTATTATTATTATAATAATAATCGTACTGTCTTTTCATTTCATTCGCCAGTTCGCCCCAGGCCATGGCGTCATCCATGAAGATGAGCGGTTTCTCGTCGTCGGCGTTTCTTCCAAGTCGAGTGGCTTATTCGAACCGCCTTTGGATTCAGCCGTACGCTGCTCCTGTCTTCAAACTCCCTCTCGCGGCCAAAGCTGTTCGCGCCTCTTCTACCGCCTTCCTCGAGGCAAATCCAACGGTTGTTGTCTCTTTGTTGTTGTTGTTTTTTTTTTTTTTTTTAATTTTAATAAAATAATTCCCTTCTCATTTTTTCAATTTTGTTCTCGTTAGAATTAATTAAAATTATAATAAAAGTTATATTAATTAAATTTATTTTTATGATAAAAATATAATATTTATATATTTTCTTATTATTGTGTGAGTTTTATCGAGTGTAACTTATTTCATTGTGGCAGTTGTATGAAATTGATTTTGTCGAGTTGTGTTTTATTTAATTGAATGGAATTTCTCAGTACATTGTTTCCATTCAATGGAATTTGATTCTTGTTTCCCAGCAGGATCCCATTGCGGTTGAAAAGGAGTCGAGTAGCAGAGCCAAGAACATTTTAGCTTGTCCCGTGTGCTTTGACCGCTTATCCTCGGTTGGGGATCATGTTTTCCTATCCGTGTAAGTTTACTTCAGAGTTCAGTCATGGACCGAAAGGAAGGAATGATGATTCTTTTCTTTCGCAGGTCATTAAAGGAGAGTTATTATGTAGTTTTGTTTTTTTTTTTTCTAACGTTGGTTATCGTTACAGAGATTCTGTACGTGGGTCCAATTTGGTATGCAAAACTTGTAAGAAGACTTATTCTGGCAAGGAAACACATCTTGAGTTGATAGCAGCCAGCGGGGCCGAGAAGTACGGCGATGCCATGCCAATTGCCACAGAATTTTTCAGGTGTGGAATCGGTATTTGATGCAGTTCGAACCGCGTCTCGTGGAAATTACTGTGCTGTTTTTGATCCGGTTGAATTAGGCGAGAGAGATTTAGCTATATGAGTGAGGTCTGTGGTTCGAACCTCAGATCTCACTCCATGTTTTAATGGTTGGTGGAGAGAGCATGTCGATATGCTTGTGCAATTAGAGCAAAAACGATTTCATATCCTAGTTGCTTTGATTCTCTAGTCCCAATGCACAAATGTGACCAAGATGTCCCTTGGTTAAGTGCAAATGGTCCTTATGCTGATCTCTTCTACAGTACACATTTGAATTGAGATATCTGGAAAATTTTGACCCTTTATGGTACATTTCTCTTCTGCTTGCTATTAGCATGTATAGCACAAACTTAACAGCCACTGCAGAATAATTGTGGACACTTAGTGCTGTATGAAGTTTTTTTTTTTTTGGTCTTTCCCTTATCGTGTCATTGCTTGAAACAGGCTTCCTTTGATATCGTTTATCTATGAGAGGGGTTGGCGTCAAAATTTTGTATGGGGTGGTTTCCCGGGCCCAGAGAAAGAGGTAACATGACAGTTTCTTAGATGGATGTTTCCAGCAATTTGTTAGTTTATTCGAAGAACTTTATTGGATGGATAGTTTATTGCTGCTTAAAACAATGACCTTGTTTCCAATGCCAACATATTTAAATCTGTCTCGCCCTATAACTTCACTTATTTGATGTGATTTGAATTGCAGTTTGAGTTGATGAAGGATTACCTAAACCCAGTTCTAGGCGGAAATATTGTTGACGCTAGCTGTGGTAGTGGGCTATTTTCAAGACTTTTTGCCAAGAGTGAGTTGTTTTCTCTTGTTGTTGCTCTGGACTATTCAGAAGGCATGCTAAGTCAGTGTTATGAATTTATCAAACAGGAGGAAAGCTTCCCCAAAGGGTATGACTAGAACTTTTCTATTTGAATCAATTTTGTTCGTCTCTTTACCTGATATTGATCTCATCTTGAATAGGCAAGATTTTAGCTGATACTAGTCACAATTTCTATATGAATGTGTTTTGAGTTGAATCAAATTAATCATTCGCGACGTTTCTTTGTTTCAGGAACTTAATATTGGTCAGAGCCGATGTATCTAGACTTCCCTTTGTTTCCAGTTCTGTTGATGCTGTCCATGCTGGTTGCGCTATACACTGTTGGCCTTCGCCGTCCACAGCTGTAAGACTTTCTTGACTTTGGCATTTTCAAGGGATTAGTCCTGTTTGTCTTACATTCTCACATTGGTGGCATATGAATAACTAGTGGAGAGAACATGCATATGAATATCAATTTCTACATTTTTAAGATGCATCTCCCATGCATGGAACCTCTTTTATGCCTCATCTTTTATTTATGTTTTTTCAAGATCTTTCATCTCTTGCTTAGCTCGTTGCACAGAGAAAAATATCTTGCTCATCTTTTTCATTATATGGGCAGCATGAGATATTGCAGATGCTCTCTTGCAGGTCGCTGAAATAAGTCGAGTTCTGAGACCTGGAGGAGTGTTTGTTGCTAGCACCTACATACTCGACGGGCCTTTTAATTTTTTCCCACTTTTAGGGATTCTTCGTAAGGTATAAATTTCTAGTTTGATACTGTGCATAAGGAATTAAGCTCAACTTAACCATTTTACTCCAACAAAAATAACTCTCTGAAGCAGTTTTCTGTTATCGACGGTACTTGTATTGGGGTTTCAACTGTGTTTTAACACCCCCTATCCATGTTTGCTTGATGCTCAATTGTGGGAACCATTCTTAGAAAATTCGAATAAAAACCGCATTTTCACTGTCCTGAACTGAGAACAATGTAAACTATGGTTTTGAAGTTCAATTATTGATATTTGACTGAAGCATGCCACTCCGTGTAATTTACATTTGTTGTCGTTGACCATTTCTGGTGCTCACTAATTTTTTTCATTGTAGAATTTTGCACAAATATCGGGCTTTCAATTCTTCCTGAGTGAACGTGAACTGGAAGATATCTGTACAGCCTGTGGGCTTGTTGGTTTTACATGTACGAGGAACAGGCAGTTTGTGATGTTTTCTGCTACAAAGCCCAGCTAAGCTTGGGTATTCCACAGTGTCCACTGTGGCCTCTCCCACTGTCACATAGCGCCAAGTCTACAGTTTCATACCTGTTTGAGTATTTTCTATTTCCTATGTTTAAGTAATTCTCAATTTGTACGAGCAGCTATGATAAACGAGGTGATATATAACGGGTATAAAAACCACATCAAATGTCATACTGTTGTGCAGCATACAGAAGTGTACACTTACATGCTATGTCATTTTTACTAATATATGTAATAATTTTTTGAGTCTAATCTAATATATAATATTTAATATGTTATAAAAAAAAATACACAACCAACTTATATATTATATAAAAAAAATAATTTATTTAGTTAATTCAAAATTTTGCCCAAACCCATCCGAAATTCAAAATTCTTTTACTTGAAGCGATCCTAAACCTGACATACTCGAAAGTCGATTAATCTAGAATCCAAAGCACTAAAAATCTGACAAATTCGAAACACACCAAACCTAAAATCCAAAACCTTTGAAATCTCAAATAACCTGGCCTAAAAATGACTCAACCCCAACCCGCACTTATGGCGCCTCTACTTACCGGGAAGCTTTCACATCAAGTATCGAAAAGCGTATAGTTATTCAGAGAGTTGGGATCAGAAACAAGAATCGATTTCTGGTGGACCAGAATCCGCTGGTGTGACCAGTGATCACATCTAAATTTATTTCAGAAATTTTTTAAAGACACATCGCAGCTTGAAATTGGGTTCGTAAAACCACTACACGAGGAATCTGTGAGGTTTTAAGAAGTCCGGAATTTATGCGGCCCTAAACAGCGATAGGAAGCTTCAAATGGGATCAATCATGTCCAGATGAGAAAATTAAAAACATTCTCCAGGAAAATGGAAAATGGTTTCACTGATACAGGCCTATAGAGAGTCTGATGTAACCCGTTCATGGATTGCATTCAACCAAGACACTTAACAGCCCACAGGCGAGTGGGGCTGTGTGGTTTCTAGTTACATCCTCATCTCAATCTGCGAAAAGATCTTTACAAATCTAATTACACTTAGTGTCAAAAATTCAAGGGATCTATTAGACAAAACCTAAACACTTACAATGGTTTCTCCTTTATCATTCATGTCTCCTTGTGCAAACTCTGCTGTCGAATGAATACTTCTTCACTATGCTGTATATACTATGATCTGCTTCACGGCTTATCATAGGCCTTTGAATGTTCCCAAGTAATGTGAAATTTGAAGTTTCTCATAATCTACATGTTCCTGTAGTTGTAGCAGAAGCCAGCTTAAGCTGGTTAACAGTTACCTAACCAGCTTTTCCACCACTATGATCGAGATAAACACTATGTTCTGCTATCCACCTAAATTGGTAAATGTAAGCTGGTGATAAAGCAATGTCTTCTCATCATTCTCATCAAAATCAAGACTATCTTTGCCCTCGCAATCCATATCAATGACAGTCCTGTCCTCAACAGATGCTTCTTCTGCTTCGGAGAACTTAACTCTAGAATGTTCTCCACTTCTAGGTGAATTATCTGACACCAGTTGTTGCATCTCTAATTCTATCAGTGCTTCCATTTGAGCACGTTCTCTGTCTCTTGGATAGGTACCATAAAGGAGCGAATAAATGAGACAACAGAGAGCCATTGGAAGTCCTATAGCTGTGTATAGAGCCTTGGCCAATGATGCAGCATTCCCTCTATCAGTGGCAACCTCTTCAGACTCAGTGTACTCCTTAGGGAGAGGTTTATAGCCATAAACATGTTGAGCAAGTATTCCAACCACCGGGGGAGCAAATGAGGACAAGACAGACTCAAAAGATCGATCCAGAGCATAAATGCTAGTCCGGGATTTCTCAGGAACTATTTCTGCAAAAATTGGACTGCACAAATGGCATAATTAGAATTAGAAAGCTCAAGAATATTTCGTATATTGCCATGTGCTTGTAAAAAAATTTGTGTCTGCCCCATTATGCAAGCAACATAGTGCCCGCATCCATTCATATCTAACCAATTTTTGAATATCTGAAAATGAGATTGCAGCAGGAAAGGAAATATAGAATTTTCAGGACCAGGTTTCTTTTTGGGGTGGGGGTGGGGGAAGGAGTTTTGAAGGCTTTACTTGTTTGTAGCTGGAGCATTCCAAGTTGTACACAACCCCATGATGAACAAGACAAATCCATGCATGTTTGTAGTTGATGGATCATCGGGTAAAACCAGCAGAAGTAATGCCGCTAGAGGAATGGCTAATGCAGAGCTAATTTGTGCCAGAATTATCCTTCCAGAATTTGGGAGATGAGTGGAAAGAATATCACCCATTTTGCCTCCAAATAGCCCCCCAATGGAACCAGCAATCACAAATAAAGCCATAAGGAAAGCAGTTTTCTGATGGGAGAAACCTATCAGCTCTAGCCACATGGGAGCAAATGACAAAGCTGACCAAGGAAATGAACCTGTGACACCCTGAGCCACAATGATTTGGAAAGATGGAACTTTTATAACCGACTTAGCTTCCTCGACCAGGTCCTTCATTTCTGACCATATGGATTTACCTGAGTCTTGATTTCTACCTTTCATTTGATCGTCTGCAAAGTGTGGATCATTGGCAAAAAGGTAGACCAGTATACCTACTAGAACACTAATCAAGCCAACAAGATGGAATGCTATCCTCCAACCAGGGATTCCCATGACTGTTACTGGAGCTATTAACAATGAACAGAGTCCACCAAAAACTGAACCAAAATTTGCCGTTAGTTGTAGCCAACCAAAGGCTGTACCACGATTATTGTCATCAGTTGAATCAGCAACAAGAGATTGGATTGCAGGTGTAACTATGGCAAGGCCGATACCATTCAGAGCTCTGGACACAGCCACCTGTTTGAAAAAAGCTGAATAACGTGAAAACATAGGCTGGGGACCACTGTACTCTTCCTATTGCTAGCTAAATAATTTCACACCTCATATGACTAAATCTTGAGTCCAAGAAATGGAAGGTACTCTTCCTTCTCTTTCATGTCAAATTTTTCTCAATTGAATCTTTTATGGACAACACAATCTACTCACTACTTGCTACACTCAATGCTATCTCAGTCAGAGAGCAATGCTAGCGAGGTTTTTCATTCCATTACTTTTTTACTTTTTACCAGTCATATGATGTTTTTGGACACAAACATAAAGTACAAATGTATCAAGTCAGTTGAGCAACATTGTCTATAGATATAAGCCTAGAGCCTGGATCATTTTCTTAGTCATGTTACCGATGAATATGGATTAACTCCATTTGAAAGGTTCACCTTGCCCAATGCAATGAATCTAAATGGAATCCTATGGAAATAAAAGAATCTTATATTCCCGCATAAAGTTCACTTTGTTCCTTTTCACAAACTTATTCCTCATATTATGGATCAAGGAGCTAAGAAGGAAACATGAAATGCAAAAAGTATATATTTCAGTATTTTGTTTTTTCTTAAATCAGGCCGAAGAACCAGTTCCAGCAGTACCAATCAATTATTTATCTTTTTTCCTTTCAGTTCTTTGGGAACAAGGGAAAGAACTTGATATTGAGACTGGAGACTCAGTGGCTCAACCACTGGACAACACAGCTGATGGTAGTACCCAATTGATCTAAGGGAACTCGTACGAACTATATTTCCAAATTTTGAGAAGCAAAAAAGGTTCAAACCTGAGACTGCTGCTTAAATTTCCATAAAAAACAAATGACATATTCCCACACCCAAATCCTTCCAATGGAAACCAGAATGCCACTGATTTCAAGGCATATAGGCCTCAGCCACTAGCACAGTGACTATCAAAACCAAATATAGAATACCCTAGGCGAATCGGCAGCATATAGCTCCATTCTCGGTTCAATAAACCAAAACAACGATAGTTCTAGTTGAAATTTCCAGCTTAAGGCCCTGGTCACTGCAACTTCACAGATTAAATTAATTGTTAACCGTACCTAACAATGGACAATTAGCCAAAACTGAGCCCAATTCAACTACATGACTCGGTCTACTTGACTCTCTCGTTTCCATCGCCCAAAAATGCAAACATCATCAAATAAACACCCAAGATTCCAATTTTCTTTCTTTCCCACAATTTTCCCAGAAACCAAACAATTCTCTCTTCTTCCTTTTTTTTTTTTGTTTCTTTCTTCCTTCTTTTGTCAGAAACAAAAACAAAAAAGAACACAAGGGAAAGGGGTTCCACCTGAAAGAAAGTGGAGGAGAAGCCAACAAGGAAAGTGGCAGCAGCCCAGAGGAAGGCACCAACGGCTATTACATGGGCTCGGTTGTACTTAACCGCGAAATAAGCAGCCAGAGGGTAGCAAGAAGACTGAACAATAGACCTGAGCAAAGTTAAGGAGCCAAGCCCAGTTGGGTCGGCGTGCAGGTCAGCACCCACCTCTTTATACACCCCAGGAAGCAACGACTCGTCGGCTCTCTCCATTATCCCTGCCAGATTCACCAGAATCAAGGTCACCGTCTCTTGCTTCATTTCCGCTTCTCTTTACCGCTCCACCACCCCTTTTTTTTTCCCGGGGGGGGGGTGGTGGTTCTTGATTTCTGAATCGGCTCTCTTGGATTGGAGGTGGCCCGGTTGGGAGAACCAACCAATCAAATTCAAAACGTATATGCCTTTTTCGAGCTCTGTTTACATCATTGGGCCTATCCAGCCTTGTCCATAATTGTGCACTGTCCAAGTCTTCACTTTTATACCAGTAAGTCATATAATATTCTCGGATTTTCAGTCAATTCATATATATATATATATATATATATATATATATATGTATATGAATGGTGTCCAGGCCTTTAGTTTTATATAAACCTATAAGTAAATCGTTGTGTTACAACTAAAAATGTACGTGTATGGTTTTTGTCAATGTAACATTTCTTCAAATTATTATATAAAACTACGGTCACTTTGATATATTAAAAAATAACACTACGTTATTCGCGAAACTTAACAAAACATGTCCATTAGGAAACCAAAGACATATTTGGATCGCTGTACTTGATGCAAATTGTAAACGGATTTCTACCGCTTAACATTCAAATATGAAAATAGAGAGGCATTCACTGCTCGAAAGCCAAAAATTCAATGGCACCACATCCAGAGATGGCTGAGATCCAGCGTCGGCGGCCGGCCCATTATATTGGGCCTCTCGGCGACTCAACTTTTAGATTTTGTGGGTCCAACTGGTTAATGCAACCTCCTCCGAATACCAACTTCCCAGAAAACAGAAAACACGCAGGGTGATGATGGAAGCGGATGGAGTTGAGGCGCACGGCAGAGGGATCCTCACCCGAAACAGGAGGCCATATCTTTGTGGGGGCTAGCAATTGCTGACCAGTGAGAACGGGGCCGACGCGACTTGCTTGTGGACCCCGCCATCGCCGAACGTCGACGGTCCCCCAATCAAACGGCTGTATCGCCCACGTGGTTTCCTCTTTTGACCGTACGCGTGTCGAGTTTACCTTGATTCACGCCTGTGGCAGGGGTCAGCGACCCGTGCGATGCGTGTCTTCTGTCATTTGCAAGCATGAGCTGCCAGTGACGTCTCGTTTGCGTCACCTGACAGTCGTCGGCCGGAGTCTGGGGCGAGACTTTAGACTACGGCCCGCACCTTTTTATTTATTTATTTATTTTATAAGGAGCCGAACGATGAACAGTGAACTTTTTTAATGGAAAATGAACAAAGAACTCTTTTCAGAAAAATATTATATCATTATCATCTGGCCATATTATATAGCCTGTAAGATTATTAAAACTATAATCATTTAGTAGCATGAAATAGACAAAATATTTATTGTATGTCACTGGATCTAAAAATAGTTATATATATATATATATATATATAATTAATAAATTAATTAAATTGTAAGTTATACAACAGAATACTTTTTTCTATTTATATAAATTTTATATTTTTTAAAATATCAAAAATTAAAGTTTTTAAAATAAAAGTATATGTTTTTAATCACAGGTGTCACGAGGGATTAAATGTTCTTTATTTTATTTTATTGTAACCGCTGTGTCCCTATTTACTAACGGTCCGTTTGTAAAAATAAATTATGTATAAAAGAAGAAAGATAGGGCTGAATTGAATTGATTGTAAGGACAGATTAATTAATTCAGAGTGTAGCTGTCTGGGATGGATGAATATAAAATTCACAAGAAACTAAAAATAGGAGTGTAGGTACCAAAAGCTAAATGACAGGAAACAAGACATTTGGCAGGGATTACGATTCCGTATTTTTGCCATAGGGAATATTATCTTTGTTAGTTTGGTTTGGGAAGAAGGGAAAATCTTTTTCCTGGAAAGAAGAAGAGAATAAGAAGGGAAAATCTTTTTCCTGGAAGAAGAAGAGAATAGAAACCCGACCCCCACTACCGGCCACAGCTAGGTGGCACTACTCGTATTTGCATGGGATCCTACAACAATTTCCAGCGGACAATATATTCCTCCTGCCCTCCCACGCTCCTTGCCATTATTCCCTGTACGCATACTAGCAGGCTACATGACTAAACTTCTCCATTCCAGATTTTTTTCTTTCTTTCTTCTGTTTTTTTTTTTTGAGGTCCATTCATTCCTGCTATTTTGTTACAAAGAAAAGGACAAAGAAAAAACTCTTATTAGAAAGAAAAGAAGAAAATATGTAGTGGAGGACATGTGGGGTTCCTGAAAATCACACCAGACCCACTGAGGGAGAGAAATGTCATGTCCTCATGTCAGCAACGACCCCATTAATTTTCGTAAAATTTTAAGCATCCATGTAGGAGGCTCTTTGCATTGCGACAGACTTTGTCGATGCTCTCCCTTCGGGCCTTGGGGAAAGGGGTTGGATACTTGAAATGAGATCGTGCCTTTTCACTTCGGACTTTTTACTAAGGACGACACTCTTTATATTGTGACCAACTATTATATTTTCCACCCATTCACGGTAGGGAAACTCAGAGGAAAATCAAATAACACTCTTTACATAATATTCATGTACAAGTGGTTTTTTTCCATGTTCCCTTCTTCCAAGTAAAGACTTTTCTCTAGTTTGCAACCTAACTGCAGCATCATCAGCATGCACCCGGGAGCCTGGGGATGAAGACAAGGCTAGGACCTGCCTACCTTATTTCCTAATCCCATCATTTACGCTAACTCCATTTCTTTAGTTTGATTAAGCTGTCAATCGTGCTTTATGCACATGTAACTTTCAAATCGTAAGTTCCATTCGGTCCATTTAACCGTTCTTCCTTACAAAAGAAGGAAGAATTGTCAAGGTAATGGGAAGACTCTAAGCCAAATGGTCTAAAATTGCAGCACCGGTCCAAGGCACGAGTCTTGTGGTCCGATTGTTGAAAGACCCCTCCTCCTCCTGCTTGCGTCAGATTGCAAGCTTCCTCCATCATTGCTTACGTACACTTTCATACACCAGTACAACAGATATGTCTAGAGACAAAATGAGAAAAAATGAACAAGTTTAACAAATAAAAAAAAGAAATTAACTCTTACAATGCTTGCTTATTCTAATTATTAATTTCCTAATTTGGGGGCAACTTTTTGATGCATGTACACTTGCATTATGCATAACAATGATTTATCGCATTTAGCACACAGATGTATGCTTTTTGCGACAGTAGTGGACATGGCAAGTTGAGAAAAAAAGGCTTAGAACTTTTGGGTTTGGCCTGAAACTGAGATAAAGTTAAAATTGTTAATAAAAGTGAAGTGTCTGTGTCCCAAAGATAACTCTTTTAATAAAAAGTTCTTTTAAAAAAACACAGATGCAGTTTATGATTTTATCAGTGATGGACAGACAGAGCTGAGAGACGATTGAGTGAGTGAGAAAGAGAGGGTGAATGGATAGAGAGAAAACAGTCATCATTGCTAAAAACCAGATTATTCTCTGGCGTGGGCCACCATGATTCCAAAAGAGCAAGTGTCACATGTCACTACACTTCCCCTGCCTCTCTCAATTGTGTCCTCATCTCCTTCAACTAGCCATAGCTAATCAACTTTCAACCCCCAAATTTTTGTTAATTATTGCGTACCGCATTTGGGTATAATGATTTTTCTTTCCTTTTGGTACCATTTTCCCTAATTCTTATGCTTAATTATTCCTTCTAGCAATCGGGATGATTAACACAGATTTGTTTTGTATTGGATTCTCTGTCTTCTTTCTCGTGCTACCCGATTTTCATGTCTATAATTACATGATCGTGCCTTTATTATCTCAACTGTTCGTATTACAATCCACAAACCTTTTTATGGGATAAAAGATACACCATGTGAATGAAATCTAGGACAACCAATTAACAAATGGAAAGGACATAGCGATCATTGGACTTCTTTTGCCTTTTTTTTTTTTTTTTTTCAATCTTCTTGTTATTTCGTCTATTAGTACCACTACTCCAATATAGACATTATAGAAAATCGATTATTGCTATTTAATCACACCCATTGATAATTGCATCACTACTAAAATACCCCTTCAGACACAAGCATTCGATTAGTTCTATCAAATTAAAAGTTTAAAACGTGAAAATGGTGACATTTGTCTTGTCCAGGGTACACCAAGTTAGGTATTCAGTGGTGTACTAGAACTAATTCTTAATATATCACATGACACAAGAGCCAGTTTAAATTTCAAAATTTGAAATTTCTTGTGGAAGACGTGCGAGAGGCTCATATTTCCTTAATTTGACGTTGAATTATTAATATATATATGCATAAAAAAAAAAAAAAAACAAAGCCATGTGAGAAAGGACTTACCCTTTTGAATCACATAGCTCCTACCGATTAGGCTCGGTCCACCAGTTGTTCAGATGCTTAGTTGGACCAATGGGGGGTACTAAGATTATTGTACAATTTCCTAAAAAACTTGGTTAATGTCATCTAATTTTGCTCTTTGACATTAAGAACCTAGACTTAAATGCATGACATGACATGGTCTAGTCTCTACACATACACGGTCAACAAATTAATAAACGTGTAGAGTTGATCACGGGCTCAAAATGTGTTAAATAATAAGTGCATGTTATCTGCATTGATTCTTCTTTTGTTTTTGGTTGTCAAATTAATAATTTATACGTTTGGCAGATACTATAGAGTTTCGTTTTCTCAAATATGCCTAGGAGCATTAACTTCTACAATAAAAAAAATTTGAGATTGCCCTAAAAGTTTGTTTGGGTGCTCGAATTCCTATATTGGGAAGAAAACAAGGATAGATTTTGTCTTCACCTTACGAGAATGGTCTCAGGCTGATTACATATTCAAATCTGTATCTAATGGCATGGTAATGGAGAATTAAACAACATATGTTTTTCTTTTCTTTTTTTTTCTTTTTCTCCACTGAAAAACAAGGAGCCCCGAAAGAGAAGATGCCTTCTTTAATTATTAGTTGTATCTCTGATGGAAACAGGATCTAAAATAAAGGGAAAAGATATGGGAAATTTCAAATTGTTGTTTATTGCTGCGGCAGCTGCGTTTTCCTCCTTTGGCACTATATTTACTCTGTTGTGTAATCTCCAACTAATAAAGTAAATTGCGTAAAAATATATGGAGTCGAATGAAGAACAAATTGAATCTTGTTCATTTCTTTGTTTTTTTTTTCCTTAAAAAAAGAAAAAAAAAACTCTATTACATGGATATATGAATTTAACGCATTATTGACACGCGTAAAACACTATTTAATATATATCACTCAAATTTATTGCCTTTTCATTTTACATTTTATATCGAACAATTTTTTTTTTCTTTTTTCAAAGATATGCATATTCATACACACTTCTCTATGTGCCTACTAATGTTTATGGTTATAACAATTGGTTATATATTTTAGTAAGTATTTGAATTTATTATCAGAATAACACTTCAAGTTATAATTAATTGCACATATATATATATATATATATAATAAATGCATGAAATTTATTGTCGGATACATATGACCTCCCTACCCATATATTCGAAGAAAAATGAAGATAAGCTTTGGGGACACTGCAAAGATGTTCTGCTTTCTCCAAACTGGAAGCATTGTAGGACATGGTGTCCACGGAAAAACAAGAACTCGACCACACAATATTAAATGGCAGCAAATCGTTCCCCAGCAGACAAGGCCTTTATTAACGCGGCACCGACCTATACCTTTTCCCTCAGATAGATGGATAAAAGTCCATACGACGAATAAAATTTTGCACAGAGGAACCACCTATTGAACTTTGCATATAATATAAGCTTTGCAGGGAGTAACCAAAGCATGTAAAGCAATTAAAACAATAGTTGAAGCTAGAGTGCAAACGGCCAGCATTGCAAGACTTTGTCATTATGCTACAGTATGATCTCTTGTAGATATTCTTAGTTTATGAATAATTTACCTTCAACTCGATTAAAATTAAAAAAAAAAAAAGATAAATTTAATATGCTTGTACAAATTGATGTGAAATACTATTTGAACCTTTTATTTATTGTCCTAGGAATCTCCTTAAAATCTCATTCTCCAATCCTTGGTAAAGGTCTGGAATTTATGTAACAAGAAAAAAAGTAATGAATCAAGAAAAAACTATACTTATAAAATAATGATAAATAAAATAAAGTGCAAAGTTTTAATGTGTGAACTGTGATGTCAATTACAACATAAAGAAAGGCATAACTATTTATCTCTACATAAATTGAACACTGTAGCGTCCCAAAATATGATGCCAAAGTTGTTGCAATTATTACTGGCAAAGATAGAATAATAAAGATGGAGATATGATACCACAATCTACCCATGCAGTGTTGAACTGTTGCTAAAATTATTCTGATCATCAAGATCAAGAACATCACCTCCTTGGCTTTATCATCACGGTAATTGCATCTCTCGAGATTAGCCTAGCTGCTTACTTCCATGCAATCTATGTATTCAACTGTTGAGCTTATTGATCTGCTATTCTGCTGAAGGGCAAATCCAAGGATCAACGTTAACTTCACCTCTTGTAGAAACATTCTCCAAACTCTTGTTGCCGAAGTTGACATCGAACGGCCTCAATTGACCTTGTTCCCTCCCGTGATCCCTCCACGTGTTGTCATTCCTTGTTAGCCGCATGATATTCCCTTCTGTTGTTGCGACATGAGTAGGTAATCCACCAAGGTTTGCATTCACATGTCCGTGGCTCATACCCAATTCTTCAAAAGAAGGCAGAGGCAAATTACTTGCAGTCGACTTTGCACCCAAACGTGCTGGCACATTAAAAGAAGAGTGGAGTGGTTGGGGTTGTAGAAGGGATTGAAATGGCAACATCTGATTTTGCATGTTTATCATATTTTGAGGTTGTTTGTTGGGTAGGCCTCTTAGATCAGAAGGTAGATGGTAGTTAATAGAACTGGGATTGGAAGAACTAGTAGTTGTGACTGCTGTACCTCTAATTGTATTGTCACTGTTAGAAGTTGTAATAGCAATACTAGCGGCATCCACCATATTGTTTTGATTCAAAAATGAACGAGGAGGAGACACAAATTGGGATTGTTGATGAACCTTTTGGGCAGAGGGACGTAGAGGATGGATAGATCCCAATGGTTCCAAATGGCCAGACCTCAGACCCAAGCCAGGCCCGAACAGGTCGAGCCTACGGGAATATGGTGAGCCGGAAAATGGTGGCGATGGGGTGCCCGTGAACTCCTGCACCATTGCCCGGAAATTGGAGGTATCCGTGGTGAGAACGGTAGTGGGTGCCCTCCGTGAAGCCCTTGTTCGCTTCTTGGGGTTTCTGGGGGCTACCCCTTGTTGAGTTTGATCAGAGGGTTGAGAAGCGCGTGCTCCATTATCATCATGTAGACCTTGACTTGATCCTTGATGGGCAGCCAAGATTGACTGACTTGACGATGAAGATGCTGACAAGGAGGAGGTCGAGGAGCCAGGGAGGTTGTTACCGAGGCCTATGTAACCTGCAGGGCGAGATCTTAAGCCTTCTGACCGAAAGGCATCGAGATTTAGCAAAGAGGAACTTGGAATTGGGTCTGATGGAGACTGAGAGAAAGCAGCACCAAGAATTGGTAGAGGATCATACAGATGAGGTTGCAATTGGTGGTGTTGGTGAGGTTGTTGTAGGTTTGATAGAGAACCAAAGTGGGCTGAAGGATTCAAGAAAGCTGAAACATTTGACTCAGCCCTCGAGTCATACTCCTCGTCGCCACCACCACTCGACGATTGCATACTGCCACTGCTATTCCTAGAATCCATGGCGTATGGCTCGAAATAGATAGAGAGATATATATGTACACTGGGGTCTCCAAGTTGCACTAAAGAAAAGAGGATGATCAATGATCCGGCTCTTTCCGGTGGCTAGCGCATGCAGTGCTTACGGGTGCCCCACAAAAGAGCCCAATTCCAGACAGCATACACACACACACACACACACACACACACACACACACACACACACACACACACACACACCTTCTAAAACAGCTTTTCAGAATCTATATATATGAAGCGTGATCTAAAATGGAGGCAATCTTTCTGTTGGCTTGAACAAATACCAAAAGTTTCAGCACTGAACAGTGAAAAAGAACAGAAAAATGCATACAGATCTTAATTAATAGTAAGAAGGCTATCATCAAGAGATGGAAAAGCAGAAAAGAAAGGAACATAGGAAAAGGGTAAAGAAAGATATGCACTTAATGACCTTTCTCTCTTTCTGTTTCCTCTCCTGCTGCCTCCTTCCATAGTACTATTGTAGGCTTGTGATTAGGGTTCGTGGTGGAGAAGGAAATGAAAAAAAAAAAAAAAGGAACAGAGAGAGAGAGAGAGAGAAATGACAGAAGAGAGAAGTTATTTAAGCCCTTTTTCCTAGTAGC
The DNA here is from genome assembly GCA_020883675.1 of Bruguiera gymnorhiza. Classification (NCBI taxonomy): domain Eukaryota; kingdom Viridiplantae; phylum Streptophyta; class Magnoliopsida; order Malpighiales; family Rhizophoraceae; genus Bruguiera; species Bruguiera gymnorhiza. The sequence goes on along the minus strand of JAIRCJ010001047.1, from coordinate 1,615,964 downwards.
CTCCAAAAAAGAGGCCTTAACAATTTTATTTCCCCCATATAAAAACTAAGAGTGCAGGGTGGAGTCTCCATCGGAGTAGAGAAAAGGTTGCCGGTGGCTGGCGACGGGTCAAACTCAAAAGTAAATATAAAGAGACAGATAGAGAAATAGAGATGGAGAGAGATGGCCAATAGGTTGAGAGTGTGAAAGGGAGAAAATGATGTGAAATTAAAGTTAGGGAAATACAGACGAAGATAAAGTAAAAAAAGAAAGAGGAATATAAATTAGGACAGAGTATAAAAGGAAAGCGTAGGTTCTTGAGCGAGATAAGCTAAATCATTATGAATTTTTTCAATATTATTATAATTTATTTCTTTATTTTAGTCTTATAATTTTATGTCTTATTCTATTTGAATTTATTTTTAGATAAAATTTATATTTTTTCGAAGTATATTCCATTTAGTTTTTTTTTTAACAAATTGACTAAATTCTATCTAAAAATAGACTTATTATATAAAACAAAAATTAAAAGTATAAAAACTCAAATGAGAAAATAAAAAATAATCTAATTATATTAAAAATTTGATAGAATTTTATGACTGATTTTAAACTCATCTCATTCTTGAGCAGCCGAAGTAAAGTCAATGTTACAAAATTCAATATTATCACAGCAAAGTCATTGTCACTGAAACCCAAGAAAAAAAAAACAAAAAGTCACTGTAACAAAATTCTCTATGTTTTGGTTCACATCTCGCACTAATATGATTCTCTTGCTCGAGAAGTATAATCATACCAACTGTTGAATATGATACGACGCAGAAAAAGTATCTCCATTAATTAACTCATAGATATAAATATATTAATATGATTATAATTAGAAAAAAGTTGTACCAAAAGATTCAAATTTTGTTAGAGACAGATAAAAGATACATCCTTTTAATATATAACCTTAAAGTATTAAAAAGTTAAACTTTTTGAAAAATGATTTCTCAAAGAATAATTTATTATTCATATAAAATAAAAATTAAAAGAGTGATTTCAATGAGTTTTAAATCAATAAAATTGAGTTTTTTTTTTTTTTAGCACTTCCCCTTCTATGATTATAAAGTTAACAAATTAAGATTTTCCACGGTTATTATATAATTAATATCCAGCCCATAAATATAAAATTCTGAATTGGGTCTCTAGGTAATTTTCTTTAACTAATGTACACAAATGTTTCACGAATTTTTTCTTAAGGAGATAAATGTTCTGCATATAATATTCTTCTTAGTTTCAACAATTGATCAATTACACATTAAAGATCTAATTGCTTTAATCGCTTTTATATATCATAATTTTTTATACGAACAGTATATGATGACAGTGATACATCAGCAGCTTAACCAAACCACAGCCTTTGATTAAGTCAGAGCTCGGAAACAAAATCCAAGTAATAATTATGCAACATCAGGGAATCTTTTACCAGCCTCGACTTCTATTATACATTGACATCCATAGTCACCATTGTTGTATTTTCCTCGCTGTGTATATTCTTTTCCCATCAAAACGTATAAGGCCTTTTGATTCATCAATCTAAACTGTTGGTGCTTGAGAAAGCTCGCTAGCAATATTAATAGGTCTAATTGCGCAGCTTCTGCTTTCTAGAGGCGAAATTGCTTTCCAATGAGAGGGGGGAAAAAATATATATATATATATATATATATCACGGAAAATAATTAATTGCTGTTATCTCACTTCTCCGGGCAGTCCGGGCTATATGGGGTGCAGACCACAAAGCTTCCAAAAGGCCCAGTGGCCCAGTTTTCGTCCAATTCCAAAACAGAATGAGACTACCTGGATAGGATAGTTTGCTTTGCAGAGGCCTTTTCTGTAAATGGGTTTTGGTCTTATTCTTCTTCTTCTTCTTAAACTGTTACTACAGAATTGTCACAATCACCGCCGCTTACTTAAATTAGCTAATTTTTGAGCTTTGTGTTAAGAGAAAAGGAAAGAATTTGAATTTTTTTATTTTTATTTTTTATATATGTATAATCTATATAACTCTTATTTCAGACTAAAAAAAAGAAAATAATTGTCACAATCAAGCCTGTACCCACTTCAAAGACCTGCCACAGCAGTAGGTTCCATATGGTTATTTGGTCGTTTCTCAGAATCATCCATCTTGTCTCTTTAACTGCGTATCTTCTTAACATTTCTTTTTGTCAGAAAAAATCTTTTTTGGAACAAAACAAAATCTAAAAAAAGAGATTCATTGTAACCAATTCCAATTGAATTTATGATTAAGGTTTTATTATTGTTGTTGTACAAATTTTGCTCTTTCCCATATGCAGATCTTTGTTTATGGTCCTGCCTTTATTATTACTACCTGCATGCGCATTGTGCGACCTGCAATGTTTCTTTTCTGGCTCTAAATTAGACACAACGGCTCCCTTTACTGCGAATCATGAAACTCTGTGCTAAATTGTAGTTCAAGTCAGAAATTCCATCAACTGCAGCTACAGGAAATTCTAGTCTTCTCCTCCCATCAGGCGAATGCTGGGGCTACAACACTGGCTTGCTCATATGCAAAATTATCATTACCAAGATGCGCCTTTTCCCTGATGAAAGGACCCCTGCTGTTGCTTACGCCAGTAAAGTTTCTTTCAGGAATGGCCACAAGCGGTCCATTCCCATGTGGTAACAGGTTTGTACCAGCGAGCCAGCGAGGGATTAATTTAGGATTTTGCTAATTAATTGGCACATTGCTCTTTGTATTTTCACGTGATAATTTGAATGTGTTCACTTTATATGGTTTGATTGGTTAAATTGTGTGATGTTGAATATGATACAGAATGTCTTCTTGTTGTGGTTGATCCTAACGCCAATCCTATCATGTGCATTACCCCGCACGCTCCGGAGAGAATTCAAGGTTCAAGGGCTATGGATCACGTGTCTTGACCACGTGTTTTCCTTTGCGTAAAATACACGTGGGTCCCTTTCTACTATCTCCGACGTTTCTCTGTTCTGTTCTCACTCTCTCTCTCTTTTTTCTCGTTTTTTTGGTTTAAGGCCCCATGTGCTAAGCTTTCCGCAATCTCCTGCGAGTCTTTCGATTCTTGAGCCTTCTATCGCAGGACAGCACAGGCCTCCTGCAAATTGCAAGTGCCGCCCCATCATCGTACATACCAATAAACGGGCGGGCAGCTATTTGGGCCTAAAGACTAATAAATCCACAATTGTATATATCTCAGCTTGTGTAGTCGACTACCCAAAGTATGAGGACAATCCAACAAAAAATGGGATTCGATCCTTCTTTTTGTTTGCTTATATTATCTTTGAGGAACATTGCGTTTTCAATATGGAGTGGTGTGGCCGTCCCCACACTAGCGAGTGTCATTACTAGCTAAATACTTTACCGATTAATCTAGTTTGACACACACTTCTTTATTTTATTTCAGTTCCTTTTACCCTTTAGCTAAGAGCAATGAAGATTGGAAATGAGATTTTCTGATTTTGGGGGCAGTAGAGCTAGGCATCTATTAATTGGATCGTCATCTGTTACCTATTAACTAGATTTATAAACTGATTATAGAAATGGAGTCAACAAGAAAGCCTGCGCTTAAATCCATCTCATACTAAACAAGGAAGGACGCCAATTTCGGCACATTTATAAATCCTTGAAAGTTGTGTACGGAGTTTGATTCCATATTCGATATAGATAGCGTTACCGGCTGTAGTGCAAACAATCGCTTCAATTCGAAGAAAGGAGATGACGCCTGCAAGCAACTAATGTAGGCGATTTGGCCTCATTATTAATCATCAAATTATGGCATGCGACACGGACATTTATTCGATTGGATAGAAATATTGAAATTAATCAAATAATCAATTGATATGTCATTTCTATTGTTATAGTGGGTGAAGCTCTCAACGCAATCAAATGTAACATTCATATACAAAACCATTATATGAATAGGAAATGACAGAGGTCTATACAAATGCAGTGAGAATTATGAATTGCGTAAATAAATATGAGAATATAAATATACAACAAAATGATTATAATTGTACTTCTGTGAATCTATACCTATTTACCTGATATTTTTGCTTCCTGAAATTAATCATTAGACTCGTAAGAAGTGCCAGTTTTGTAAAGCTTAAATGGTTGGCGGGGTTTGCAAATACAAAGAAAATGACCGAAAGGGAATTAACAATTTCCAATTGGCAAAAACTATTCTGTTGGGAGGCCTAAATATCACTGTTTCCAGCCCATGCTTATGGCATTTTTGGCGGAGAAACATTCCGCTCTGTTTGTTCAGATCTTCCGCATGCCGACGATTTAACAGAGGATAGAGAAATGGAGTGTGGATCTGCCTATTCTTTTCCCCCATAATTTAGTTGAAAACTTTGACTGCCTTCTCTAAAACTTCCTGTTTTGTACTTCCGCCCGGCCGCTTTAATGTGTGGAGTCTTCCTGTTTACTGATCCCTACATGCAAAAACAGAACGAGGGGGACCAGAAAAAATCTCTGATTTTGTCGGCAGAGAACAAAACAGAAAAGAGAGAGATATCTTAAGTAACCAGAACGTGAAAAGAATGAGAAACACGTAAGAGCCTAGACTTGGTAAGCATCCACTTAATTTCCTTTAATTTACATGCTCCCTTTCACCAACTTTTGCTTGCAGACAATAAACAAGTATTATTGGACATTCCTCTTGCCAAACCTCCAAAAAAAAAAAAAAACAAGAAGACAAGTGGTATTAATCTATTCTGCCCTACTTTTTATGCCATATCCAAATATAAATGCCGCCAATCCGATATAAAGAATCCTTTGACAGGGATGTTGAATTCGATAAATATGATTAATCCCATTCTTTGGTACATTAGAGCAAGTGCTGGTAGTGAACCGGTCAAATCCTAGATTGCCGTCCAGAGATGGGATGTTCTATGAGCCTGTGGCGTATGGCTCGTAACTTAAAAGCCGGCACCGACTGACGAAGACATATTGGACACATTGTTTTCAGTAACAAAAATACAAAAAAAAAAACAAAATAGAAGTGATATTTGCAGTATTGGGAAGGAACACTACACAGACATATTGGACATTATTGTACGTGGGGGCATCGAGACAGACTCTCTTTGTCTTCAAACCCATTTGCACGAATGTCTTTGAACTTATTTAACCCATACTACTGTCACACAATACGACGACGAATGACTGCTACCGTTATTCAGGTAGGGAGACGGGCAGCTTCCGAACCAGAAGGGCTGTCCTCAAATTCCTAACTGTCTTGAAGGGCCTGTCACTGCTTGAGAGAATTCATAGGATAGACCCAAAATAAAAAAAAAAAAGAAAGAATTATATGAACTTAATGGAATTCAAGGAAATGGACAACATAATCGAACGAGGGCGATCAGATTTTAGCTTGAGGCTGAATTGGCACATGATATAGCCGTGCGAAAAATTCCCACAACCATTTTTCATCTTTGGTTGGCTCACATGGACGATCTGTGAGATAAATTAGATTCAACACATTAAAATCGAGCACTAGATAGCCGCCGATAAAAGCCGCATTTAAGTGTTCGATTTGGCTTGTTGGGAGGCTGATGAAATCGGAACAAGTAATTAATTGGGGTTGGCACTCTTCTGACTAGCAAATTTATTGCATCGCGTTCTTATGAGTAGGTCTCCGGTTCTTAAAAGTCAAGATGGGAAGGTTCGTTAGCAACAAAAATAGCTATTTTCCTTTTTAATAAATCCCAAATCTTGTTCACAAATCTTCTTTCCATGATTTGAACTTAAACTTCTAACATGGATTGATTTTTCTTTTTTTCTTGGCCGGCCATTAATTATTTATCATCCAATACTAAAATCTGAAAGGTAATTGCATTGGGCCCACTGTGTTGGGCAGAGATGTACAAATATATGCTCAATGTGCAATCTTCGAACAGAAGCGCTCCTTTCTTCGTATTCTTCTTTCTTTTTCCTGGTTCTTCATTATTGTCATTATTAGTAGTAGTTTGGTTGAGTGAAGGGTGGGGCAAGAAAGGTGTGTCTTGTTAATTTTTGCATTAATATAAACCCGTAGGAAAATCGTGCTTTGGCAAAGAGTTTTCAACGATACAATTGGCATCTTTGTGAGCGAAAATGCTATCTGCCTGTACACAAATTGTTTTGATCTCTTTCTAGTCGAGACACCAACTCTCGAAATCTTGAAAAGATATTAAAGTTGGTTTCGCTCTATAGACTATTGATTTTATATATATGTACATATCCCTCCTATTGCATTGAATCCTTCACACTCAAGCCAACCATTGAGACCCATTTCTCTCCGTTTGAAACTCTTCTGGGATTTGTTCAGCTGAAGAGGCAATAGGTTTGTAGTGAATCATGACAGAAGTGTCCAAGTATTCTCGTGACGGCCAATTGGGTTGTGGCCTGATAGGGGCAATATTCGGTCGCCGTAGCTTCCATATGCGACAAACTTCTGTAGATTCACTGCTTACGGAAAGAAGCGACAAAATCATTGGTAACTTGAAGAAGCCTCCAGTCCATAATTCAAAGAAGCAGCAGACAAAACATTGTACTGCCTCCCATGAACCTAATTTGTCTAAATCTTCACCGAGAGTAGACGGAAAACTCTCCAGGAGGCACAGTTTGGTCCCCCCAAATCCTCCGGTTTCTGGTCAGAAGAATGAAGGCAGAAGAGCCTCGAATTCTTCGAGAAGCTCAGCATCATCTTCGTGGAGTTCGGTTCAAACAAATTTATCACAACCCAATGAGGCCAAGCCAAGGAGGGAACCCAATAGTGACGCCAGGGAGCTTATTCCTGTCGCCGCAACAAATGATAAAAAATCCAGTGACGGCAAATCTTTGTTTCGAGCAACTTCAAGCAATTTATTGCTATTAGGCCAATTGGGCAACCTGTCCCAGCAGGGAAATGGGATTGTCGGTAGTGTTCACAGGAATCCTCAGGAAGTAAAATCAACACCCGGGGCCAGTAAAGACCGTCGCCAAATTGGTGGGAATGGAGTCATGGGCAACATTTTGAGGCAGCCAAGTGTGAAGTCTCGACAGTCTCAAGGTCTGATGACTACGAGGGATCCTGAAGTCCTGAAGAGCCTTGGAAATGAGAAGTACAAACAGGGAAATTTCAAAGAGGCCTTGGCTTTTTACGATCGATCAATTGCTCTTGATCCCAGTAAGGCAACGTATCGATGCAATAGAAGTGCAGCTTTGATTGGATTAGGCTGTCTTGTAGATGCTGTCTTCGAGAGCAAAGAGGCTATTAGGATTGATCCTTCTTATGAAAGAGCTCATCACCGCTTGGCAACACTATATTTCAGACTGGGAAAAGCAGAGAAGGCATTGTATCATTACAAATTCTCAGGGTCAATTGCCAACCCTGAAGACACTGCTCAGGCGCAGGCTCTTCAAAAGCACCTGAAAGGGTGTATAGAAGCTCGAAAATTAAAAGAATGGATCACTTTACTGAAGGAGACAGAAAGTGTAATTTCCTCAGGCGCTGATTCAGCTCCACAGGTTGGCACTCTAAGCATAATTTCTTGTCTATTTATGATAAATGGCAAAAATTACTGTGATCCCTTTCTTACTTCATCGTGTATAGGTATACACGATGCAAGCTGAGGCTTTACTGCGGCTGAACAGACATCAAGAGGCCTACGCTGCCTACCAAAAGGGGTCTAATTTTTCGATAGACTCTTTAACCAAGCTCTTTGGACCGGCGGGTTCTGCTCAGTTCTTAACGACGGGGGCAGAGATTTACATGGCTGCCGGCAGGTTGGTAATAAATCATTTCCAATTCCAAGTCGAGCAAAAAGCTAAGAAAAGAGAGGCAAAAAAAGAGAACTAACATTTTGATTAATAGGTTTGAAGATGCTATTGTGGCGGCTCAGCAAGCTGCTGGACTTAATCCAAGCAACCAGGAAGTTAGCACCGTGGTAAAGAATCTTAGAGCATTAGCGTTTGCAAGATCGAACGGCAACTTGCTTTTCAAGACGTCAAAATTCGCCGAGGCCTGTGTTGCTTACAGTCAAGGACTAGAACGTGACCCGCACAACTCAGTTTTGCTGTGCAACCGAGCCGCTTGCCGATCCAAGCTTGGCCAATTTGAAAAAGCCGTGGAAGATTGTACGGCAGCTCTTCGCGTCCGACCCTATTATGTCAAGGCTAGGCTAAGACGGGCTGATTGCAATGCCAAGGTAGTTTAATTTGCACCCAGTTGAGATCTTTACTTAATTTTTTTTTTTCCCTTTTTAACTCTTCCCAATTTAATTTGGTCATTGCGTGATCAGCTTGAAAGATGGGAAGCTTCCATTCAAGATTACGAGGAATTGATAAGAGAGAGGCCAGCTGACGAGGAAGTGGGCCGGGCCTTGTTCGAGGCCCAGGTCCAGCTAAAGAAGCAACGAGGTGAATCCACCGAGGACCTCCAATTTGGTTCTAATTTGGAGTTCATATCAAGCAACGAACGGTTCAGGCTCAGACACTTGGTAACTTCTTCTGGTAAATAACCTGTTTGTTAACCATTGAAGTAGCTATATTTTGTCACAAGTGTGTATAAACTACAAGATACTTATTTTTTCTGTTCATTCTTTTCTACTGCGTAATTGACAGGGATGTCTGTGGTTCTTTTTTGTAGAAGAGACAATAATAAGCAAGCCTTGCAGTATATGGAACAAATTTGCACTAAATTCCCATCCGTCAACTTTCTCAAGGTTGGTTTGTATGCAAGCTTAGCGTGGATTTCCCATTTTAAACTAGATCAAAATTAAGATGCAAACCGGGTAAATCAGTAACAAGCTCGGGCATGTTTAACAGTTGTCTTGGTGTTATCAGGTGGAAATTGAAGACCAAACCTACTTGGCAAAATCGGAGGGCGTGACGTCTCTACCATCCTTCAAAATATACAAGAATGGGTCACGGGTCATAGAAATTCCAGGCAGCGACGGAGAATTGTTAGAAAAATTAGTCAGACTGCACGGCAGTTGAAAGAAGTTTTCAATTTTTCACTTGTAACTTACACGATGCCATTTTTTCATCATGACAAAGAAATGGCATCGGCTAAAGAATCTCCAAATTAATTTTTTTTTTTTTTTTGTTTTTTGTTTATTGTATAGGCCTAAAAACCTTTGTTCACCTCACCATTCGTTAGAGGCCGAAATAATTTAAGAGCCCAGGCCCACTGTCTATAGGAGAAGAAAACAAAATAGTAAGGGGTGCCAATCAACTATAATTTATTAATATTAAAAAAATATTCAAAATTAAAATTTTCAAATTTAAATTTTAATCACAATTAATAAATAAAAAAACCATGTAAAAATATAATTATTAAATTATAAATACCATAAAACAAGAGTTGTAATTAATTTTCTAAAATAAATTAACTGAACTCATAAAAAGATATTTATTTTGATGAAGTAGCTGAAATGACACTGCGGCAGTGTGCCTTAACGCAGTGGCTCATCTTTTCTCCCTCTGACCCCTTACAAGACCCCAAAAATAAAAAAAAAAAGAAAAGAAAAAAAAAGGGAAAAATACAAGACATAAATGATAACAATAACGCAATTTGGGCTATTGTCAAATGGATCGCTTGTTTCCCTAAAACCAAGGAAACTAGGTGAAAACAATTGTACCATCTCTGAATGGTTGCTCCTGAATTGGACTAGGTAATGCACTTCTTTTTGTTCTTTTTTTATCGATTGTTTTGTATAATATAATATAAATTAAATCAGATAAAATATAAGGTGCCAGATTAAACAGATGGAAAAAAAATATAAGGTGAAGAACTCATAAATTAAATACTAATCTGACAGGCAACTACTCCATGTTACATGTTAATTTCTTGTACTGAAAAGAGTTGAGAGCGTTTCTTTTAAATATTCTATTTCCCAAAAATGACTCTTGGAAATACCGGATGAAATTTATAGGAAATAAGTCAGCATTTTCTTGATATAGTGTAGAAATTTTTTACTGCCTCCGGGCCAGATTTATAAATTAATAATAAAGGATAACCTTGGTACCGTACCCCTTCACCCAACAAAAAAGGTGTAAAAAAAACCTTGGCACGTCTTCCTGCTCTTTCCGAAACGACGTCGCAAGATGTCGATTTATTCTTATGGGCTGTGCACGGGGATGAGAAAGGCTCACATCCCGGCATTTTCCTGTTTCCGTCTCCTGTACCGTACGTTTCCAATGCACGTTATGGGCTTGGGCTCCTAACGTAACTTATGCCCCAACAAAACAAAGCTTGGCTGCTTTTATTTTATTTTGTTTATTCAAGAATTTATTGAATTATAAATTATATACCGAAGGTGTTTATATTTTTATAAATTATATATATATATATATATATATTTAGAACATGAGATCTTAAAAAGAAAGGTTGACATCTTTAATTATTAAAAATATTTCCTTAACAGCACAGCTTTTTATCTCTCAAGAGTCACCGATTGACGAGAAAGTGTCTTTTTGAACCAAGGAGAGGCCAGGCTACACAGAAGACATATATTGTTGTCTCCATGTGATCTACAATTACAACAATTCTCGGATTTAAGATTTTTTTTTTTTTAACCAACGAAACTAGTTTAATAGGCCACAAGAACATAGCTCGGGAGAAAAATTAAGAATTCAACTCTCACCTCTCTCAACATTCACCACAATAATGCGGGCATTGCAGTCCGGCGGTTTTTTTTTTTTTTTTTTGAACTTGTACTCTTTTTTCTTCCAACATCAAACAAATTAATTACAAGCTAATACATGTATTAAGGAAAAAAAAAGATTTGAGACCTTTTTGACTCCTTGGTTTGAGGGCGTTGAATGAAAAGTCAAATTCCCAATTGGGTAACATCCATCCCTTGAAAGCTACGCCAATGATGCAAGAGAGTTTGAGATCGCAGAATTCGATGCATGTGCGTACATCTACATGCTTACCAGCTAATGAGTTTTGTTTTGTGTAATCCATTTGGACCTTCTGGGGATTATCCCGTTCCAAAAGTGGTGGAAAGGCCCATGGAAATTCCTAAGGCAGGCTAGATCTACGATCTTCTGTTTAGCTTTTTGGGCCTATGGTGGAAATTTTCATTCGGTCTAATTTTTCGTCCAGCGCAACACGAGGACAAGAAATTCCGAATAGGCACATACAAGCAAATCCAAGAGTCGGAGAATCAGGATAAAATTGCATGTGAGATTGTGGCCGTCACAATTGTCTCTACACACGCACACGTGAAAGATGATTGAAAGAAATATAAATGCTTTTGATGAAGTTAATAAATCGACTATCAACATCATCTCTGAAACACGGTGAAGAAAAGCACTCAGTGTCAAACAACAGAAGCATATCAGACTCTCGACTGAGGGATACAGGCAGGACATTTACAGACAGGGAAAGGAAAGAAAAAGCTGTACAACTTTAAGTACAAGTTGAAATCTTAACTGGAATAAAACATGGGAAAGGAAAAAAAAAAATAAATTGGGGAGCTATAAATTGATTAGGATTGGATTTCACCGCCCCTCACCGTAAAATCTGAAAGAAGGAAGAAAGTTCTCTTGGAAGGCAGTGCACCAAAATTATTAAAACAGGGAATTCAAATTAATTGAAGACGCCAAAATGTCAGCCGGAAATGACTGCAGTACTAATACCAGAGCCACCTGTATCATCTCTTCCAGCTTCTACTCCTGGAAAAGGGATCCGATCTCATTCCACCCACAACCCATGTTTCTTTGGCTATGTCAGATGATATTTTGTAGAAATCGGAGTCATTTCTCATAACCAGCAAGCTCTCTTTTTTGTCATTTCTTTTTTCTTCCTCCATTAAAGTCTTCAGATTTTTCCCTTTCTTCTCTTCCTTTTTTATATTCTCTTCTTCTTCTTCTTCTTTCTCTTCTAGCCAGCTCTTAGCTGGGGCAGACCTACTGCGCATAAGCAATAGAGCATTTTGGGGAGGAACAGAAGGTGCAGCGACGAGGGACTCATCACCGTAAACTCTCTGTTTCTCTTTTTCCTCTTCTCTGCAAAAACCATTGTTTTGATTCTCTTGTAATACCATGAACCATCTAGAGAATACAGTTCTTGAAGCCGCCCCTTTTCCATCATTTCCCTCACCTCTAACATGGCTTCTTTGGAGTTCTTCTTCATCTCCTTCTTCGTCATCTTCATCATCATCAGTGGTATTGTCTGATTGAGGAAAGGATCCAAAGCATCGAAAATCGAACCTTATGCTCCTTAAACATGTCAAGAATTGCATCACCTCTTTCTTAAATCCAAGTGAATCCATCCAAGTTGATCTTTTCTTCTGTTTCCTCTCGTTGTGAATTCTTTCAATCTCTTCCATGACTGACTGCCAGCTCTTGCAAGCTGTGTTCTTGTGCCTCACTTTGATCTGCCCAACACAGGTAACCTTTGGTGAGGTTGGTTCTGAGATATCTGAGCCAAGTTGCTTGCTTTTGGACCATAGGAGGGGGCTGGCTTGACCAGCACCAATTTTAGTGCTGGATTTCCTTGTAAGATGGTGTTGTTGCTGCTGCTGCTGCCGGCGGTGGTGGTGGGGATGGCGACTGTGGTGGCGCTTGCTGGGCTCTGGTGGTCTTGCAGGACTGCATATGGGCTTTGGCATTAAGGCTAAGTGGGCTCTAGAAGGGAAACAGACTAGCAGATCTGCTGATTGTGCTCTTCTGCCTTCTCTTCGTTTCATGTTGATTTCTTTCTTTTCTCTCGTTCTTTCAGCTCAGCCTTCTTTGGCGAGATCTTTGAAGTGGATGAACCGTATGGTTTTGGGGTTTTAAGGTTTCATCGGGTGGATGGTTTAAAAGAAAGGAGGGAAGAGACTGACAGCTTTCAGTTACTTTATTCGCCTCAGCTTGTTCAATTTTCTAACACTCATTTTAGCTGTCCTGAGCCCCCTTAGAAATGGGGTCACAAGTGAGCTTCTTTCGTAGCCTTTACTTTTTTTTTTTAATGCTTTGCCAAAACTTAATAGAAATTAAATAAAGGAAGATGAGCAGAAAGCTAGAGACCCACGAGCATTGTCTCATGATCCAATGATAACCCTCAACTTGGGACTTAATAACCCCATTAGCCAAATTACCCTCAACTTGGGACCTTTCCCCTTATATCATCAATCAAGTAGCTTTATGCTTGCCAATATAGGGCTGCCATTGTATCCAGGAACTGAATTTGCATCCCGTGGAACGAAATTAAAGCAAAAGCAGATATAAAAGGGTTATTTTAGAGTCAAAGAATATCAGTTTTCACGATAATACAAAAGGCACACCGAAAGCTTCGACAGGAAAAAAAAAAAAATTGCAATAAGTAAAGTGAATATGCAATAATGAAGGGTATAATGCATGCACTTGAGTTCACGGGGGGATGGCCCCCGCCAACCACCATATATTACGTTAGGATTGGCTCTCTTTCTTTTCCTACTAATGAGAATATGTAAGCCAAGATGATACTGCTTGGCTTGGTGCTATTGTGTTATGCACCTGGGAAACTCCTTTTTGACAAATTTATCTTGTTTGATTTCCTCTGAGCATTTGAAGAATGATTGTAGTTTGGATTAGAGAATGACTGCAATTCTGCCGTTTCTCTGCTTTCCTTTTTTCCTCCGTGTTCTGCAAACATTATACCCAGATGATAAATCAAACTTCTGTTCAATTTGCTCTTTACATGAACACTAATTAAGTTGCACGGGAACTCGTTGGGCCTTAGCTGGAACCAATTTACTGAAAGTCACATCTTGCTCCTTAGAAATCACAAATCTTCTAGTGGATGCACTGCTACAAGTGACCAAACCTACAAACACAATCCAGGAGAGTAAATCTATCATACAATTGAACGATCAAGTTTTGTTTAAAATTCAATCTCCAATTCTTTCGAACGAGATTTCCTCTGAATGAGCTTCCATAATGACATTTATAGTGCTTTAGAAGCCACAGAATTAGTTTGTCCAGTGCCTCCATAGAATTACTAATAGAGGAGGGCTGGCGGGCAAGTGATGGGAGAAAAGGACGGGCTGTAGCAAATGTCTCGATCAGCTGGCCCCTGATGACGATGTACCAACTAGACCTTTGCTTTTTCTGTGAAACTTTATGGAAAAAGGGTTCAAAAAGCATGCGGGCCGAGCAAGTTAAGCCTAATGCCTATCACGGACACTAGAATATGTAGCAAGTCTCACTATAAAAACTGTACTTCCATTCATCAACGAGACATGGTGGGGATTAGAGCAGATGGTAGGGATGGATGGGGATTAGAGCAAATGTTCCTACCCTTTCCGGTCATAATTGATAGCAGCATCTCTACTCTATCCCCTTAGCTCGTGCCTTTTCTTTTAGTTGATCTTGGATGGTCGCGTTTGTGCAACGAATATTTCGTTGGAAAGAATTTGCTTTAGGACATTTATCCATCTTTATGTACTCAAATGCTCCTGTCCGGTGGTTGGAATGGGGCCTAGGTAAGTTGAATTTTCCGAAAATAACTTCTGGGTTTTTTCGGGGAAGGAGGGCTTTTTTATTTTTTATTTTTTTGTCCAAGCAAATGATGCAATTGAGCAAAATTAAACTAGTCCCGTGCTCCATAAGTACATGTCATTTCAAATATGGATTTTAGCGATTAGAAACAAAAGATCTTAAATAGTGTGAACGAAAGCGAGGAGAAAGAAATTGGAGAGGATGAAAGACATGACAAGATGGTAACTTTCCTTTTAATGTTTGGATTACCTTGAATTTAATAGAAAACAAACAGAGTACTGCTCAAACAAAAGAAAAAGAAATTACTTTCTTTTGATTGGAAATGAGAGAAAAAAGAAAAAAGAAAAATATGTAAACTTAAATTACATTACTATCTTGTAAATTATTCTTAAATATTTAAAAAAAAAAAACGACAAGAATATAATTGTATATAAAAAATTTACACTATTTCCTTGTCTTCTCACCAATTTCGTAAAAAATTCTTTGATATTTTTTTTCTACTTTTTCTTCTCTATCCAAATATGAGAAGATTCTTTGACATTGTAATTTTTGTTTAGTTGTTTTCTTTCTTACCCTTTTCTCATGATCCAAACACATTGTTAGACTCTTTGCATGGGCATGTCATTGTTTTTGTTTTTTTTTTTTCTCCCTCTTGCCAACTCTGCGTTATATTGGCGCTAAAAATTCTTATAATTTCTATCTTTATTTTAAAGTAAAAGCCTCGTTCATGAGATGATTTTCAGCCTTTAAAATTTAATATTGTATCATTTTCAAAAAGTAAAATTTAATAGCGTATCATTTCAAAGATTAAGATTAAAAACTTTTGATGTGTTTGGCATTGGAAAAATAGATTTCAAAACAAGAAATTGTTTTCCAAAATTAACCTCCGCAATGGGCATGTTGGCACTCGGCATTCGCTCACAGAGCCATCTCTCAAATCCCGGCCCGTACGGAAGTTCCTCATACTCACATTTTAATAGGAAACGCTAAGGCCGTCGCCTGCTGGGCCTTGGGTATGCATATGGTGTCAACAGGCCAGGCCCGACAAACCTAAAATCCTTCTTTCTACTTCCTCTTCTTCTCCTCATCCTTTTTCAATTCATTATTACTCAGCGAACCATCAAAAGGTAATTAATTGCTTAACTTTATATATATCTATATATATAGTTTTCCAACAAAAGTTAGTTAATTAATAGGCCTCATTAGACGCGCCTACATGTAATTTAAGGTTTTTTTTCTCTCAAATTCCTCGTTGATGTGTCGTGTCCTTCTCCAGTTGAATTCCCAGAAAACCGAAACCCCACAATAATAGCCAAATGAACTTGAGGGCTTGCACATGGCTAGACAGGAAATGCCCGAGGATTCCTGACCGTTTAATTCCGGAATTTGTTTAGTTCAACTAATGACTTATGACACCATGCAGAGTTAGCATACTGGGCAGAGTGTAATTGAAGTGACAATATTCTATCCCCCCCCCCCAAAAAAAAGAGAGAGAGAGAGAAAAGAAAACAAATGACAATGTTAAGATAAATAGGAAAAAGTACGAAGAAGGATCAAACAAGAATACAAATACATTCACTGTTATATGGAGGCGGATTGAAGCTGCCGTTTGAACAATTTAGCCCCGGACAATGTTGGCCCGTGGATTTAACAATGAGGAAGAGTGATGAAATCCCAATAGGAGGAGAAGTGGCAAAGGAGGGAAAGGCCTAAAATGTCCGAGGATAGAAGGGAAAGAAGAATTACTGCATATGATAGATAGTTTGACCCAAAAAGAGACGAAGGAACGATAGTTATCCATGTATCTGACCCTGACGACTTTAAGATCAGGATTTAATTGAGCTAAACTGAGTTGGATGCGGACGTTTGTTTAGAGTAATCGCAGAATGATGACCCATCGATGCATTTTTCTCATGGAATATGATCTGACAGCAAGCTCCGGCATATCAGTGACAACCCCCAACACCTACCGTGGTATTGGTCCATGGGGTCTATTTTGGCTGTTAGCTCCTTCGGCCGCATTCCATTTTCTATTGCATCTCTCAAGGGGCCGGGCCTGGTTTTTTCTTTGCTATGAATATGATGGTTGATTCTCGATTTAACATCTCATGTTGCGCGAAAGAAAGATGGTCAATTTCTGTGTGCAAGCTGCTTACCAATTTTTCAACTGAGAACTCTGATGAAGATCAATTCAACGCATGATTTACTGGCATAGATAGGAACGAACCATCAGGCCTGAAGCCATTGTCAGTGCAATGGCGACTGAAATTATGAGGAGAAGGAGTCAAGAAGGTTAATGTAACTTAATTTGTTCCGACTTGGGATCACGGGGCATACTTTGGGTTGTTGCTATTGCAGACCGTGCTCATTCCACTACTTTGCGGTTAAAATACAGTTTTTTTCAATTATGGCAACGCCATGTCATACTCGCAACGTTCACGTGCGCATTCAATTTCCAACGAAAACCACTGGTAAAATTTAACTACCTGAAGGAGATTAGGGTCATAGAGAGTACTTTTTGTGACTTCGGCCTCGGTTCGCACAATTCCATGCCCGCAGCTTGCAGAAGCTGTTGGCGCGGGGAGTGATTTAATTGTTGTCTTCACAATCTTGTCTCCTGGAAATTGGTTGTGCCAAGGAAGTGTAACTCAACCATTAATTTATTCCATGAGGGCATTTTAAATGGCTACGAGTCAATGCTCAACGTCTACCAAATATGGGATAAAATTCTTCTGCTTTAATAGACCGGCATGAGAAGATTGCAATTAGTTTCTCAATATTGCAAATTCTCTTTTCATTTTAGACAATCTTACACGATGGAACTGATTATTTAAAAGGAAGTCTTAGGGTCTTTAAAAATAATAAAAACATAAAAATTCAACCTGTATTCTTACAACTGTTGAACACTTACTTTTATTTCATTACCATGCGAATATTATTATCCTTTGCTTTAGAAAAGAGAGGAGGGAAGCTTTATGTTATGCACAAAGAGCGACTTCAAAATACAAGTTAGGAAACAGCAAATAAGAAACAAGGCAAGTGGGCAGCTGGCAACCTCCAGCGGTTCAACCTTTTTTTTTTTTTTTTTCCCTCAGGAGAAGTCCAGCGGTTCGACTTTGATTAGAAGGAGTTCATTTCCACTAAATAGCTCTTACTCTTGACCAGCGCCTCTACGATCTCCCCGTAGACCCCATCCCCAAACGCCCCCATTGCCAACTCTGTATCCTCCACGTCAGCACCGCCACCAAGACACGGCCTCACCACCACCAGTGTGGCGCCCTCCACGCACGCCCCATTCTTGAGCTGCACCCTGGGCTCGTGCCTCATCCTCATGCTCACGCTCGGCACCACCGTTCTGCTCTCCTCCCACTCCCACCCTTCTCCGCTACGCGCCGCCGTCTCCGACCTACAGTCCGCCAGACCCTCCTTGTCCATCACCACCGTCCCCTCCCCGTCCCTGTCCTTCAACACCAATCTCCGCATCTCCTTGTGCCCTTTCACGACCTCCTTCAACAGATAATGCCTCGCCGATGCGGCAATCAGCGCGCTTATCGTCCATAGCACTCTCGTTTTCAGACCTCCCGCGAAATCGACGTCCACGTCGGCGCGATCGCCTCCCGTCGCCGCGACAAACCCGAGAATCACGCAATTCCTCAACGTCTTCCCGAAGTCCGCTCTCCACCTGACGACGACGCCCTTCTCTAACTTCAAGTCGCCGGCGGGGAGCTCGATTTGGAGGAATCGGATCCGTTCGAACTGGGATAAAATCTGAGCCGGAGATGTCGGGGCTTGGGGCGGGTATCGTGCGGGCTTGGGTTCGTCGGGGAGGAAGAAGTCGTGGAGGGATTTGAGGAGCGATCTGAGGAAGGCGAGGAGGAGCGAGTCAGAGCCTGACTCGGATGAAATGACGCAGTCCACCTTCAGAACGAGCGATTCGGTTTGCGGGACGAGCGAGTTGAACCGTTTCGAAACGGATCGACAGCGGATCAGGGTCTTGATGTCGGAGACGGCGTTGAATATCAGGAGGATCAGGGAGTCCGGCAGGCGACCGAAGCCATCCATTTCCATTGTTGCCGTATAAACAACGTGTACTTCAGTAATTTGATCGGACAATAGCCGAAGGAATCTTTATTACTGTGTAGGAAGCTTGTGTTTGGTTGCGTTGTTTCTTTGTTCCAGGTGAGAGATACTCTCACCGAGACCTGACCTTTTTATTCAAGGTTCAGGTTTAAAGGCACTGACGGCCTTTTTGTTTTTCCTTTAATTTTATTCATTTATTAATTATTAGTAGCGATGATTTTTATTTTTTTATTTTGAGGATTTGAGAGAGCCAGAGAAGCGAATGAATTGGGCGTGTGTTTTGAGAGACAGAGAGAGAGAGAGACACAGACACAGAGTTGCTTTCTTCATCCGGACCGTTGAACTCGATGGAATCGTGGGGCCTACTGCCCCTTATTATAATAATTATGCTTCGTTTTTTTTTTTTCTTTTTTATAGCTAAATTAAAAAAAGTTTAGGTGTACGTAGCCGCACTGACGGCTCTTTGTCAATGTTCGTCTGGTCGGGAGCAACACGCACATTGAAGGCTGAGACCTATATCGTACTTTCTCTTCCTTTCGTGATTCTGTTTATTGTCCATTTAGTTTTTATCTTTTATTTTTTTTTAGTTTAATTGACAGCAAAATGATATTTGAATTTGAGATTTTTAATTTTAGAAATAATTTTATTACCATAAAATTAACCCTAATTAGTTTTAGTTTTTAATTTATAACGTGAAAAATCCCCGATTATAAAATTAAAAGAGCCCATTTTGGGAAAGCAAGAAAGAAATAAGCAGAATTGTGCTCGCGTTATTATTTATTTATTTTGGTTTGTTCTGTCCACTGGAGCTGCAGCATGGCAGTGGGCGTGAGGGGGCAGTTTAGGGTTAGACTGGAGGTTCGAAATCCTAACCTGACACCGTCCGGACTGATGCGGAAAATCCAAAAAAACGTGGCTTACAATAAATTAAAGAACAACCAGAAAAGGTAAATCAGGATTTAACAACACAAACCCTAGACCCAAAATTCGAAGGAACACGAATCTAAAGTATTCAAGATGGATATGGACGCTACACTCCAGAAGAGGAAGGAATTGGGAGTGATAAGTCAATTTGAACGCCACAAAAAGAAAACCTCTTGATAAGTTCTTTAGTTCTTAAAAGAACCGAAGGAGAAACCCTTACTTTCTATTTCACTGAAAGTTGTCTGATTTCTTGATTGTCTGATTTCTAAAACTTACAAGGGGTGCCTATTTATAGGCTAAAATAGCAGTCCTAAAGAAGTATAAATTCCTAATTAGGACAATTCTTTATTTAGGCGGAATTCCTATCTAGGTACAAATTCTTATATGGAAAATAAACTCCTAATTTGGAGTTACTACTATTATTAGTCCTAATACTTTAATTACTCTAATAATATTAATAAGACCTGAACTCTCTTCCAAGTTTAAATTCGCACCATTTGAAGTTGGGTTGGCCTGAGCATTCTGAATCAGCCCATTTAGTACTTCTTTAATCTTTCTGACTTTAACTCGTATTATTGGACCTTCTGAAATAGGCAATGGATCTCTTGTATCCATTGAAACCTTCCACCCTTCATCTCTAGGATTCTCATCACGGACAAACCCGGTCGTCCGTGTTAATGTTCAATTGATGGGGTCTAGGTTTGCAGTTGAGAATTTATTTCGACAGGGCAGTCCAATGGTGGCCCTATGGCTGAGTGGCTCTATGTGCTAATATCTTGCATTTGTTTCTCTTGATACGTTGTTGGCTAACGATTATCATCGTCGCTGTGATGGCATGCATTGGTGGCGTTTTAGACCTATTAGAACGCCATATTTTAGAGAACTTATGTAGGTTATAGCAGTTGGCCCCAATCCCTTTTTATTAAGAAAATCACTTTACCTGAGTGTAGGTGGAACAGACACAAATAAAAATAAATTTTTTTTTAGAAAATTTGATCAATTACTTCATATTTATGATTTTCTATGTTTCTTTGAGGTTAAGTTAACTAATTTTTTAAGTTTATTAAATTTATTGTTAAGCAACAGAACATTAATTTATCCATTCGTGGGGTTTTATTTTATCAACAATAAGAAAGAGATGTTGTCAATTATTCATGCATACGTGGCCAGTTTCATACTATTGAATTCAGATTTCAGATATGTGTTATCCTTTCACGCCAATGCTTCCTAGCTAGGACTGTGATATTGCTTTTGATTTGTTTTTTTGCATTTGACTCTTTTAATTATAGATAAACATCAACAGCTTGGTCCCCACTCTCTTGTTCATCCACTCGCAAGCATGTTTTGGATTGTTCTAGCAGTCATTCGAAAAAAAAAGAAGAAGAAGAAATGAAAAGAAAAGGAAAATGCAATTATTGGGTTGGCCATTTTCATGGCCCGCCTCATGCGGGCGGCCGACTGGCCGGTGGGTTTACTTCCGATTTTCAACTCTGTCAGATCGTTTCTTGTTGACTCCCTAGTGCCAGTGTCTCGCTTTATCACAGCCCATTGGAAACCATTTTTCAACGAGAAGGTTAGGCCATTAAACGGATGGGCCAAGTTCTGATCCCGCAATTAAATAACATAGCAAGACGAAAGCCAGCGTGAAGAGCAGATTCTTTTTTGCTTGCCGGCTGCTTAATCCAAATCGAAGCTATTTAAATTTAAAAACGTCAAGAAGACACTTGATTTAAATACGAAATAAATATTAATAAATTATAACTATTATTAATTTTAGTTGACATAATTTTTTTAAGCAGTCCTTCCCTTTCCACACTGTACCTTATTTCTGGGGCAATACGTATGACAATATTGATGATACAGAAATTGCTCTTTTATGGTACACTATCTTGGGTAGGGGCAAAGGGAAAAAGCATATCCAGTGTGTAGAGAGGAATATCATTGGCACGAAGAAGAATAAGACTGCTGGAAGCCATTAATGGCTGTGAGAACATCTATGATCCTGTTGTGAAGTTGCTCATACTCTGTCGATTGACCCATTATTACATGCATTTTTCAACTAATTTTAGGAAAATAGACCGTGTGCATAATAGAATTCTAGAAATTATCCGACTAAATTGCACGTCACCTAACCTCCTAACTTTTAATTATGCATCAATGGAAACAAGTATACCAAATATGATTACTATAATATAATTTTAAAAAATAGTAAATCACATTATTCAGTGCAAATCATGGAATAAAAATATATAACAATTTATAATATTTTCTTAATAGTTAATTGTGCATTGAATTAAAAATAAAATAATTTAAAATTAATCTTAGAATTTCAAATTACTCTTCTTTGGATTAAATTAATTTTTTTTAATAATATTATTATGCAATAGTAAATATAATAAAAAGTTTAAAAAAATAATTATTTCAAAAAAAAAAAAACATTGGATTAAATTGAAATTTACCCAAGAATCCAAATACCTTATTTGAATGGATTAAAAATTTAATCTAATTTGAATCGATTGAAATTTTAAAAATTTAAAATTTAATGCACTTAAAATATGATAAATATATAATTTAATAAATTCAAAATTTATATGGCTCAATGTTCTAGTGCATGAATAACTGAAGATCCACGGCAACTCACATATTTGTCACTCTTACTTGCATCGCCAAGTAGCTCGAATGTATAAAGTGGAGGGAGAAAAAATGTTCAATACTAACCTCGTAATTAATTGCATAACTTTAATTAATTGCGTATTTTGGAACAAACTTAAGTCCCCTTTATTTGGCGCCTTAACCACTATGGGTTCCCCAATGACCGTTGCCTCACTGAATTGACCCAGTAAACAACATCTAATAATAGTGTTATCATTTGTATCACAACCAAAAATTAACTTAACTAACCTAACCAATCCAACCGACGCATTGCCACTTCCACCCTTTCCCATGCGAAGCTGCCTCCATTTCCCGATTTTACATACGCCAACAACCCTGTGTGTGCCACCCTTCGCCATTTTTCCATGGCGGAGCGGGTCTCAGTCCCATCTTCTGACGCAAACCCTGAAACTCATGGCCCTGCTGCTACTCCAACCGAACCCAGATTTGAGTCCGGCACGTACGTTGTTCAGGTCCCTAAAGATCAAATTTATCGGATTCCACCCCCACAAAATGCCTTGATTGCTCAAGAGCACCTCAATCCGGAAGCAAAGAAGCGTAGAACGCGCTGTTCTGGATTCCGGTGTTGCCTTGTCACGGTTACCACTGCTATCGTTGCCATTGCCCTCGCGATAGGCCTGTCTTTTGCTCTCCTTGAGCCCAGGAATCCTCAATTTCAACTCCGTAGCCTCATTGTCAGGAACCAGCTTTCTCAAGGAGGAAATCATTCGCAACCAGAGTACGGCATTAGGCTAGAAGTTAATAATCCGGATGGAAGATCTGACATTTTGTACAAGCAAGACGGCGTAACCTCACTTTTGTACAATCAACAAAAGATCGCAACGGGGAATTTTCCATCCTTCCATCATGAAACTAAAAATTCGGCACAAATTGTGATAGCCCTCAATGGCTCAAATATTGCGTTGCCTAAGGAGGTAAAAAATAGCATGAGAAGCACACAATCAAAAGTGCATATCCCATTGTCTCTCGGGATCAATGTCCCGGTGAGAATGAAAGTTCATAGTTTCAAAACTGGGAATGCGAATCTTGCCGTAATTTGTGACTTCGAGGTAGATACATTGGCAGAAGTTACGCACATTCTTTCTCAGAAATGTCAAACCAATCGCTAGCGTCAACCAATGTTTCGTCGGCAATGAGTTAGCCGGCTTCAATGGTGATCTTGGTGGTGGTGGCGGAGATAGATTTCTAATGTCTTGAGTCTTTGTTTGATAGAATTCCTTGTAAGTAATCCATTTGATTGCAGTTTTTTATTTTTATTTTTTGGGTTTAATTTAATCCCCCTTACGTGTAATGCCTTTTTATGTGATAAATGTTAAAGAGTGTAGTTTTTGGATCATAGAATGGCACCATAAGCGATCAAGCCTGGCATTGACTTGTTCTGTGTTTAATTTATATGCTCGCCAATCCTATTTTCTGAATGGGGGGTGTTGCAGGATTTTCCATTTCTCATATTTCTACGAAATTTCAACTTTCAGTCCAGCACATAAAAAAGGCAAAGGGTCCATATGTTTAGTACATCAAATTCTTGTTCTAAGCCACCTTGGTCATTTCGATATGTGGCATTTATTTATTTTTTTTTTAATTTTTTGGTCAACTCCATGTATGGCATTGTCTTGCCATATGTTGCTTATTTGAACTTGTTTTATTATTAGGGGAAAAGGTCCAATTAATGGTTCAAAGACCACTGTTTTCCGTGTCTACTAACTAGTTACCATTCTTGCTAACTGCTCTGGGCTGGCCCAACCCATGTCCCCCTCTGCTCCCTTTCATCTGATTTCATCCGCCCCATACCTTACACATATCAACTAATTTTTTTTTTATCAGATAAAAAATATTTTGTGAGTGTGTTGGTTACTGAATATATGAAAATTTAATTTATTAATTAATATTTTATTTAAATTTTTTAATAAACAATTAATATTTAAATATTATTAAATCTAAAAGAATATAAATATCTCTTACTTAATATAAATTTTTATTTTATATTTGAGAGTAGGTTACCATAAAAAAAAAAAAAAAACTCAAATTTGGTTCAATATAGGAGACGATATTCTAAATCACCATCAAATTACTATCTCGTGTAGTTAATAGGGAAAATTTTGGCCATGCAGTTTAGACTTTCGCTATAAAATAGTGCCATAGAGTAATAAAACATTCTGTTGTGATTTTATTTATTTATTTTTGTTATTCTTGGGTCCGGGCAACCGGCCAATTTGCCAATGGCAGCAGCACAATAATAATCAAACTGAGATTTTAATAAAATAATTAAGTTTGTTTCATCGAACTGAGATATATAGCGCTTACACTTTAGCTGAGCATTGGCAGGATGACTCGTGTTTCCCTCCATCACTAACACTTGCTTTGCATTTCCGTTGCCCTCAAAGCGTAATAGAACCGAATAAGAAGAACGCAAAAAGAGCCAATTTTGGCAAAGAACGTCGTGCGGGACAAGGCAGCGTGGTTTGCCAAGTAAAAGATGGCAAAGTGATTAGGACTAAGCATCATTGGCGAAGAAGAGATTAAGATTAGCGATAATTTCTAAATGAGTGATTAACGCCACACTTTCCAATGTCACGCAATAATAAATACATGAGTGGTAGTGTTTGCAAGAGACAATGGAGTAATAAGAATTAAATGAGAAAAATCACTTTCTAATCATGTAATTAGCCACACGCTAATGTTACGAAGTTAGGCTGCCCAAATTTACATTTTAAGGATATTTGAACTTGAATAGGCCGGATCAAAGTATCCTTGTGATACTGAGCTCGTAATATATATGCTAGGAAATAATTGCAGTTGCCCAGTACTTTACTTTAGGTTAGCGTTATTATTTGGGCCTTTACTTAGTGAAAAAAGAAAAAGAAAGAGAGAGAGTTGCCCGCAATGTTCCTTTACGTGTTAAGGGAAGATCGCATCAGGTGCTAGGTGGTCTACAAACACGCCCAAGTAATGATTTGCTCCCCACGACAACGGTCACATGGGTCAGATAGAGTAAATGATATTATCTCAAATTATGTATCAAAGTCCATTAAGTTTATTTGTGAAAAAATCAGTCCACCAACCTCCTTGCCAGGCGGGGACCAATTTTGGTAGAACGACACGTCTCTAGAGACCCATTATTGAGTGTCTCTGGGGTAAAGTTAAACACCCTGGCGGATCATTCTCAAAGAGTAGAGATTGTACCACAACCACCAGCAGGATTAATTTAATACATGCCAGAGCATGCTCGTGTCTATGATTATTGTGTATAATGGCCAAAAGTCTTCAATTGGTGTGCATTACGGGATTAACTGTAGCTTTGGAATGCAAAGAATGGCTTAATAATGCTAAATAATAATAATCAATTCGTGGTTACACTTGGTTCTCTTGATGGCAGAAAGCATTACACGCCTACTTTATAGGAAATCTAACCGGTCCATTTTCTCAGGGGGGGGCTCAGGGCAAATGACTTGTAATGTTTTGAGTGAGATCTGCTAGATGTGAATCAATGAAGTGAAGATAATTTAATAATTGAAGTGCCTCTTTTCCACCAATAATTGGAGCATCTCATCGCTAGTTTAATCATTTTGTTTTAAGGCACCAATTATGGGTTGAATCTAGTGGAAGTTGTGGAACCTTTTCTTTACACGTTTGACAAAGAAGCAAAGCGGGTGTTTTTCCATTGTTTGGAAGCATGTTGGGTGTCGCCATACAATGTTTATGTCTTGTTCACATCGAGCACTTTAAGTGCATTCCAACTCCTCCTCAACCAAGGATTCCTTTCATCTATTAGTGGGTTTCCCTTTCGCCACCTAACTCTTGAAAATAACAATTAAACTAGATTTTTGATCCATTAGAAAATTACTTTGAGATTCCTTCGATCTACGATGGTGGGCTCTTCCAAATCTGAGTGCCCAATAGCTTTCCTCTATATTTCTGTTCCTATGCAATGGCCTTTGTTTCCACTCCTTAGTATCTAATATCTTATATTTGCTCCCTCTCCTCCTCCCTTTTTTTTTTTGTGGTTTGGGGGGGGGGGGTGGGGGGGATTACTGCTTAATTACTAATTACTGTAGAAATATATATACGTACAGCCCCATCAGCCATAAAAATAAAACAAAACATTATTCTTTTTTCTTTTTCACTTATATCTGTATCTCTACTTTCCTCTTGATGTGTACCCTAAGAATTTGAGGTCCCAGCAATTTGCTTCTTTTTCCGGAAAGCCCATCACTTCTAGTATCTGTCCTTGATTAATGCTCTAGTTGTTTGAGACAAGGGTGAAGAGGCACTCCATGAATATCAACGGGGCAAGATAGGATTAGGAGTTATCACTTTAGAATCATGAGTACGTATTTGAGCCCAAAATAGTATTAATTAGCTACAATGTATTGTCACTGTCCAGATGGACATCCGGATAAGATGCTCACCATTCCTATGCTAGCCTCCAGGATTATCAAGAACTGGCTCATTAGCCATTTCAATGTTCTGCGAGGGCACATTAACTACTTCCGTAGAAGCCGTTCCGACGTTGTCGAGTTTCAAGCGGCCTCATGCTGTTAATCAACTTCTCTTAATTTTTAAACTCTTACAATCCACATTATTGCGAAACAAAGGTCGTACAACCCCTGCATTTTTGTCGTCAATTTTACCTTCGAATGAAAATGCATTTTATATGTCATTCAGTCAAAGCCAAGGCACACAAGGCACACACTTAGTTGCAATCGTATGCTCAGATTTGTGATGGTTTCTAGTATAAATGAGATGGGATCTCATTAAAGGTGGTCATATGTGGAAAAAAAATTCAACAAAAGAAACAAAACATAAGCTTGGAAAAATCCAGAAGTTATTTATATAATAATAATTTCTAGTCCAAATTGACTAATTTTTGCACATTCAATTGTGAGTGCAAGAATTAAAAAAAAAAAGAAAAGAAAAAGAAACAAAATTGAACTAATACTTAATTTGATGTGTGAACCCTCTATTTTTAATTTTATTTAAACAACTTTCTTTTTTTAAGTGTATATTATCTGTATCAGAATCAATATTTTGGTTCTCATCACTCGCCTGGTATCTTCCCAACTGTTACAAAGATGCTCTCCATATTAAGATTTTTAGCCATTACTAACCGATGCTGGAGGGGTCACCATCAAGGTGAGACTAAGACTCTTAAGTTCAAGAAATTTACATTTGAGTTTTGACTGCTCACAATTCGCGCATTAGCCTGTACCCAAATCTCGAAGAAATAAACAAAAGCAAGACACCTACGGCCTACATCTCACATATCTCTCAAAGAGGAATTCCTACATGCATAGAGTATGGAATTGCTTTCCATACTCTAGGCAGCATGCAGAAGGACTAGTTCATGTAAGAATAATAGAGTAGATGCAATGCCATGTATGCAGTGATGTCATCTGGGTTCGCTTGCAGAAGTAGAAATTTGTTTGCTTTCAAGTGCTGTATATTTAAAGGAACATGTGTCAAGGACAATTAATGTATATTTTTGGATATAATCATAAGATATAATTTGAACAACATATGCCTTTATAAGTGGGTGTTTTGAGATTCTATCCATATGATTAATAATACTCTTTCTTAAAATACTATGGCCTTGAAGAATGCACATGCTCTCGTGGCTCGAGTTCTTCGATGACCAACATGTGTGGAAAGAGGCTTCAAAATGAACCAACTGTAACGCAAAACTCTTTGCAGGATAAGAAGTTGTCCATTCACCATTTAATAATTAATAAGAGCATGCTAGCTTTTCGGTTCTAATAACGTCTAACGAGGGCTCGATGCTCTATGAGAGTATTAAAAAAAAAAAAAAAAAAAAAAACCTACGCGACTGCATGCTTATGCTTAAAATTGGCCCAAAACGACCCAGCAACATTCAACTTTATTGAAAGTTTTTAGGTAACTGCTAAAAAACAAAAATAAATAAAAAAATTAGAGATTTTTATTTTTAATTAATTAATTTATTTTTAATATAATTCACTCACTATTTTATATTATTTGACAAATAAAAATTATTTAAAATAAAATTATATAATACAAGATAATTATTTCTTAAAAAACACAATAGACTGGACAAAGTGTTGTAACTGTTTTTGCTGGTTAAAAAATTTGTCACCACCATTATGACATGTAAATCGTTTGTTGGTAAACACATTTCTTTTCCGTCATTTGGCTTCCATTATTTTTTTCTATTTTGCCATCATGGGGAGACGGCGGTTTCAAAAGTGAATCGACTTTCCATTCTAGGGGAAGGACACGTAGAACATCTTACCAAACATGTGCGTGTATGCGCACACACGCACGCGCGCACAAACACACACACACACACACACACACACACACATATACAGAGAAAGAGATAGAAAAAGAGAAAGATAGAGAGAGAGAGGGAGAGTAATAGAGTGCTTTTTATCCCATATTATATATCTTCTCTTATCAAAAGAAATAATAATAAATTTAAACAAGAAAACGTACATTGGACCAAAAGGAAAAAGAAAAATTTACATATTCAACAGTCCACCCACCATTGTTTCCAGAGGGCGGTTTGGTTTACTTCTAAATGTATGTTCCTCCTTTACGCCCTACATTGTCCTCGTAGTGACAACCTCCTCCATTCCACCAAACGCCGTAAGAAATCTTTAACCTGCATTGATGTAATGTATAATTGCGTCACCATGCAAATATTGAAAATGGACAATGTCTGAAGTATTATGTTTACAGCGCAACAAGGGAAAAAAAACAGAAAAAACGATTCTCTATTCTAAATTTTGAACTTTGCCTCTGTTGGCTCTTGAAGAGAATACGACGCATTTGTTTCTTTCGGAACCTTAGAAACAAGAATCCCAAGACCCTGCCCTCTGCTGCGTAAAAACTGTTTGCCATGGATGGCACATTGGTTAGGAGGTTTGAATTAGCGAGAGAAGAAAAAAAAAAAAGAAGAAGAAAAAAACAGGGCGAGAATTAACTCGAAGACCATGAGATACCTTGAACGCATCCTCATCTGTTCGATCGTCCCCAATGTAGACAGGCATAACATCACTAGCGTTAGCATATCCTGAAGAAAAATAAAAAAAGGCAAAAAACGTTAGCAAACATAATTATATTACATTGAGACTAATTAAAAAGACACGAAAAAATTTTGGGAAAATGTCAACCCAGCGATTCTAACAAGAACTCGAGAGCTTTGCCCTTGTCCCATTTAATAATTGGTCGAATCTCCAAGACCTGGTCGGAAAAGACGAATAGGATTAAGAAAGGAGAATATTAATTAATTGTTTTGTTATAAATTTTGCTTAAGCTTTGGATATTGAAAGCTTAATCATCCCCCGCGAAAGATGTGGAATACCTTTCTCCCTTGAGTTAATCTAAGCTTTGGATAATCATTGAGTACCAATCCAACTTGCTCAGCCAATGCATCCCACATCTGCCAAGGCAAAGTTATAATGAATAACGAAGCACAGTAGAGTGTTTGATTTTCTGTTTTTTTTTTCTTTTTTGACCATTTTCTTTTTTATACCTTTTCTTCTACACAACGGAAGTGTACGGACAAGCAGAATTTATTATTTTCAACTCTAGCTCCGGGGATAGATTTTGTCCGCTCCAGCAAGACTTTGTACACCTGAAAATTTGGGAAAATCCCAAAGTCAGCAATTTTGATTTCGTGCACGCAGCTTTCACATTGACTGGAGGGAAAAACAAGCAAACCTTGTCAATCATGGGCAGAAACTCGTTGGCAGGTTGAAAAAGAACTGCTTGTTGACCCTGATCAGTATAATCGAAAAGTACGTTTATTAGCAATTGAAAATGGCTTTAAAAATGGGCCTGAAAAAGAGGACTGGTCAGAGTAAGACTGTATGGGAGAGCCTTACTTTACTGTACTCGTGGCTCTTAGAGGGTCCCTTGATGTCCATTCCATGGCTGCCGGCATAGTAAAGCTCAGCCAACCTTACGAAACTGTAGACCTGCAAGATGTGAAGACAACAGCATTTGTAGTCAGTACGAGCATAGATGTGCCAAAAAAAAAAAAGGAAAAAAAATCATAAAAAAGTTTGGCAATTATTAAAGAGGAATCGATGGTACCTTGTCTCTGCACCTTCCGGTGACAATAGCAGTGGGAAAATATCCGGCAACATCCCTGACAGCTTCTCTCATCTAACGAAAGCAGAAATGAGAAGTCAATTAAACAATATTGGCAGCAATGACAGGACTTGCTCTCTGAAAATGGAGAGAGCAGAACAGAAGCCAATTGATTACCTCAGTGGTCATGAATGCTCGGTCGGGATCTTCCACAATAGGTGAAAGTGTACCATCATAGTCAAGAAACATCACAATCTGCTTTCCCTTGGAAGCACTCACTATTTGCTCAAACATGCTTAAAGCGGAAGGGTGATTGAGCTGGCCATGTTATTTTATCAACAGTTGCAAAGCAAACAAGACTATAATCAATAACATCTCAAAATACGAAAACACAACAACCAAACACTGCATAACCAACCACAGACAAGACGATACTGACCATCCATGAAGTTTTCTCATCGGTTTCAGGAAGAGAAGGCGTGGGCCTGACGCGGATGGGCGAGGAATCTCTCATTGACTCCACCCATGAATTGACGTTTTCATCTCCTCCTCCTCTTCCTCCTCCTCCTCCTCCTCTGCCATTTTCCATCTTATTTGCACATTTCTTCTGTGTTATGGTGATGTACCCTCTCGACTTGGGCAGCGACACTGTTATGGTGAAATGATCAATGCGGGACTTTTCATTAGATAAAACCACGTTCCGGTTCGTCATTTTCCACTCTAGATTTGAACCTGGAAATACTGCAAACACACACGCACACATACACATTTAACACCCACAATTAACATAATCAGATGAATCTCAAAACCGAGCTTTTCATAACCCGAACATATTTATTGTGCATACCTGCTTGATTGAGAAAACTTTGGAACAGGGGCAAGGGAAGAATGGGAGCAGAGCAGGCAAAAACAGGGGAGGGACAGGGATGGTAATGTTGTTCTGGTCTTGGGAAATCAAGAGAGACAGAGGGGAGAGGCCAAAAATAGAGGCCTCAAAGAAAAGGTGAAAATCGCACAAAGCACAAAGGGGAGCAACTGGGTTTATGGTGTGGGGGGTGTTATGCGCAGTAGTCTGTCAATTTATATACAACCAACACATGTAGAAATCAACCCGGCCCACATTCTCGCACTCTCCCTGGCCCCCAAATGCTACTTTTTGGCCACCAAAACACGTATGAATTGATGTTAATTTCTAGGGCAAAAGGAGGTAGAGAGAGAGAGAGAGAGAGAGAGAGTGGAAAAGGACACAGCTTTAACACAGTTGACGCAGTGTAAATTTTTTGCTTTTGAAAATTCAAGTTTCTTTTTTTTTTATGTTAAAAATTATTGGATATATAACATAATCGTTTTAAATGTACAATAAAACTGAATGAATGCATAATTAATTATTAAAAAAATTAATAACATTTTTTTATACATCTTATTAATTTTGTTACACATTTAAAGTGCTCATGTTGCACATTAGTCATTTTTAACGAAAAATTTGAATTTATAAAAAGAAATTAATGTAGCTGACCGCAAATGCATCTTGACCGTAGCTGAGGTACCCCAGCTCTAATTTTTATGAAATGGTTGTGTGGGTGTGGGGGGGGGGACCGCTGCGCAAGAACATTTCAGCAGTTGAAAATGAAACTCCCCCACGTTTGAACCAAAAGTTCGGGAATAATATTCTGAGTTTGAATTTTCTTCCATCAAAAAGAGAACTTTCATATGGACCTTGGTTTTTGTTCGTCTCTTCGAAACAAAATATCCTTCTTTGTTCTTTTCTCTCTCACAATATCTTTGGTGAGTTGCTAACTTTTCGTTCCAGTACTAGATGGCAAACTCTAATTCCATCCAATCAAAAAAAAAAAAGTAAAATTGGTCCTAAACAAACAAAAATAACAGTTATAACAATAATAGAGTCTTAATTTTAAATTTAATTAAAAACACCTAAAGTAATTTTTTTTATCATCATCCCATTTTATTATATAAAACCAACGAAAAAAATAATGTAAACGTTATAACTTGTAGTCTTCTACATTTGCAAAGATTACTCATCCAACCACGACGACAATGGTATGCAACATGTTATTTTAATTCTTGCATTTGCTTTAACTTTTTTCCTTTTCGGGAAAAAAGGTCTATAATTTCATCAATTGAATGAAGTTTCTTTATCCCTCTGATGGAATGAAGAATTGAAGAAAGCATGTAGTGGCCAAATCCAGTGAATTCCCCCCCCCTCCTCCTTCTTCTTCTTCTTCTGCTCTCTCTCTCTCTATCCGTCCCCATCCGCTCACAAAAAACAACAAAGGGGACACAAAAGTTACAGGCGTCGTAATTTCCGTTCCAAGTGGCCAAGTGGTAATTTTTATGATAAATTATTTTCTTTATGTCACTAACTATCACAAGTTTGGAGGCCATCAGATGGGGCACAAGTTTTATAATATTCGGAAAAGTATTAATAATTGTCTCTTGAGAAAAAAAGGAAAAAAGTTCTACCAATTGATAAAACACGAATGCACCAGAATTACTAATTTTCAAGTGGTTTCTCTAATACAGTGCTAAATTTTCCTACTCTTTTATTTATTTATTAAGTACTCCTAAATTTTAATAAAACAATCTCATTTAATGTTAGGTTGGTAGAAGAGTATGGTTTGATCACCTGCTATAGTAGCAAACCTTCGGTTGAGATAGAGAGATTATTGGCGAAAAACTAAAATAAATGCACAATAAATCTTAATATAGTTAGATAAACATGCTTTTTCAATTTTTTTCGTCAAATATTACCGTCATTTCCAGGGAAAAAGAACGAGCAATTAAGTATCACACACGATTGTACATTATTTTGCATGATCACCTCCTGTCAACAACGGTGTCAAAATAAATAATTTTACTAAAGTTGAGAACTTAAAAGTTTATAACTTTATTTCAAAAAAAAAAATAAAAGTAATAATGGCCATTCCAGCAGACGTTACACCAATACAGGGACAACTGCACAAGAAATATAGAAGCGAAACAGGTCACTTTCTCCAGCGTTTCTACTACAGCCTAGGGGTCGAGATATAAAGAAATCTCTATCAAATTTGAATGGCATTTTCGATCTTGCAACGAGATCATACCATATGATACACCGGATCCCCCAAGACCAGGCAAAAATAGATCAAATATGTCAAGGTTAGGAGATTGTTTAGGGTATGTTGGAACTTTATAGTTGAGTGGAGAGAACACACATCATCTGATAACCAGGTTAACGCTTGTAGTTACTTTGTGTTTTCCTTATCCGCTTTGTTTGGGTGTTGATTTCCTAGTATTCTACAAGACTTCCCTGTAGTAGCAAAGTCCGATGATACAATTTTAGTTGCATACAATTTATTAGTTCGGTAGGATATAAGTTTCGGTGATATTACCAATTAATGAAAGATGTGCTATGGTTTGAATTTATTCGTATAATTAGTATTTTGCCGGATCATGCACCTTTTTATTCTGTATTTCTCCCGTTCACAGTCATACGTGAGACAAATATTGACGATGCATATGCAATGAAGCTTTAGCGGAAAGAAACAAAAATGTAACAATCAATCAGCACATGAAATCTTTTCAAAGTTGCTGTATGCGCAACTAATTGTATGTTCATATACTGCCTTGCGCGATAGCATCTAATGAAATTCTTTTTATGTAATGTCAGATTCCATGCATTATTTATAACGAATTTTGACAAATTGGTACCCATCTTCCCGTTCGAACTGTGGGCAGAAAATTCCACGATGACATTAAGGGCTATACTGCACAGTTTTCCATGCGTGTCTGTAGCATCTAAGTTTTTCGGTGGGATACAATTTTGATACTGTTATCGTTCGACTTTATGCCAACAGATACAAACTGGCGCGGAATATTAGGAGGAATATTGAGAACGCCCCTTGCAAAGTAGAGCGAAACTAGCAGTATAACAGCCTAACCCCAGCATGGTTTGCATCGATACCGGCAGAGTTATTTGGCAATTTGACGTTGGTGTTGAGCGACCCGTGTCTGTATTACGCATACAAACTCGGCCGATTCTGCATGGCGCATTTTAGCTTTTCTATTTCCGCATGGTTGGCAGGCAACAAATCCCAGGCCATGACTATGACTCGTTAACGAGTTGATTAATCACAATTGGACGGGCCATGCACAGCCACTATAGAGAGAAATTTATTAATGGGTGCCACTGGATCGACAGCGTGGTTGAATTTATATTAGTTATGCGTCTAATATAAATTAAGGTTAAAGAGACATTGCATGTTCTGTGCGAAATCTTCTTAATAATCGTGACCTTTGTGTCTGGTGCATTATTCCAGCTTTCTGTTCGGATGGTTTCATTGTGGATGCGACGTTTCAGGAACAAAGAAACGTGAACGAGGGGACCATTAGCTTACAGCTAGTATTTCTTTGCCTCTCCACTTTATTTTCATTTATTTAGGATCGATCGGTTTGTCATAGTTCCCATAGCACTGCTCATGTGCTTTAAAGAAATGAATTATGATACCGATGGGGCGAGAGGAGTCTCAATTTATTGGAACTAAATATTTGAGCTGTCACTTTATGCTGTCATTTTCAGGGTTTTCGATCTCATTGGAAAAATATTTGATTGAGAATGAGGTGAAAGCGATTAACATTAGTGGACAAATTAAGAAAACAAACAACCGAAACCACTTCGCATATATGAATTTCAGATGGAATATATTCGGACCCCTTAACAATTAAGAAAGGAAAAAAAAAGGGTTCGTGATAAAATTTCGAGTATAAAGGAAGACTCAAAGAGAGTGCTTTCGCTAACGGAGGAGTTAAGCACCGACGTGAACCTTAAAGTTAATTCTGCCTTGTGGTACAGCCAGAGATGCGTTTGTGATCCCAGAAAAAGAGAATAAGCATTGCAAAGATTCATCGGTGGTCATTAATATGCACGTTTTACAATTAGGTTTATATGCTTGACTTAGCGTCTTTAATTTAATTCATTGCTTGATAAAGAGGATTCCCATTCATCTCATTTCTTCGAGAAGTCGAACTTTATATGCCATGAATAGTCAAAGCCGGAGGCCGTGGAGAGATGCTTTTAACTTTTAAGCGACGACCTTGCTGCCATGTGACAGAGAGGAGTTCAGTTTCAACATTTAGTCGCGCAGGATTGTCAAAAAGGGGAGAGTTAGGCAAACTAATCTCATATAGACAGGCTAGGCTTTGATGGGATGTATTAGAGTCTAGCATGTAATATATTTTTCAGTTTCACTTAATAATAAGTTATTATTTTTTTAACTGCGTTATGTCTCAAAATTTAAATTACACTCTTCTTATTTTTAGTGCTTCATTATAAATTTCCATAGATAAGGAAAATCTATTTTTGAAATTTAACAAATAGTTTAACTTTTTGAATTTACTGGTTTCTTGTCAAAATTAAATCTCGAAATCAATTTCAGGCCTAAAAGAAAACAGAATAACTTTATGCTCCGGAAAGTTCCTTCTCCTAGCCTTTCTCATTGTAGGCACGGTGCACTGTTGGCCTAAATTCCACAGCTATGGTTCCCTACCCTCTTAAGAAACAATAATTGCAAGGAATCTCCCTCGTCAGTTATGTTGTTCAAAGATTTGATATGATTTGAGCATGACCATTTCAGGGTTTAAAAATTCATGGGACACTGATATTTGAGGGACATTTATCAACATGAAAATGTGAATAAAAATATTGCGGAATAATGATTGTATAAGTAAATGCCACCAGTTATGGATCATTAATTCTTCTAAAACCCCTTAATCCCACTGATGATCGGTACATCCAAACTAACTTAGAATAGCATTGAACGGTTAAATAAATAAAGGGTGCATCAATTCGGTCTAGCGCTATTCACAAGAGGTCCTTGGCTTGAGTTTGGCCTTAGGAGATTCTTACGTCTTTTGGTTTTCTTGGTGGCTTTATTTGATAGGCATTAGTCTAATTTTTAGAGATTAAAAGTAATAATTTTAATTTTCTAGTATAGAAACTTCCTAAGGAATAAGTTTTGCAAAACTATATATATATATATATATATATATATATATATATATATATTTTTTTTTTTTTTTTCCTTTTAAGCTCCGCTACACATACATAGGTAGAAAATAGAAACAATCAAATACACTAGAATAAAACAAAATTGTTGAAAAATTGAATAAGGGAATTTACGTATTGAATCAAATATTTAATTTTAATTTTATTTAACGTTATTTTACCAAAGTCTCAATAATTCTGCCAATCTAATACAGCCTGGAAATGAGATGGGGACATCCTATTCGATAGGACACTGTGGCCACGAGTGGCGGGGCCTGAAAAAGTGCATGCAGATTGATGGCCACGTCCATGAGTGTGTGCGTGCGGTCTCAAACACAACCGGATTTCCACCCCATCGGTCGGCTGATTCTTCTTTTTCCTTATGTGGGGTGTGGGGGAATTGGGTGGGAAGGCGGCAATGGGGAACTTTCCTCTAAATCTGCAAAATGTGTGCGCCTGATATTCTCTAGTTTATTTCTTATTTCTTGCTGTGCTTGCTCAGGACTCAAGCATAAGAAGCTCCTCACACCGACCTTTTAATTTGAATATTGAGCCAGTTGTCACGTGTTAGTTTTCAATAATTGAATTGCCTCCTCCCAGTTTTCAATGTTTGTTACTCACGACTTATGACTAGAAAAGCGCAGTTAGGTCGAGATTCGCCTTTCGGTTCTTGTCGTCTTCCCCTGCTCCTTCCGAAATAACCCCAATTGATATCATAGACGTTGCATTACAATTATGTATTGAAGAAAAAAAAAAAGACATTTTGGTGTATGAATGAGACTACTGCGAAAGTTTAAGAAAGGCCCTTATGGCTATTTTTACAAACTGACTGTTTTCGCATATGGTAACCTTAAAATTACAGAAAGACTGTACGTATCTATTGCGAGAATCATGTAAAATTAACATCACATACATTACAAGAATCATGTAAATAATTAATTGATCAAGCGATAAACAAGATGCTTTATTAGATATTCTTTTCTGGGAAATCTAATAGAATTCTAAACTCGTTATGCGGGTATATATGTAGTACTCAAAGTATGCGCGTTCTTCGCCTCTAATTTTCTTTATAACGAGTTACTTACATATTGGCAACTCTTTCTTAATTTCTTTATCTGTCCCCAACCCCTTCTTGAACATGGAGTTTATGACATCTAACGCAATTCCCAAAACATGATGATTGCCAATAACGTGGTCAAAATCTCGAATTATCGGAGTCAGATATTTGTAGTGGCGGATTCATTTGATGGTGCTACGAATCTCCTCTCTAGGCAAGGGGAATTCTTTCCATTCTGGTTCCACCGGATTAATCTGGATAAAGCAAATTTTCTTTCTCTTTATAATTAAGTTCATGAGATCTCAATTCATGCAGTTGAACTCCCTTTTCTTTTTTTTATATATATATGCATTTTGAACTTTTTGATACGGGAATTATCTAATAAAAAAAATTTTATCCTATGAAAAAAAAAAGATTGAGAAGCTATTTAATACAATCAAGATACAAATGACGTCATTTATATATATTTTTTTTGAAGAAATTCCACATTCCAACCAAAAATTATTAGATGTAAACAATTACTTCAGATGTGTAACAAGTTGACGCCATCTGCATTTTGATTGCATCTCTGACTCTAGGTCCATGTACCTGCACTCTCCCAGAAATTACTCACTCTTAAGTCTTATCTACACCCATTAATCTCTCGTCATTCTAGTTAACTGTATATCATTCTTCACGCTCGATAAGTCCAGACAACGAACTATATATGATCGAAGCATTATAGTAATTACATAATAAATAGTTAGTTAACTTAAGAACACAGTGTCGGTGGTAATGGTAAATAAAGGACAAGAGTACTAGGGTTAGACATACGAAAAGTAATTGTCATACATCAATATGATGGAACTTAATGAATCAAACCTGACACAGAAACCCAGCACACTAGGATAGCTTGGATTCATATATATACATAATTGACTAGCTTGGAGATGACAGTATGACGTTGGTCCAGAAGAAGGGTGTTTAATCAAAACTATACAGGGTTGTTGTTTATTTTCTTAAGTTGTTAAGAAATCTTCAGAGAAATAATGCTGTCTTCGCCCATAAATCAAAGCAATATCAAGATAATAATTATATAGTTGATGGCTCTCAAAAAGAGTAAAAAGCCATCGACCAAATTCATTGTACACACATGTTTGAGTGTCTTCTGCATAATTCGAATAGGGAAACCCAACAAGTAGTGGCCATATTAAACTACTGATCAACATAGAGTTTTTATATTAATTAAATAGATATGATCAGATATTTAGACCCCTAAAGAAAGAAAGTTCGTAGTAAGTCACCAAAACGTGCCCTAAAGTAGAAAGCAAATGCCGCAGAAGCGAATGCAAAAGTGTTATAAACGGCCAACGGAAAAAACTGCCGCAAGAACGAATTTTCTCGCGGGGGCGGGGGGACACCCGCATGGCTTCCTAGCATGCATATGGACCCCACGAGGAAGGAAAAACCAGACGCTGCACAAAGTGGGGCCCACTTATTCTTTTGTCTTTTCGAAATGGAAATGCTGCCCGGCGCATGAAAGCGCCACGGGTGCGGGTTATGTCACCCCTGGCCCCACCCATAATAAAATTATATATATATATATATACGATACCCATAAATATTAATAAAATATACATATAATTTGAATAAAAAAATATATATATATATATAAATTAATAAAAAGTATAACACTATAAAACACTATTTTTATATATGTTTTAAATATTTTACTCAATTTGTTTGTATATTTTTATTACTTCTTTTAGATAGATATATATATAGTCTTTTTTTTGGTTAAAAATAATTAAAAAAAGGTTATTATTTTAATAAAATTGCCTTTGACCGACACTGCATCAGGTCCGCGTCGTTATTATGAGTCCCAGTAACAGAGCTCTTTTGGGATATTTCATGACATGTTGGCTCCGGAATGATTCATCGAAGGGTCCACAGATCGTGCCCCATTTAGTGCTGCGTCCACTCAGTGCCCACCAGCCCACTGAAACTCCCCATCTCCGGCTGGACTTCTCAGCCCCCACCCACCACCACCACGTCCATCTTCCCGTAATCTGGATACCATCTTCTTGTTTCTGTTCCAGTCATTTACGGACTTAAAAGCTTTTGTAAGCTTTAACCCACCAACGTAGATCTAATTTCAACCCGTAAAAATGTCAAACCGACCAGATTATAAAGGACATTATAATTGTTGGAATATTTAACTTGAATTATTAGGGGAGAGAAGATAAGAGATTTAGGGACTGCTTCTTTAGCTGATGAAGACAAATGATGGCTAATAGGCAAAAGTTGATGGCTGGCTGATGAAAGTAAAAATAGTTATTAGTTAAATGAGCAGATAGTTGTTTTTGTTAAGTGTAATTGACAATTGAAGACTCGTATATTGTTCATTCTTTTATATGTAATTAACTCTTTTTTATGTTGTGACATTCAATTTTTACTTTTCTCTTTTACTTCTCGTGAAGCAATAATACAATTATTTTTTTATGCTTCCTTCTTTTATAAACAAATAAGACGAATATATATCTAATATATACTGAAGAAATATAAAAGAAATGTGGTATCGTATCGCGGTTGACTAGCACATACCAAAAGGAAGATTTCTTGAATATTCTTTTGCATGTACATTAATATCTTCGAATATCCTGTGAAAAATTGTTAAGTTTTATGCCAACGGTTTTGTGACCAGCTCTAAAATTAGAGCAATCCACGAAAACTGCACTTGACGTCAAAA
The DNA here is from genome assembly GCA_020883675.1 of Bruguiera gymnorhiza. Taxonomy (NCBI): domain Eukaryota; kingdom Viridiplantae; phylum Streptophyta; class Magnoliopsida; order Malpighiales; family Rhizophoraceae; genus Bruguiera; species Bruguiera gymnorhiza. The sequence continues at coordinate 1,575,943 of JAIRCJ010001047.1, read as the reverse complement.
AGCGTGTCCATTCCTAGCGCATCATTTGGCTGTTAGAGGATGCAAATGCAGCAGCCACCGGCACCCTCCAACAGCCTGAAGAAGCACCCATTGTAGAATATATGAAGGGATTATCATTTGTTGTGCGACGATCTATTGTACGAGACAATCAGCAGAGTAATAATCATTTCTCTACATGCTAAGTCTGTCCATTGAAGTTAGGCAAAGTAAAATCATCGATTCCACTCATTGCCAACATAGATAAGGGGGGGGGTTTATTTAATTTGGGTTTTAAAATCTTATTAGTGTCTAAGGCACAAACTAGTCAGCTAGGATAATCCACAAGTGAAATTGATTTTCCGGCACTACTGTCAAGGCACGTAACATTTTGGAACATGAACAAACGTGTAATCGCATGGCCCTTGATCATCAGCTGTGTCATCATCGTTTGGGCAATTTAGACGCAGAATTGGATTCGATCTTTTTTTTTTTTTTTTCCAGTTCCCCTTATTCTTCATATACCGAATTTTTAGATTAACATCAAGATGTTTAATTTGCTAATTTTTAGTTGTTTACCGCGTATGCAGTAATTCACATATACAACGTCGTAGAGTTTCGAATGTGAAGACGATAGTAAAGTTGAAAATAGAGGCGTGCCGCTTAAACAACACTCCCTTGAATCTTAAATTATTCCAAGGGCTTGGATCACTACTGAGGCCAAATTTGATGGGTTAGGATGAAAAATTTTAAAATTTTCCTTCCGTCTTTACCAAGCAAGAAAAAGAGATTTTCTTTAACAATTCCTTTCTTCCATCCAACTATCCATCCTTTCAACTGTCCGGCCATTTTTATCATCGTTTTTTTTACCAAGTTAGAAACAGTCAAATACTAGAGTTCCAGGACTTCTTTGTATAAATTCCGAGTCAAAATGATGGACGCCAGGAACAAAAATGTTGTGAGATGGCCAACTTAGACGATCCCTTTTCAATTGAACGCTCGCAACGTCACCACAGTTTGACACCTGAAATGATGGCGAACGAATTCCGCTAAGTAAAACCAAAAGCATGATTTAACTGATTTGATTGCAAACATCCCATATGATTTTGGCTAGATTCTTGTGTATAGCTTCTATTCACGAGATGGATGACAAATGAAGAGAGATTGGAACTTGATGTACAAATTTCGAAAGCTGGCGGAGATCAGAATTTCACCTGTTCAATTGTAAAACAAGAAGGAACCTCCGATCTCGGAGAATATTACAGTCGTGCAAAAAGGAGAAAAGATGGGATGGTTCAATGGTCTCTATGGAACCATCTTTTGTTCGTAAAGTCGAAGAGAAAGCAAACTTTGCATATTGGACAGACCCACACGAATTCCTAGTAGATTTTAACGAAATGGGGAAATTAAGGGCCGTATCCCTTTTGATTTCGTTCCTTTCTTTTTTTTGTTCTTTTATTTTTCTTAGTCTTATTTAAGAGGTCAATCGCAGAAATTATTTTTAATTTGACTCTTTAAACCATGACTTTGTTATATTTATAAAAAATAAAAATAAAAATGAATAAATGTAAAAAAAGATGAGTCTCTTGGTCCCGACATAGGCACTCTATTTTTCACTGAATTCTGGATTCGAAATTAGTAACACCCAGAAACAAAAATAACAGTAATTGATAAATATGAGTGAATCTGCTTCCAAGGTTCTAACAAAGTGGTGATTTACGTCACATGCACGTAGTTAATACAAATTCATCAGTCTGCTTCCAAGTTGCTTACAAGTGACAAGTTACTTCATGTGCACTTAGTTAACATAAATCATTAGTCTAAATTAAACTTCACGCAATCACGGGTTTGGTACAAGTCCGTTTTGTTGAACAATGGGCCTAGATCTGCAAGTTTCAGCATCCTGTCCAAACCAGGGTTTCCTTGGGCCATTGTTCACACCCGACTTGGTCTTTTCATTTCCTGTCTCCAGAGGTTTGACCATGAAATTGGCAACCTTTTTTTGGGAGCCCATTTAATTTTTAGGCAGTTTCTTGATACACAAGACTAGGAGTTAGTTGTTGTTTTAATGTATCTCTTTTTATGTTTGTTTAAATTTGAATCGTTGCATTGTAGTTCGTTTTGATAAAAATAAATTTAAATATTTAAATATATAATAATAACAATTTAAATTCATTAATACTACAATTAATTAAGATAAAATTTTACTTAAATTTAATTATTATCAAGTGATAAGTCTTTTTAAATAAAGATAATAATAAATATTTTTTAATTTTGACACATAAATATAATAATTGATATATTTATAATATATATTTTTTATTAATAAATAAATAATAAGAAGACTATAGTCAAATTATGTCATTGCAAGCAGAAGATATTCGGTTGAATGAACATTCATGCTGTATATGCATTTAACTCACTAAAGTATTCTTTTGATGTTTTTGGACCCGCAGATCTGTCTCTCCACAGTAATATACAACAAGTTAATCGCTGATTATGCCGGACTGTTTGAAAATAATAATAATAAATAAAAGTAGTGGGTGCGGATGGCAAACGACCATAAAATGAGAATAACTTCAAAAGGTTAAGCCTATTTTACGTCCGACAGGTGTCCTCAGCCCGCAATTACCGCGGTAGAAAAAACAAAAAGAGACCGTCATTTTTTAACTTTTAACTGGATTACAAAAAAAAAAAAAAAGATTTTAATGAAGGAAGAAGAAACAAAACGGGATAAACAGTGGGAAAAAAAATACAAAATAAAAAAGAAAACCTCTCAAATATATTACACGGGTCAGGGTCAGGGTCAGGGTCAGGTCAAATTCAATTCAACCGTAATAGTAAGCAGGTCGGGTCGGGTCGAGAGGTAAAAAAAAAAAATCAACCCAAGTACTATTGGTGTCTTCGACGGGGGAGTGGCGTTTACCGCTTCTCTCTCTGTGTTTTTATTATTATTATTTTTTTAATTTTATTTTTAAATTTTAATTTTATGTTTTTAATTTGTTTTCATATTTTGTGTTTCTCTTCATCTGGTTTTAGCTCGGTGATCATCTTGAATCGAAATGGACGGAATTGTGAATAAGCTGAGAAATTTGGACGCGTATCCGAGAATCAACGAGGATTTCTACAGCCGGACGCTGTCCGGTGGCGTTATCACCTTCGTCTCCTCCGTCGTCATGCACCTCCTCTTCATCTCGGATCTCCGTACGTTCTAATTTAATTTCTTTTTCCAGTTCTAGCTATGTCTCTCCTCTGCACTCGCCGTTTTACGTACTATTATATTGTCTTAATTACTGTCGTCGCTCTCTTCAATTTGTATTTGGATCTGAATGTGTTTTGCTTGTTAATTCCTTGTTGTTCTTCTTTAGTGTAAAATAGAATTTAAGTAATCTCCGCTGCAAGTTTATAAAAATGTGGTTTGTTAGGTATTAGTTTGAACTTTGAAGGCTATCCGTTGAAAAAATTGCCGATTGTGCCAAAATTCTTGAGGGACACTTGTTTGAGGAGAGCTCTATTTATTGTGCCGATTTGGTTGTTTTTCTTCTGCATCGCCAATTGCGGCGAGCCTTTGCGCGAGCAATGTTCACTGATGTGTGCAGAGTTTGAACCACTTTTTTATGACTACTTTATTGTTTGATGTTTACTCCTAGGCACTAAGACTTGTCTATAAAATGATGTGATGGGACCTAGACCAATAGTTCTGATTTTCGGTCTGGGCCCAAATTCATGGGTGAGATCTTGGCGTGATATACTAGAAATTTTGGCATCCCTAAACATTATTTGTTCTTCATTGCTAATCATCATGGCTAAATGGACGAGTGTAGTAAGAGTTATAGACTCTTTTCTTTTTTTTTTCTCTTTTTGGATATAAAATCTTTTCTTCATCCATTTGGTTAGTTTCTCATTATTTTCCTGAGACAGTAGCTTCTTTTTCTTTGAATCTCTAGTTGTTCATTCCATTTTCAGGATTATACCTCCATGCTGTAACTGAAACAAAGCTTGTGGTCAATACTTCAAGAGCAGAAACTCTACGTATCAATGAAATGCCTTTCTATGAGAAGTTCGGTCAACTTCTCTCAACAACAATAACAAACCCTTTAACATGAAAGGGAGTGAAAATTAAAAAAAGAAAAATTAGGGTTCATATTAGACATTATCATTAACCATTGCCTCATGTTCTGATATTTATTATATGAATTCTTCATATAAACATCAAAATTGGCACTCTCAGCCTTGCGGTCAGTCACATAAATCTTTTGTCATCATTTCATTCTATCATTTCCTGATAAACAATTCCTAAGTCAACTTAAATCACCCTCTCTTTCTCTCTCTCTCTCCCCCTCCCCCCCATCGAGATTTGGTTCCCCCTAATTGGAGCATTTTTACACCATGTTGGACATGTCCAAACTGATGGAAACACTGCCCCATCAGCTTGTCTCTAATTGGAGCTACACCTTCTTTAGTATGGATATCTTTTTCAGCTTCTCACAAAACATAATTTGTTTCATCATTTCAAACCATCAAATTTCTGGTTTTTTACATCAGAGTCCACAACCTTGACTCAAATTTTTCCTTTTTGTAACAATTATTATACCTAAGAGCATAAATTTTGTATAAATATAACTGGGAGATACCTTTGTAATTATCTTATTTGGAAGACATCTTTTTTAAACTTGTTAATTTAGTATCTGCTTTTAGAGTGTTAAACAAGTATCTATATGTTATTAGCTCGCCCAAGCAGTTGATCCTTGTCTTTATTGATGTCTAAAAGTGCAGTTTGATGTCATTTTTCCTGCCCTCCCATGTTCTATTCTCAGCCTCAATGCCATTGGACATCAGTGGAGAGCAACATCTTGATGTGGTATGTGCCACATGATCTTATAACTTCTTGGTAATGTTGCCATTAAAAGTTACCATTTCAATGTGCATTCACATTTGGTGCTTTATACTTCCAATATAGTTGCTTATAGAGTCTAAATATGGTACTTTGCAATCATGTTTTTGTCTTGCAGAAACATGATCTAATCAAAAGAAGATTAGACTCTCATGGCAATGTAATAGAGACACGACAAGATGTAATTGGCACTCCTAAGGTTTGTTATATCATGTGCTTCCTTGTTCATCTGGGGGTACCAAGCATTTTGCTTACTATGGAATGAATAGTGTTCGTGCATCTTGCTTCTTAAGGGTTTCTGAGTGTTAATTCTAAAAGAAAGTTGATAGCTATCTATGGTGGACATATGAAGTTGCAAATATTTGAGCTGTCAAATTGTTGTCCTGACTATTTGGCATATGGTTTATGAGTGAGACAAAATCTATTTCACTCACGGGTTGCTCCAATTTATGCAGTTTCATGCTAACTAATGGTAGTCACCGCAGAGAACCAGTTGTGTTCTTGCTGTAGTTGCAACCTTGAAGTGATGAATGACTGTTTGATGGATGGCTTACTCTAAATCCCTTAATCTAATGGTATACTGCTCCAGTTTTGTCATTGGTACCATGCCCTACACTAGTAGGATCTCCATTTTCTATTTGGCCTCTGACTGAGCATTGCTGCTGCAGGCATCAGTTTTGGATTTATTTTGATCATTATAGTTTGAATTGAAAGGCAGAAACCCTTTAGGTATATTTCATGTGATTCTTTTGGATGCAGTGTTTTGACTTAGATCTTTACACAACACTTAATCTTCCTTAAACTTCATTCATGTCACAACTCCCAGATCTTTATTTTCATCTGCTAGTAGGAAAATTATGTTTGGACTCTCTTTTTACATGTAGATTTGAGGAATGATTTGATCTTCATTTATGCATTTTATTTCCCTGGGGTTTTATTCTTGTTTAGACTTATTAAAATTTCTGGTTATTGCAGATTGAGAAGCCTTTGCAGAGACATGGGGGCAGACTTGAGCACAATGAGACATACTGCAGTTCCTGCTATGGTGCTGAAGCAGTGAGCTTTCTTGTTTGCATTGTCATGTGAAGAAAAGGCATGGTTTTTTTCTAAAATGAAAGTTTGTACTAAAATGCTTCTTGAATACCTTATCAAGTACATTTAATAATTTTATGTCCACATATATTTTTCCCATCAGGCATGTGATTACTGTCTACATATCTGCTATAGGAATGAGTGTGTATATAATTTTTTAAACACATAAAAAGACACGGAAGCATATATGTTCATTATGCTGATATACTATTTTCCTGGCTTCTCCCCCAGCCCCCTTGGAATATACTCTGAATTTGTGAGTTTACACTCTGATGATATTATTAGTCTTGCCCAGGGTTTTCTGTCTTGAGTATTTCCTGACAATTGTGATGATATTATTAGTCTTACCCATGTTTTTTTGTGTCTTCTTTCTCCTGATACTGTAGTCAGATGAGGATTGTTGCAATTCCTGTGAGGAAGTTTGTGAAGCATAAAGGTAAAAAGGCTGGGCACTGTCAAATCCAGATTTGATTGACCAGGTCTGTTGATCCTTTATATATTTCCTCACATCCTGTTCTAAAGTTACACATCCTAGGTTCAACTTTTGAGGACAGAAAGGGATGAATAATGGGATGGATTCAAAGAGTTATTGTTCTGAGTTGTATCTTGAATTTTTGGCACAGTCAAGACAAATGGTTTTTGGCACAGTCAAGACAAATGGTAACGGGGTGGAAATTTTGACTTGATTCATGCTCACGATGAAACAGATAGTGTTTCTCCTCCCACTTAGTTCAAGTGATGCAATAACATACATTTGCCTAGTACATGGGCAAATCAAGATCCTCAAACTGAAATTCATAGTTGAGTATTTCAATTGTTCATCCAGGTGTTGCTCTCACTTGTCTCCTGTCTGTGGTCAATGATTTTACATGCCAGTTGGCGTTTGCTTATTTTTGAACTAAACTGCAAGGATTCCTCTTTACTTCTAGTTTTCTAGTAACTTGTAGTGTTGGGTTTTATGTTTAGTCAAACTTTCATAGCTAACAGGACAGCATTTGCAATATTCAATGTTGGTGATTTACTAGGTGCATTACTTGGTTATCAAAGATAAATGAGCTGGTTTTCTTCTCTTAATATTGCCATGCAAACTAATCACATGTTAATAAAACCGTCTACTTTGTGAACAACAACATTTGTATGTCTTATGCCATGTTTTGGCTGTTTCTTTACAAATTGTTCACTGCAAAAGAGAAGGTTTTCTACAAAGAATCAAGGAAGAAGAAGGTCAAGGATGCAACATTTATGGCTTGTTGGAAGTTAATAAGGTGGCTGGAAATTTCCACTTTGCTCCTGGGAAGAGTTTTCAACAATCAAATGTTCATCTACATTATCTGCTGGCATTTCAAAAGGATAGTTTTAATGTAAGACAACATGAAACTAGTCCCTATGGCCTCTCTTTGAAGACTATCATGTGTTGTTGGACTTTATGCCTATAAAGAAAATGAAACTATCGGATTCTTCTTAACCCATTTATAAGTTGCATGATTATTTGGTAAACTATGATGCAGATAACTCACAAGATTAATAGGCTAGCTTTTGGAGAATATTTCCCTGGTGTTGTGAATCCACTTGATGGGTAATCATTTATCCAGTGCAGTGTGTTTCATTATTTATTTACTACCTTGAAGTTTGGATTGTTTTCAGATCAAATACATTACATTGTGTATGTTGACATATGTCTCATTTATTCACCTCTCAGTGTGCAATGGAGACAAGAAGCACCAAACAGCATGTACCAGTACTTTTATCAAGGTCATTTTTCTACACTGATGTCTTTGCACTTACAATTCTGCTACTTCAAGGTTAAGCAAGGAAATTAATCAGTATTCAACCATAATAGATCCTTATATGTGCAGGTTGTACCTACAGCATACACTGATGTCAGTGGTCACACAATCTAGTCAAATCAGGTAAGGTTTCACAATTGTTCTTTATAGAATTTTCAATGTGATGTTCCATGATACTTGGAAACTGACATGGCATTGGCATTCTTTTTCCCAGTTCTCTGTGACTGAACATTTTAGGAGTGCTGAAGCAGGTTGCTTTCAGTACCTTCCTGGAGTTTTCTTCTTTTATGACCTTTCTCCAATTAAGGTGGGTTTTTGGCTCAAATGGAGCAATTCAGGATCCGGTACACTGATGATGCTTGTGTTTCTGCAATTTTCCACTTAATTCTGTTGACTTTTCTATTTTTTCCGATTTCCATGTATATATCTTATTTGCACTTTGCAGATGACTTTTACGGAGGAGCATGTGCCATTCTTGCACTTTCTAACAAATGTCTGTGCTATTGTTGGGGGTAAAGAACTAACCTTTTTTGTTTCAACAGAAACATAAGAGAAGCATGTTTGATACTGTTTTTTGCTTATATTAATCCCATGCATCACCTAGACTGGATCATGAGTAAAGTATTTTTTTCATCACTAGTGTTCCGTCTATTTTCAATTTTTCATTTTTCATTTGTGAGTCGATTTGGCATTCCTATGCAGACCTCATAATGCCTGATAGACACTCTCATTGGTTGATATCGTTGCTCTTTAAACCACAAATGTACTTTTGTACAAGACTGCAAGTATTAATGGACCACATGAAGTGGTACGTCCATGAAAAGTGTTGCCAAGTTATTAGTTGTCTGCTGCTTCTATGATGCATCCATTTCCTTAATGGTTGCACTCTTGCATATTTTTGGGCCTCGTTACTACATAGGAGATTGTATGTTTTGTGAGATAAATGTGTCTACGAAAGACTGAAGAAAAAATAACAATATTTGTAGCATAGTAGGTATAGCTCCAATTCTGAAAGAGTGATATTTCTGTTAGTTTTAACGTGTTCAACATAGTCCTAGAAATGATTCAATTAATAGGACCAAATCTAGGTGGATGGTGAGGAGAGAGGAAGAGGGGTTGGAGAATTTTTTTTATTAGTAAGCATTTAAAACAATTACACCTCACATTATCAAACTCAATTTATAATGGAATGGAATGATGAGAGAAATTAATGTTAACTAACCTCAATTAAATTTAGAATTAAGTCTTTGTTATTGTTGCTGTTATGAGATAACATGTCTCCCAACAAGCAGTAGAATGAAAATTTTGTAAAGTTATCGTGTATGTTTCATTCAGCTTTTCTACCCTTATATTTATGTTTTGCTTGTGCTGCATTTGCTGAAGTATTTCACGAGCATCTTTATTGGTGTGTTGGTCAGGTGTTTTCACAGTGTCGGGAATATTGGCTTCATTTATATATCATGGTCAAAGGGCAATCAAGAAGAAGATGGAGCTTGGTAAATTTAGTTGATAAGGTGTTCTATTAGCTTTACAACTTACTGCTCTGCGGTTTTTGCCGGTAACAGGCTTCCCGAATAGAATGGAGTTGATAACTCCATTTTGAGCTGGCCACCCTGTAAATGGAACATAATGCTCTTTTGCGATTCCGGATGTTTGGGACCTTGGCTGACGAATGAATTACATTTGCCCCGTGATTCAAATTGTACTGGAATTGAAATGTCTCAATGTGCCCTTTTCGGGCCTTTTACTTCTTAGATTCATTTATACGTGCAGTAGCGCTGTTAAACTATTAATGTTAACTCCTAGTTTCACGGAATTTTGTCTTGCTAAAAATCAGGGATATTTATGAATATTTTTGGAAAATTTGTTCAATATATCTTTCTTTTGGGTGTTTGAATTTCAATTGCGTGTATAATTTACAATCGTGGCTTTGGATTTCTGTCTATGCCCTGGGAGACTTAGTTAAATGATTTAATATTGTGTAGTGAAGATGAGCCACCCGTCCCACGAAATATTTCTCAATTATTGCTCTGGGGTCCAAATCGGCCAATAATTCCGCCATGATAATTTAATTCTGCAGGTGCCCTTTCAATGTGGAATTTTACCGAAAGCTTATTCGGGTAATTATTCTCTCGTATTCTTTCATTGTTGTTTATTCATGGAAACTAGAAAGAAAGCGGGGACATTGGCAAAAGGAGGTGGAGTATATATTGTAAGCAGATATCCCTCCGTATCCGTAACGCTTAGAGGGGCAATTTATTCCCTCTGGTTAAGTTGCCATTCATCAAGGGTCAAGTTTGTCTTGCACTTCCGCCTCTTCTGCTTTCTGGATGGTTATTTGTTTTCTGTACAAAAAGCGAAAACACTGATGCCCTTTTGATTAAAAGATAGCCTGGAGCTGTTCTTTTTTTTTACTTTTTTTGGGGTGAAATCAAAAGTTCAAAAAGGAATGGAAGGGAGGAATCTCGACGGCCGAGGGCTGAAACTTTTCAGAATTCTTTATCTTTCTCACTTTCTCGTCTTGTGTGTGTGTGTGTGTGTGCGTGTGTGAATGTGGCTTCGATAGAGAGAAGCAGAGAGACAGAAGCAAGGAATAAGATTAAAAGACTCGCTTTGAGATGTTCTAAATATTATGAAATTTCCAGTCGATAGCTTAATCGATGATTTGGTATGCCTATTTGTATTTAATTGAGATTCTAGTTTTTCTTCACTGCTTCTCATTCTGGATAAAGAAATAAATTAAGGTATGTATTTATAATTGAAAGTGTAAAAAAATCAATTTAAATTCAATAATATTAAATTGAAGATAACTTACATGTCATCCTTAATATATATATATATATATATATATATATATTTTTTTTTTTTTAATTTTCACCCCAAAAACAAAAACAAAAAAAGAAATCTAAACACGCCCTTGCACCCAGATAAGCAGCGTTAAAAGCAGAAGAGCCTGGTCGTTCCGTCACGAATGCGGATTAATTTAACTTAAACATCCACGGGGACAAACATATCACGATCAAGCCAAGACAACCAACGAGAAACCGAGATTACTTACAAAAACATACATAGCAAGCTTCTTCACTAAGAATAAAAATCAGTTACAGGACTACTATGGACACGACAACATGGTCCGGCAAGACCAAAAAACACCAGCCGGCCATGGGCGATGTTGACGTACATCATTACATGCTATCATCAACATCAACAGCTAAAGATCTACCACTTGCCCGTGCAACTGCCAAAAACTTCATTGCAGCAGCCAAGTTAAACTTAAACCAATCTTCACTTGACAAGAAAAACAATTAGAAAAGAAAGAAAAAAATTGACACAATGCGTGAGTAGAGCACATAACACGGGAGAGTAATTATGATGTAATAATTAAGATAAAAGAGAATCCCAATCTATCTCATAAGAGGGATACTTGTGCAACGAGAAATTCCCGGAATCCACGTCCAGTGGAGCCTCCTCGCAATCCGGGAACGTCAGCTCCGACAGAGGCGACGATCTCGCCGAATCCTCGCTCTCGGTGATAGGCGGGGACGGCGTCTCGACTTTACAGCACTTGTCACCGACGACCTCCGGCTGCAGCTGCTCCGGCGCCGTGGCAGCCGCCTCCATCTGGGCTGTTTTCTTCCTGCTCGACGAGTTCGATTGCTTCTCAGCTTTCCCTCCTTTTTGTGAATCCGCCAAGCTTTGACAAATGGCTTGCAGCTTGGCGTCCACGGAGGAATGGAGAGGCTTGTACTCGCCAAACTCGCCCTCGATGTGGGACCCCTGGTGCCGGAGATTAGGGAAGTTGAGCCTAGCAAATTCTCCTCGGAGCTTGTAAGCCGCCTTGTCATAAGCCAAGGCCGCCTCCTCCGCCGTGTCAAAAGTGCCCAGCCAGAGCCTTGTCCGGTTCCTGGGGAGTCGGATCTCGGCGACCCACTTGCCCCAATGCCGCTGCCTTACTCCCCTGTAGAGCTTGGTAGGCTTGGGTGGCTGACCCGATTGCTTCATGGGGACGGGTTTCGGACCCAAGAAGTTCGGGCTGTGTTGGTAAGGAGGAAGAAGATATTGGTTGTCCAAAGCAAAATTATTCTGGTTTTGGAGAAGCATATGGGTCTGGATCTGATGGATCTGGGCATGGCTAGGTTCGTTAAGCCCAATCGGACTCGGTTGCAGAAGACCCGACGGGTCATTGATCGAGAACCCGGTTGAAAATGGGCCGGTCGTCGAAGTGAAGCAACCATCTGGGTAAAGAGAGTGCAGCTGCTGCTGCTGCTGCTGGTGGGGAAGGTAATTGCAAGGAGAAAATGAAGAAAAAGAAAAAGAAGATGATGATTCGGAGGGAGATGGGGAGGCTAATAATGAGGAAGCACTTTTCATAAAAGGTTCAAGTGCCTCCATTAACTCACCACCTCCATAAGATTCTGATTCAAGGCCTGCTCTGCTGTTGTACAGATCCATTCCAGCTGCCATGTTCTTTTTTTTTTCTTTTTTTTCTTCTTTTTACATTAACAAATATTAAATTTTCCACAAGATCAAGAATTAGACCTAAGAAGAAAGAAACCAAATAAAAACACAACTTGGTTCTTGTCCGAATTTAAAGAACGGGTTATTGTTCAAGAGACCAAAACGAAAAGATTTAAGCTTTACAAACAAGATGAAAACATAAAAAAGGATCAAAAGAGGTTTAGAAATAGACAACCCCTCTTGAATCAAAATTCCAGAAAACCAAACTTGAGGGACCCAAAAAAAAAACCCCTTCAAGCTGATTCAACTTCAATAATAATAACAATAATAATAACAAAAGGAGAAAAGAAAATTTAAAAAAAAAAATACAAGCTATAAATCAGAAGAAAATTTTGAAGAAAAACCTGGATCTCGATTCTGAAAACACCTGGCTTTCTAAGAAATCCTTCTTAAGTTTGCCTTTTACCCATAACTTGCTTCCAAAAAACAAACCTAAAGGTACCAGAAAACCTGAAAGACAGATGATTAACAGAAAGGGATTCAGAGAAGCGGGGTGTAACAGAAAGAGGGGAGACTTCGTGCTTAGAAATCAGGAATCAAAGCGATCGAACTCTCAGGAATCACTCTTTTTCTTTTCCTTTTTTTCTCCTCGGTTTTCTCTAGTGTGAACAACTCTCGGCCTATCCTGCTTGTGCCGAGTCGCCGAGGGTCGCTTTATATAGATAGAGGCCGCTAGGTGAGGACCAGAATTATCACTCTAAAACCCCATTTTGTTGTTTTCTATTTCTAGTTTGTAATGATGAAAAATTTTGCATTTTTTCTTCCTTATGATATGTTTCGTAATGGTTGTGATTTTTGTACTTTATTATTATTTTTTATTTATTTTTACTGTTTTATTATTTTTTATTGTTTAAAAAATATTTTAAAATTATTTCTTTATATGTAAAAAGGGAAAAGCAGTCTGAAGAGAATGTAGAGAGAGTTTTATATATATATATATATAGGAAGAGAGAGAAAATATTAAAAAATATAAAAACAATAGAAAAAGAAAGAAAAATGTTGGAAAAGGATAATCCCAGAATAAGTATCTAAAGAGTAGAAATCTGTAAAGATAGTTAAGAGAAAATAATAATAATTTAATGGTCATTAAATTTAAAATTGAAAATTAAGGTAATTGTTTGTTTTTTATTTATTTTTATTTTAATTTTTTTATATTCAAATAAAATAAAAGGCAAGAGAATTTCTGACAAATAAAAATAATTTAGTATCTGACTAGGGGAAAAAAAAAAAGAGTAAAAAAACTCCAACCAGCCTTAATTAATTATTTGTTGAGTCCACTGTTGTTCACGAGGGCTTGGGACTTCCCCCAATTAACGACATGAGGCCAATCGATGAGCGACACGCGTACCTATTACTTTCGTGTCCATGGCAAGTTGAAGCTGTCATCGTCCTCGCTCGAATTATAATTTAACTTTTGTTGACTTTGCTTTGCGCGTTCACATTTTCTTTTTGGAGGCTAATGCGACGCCATCAGTCAAACAAATTCCACGTTATTTCGAGTGAATATTTACTTTATCATGTCTAAAAGTATTAAATTTCACTTTAGACTGAGTAAAATTATTTCTCACTGCTCGAAATAAGAATATTTGTATTAATTTAATTGAATTGATTTTGATATTAATTATGCATTCTTTCGAGATATTTTAGTTAATAAGCATTAGACCCGCATTTGTTAAAGAAAAAAGGTCAACCAATGCTAAGGGTGGAGTACAAGTTAATCTAACGATTTCACTAATTTTTAATTTTTAGTAAGATAAGGTTGCGCGGAAGGTGAGGGGCGGTTTCCTTGTAATAAATGCAAGATGGCAGTTGATGAAACGGGTGTGGATTTGTGATTTATTTTAGTGAATTGGTTGCCAGCTTTCTTTGTATGCTTGTGTTCTGGGAATTTTGGCAATAATGGGTATAATAATAATAATAATAATAATAACGAACCTGTTCCCCAGGGTGGGGGGGCCAGCATATGCAACAACAAGAAAATAAACCTAGCCTCGAGTCAAGAGAGACTAGGCTAAACCATTCTCTAATCCTGTTCTCATCATCCTTAATGAAATGAACAAAATATTATAATCCAAGTCTACCTCCCTCGCCACTGAGACCTTAGCATTGGTGATTAAAATTTGATGTTTCGTACATCTTTTCTGTATTTTAATGTGCATTATTTTCTTGACTTCCGAATCACAATTTATGTTTTTATGCGTTGGCATAGAAATTATTGTGGTTGACTAGAACCTGTCGAGTATAGTATTATTGTATTTCCCCTTTCTGATCTCCTACTGCTCCTTTTTCCTATATTTTTTGGGTTTTTCAAAACGAAGAAAAGAAAAAAAAAAGGAAACCCATTTCTCTGCTCGTCCTAGGATAAAAGATGTTGTGGCTCGCAGGACCGATTAAGGCTCAAAATATTTATGTGAAAATGCTGCAGCAGGCAGGGGCAGGAGCAGGTTGAGGGAGCTGTGATGATTGAGCACTTGAGTTGGCTGACCGAGTCAGAGTTGTGTAGAAATGAATCTCGGGTTGTGTCGGCGGATGCGATGACCCGAACGCACGTTGTCACGCACCGCGTAGGTCTGCCCCAAATTCGTGCTATTTAAAGAGGTTTATTGCAGCCACCACTCCCAAAGTCTAGAACATGGTGGAAGCCTCTAGAATCTTGTAGAACATTGTAGATAATTCTCTTACCTTCTTGTAGGATGTAGAATTTGCTAGAATACTCTAGAAGGAAGATAGGGACCGTTAGATCAAATAGATCTTAGCCCTCCGTTGAGGAGGTGAACAACTATAAATAGCCTTAGGGATTTCATTTGTAGATACCAAACAATCAAGCATCAATATATTCTCTAAGTTCTTCATCTCTCTCTTGTGTGCTTCTCTCTACTTTTCGCTAGTAGCATTCTATCTATCGAAAAAGGCTGAACTAGCATTCGAGTCCAGCGAATTGCTAGTACCGCACGGATCGTTGGGTGATCGAGACCAAGTCCGTGACAACGTGCTCCGGATTATGCTCTTCTTTCTTTCCTTTTTTTTTTTTGGCCTTTTTTCCTTTAATCTTTTCTTGCGATTTGATGTATTTTTTTGCATTTCTTTTTTATTTTCCCCATGTCTCATCAATCCTGAGATATCATAAAAGGATGAAAGACAGACAAATGTCTAATTTTGCGTATTCTATATTTCTTCATATTATGATAAACGGAAGAAAAAAAAAACAGTAGAAAAATTCGATGATATTCGGAGAATTCTGTTGTCTAATTTTATTTAAATTAATGACGCAGATAATCGACTGTGAATTCAAGTCCCGTGTCTTAACCGTATAATTAGCGAAACAAAGTGTTTCGATACAAAACAAATGAAAATAACACAGTGCAAAATCTGCAACCATTCAACCAAAATAATTGTATTAACTGATTTAAGGTTTTGAAATGCATTAGAATTTTAAAATTGTTAGATAATTATATTTTGATATCATTGTTAGAATTTTATTAATTTTAATGATAATAATATCAGATAATCGTATAAATATTTATAATTTTATTAAATTAATTAAAACATCAAATAATAATTAAAAATATAATAATATAAATATTATATTTAACTAATATGATTTTTATTAAACTTTTAATTAATTTTTATCATTTTCATCGTAAATTAACTTGGCTTTTTTACTGTTCACTTCTGACTTTACAGTTTAAATTTACTGTACATTCCATCACATGGGTATCAAAAGAAATGACGAAGCATCTTAATTTAATTATAATATTTTTATTAATTAAAATTAATTATTTTTTAAAAAATTATAATTATATTTTATATTAATAATGTAATTTTAATTTATATTATAAAAAATATTATATTATATAATAAATACATAGTTAAAATATATACAAAATATTTATATTTTATTGATTGTATATTTATTAATAATTATGATGTAATTTTATCTCCTTAATTGGTGGCACGCAGCATCACCACTCAGTTTGACGCTTCAATCCTCCACGCAGTAACAAGTCATGAAAGTTAAGGAAGCCACCTAAAGACTGGAAAAGTCTTTCAAAACCGCCGCAGCTTCCAAGCAATTCAATGAGAATCACTGCGTGGAAGTGTATAAAGCTGCACTCGTCAGAGCACGAAGTTATGGCGGTTGCCAAAATAGAGAAAAACGGTCGTACCTCGTGAAATTATAATAAAAAAAGCAAAGGGAAAGAAAGAAAAAAAACAAAAAACAAAAAGGAAGACGGCTGAGTTTTGAGCGTTGACTGACTGAAAACCGCGTGAGAGCAAAGGGACCCCCCACAAAATATTATAGAGAAGGGTCGCACCATTTCGCTTCCTCTTTACGCTCGTGCCTGTTCGTGCACCGTCAATTATTTATTTATTTATTTATTTGTTTTTTTTTTTTGGGGGTCTTCTTCTCCATCTTTACTTTGTTTGATTCCATATCATGAAAATTAAAATTTTTACTTCGGTCGATCCCAACTCTCAAATTTCCCTGCGTTTTAATGAAATTTCTTATATATATATATATAGATATATCCTTCAATGCAACAAAATTCATCTTTGAAAGGAAAAAATAAAAAATAAAAGAAGGTGAAATGTTGGGGTTTTGGTAAATATCCTTCATCTTCAAGAAGGTGAATGAGCTAATAAATTCCTTGTGAAATGTTGGGTCCTTGGCAAATATCCTCTTCTCATTCTCACAACCAAGAACCAAGGTGTCAAATGAAAACTACGCTACCCGGTACCCAGCACTCCAATTCTAACTTCGTAACATTGAAGATTTTGCTCACAGAAGACTGGTTTTGCATGTGAAAATTGAATATTTATTTGCTAGTTACCCTGGCGATCCCTTTGAAACAAGCAAAATTAACCGTGTGAACGTGGAAATGGCGACGACCACGGAACACAACGCCAGGAATGAAAACTATGTGCGATACATGGGGAATCTACGAAGCACGTGCAGAGCTGACCCTGAAATTTTGAATAACAGAACACAAACCAAGATCAACTAGGTGCGATGCCAGACCCGCGAGAGAAATGTAGGCTTTTCTTTCCCATATTTGTGAATTTTGATTCCGTCGGCGTTTTTATTGGGCTGTAAAAGTGGGAAAATGGGCAGAGGCTGGGGGCGGTCCACGATTTTCAATGTTAGTAGTGCAAGAGCCTAGGAATCTGGCTTGGGATTGGTGTTTCCGTCTAGGTAGAGGGAGTCGAGAAGAAAGCTCGTGGGTACCGGGCATTGCCTAAAAGAAGAGATAAACCCCCCCCACCCCTTTCCCCCGGCCATGCACGGTCTTATCTTCGACTATGATTCTATTATATTATTATTATATATAGAAGTGAATTCTCACTCCTTTCAGCGAGCAAGCTTCGGTCGCAGTAGGAGTGGGCTTAGCATCTAACGTTCTCGGAACCTTCCTTCTACAACCCTCGTAAGTTCCCCCGACGAAGGCAACATGAAAATGTTTGATTTGATGGATGGGCTTTCGAAACTCGATGAGTGGGGGCCATCTCTCATGTGCTTGCGTGTTATTTTAGCTTATTCGTTGTTTTCTGGTCCTCCTCGCAGGTAATAAAGCCGTAAATACTCTACTGTGTAATATATTAGAGAAAAATTAAGTGAGCTCTTCTTCAAGTAAAATATTTATTAAGTATATAAAAAATAAAATTAAAATTTTAAAAAATATATTATTATTATTATTATTATTATTATTTTTGTAGTTGCCGTATACTTTAAGAAATATAATCACGCAGTAGTAGTAGTAGTCATAACATTAAATAAGTTTGTAGGACTCTCGGGTTAAAAATGTGAATTGGGGTTTTCTTCGTGTAAAGCATCCACCTTTCGGGGGGCGGGATATTAAGCCAGGGTGGGAGGACAGCCCATAACAATGCTTCAAGCTCAATTTCCGCGTCGTTGCCCGAACCCAGGGCAAGCAGGGTTGGAACAACGAGAAAGATGGAATGGTCTTTTTCGGACTGGTTTCGCGTCAGTGCAGTCCAGGTACGTCAATCTACAAGGTTGGGTGACCTCACTTAATGACTGCTACAGTATATCTTCTTGGTTACGCTTTTAGGGGTTATGGAATTTTCTTGTAGGATAGGCATAGGTTTTTTACTAATTAGATCTACTTTAGTCGTATTTGAATTTTTTTTTTTTATAATTCAAAGTTTTAAATTCAACTTTTAGTTAGTCTATATCATTTAAAATTTTTAATAGATTTAAGTTGAATTTTATTAACAATAAAAATACTTTAAAATTTTTTATTACATGTTAAATATAAAAATTTTAAATTTTGAAAAAAAAATTATATATATAAATAATTTAAATTTAATATAAAATTTTAATATAATTTTACTTAATTAATTGTTTTAATTGTTAAATAAATTAACTATAATAATAATAATATTATTATTAATTATAACAAATTAAATATTATAATAACAAAATTATCAATTATAACTAATAATAATAATTATTATTATTATTTTAATATTCATTTTTTTAAGAATTTAATATGTTATTATTATTTTAATTATCTCACTTATGAAGTGAATATTAATAAACAAATATCATATTTTATAAAAATAATTATCATAATTTATTATATTATAATATTATACTTGTTGATGTAAAATTATTTTTAAAAATGGTATATTTATATTTGCTTTAAATTAATACTATTCTATAAGAATGGTATCTTATTATATTGTAGTAAAATATTTACAAAATTAGTTATAATTATTAATTATAATATTTATTTTTAATATTTGTTTTTATGAGAGTTCAATAAGTTAATATTATTTTTGTTATATCAATTATAAGATTCATACTAGTAAAAAAAAAATTATTATATTTTTTTAAAAATAATTATCATAATTTACTATATTGTAATAACATATCTATGAAAAAAATTATTTTTAAAAATAATACATTTATACACTTCAAATTGATAATATTTTAAAAGAATTATCTTGATAATTTTTTACACTATAATAATATATTTATAAAATAAAATTATTTTTAAAAATAATACATTTATGCGCTTTATATTAATATTTTCTTTTACGGGTCTATTTATTTTACACCTATTTACAATTTTTTAATGTACTTTTTTACCAATAGAGTTCTCCTGTATTTCAGCCAAAGTAATGTAAATAAGTTGGGTTTTGGGTTTTTCTTGGGACTCTGGAGTGAAAGAAGTAGATATTGTCATCCCGTTGTTTAATATTCATCTCAAATTGGAAATCTATATCGGGTAGCAACACTCCTGAGAGCCAAGATGTTGCACATTAGAATTCTTTAGCTTTGAACCCACCAAACCCAAACAGAAGGTAAATTTCCATAACGACGGGGAGCTTTGTTGGAATGTCACAGAAAAGAGAGCAACATCGTATGCATCTTAAGAATTTCAGGCCCCTAACATTCTTGTCCTCTTCCTTTTGTTTAATTCTTTTAATTCCCTTTTGTCATCCTTTATCCTCGTCATTCGCCCAACATCATGCCGAACAAACTAAAAGAATTGCCAACAATGAATAGCTTCTAGATCAGAGGATTATTGTGTCGTGTAACAGGCCCAGCCCGCATGGCAAAACATACTTAGAAAACACACGTGTACCATAATTTGCTTGTCTATACCGCGCCCATTCTTAATTATTGTTAACCGAGCAAATGTCATAGTTTCACAAATAATCAATAATTAAATATCCGGAATTACAAAAATGCGGGGAAGTATGCCAGCCCTTCCTTTTCTCCAAACACCATACAAATGGAAATTGAAACTCTAGGCTGATTGTAGACTAGTCTGTCCTTACCCCACAGTGCTACAGAAACCCAGTACGTGGAATTGTTCAAAATCAATGAGATGGGGTCTTAATTTGCCGACAACACGTGCTCTTTCTTTCATTTTCTCCGGACGCGGATTGACCAGAAATCCAGTACGTGGAATTGTTCAACGTTAATGAGATGGGGTATTAATTTGCCGACTACGGGTGCTCTTGCTTTCGTTTTCTTCGCACGTGGATTGATCAGAAACCCAAACGCAGTGCGTGGACTGTTCAACGTCAATGAGACGAGGCATTAATTTGCCGACAACGGGTGCCCTTGCCTTCTTTTTCTTTGCACGTGGATTGATCGGAAACCCAGTAAGCGGAATCGACACCATTCAACGGATTGGATTTAGGACAATTGTTGGCACTTAAATGCGGCTAGGCTAGCCTGTTGTGCCGATGTTAACGTTAATCGACGGACATTCTCCCGTCCTTCGCTGATGGAAACATTAGTGCTTCCCAGTAGTAGAAGTACCAAAAATTGTCCCTTCAGTCGGCCAACTGAGTATTTTATACCATCCAATTTGCAGATAACATCCAAGGCTATAGCATTGAACGTTGAAACATACGACAAGGTGCAAATGGACCATCCATGCGTACGTTTCTCTGAACAAACCTTGAATGAGTCTGGAGGCACTATGCTCGGATCTACTTAATGAAATGTAAGGGAATTTATAAAAGATGCATCTGTCCTATGATTTTTAGGGATCTACTCTCAAATATACAGAGGAACATTCCTTAATATCTTCTCTTTGTTTTTTTTTTTTGGGGGGGGGGGTTTGGGTACATGATACATCGGAATAGAGCAACTGATATAACAAAAATTTGTTGTGTTCCAATTCTGCCGGCCCCAGAAAAAAACAAAATCAACCTAACAGAAATAGTTTCCGACTCAAGATACCCCCGGCTACCCTGGTTTGACAGGTCATGAGATTCCGAGACATACTGGCAAACCAAAACCTTTAATAATGTACAGTCCATTAGCTTGCACCGGTCAGATGAGATTTCAGAAGCTAGTTTTCTACCATACTCAATTTAACTAGAATATCGATTCCAAATACGAGTTGTAATGCTTCCTGTTGAACTCTAACAAGCTACCATAAGTGCGGTCAGCAACCCCAATGAATAGAGCCTCTGTGTCGGGGCTGAACGATATGCCAGCAATCTCCCCAAATAAATCGATTTCCTGGCACTTGACATAGCCAGTCTCTGTATCAAAGATGTGAACAAAGTCAGCAGGCTCAGCCATAGCCAGAAACCGGCCATCAGAGGTGAACTTCAGAGCTCTTATGGCACCAATATTTCCTTTCAACACAGCCAGGGAATTGGACAGATTCCTTATGTCCCACAGCCTGCACGTGGTGTCTTGGTTACCGGTGGCCAAAATTCGGCCATCAGGGTGCCAAGCCGATGCAAATGAATAGTCCAAATGCCCCTCGAGGCTAGAAGTTATTTTCCCAGTACTGGCATCCGCAATCAAGCACTCAGAACTGTCCCCAAGGACTGCTACCAGTTTACCATCTGGGCTAACGGACGTGCTCTGAGAAGCACAACTAAAATAGAAACATTAGCATGTCGAGAAACTTTGAAAAGAACTTCATAATCAACTCTCAGGAAATATGCTTGTGCTGAAGGCTACTCACGTTCACAGACCAGTCGAAGGAGAAACAATTTAAGCAAGCGAAAGTTCCAGCATCAAAAACTCTAACTTGAGCATCATTGTTGGCAGTCATAATTCTCAGCAAGCCACTGCAAGAGGATGGTTCAGCGTCCTTTTCAAAAGCAAATGAGGGATCCCAATTTTAATTTGAGGACAGGTTCCTTACTTGTGGTTATGGTATATATCCACTGCATTGGTAATGGCATTGTCGTCTGCAGTAATCTTTGCACAAAATGCAACTCCGGGCTGATTCAAATACTGGCCAAATGAAAGAAGCCACCCCAGATGAGGAAAGGAATTAAAAGCAGTATGTTATAAAGGAGGCAGTGCGCATGCAGACACTTTGGTACCTTGCAAATAAGCTCTCCTTGAAAACCACCTGCCACCAGTAAGTTTTCTTTAACAGCCATAGTGCTTATTTGTACCCTGGACAGTGACTGTGACAACAATCCTGGCTGCTTCTGTTTTGAGAAAAAAACAAAAAAGAGAAAAATTATTATAAATAAAAAAATAAGTGTTTTGACCACATCAACTGTGAATTCCTTGGGCAAGCTTGGACTCAGAATCACATACCAAGGTAGGATGAATAGTCTTAGCCACATTGACTACTTCTTTGCCTCTTCTCAACAATGATGACCAATGCATCACAGAGTAATTTTGCACAAGGTACACATCGTGTTTTGATGTTGCCCGTAGCAGATTCCTCAGCTGCATAACAAATGAAAATAAAAATTAGCAAGCATGCTACTACAAATATTCAGCAGTCTGACAAATATAAACATTAATTTATCTTAGAACAACAAATATCTATAAACTGCATGATAACAGAAGTTCCAGGGAGTTGATTGATGCAGTTACAAATAACTTTTCCCAGCAACAGAAATGGGAACGCCTATATGATTACACCATCTTGTTATTGTCATTGTATGACTAAACAGCAAGTTCCTAAGTACTGTAAACAGAAACTGGGCTACTTCTAAATATCAACTTTATAATGCAATAATGCAATTTTTTTTTCTTTGGGTGGCAATGAAGAATATCAAGAGCCATCAGTGGCAAGTAACATAAGTCCAAAATTTTGTACTATGGGCACATTTAACAAGCATGAAAGGGATGGACCACAACAATAATGATATTCCATATACCAGAGCAAGAAAAGATGAAAACCCAAGAATATAAACAAGATAAAAACTATGCAATGAAGGTGCAAGAGCTAGAAACAGGCTTTCATGCATCCGATGGGTCAAGTGAAATACAAAGCACAGATATGCAGATTTTGTGTCAGTAGGCCCCTCAAACATGACACGTCCAGAATACTTGAACAACAGCAATTAGTAAAGGCCTCTTAAATCCTTAGAATATTTCCTATCATACCATAAAAACGTGTCCTTAATCATGCCTGCAGCTCAGGTATAGCTGCCATCCTGCTTAGATAAAGTTCCCACATAATACTGAGATAAAGTTCCTAACTGCCACATAGGGTTTAAAGCCACATAATATACCCCACAATCTGAGGAAACAAATATTCAATAAAACTATATCACACGGTCTGCATATCAAGAAGACTTCCAAATACCAGAAGTAAATCTATGACGCAGATGTAGGCATACAATAAGCATGCCCTTGTAAAACCTGAAGCCATCACAGGAACCATGATGCTACATACAACTAAATTTCAGAAACATCATGCTATTAGCAACACATGCTCTACACCATAGTAACAACAAGTTCACTCTCCAAATTGATGCCTCAAGGAGCTAGTGAGTGTACCAAAACAGTGAAGGAAGCACATGAGAACGTCCAATATATACTCTTGTCCTTATCTGTTCATCCAAGTATGACTGCACACAAATTTTTGCATGTATGTAGTTGTGTGTGCATGACTACAGACACAGAAGGTGTGACAACATCTATCAATAGTCTCTCTAAAATCCTGGACGAACATAGTTGGGATTCAGGAACAATGTTAACGGGGAATGATTCAGAGTCTATAGACATCCTTTGTTTGGAATCAATTCATCAATGTGTTGAATAATTATCTGGGAGAACATAAATTCTTGACTGTAGCTCTATAGAAATGACATTTCGATATTATTAAAAATTATCAAACTTGGATGTAACTAAACTAATCACCTTCATAATATTGAAATGTTGCAATTAACTGGGGACAAATAAAAAATACGCGCAGTCTGTCAATAGTTGCAGACACATTTGGGACATATAGTCAACTTTCAAGGCGTAGCATTAACAGCTGGGAAGACATAAATTCACAGCTTGGAGGCCTGAAGATGAATTGACAGTGGCCGTGTTGGAAGAGAATTTAATCTGGCAAATTTAAATTAGTGGTTCATAAATCAATAATTACACTTTACAACCACAGATATTCGAACCTAAAATGAGATAGATAGATCAATTTCAAATACCATACCTCCAACAAGTTCAAGCATAGACTTACAATGCCACATACAAAGATCCACAAGAGGATATATATGTCACACTAGACCAGCAAAACTATGCAATTAATGATGCATATAACCAAAGCTCAAACCAGATGTCAGAGAAGATACTAGTTAGCCACACAGATACTTTATAGTAGGCAGACAAGTATAATCACCTGATAAGCAGTTCTCAGCATTAAGCATGAATTTCATAAATTATAAGGAGATCAACAAATCTTCTGTAGACCTTGGATCAAGTCATTAGGGGTCTATCTATGTGTTGATTTGGGCTTCCTTATAGGTCTTTAAACGTAGATGTGTTAAACAGTTTGATATCCACCTTGATAGACATTAAGGCTAAGATATTCATGCTTGTCACAACCATCAAAACCACAGACCAAAAAACATGAATAAAAAAAAATAAAAGACACATTCTTTAGCCACAACTCACATTGATGCATGTGCCTCCTATGGCTATGAGAAATATTTTAAATTTTTGCGGCTGATGAAAGAGGGAACAGTGAAAACGGCTGAGCGCATAGTGGAGGAAAAGCATGGACCTGAAAATGCACGATCGTGGATTTAACAAGCCTTGTGTTGAAGTGAAAATCATAAAAGTTCTTTCCCTTCTCTACTTGCAAGCACACCTGCCAGCAGAAAATATTTTGCAACAATTCACAAACTAAAAGCACACCCTTAACAGATAACAATCTGTCTATGTTAGCCAATATATAATCATTTGGATAAAAACACATCATGTGATCCCACCAATTAGAGCGTGAATAATCTGTCATCTAGTTATACATTAAAACTCACACAACTGTTCAAACAATAGGAACCTAGTGGGCCATCAAACGCCTAATTAGGGAACTACTAACAATAATAGAATCTCAATGGCTTTCACCCTTTCACAGAGCAATGCAAACCATTTGGGGAAAATCAGTTGCATCACCACTTGTAATAAGTTCCTTCAAGCTAAGAAAACGCCTTTCCCCAAATGAACTAAAGGCAAAGAAGAGAAACCAGATTGATTAAAGAAAAAACAATAAATAACCTTGTTGGAGATTGGTGACCCGAAAATCAGTTATATTCAGGTTTAAAGATTTTTTTTATATATATCTATATAAATACACATATAATATACGTATGTATTCTGTTAGCGTAAATTAATCATGTAAAATAATCTGTTTGTAGTTTTTTTTTTTTAAATAGTGGACTTTCTGCCTTTTACCCGTGATTTTTACTATTGGAGTTTGATTTCTGGTTCCAAATCCTAATGTGAAACCGTGTCAATTTGGGTGACAGAGCCAAAGTCCCAGCGCCCATCCAATCCAAATTAACGCTTGATAAAACCAAATTAAAATAAAATAAGACAAGATAAAATAGAAGAAAAGAGGGTATAAAAAATGCGAACCTTGTCGCGTTGCTCGTGAGAAGAAGAGAGGTTCTCGTAATTCTCGTACTGCTTCAATCTGGTTTCTCGGTACTTATCTCTGGTGAAATTAAGCCTCTCCCAGGGTATCCCCTGTATATCCTTGCCATTTCTCGCCTCTATAGCCGACGTATCAGTCTTTGGCTTCCTCTGAAATCCACACCAACCATTTTCATATAACAACAAATTAATTAATTAACTCTTACTGTGCAAAGCAAAGTAAAAAACACACAAACAAACAAACAAACAAACAAAAGGCAACATTACCAATTCAAAATCGTCTTCAAAGTCCGAGTCCTCAGACTGGAGATCGTCATTGCTTCTTCGATGTTCGGGTTCGTCCGAAAGGTCGTCTGCAAAATAGTCAAAATAATAGTCGTCGACATACTCGAGATCGTCGCGATGGAACTGCGCCATTATCCTACAATTCAAACAAACGCCCGAGTTCGCAAACATCAAATCAAAAAACAAAAGAAAAAACAAGAAAGAAGAAGAAAAAGAAATTGCCGACATGTCATAAGCTAACATGAGCGCAAAAGTAAGTGACGAATCAATGGCCACTCAACGTTAAGACTAACAAAGCCAAACAAGAACTGAAAGACTGTAAAGCTAAAAAGAAGTCGATCGTAGATACAGAGGCAAAACGACATTACCTTGAATTTTGCAAAGCAAAAAGGATCAAACAGGAGGTGCAAAATACAAGACGGCGCCCGGGTTGGCGTAAGTGAAAGTAATAATAAGCAAAATTTTCCCGGGAAACAAACGGGACATAAAAAAAAAAAAAAAGTTTGAGCGGATCGCGTTCGCCTTAAGAAACAAACAAAGAAGGATTGTACTGTATTGTATTTTATTGTATTGTATGTGCTATTATTAGAGAAGAAAGGCGACGAGATGTTTGTAGATACAGCTCAGGATCGTACTCAACCTCTCTATTTTATAACGGCGAGTGGCCGGTTGGCGTAATGAGTGTGTTTGGGTGGAGGATGGGCCACACCACAGCGGCGTGTCCGCGGAATTGTTATAAAAAAAAAAAAAAACACACACACACACACACAAACGACAATCGGTTGCCTGCCTAGTCGAACGACCCCATGGGGCCCTCCTCGGCCGACCTTTTAGATGCAGTTGTTTTTATTTTATTTTTATTTTTTAATATAAGGCCTGAAATAAGTAATATTGAACGTACAATAAACAACATAAAATAGGTTATAATTATTATAAAATTCAAAATATATTTATATAATTTACTTGATTTTATTGTACATCATATATTTTTATAAAAAATTAAAAAAAAACATTTTAAATGTAAAGTTAAGTAAACCACGTAAAATGGGGGGTCAAAGGACTTACGGAAAAATTGCAAGTAAAAAAAAAAAAAGAAAAAGAAAAGAAAAGAAAGATTCAAACTAAGAAAAAAGTCGGAGGAGGTCTGAGCTTTCGTCGCTGGGTTGAATGAATATCCACGGAAAAGTCCTAAAGTCTTAATATTGTGAATTTGAAAGTTCAGACGCATGCCATGGATCTCTGAGAATTCTCTACGCGCGTGGGACCCAATAAGGTGCTCCGAAAGTCCATCGTCCGGAATGTGGAGACTCCACGTGTGTGGCTCAAATGCATTAACTTTTCCGAGATTTGGCCCCTCCCCGATTGCAACAGGTTTTACAAAACAATGGCTGGCGGTGACGTGCAACTGCCGTCCCCTTTTATTAACTGTTTTTCTATAATAATTGCGTGGCTCTTTCTGACTTTCAGGGAACCCTATGGGCTAATTCGCCTATTTGCTCGGGTGGGGCCCGTTTCTCTAGGCTTTGCCTTGCCAAACTCCATCAACCAAGCAATCAATCAATCGAGTAACCTTTTGCTCGTCAAACAAAATTTACGTGTTTTTTTTTTTTTTTTGAGATCAAATTATTTATTTAAGTTTATTTACTTTTTTAATAAAAAATATCATATTAAATTTAAATATTTTTTATATTTAATTTTAATATTAATAAATTTAAATTTTAATATTATATATATATATGTGTGTATGTATATGTGTATATGTGTAATTTTTTTATTTATTTAGAATAATAATAATAATAATGACCATGATGACGACGACCGATGAAGAAAGATGAAAAGCTCTCTCTCTTCCTTTATCTACCAATCCGTTTCCGAAACCATGTATTCCTCGTCTTTTGTGTTCCTCCAATAGTCGTATTTTTACTATTCTTTAATCTTGTCTACGGCTTCCTTTTTGCACTCTTGAACCCATGGGGGAATAGGCTTGTGGCAGTATCAAACCGTGAGGGCAACTCTTGAATTAGAACCAAGAATAGGACAGGCAATAATAAAAGAAGCAACTGCTTAGTTAAAGGACAAGTTAACGAATGATTGTATGATGCATACCAATTTGGGTTTTAGCCGTGCTTTTTTTTTTTTTTAATGTTGTCTGGTGAGGCACGTCGTCCAGTTGTTGCTTAACATCCGAGTCTCAATGACCAAATTTGATTTTATCTTTCGACTTTTTCTTTTTTTTTTTTTTGTTTTTTGGAATTTAAAAAAAAAAATGGAAAATCAATCTCCGAATTTAAATTTCATATTTTGAGTAAGTTATGGATATGAAGTACGCATATATTTCTTTTTCACGCGTACCAACATCAACATCGGGATTATCGTTGAAAAATTGTATCGTTATCGGTCGCTTCCAGAGGAAGATCGACGAGAAGATGTTAGTCTCATTTCTGACGTTTCTTTGATACACAGACGTCAATCAAGTGAGTAACAAGAGGTGCCGTATTTCCCAAGAGCTTTTTATTTTATTTTATTTTTGTCTCCTAGCTCCTCCATTTCCATGGGGAACAAGAGCGGAATTAACGAGACTTTTATAAATCTTAGAGAGGATGAACAACTAAATAATAATGGTATAAAGAAATTTGAGGTTGACAACCCGTTCTGGAAAGTAAGATTTTTTTTTTTTATTTTGGGGTGGGGTGGGGGGGGGGTTGGAATATTTACATTCTTTTGCAAACGAGGGTTGTCTTCTACGGTGATTTAATTCTTGAATGAAGTAGATTTACTTTATTATTTATAACCATAGCCATTACATCACGGTGATTTTATGTGGAAGTAGCAAGATATAAACGTTGATTGCATAATGGCCGTGATAAAATTAAGGGAATCCTGCGTAGTCAAGCTCTATTAAATCATGTCTTTAAAAAAAAAAAAAGTAGAAATCCATAACAATTAATACACCATCTAGTTGTATATAAATGAATATGATAAGTTAGATAGATGACTTGAAATATTTTTATATGACTCCTGAAACCTATAACAATTGCAATATTACTCGCGACCAAAATTAGAATTCATATTTAAAAAGAATTTGAAGAATTAGATCGTAATATATATAAAACTGTTTTATCTATTTTATTTATTTATTATAATCATTAATTTTATATCTATACACAAACTCTAACTCTTAACATTTTCATAAAAATTGCAATATATAATAATAAAGCTTTCAAAAAATATTTTAATAGTTCAAAATTTAAGTTTTTATTTTTAAAATTTTGAATTTTAATCTAAAAAAAAGAGTGAAATTCTTAAAAAATAAAAAAAAATTACTCTTGTGCATCTCTTAATGAAAATAAAAAATAAAAAATAAAAAGAATTTAAATTGCTATCCGCTGATGTATAACTCACGCTGTAGCCCATAAATGCGAAAGGAATCGCGCATATACAAGTCAAGAAAAGCGGATAACCATTAGAAGAAAATTACATTATAATAATGGGACCAGGAAGGATTGCATAATCAGACTTAATTATAAAACTTCTGGGATTTTGGCGAGCTATGAAATGAATAAGAGGCAAGTAAAACATTTGTACGAGACATGTAGGCTGGTTAGGTTAATTATTGTATAGAGAATCTTGGTTATCTGGTTGGCATCGTACCACAATTATTTCTACTTTTTTCTCGATAAAAAAAAAAGAAAAGAAAAAGAAAGAAAGAAAGAAAAGGAGAAAGTGGTATTAATCAATGCACCTTTTTGTTGTTGCCTATCCACATCTGGCATAATTGGCTGGTTGCTTGGTTACTTTCGTAGAGGCCACACGATGAAGGAACTATCTCTCGTCGTATTGATGGAGATTACAGCATGAAACTATAACCCCCATCAAACTGTTGCTTCTCATGTACCTTGCCGGGCTCACTTTCTTCTACAAGCCAATTGGAGCATTTGAACTATAGCTTTTTTATAATCTAACCGAACTGAAAATCTGGGCAAGACATTTGTTCTTTCTCCCTCCTGTTCTCTCTCTTTCCGCGTCATAAAACGTTTGTAAATTACACAGTACGAGTAAAATTTCGTTCTGTCACTTCAGTTATCAATTAGTAAGTAGAAACAATGTACTCCCAAGTGGCAAACAGTTGAGTGGTAGGCTGGCTGGTAGATAAAGTGAAGCGAAGATGGTTAGACCTGGAATTGTGCAAAAGATTTCAATTGGATGATGATCACACCGACCAGGACGAGGACAGCAGTTTGTGTCGGTCATTTTTTGTCAGTCCATTGGCATATTGGCATTCATTTCTTACTTCTGCCTTTCTCACTCTCTTTGCACAGTTCCAGCAGCAAACACTGACAGCCATGGTGAGGAGACTCCTTGCTGCCCGTACCGCTACCATCCTACTGGTCACACTGCTAGTCGTCCGAGTTGACTCAACTGAGCCTCCATTCTCTTGTGACCCATTATTCCCATCAACAAGCACGTACCTCTTCTGTAAAACCACGCTGCCCATAGCACAGAGAGCCCGTGATCTCGTCTCTAGGCTCACATTGGATGAGAAGATTTCCCAGCTCGTCAACTCGGCCCCGGCGATCCCACGGCTCGGCATCCCAGCTTACGAATGGTGGTCCGAGGCCCTTCATGGTGTTGCCAATGTGGGCCGCGGCATTCATTTCGATGGTCCTATTCGGGCTGCCACCAGCTTCCCTCAGGTCATTCTTACCACCGCTTCTTTTGATGCTTACCAATGGTATCGCATTGGTCAGGTAATTTGTACTTGCTCATCCAAAGTCCAGATCTTTACTTTTTGTTAGTTAGATTAAATTACCAACGAGTCTTATTTTAATACTGTTTTGGATACTTTGAATGTTTGAAGGCAATTGGGAAAGAGGCTAGAGCAGTTTACAATGCAGGGCAAGCAGCAGGTGTGACGTTCTGGGCGCCAAATATCAACATATTTAGGGACCCAAGATGGGGGAGGGGGCAAGAGACACCCGGCGAGGACCCATTGGTGACTGGCAAGTATGGGGTTTCATATGTGAGAGGGGTTCAAGGGGATTCCTTTGAAGGAGGGAAGCTTCGAGGGCATCTTCAAGCTTCAGCTTGTTGTAAGCATTTAACTGCTTATGATTTGGACAACTGGAAGGGCGTGAACCGCTTTGTTTTTGATGCTCGCGTAAGTTTTAGCCCAATTGCCCTTCTTTCGGATTTTGTTCAATAATTCTTGTTGCTTTCCTTCTAAACTCGGGGTCTTTTTGGAACTCAATCTCAAAACTGCTTCGTCTCTTTAACTTTTAAGTGAATTATAAACTGCGTTCCTTTATATTATAATCGTTAGTAAAATTTGGCCTGACCCAAGTTTTGCATCAGCCTAAGTTGATGCATCAGATTTCAGTGACAATGACTTCAGAGAATCAGGATCGCCCACTTATTTTTCCCCCTTTGGTGAATTTGATTTAATGTCTGCCGTGGTGATCTGCTGCTGTTTAAGTACTTATCTTGTGCAATGACATTTACTTATTGTCCGAGTTTGAAATCAGGTGACTGCCCAGGATTTAGCAGACACATATCAGCCACCATTCCAGAGTTGCGTTCAACAAGGGAGAGCCAGCGGTGTCATGTGTGCTTACAGTAGAGTTAATGGAGTTCCAAGCTGCGCAGATTTCAATCTTCTATCCAAAACTGTTAGGGGCAATTGGGGTTTCCATGGGTATTAAAAGTGCAATCATTTTACTGCAGATAGTTTGCAATTATTATTTGGTTCTATAATAATCCTGTAACACAAAATCAGGTACATAACATCAGACTGTGATGCCATCTCTATCATGTATGATCGTCAAGGATACGCAAGATCACCGGAAGATGCTGTCGCAGATGCACTTAAAGCTGGTATGGGGCGTATTTCTTGACCCATTTTTGCTTCGTCATAAAGCAGCTTTGTTTGTCTTTTTTCATGTCAATTATTGTTTTCTGCATCTCATGAATTTAATTTTGGACACTATGATCTGTATGGTCCAGCCATCCAATTAAGGCAAATCGGTCCATTACTCCAATTATGGTGGTCGTCCAGCTGGACCATTGCTCATCATGTTTTTTAGATCACAGTCTGATGTATGATTGAGTGCTCAACGTATTCTATCCATATCTAACTCAGTCCTCATTACTATAAAGATTATGGTACAGTATTGATTCTTTTTCTGGAACTAGTCTGATAAAAATAACCACGATCCAATTCTTAATGTAGAAGGGCGAGCTTTGGTAGGTTACTCCATCGGGTCACATTTTCATTTTGCAGTCTGTAACCTGTTTGTGATAACATGGTTAGACTGTGTTTATTGACCTTTGCCCAGACATCTTCTTAACGTAATCCTTCCCCTTTGTATGTATATGCTATAGACTCACAGTGGCCTGGCGTATGGTGCTCGAACATTGCTTAGTATCATGGGTTTTCAGTCATATTCACACTTCCTCGTAGAACCTGAGCATAGTAGTTTATCATTGTAACTATGATGCATAGTGAGAGACTTCATAGCATCAAGTAGCTTTATGTTACCACGTACATGAACTTTCTTTAGTGAATATCTGCAGGCATGGATCTCAATTGTGGAACGTATTTACAGAATCACACCAAAGCAGCTGTAGAGCAGAGGAAACTTCCAGAAGCTGAAATTGACAGAGCCCTTCGTAACCTCTTCTCTATAAGGATGAGATTAGGCCTTTTTGATGGAAATCCTGCAGAACAGCCCTTGGGAAAAATTGGTCCTGACCAAGTGTGCTCGGCAGAGCACCAGATACTGGCCCTTGAAGCTGCTCGTAATGGCATAGTCCTCTTAAAGAACTCTGCAAGGCTCCTCCCACTTCAACGATCAAAAACCAGGTCCCTTGCTGTAGTTGGTCCAAATGCTAATTCTGCACAAACACTTCTTGGGAACTATGCAGGTCCTCCATGTAAATCTATAACACCATTGGAAGCATTGCTGGGCTACATTAAAGATGTTAAATATCACCCTGGCTGTGATACAGTTCAGTGCTCTTTAGCTTCTGTTCAAAATGCGGTGGACATAGCAAAGGAGGTGGATTATGTAGTATTAATTATGGGATTGGACCAAACTCAGGAGAGGGAAGATCTTGATCGTGTGGACTTGGTGCTGCCTATGGGGCAGGAAGAACTCATCACTAGAGTTGCAAAAGAAGCAAAGAATCCAGTTGTTCTAGTGCTTCTTTCTGGAGGTCCAATTGATGTGTCTTTTGCCAAGCATGACAGGAATATTGGAAGCATCTTGTGGGCTGGCTATCCTGGTGAAGCTGGTGGGATTGCAATTGCAGAAATAATCTTTGGTGATCATAATCCAGGTAAGTAATGCATTACAAGAAAATAATTTGTGTTGTTGAATGATAATGAAACACAGATGCCATGCAGGAGGGAGATTACCAATGACGTGGTATCCACAGGAATTCGTCAACGTACCAATGACAGACATGGGGCTGCGACCAGAATCACCTTCAGGCTACCCTGGTCGCACGTACAGATTCTACAAAGGCCAAACTGTTTTTGAGTTCGGTTATGGTCTGAGCTACTCAAAGTATTCTTATGAGCTTACTTATGTCACCAAAAGCAAACTTTACTTAAATCAGTCCTCATCAATGCATGTAATTGAAGAATCGGATTCGATCCATTACACATTAGTCTCCGAAATGGGATCAGAATTCTGCGAGAAAAGCAAGTTTGTAGTGAGAGCTGGAGTTGAGAACCATGGGGAGATGGCAGGTAGGCATCCGGTACTGTTATTTGGGAGGCAGGAAAGGCATGGAAATGGTAGGCCTAGGAAACAGTTGATTGATTTTCAGAGTGTGATACTAAGCCCGGGGGAGAGAGCTGAAATCGAGTTCGAAGTGAGGCCTTGTGAGCACTTTAGTAGGGTTAACGAAAAAGGTCAGACGATAATGGAAGAAGGGACACATTTCTTGGCTGTAGGAGGTGACGAGTATGCAATTTCCATCATAGTTTAATTGGAAGGATTGCTTCTTAAAAATAAAAGCTGATGTTTCCAGCTTAATAAGCCTTATATAGGAGCATAAGTCGCCCTTTACTCCCGGGCCGAGGGCTATTAATTTTATGTAAACTTTCATTTTTATTTTGCTGTTCACTGATTACTAAGACCCGGGTTGCCGGATCCACCAAATGTATTCGGATGGGTCCAAATTGGTGTATCTAAGCTCCAAATAACAGAAGCTATCCCTCGTTCCTTTACAGCCTTGTTTCCCCTTAATATTGAAGGTCTCAAATTGTTATCTTGATGGTAGTAGATTGAAGAAAAAATTTAAAAAAAAAAAACTGAAGGGGTCCACTCTCGCCAGTAAAGTTCACTGCGTAAAACAGAGCATATTGTTATTACTCCCCAAAAGCCAGTCTATTGAGGTGTGCAGTACTCACATTTATATGATCCAAGATTTTCCTTTTCCTATTTGATGTGGGATGTGGGAGTCGGATTGTATTTAACCCGTCTGTGCCCAGAAATAACCCATCCGTGACAATATGCCCAATTGTCGTTATTGGGTAGCAAGTGGAATGGACCGACAGCATTGGTCGGATTCTTGCATTTGGGCATGGAAAAACAGAAAAAACCAATAAAGATAATATTCGAACCGTCTCAAAGATTTAAAAATTCTAAATTTGAATTATAATTAGTGTGAATTAGTTAAAAAAATTTAATAAAGATAAATGATTGCCTTATCCCGAATACATTTGGAAAGTGGGCTCAAAATGTTCAAACGAAAAGGGTTTTGTGCACGAGCAAAGCGGCCGTCCACCCAGGAAAAACTCTTCCGGTTATAATTTTTAAATTAAGTGATATAAAATATAAATCAATGAGAGACAATAAATACGAAATCCTTTCTCTTCCTGTAATGTTACTCTAAAGAATTAATACGTTCATGTACTAACCGGAGAGTCTGAGCCTCTTTGCCATCGCTCTCATCGACACTCTAGTACCGGCACTTCTCGTGGCTGAGTCAACTCGGGCTCTATTCGCCTGTGATCCATCAACAAGATCGCACCTTTTCTACGAAACCGCATTACCCATAAACCAAAGGGTCCAGGACCTTGTCTCCGTTGCAAGGATTGCAGAGTTATGTCAAGGACGCAAGTTACCACTTGGGTTGCAGCGCAGTTACGTGTACTACAGCTCAACGCAAGAAAAGGCAGTAAAAATAGCAAAAGTGGCAGACCAGGTGGTGCTGGTGATGGTGCTGGACCAAACTCAAGAAAAGGAAGAGCGGGATCGCTTGGAATTGGTGCTTCCCGGACAGTGGCGGATGCTGATTACCAACGTTGCAAGAGCAGCTAAGAAGCATGTCGTTTTGGTGCCTCTTTGTGGAGGTCCAGTAGACATATCTTTCGCCGAATACAATCCCAAAATAAGAAGCATTTTGTGGGCTGGTTATCCAGGCCAGGCTGGAAGACCTGCACTTGCAGAAGTTATATTTGGTGACCACAACCCAGGTGAACTTTGAATTATAGTCCTTGGACAGTATTTAGAACATCTCTTCGAGAGAGAAAAAAAAAAAAGAAAAAAAGAGAGACATTGTAAACTTTTACAGCTAACTGGCTCACTTATAGTGACGCACATTGTAGTGCTTACAGGAGGCAGATTGCCTGTGACTTGGTACCCACATGATTTCACCGAGGTGCCGATGACAGACATGAGGATGAGGTCTGAACCATCTTCGGACTATCCTGGTCGCACTTACAGATTTTATAAAGGCAAAACAGTTTTTGAATTTGGATACGGTCTGAGCTACTCAAACTATTCTTATCATTTCATCTCTGCCACCCAAGAAATGCCTTACTTTAAATCAACAGGTAGCCAAATGGCTGAGAACATAACTCTTACACGCGCACTTTCAGAGTTGGGCACAGAGCTGTGCGAAAAAAGTAAGTTTGCAGTTACTGTCAGAGTTAAAAATGGTGGCGAAATGACAGGTAAGCATTCAGTTATGCCTTTTGCAAGGCCAGCCGAGGTTGGGGTTGGAAAGCCAATCAAAAGGTTAGGTGGATTCCAGGCCGTGAACTTGCATGCACGGGAGGAAGACATAATTGCATATGAGCTTAACCCCTCTATGCACCTTAGCAGAGCTGATGAACAAGGTACAATGGTGATTGAAGAAGGATCTCGATTCTTGATTGTTGGTGACAAGGAGTACCCAATATTATTATGGTCTGATAATCAGGCTATGAACTAGAATCAGTGCTCTAGCAGATATTTGACTTCCATCAACGGTTTGCCAATCCCAGATGCCTCAGCCGAATAAAATTGTTTTGCATGACTTAATAAAAGTTAATGCTCCAATACTGGACTTGCACTAGATTCGGGGGCACACACATGAATGCAAGTGAACAGGAAGAACAGGTTTCAACAGTGCAGTGCATGCTATAACTCGTTCAAACATGCTCTAAGCTGCATCAACCATGTTGAATAATCCACCCAACCAATAAATTGTTGCATAAAATGTAAAGATAATTTGAATGTTGGAAAGACTAGGAGGAAAACAGGTCAATGTACAACAGAGAATTATATATGAGGAAGGAACCAAACCAGATAGGTAAACCTTTTCACTTCCCTGCCCGCTCATCTGTCCAGTTTGGAACTAAAGCACTATATTGATGAGCTCTACCATGTTCAGAATGCAGTGGTTGGCGCTGTGTGCAGTCATCCACAAAAAGAAATTCTAAGCCATCTTCTCACTTTTGAGATTCCTTTGGATACAATTTCTAGTCATATAAAATTTCTGGTCATGGCCTCATTGAAGTAATTATACTGTTTAAGAAAATGGTTTTGTCACTATGCTCAACCAATGCAACGTCCACTGATCATACAAACTTGTGACAAGTTTTCATACTTGCTCATTGAGTTCATCTGAAGAAATGTCATTGAATCATAATGTCGTAAGAAATGTTGTCGGCCAACAAGTATAACCCAGATCTCTAATGGCATACACAGTGTGGGGTGTGGAGGAAAAAAAGGCTGCCTTGCTGTTGGTACCATTGACAGACAGCTACCATTGGAAATTCCAACTCAGATGATGTACAACAAGTGGTGCAGGAGAGGAATTCCTCTTC
This sequence comes from Bruguiera gymnorhiza, assembly GCA_020883675.1. Lineage (NCBI taxonomy): Eukaryota > Viridiplantae > Streptophyta > Magnoliopsida > Malpighiales > Rhizophoraceae > Bruguiera > Bruguiera gymnorhiza. The sequence continues at coordinate 1,538,936 of JAIRCJ010001047.1, read as the reverse complement.
ATCATCTTAAACATTTAAAATGACGTGTGTTTGTCACAAGCCATGGCGTCAGTAACAAAACCAGAAGAGATGTATATGCTATTAATACATGAGATTCCCTAGCAAGTGAGCAGTAGCTCACACTTATGGCATTTCTGTCACTGTGAAAAGTGGCAACAATGAAACCAGGGTCATCCTTCACCTTCCAGGTCATTGCAGGCACAGTTACCTCTCGTGTCCCATCAGAGTGAGTATGATCACAAAATGCATGGGTGTGTGCACTGAAGACAATCCTGCAAATAAAGAAAGGATAATGTGACTATCATCTTAAAGGAAAACTGGAAAAGTTGGAAAGCTATTAAGATAATGAAGTGTGGATACACTGCAACTTAGGAAAACATAAACAATAAGAAGAAAAGTATTAATCTCTTGGCATAAAAGTTTCCACTTCTATGTGCTCCAAACATATATATGACAAACGAAATATATCATCAATATCTTGCTCTCCTTCCCTCAATACATGTATTTGATATCATGGAGATAAAAGATTCAGCACACAAAGATAATATATACAAGAGAAAAAGATCAGGCAAGACTGTATCCAAGATTCAACAATATTGAATTACCTTGGCTTGAGAGCCTGAAAAATGTATTCAGTGTCGTTTGGTGGGACAGTGTGCAATAACTCATAGGGTCCAGTGTCAGTAAATCCCCTGAAGGGAAGATCAAGGAAACATAAGGAAGAAATTTCCAGCAATATAGGGAAGAGCAAATTCAAAAGACAAAAGAAGGCAGATGCACTAGTCCTAATCATCATGGAAAAACGAATACACACTGCTGCCACTTGAACCACAAAATGTAGGGCGAATTTTTCCCATGGTCTCTGAAGAAACATGTTTTTTCCAGTTTGGTTGTTAACAATCAGTAGCTAGTGATTAGGATGAATATCACAGGCAACACTGTGGGGAGCAGAAATTCTTCAGTCTACTATGACCTGAACACGGCGCCTAATAATCTCTAGGGGGATGAGGCATTTTAGTATCAAACACTTAGCTCTCCATCTAAGCAACAGAGAACAATCCACATCTAACCCTTATTGTATGTTTTACACCAATCGGCAACAAGCTAGCAAACATTAAAATACAGGACAGTTGTAGCATAGGAAGAAAAAGATGCAATGCATATATAAGTAGTAAAACATCCACCAGTTGTCCAGGGCTTCTGAACTCTGTTGCCGTGGGTTAGCAGCTTTCTTAGGAATGTCGATCTCTTGACAACCATTGTTTGTTGGCCACCGGTGCAACGGAAAATGGAGTAACAGGACAGGACCAGATCCAGATTCCATGACATTCTTTCTCCACTGAGAGCTGTTAGATGTTCCTTCAATCCCAATCTTAATTTTCTCAGGGTCGTCCCCCATTTCTCTAGAATCACCCGTTCCTTCCTTCGCACCATCCAAATCCATCCTCATATCACTGCTTTCAGTCTCAATTACCCTTTCAACACTGAACCGCAACTTATTATTGCCACAAAGCAACGCAACGGCGTTGAGAGAAACAAAGCTAACATTACTTATTTCAAAAGCACCGCACCCAGCCGAGTCCAACCCAGGAAAATTCCTAGCTATCCGATGAACGGAATTTGTATCGAGCCCACTGCACTGTCCGACATCCCTGTCACCAAGAACAACATGATAAGGAAGCTCAAGAAATGGACCCAAAACTCTATGGAACTGATAAAGCACGGAAACCCATTTCGTTTTTGTCAACTCCGATCCTCTAGCCGAAACATCCCCCAGTACTAGCAGCATATCAGGCTTCAAACTATCAAAAGATTTCTGCTTTATTCGTTATTGGTCACAAATTGGTCAGCGCCAAAGAAGAAAAACATGATCTGAATCAGACAGGACATAAAGACAGGAAAAATTGCAAGATTACCCGAAAGTATTTGGACAGGTAATACTCTCTGAAATAGAGGTCAAAGAATCCTGCTTCGGAACCCAATAGCAACAGATTGGCGACAATCATGACTTTCAGGTCGTCCGGGTTCTGGGATTCTCCGACGTCGTATTGGCCGGCGGGATCCGCACCCGTGCCGGCGGGCACGATGTTGCAGGAAGGAGTGCAAACCCAATTGTCGTAGAACACGAGGAAGGCGAAGACCGTGAGCGGCAGCAGCGGCTTCCATGTCGATAGGATGAGAGCGTGCCGTCGTTGCGTGGACTCCGACTCCGAGGATCTTCGGGGCCCAGACATTGTTCATTGTCGCATGAATTGCCGTCGTTTCATCGTAGGAATTTTTGCGTCACCGGACCGATTCGAGAGCCCGAGTCTGACGAATCGTCGCAATTGGTTTTAAAATTATTCTATTTGTTATTTCCGTTAGATTCTGATATGGTGGCACTCCTGTAGATTATAGCTACAGGGCGGTACTCATTCGACGTGACTGGTCACTGAAACAGATGATTATGTCCCCGGGAAAGAACAGAATCAGAGATGAGAAAGAAAATTTGAATTGTACAAAGGGAGACAACAAGGGAAAATATGGACCATTGAAAATTGCTTGTTTCAATTGGATTTACCAGCCAACCCCCACTCTATGCTAACTTTAATGGTAATTTTCATTTTGCTCGAAATTAAGGCCAATGCATTTATTATTTATTCTATATTATGTGATTTCGTGTGCTGAAAATGATTCCTACTCGCGGCGTTTTAACATTACTCCTGAAATGGATCTCACTACATTACTTTATTATTATTATTATTATTATTTTGATTAGTTAGTTTTTTTTAAAATTTTATTTTCGATAATAAGATATAGGATTGGATTTTGTTTATGCCTAAATGTAACTTGTTTCTTTTTTCTTTTTTATTTTATTTTTGGGTATGGCGATTATATAGAAACACAACCGGACCATTTCTGTGCTGAGTTTAGAGAGTTAAGGGCATATTTGGTATCCTGTCCAGAGTTGGAATTCAGCACAAATAAAAACGGACTGCTCAATTTCAGAACATGTTTGATTTGTTGTAGAATCAAAATTGCTTTCCTCATCGTTGTTTGGCGTACGTAAATGCTGGAATTAAAATCAATTTAAAACGTCAAAAAGTATTATTAGGAATTAAAAAATTAACGAGAATAATAAAATAAAATTTCACAAAGGTCGTGAGACCATAAAAAATCAAATATTAAGAAATAGTTTGTTTGGTTGAAGAAAAATATCAACTCACCTAACACACAAAAGAATGGGAAAACGTTTCTCATTCTCATTTTGATTCCTTTCTAAAATTTTATGAAAATAAACAGTAAACTCAACTGTAGTTGTAATTTTTACATCATTATAATATATATATATATAATCAATAAATCATTTTACTTAAAAAGTTAAATAATTTAATTTTATAATTATTTAATTGTAAAAATTCTAATATTATGTTAAAAAATTATTTTACTAAAAAATTTAAACAGTTAAAGATTCATATTATAGTCAAATACAAATTATATATACTACAGAAATAGAAAGTGTGCATCTTTTGGGTTGGAAGCTGAGAATCCCAGCTATTTGGTGGAAAACAAAGAGACAGCGTTCCTAAAACTTCTCCCTTACGGCTTGAACCTGCCCTTCTTTTCTTACGTATACATAATTTTTATATCAAATTATTTTTCAAAAATCAGAATCCAACAGGTACCTAACCTCTTTCCCCCTGTCGTTTTTTTGTATTATTTTTTTATTTTTTACCAATAATAGATGACACTTGAATGACAATTGGCTTAAATGCCAAAATCGTTCACAAAATAATCGATTGTGTTCCTTATATATTTTTCAGTTGATTTCATTAGCGCGTTTCTGATTTTAATCAATTTAATAAAAAAAAAAAGATGAAATCCGCTAATCAGTACCGATCAACTTTGGTCAATGACGATCAACGCTGGTCAGCAGAGTCAACGCTCGTGGCGTGATATATATATTTTTTTTTATGAGAACAAATTTTTGTGGAGAGACCACTCTTTCTGAAATGCCCACGACTCTCCACTAAAATAATTTATTTAGATTTTTAATTTTTGAAAAAAATTAGGAAAACCCAAAATTTATTTTCTAAAAGAATCTGTTTTCTATAACTCTAAATTTTAGTGCCAAATAATTTAGATTTTTTTTTGATACAACATATTTTTAATTTTCAGGTGATATTTATTTATTTGAAATTTTATTTCTCAAAATATATCTTATAAAAATATGAAATTTAGCACAAATAATTAAAATTTTTGTTTTGAGAATTTTTAAAATTTTTTAAAATACAATTTTTTTGAAATAAATTTTAAAACTTGAATTAAAGCGTAAATTCTATTATTATAATAAAAAAATTCATTTATTATTAAATTTATTAGATAATAAATTATATAATAATTTTTTAATTATTTTTATATATTCTACACTCTTATTTTAAAATTAAAATTTTAAACTTTGAGATAAAATTTTAACTTCTAAGACTCCTCGAAATAAAGTTAATGGCGAGTGATTTGAGTAAACGAGAAATGATTGATAATTTTACCAAAGGAACCGAAAGGAGGCGAGGGGGATCGGCCAGGACAGCCGTACATGAATTTTGCCTTCCCAGTTGTGAACAACAATACAACATGTCTTTCTTTCCGCCGCTGCGTCCACGCTCTTCAACGGAGCGTGCACGCCAACCAAAATCTCCCCTCCTCAATGGCAATCTCGTAAATTGCGCTGGATTATCACGCGACAAAAATCGAACCGGCTCGATTGGATTGGATGGTAATTTTCTTGTCTTTTTGAATATAATTAATTATATTAATAACGGCAACGTCAATTACCTTAATTTCACCAATGAAGTCACAGAAATAAGTTTTTTTTTTTTTTATAAAAAAAAGAGGTAAGATTTTGCATCTTAATGCTGTCTCGTATCTCACAGTCACAGTCCAAATGATTAGTGCTTTTTTTTTTCTTTTTAAGAAAAAATTTTTGTTACATTGCAATGAATTTGTATTAAGTTGATATAATTTGATAAATAAAGTATTATATTAAAAAATATAAAAATTATTAAAAAAATTGTTCAACTCTTTCACATTTTTTTATCAGATTATTATGTAATCAAACTCTTTTTTTAATTTTTAAACATTTTTGATAACTTTTGATTATAATCATATTAAATTTTTCAATCATTATTTTTAATAACTCTTATTTTATTATTTATATTTTTGATTGATTATGATTTTTAATAACAAAAAGATAATAATAGTACTTAAATATCAAATAAAAATCATTAAATTGTTATTATATATTTCATAATTATTTTTTATTTATAAAATATAGTTAAGAATTATTATCGATAGATATATATATATATATATATATATATATATATATATAGAGTAAGATAGATAAAACTTGGAGTGCCTCCATAAATTAGACAACAAAATATGAGTATGGTAATTAGATATTCATTTTTCAGCACATTATTTGTTTAATAAGTTATTTAATGTACCAAACATGGATGAAAATGCATAGCGGTCGACAGTTTCTTTGCTAAAAGCTAATGAGTTTCAGTTTTGCACACTTGTAAGTCCACTTCCTTACTCTCTCGTTTCTTTCCAAAGTGGGGTAGTCCTTCAATCCTTCGTAATTTTGTTCTTCTTTAGTTTTCTCTTCCCCTTCTTCTTATATTTTGATCTCTCTTCTCACTTACCTTTACTTACATGTCTGCCATTTTGAAGAATAGAGAAGTTGGTTGCGAAGAAGAATAAAGAAAAATGCATGGTTTAGGGTTAAGCAACATGTCTTTCTTTCCGCCGTCAGTTGGTTCGCGACTTTTGTTACGGGGCAAAAGTTCACTTCTTTAGGTACTATAGTCCACCGTGAGAATTTCAATTCTTAGATTAACTGATATAAGCTCTCTAATCTCTTGGTTGGGTGATGCAAAACTCAAAAAGTACAATGAAATTTATAAGTAAAATGTTAAATTTAAATTTGAAGAAAGATAAATTAGATTTAATAAAAATTTTTAAAAAAATCTGAACTAAAAATATGAATAAAAATTAAAATGTCGTAAAAATAATTTTTATAAAATTTAAAATTCTCAAAAAAATAACAATATTTTAAAAAATGTTTTATTAAAAATCAATCAGCCAACCAAAAAAAAAAAAGTTATACGTCTAGAAATCACAATGGAATAGTAAAAATCTAAAATAAAATAAAAAACAACAAATTTACTTAACAAATTACTATATAAAAATTAAATGGATTATATTTAAATTAAAATATTATTCAATCTATTATAATTATAAAATAATTAAATAATATGCATGATTTTTCAAATAAATAAAAAAAACAATTAAATTTAAATTTTAGTCTAAAATTTTCAAATAAATTGTCCTTAAATTTTTATGAAGTTTAATAAATTTTAATATTTTTCCAAATTTTACTTGTTTTGTTGTATATTGCTTTCAGTCCAGATAATTTCAATAAATTCATTTAAACTTTTTATATCTTTTTAAATTTAATTTTTGTCATTACATCTCTATATATATGCACAATAAATTATTATACAAACTGACTTGATTCTTATTAACGGGAGAAAGGTTTCCAGCAATCGAATAAAGACATAAGAATTTTCTAATCTAGATATGATTATGTTATACTTTGTTTAAGTAGCTTTTAGGTATTTTTTCTGATAAGCTAAATTTCAGTAATTGCATTATCGATTAATAGACAACACAAACAAAAAAAAAAAAATTGCTAAACACATCATTTGTCGATGTTAAGAGATGAATAGAAGTCGGCGGCCCGAAAATTCAAAACCAAAGACTCCTTTAATCTTTGGTATGTTTCCCCATTGGAACGGATTTTCTCCTCACTATTTGCTACACCGGGGCTTCATCATAAATGTTGGTATAAACAGGTTTAATAATGCACTAATGGAAATTATTTGCTCCTCATCAAAAGAGAATTTATTGTACAAAACCAAATTACATAGTAAGTCTTTCGTCTTTGGCAAAAGGGGTCGTGTAAAAATCTCGCAGATCCATGTTTTGGTTTTTATGGGTCGGCTAATTCTAATTGCCAGATGGTGCTCTCGTATAGAGATGTTCATCAAACCGTTTAATTTGTTAAATCTGATTAATCTGACTAAAATTAAATTGAAATTGTCTTTAAAGTCTTAAAATCATCAAATCAAACCGAACCATTTTATAGTATTGCAATATATAGATATTTTATAGAGATATAGACCATATAAGAAAACAAAACTATCTTTTATAATATATTTGGATATCAAAAGTTTTAATAATAAAAGAAATCAATAATATAAAAAGTTTAAATAATAATTTTAGTTTTAATATATAAAATTTAAATAATCAAATTAAATAAATTAATCCATAAATATTAATGAAAATTTACTTAATTTTGATTTTAACATTAATTTAAGTGTGATTTGAAAAATTGTTTTACTAATAATTTAATTCGAATAGGGGGATCAAACCGACCCGCTCACGCCCTTGGCGATCAAGTCTCTCTTTCTCCTTTTCTCAGAGTCCTAAAATATGCCTCCAAGCTCTCACGATTGACGAAAAATTTGCGGAACTTTTGCATTACTTTCGTACGTGTCACATCCAACCCAGGAAAGCACAGCCGATTGAATCCAGAGTGATCATGCGTCCCCGTGGCATTTTGCGGGTCCCACCCAGAAGAGCATGATTCTTCCGTGTAAGTGACACACACGCAAACCAAATCCCCCCCTTTTTTTATCAATAATAATACCAAAAATATTTTTGAAATCCCGAATTCAACCTTCCGTTAGCCGTTACATCATCTTGGCCCTATTCCAGCAAATTCACTAGAGATCAGGGGCACAATTCGTAATTTCGGTTAAGCTCGGGGGGGGAGTGGGAAGGAAAATGGGTGAATTCAAAGGCCTTGGAAGGATAAAAAGAATATTTAAAAAGGGAAAAAGAAAAGGAGGGTTGGATTTTGATTTTAATTTCCGAAAAATCCAACTCCAACCGGGAGGGCCTAGACGGTGGACGGCGTTATAACGGCCGTTGAACATTGGCTCGATATTTCCTATATAAGCCCCATGCGCTCCTCCTTTTCTCCCATCAAATTTGCATCTCTCTCTCTCTCTCTCTCTCTCTCTCTCTCTGTCTATCTATCGCGACAGCTACTAACCTCTCTCTCTCTGTCTCTCTCTCTCTAGATTCAAGTAGCCTGAAAACAGGTAAAATATAACTGTTTCTTTCTCTCTCTCTCTCTCTCTCTTGCGACTTTAATTCTGTTTAAATATTATTATTGTTATTATTATAATAATAATAATTTTGGATATTTGAAAATTGCAATTTATTTGGTAATGGAAGCATCGAGGAGAGGGGAAAGAAACTTTGAAATCGCGTGTTTGGATGGGAGATTAATGCCGAGGGATAATGAGGATTGATCTGTAGGTTTAGGCTCCGATTAATTGGTTTCAGATTTGGTTGTGTTTGGTTTGGGACATTAGTGGGGTAAACCCGAGGAGGAACTGCCTTGCCTTTTTAGGGATTTTTGGCGATGGAAAATTAGCGTTTCGGATCTTGTTTGATTTGTGTCTCACCCAATGAGTCGATTTCGGTATTCTTGTGAGACTGTCTGTTCTCTCTCTCTCTCTCTCTCTCTTTTTCATTATTATCTTAGGTAGGGTTTGTTATCATCGGATTGCTTGCGCGCATGCGGCTGTGGACTGTGTCTCTGGAATATTATTGACTTTTGTAGACATGTGTGATCTAGGGTCTTTTTTTTTCCAAGTATTGCCGGAATTTAGAGTTGATGCGCTTGATTTTGCTTTTAGGATGGCTCTGGTCTCCTATTTGGGGAGCTTGTTTCCTTGGATTTGTTGTGTGAATTATTTACAGGATATTGAATGGTACGAGATATACAGTTAGATTTCAATAATATTGAATGAATTGCTATGCTTTGCCCTTTTCCATAATTGGTATAGCTCTGCATCTTGTTATACAATATCCTCCTTGTGTTTGCCTGAAATTGTTTTAGATGCCGTGACAAATTTGAACGTACCTGGGTGCATTTATTTGGATCATGTCTGCAAATCTCCTGCTAGTTTTCTGAAGGAGGCTCTTTAGTTTTGAAGTTTTAAGGCAGCATTTCAGTCATAGTCTCATGGTTTGTGATGTCTTATTCTGCAACTATTCTTCGATACTTTTCCCATTAGTGCTTGTGTCTGGGTTTATGATGTTTCGTTGGAGTATTTCTTTCACAAACTTTATTCACTGATCTAGTGATTAAGAAGCCGTTTTTATCCTTCTGTCAGGGGACTATTTTTATGTCATTAAGGTTGACCATCTCTGCTGAGAAGAAAACACAGAGACAGCCATTGGAACGATATTGGGGGGAAATTTTGGTTTGTATGCATCAACATATGAGATGGGTTCTCGAGGAAGGTTTCTGTTTGATCTTAATGAGCCCCCAGCTGAAGATGCTGAGGAGACTGGCCATGTTGCCCCCCCGCCACCACATAAGGTGCTTCCGTTCACAAATCCCCATACTTCTGACTTCCTTGCAACTTCACTGGGTTTCCAGGGGATGACAAATTCTCATACTTTCTCTCATGCATCATCTGCATCTGGTTTTCAGCCTTTTGTTCGGCCCAAGGTTAGTTATGACACTGCAGTCCGTGTTGAAGAGAAGAGGGCACAGGATCAGAATCCCAAGATGGCATCTGGACTAGAAGCATGCAATGGTGACACCACACAAGCAGAACCATCTTTTGTTTCAAGTTCAGTTGATAATAAAGCCATAGAAAAAGAAGAAGGAGAGTGGTCTGATATGGATGGATTGGCAGATGGATATGCAGGTTCTAATGTGCTTGAGCAGGGCAAAGCTTCAGGAGATAGAGGGACGTCTGAATCAATGGAATGTGATGCCTCTGGTGTGTTTTCTAGGAACATATCTGAAAGTGCCAAGGCTATGGATAATTTACGGGATGCTTCGCCGAGATTGGATCAAGGTTTGAATGATCAGAAATATAATAGTGGCAGAAATTCAGATAGCAATAGCAACAGTGACACATCCACAGCTGGTCCAGGAGAAGCTGCTTTAGGTCAAAAACAAAGAGATATTAAAGGCATAGAGGCAAGTCATGCACTTAGGTCATCAAATGCCTTGGGGAAAAGGAGGATAGACCAACATAAGGAAGCAATGCTAGGAAAGAAGCGCAATAGACAAACCATGTTAATAAATATTGATGAAGTCAAGCAAGCTGGCACTATGAAAGCTTCAACACCAAGAAGGCAGCCAATCGTCACCCGGACTGTGAGAGAAGCTCGCAATGTTCCTTCACCTGCTGAACGTTCAGGAGAAAAGAATTTTAAGGATCAGAAACAAGCTGACGTAGCATTTAGTGAAGGGGGCACCTCTGTGGAGTCTTTTCAACCCAAGACTGAGTGTAATGGGGATATAAATTCTGGAATGGTTAAGGTTAAGAAGGTGAATGGTGAAAATGATTTTTCTGCAGAGGTCAATCTCCCACCTATTCCAAGACAAGGTTTGTGGAAGCTGCCTGCTGATTCAAGGCAGCCAAAAGCCTCACAATTCTCTAATAGGAAGCCAGCAGTTGTCAGCCAAAGCTCCCTTGATTCAAAGTTTGGTATTAAGAAGCATCCTCCTCCCAAGAAGCCAGCTGTAGTTGGTGCATCATACCAAGATACATCAGTGGAACGTCTTATAAGGGAGGTGACTAATGAGAAGTTTTGGCATCACCCAGGTATTAAATACTCTTATCTGTGCTTGCATATCATTGTTTGCACCTGCTGTCATCCATATTATTTTTCTAAAAATGATGTTTTAATCGAATGATGCATTAAATACTCTCCATCGGTGCAAATGTGGGTATCTGCGGTGCCCTTCTTGTTTCTTTGTATAATTTTGTAGGATCCTTTTTTTATTTTTTATTATTTGCATAAACTTTTCTTTTCTTGAATGAATACTTTTTTACTTCTTTTTTATCTTCTGAAAAATAAAAAATCAAATATATGCCTGGATACTTATAATAAGAGAAAATGGGACTTTCACTGCCTTGTTATCTAAATCCTTGAGGGAATGGCAAGAGATGATAAATAATGGACAGAGAAGAGATGCTCCTTGAGGATAAATTAGTCTCATCATCAAGCTTTAGTTTCATGATCTCTTTGTGACTGGAATTGTTCGTCATGTGCACTTATATTAATCATTCTTGTTTCCCACTAGAATAGGAAACTGTGGGTCAGCTAAGATTATTTTTTATTCTTGCCGTTCAATAAGTAAAAGCTGATACTTGTATTGCTCAGGCCCATGCATAGCAGAGGAGATTACACAGGTACTTGAGCTGGGTGGCATTCAACCATCCTGACCCACAGCTTCATGTGGTGGGGGCATCCAACTGTCTGGGGAGCCTGTTGGATGGAAGATTGACTGAACCACGAAATATGCTTGTTGTGTTATAAATACCTTTATTTCCTGATTTGTGTTTGTGGTGTGCTCCTAAACTTTAGATATCCTGATTGCTGATCATATGGAATCTGTTATTCATGTTTGGGTGTTTAAAAAATTTTGGTAGAGTTTTGGTTGTCAATTTACATTTATTTGCTCCATTTTCATTTCATTTGTACTAGATTAAGTGTAGTCTCCATATTCATGCATTCATTTTTTTTGTTGATTTTATTTTTATTTTATTCTTTTCTTTCTGTTGTTAACTCGTATTTAATCCTTCTCCTCTTTGAACTGCCTTATTCTCACCCTTTCATCTTTATTTTCCTGTCATTTGCTCAAATGTTATTTCACAATGATATTGTGCAGCAGAGGACCGTGAGCTCCAATGCGTTCCTGGAAGGTTTGAATCAGTGGAAGAGTATGTCAGAGTATTTGAGCCTTTGCTTTTTGAGGAATGTCGTGCACAGCTTTACAGCTCATGGGAGGAGTTAGCCGAAACAAATTCACATGTAATGGTTCGTATAAAGAGCATAGAAAGGCGAGAAAGAGGTATGATGGCAAATTATCAGTAGTATTTTGTCGCATCAACATCTTCCAACTCTTTTGGCTGATTGATTGTTTTTGGAGTATAGGATGGTATGATGTGATAGTCCTTCCAGCAAATGAGTGGAAATGGACATTCAAAGAGGGTGATGTTGCAGTACTCTCAACCCCAAGGCCTGGAACTGGTTTGTTATAAAGTTCCATCTATTCTGATTCAACCTTCCAATAAAGTGCATTTCTGGTTATAATTTAGAAGTATCTATTCTTGTCAGGTACATCAGTTAGACCGAAGAGGAGCAACACTTCGTCAAATGAAGATGATGAGGAACCTGAGGTCAGTGGACGAGTGGCTGGTACTGTAAGACGACATATTCCGGTTGATGTTCGTGATCCACATGGTGCAATCCTTCATTTTTATGTTGGAGACTCATACGATTCTTTCAGGTTACTTATTGGATGCCAATTTGATGATCATTTGTGTTCTTCAGATTTTTGTAGACTTCCTTCACTTTCTGCTCATTCATTATATTTCTTCTTTTCTTGTTCTTGCTTTCTTCAACCAGCAAGGTTGATGATGATCATATTTTAAGGAAACTTCAGCCTAGAGGTATCTGGTATCTTACTGTGCTTGGTTCTCTCGCAACCACACAACGGGAGTACATTGCCCTGCATGCATTTTGCCGTCTCAATTTACAGGTGATACCAGATTTCTTCATATTTTTAGAATCCTTTGTTCTGGGTGAAAATATTTTTTACTTATTAGAAACTCAGATATGTCTTCCTACTGTAGATGCAAACTGCAATCCTGAAGCCTGGCCCAGAACACTTTCCAAAATATGAGCAGCAGTCGCCAACCATGCCTGAATGCTTCACCCCCAATTTTGTTGACCATTTACATAGGACCTTCAATGGACCCCAGTTGGCTGCAATCCAATGGGCTGCAATGCACACAGCTGCTGGTACAAGTAGTGGGGTAACAAAGAGACAAGATCCATGGCCTTTTACTCTTGTCCAAGGTCCTCCAGGGACAGGTAAGACACACACTGTTTGGGGAATGCTAAATGTCATCCATCTAGTTCAATATCAGCATTACTATACTTCTTTGCTTAAGAAGTTAGCACCTCAGAGCTATAAGCAATCGAATGAGGCCAATTCAGACAACATTGCTACGGGGTCAATTGATGAAGTACTTCATAGCATGGACCAGAATCTCTTTCGTTCTCTATCAAAACTTTGCCCAAAACCAAGAATGTTAGTTTGTGCGCCTTCTAATGCTGCCACTGATGAACTCCTTGCGCGTGTTCTTGATCGCGGATTCATTGATGGTGAAATGAAAGTCTATAGACCCGATGTGGCTAGAGTTGGGGTCGATTCACAGTCGCGTGCTGCCCAAGCAGTTTCTGTTGAGCGGAGAACAGAGCTACTCCTGATGAAGAATCGTGAAGAAATTTCTAAGTGGATGCAAGATCTAAGAGGTCAGGAAGCTTATTTTTCTGCTCAAATAGCAGATTTCCAAAATAAGCTTAATTTTGCTGCTGCTGATGGTCGTTCCCAAGGTTCTGTTGGTGTTGACCCAGATGTCCTCATGGCTCGGGACCAAAATCGAGACGCATTGCTTCAGAGTCTGGCTGCAGCTGTTGAAAGTAGGGATAAAGTACTGGTTGAGATTTCTCGGCTTCTCATTCTAGAAGCTAGGTTTCGGTCAGGTAGCAACTTCAATTTGGAAGAAGCTCGTTCTAGTCTTGAGGCAAGTTTTGCCAATGAGGCTGAGATTGTATTTACTACTGTTTCAAGCAGTGGCCGCAAGTTGTTCTCCAGGCTTACGCATGGTTTTGATATGGTGGTTATAGATGAGGCAGCCCAAGCCAGTGAAGTAGCTGTTCTTCCTCCCCTCGCGCTGGGTGCTGCGCGCTGTGTTCTTGTCGGTGATCCCCAGCAGCTCCCTGCAACTGTCATCAGTAAAGCTGCTGGAACTTTATTATACAGTAGAAGCCTTTTTGAAAGGTTTCAGCAAGCAGGAAGCCCAACAATGCTGTTGTCTGTACAGTACAGGATGCATCCTCAAATTCGAGATTTCCCTTCACGTTATTTCTACCAAGGGCGCCTTACTGACAGTGAGAGTGTCGCGAATCTACCAGATGAGGTTTACTACAAGGACCCACTGCTTAGGCCTTACATGTTCTATGATATTACTCATGGACGAGAGTCACAACGTGGTGGATCTGTATCATATCAGAATATTCATGAAGCACAATTCTGTCTTCAGTTGTATGAGCATCTTCAGAAAACTTTGAAGTCATTAGGTATGGGGAGAATCTCGGTTGGCATAATCACTCCATACAAGCTGCAACTGAAATGCCTTCAACATGAGTTTTCTGCTGTTTTAAAGTCAGAAGAAGGCAAAGATATTTATATCAATACTGTAGATGCTTTCCAAGGCCAGGAACGTGACGTTATTATCATGTCTTGTGTACGTGCTTCAAGTCATGGCGTTGGCTTTGTTGCTGATATCCGTCGAATGAATGTTGCTCTCACTCGTGCAAGAAGGGCTTTATGGGTAATTTCTTTGTTATCCTTCATTCATGTTTTATTCCTTCCCTATTATATTCCATGATGCTCACATAATCCTATAAACTAAAGGCTTGACTTTAGTAATGTTTATGTTTGGACAGGTTATGGGAAATGGTAGTTCTTTGATGCAGTCTGATGACTGGGCTGCATTGATTGCTGATGCTAAAGCCAGGAACTGTTATATGGATATGGACTCTCTTCCCAAAGAAATTTTTGCGTCTAAGGGGGTGCAGGGAAAATGTTCATCCAGCATGAGGGGTTTGAGATCTGGCGGGCAGAGACATAGATTGTTTGATATGCACATGGAATCCAGATCAGGAACAGCGTCGGAAGAGGAAGAAAATTCAGGTGGATCAATAATCTCTAGGAACGGTAATTATAGGCCTTTTAAACCACCAGCAGATAATGCAGTGGGTGAATTTGAACAACTTGGTGACAAACCAAGAGATGGTTGGCAGTATGGCACACAGAGAAAGCAAAGTTCTTCTGGTATTGTGGGGAAGAGGGACTCTTAACTTTGTTGTGGTTGGTCTGCAAACCTTTTGGGAATTTGAGGCAGCCTTGCAGCATTATTTTAGCCTGCAACAGGTTGACTTGTGTTCCACTTCTAGAAGGCCCCGGAAGCATTGACTCTCATGCTGATCACTTCAGGTAAACACAAGCCAGATGAAGTGCTCATTTGGACTAGTCAGGTAAAAAGCGTTTGAAAGAAACTGATTCTCTTGCCTAAAGTGGATAGGCAAAGATTATTGCTTTTGCAATTGGTGAGATTCGAACAGATTGATCCCTGGATGTCTATGCTGGGAACCAGTTGCCTTTTGGGTTGGGTTTTGGAGGTCATACCCTTTATCTGCCAGCATACAGGTTCAAAGGTAAGAAACGTGTAATAATTATTGAGATTCTTGGATGTTGACTCTATATGGTTTCATTTACAATGCAACTGTGAATGCCCAGGAACCGGTTGGAGGCAAAAGCGTTACGCAAAAAGCATGTGGGGCCCCGTCTTTTGGCCACGAGACCAATTGTCAAGCATTGGTGCCCAGTGGTAACAAAAGGCTGTGTGCGAGAACTGGGGTGCGGGGGTCGTAGTAAATGATGATGTTTTGAATCTCAACTTAACTCTCTGGGCCAAAATTGTATATATGCAGTTGGCCAATAAGCTTCAAGCTGGAATTCAAGGCGATGCATGTGAGTCATCCCCACGTGCTATTAACGCTTTTCCTGCTTGAATAGCACTTGTGAGTTGTTTCCAGGTCTGCACTCCACATAGCCTGGGGCCTTTTCTGGGATGCATTTTCTGCTAAAAATTAGCAGATTGTTCATACGATGAGATGGAGTGATCATTTCTGCACGTGTTGTATTGTAACTGATAAAGATCAAAAGCCCAATGCCAATTGAATTGAATTGAATTACGCAAAGATAATCACACGGAAGTTCCGTCTGAAAACAGGCATTCGACTTGAAAACGAAATAGTTTTGAACGCTTCATCGTTTTAAGGGCATTGTTTTGAACAAGCATCTTTGATTAAGATCTAAGGGTAAGAAAGTTGAGGTTTTTCTTTAAATTTTATGGACGACTACACCGGATGATTAATAATGAAAGAAGTGATGGAAGGGTGGAAACTAAACCTTGGTAGTTGATGTAGATTTGTAGCTTCGTGTTTTTATTTATTTATTTTCATTTTTATTTTATTTTTTTTGGGGTTGAGTGATGAGCGCAAGAGCTCACGGAGCGAAGTCCAATTTTATCATTATTTTTTTAAAATAGCTCGTGTCTCTTAGTTGTACGAGAAAAAATTCGCATTTATCTCAGGAATCCCATTTCAATTATATTAAATCATCACCTCGTTTGTCCGGATATTATAGATTTTAAGACACGATCCTGTCAGGTAGTGCGGTCTGTTGTGTTGCAATGTCTTGTGGAGAAAAATCTGCACGGGGCATGTGCGATGGGGGTGACACTATATGTTTTTCAAAAAAGAAAAATAAAATAAAATAGAATCCAAATGGAGACTAAGAAAACCATGTGATTGATATTTATATTTAAAATCTAAACTTCATTATGATAAAATTTTTCGAATTACATAAAGAAAATTATATATTTATGGACTTTCCACTTGAAATTTTGTTCATTCATCTAAGTAAAGAAAATGTTTAGAGAAGGCCAAAATTGCATGTTGCAAAGAAAAACTCACGTCTCTTCATTTCTAGTTTGTGAAAATCCCGTCTTTAACCATGGGAGGGTTATGGTCAAAAAAAAGAGAGAGAGATTTATGGGAGGATTATTTTCATCACTTCAAGAACTCTCTACGAAATCAGAAAGATATATGAGATATATATATATATATATATATATATATATATCTATATATATAGAGAGAGAGAAAGAGAGAGAGAGAGAGAGAGGATAATAACAATAATAAATGACAAGTACAAAATAAAGCGAAAAAGTTATAAAAAAAAAATCCGCGGAGAAAGGCCATAGCCATCGGGGCCCCAAGAGCATCTCAAGTCCCACATGCGTCCATGTCTCGTCCTGGCAACATAAAATAAATAAGAAAGTAATAAAGTTTCTTCGTGCCTCGGATGACTTATCCCTAAAAAGGGCAACGCATTTACGCCACCGTTTACCTTTCCCGGTTCTCTTTCTTTAAATCAATATTTAGACATTAGAGAGAGAGAGAGAGAGAGAGAGAGAGAGGGCGATTAGTGCGAACCCAAAAGAAAGCAGCAACCTTGTTTGAATTCAATTAACCATCCATTTCTGTTTATTATCCATCCGTCTATGTATCAGATCCCATTTGACAATCTCTATCAATAAGGACACCCCGAACCTATACTCGCCCGACCCGATTTCTATGGTTTTTAGGAGTGAGCGAGCCATTTGTCTCCCCTAAAGAATCGTTCTTTCTCTGCTCTGTTGGCCCCCAATTTGCTGAATCTGTCGGGTTTGTAGCATTTTGCTCTGCTTTGTTTTTTTTATTATCATTATTTTTTGAGTCCTTTTTTTATTCGGCTTATAGATTTTTATTTTGGGTTTGCGGATATTGTTTGTTAAGGAGGTTGATTTTGATCCGATGGTTGTTGAAATTGACTATAATGATGTTGTGGGTCAGTTCTGTTTTGAATTTATCGGAACCCCATTTTCGATCTGCCGAGATTGTAATCCGAAGTGGGGTTTTAGCTTTACCTGTAAATGCTCCCAAAAATTGGGGCTATGACTAATAATCTCAGCGATTCACGATTTTTTTTTTTTACTGTCAATTGTATTTGTTTTGAAACTGCATACTTTATAAATCAATTGATTCCCTCTTCTTTTTTTTTTTTTTTCTTTTTTGAATCTAATCGAACCACCTCTATTGCCAATGAAATGAATAGCGAAATTGTACTTACGAATCTGTTAATGACTAGATGTCTAGTTAGAAATGGCTTTCGGGTGATCTGTTTGGAACTACCAAGGATGATCTAAATTTACTGTTTTTTAGACAAATATCAATGTTTGTGCTTGACCCTATGGCTAGGTGTTAAATGCTGGCCTTTAGGTATTAAGCTCATTGCTTTCAGTGCAACATTGACTTAAAACTTTATTTCTGGTGGGTAACTGACTTTGTAGTCATACTCTACCCAGAATTCACACAGAGGTCAAGATGTTAGATTCTAATTGGCAAACTAATGTTTTGTGGCTCAAACCTATCAAAATTCTCAGAATTTCAACGAAGAATCTACTGGTGGATCAATGCTTGCAGGCATTAACAAAATTTACATACTAACTCAGAATTTTGCTCTCCCCATTGGTTACGAGGAAAACAACGTAATGATCTAGGACTTAATGTAGAAGGTTTGTATTGATATACTGTAATCTTCACCAGATCCAGCGTCCATTCTAATGTTTCATTTGATGCTTGTAACATTGTTTATCTGTTTCTGCAAATGAATTTTTCTTCTTTGCTGGCTTATGCTCCCTGTCACATAAGGAGTTCCTTTACTTATCGATGTGCCCAGTTAAGTTGACTCCTCTCTGTTTCCAATAAAAGGGAATCCAGTATGATAATAGGCATAAATGTTTTCCCTCTTCACTTTTAAATGCTTCTTTATGTGTTTCCTCTAATTTTAAGTGTGTATTATATGGAGGTAGAATACCTGGAGCATCACACTAAGGTTCTGACTTTGTCAGCTGTTGATATACACTGAATCTTACAATGAGTGAAGGTGTAAAAAATTCCCCTTCAAATGGTTTACAGAAGACCTTGACAATCGAAGAGCAGCAGGCAAAGGTAAATCTGATTGGCAAAAACTTCTAGTTTACTATGATTACTCATTGCAGCTATTTTATGGATTTAAAGTTTAGGCATCTGATCCTGGGGAGACGACCTTTTAAGCACGAAATGTTTTGATGTTAGCAGATTAATGAGGTGAGAAGATCAATAGGACAATTGCCAGATAAGTTGTCCATTTATTGTTCTAATGCATCTATCGCGAGACATTTAAGGGCTCGAAGCTGGAATGTCAAGAAGGCAACTAAAATGCTTAAAGAAACTCTGAAATGGAGAGCAGAATACAAACCAGAAGAGATTCGTTGGGTAAATCGTGCATTTTTTATATCTTCTATTCTGATGACTTATGGTTTTGGAATTTGAATCCTTAAGTGGAAAGTGGTCTGGCTTTGATTTACATTCACAAAGTAATGTTTATTTACTTAAGGATAGTATAGATGGGCTTATGAGGTACATACTATTTTCCAGGATTAGAACTCAGGACCTTCAGATAGAAGTCTAAGTTCTTCAAATGCTGCAGTGTTCTCTGAGGGACACGTACATATTTTTTTCATGCACAGGATAATGTTTATTTTACTTAAGGTTAGTATGGTTGGACAATTAATAATCCAAAGATGGTTTATGATCTTCTTGTGCTAGCGTGCAAGTGGGTACGTGTGTGCATAATTTCTCTGTGCATCTCATGGTGCACTCAGAAAAAGCCTCTGTTCAGTTTATGAAAAATAGACTAGCATAAATTGAAGAAAAGTTTCTCTTTTCTTTTTTTTCTTAAATAGTTTCATTTGAGAAGCTTAACTTGTATCAGAAACAATAGGAAAGCCTACAAATGTCCCAAAATGATTATACATTATCTGAGTCCATCCAATTGCTGACAAGTTCCACTAGTGTCTCAGGCAGATTGACTGCAATAGTTTCAGCCTGTTTGGATTCTGGGCTCTGGTCAACTTTTATTCTTTTATGATACTAGTCCTCATTTTTCATTCTTGTCATTTGTGTTTGTCATGTAGGAAGAGGTTGCTCATGAGGCAGAGACTGGGAAAATCTACAGATCAAGTTATAATGACAAGCTTGGGAGAACTGTTCTAGTCATGAGACCTAGTTGCCAGGTTTAATCTGACAATCTTCCCTGTACTTTCTATGTCTTCTGCACTTTGAAAGGCTTCTGTCACTCGAAATTCTAATGAAACTTTAGTCCTTTAAGATCTATTCTCAAGATGCAGTAAAATTTTTGGGTATGGTTCATTTTATTGTTCTTGTGCCACTGGACATCCAACTGATCAAGTAATGTTCATTCAATTTATACTTTTTTGCTGTTTAGCTCATGGATAAGGAGTCAGGAATAACTAAACTTTTCACTCATAAGTTGTTTCTATCAGATGTGATTTTGGATGTACTTTGTGTGGACTGGCCATTCTTAAAGGATATTTAGATGCCTTAAATCCAAAAGGAGGATCTGAGGCTGAGACTTTGTGTGATCTTTTGTTATGCAGAGAAGATCAATGTCAAAAGAAATTTAGTTAAACTCATGTTGCTTGCCTTAGTAGCTTACACTTCATTTTGACTGCAGAACACAAAATCAACAAAGGGACAGATAAAGTATTTGGTGTATTGCTTGGAGAATGCCATTTTGAACCTACCACCAAACCAGGAACAGATGGTCTGGCTGATTGATTTCCATGGTTTCAATTTATCAAATATTTCATTGAAGGTGACACGTGAAACAGCCCATGTTTTACAAGATCATTATCCAGAACGTCTTGGTCTCGCAATACTATACAGTCCACCCAAATTTTTTGAACCATTCTGGATGGTAAGCCCAGCATGGCTTTTTTCAGTGCATTTCCAATTTCTGCAGAAGAATCAAATATATAAAATATTTTCTGCATGCCGTGTACTGTTTGTCTCTGCAGATATGAATGTATGGTTGTAGGTTATGTGTCAGATGGTTAAATAAGGAAATATTCCAGTGTGCATTGTCTATGGTGTCAGACCTACCATACTATTGCTGGCTGCTGGTGTTAGCAAGGGCAGAGTAAGAATGGAACTAATTGCAGGCAGCAGTGGGGAATTATAAGATTGAGAGTAAGACTAATTATGACAAGGGTCAGCAAAAACTAACTATTCAGCGGGCCAGCTGTTTATGTACTTTTAATTACCCAAAATACCGGATTTGATATATGTGTCACAAAAAATTTGGAACAATTTTCTTGGTTTTGACATTGGGTTTTAGCTTGTTGGGCTGCTTCCTGGTTTGTGCCTCTTATGCTAGATCAGTTCATAACGTTTGGTGACTCTTTTGTTGCAGGCAGCAAAAGCCTTTCTAGACCCCAAGACTTTCAAAAAAGTTAAGTTTGTTTACCCTGATGAACCCAACACCATGAAAATAATGGAGGATGTATTTGATATAGAGCAACTTGAGTGTGCATTTGGCGGAAAAAATAATTCAGGTTTTGACATCAGCAAGTATGCTGAGAGGATGAGAGAGGATGACAAGAGGATGCCTTCTTTGTGGACAAAAGCAAGTGCACCATCATCCGTGCCACAAATGGAGTCAACAGCTACTGCTGCATTGTTGGATTCTCTCAACTTAGACTCAGATTCAGATGCTTCCAGCAGCGATAAAATGGACAGTTCCCAGCCTCATGGGATGGATTCAATGACCTCTTCCCCGGGCAACAATGTGCCAGCTGCTGATGGGGAAATGAAAGGCTCTGAAGAGACAGATAAGTGTGAAGATGTGATCCCAAAAGATAAAGCCCAAGCCTGACTTGTCCAAGGTATGCCGACCTGCAATGGCTTTGGTTATGGATTTGGCACAGTTGACTTGTCCTTGTATTCAGCAACTTCAGCTTCTCTAGTTCATGTCAGATTGCATTGGCAACTTCGCGGACATTCAACCATTGATTTCTGCCGAGTCCATGAAATGGCAACCAGAGCAGGCATCTTATGCATGTCTCTGTCTTTTATGCAACTATTGCAATTATCCCTAAATGTTGTCGAATGATGGATGACACTGTGCAGATAAATACAATGCTTAACTACACAGTGATTATACTTGAAGTATGATGATACCCTCTTTATTAATGACTGCTCCCACTCCTTGTATTCCACTGATCCAGTGTCTTGTCCATGTGCGTTTGATTCCAATGACTTTGCTGTGGACTTGATGTGCAGCTGTTCTCATTCTTGCCTAATATTTTCCGTTTTGGTTAACTGACTCTGACTAAAATTTGAATTTAAGACCTCCAATTTTAAAGACGACATCAGTACCAGTAAGTTACACCAATGAGCTTCCACCTAGAAGCCCTCCGGGTTCAATGACCGACAGAGCAGACTGTTGGGTTAGTTTGATGGGTCTTATAATTATGCGGTCCGGTCTTATCTCTATCCTTGGATTTATCCTGTCGTCCATGCCTCAACGGACCTAATCCATGTGGCCACAAGGATCTGTAAGAGGGTTCTTGATGCCGGCCTGGATAAGCAACACCTGCCCATCCTGGTCCATTAAACTGGTTCTATAGATCTTATTTTCAGAATCGACAATTTGTTTTAATAAGTCTTACAAACACATCATACACATATTATGTGCAAACAATCCAATATATTAAACGTATCTATTATCTCCAGTCTCATAAAGTATGTGTCTGATACCAGGTAACTCGTACTATTTGGCTGTGTGTAGACTATAATTTTTCCGGATGTTTATTCTGGACTTTCATCTTTCCCAGAGAGTCCACCCGTAAAAATAAAAATTGGGCTTAAGGTAGCGCGTAAGCATGCAGTCACCAACGTGCATTTCCTGAAATTGAAACTTGGTTCCTCTCCTTTTGGCATGCGAAGGCACCAACCAAGGAACTCAGTGATAGTACTACAGGAAAAAATTAAGACAGTAACCGCACCATCTGGCATCTAACATTGTAATGGCTTAAAACTAAAGGTACTCTTTATTACAGTCCATCTATTCAACATTTTGCTAGCAGATACATCAGTCTCTGCTGACAGCAGCGTTGGGCATGAGTTCAAACAAGTAGACCTGATCTACAGAAGTTACACAGACGAGTAGCAAGCTTTGTGTTCTTCCATTTGAGGACAACACTTGTACACATCACATAACTAGGTAACTTTGCTGCAATTTCTTGCTTGGATTCATGACAATAGTGGTTAATAAGATTGCAATGCAACAGAAGATAGCCCCTTGAAAACAGCAAAAATATGGTTCAACTATTTTGTGTAGCTGGAAGCAGCTGTGGAAACCAAGATCAACCAACAAAGCTAACAAGCTGTTGAGGTTACCAAGACTTCAGGGACACTAATTCAACATGTCATCTAGCTTCTGTCTGTAAAGAGCTAAACTCTGCAGCAAGAGTGATCATGTCACAAGTTAGCTAGACAAATATAATGAAGAAATACTTGAAAGGTAAATGGGGAAACTGTCAGCAAATAACAGAGATCTTTGTAACACATGCATGTTTAACTTTTATTTTTTTCCATATTTTGTCGGTCATGACAAAACATGATTGCAGATGAATTTCTTTTTTTGATCAGTATTGCAGATGAATTTCTGAACAAAAAACAATATACACTGTAAAAAGTAATTTTTCAAGAGAATTATTCAACCAGTAGAGTTGCACTGAACGCCAACATGGCAATTCAGCAACACAGGTTATGTCATTAACAGGCAGAATTGAATTCAAATGCATGATCATTTCCAGTTAAAGTTTACTGATAACATGTCTTCTGTCCTGACAGATAAATCTGTAACTGGTGAAGGGATTCATTGACTGGATTAAACAAAATAGGACATGTAATATCATATTGCCAGAAGAGATTAAAAGCATAGTGACCAAAGCTGTACCCTTGTATATGCATAGACCCCTGCCTCGGTTGGTCCTATAGGGCTTCCCCTTCTAATGAACTTGCCCTCTTGGAATATATAAAGCATAGGTACTCCCGTTGACAACTCCAAAGCAACCACCTATAAGAACAAACAAGAAAATTATTATCAAGCAAATAAAAGAAGGAATCATGCTGAACACCAAAATATCAGGGTCAGCTTGTAACCTCCTGAGAAGTTAATTTGTCAAGATGCATGATGATAGACCTCAATGAATTCCCATGGGCAGCAATCATTACATTCTTTCCAGAAAGAAGTTGAGGTTTAATCTGCAGCACAAGATTTCTGTATTTAGATACTAATGAATGATGGATCATCTATTGAATAGTTTTACCTCCAGCAAGAAAAACAAAATTGAAGCCAGAGCAATCAGACCAGAAAGGAACCAAGTATAGAAAAGGACAGTGATGCATACATGATCTTTAAAATAAGCAACAGCTCTTTCAGCACACATTTCCAAACTCTCGCCCTTGGGTGGAGGTGTATCATAGCTTCGTCTCCACTTATGAACCTTTTCTTTCCCATATCTTTCTGCTGTTTCCGCCTTATTAAGGCCCTGTAATTCTCCATACCTATGGAGAAGCCCAGTTGGTAAGTTGCAAAATAAACAAAGTGTGGTTGCAGGCAGAAGGGCACAATTGGCAAAAGAGAGATGGTATCATACATCCTTTCATTTAATTGCCAAGCTGTTATAACCGGAATGGATTGCTTTATTGTGTCTTCACTAAAAACTTGACTCCATTGCCTGGCCTGTTCACTCTCATTGTGCATAATGATAGGCACCTGCATCAGCGTGATGGTTTACCAGATTAGAAAACAAATATGCTGGCCATGAATATATTGTGACCTGAAAAAGTGCACAAGTCAACAAAGGTGTTATCATGTTAATGCATGTTGCAGTGTTCAATAAGACTAAAAACATGTCTGCACAACTAATTATCTCGTCAATAACTACTGATGTTGGTTCTTTTAAAAAAATAAAGACTGGGTATCTAAAATTACTTCCAACATGTTGTTAGCTTCAAAGATTCCACACCATCAACAAAACTTAGGTCTATATGAGATGTTTTCCTCAACTACCTTCCTGCGACGGTGCTGAGTCATTGCAAGCATGGCAGTCATCTGTGCCCGGATCAAGGCTGATGTATATATCATGTCAACTGGTATGTTGCTGATTCTCTTGCCAGCTTCAATTGCCTCTTCCACACCTCTCTTCGTTAATGGCACATCAACACAACCTGTGAAAAGGTTCTTTTCATTCCACAGTGACTCACCATGCCTAATCAGTATGAGGGCTGCTTCGCCTGAAAATAATTGAAGATACAGTGATCAGAAGAGTTAGAATACAGGAACACCTTCAACACCTACTATGGGCCAACACATGAATATCAAAGGCAGACAACGTTATTATGCATTCAAACACTTAACATAATTGATATAATATTTCCAGCTCAGCACAGAGGAAGCATTTCCGTATTGGGTCAGTGAAACTAGCTTACTTGATTTCTTTCGCAGATCATTGGTGCTGTTATCTGAGGAGGATGAAACGTGCTCGATCACTGAAGTGGGTTGAGTTGAGGCTAGAATAACAGCACATTTTCTGTCACGAGAGCTACAAGTCTTCCTTGGAAATCCAATGTCAACCTTAAGACCTTTTGACATCAATTTGAATGTGCCATTTTTAAACTCCAGATGAAATCCAAATTCATTGAGATGGCGTTGGGACTGCAGACATCCCGTGGCCTGGTGAAACATAGTACTTGCCATCCTGCGAAATCAAGATATTTCAAGCGATGGTGTAAGAGAAATTTCTATTCATCAGAATGGGTTTCGCGCATTTAACAAGAAGCACCAACTTCATTGATTTTGGAATAAAGAGAAAAGGCATCATTCAAGCTCAATTCTGATTCACGGTCACATAGCATCAGCTATGCTATATTCCTTTTTCACAAGTCAGAAATGAACAGAAAAAATGCGAGGAAAGAAATGAAATTTTGCAGTAAGGTCATGAAGACAATATCACAATTATTTTCTTCACAATCAAAATCAATTTTGGCAATCTACATCAAGGCCAACGATTAAACCAGGCAGAACAAACCATCGGGAGAACCAAAAAAGCCTCGAACTGCAATGCACAAAGCACCAATTTGCTAATACGTCAAAAATAAAAGCACTCTAGAACCCAATACAATGATTTAATCAACAACCCTCACAGCAAGAAACAAATATAACAAAACAAACCCAGAAATAGAAATTCCAAGAACGAAGAGCTACAAAGATGTAAACTTTAGAGTCTATAGACCATGGTGAAAATGTGAGTTGGATTTTACCTGGTTATATAGATTCCAAGCGAAGAAAACGAGGGAAAGGAAAGGAAATTGTCAATAAACGAAGGTTGATTTCAAGAAGATTGACGATGATGCGAACTTCTTCGACCCCCGCAAGTTTTTTTTTACCTGTCCATTTCTGATCAGAGGACAAAAACAAGAAGAGGGAATGACATATCAAAGTTCCGAAAATATATGTATTGGTCGGATGTAAAATGCAAAAAGAAAATTAAAAAAAAAACGGAGAACAAATCGATGGGTGTTTTGTCTGTTAGACGTGGGTATATAATGAATGAGAAGTGAGAAAGGAACGTTGGGACAAGCTTCACTTTCCACAGTTGGCGACAAACGGAGGTTGGTGGTAGTGGTGTGGGCTTTTTACAGAACCGGATTTAACCCCTTCGGTTCTGTCTTGGCATTTGGGGCTATTTGAGTTCGTGGGTCAGGCGGCCTTTCGGTTCGGGAGTTGGTCTTCGATAAAATCGAGAGAGAGAGAGAAGAGAGACAGTGGATTTTTACCTTTTTTTTTTCTTTTTTAATTTTGTTAGTTAACTTTGAATAAGGCTCTAATTTAACATCTTTAACCCTCTGAAAAAAAAAAATTCTATACTTGTCCACTATTTCTCAGGAGAAAGGAAAATATTTAATTTTACAGTTGGTGGGTCTCAAATATATATATATATATATATATATATATATATATATTTCATTCAATTTTATTTATATTGATATATCTTTAAAAAAGAGTAAAATTAAAAATTTCATGCATTTTAAAAAATTTCTACCTTATGCACCGATTCAGGTGGAAGAGTTGGCTCATGGGTGCTCGCAACTTCCGAGTCTCAATAATTTTAAGAGCTTGCAGCTGCAGGTTACAATAAGTTCTCTTCAACAACCCTTGGGGAAGCACAAGGGACCAAGCCCCTCCTAACCTTTTCAACACAAATTAAAATAACTACCACCGAACACAGAGCAGCCTTTCAAAGGTCTCCACCAGCAGCACTACCTAACGCCATCGCCTCATTTCTTGTGTGTGTGTGTTGGGGGGGGGGTGGTTGTTCCCCTTAGATTAGACCACGTGCTTATGTCCTGGAGTACAGAACCATGCTCTGCAGTCACATGCATGCTTCAACTAGACCAAGAATTTTAATTCGGTAAAGCCATATTTTTTGAATTAAATATGAGAATTTCAATGGTCAAGATTGCAAAAGCTGTCACGTTTCAAAACCTAGAAGAAAGGTGCACTAAATGTTCTTGTTGTGCAAGGAATATACCCTTTCATCATTCTCCTCGAGAAGACGGTGCAGCTGCCGATTTGGGAATTGGGATGGGATAGTGTTTTTTGTTTCTTTTTTCACCTAAACACATATGATATATTTATGGGTTTTCCTTGTCTTGCTTCACTCACGATACTTTTGGAATGTGTTTTATGAACTTGATTTAAAAATAAAAAATAAAAACAAAAAACAAAAAGCGAGAGAGAGAGAGGGATTTCCATTTAAATTTATTGCAAATTTGGGGAATAATCTTCGACAAAACTAGAATACTAAACCAATCCCACCGTGGTTCATAAAAATCTCAGGCCCCTCCTTAAGAGTGTTCCCATTCGTCGACACGACTTGTGTGTCGAGTAGACTAGATGAAAACCATCTGCTATCGTCAACTTGGAGGCCCATTTCCATCCAGATCGTGGAGTTAACTGACTGGTACCATGTTTCATATGACAAGAGGCAATACTAGTTGAAAAACGGCCTGTGTGACTGGGCTCGTGTCTAGTTCGCCGAAAACGTTTTTTGCGCAGACCGCAAGCACAAGCAGACTAGTTACAAGGACCTGCGAACTTAGTTATATATATATATATATATATAACTTACAGTTGGCACGATCAGTAGTTGCACGGCAAGCTCAATGCTTAAAACCTCAGAGGCCCGGACTAATGACGTGCTAAAAGAGACCCAAATTCCAGCTTCGAGCAAAGTAGATCGATACCACAACTTGTGTAGCCGAGTTCACCAGCTAAATATAACTTAGGCCTCAAATACGAAGCCATGCCGACATTCCCCTGTAAACAGTTATAGGACCGGCGTGTGGGTTTGTGGCATTACAGTAAGAAGATGTGCGAAAAACAAATTCAAGGCAAATGTCTTCATTTTCATGCTTTAGAACTCAAAACGAAGACCCTTTGCGTTCATAAATTACAGTTCTGTAAACACTCGGACTTAAGCACAACCCAAATTGTAAGTAATAGTAACAGTAAATATAAAACCATGAACCAATCAAATGCTAACGCATTGAAAGGAACCACACAAAACTCTAATCTTCATTTTCGTATGCCTGGTATTGCTGGAGAATCTCGGTGCAGCCAGGCTCAGCCTCGTCCTTCATGAAGCCCATGGCATTAGCATAACGACTGTCAGATGCAATCCCATTGAAACGGGTCAGGACGAGACGAGCACGTTCACGTCCTGCGGAGGGTGTGCTGCAGTCTTTCTGGGGACTGCTAACCAGTACAGCATCGCAAAGCTGATCATCATGTTCCTCATCAACAAAGATGGTATACAGTCCTTTAGAGTCAGTTGTCCCTTCCTTGCTGTAGACAATATCCATTGTCTTCCTGTGTCGGCATTCCAGTCTCACCTTGGCACCTATAGGAAAACAAAAGGACAACATAATTGCATAAACAACTAATTAATTGATCAACTCAACACCAATACTTAATTTAAGCATAATAATAACATTAATACAAACTAATGCCTTCCATCACACTGGTTAAGAGGGACAGACGAATACATTCGTATTTTATAAAAGACGGAACAACTGCAAAAACATTTATCTAAAATATATTTTCATTAATCAAGAGCAAAATTTGGGCAAGAAAAGAATGAAATACCATCTTAGTTTCAACTAGAAACGATGGCGACGAGGACAATGCTTTTGGCAATCATCAAACTGCCAAACATCTAAAGTGTAACGCAACAACAATTGAGGTCAACAACGTCAAAATCGCCGATCAAACACTCCAATCAAAATTTAACGGAATCTCGCTACACATTCCAATTTTGATGAAATTTAGTAAGATGGTCTTATTTTTGAGGCATGGAGTGAACCAAACCAATGTGAATTTCGGAACCCACTTGGCGATCAACCGTCCTAAAATCAACAATGACTTGATTTTTTTTGGTGGGGCCGGGGAGAAGACGATGTCTGACCAGATCCAAGTAAACAAGTCAATTACCTTTGACCTACCGAGTAAAGAAACTAAGTAAAGACATAACAGATCAAATGTACCAAGTGAAAACGTAAGACAGATCTAGAATGTAAAATGGATAAAGCGAGCGAAGCATGAGAGATTGTTACACTAGCACGGTGACCTACCGGCGATGTCGGAGGTTTTGGGGGTCTCGAAGCCGGCACGGCAAGTGTCACAGTAGACGCGCCCTTGAACCACAAATGGGTTCTTTTCGAGGCGAGCGGCGCTGACGATCGCCGGCAGCACGCAAAGAGCAACGAGCGCCCACAGCAACCGAGCCATCGTTTCCGGCAATCTGTTCGGATTTTCCTAGATTTCGGAGCGGAACTGAAATCCAAATGGGTAACGTGGCAGCTAGAAAGCACGGGATAAATAACAAGGGAGCGAGGAGGGAGCGAAGATGACGAATCCGAAAAGCGAGGGGGATTAAATTATAATTTTTATTAAATCAATGCAGCGGCAGCTCCTTCGAGAAATGTTTGCGTGTTGCCGTTTACACCTGGGCGCTTTCTTGAACCGCAGGAGATGTCGGAGGTGAGTGACTTGGCGAATGATTACTGGATTCATGGACTGTTGTTAAGATAGTGGGATAGAGACTCGCGTAGGGGATTCAATGCCTACAATAATTGCTTGGATTGTAGTAAATTATTCCATATTTTGTGAGCATTTAAATTTACCCCAACGGTAAGTTTTTCGGTTTCCTTTGAATTTTGACTTCCCAATTCACCCTTTCCATGCATGAGGTCCGAGAGTCGAAGAAATTAAAAATTAAATGTCTTCTAATTTGAAATTCATTGGAGAAAAAAAAAAAAAAACAAAATTTTCCGTCAATAATGCAGATTTTTTATTTTTTTTTTCTTTCAGTCTTCATAGCCAGTACTAACTTGTGCTTCAATCAAACCTAAATTTTCGTATGATAATCTTAAAGATGAATAGTTTTACATCGATTGGACACATTTAAAATTCATAGATTAACTAATTACTCATATTATTGAATTATAGATTTGGTACGAAGAATTGCATATATTCAGGCATTCATCGTTTAGGCAACAGATTTTTCTTTTTTAGAAAAAAAAAAAAAAAAGCTTATAGGAATTGTTGGATTGTTGCTATGGAGACAAAGTTCAAGCCAGATCGAGATAAGACTAAACAATATTAGTTCAATTAGCGGTGTCTTGTGCTATGGATTAAATTTTATTACCTGAAAGTTTCATAATAAGGCTTAGCACCAATTGAGCCAGCAGAACATTCCCTCGTCGAAAATTACATTAATAAAATTAAATAAAATAAAAAAAAGAAAAGAACAATAGAAGGCATCTCTCTCAAGGTCCTCCCCTTTGTAACATTGCTCGTTCTTACTGCTAAGATATTCTCTTATATGTTTTATCTCCTTTCAAGATTCAAATGAGTTAGGAAAAAAAAAAAATTGCATGGAGGGCCTTTCTATTTTATTTTTAAATTGAATCATAAGTTGTATATTCACATTCTTATTCTCAAAATTAAAACTAAAATCCGGAAGTTGGTATTTAAGTTGGGCTCCTTGGTGGAAGGTCTTCCACGGCAGTTGCGTCACTTCCAGATTTTACACGAAGGATGGAGGACAAATTATATACTAATTAAAAATATATACTAAATATGATTGACGGGTGAAAGGATAATAACTCTTAATGCATTAAAAAATTAAAATTAATATAAAAAATTCACAAAGGAGGAATAAGTAATATAAAAAGAATCCATAAATTCACGGATTATGCCGACACAATGTGGAGAGGATGCCGAGGGTCCACCGCGGGATGTAAGCTTAACCTTCCAATAACGCAGATGGTAGGATGTGACAGCCCATAGTGGAATGGCAGCTTCACCTTCATAGATTAGCGCAATAATGCGGAGTCTTTTGGGCAAATTGATAGTGCATCCACCAAATAAATCAAAGCTGTATATGCCAGACACCGACAATGGTGCGAAAAAGATTCACGAATGATGTTCAACAATGCTGCAACTCCTCCGATTTGTCAAAGCTTCTAGGCGATGAAATTACTTATTTTAAGACGTTGGAAAAGACAATTGTGCACCTTTTTTTTTTTCCTTACGGTTTGTCAACCTCACGGTCTGAACAACTATCGTTAGATGGCGACGACTTGCGGTACAGCTGTGCATCTTTTATCCCCTATAAGGTCGGTAATTGCAAGTTTAGACTACCCCCCCCCCCCAAAAAAAAAGAAAAGGAAGAAACATAGAAATGTCGTTGTACTCAACGATGATGCTGTTCAGCTTATGTGTATTATCTTGGATGTTCGGAATTGCCCATGGGAGAGTGACTCCCGCCTTTAAAGTTAAAGCAGTTAATCTCGGAGGTTGGCTTGTCACAGAAGGATGGATTAAGCCGTCTCTTTTTGACGGCATCCCCAACAAAGATTTCTTGGTTTGTACATGTTTGTAATGTGTATTTTGGTAACTTCATTGTCTTTTAGTTTGCTTCTACGATTATCTTATTGTTGTTTCAAATTCTCCAGGATGGAACTGGTCTTCAGTTTAAATCGGTCACGGTTGACAAGTACCTTTGCGCGGAGTCAGGTGGAGGAACTATTATAGTTGCTAATCGGACATCCGCCTCAGGCTGGGAAACATTTAGTGTAAGTTCAAGTTTTCTTGTTCAGGTTCCTAGTCTTTCAAGCTGCCTGTTGTTGACAGATGTTCATTTTGTTCATGAAGTTGTGGAGAATCAACCAGACCAGTTTCAACTTCAGAGTCTTTAACAAACAATTCGTGGGATTGGACACAAGTGGAAATGGGACTGGCATAGTAGCTGTTTCTACTACCCCTGGCACGACGGAGACATTCGAGATTGTGAGAGATTCTACAAATTCCAGCCGTGTTAGAATCAAAGCATCTAATGGGTTCTTCTTGCAGGTAGACTTTTCTGTCCATCATCTAATAATCTTCAACTCCAATTATTCCACTCTCTTTAGCAAACAATACAGTTTATGTGGCATTATGGTATAGTATAGCACAGGCTTGCATCCGTGTGCAGGCATGCAGGCTGCCTAGCAATGGCCATTCCTACGCAGTATGCAAAGTAAAAGACAAATTTTCATCTTTATCAAGATATGATTCTTATATAGTGGAACCTCTTTATTTTTTTAATCAAAATATGATTCCTCTGCCCAGATATTTGGTTTAGTAGTAAAAACATTCGTTTGTGTAAATTTCATTGCTGCTCCCTCGTGGGATATTACCATTACGATATGGCTAAGTTTTTCATTGGTGGTGTACTTGCGTACCCCAGAATCGCTAAGCTAAAAGTGGGCGGTTAGGATTGGGTCCATGAGTATGCACATTGAGCTTTCAGGCGTAAATCTGTTTTTCAATTGCAGGTGAAAAGAGAGCTAGTTACAGCTGATTATGGAGGTGATAGTAAATGGGGAGACGACGATCCATCAGTATTCGTAACGACCATTTCTGGACAGCTGCGGGGAGAGTTTCAAGTCACTAATGGTTATGGTCCAGGCTTAGCCCCAAAAGTCATGAAGGTAAGAACAATATTTTAAATACCATATGGTCCAGTCATTAATGGTAATGGTACAGGCTTCAAAGGCCGCAATATGCCTGACCGTAAAACTGAGGCTGCAGTACAATTCATGGTCAGGACAAGTTGACTTTGGCTTGTGTGTTCTGCTCAAAAACCAAAAAGCGTGATTGAATGTAAAATGTTGAAATTCTCCATATGAACGCCCTTTTCTTCGACTGGTGTGGCTCTTGCAGTCTAAAAATACGTAATGCACTAGACACAAAAGTCAAGCATCCGAAATACTACCGTATTTATTTTCCTCTATTTCGATCCAAATTGTTAGAATTTATGCAAGGGACAATGGTGTAATCTTAAGACTTATACATGGAATTTTAAATTCTTTAACTCCTACGTTCAGTTCCCAATGCAATATTTGCATTGCCAGATACCGAACATGAAGAAAAACCTGTGTAATCAAGTTGCCCGAATTTATTCCTCTCAGGAGCACTGGAGCACATTCATAGTTGAAGATGACTTCAAATTCATATCTCAAAACGGATTAAATGCAGTCAGAATACCCGTGGGCTGGTGGATAGCCAGCGATCCAGACCCTCCGCAACCTTATGTTGGCGGGTCCTTGAACACATT
The DNA here is from genome assembly GCA_020883675.1 of Bruguiera gymnorhiza. NCBI lineage: Eukaryota > Viridiplantae > Streptophyta > Magnoliopsida > Malpighiales > Rhizophoraceae > Bruguiera > Bruguiera gymnorhiza. The sequence goes on along the minus strand of JAIRCJ010001047.1, from coordinate 1,505,472 downwards.
AGACAATGCCTTCTTATGGGCAGAGTATGTACATCTTCATCATTTACCACCACAGACTAACTTTTACTTGCCTCTTATGACAACTCAATTAGTACCATTAATTCCCTCTGATTTTAGGCGGTGTGCTTGCAGGAAGTACAGGGTGAATATTATAATTGATTTACATGCAGCCCCTGGCTCACAAAATGGCTGGGAGCACAGCTCTTCAAGAGATGGCTCTCAAAATTGGGGCCTAACTGATGCAAATATCCAACAAACAGTTGATGTGATGGACTTCTTAACTGCCAGGTACTTGGAATCTTGGGTCCAGGTCCTACTACTATTATTTGGGACTCCATCAACGGTGATTAGTGGTGCTAATTGTTTTGTCACATGTAGGTATGCAAAGAGCCCAAGCCTGTATGCAGTTGAGCTCTTAAACGAGCCTAGGGCACCAAGAGCGACTGTAGACATGCTGAACAAGTATTACAAGGCCGGTTACGATGCTGTCCGCAAGCACTCCTCAACAGCTTTTGTGGTGATGTCCAACAGGCAACTTGTGTACGAGCCCAGAGTGTTTTTCCCTCTTGCTAGTGGTTTAAATGGATCTGTGATTGATGTCCATTACTACAATCTCTTCTCGGATGTGTTCAACAACATGACTGTCCAACGGAACATCGATTTCATCTACAATGATCGGTCAGAAAATTTGAATTATGTCACCACATCAAATGGCCCTCTCACTTTCGTTGGTAGGCACTCATTTTATTACCTTATTACTGCTTGGCCAGACAAGGATTAAGATTTCGGTTGGTATATTGAGCCTTTTTTTTTTTATGTGGGTCAATGACAGTGTCTTGTTTTTGTAGGAGAATGGGTGGCAGAGTGGCAAGTTCCGAATGCAAGTAAGGAGGATTATCAAAGATTTGCTAAAGCCCAATTAGAGGTTTATGGGCGTGCAACTTTTGGGTGGGCTTATTGGGGTCTTAAGAATGTGAACAACCATTGGAACCTAGAGTGGATGATCAAGAATGGCTACATCAACCTCTAGAGTTCAATAGGATTAGGCACTTTTGTTCTTGTTGCGATAGAATAATGCTAATGCAGCCCTTGGGCTATAGGCCGAAAAAATAAGTTCCAGGACCATGGCCATGAGGATCCACTTTGTTTCAGCTTTAATCCTGCGACATAACTGATAATATTCATGCTTATGCTTCTTCCTTTTCCCCCGACAATGGACGACAATGGATCTCTTGAATCCATTGCCCCCCCCCCAAAAAAAAAAGAAGAAACAGAGAAGATCCAATCTGATTAATAGCTATAAACGACAAAACTGCCATTTACTTATCCGAGTAAATATGTAAACAAAAAGACACAAAATTTGGTTAAAAAAAAAAAAAGCACAAAATAAGAAAGGTTCCTCGTAAAGTTAACCATCGGAACAAATTACAAGTAAAAGAAAAAGAGTTGAATTTCTGATGATTTATAATTGAGTTTCGATGTCTCAATGTTTTTAATCACCGATTATTTTACCCCCATCAAACTAACAGTAAGTCTGACCTGAGTATAGTGCGAGTAAAGATATATATTATACTTGTATTGACAGGCACTTGCTACTTAATATTGCGATTTGACGATGATATCTTGGCTTGTAATGGTGGATGTCGCTTTCTAGCTCAGCAACTCGGGAATTATACCATATATATAATAGTCACTTGTACATGTAAGCAAGATTTAAGCGATCACCTCGCTCGAAGATTTTTCTTCGCAAATTGTTACGAAGAAAACGACGACTGGTGGATTTATGTGGATATATCAACTTCAAGTGCGCTGTCCACATGCGTGGATACCCGAACCCACGACAGATGCCACTCATTTTATGAGGGTCCTACCCGAACGTTTTTTCCAAATCACGAGTCATTGCCAAAGTGCAATCATTTTCAATTGTTTGTGTAATGTGCGATATTTTTCTTTTCTTACATTTAACATCAATCCATCCTCTTAAAGAGAAGCGAACAGTACTAATCATCTGGTCATTTTTCTTTAAAACTGATTGATGAGCTTGTGTGCTTATAATCATGGTTATGAGTTTTTTTTTTTTTTTCCAAAAGATAAAAATTAACTTCATTAACAGTAGAAAAAACTACAATTAAAAAGAATTCCAAATATTCACACACCCTTTACAAATTTGTAAACAAAATATAAAATTAAATGACTATTAACATAAAAATATGTTATGAAAATTATTATTTTTTATTTTATAAATTATATTATAATTTTTATTTTTAATTTATTTATATATTTATAATATTTTAATTTAATTAAATTATTAAAAAATATGTAAATTATTCAAAAATTTATTTTAATTTTTATTTTTTATTAAGTATATTTATTTAGTTAGATTTTTTAATTTTTCATTAAAGTAATTTTTTAAAAATATTTTTTAATTTGTTAAATAATTTTAATTATAGATACTAAAAACTAAAATTGTCTCAATATTTCAGTATTATAGTAAATAAATATTTTTGATAAAAAATAGTCTTTCTTATTAGCTTTCTTCTTACTAAATCTCAAAATCTCTTATGTATTTTTATCTTATATTAGTTGGTATTATAGTATATTTAACTTGTATTGACATTATTTTACAAAATCTAAAACAACATTTTCAATGATGATAATCATGATTATAAATATAGTAAATTTTATATTAAAAATATTGCTTGTAATTAATCTATTTGTAGATATATATTTTTGTTTAAAATATATATATATTTTTTAATAAAAACTTCGTAGAAGAAATTGATACTTATTTTGAATTTGCAAGAATGAAAAAAGGACTTTTATATGTTCCAAATTTTGAGGCAGTGTAGTCATTGACAAATAATATTTAATACTATCAATTTACATTTGGTAAGTTAAAAATTCAATTATAATTAAATATGATAACTTTATCAATATTTAAATTTATAGTGATAATATGTTTGTTATGATTTTATAAAGGATTGAAAAATAATTTATTTTTTTATTTTTTATCTGTTAAAATTGTGTGGATGTGTTATTTTATTTCTACACTAAAATTATTAGTTAATTACTAATTTTTTATTAAGAGGAGATGAGAAATACTAATTAATAACTATGTAATAGTTGAATCAGTTAATTCTTTTTATAATAGTAAAAAATTTAATAAGAATTAAATATTTAAAAATTCTATTAAATTAAAGGATGATCCCATAAACCTCAAATCTTAGGATCATATTGATTTTTCACCTTTACCATCTTGTTATGTTAATTTTATTGGCATATATAATTAAGGAAAATTTTAATTTGTCATTATTATTGACTAATGTCATTACTTAAAAAAAAAAAGTAGTTAGTTTGAATATATTAATTTATTTTAAATATTTCTTTTTATAGTGTCAATTTTTTTATTGCCAATTTGAAAATGAATTTTTTTAAGCAAAAATTTTTGAAATATGACACATAACGAATATTATTTTATAAATTATATTATAATTTTTATTTTATAATTTAGTTATTTATTTTAAAATATTTAATTTAATTAAAATTTTAATTAAATCGTTTAGAAAATATATAAACTATCTAAGAATTCTTTTTAATTTTTATTTATTATTAAGTATTTTTTATTGAATTAAATATTTTCTTTAAATTAGAGTATTTTTTAATTAGTTAGACGATATATAAAATTAAGGGTTAAAATTATTTTAATATCATGGTAAATAAACCTTTTCAATAAAAAAATGATGTTTCTCATTATATTTTTCTCTGATATATTTAATTTTTTTAAAACAAAAAATTAATTAAATGTTAACTTTTAATATTTTCATTTTCTGCGCTTTTCTCTGGAATCTCGCCGGCATGGAGCCATTTAATCACCCTGTGATTTGTGGTATAGCACAGCACAGAAATGTAAGCATGCTGCAATTTATGTAATTGTTGATAATATTTTGTAGGTTTGTGTCGATAATCAATGTATAAAAATAATTACTTTCACATGTTCGTCATCACTAGAAAAGCTAATGTTTATACTATAAGAAAATAATCTAAGTGGTGTGCCTGGCAATATCACTGTATTACATTGTACGTACTCAAGACCAAGTCAAACTCCTTTTGTTTTGTTTTCTTTTTCCCCCCCCCCCCCGTTTCTGGCTCCTTGCGTCGTTTCCCACCATACAGAGAGTCTTTCCTGGGTCACAAGAAATGCAAGTGCATATACTTTTTAAACAAAGAATTGATGTTGGAACTTTAGTTGCAGTGCCGCACGGTCCAATTAAATGACTCAAAGGTGAGGTTGATCAGTGACCTGGTCGTCAATTAACTAAGACGCATTAAGGCTACAAATGGGTCACTCTAAGAGAGAGATAAAACCCCTGAAGAGGGGATGAGTAATTAGGGCTTTATTTGCTTGCAGATTTTTAGACTTTAGAGATATTGGACGTCTCAATCAGCGTCAGCAAAGCTTGAGCAATTAGCTGTCATCATTTCAATCAAGACACCTTTGGAAAAAACATGTCTTCCTTGGGGACAAACTTCCTTGGACCCTCTCCATAGTAAGCATGTTGCGAGATATTAAGTGGATCCCACTTACAATTATTTATTTATTTATTTATATATAATCTATTTTAATTAATATTTAAATTTAAAATATTTAATTCTAAAATATTTCTAGTATTATTGAACTTTAACTCCTCGGTGTTCCACTTTCAAACATAAGGTGAAACTTGAGATCCATCCCCGTGTTTCGCAATGTCTGTTGTGGATTCGGTCACTCGAGGAGCGTCCATTGCACCTCTGTTAAAATGTCCAAAGAAACAATCACACGTGTAGTAGCACCTTATTATTTTTTTAGTAAAAATTTATTACACTATAAAATATAGGATAAGAATAATTTTTTTATTCTTATAATTTCATACTTATTTTTGAAGATTAAAATTTTAAAGATAAAAATTTAATTACTTAAATATCTCTTAAAAGTATAATAGCCTTTAATTTGCTTGGTAACGCAAATTAATCACCTTTAGGTGTTTTATTTTTTGGGTTAGTGCCTTGGAGTGTTGGACTTTACGCTCAATGGCCAAAAAAAAAAGAAAGAAAAATTGATTATCGACTGCTTATTTGACATTTTAATCGGAGCAACAACACCAAAGCTCAACCGACCAGAGCTTCGTATCAAAATTCAAGTAAAAACGAAAAAGTCCGTCAGGTTAATGGGCCACTTCAATTTAGGAGAGCAGCGTTCTCTTTCCTGGCTTTGTTTCTGATTGAGGAGGTTCCATCGTATGCCCTTCCGTTGCTTGAGAGATTTTTTATTTCGTGTATTAGCCGATGTTGCTAGCTGGCAGTTGCACGTGCATTGGGATTGTGACTTACGGTGCTCGTGCGACTAGTTGAATTGGAGTTCAGTTGCGTATACAGTTGAAGTAAGTGGGGAAGTGGGCGGGGCGCAACGGTGATAAAAACATTTTCAGGGTACAACAACACAAATATAAAAACTGAAAAAAAAAATTAATATTAACTATTTCGAATAATAAAAATTACAATTAGTCCAGTTTTCGTGTTCTAAATCTTTTAAATAAATTCTACATTTTTTTTATTTTTTAATTTTTGGTTGTTGGCATAACTTTAAGAAAAATTGTAGGACAATTGCCCTACTCCACCTCATCCATCTATATTCTTAAATGGCCAGACCATGCATGCAAGGGCAGAGGCCCGGGCCGCCCTGAAAAGTAATTGGTGCGTGCGTGTACGTGTGTGTGTGTGTGTGTGTGTGTGTGTGTGTGTGTGTGCGTGCGTGTGTGCGCGCAGAGCGTGCAGACTTTGTAGAGTAACTTGAATAACAGATCTTCCAGTGATTGGCCTTACATCATCCAGTTGGATGGCATAGTACTTTTTAAAGTTTCGTGTCAGTGGCTTCAGTAGCATCCATGCATAGGGATGATGATGACATTCGCCTCGTTGATTTTAGCAAGAACGCAGTCAAAAGAAATTACATAGACACTACTTTCATCCCTGTTTGGAGAAAAGATGGTGCGAAGAAAAAAAAAAAAAAGGTTAAAATTTTTTATTTGAATAAAAATTAGAGATTGAGAAAAAAAATATTTATTATAAATAAATTTTATTTTTACATTTAAAATTAATGAATATTAATATAAAAATAATTAATATAGAGAAATAGATCATTTTATCAATCAAACAGAAAAATCAATAATTACTTTTCAAATATTTTGCAAATACAAATATAGTCACTCTTTTCCTTGTTTCCCTCTTCTCTTCCTTTTTTTTTTTTGTCTTTTTTTTTTCTTCTAAACACAATGTTAGGTGAGATGAAATTCCCTGAAGAGTACTATAGTCACCTTTCTACGATATTCTATCACTTCTTTTTTTTTTTTTTAAATTTTTTTTGACTCTTTGTTCTAAGTAGTATGAGATTTTTTATAATCCAATACTTCTATGGTATGCCTCGCGGTAGACTATATTAATCACTGTTTGATACATGCATTAATTTTGAGTCTCTTATTTTAATCTGTCACTTAAACACGCTTTAATTATTCTGTCTACCGCTAAACGTGTAGACTCAATATATTTAATAATTTTTCTCCGGACGTGTTGCGTTAACCACTTCAATGGCCCCGGTACGAAGTTTTCTCTAAATCCAGGAGGGCACGAAAAAATATATGTTGTCAAATTGACGTGGAAACATGCGAGTGGTTGGTATCTCTCGCCAATTTTTGACTAACGGTCAAAGGAGAAAAAGATAGTTCAAACTTCAAAGAGTAAAGAATTCCAGAATTGTTACGTATATATGTACAAAATTTTATTATATAAACACAAAAATTAAATACAATTTTTTATTATTTAAGTTTAATTATTATATATAAAAAATATTAATTAAAATTAAAAATTAATATTTAATAATACAGATTTTGTGTCTAATTTCAATCTTTATAATGTTTTTTTTTTTACGCATATATACATGAATAAATGGTAGAAATAAAAAAAGAGTTTGATGTTCGAAAAAAAGACCTTTTTTAAATAAATAAATAAAAAGAAGCAGAAAACGCCGTAAACAGTGGGGTCACATACCGTGGATTTCCCACAATAAAGAAACAACAAACACAAGGAAGGGCCCAGATTCACTCCTCAGTTTCTGTTTGTCTCCCGCCCCAGTCTCCATTTCTTTTTCACTTCTCTTCCTCTCTTTCCCTGCCTCTCTCTGTCAGTCTCTGAAGATTTCCTCCCTCATAGAAAAGAAAGAAAGAAAGAAAGAAAGCAAAGAAAAAGCTTCGGCTGCTGGAGAAACGAATTACCTAACAGGAATAAAAAAGAAAGAGAACGACAAGAGCAATAACAAGATGATGTTGGGAAAGAGGCCACGACCACCTATGACGAGAACGACAAGTATGTCGGAGATCACGTTTGATCTAAGCACTGACAGTGAAGAAGCTCAGCCGTCGGCTGAAAATCCTCACTTAACTAGCCAATACCCTGTGGGATTCAGTGGCAACCACCCAGATCAATGGCTCTCGGCTGCTGCCATGGCCGTGGCGTCGCCCAGAGGCCACCGGAGAGCTTCCGTTGATTTCTCGGAGACTGCTCACTTCTTGAGGTCCTGCTCCCTCTGCAAGCGCCGGTTGGTCCCTGGCCGTGACATCTATATGTACAGGTACTATTGGTTTGTTTCTCAATCTTTACAATCTTTCTATATATTAATTGTGTGTCTTCTTACTGGTTCCTTGTATTTCTTTCTTTCTTTTTTTCTTTCTTGTCCTTTTTCCTTGGATGAAAGTGCTGGCTTGGATGGCTGGATTATGTTACTTCGATCATTTTTCCAATTTTAAAATATTTCACTATTGATGCTTTGGATTTTCAATTACTGCTTTCAAAAACCTTGTTTTCGTTTATGCATATAAGTTGTCACAATTAATCGTGATTACAAAAAACCATATATATATATATATATATATATATGCAAATTTAGAACAGAAACTGATCTTATGGAGGAGGCTTCGTGCGTCTTTTTCTTGTAGAGGAGATAGTGCTTTTTGCAGCCTGGAATGCCGGCAACAACAGATGAACCAAGACGAGAGAAAAGAGAGGTGCTCGATGGCATCCAAGAAAGAAGCCACATCCTCCACCGCCGTTCCAGAAGTCCCCGCAAAGGGGGAGACTGTTGCCGCCTTGTAGTATGGTTGTAGCCCGTAGCCCAAAAGGGCTTAGCCATGCTTTAATAATTTACCCATAGCCTATAATATTCCACATATTCCGAGTCTGGACTTATAAACTCATATGGGTTTTGATCTGGGGTCGTATTTCGTGTCGAAACGGGGAAGTTCCAAAGCTTTTATCGATCACTTATTTTATGTGTTTCCACTCCCTACAGCTATTATTATTGTAGTCCTCTCTCCCTCTCTCGCTGTGGGAACGGAAGAAAATTGCAGATTTGTCACTATTTTGATTTCTCCATCTATTTGGGCAAATCGTTGTCACGAATTATCATTTCTAGGTCTGTTTCTGTGTGAATGGTGTTTGATGCTTGGTGAGGAATTTTTTTTTTATTAATTTATATTATTTGTCTTTTAAAGCAGTGAGAGTGATATTCGGTATTGATTTTAGTGACGAAGATTCCAATACCTTTCACGGTACCACCATGCCGCTAGCTTGCCTTTTGGTTCGACGCATACCGATGGAAAGCCTTCCAATGCTTCCCCAATAAAACGTTACAATTAATGGAGGAGAGACTTTTTCTTATAATTGAACATTGAAAAAAGTAGTTAAAAAGAGAAATTTTAATTGATGTTTTCCTTGTTTCTTAGAAGTAGGGAATTGTATTTTAATTTCAAAATAAGAGTCTATTTGCAAAATTTATATTAGAAGTCAAGATTTTTTTTTATTTTATAAATAAGACAAGTACAGTATAAAATTAAATAATTAAATATTTAAGAAATTAAACTTCAACTACATCCTCAACGAGAATCCTACACAGCCTAATAAAAGGCTAACAAAGGAGAGTTAAGTCAAAATTTTGTTTAAGAGGGAAAGATGCAAGCCAATCTGGTGTACAATTTCCTTCACGGCATACATGAATTAGCTTAATGGACCAATCCCTTTGCATCATCTCTTTATAACCATGGATCAAAATAGTTTGAGGGTGTGTAGGCGACACACTCCGCAACACCTCTTCAATGATATATTTGGAGCATATTTCTAAAATAATTCTCCAAAAGTCTTCAAATGAAGCAAAGTTCAAACTCCAAAAGATTCTTCATATCCCTTAAACAAAGACAAAAAGTAAGGTCAATATTATAGTGAAACCACACACTTAAGAGCCAAATAGGTTTTGTGCAACACCACTTGCTCTCACTAGACTTGGATTGTTTTTAATAGTTGCATTAGTGTTAATTGAGAAAAACTAAAGATATTTTTCTTATTTTAAGACATTTTTAAATTTTGTCAAAAATTTATGTTTTAAGTGAAAATGTTTAAATAAAAATCATTTATCAGTTTTACTTGATATCTTTGATATTGAGTAAGTAACATTTTTTTCCTATAACAAATATTGTCAAAGACGACATGGTTCCAATTGGTGAGATCCCCTATTAGCTTCCTTAAAGCATTCACCAAAGACATCTCATTATCCCAACTCTCATGTACTATTTGTACAAAATCTTTATGGAGAAACCAAGCTTGTTTGAATTGAAATAACCTTGTAATAGAGCTTAGACATTTATTATTAGTTAATTAGATGGGGAAAGAATTATAATTTAATTGACATTTGGGCAAATAGGAAACCTAAGCTTCCAAAAACAAATGTTGTCACTTTGTGTTACACAATGTTTGGTTTAGTCTATAACTTATAGGTGTGTTTTTGGTAAGTCCTCTAAATCAAGTAAACTTCGAACTAATAAAACTCAAGTCAACTAAGCCAAGTTCATTAATCCAATTTGCAAAGTTAGACCACTGAGCAACATGTGAATCAAACCTTTCTATTTTCTTGTTAGGAGAACTTATAAAGTTTAAGTCACAACTAATGATCTAGGGATTAGATATGAAGCAATGAAAAAGCCACAAAGACTTAAAAAAATGCTATCTCAAGCTTCTAGTTGGGTTCATATATATAACAATCAAGAACCATATAATGAATCCTTACATAAGTACTCTTATATATACAAATTGGTGATATTTTTGAAGAATGGTAATTTGAAGATGTTTCTCCCTTTAAAGTATATATTTTCCACCATATAAGCCTTGCACTTCCTTTTTTATAATTGCTAAAAACCTAATCTCCTAACAAATATCATTTGTTGAACCCTTATTTATTTTTTGTTTTGTGATAACCAAGATACTTGGGTTGTGAAGTTAAATAAACAATTTGAGAACTCTTATAAAATTTTTGTTGGTTATGCCATAACAATTCTACACAAACATCTTTATAATAAAGGTAATAAATATATAAAAAAAAATGTAATACTGCAAAGAGAAAAGTTTTAAATAATAGTTTCAGTTATTCTCTTCCCAATTACTTGGGTCTCATTGATCAATATAAGGGTTTCTTTGACCTCTTAACAAGAATATTATGACATCTTCTTATTTATTTCATAAACTATATCAACTTCTAAATTAAAGGGTTTGGGTGAAGTTGCCGAAATTTTAATCATTTTGTCTCAACTTATAACAACTTCAGGTGCAATAACCCTTAAGAACTTCCAATACAAATAATGGTGTTGCGTGCTATCTTGAGATTAATGAGAGGGATGTGTTGCTAAAATTTTAGAATAAGATGTATGAGCTTAAGAAATTTCCAAGGCTTGAGCCAATATAAGTTGAATCCATTGATTATTAGAGTCTTCCCTCACATGAGAAGTCAAATTAATTTTCTTATTACACTTCAGTATTTGCATAAAAGGGGTTATCTCTTTTAATGCCACCTATTGATTATTATCTATTATTTTAATCTACTTAGAAGATTGGTTATTATTAACCAAAATAAGAACAATATCTTCACCTCCACATGACTTTTGCTTAAAGAATTGTGAATAATTCTCCTCTTAATAGGCTGTTCAAGGAATAATTGAATTATCTGCTTCCTTATCATTATTCTTCGAAGAATTAACCCTTGATTATTTAGAACCACAAAACAAGAATAATTGACATTACCTCTATGAATCTCTTCAAATCCTTCATTAGTGCCTTTGATCGGTTCTATGATTGAATAAATCTTCTTACCAATTTATTGTCATCTACTTGTTTGTTTTGCCATCTATAAATCATAAACAACATCAATATTAAGACTCAATGATTTTGGGTCATCATGTTAAGATGTGACTTTTTTTTTTGGGTAATTTTCGCCATTGTTAGTTGTAACAAGCAAGCAAGATTCCTTATTTTATCCATATTTACTACACTAGAAGTAGATTAAGTGAAATTCTTTATAACTAATGCAAAATACTCGTCCTCTAATCTTGTATTTAGACAAAAGAGGTTTCTTTAGGTTTACTTCGTAGTCTCCAGATTAAAAATGGGAACTCATCACCTTATAGTTAGATAGTGCCCAACAACTATCCAAGGCCCCTTACTGAAGGTGAATTAATATTCCTTGTAGTTTTCAAACTTAGCAAGATAAAAATTGTTATTTAAATTAATGAGGTTAAACATGCCTTTCAAGCTCCATAATTGGTTAATTCTATGTAATAAAAAACCATAACCTAAGGTTCACCCTAATAACTTCACTATTAAGGTTTCTTGTTAAGATTTATGGAGTTCTCTCTTTTTAGCTAAAGAGAAGGGAAGATTTGGACATAATTGATATCACATTTTGTCGTCTAAGAAAAAAAAAATCCTTTTTATCAGCATTATTCCAATGATTCCTAGCATCAAACTCACCATTAAAAGAAAGATGCAAAGTGACCATATCTTGACATGAGACTTTCTTTCTTTCTTTCTTTCTTCTATTTCTTTGGAATCTCTTCAATTTTGAGGGTGATAAAGGACACCATAACTACCAAAACTATAACTATAACTACCTATCACTATTTTTACTCTTTTATTGCTTCAAGCCAAAAGATCAAACTCTTCGAAGAAGAGCTCGAGAGAGTAAGCCAATTAGCATAAGGTTAGCTCTTGACGTTTCTTGTGTTAATAGGAATTGACCGTGAGGCAAAGTGTTCATTAAGAGTTAATATATATGCAACTATGCATCGGGCAATAAGAGTCGGAAGTGGGGCAATTAGCATGGATACCACGTGTCCTCACAAGGTCAGTTGGGTCCCATCTGGCCTTTGTCATTGTTTTTTTTTTTTTTATCCATTGAAAGGTCTATCGGATTAGAGGTTGCACGATAAAATACTTCATAGTATCAGCGATTAAGTTCTCAATATTAGTGGTTAATGAAGGAGAAAAGTTAATAGTTCACACTGAAAATAAGATAAGTTGACTTAATGTATGGTATGTGATTGGTTGATAACTCATGAGAAGTGGGATGAAAGAACATGATTACAGTAGTTTGAAACAGGGAAACCAAATTACAATAGTTTTATACGGTTCCATTTGGGAAATTTTGGCGGTTGGTCTCGTATCCCACTCATGGTTGCACATGTACTAATTGGGTAACGTCTTCGCAAAAGATTAAGAAATCTATATCGTGGTGAGGAATATTGAGGTGACCAATTAAATTTAAATGACCCATTTCATTCGATTTGTCAAATTGGAGGAGAGAATAGAACTAACCACAGACGCTACTGAAAAAACTCTTTTTTTTTTTTTTTCCAAGAAAAAAACATATCCTTGTACTCAGTGAATATGACCATCTCGTGATCCATACAGCATTGCTTTTGTAGTCTTCTAATTTTTCCTGATTCGTTTTATTTATTTATTTGAATTCCTTACATAAAGACCCAAAAAAGAACGAAATTATCTTCACGTCCACTCTGCAGACTTCAATCAATATATTTTGACTGTCTCCCGTCGATCAGATTTTAAAACAGGTTTTTTTTTTTTTTTTTTTTTTAATTTCAATTTATATGCATCGAGTTTTGTGTGTTTGGTTTAAGATCGCTCGCCTTGTGGAGGTCTTGGGGAGCCAATAAGATTTTGCTGAGGATTAGGAAACAATGGCCCCATGAGAATTACTACCAAAGAGCTCCGTGCTTTAATTAAACAATGGATCAATTTTTAATTACTAATTTGTTGAAAGTAACCTCGTTCTCAATTGCTTCTCTCAGCGACAAGTAGCACAACATCTGGCCCAGTGTTAAACATTCAAAGTGCCCCAATTGTGCAAAGTGGCATTAGTCTCCATCAGCCTCTAATTAATTAGCATCGATCCCCTTAAACTCGATTAAAGAAATACATATTATTCGCATTGAGTCTCTGTCTCGAGTCGTCCCCAACATGACATGTGGGGACAGCGATCCATTAAGCTAATTAATCTTCTGATCTACCCTTTTTTATTTATCCGAAAGGTCTGATCTACCCGTTTGCCAGGGACATTTTTTAGCTTAACCCATGTTCTTCACGTTGATTTTGGTTTAAGGACCTATATTTTGTTCCCTATTCAGTTTGCTACTTGAGCAAATATTGATCGATAGCGTTCTGTCAAATCTTACTCGTAGGTCGTTAACACACGACCATAAGATGGGTATCCATGTAATTGCCTTACTAGGTGTGCATGAATTGGCAAATCTCACTTAAAGATTGGAAGTCATTTTCTACAAAAATGACGATATTTTTCTTTTAACCGAGTGGTTCTCTTTTCTTAATCAGGCTATTTCATTTTTCCATCCGACTGAAAATAGGGGAAACATATCCCCGGAACAAACGGATCCTTAAGCATTAATAATTTCTTTATTTTTCGGGAAGATAAGTGATTACCGTTTACCAAAATAGAATATGTTCGTTAGCTTACTATATCCGAGAAACTAGTATAGACGCATCCTTAAAGTCCCGTTTCATTTATTTATTGTTGATTGTTGATTGTTGATCGTTGATTACACTTAACATAATAATGTTTAATTAGATTAATATTACTGATTATTGTTAAATATTAAAATGACTAATTATGATTCTTATTTATTATAAATAATAGAAACAAAATACTTAAATATATAAAATATTATTATTGAGGGTATTTAAGTTAAATATAATTTATTAATTATTAATTTAAAATTATTTTTTTTTATCAATTACTTTTCAAAGATCTATCACCAATTTCTAAAAAGATTTATTAGACACTCAATACTCTATTCTTCTAAACTGAACAATCATGATACTTCCTAAATAATCAAAACAAATGCCCTCTAAGTTAATTTCCACCAGGAGAAAAAATTGCAAGGACTATCGTGTATATGCATGAAATGACAGCTAACTAAGTTTCATTTCCTTTTCAACTTCTTCACCGAAACCCTTTAATTTCCGATATCTTGTTTGCAACATAATATTTGGACGCATATTGATCTCCCTTGGGATAAAATCCTCTAATATTCCTTGCGACTAGATATTCGAGGAGTCTCGTATATATGGTATTTTGTTTTTTTTTATATATATTTTTTGTAATTAGCCCATAAAAAGGGGGGGAAAAAGATCAATTGGACAATTGTACTACAACAAGCCTTATAATATAATTATGAAAATAAAAAAAAAACTCTTGAAAACTTATTTAGTAGTGTTTATTCAAATTTATAATTTTTGTATATATTCTTATAATATATAATATATAATATTAATTTAATAACTAATTTATGGTATTTTAATATTTTAATAAAATTAAAATTTTAACATATATCTATTTTTTAAACTATAAAATTGTTAATATATTTAA